>CM065905.1:22510000-25010000 GCA_033439115.1 Firmiana major
GATAAATTGTCGTAAATAATTCATAAGCTATCTGAGAATTTAGAACGAGGCTAAATAAATATTGATGGGCCCAATGAGCCCAATAGGCCTCGATAAAGTGTGGTAAACGGGCTTAAGGCCGATTATGACCCATTATGGTACAATCGGGCCCAATATGGGTAAACGGGCCCAATGATTTAAATTAAGCCCAGAAAATTAAGAAATACAATTAATTGTATTGTATTTGACCTGATGAATGTGTATCCGCAGTTCCGGAGATTTGATTCGGATTTGGAGCAAATCGGACTGCGTGACGAGACATCGATGTAAAGGTCAGACTGTACAGATAAATGAGGTAAGGGAATTGTGTGAGTAGCTAGAGGTAGCTACGCATATTTTAATAGATTTTGTATACACTGATTATGTATGTATACACGATTATTGTAAAATGATCCTAAAAGTGGTTTAAATAATTTTAAGGATCGAAATAGGTGAAATGTCTATTTTACCCCTATTGAGGGAAGTTCACCTAAGGATGGTGAAAGCATGACATGCATGGAATGCATGATTTAAGGATTTTTATGATTAAGGAATTTTCTTGATTTTAATCAAAGTAAAACGATAGATTGGCCAGTAAATGCATGAATTTCACAAAATAACACTACGTAGGTGTTATTAATATTTAAATGAAATTTCTTTGGAAAAGAGGCCAACTATCAAGTTTATATGGAAACAGATAGTGCCGACACGTAGTTCGCACTATATCTGCGTTTGTGAATGTGCATAAATGTGCTTGAGCGCTTGCTCGCACTGACTTGTGTGACATCATATGCATGAAATGTGCTAGAGCATGGTGCTCGCACTGATTTTTATTATTGTGAAATGAGAGCTGCTGGAGCCTAGCTCGCACTCTGTTTTGACATGTTTTGATTTGTTTTGACGTGGTATGCATAAAATAGTGCTGGAGCGATTACTCGCACTACTTTTAATGATTTGACATGCATGAGAGATGCTGGAGCTTAGCTCGCATCCTGTTTTGATTTAATTATGCATAAAAGTCGTGCTGGAGTGAAACTCGCACGAGATTTGATTTAGTTATGCATAAAGTCGTGCTGGAGTATAACTCGCACGAGATTTGATTTACTTGAGCATTCATTTGTGCTGGAGCGTTGCTCGCACAAAGTTTTATATGGTTTTCATAATTCATTTGAATGCCGTACTGGAGTTTTTCTCGTACGAGGTTTTCACTGAATTTATATACATATTCGTACTAGAGCGTTGCTCGTACGTGGAATTTACATGAAATTATAATCAGTTTAAGTCGTACTGGAGCGCTGCTCGTACGCAGATTTCACTGATTTTTATGAAACCGTGCTAGAGCTTCGCTCGCACGAGATTTTCAGATATCATGAATATGCATGGAGCCGTGCTTGAGCTTCGCTCGCACAGGGATTTATATTACATGCATATAGCCGTGTTGGAGCCTCCTGTAGACTGTGTGTCACAGTGAGATGATATGCTCACACGTGCATTCTGAGACAGATGATATGGGTGGATAAGACCTATTACAGGCACCCCTGACTGAGCTTGGGTTCACGGAGTACTTTGTACCGTGTATGTCACGCGGAGTACGCTGTACCGTGGGGATTGTTGGAGTGGAGTGGCATTAGCCACGAGGCAGCAAGCCTTGCCCTCGCAATCCTGGTGTTATGCTGTTCTGGCGGGTAGGACGACCCACCTCCCGTTTCAGGTGTGATACCCCGCACACTAGGTACCGTGTTGCCAGGGATCACTAGGATATGGCCATAGTCCTCGATGTTACTGATAATTACCTTATTGTCTCACATGATATAACTTGTGGTCTGTTAGACCAGGGTAGACCCGAAGGAGGGGTCAGGCCCCCGATTTGATGATTTGATGATTTCAGATGATTTTATGATATGTGACCCTGAAAGAAGGGTGGTTTTATAACTCAAGTTTTATAATGAAATATAACAAATTGTTTTATGAGTTTTGAGATGATTGACCCAGAGGGGTTATTTTATACTGCGTTTTAAATGAATTGATTTAAATGCAGTGGCATGATGTGTTTTCCATGCTTTCATTTGAAAACCTTGAATTGTCTTACATGACATGAAAGACTGCATGATCTTGATTAAATTCATGCTTAATATGATTTAATGATGTCACATAAAATGCTTTGAATGCATGAGTTACATGATTTATATATGCACAAATAGTTTTGGATAAACTATGGCATTGAATATGCATGACTTTGTGCGTGTAATTTTAAATGAAAAGAAATGGATTTAAGGGCATGGCATTATGAGCATGTAGATAGTGGAGCTATCTACTTACTTGCATAATTGCCTTACTGAGCGTGTGGTTTGCTCACCCCCCTTATTTTCCCATCTTTTCAGAGCACTTGTAATAATTATTGAGCGGCTGAGGACTTGCATGCTTAATATCCGCTGCTTGCTGCTTCCCATCGAGAGACAGGTATACACATTTGTATGGTTTTGTATCTAAATATGTAATGCACAGTACTGTAAATGGATATGATGTCGGGGATGTAGAGTCATGCAAATACCATTGGGTATGTGTTTATTTAAAGTCAAAAGGATAGTAGACTCTGATATATGATTTTGGGAATGAAATGTTAAATGGTGTGAGGTGACTAACACCGAATCATAGCCCAACTGTGTTGTAGGATGGTCACGACGAGAGAAAGGTAAGAATTAAATAATAAATGAAAAAGCGAAAAATTTACTCTGATTTTTAGGAAATTCGGGTCGTGACAGGTTTAATGGTATCAGAGCTTGAGTTGGCCTGATATGAGTCGGTGTTAGTGGTTAAGGAAGTTTACATCCCCTTGTACTGTGCATTATTTGGATACAATTGTGTATATCGAGATGGAAGTGCAGCTAAGAATTTGGTTTTAAATGCAAGAATAGACTCATTGACTGATAGCCGCTATGGTTGAGAGGCGAGTACACGAGCTCAAGGCCGTTGAGGTAGGCCCATGAGTTGTACTGAGTCGCCACATGAGACTTGAGATGAGATTGACGTGGAGGCTAATGTTGAGCATGCCCCACAGAGTCCGACAGAGAGATCGGACAGAGTCTGACAGAGAGATCAGACAGTATTGAGATACGCTTCGCGAGGTTGGAGCGGAGTGTGGAGAATATTTTGAGAGCTAATTGCTCAGGGTATGTATGAGGGCGAGTCGGAACAATGATGAAAGTTCGCTCGACCCATTTGAAGATTTCGACATCCAAATTGGACATGAAAAATAATTCTTGATGTATTCCGGTGACAGAATATCCCGGATATTGTTTAAAGAAAATTACAGATGATATTCTTTACTCTGACCCAGAGGAACATGTTGAGTGATGAGTATGATACTCAGTTTATATTCCTGGGCAGATGTGACTCGGACACGATAAACAGTGAGAGTCGAGATGTCTGAAAGTTCATGAAAGGACTCAGATTGTCAATTAGAGTCCGATTAGCCCGTTTGATATCACTACCTAGGCCGAGGCAGTGCGCAGACTACAGTTGTGTTAAATAAGATTATAAATTGCGCGCCTCTGAGATTGAGAAAGGTAGTAAGGGCCAAAATTGAGACAAAAGAGAATAAATAATGACAGAGATGTCAGAATGGGAAAAAGATAGTTTGGTAAAAGATTAGAGTCGATAAATCACGGGGTAAGTTGATTGATAAACCCCAGTGTATCTAATTTCAATACTTTTGAGGGGTATTATGATTTGAGGACCGCAACCTACTACGGAGCATTGTAAACAGTATAACAGAGTAGCAGTGTGAACAGTGTAAGATGTGTGGTAGTTACCACGGAAATAAAATGTTAGATGAGGGTGAGTGTATGCCTTGGACCAGGATACCATTGATGATTAATATGATGTGGTGAAAGATACCACACTGGTTAAGAATAATGAAATAATTATGTTAATTGATCCTGGTGCCACGTATTTATTCATATCGCCTTCAATTGCTTATAAGCGAGTGAAAGATGTGAAGCCTATACCTTTAAGCATGAAGAGGATGATAGTTAGTTGATTTTCACTAACTGAATATGGGTATAGGGATTGTAAGTTGAAAATAGGGGTGAAAATATCACTGAAAAGTGTATTGTAACTTGACAAGTAAGGAAAGAGTTTGCCATAAGTGATATATGAAAGGAGATAAGATTGGAGATGTGATAGATCCTGCATACGAGATATATTGGAATAAAAGGCATATGCAAGGTAAGGATATCATTGATATGCAAAGTAATTTGGATTAAGCAATATGTAGTGTATATGGATTGCGACCAAGATAAGGGGTAGATATATCTACACCCAGTCGATGTGGTTAAATCTTAGGGTTAATAAAGGTATTTTAAAATATCTCCCTGCCTGAAGATTTGACAGCGTCTAGAAGCGCACGCATAATCTATAGATTGAATTCGACGGTCATAATATATACATTAAAATTTGGGTACCTTTGCTGGTACAATAAAGAAATATAGAACTTGATTAATCATGAAAGTTTAAAAATTAAAATTTTATAAAAAAAAAAAGTCGTCAATATAAGAGGAAAGAAAAGACGTGAGCTAGTATCTTGAACGAAAGCTATTTCGAAATGACATTGTACGTTTATGCGTACATAGGTCAAGTATATGGAAAATTGAAATATTGAGTGGAACTCAACTACGTTAAGGTATTTAAACCTTACCTGGACCGATTGGTTGTCATCTACAGCGATGATATTATGATGTATTCGAAGTCCAGGGATGAGTATGAGTCGCAACAGGAAACTGTCTTACAGACGAGGTGTTGAGAGTTTCTTGAAATGGGCTGCTCAGTTGAGATGTCTCGTTTGGAAAAAGATTTCATACGAGTGTTATGATATATATGAAAGTAGCTTCGGTAAAGTTTTGGTATATTGGAGTAATGAACTGACCACCGTAAGTATTCTCACCATAACTAACAGCTCAAGAGGTTTCAGTGTGTATGGATACCTCCAAATAAGGATTGAGCTATGTATTGATGTAAAATGGGAAGATAGTCGTTTATAGATCCAAATAACTCAAGGAACGTGAGACAAACTATCCGACCCATGATTTAGAGTTGGCAGCCGTAGCGTTTAAATTAAAAGTATGGCGCCACCACTTATATGGTAAGAAATTTTAGGTATGCACTGATCGTAAAATCCCCGAGTTTCTGTTTTCACAGAAAGAGTAGAATATGAGATAACCAAGAGGGTTAGAGCTTCTAAGGATTATGATTGTGAATATTATACCACCCAGGAAAGGCTAATGTAATGGTTGATGCCTTAAACAGAAAGAGCCTCGGGATGGTATTACATATGATGGTCAGGGAGCGTGAGCTGCTAGAGCAGTGTGAACCTCAGTAGTGATGTGATCCCTTCTTGATGATGACGGTGATTTTATGACAGCTAGCCTGAGGTTAGAACCGGATTTGTGTGACCGGATTTGCCAGGCTTAGCGTGATGATCGGCATGGTGTCGATAGTGTGGGTCAGATTCAGAAGGGTATAGTGACAGAGTTCACAGTGAGTGATGATGACTCACAGAGGTTCAGAGACAGTATAAGTGCTCCTCAGGACCATAGTTGATAAGAAAGTGCTATTGTCAGAAGCTCACTCTTCGGGATATACAGTGCATTCGAGAAGTAATAAATATATCAGAATCTCTGAAAAGGGTATTGGTGGTCAGGTATGAAAAAGAGATATTGTAGAGAATTGCGAAAAAGTGTCTCGTATGTCAGCAGAGTAAGGTAGAGTAAAAGAAGTTGCAGGGTTATTGCAGCCTCTACCTATATTGACACGGAAATGGGAACAAGTTACCATGGATATCGTGATGGGTTATAGAGGACCCTAATGGATCACGAGGCTATCTAGGTGATAGTCAATAGATTGATTTAGTCTACCCACCTTCTGTTTATGAAATCCCCAGATACTCTAAGTGTATAGGCGGATTTATGTGTATGGAAAAATTGTGGAACATTGTGTAGCGTTCCAGGGAGCATGATATCATATAGGGATTCCCGCTTCACTTCCCACTTCTGGGAATATGTTTTTGGAAGCTATGGGACCCTGATTGTGTGTTAGCACAGCTTCCACCCTCAGACAGATGGTCAGTCAGAGAGGACTGTACAGGTTCTGGAGGATGTGATGAGAGCGTGTGCCATTGATTTTATGAGCTCCTGGGATGATCAGTTGCTACTAATCAAATTCGCCAGTGATGATAGTTGTCACTTGAGTATCGGGATGGGATTATATTCGGCATTATATGGCCGTAGGGAGTTGTTCCCTGACTTTGATAAGAGAAGTGGGTGACAGATAGAAAATTGTTCCCGAATTAGTAAGACAAACCTCTGAGTATGTTCAGTTGATTTGAGAGAGATTAAGAACACCTCAGAGCAGATAGAAAAGACTATGCTGACAAGAGACAGGAAATCATTGGAATTCACCGAGGGTGAATCATTATGTTGGCAGTTACTTGTCTTAAGGACGTAACAAGATTCGGATAGAGATATTGGATAAAGTGGGAGGTAAGACCTGTAGGTTGGCGTTACCACTTGAATAAACAGGCATCCACTATGTGTCCTATCTTATGATGTTTCGAAAATATTATCCGAACCCGATATATGTAATCGGATATGAGCTTCAACGGTTTAGCTCAATGAAAGTATAACATATGATTGGAAATCGATTCGGGTATTAGACGGAAGGAGAAAGTGTTGAGGTTTAAGATAATCTCCCTAGTTAAGTATGATGGTAATATTACACTCCGGAGAAAGTCACTTGAGGATGACAGTATATGATGCGATAGACATACCCGGAGTTGTTATGGACTCATATTACTTGGTTCTAATTTGGAGGACCAAATTTCTTAAGTGGGGGAGATTGTAAGACCCGATATTTTCGAGTGCATTTAAAAATGCAAAAGGACTTAAATGGTATTCCCGAATACGTGCAAGGGCAAAATGGTCAAAAGACCAAAATTCGGTATTAATCGGGACAAGAAATTTAATTAAAAATATGAGATTTAGAAATCTTGATCAATAACGAAGAAATAATTAAATTTCGGGTTAAATTGATCAAGATATGAATTTATTGGAATAAACCGGGATTTTCGCATCGAAAAATAATCCCGAAAATAATCGAAAAATATACCGGAAAGGTAAAACCGGACTAAGAAATTAATTTATGAATTAAATAGAAATTTTTTATAATATTTTGGGATATTTTGTAATTTTAATAATATTTTAATGAATAAAATATTATTAAAAATAAATTATAAATAAATAAATGAAATTGTAAAAAAAAAAAAAAAAAAAAAAAAAAAGAAACGAATCTGGAAAACGAAACGAAAGTCAGAAAACGAAACAGAAGCAAAACGCGAAGGAAGACCCGAGGAAGAGAGATCGCCGGCAGAGCCACCACCGGCGACCGAGGAGGTTCGATACCCACCGGAAAAGGAAGCCCGAACTCGGGCGAACCTCCAGCAACCCAGACGCGCGCCGAGAACGGCGAAAATCGTCGGAAACGGAGGAGAAGCCGCGGGGGAGAGAAGCCCGATTCGCCGGCGATGGGGCCGATTCGACCCAGGTCGAGGCCCGATTTGAGAAGCCCAGTCCATGGCGCGTTGAATGGCACCGGAATCGGCCAGGGAACCGGCCGGACGGCGCCGGCACGACCAAAGGGAGCCTGGACCGGCCGAACCGGACAGAACCGGCCGAACCGGACCAGACCGGACCGGCGGTCCGAACCGGGTTGAACCGGACCGGACCGGTTCAGCAAAAAAGAGAGGGAAAAAAAGGAAGAAAAAGGGAAAAAGAAAAAGAGAAAAAATTGGAGAAAATTCCTGTGATGCAATCGAGCTTCGGGTAAGTCGGTAAGCGGTCAAATTGACCGATTTAATTTTTAGAATATTAATTTGATAAATAATCGACTGAAAGTTTACCCGAAAATATATTTAATTGTGTAGCTCGACAATTGGCATCCATTGAGAGCTCGAGACAGCCTCGATTTGTGTATGATCATGGAATAACGGGTAAGTGACCCTTATTTACGACAATTTTATATCGTTATGCGTGATTGACATTTAACGCATGAATTACGGATTTAATTTCCGCATAATGAATTAAATTCTAGAAATTGGGATAAATTGTCGTAAATAATTCATAAGCTATCTGAGAATTTAGAACGAGGCTAAATAAATATTGATGGGCCCAATGAGCCCAATAGGCCTCGATAAAGTGTGGTAAACGGGCTTAAGGCCGATTATGACCCATTATGGTACAATCGGGCCCAATATGGGTAAACGGGCCCAATGATTTAAATTAAGCCCAGAAAATTAAGAAATACAATTAATTGTATTGTATTTGACCTGATGAATGTGTATCCGCAGTTCCGGAGATTTGATTCGGATTTGGAGCAAATCGGACTGCGTGACGAGACATCGATGTAAAGGTCAGACTGTACAGATAAATGAGGTAAGGGAATTGTGTGAGTAGCTAGAGGTAGCTACGCATATTTTAATAGATTTTGTATACACTGATTATGTATGTATACACGATTATTGTAAAATGATCCTAAAAGTGGTTTAAATAATTTTAAGGATCGAAATAGGTGAAATGTCTATTTTACCCCTATTGAGGGAAGTTCACCTAAGGATGGTGAAAGCATGACATGCATGGAATGCATGATTTAAGGATTTTTATGATTAAGGAATTTTCTTGATTTTAATCAAAGTAAAACGATAGATTGGCCAGTAAATGCATGAATTTCACAAAATAACACTACGTAGGTGTTATTAATATTTAAATGAAATTTCTTTGGAAAAGAGGCCAACTATCAAGTTTATATGGAAACAGATAGTGCCGACACGTAGTTCGCACTATATCTGCGTTTGTGAATGTGCATAAATGTGCTTGAGCGCTTGCTCGCACTGACTTGTGTGACATCATATGCATGAAATGTGCTAGAGCATGGTGCTCGCACTGATTTTTATTATTGTGAAATGAGAGCTGCTGGAGCCTAGCTCGCACTCTGTTTTGACATGTTTTGATTTGTTTTGACGTGGTATGCATAAAATAGTGCTGGAGCGATTACTCGCACTACTTTTAATGATTTGACATGCATGAGAGATGCTGGAGCTTAGCTCGCATCCTGTTTTGATTTAATTATGCATAAAAGTCGTGCTGGAGTGAAACTCGCACGAGATTTGATTTAGTTATGCATAAAGCCGTGCTGGAGTATAACTCGCACGAGATTTGATTTACTTGAGCATTCATTTGTGCTGGAGCGTTGCTCGCACAAAGTTTTATATGGTTTTCATAATTCATTTGAATGCCGTACTGGAGTTTTTCTCGTACGAGGTTTTCACTGAATTTATATACATATTCGTACTAGAGCGTTGCTCGTACGTGGAATTTACATGAAATTATAATCAGTTTAAGTCGTACTGGAGCGCTGCTCGTACGCAGATTTCACTGATTTTTATGAAACCGTGCTAGAGCTTCGCTCGCACGAGATTTTCAGATATCATGAATATGCATGGAGCCGTGCTTGAGCTTCGCTCGCACAGGGATTTATATTACATGCATATAGCCGTGTTGGAGCCTCCTGTAGACTGTGTGTCACAGTGAGATGATATGCTCACACGTGCATTCTGAGACAGATGATATGGGTGGATAAGACCTATTACAGGCACCCCTGACTGAGCTTGGGTTCACGGAGTACTTTGTACCGTGTATGTCACGCGGAGTACGCTGTACCGTGGGGATTGTTGGAGTGGAGTGGCATTAGCCACGAGGCAGCAAGCCTTGCCCTCGCAATCCTGGTGTTATGCTGTTCTGGCGGGTAGGACGACCCACCTCCCGTTTCAGGTGTGATACCCCGCACACTAGGTACCGTGTTGCCAGGGATCACTAGGATATGGCCATAGTCCTCGATGTTACTGATAATTACCTTATTGTCTCACATGATATAACTTGTGGTCTGTTAGACCAGGGTAGACCCGAAGGAGGGGTCAGGCCCCCGATTTGATGATTTGATGATTTCAGATGATTTTATGATATGTGACCCTGAAAGAAGGGTGGTTTTATAACTCAAGTTTTATAATGAAATATAACAAATTGTTTTATGAGTTTTGAGATGATTGACCCAGAGGGGTTATTTTATACTGCGTTTTAAATGAATTGATTTAAATGCAGTGGCATGATGTGTTTTCCATGCTTTCATTTGAAAACCTTGAATTGTCTTACATGACATGAAAGACTGCATGATCTTGATTAAATTCATGCTTAATATGATTTAATGATGTCACATAAAATGCTTTGAATGCATGAGTTACATGATTTATATATGCACAAATAGTTTTGGATAAACTATGGCATTGAATATGCATGACTTTGTGCGTGTAATTTTAAATGAAAAGAAATGGATTTAAGGGCATGGCATTATGAGCATGTAGATAGTGGAGCTATCTACTTACTTGCATAATTGCCTTACTGAGCGTGTGGTTTGCTCACCCCCCTTATTTTCCCATCTTTTCAGAGCACTTGTAATAATTATTGAGCGGCTGAGGACTTGCATGCTTAATATCCGCTGCTTGCTGCTTCCCATCGAGAGACAGGTATACACATTTGTATGGTTTTGTATCTAAATATGTAATGCACAGTACTGTAAATGGATATGATGTCGGGGATGTAGAGTCATGCAAATACCATTGGGTATGTGTTTATTTAAAGTCAAAAGGATAGTAGACTCTGATATATGATTTTGGGAATGAAATGTTAAATGGTGTGAGGTGACTAACACCGAATCATAGCCCAACTGTGTTGTAGGATGGTCACGACGAGAGAAAGGTAAGAATTAAATAATAAATGAAAAAGCGAAAAATTTACTCTGATTTTTAGGAAATTCGGGTCGTGACATTTTAGGATTGTTCAATTTTAGCTTACTTAATTTTGCTTCTTTATTTTAGCATTTTATTTTACTTGCGTTAATTAGTTTTAACTGTTTTAATTATTTTTGTAGGTACTTACTTTTAATTGCTTGGAGCACTGTAAGTAAATTTTGCTCAGTTTTATTTAGTTCTTATTATTTTATTGCTTTCCAGTAATTTTAATTAGCCTAGTAGATCACTCATAACATCATTTCATAATTTGCTAGAATATACTTAGGGTAAGATTAACCAGTAGTTAATTAGACTGATCAACTTCTCTGTGGGATGATATTTCGGGACTCAAATCTCATTATTACTTATATGACTCATGCACTTGCGGATAATACCTTCAGAGCATGTCAAGTTTTTGGCGCCGTTGCCGGGGTAGTTTTAATTAGTCGTTAATATCGGTGAAATTATGCTTAGGTGTAATTCTAGCTTGTAAATATTTAGGCTGTAAATATTTAGGGCTTTAATCTAGACTATTTCATTTTCTCTCTCATATAAAAAAATTTAAAAATTAAAAAATTAAAAAACTTAAAAAAAAATTCTAAAGAATTTTAGATGTTTGCATGCGTAGAGCCAAGAGTTACGATTGCTTTCCTTTAGATCCTGAAATTGAAAGAACCCTTAGGAAAATTTGAAAGGATTCTAGAAAATTAATAGCTCCTCTGTAAAACATCATCGCAAAAAATAGGGAAATTAGAACTGTCGGAGATTATGCGATACCGACAATTGAAGGATATTATACCAGCATTAGGCCACCAGCTGTCCCTGCGAACAATTTCGAAATTAAGCCTGCAATCCTTCAGATGATCCAAACCTTGCTACAGTTCAGTGGTTTCCGCATGACGACCCACATGCTCACTCAGGGCAATTCCTGGACCTGTGCAACACGTTCAAACACAATGGATTATCTAATGATGCACTTAGGCTTAGATTATTCCCTTTCTCACTGAGGGATCCAGGATCCATTTCTACATAGGACGAGTTAGCCCATCAATTTCTAGCTAAGTTTTTCCCTCCCTCTAAAATGGCCAGACTCCGTAGTGATATATCTTCCTTTGCCCAGCTCGATTCAAAAACTCTTTACGAAGCATGGGAATGATATAAGGAGCTTCTTAGGAAGTGCCCTCACCATGGCCTACCTTTGTGGCTGCAAGTCCAGACCTTCTACAACGGACTTAGAAGCCAGAATAGGACCATTGTTAACGCTACTGCGGGTAGAGCGCTAATGTGTAAAACAGAGGAGGAAGCTTACGAGCTATTAGACAAGATGGCTGCTAACAACTATCTATGGTCCTCGGAGAGGCAATTGCCAAAGAAGTCGGCGAGTATTTATGAGCTTGACTTGCTGTCTACCTTGACCTCTCAAATTTCTAATCTTACGAAGAAGGTAAAGTCGCTCAATACCCAACATAATCCTTCCACCAGTCCTAATCCTGTGTTTTCTATCCAAAGTCCTTTTCTCTCATGTGATATGTGTAGTGGTACACACTTTATGGATAGGTGTCTGCTTAACCTAGAATCAGTTCAGTATGTTGCCCCCCCTAAGCAACAAAACAACACTTTTTCAAACACCTATAATCTAGGGTGGAGGAACCATCCTAACTTCTCCTGGAGTCAAAACCAAGGGCAAACTTCTAACTCTAGACTTGTAGAACCTCCTAGTTTTCAAGCTCCACCGGTTCAAGTACCACCACAGCATCCATTTCCTTACCATCCACCACAGCCATAATTTCCATATCATCCGCCTCACTTCCATCCACCACCACCATCACAACCCCAGCACTTACCAGCAGCTGAAAAGAAGCCCTCGCTTGAGGAAATGTTTACAACGATCCTGCAAAATCAAGCAGCTTCAATTAAGAACTTAGAGGTTCAGGTAGGACAAATAGCAAATGCTCTTAGTCAACGTCCTCAAGGGATCCTTCCTAGTAACACCGAAGTCAATCTTGTTAGGCAAAAGGAGGGTAAGGAACATGTGAAAGCCATTACCCTTAGGAGCAGCAGAGAGCTAGATGATGATCCACAAGTTAAGTCCCAACCTGAATAGTACATAGTTGAAGAATCCTTAAGTTCTAACGAAGCAGCTCAGAAAGAGCAGGAACCTAAAAATTAGGCTGCAAAGGAATTAAAGATAGGTGCTTCTTCATCTATACCTTCTTCTACTTCACAGCCTTCAAAGTCCTCTGATGCTATACATGTTACCACTACATCCCTTCCAGTTAGACTACCAGTACCTTTTCTTTAGAGGTTTCAAAACCAAAAGCTTGACCAACAATTCACCTAATTTCTTGAGGTTTTTAAGAAACTTCACATCAACATTCCTTTCGCAGATACTTTAGAGCAAATGCCAAGTTATGTGAAGTTTTTGAAGGACATCCTCTCTAGGAAAAGAAGATTGGAAGATTATGAGACGGTGGCCTTAACTGAGAAATGTAGTGCAATTATCCAGAGGAAATTACCCCCCAAGCTCAAAGATCCTAGGAGTTTTACCATACCTTGCACAATTGGAAATCTATTCTTTGGTAGAGCCTTGCGTGATTTAGGAGCCAGTATCAATCTAATGCCTTTGTCTATTTACCAAAAGTTAGGAATAGGAGATGTCAGGCCCACCACAGTGACCCTTCAGCTAGCTGATCGATACATTAAATATCCAAAGGGTGTCATTGAGGATGTCTTAGTAAAGGTGGATAAGTTCATTTCCCTACGGATTTTATCGTGTTTAGCATAGAGGAAGATAGGGAAGTCCCCATTATACTAGGCAGACCTTTCCTAGCAACTGGTAGAACTTTAATTGATGTGCAGAAGGGGGAGTTAACAATGAGAGTTCAAGATCAGGAAGTGAAGTTTAATGTTTTCAAACCTTTGAAGCTCCCTAATGACTCTCAACAGTGTTTTAAGATAGAGGTTAAGGAAGATAAAATGTTTGAACATAAGAAATCTGAGAGAAAGAAAGAAGTAGATAGAGCTAAGGAGGAGTTAACTGTCAACATTCTGTCACCATTTTGGCTGACCCTCATACTCTTCGCCCTGCTGCTGAGTGTTGTTTTCTTCAGCTGCATTTGATGTGGCTGTGTTTTTCTTTTCACTTTGTATATAGTTCTTTTTCTTTTCTGTTATTTCTTTCTTTGTTTATGTTGCAGATTTCTTTTCAAGCATTACGTTTTCAATCAAGCTTCAATTATTCATCATCATTAGATAAGGGGAGTACTCTGTTCTAGAGCTTAAATTCTTATATTATCTGCACACTGAGGACACTGTGCACTTTAAGTTTAGGGGAGAGGATATCACTTGAGCTATTTTGGGAAAAATTGGAAAAAATTTCAAATTTTTTTCGAAAATCTAAGAAAGAATTTTCAAAAAAATTTCGAATATATGAGCTTAAATTGTTTGATTTTGGGATGATTTAGTGTTTAGCATGTAGTTTTCCCATATTTCGATGATATGACCCCATGATTTAGTCTGACTTTGATTAGCTGAAAAGCATGATTATAGGAAAAGTATGAAGTTGAATTCTTGAATTTGTCTTGATTCTGATTGTGATTGTCTCATCTTATGCACATGTCATGTCATGAATCAATATATTTATTTAGAGAAAGCTTATGTGTACATAGGCTGCATTTGTTCAGTTGATTTTGTGCATCATATTCTAGAATTTGTTTGATCTGATCTCAAGGTAAAATATTAGATCACACTTAATTAGGGAGATGATTTAGGCCATCGTTTAAGCCTTTCTAGCCTTCCTTGTACATATGCTACCCCTTGTCACCCATTTGGGCCACATAAGTTTTTCTCTGTAAATACACCTGCAAAATTTTCCTTAGCTTAAATACTTTTTTCCTATCCCTTACCCCAAAAGCATGAAAAGTCATTTGGATATATTGTGAGCTATATGGGTATTAAGTGATAGTAAAGGAGTATGTACTGAAAAAAATGAAAAAGAATGAAAGAAAAAAGAAAAAAGAAAAGAAGAAAGAAGAAAATACAAAAATAGAATAAAAAGTCTAATGAAATAAATAAGTTTGGGGGAAATGATTTAAGCTCTTACATTAAGATCCTAGAAGTAATGCATGTTAAGGGGTAATTAAACCTAAATACACTTTATCATACCTTAGCCCCAGCCTTACATTACAAGCATAATTAAGTCCTATTGATCTTTGATTAAGTGTGACTACATTAGTGAAGAGAGAAGTGAAAAGCAAACTTATGGGAATGATCACATGTCATTAACTTTGCATTCACTGTGTTTGCATAATCTGATCCGGATAATGTACTGTGAAGTGACTTTGACATTTTTCACACATTCACAAGGAGTCCAATTTGGGTTAGGACTTATGATTAAATGATTCTGAATGTTGGACTTGTAATTGTGAGTCTTTGAGATCATAGTTTGTACTTTTTCTTTGAGGATGATATTGGGGAAATTATTGTGTTTTGTACTTGTCATTCCTACAATTATTTTGTTTTGCTTGAAGACAAGCAAAAGCTCAACAAGGCCACCAGGAAAGACCACTTCCCTTTACCCTTCATTGACCAAATGTTAGATCGATTAGCTGGTCACGAATTTTATTGTCTGCTGAACGGATACTCTGGGTACAATCAGATAGCTATAGCCCCAGAAGACAAGAAAAGACTACCTTCACCTGTCCCTATGGGACCTTTTCTTTTAGAAGAATGTCTTTTGGCCTATGCAATGCACCTGCTACATTCCAGCGTTGCATGATGGCCATATTTCATGATATGGTGGAGGACTTTCTTGAGGTTTTCATGGACGATTTCTCAATATTTGGGGATAGCTTCGATTTATGTCTGCATAATTTGGCATTAGTACTGAAGAGGTGTGAAGAAACAAATTTAGTGCTTAATTGGGAGAAATGCCACTTTATGGTGAAAGAAGGTATAGTGCTAGGGCACAAAATCTCTGCTAGGGGGATAGAAGTAGATAAGGCTAAGGTGAAAATTATTGAGAAGTTACCTCCCCCTACCACTGTAAAAGGAATTCGAAGTTTCCTAGGCCATGCGGGATTTTACAGAAGGTTCATTAAGGATTTTTCTCAAATATCTAAGCCTTTATGTAATCTCCTTGAAAAAGACATTGTGTTTTGCTTTGATGAGAGATGCTTAGAAGCATTTAAGACTTTGAAGGAAAAATTAGTTACAGCCCATGTAATCATAGCTCCGGATTGGAGTTTACCTTTTGAGCTTATGTGTGATGCAAGTGATTATGTTGTTGGGGCTGTACTAGGACAAAGAAAAGGAAGAGTCTTTTATGCTATCTACTACGCAAGCAAAACACTGAATGAGGCCCAGATGAACTATGCTACTACCGAGAAAGAGCTGTTAGCTGTGGTATTTGCCTTTGATAAGTTTCGCTCCTGTCTCATTGGTACTAAGGTAGTATTATATACCGATCATGCTACCATTAAGTACTTAGTCTCCAAGAAGGATGCAAAGTCGAGGCTGATTCGATGGATCCTCTTACTACAAGAGTTTGACTTGGAGATTAGGGACAGGAAAGGTACGAAGAATCAGGTTGATAACCATCTATCTAGATTAGAGAGTGGACTTAAAGAAGATGGTACAACTATTAATGAGTCCTTTCCCGATGAGCAGCTATTTACTTTTGGGCACTCCAGATTGCCTTGGTACGTTGATTTTGTGAATTATCTGGTGAGCAAAGTGATGCCACCTGATTTAACTGCCCAGCAAAAGAAAACGTTTTTGAGTGATGTCAAGTATTATGTTTGGGATGAACCCTTCTTATACAAGCAATGTAAAGATCAGATGTTGAGAAGGTGTGTTCCCATGGAAGAAGTAGAGGATATACTTGGACATTGCCATTCTTCTGATTATGGAGGGCACTTTAGAGGAGAGAGGACAGCAGTCAAGGTTTTACAATCTGGATATTACTGGCCCACGTTATTTAAGGATGCCCACTACTTTGTGCTGAAATGTGATAGATGTCAGAGGGTATGTAATATTTTCAAAAGAAATGAGATGCCTCTGATTAATATTTTAGAAGTAGAACTCTTTGATGCCTGGGGTATTGATTTTATGGGACCATTTGTTCCTTCATATGGCAATCTCTATATTCTAGTGGTTGTGGACTATGTGTTGAAATGGGTTAAAGCGATGGCTTTACCGACTAATGATGCCAAGGTGGTGATAAGGTTTTTGAAGAAGAATATTTTCACAAGATTTGGCACACCTAGAGCTATCATTAGTGATGGAGGATCCCACTTTTGCAATCGAAGTTTTGATGGGCTGTTAAAGAAATATGGGGTCAAACATAAGGTAGCCACTGCTTATCACCCACAAATGAGTGGCCAAGTAGAGTTGTCCAATAGGGAAATTAAGAGGATATTGGAGAAAACGGTGAACCCAATTAGGAAGGACTGGTCCATTAGGTTAGATGATGCACTTTGGGCCTATAGGACAGCCTTTAAAACACCTTTAGGAATGTCCCCTTATCAGCTTGTTTATGGTAAAGCCTGTCATCTACCAGTAGAGCTTGAGCACAATGCCTACTAGGCCCTTAAGAACCTGAATTTCAACTTAAATACAGTAGGGGAGAAGGGGCTGCTACAACTCAATCAGTTAGATGAGTTCAGGTTGCAGGCATATGAGAATGCCAAGCTCTACAAGGAAAAGACTAAGTGATGGCATGATAAGAAAATTAAGGAGAGACACTTCGAGCCAGGCTAGCAAGTTCTGTTGTTTAATTCACACTTGAAGTTGTTTCCAGGAAAGCTTAAGTCTAGGTGGTCGGGTCCTTTTACCATTTCACAAGTATTCCCTCATGGAGCCATTGAAATTATGGATGATACCCTGAAGTAACCCTTTAAGGTTAATGGGGGCAAACTGAAACATTATTTTGGGGGAGGGTTTGATCGTCAGCATTCTGTGACCACTTTAGCTGACCCTCCTACTTTTGATCCTGCTACTTAGCTTCATTTTTCTTTTTCACTTTTTGTACAATTCTTTTCTTTTCTGTTGTTTTTTTCTTTGCTTATTTTGCAGATTTCTTTTCTAGTCTTATGTTTTCAATCAAGTTTCGATTGTTCATCATCATCATCAGATAGGGGAGTACACTGTTCTTGAGCTTCAATGTTTATATTATCTGCACACTGAGGATAATGTGCACTTTAAGTTTGGGGGAGGGGACATCACTTGAGCATTTTTCAAAAATTTGGGCAAAATTGAAAAAATTTTGGAAAATTTTCGAAAATCTGAGCTTAAATTGTTTGATTTTGGGATAATTTAGTACTTAGCATGTAGTTTTCCTATATTCCGATTATATGACCCCATGATTTAGTCTGATTTTGATTGAATGAGAAGTATGATTATATGAAAAGCATGAAGTTGAATTCTTGAATTTGTCTTGATTCTGATTGTGATTTCCTCATCTTATGCACATGTCATGTCATGAATCTGTATATTTATTTAGAGAAAGCTTATGTGGACCTAGGATTACATTTGTTCAGTTGATTTTGTGTATCATATTCTAGAATTTGTTTTATCTAATCTCGAGGTGAAATATTATATCACACTTAATTAGGGAGATGATTTAGGCCATCTTTGGATCGTTTGAGCCTTTCTAGCCATCAGTGTACATATTTTACCCCTAGTCACCCATCTGAGCCAAATAAGCTTTTCTCTGTAAATACACCTGCTTATTTTTCCTTAGCTTAAACACTCTTTTCCTATCCTTTACCCCGAAAGCATGGAAAGTCATTGGATATATTGTGAGCTTTGTACATATGGGTATCTGGTGATAGTGAAAATTCAAAAAAAAATTGAAGAAAAAGAAAAAGAAAAGAAGAAAGAAGAAAAATACAAAAATAGAATAAAAAGTTTAGCAAAAGAAATAAGTTTGAGGGAAATAAATATGAGCTCTTACATTAAAGATCCTAGAAAGTAATGCATGTTAAGGGGTAATTAAACCTAAATCGACTTTATCGTACCTTAACCCCAGCCTTACATTACAAGCTTAATGAAGTCCTATTAATCTTTGATTAAGTGTGACTACATTAGTGGAGAGAGAAGTGAAAAGCAAACTTATGGGAATAATCACTTGTCATTGACTTTGCATTCATCGTATTTGCATAATCTGATCCGGGTAATGTACTGTAAAGTGGCTTTGACATTTTCACACACACACGAGGAGTCCAATTTGGGTTAAGACTTATGATTGAATGATTCTGAATGTTAGACTTGTAATTGTGAGTTTTTGAGATCATAGATTGTACTTTTTCCTTGAGGACAATATTGGGGAAATTATTATGTCGGTACTTGTCATTCCTACATCTGTTTTGTTTTGCTTAAGAACAAACAAAAGCTCAAGTTTGGGGTGTGATAATTCTATTTTTAATAGAATTATTTGTGCTTAATTTCTTAATTAATTATTTAAATCCCCATATTATTTTATTAATTATCCCCTTGATTAATTAAAATTCTTTAATGTGCAGATAAATTAAATCCAGATGAAACTCAGTCGTTTCAGTCGAAATTGGGTTGAAAATTGGCTAAAGGAGACTGGACCACTTCTAATTTGCAGACCGAGTCACCAGTCGTTTGGACACGCGTGATGCCAGGTGTCCGTATTTTATTTTCTCCGAAACGATAAGATCGACGAACACCGTGCCAACCTTCTGGAAGATACACGTCGGGCCACATCGCACAGCCAACTGGACAAACCGACAAGTGACGTGAAAATATCTGCTCTGCAGCAAATCAAATGAAGACAAGTGGTCAAACAATGCCAACTCATCTAGGATGGAAAATTACTATTGTACCCCTAAGTGTGTGTATATAAATAGAAAAAGATGGCAATTAAAAATGGCATGTAAGTTAAGGTAGAATAGTTTTTAGGGTATCTTTAGGTTTTTATTTTTCCTTTAACGCTTTTCCGATGTCACGCCCCGGAAGTGCGGAAAATAGGGCTAATTTAAAACTTTTTTTACTCATTAATTCACGATTAAGGGTGCATTCCTGTGCAGTGTCATACATCATCATAATTATCATGCCTCAGGATCTCATCATAATATAATATATATTATATTATATACATTACTCAATTCCAAGTTAATTAATCCTAATACATCCCATACAATGTTATACATCAAGTGTCTGCAATTACAGTAATTGTCTGGGTACATGAAAAGATAAAAGATACCTTAAAATACAATATATGGCCTGGAGCTCAAGTCTGCCACTAGCCACTACTCCGTACGTCGCAGGGAAACCCTTTTCACTTGAAGAAATCTAGGGGGAAAAGAAAACAGGGTGAGCTTCTAAATCGCTCAGTAAAGGGGGTAAGGAACTCATTTCATAAACCAAAATGCACATCACAAAATGTTTATTTGTATGTGAAACTCATTTGAAAACCATAGCATGAAAGTACTCAAAACGACATTCTCATGTGTCAAGTCATGTGAAAACATGAAGAAAAAGGCTCACTCTAGAGCAATAACAAAGCATGTGAAAATAATGCGATAAACGCTTTCTCAATGCACGTGATAAAATCACTGAAATAGTAATGCACGTGGCACAGCCACTAAACACACGTGGCATAGCCACTGATTTAAATTCACACGTGGCATAGCCACAAAACACACGTGGCATAGCCACTGATTTAATTTCACACGTGGCACAGCCACTAACTCACGTGGCATGGCCACTGATTTAATTTCACACGTGGCACAGCCACAGAATAGAGTTTCACGTGGCAACGGCCACAAAATGGGGTATCACGTGGCAACGGCCACCAATGGGGTATCACGTGGCAACGGCCACCAATGGGGTTTCTCACGTGGCATCGGCCACCAATGGGGTTTCTCACGTGGCAACGGCCACCAAATGGGGTATCACATGGCAACGGCCACCAAGTATACGTGGCATAGCCACAGAATAGGTTATTCTCACGTTACCAGAACGGAGAAGAAATCGGGCTTACATGCTTCCAGAGCAATGCCCGGTGTGTACTCACCACTACACACCTAAGTCTTATCACATAAGACTGGTTTGCCTTCACGTAGAACTCATCGGGGTTTTTCACTCATAAAACTCAATTGAAAATCGTTTTGTACTCAACACAAAACGTAATAAAACCGAGTTCCAACCGGCAAAACACGCACACATTTCTCAAATCTCGGTATTGCCTTAACGTAGAGCCCAATTCATTACTCACACAAAATTCAACGGTTTATAAAGCAATTTCACACTCAGCTTATAAACTCATAAAATTATGGGCTCCAACCGACTATAAAAATCGTGTGCAATTAAATCTCAACACAACACTCAACATGCTTGTTTTATAAACCACAAATCATGCTATAATAGTTTACAAATCACATACACAAATGGTTTAGATTTCCCTTACCTCTTTGCACCTCGTATAGTGCAATCGTTTCCCCCGTATCACGGACTAGCCTCGCATTCTACTCTGGAACTCCCGAGCTATCCAAACAATGTTAAAACATCAATACTCAATTATCTCATCAACCTCAATTCTCAAAATCGAGCATAATTGCTCATAACTCCTCAAATCCCTTGATTCTCGTAACTCTACCCCAAACTACACTCTCATTCACAACGTCTCGACATTCTACATTTCTAATACCAATTATCTATGCTAATTCACCACATTTGTCTAAATTTCCATTTATAGCTCTAAATTCCTAAAATTACCAAAATTGCTAAATATCATTATCACTCCAACCACATTGTAATTTCATCAATCCCTAATCATTTCTCAGCTATTACAACACAATGACAACCACCAATATCATCAAAATCATCTCAAATATCAAGATCGAGGTTTAGAAATTACCCAAAGCTTGTGAGACGCACAACCCACGCCTCGATCCGATTCGTCCTTCGATTTCCTAGTATGTTGTTCTCCCTTTGATGAGGAACAACTTTCCTTCTTACCACAACTCTTGATTTGGCCGAAAATGGGTGTTTTGGATGAGTGAGAAAGTTAGGTTTTCGGTGGAAATGGGGTTGGAAGAGAGAGAAAGTGAGTTTGCAGGAGAAAAACATGGGTTCCTTATATAGACTGGAGGTAGGAGATCGATCTGGCTCTTGAGGAGATCGATCTGCGTTTGAATTTTGGGGACGATCTGGGCAATTTTATACCTAGGAGATCGATCTGTCGAGGGGTGAGATCGATCTCTTTATAGCTTTATGAGATCGATCTGCTCCTAAGGAGATCGATCTTCTCCCAAACAAAATCATTTGGAGATCGATCTCTTCCTCATGAGATCGATCCTTTCTCAAACAGAATCATTTGGAGATCGATCATCTTCCATTGGAGATCGATCTGCTCCTCAAATTCTTCCTTCCTTCTCATTTTTAACTCGCTAGATCGATCTCTCCTTCTCCCAGATCGATCTGCTCCTTAAATTTCTTCTTCCTTGTCATTTTTAACTCACCAGATCGATCTCTCCTTCTCCCAGATCGATCTGTCCTCATAGTTTCACATTTATTTTAACACTTAACATATAAATCTCCAATTATCATTCCCACAATTCACTTAGCTCAATAAATTACACTTCAAATTATTATTACATCAATAAAATATGTCTGAAATTCTCAGATCTCACATCCGAATAGTAATTTTTCTAGAAAACATTTTCTTATTTCATTGTTCATGGCAACTCTCTTTATTTTTATGAAGGTTTTCATTTCTTTGCTCGTTTATTTGTAGTTCACATTATCAAAGATTATTTCCTTTGAATTTGACTCAATGAAAGTAAAGGAAATTATTTGCCCCTCTTTCACTAGCTTTCAGGTTTCCTAAAATGTTTATGTTTTTGTTTTGTTGAAACAATTTTTTTTAGCTCTCGGGTTGCTCTCTTTAGTGCAGTCGGGTGACAAACTTCTTCCTCCATTTATATCTCTTGGTTTTGATGCTTTGATGTGGCTTGATGCTTAGCATTTATCCACATCAATGGCAATGTGGAACCACGATTGGAGAAAGAAATGAAGTAAACCGAGGATGATGGGTTCCCTATTCATGTTGATGAATCTCACGGGTTTGAGTGTGTTAACTAATATTTTTGTTTTTTTGTTTTTATATATTACCTCTCGGTTTTAATCTCATGTTTTGCTATGCTTTATTGTTTTTTCCTTTCTTTATTTCATTTTTATTGGTCTGCATTTCATAATTGGGTTGTTTTATTTATTGCCTTTAACTTTAGCTTGCTTTGTTTTTACTGCATGTTGTTGAATTTTGTTGTTCAAGGTAATTGCTACATTTCATTTTAGAAAGTTTTCATTAATCCCATTAGATTTATCAGCCATTTTATGTTGGATAAAAGTTGATTTTATTAGGTGCATTGAGAAGCATTTTTAGTGTTACTATGTTCGACTCTGTTTATATTTAGTGTACTGTTTATTTGGTTTAATTGCTGGAATGGTTCGATAGCTATTGGCAGCAGCAGTCTCTTATGTTCTTCATCGTTTTCTGCTTCTGTTTTCTGTGTTTTATGTCCTTAACTTTGTGACAGATTGATGCTGAAACTTGCTGTTAATTTTCTTAGTTTATAGTTGATGTTAAATGCTTAGCTTCTGCATTGTTTGTGAGAATCTGAGATGGTGCTCATGGTATGAACACCAAAGATACCAAATGAAGCATGAGCTGGCGTGAATGCAGAACAGTGCTGGTTGATAGCATCAGCTGCTGGAGATTCAGAGCAGGAGAATGGTGTTGCTATGCAGAGCATGACAAGCTGCGGCAGCTGGTAACGTGCATGAACACCAGCGCGTAAGGACAGAAATACGGGATGCACTAGGGGTGTAAATGATACAGTGGTGCTCGCAAGCTACTCGGGCTCGACTCGAACAAAACTCGAATTCGGCTCGATTTTAGTCGAGTCGAGCTCGAGCTCGAGCTACTCGAGCTATCGAGCGAGTCGAATTCGAGCACTTAAATACCCGACTCGAGTAGCTTGCGAGCCTAATCGAGCATCGAGTTTTTATATATTTTAATAATATATATTATTATATAATAATATTTATATAATAGAAAATGACTTTTATACCCTAAATAATAAAACCCTAAAACAAATTCAATCTAATTCACCCACCTAGGAAGGCAGGAACCCACGCCGCTTGCCCCCATCCTCTGCTTGCCTGGTCTACGATCCCATCCCCTGCTTGCCTGGTCTGCGATCCCATCCCCTGCCTGCCTGGTCTACGATCCCATCCCATCCCATCCTCCAAGCAACTAATCTGAGTTAGCAACGGCACCAGATCCAGATCCTTGCCTAAGTTAGCAACCTCGACAGTCGCCCCATCCTCACCAGATCTAGCACCTCGCCTGAGTCTTCAGTCACTGCAGTCTCCTCTCTCCATCGTAAATCTGGTCTGGCAGCTGGCGTCGACTCCCACCCACACACTCGCTGGTATGTATGCAGTTGGAATCTTTCTTTATGATATTTCTTTATGATTTTGGTCATTGCCTGAGCTTGGTACTTTAATACTGTATATTGTATCAATGCCTGTTGTTCTTACACAGGATATTTTCTTAGTTCTTTCCCAGTAACCATTGCTGCAGTCTCACTCAACAAAATAGAATTATATTTTCACATGTAATCGTAAACAAAGAAATAATTAGTACTTAGTGTACTTTTTCATTTTAATTACATAATATCCTGTCATATTATGCTAAAAAAAAGGCAGGTGGCTACCGATCATCGTTCATACATGATTTTACCCCTGCATGTGCCAACCTGTAGTTTGTCCTTGCTTTATTAGATGAAGCATAATTCAGAAATTACCGTTTCATGACATTTTAGCATTATTTCTTGGAATATTGGAAGAAAATAATTCTATGCTTCATCATTTTCATTATTATGGCCAAATAGGAATGAAAAGTTGCTGCGACTTTAGCAGCAGCTGAGACTAGGCTATAGGAATTTGGTAATGATCTTGTTAGAAGCATGTTGCCAATGAAAATCACCAACCCATTACCCATACAAAACTGTTATAATCTTGTAAGCCATTAGCCAAATTGATACCTTTGTGGTGCGATAATTTTCTCCTTTAAAACTGTTAAAATACATAATCGTTTTAGATGATCATAGCAATTGAAACTCCTTCTCTCCTTTTATTTTTCATAAGAGTAATTGAAACCTTTGTGCACCAAAGCTACACTGTAAAGGGTCCTGTTCTCCATACGAAGTCTAGCCAAAAGCTTCAGCATGCTGGCTTAGTGTAAACCACATTTGAGTGTGCAAAACAATATGGTTGAGAGATTTGCCTACACTGTGATTTGCCTCTGTCATGTGGCACAGATCCCTCCATGAAAGCTTATGAGGCACCGGGCAAGCATACTTATTAAACATATTCTCCATATTTACTGGAAGTAAAATTAATTTGTATTTATAAAACTTAATATATTTATATAAACTATTTTTGGCTTTTTTTATGGAGGATGTTTCAATATCTTTAAAGGGATATCCAGGTACTAAAAGAGTTTGAATTCATAGGATATTGAAGATTAGGAAGGCTTTTTTGATTCATGTTTTCTCATTTTATATGTTTGGCTTTTTGTACAGAAGTACATGCAGCTCTTGCAGCAGCCTTATATGAGGACAAACATGCACTGCTGCTAGCTGAAAATCAATTCGTAATTGCAACTCTTCTAGATCCTCACTTTACAGATCTCTCATATGTGATAAAAACCAAACATTGGCCTCCAAGTTTGGTTAGTTCCTTGCAACATTTCATCACACTTTCCTAAAGATTTGTGTTGAATTTGGCAAATTGTTATCAACAATAGCATTTTCTGTTTCAATTTATACTAAGATAGATTTTTAATATTTCATTAGCTTTTGTTGTTAGTGAAAATGATATATGTATATACACATTCGCTGATACTTTCCCCAGCCATGCTCTTTCCACCTTTCTTTTGGCTCCTGCTGAATGTGTGGGAAGAAACGTGTAAAATATTGTTACCAATTTTATCAGTTGAAGACTGAAAACATAGAGATTCCGTAATTTTCTAAATTGCCTTGTTAGCCAAAATACAATGATAGAAGATTTTTGAACCCAAGTATCTGGGTTTATATAAATTAATTTATATAAATTAATTTGTATTGTATAATATATTGTTTTCCTGGATTTGGGTTCATGACTTTGAGAGTTTGTTAAACAAATTCTTTGTGTTCCTTTCTAATCGCAGTCTTTGGTTTGTAAATAGTTTTCTTTCATGGACCAAATATTGTTTAAGGCTTTAAGCATTATGAATCTGTCTAGAATACGCTCTTTGTCTAGATTGCTTTATGAATGTGTTATGAATCAGTTAATTATTAATTTTTAATTATGTCCAACTATTTATTTTAATGAGTTTGCAATATGCTAGGCTTGGTTTTAAAATTTTTTTATGTATATTATTTTAATGAGTTTACAATATGCTTATTTTAAATTATATTTTAATGGTAGCATGTGTTGATTTTTTTTTTAATAGAAACCTAGACATGTCAAGTACGCCAGATGTATCCTCTACTACACCACGTGAACCTACGTCGGATGCAGTTGCAAGTCGTGTTGACGAAAATTTAGATGCTACCACAAATAAAATGCCAACCATTGATGCTAGTGATAAAGAAGGTGGTGATGTTGATACTCCAGAGGGTGAGGAAGAGGGAGGTAATGATAAAAAGAGGAAGAAGACCTCTTCTGTTTGGTTGGAGTTCAAGGAAGTTAGGCTTCCCAATGGTACTAAAAAAGGAGAATGCGTCCATTGCAAGAGCAGGTTAGTTATAAGTGCAAGTAAAAGTACAACTCAGTTTAATAGGCATCTGAAAACTTGTTTGAAGCGAAAGATTTATCAAAGTCAACAGCAACTGATTAATTTCCAACCAGTCGACACAAGTGGTGATGTACAAATGTTACCTGCTCTCACAGATGGTAAGTTTGATATGGCAAAAATGAGAGACGCAGTTGCACATTGGATACTTATGCATGAGCATCCCTTTTCGATTGTAGAAGAAGAAGGTTTTAACATGATGCAGAAACGTGGGATGCCTGAATGGGAGAAGATATCACGCAATACTATTAAAAGGAATTGTGTGCTAATTTATGAAACAGAAAAAAAGAAACTTAAGGCATTATTGAAAACCATCTACAAGATTAGTTTGACAACAGATTTGTGGAAGTCAAGTAATCAAAAGATCGAGTACATGGTTCTTACAGCACACTTTATAGATGCTAAGTGGAGATTGCAAAAGCGTGTTATCAGCTTTGTTCACATCCCTCCTCCTCGTCGTGGTGTTGAGATTGCTGATTGCATTTTTAAGTGTTTGAAAGAATGGGGAATTGAAAACAAGGTGTTTACGCTTTCTGTGGATAATGCTTCAAACAATGATGTGGCAATTAAAATTCTTAAAGACACCTTTTCAAGAACTAGAAGGCTGCTTTGTGGAGGAAAACTTTTTCATGTTCGGTGTTGTGCACACATATTAAATCTCATGGTTCAAGATGGTCTTTCTGAGATTAAGCATGTGATTGAAGATGTTCATGAAAGTGTCAGTTTTATTAATCAAAATGAGGCACGACTTAACTCATTTTCTGAAATAGCACAACAGTTGCAGTTGCCTGATAGGAAACTCATTCTTGAATGTAAGACACGTTGGAATTCAACATTTGAGATGTTGTCGACTGCAATCAAATTCAAAGACGTGTTTCCAAGGTTCAAAGAGCGAGAATCTCACTACCATTGTTGTCCAAGTCAAGAAGATTAGGAAAAGGTTGAGAAAGTTTGTCAGATTTTGGAAGTTTTTAATTCAGCCACTAAAATCATCTCTGGGAGTAATTATCCAACTTCAAACTTATTTCTAAATGAAGTTTATCGTGTGAAAGTGTTGTTGGATAAAAAGGCACAAGATGAAGATGAGTTTGTTCAAGCAATGATTCGTAAGATGAAGATTAAATTTGATAAATATTGGGGAGAATGCAATTTGTTAATGGCTATAGCAGCTATTTTGGATCCAAGGTGCAAAATGAGGGTGATTGAGTTTTGTTTTCCTCGAATGTACCCTGATAGAGAAGCAAGAAAAAATGTTGCTCGAGTTCGAGATGCTTTGTATGAGATTTATGAGGAATATGTTCGCGAGTATCAATTTGTCAACGAGCAAAATGCTGAAACTCAAGTGCTTGATAGTGGTGATGGTGGTGATGGTGGTGAGAGTGCAGAAACTTCTTCTTCGGGTTGGTCTGAATTTGCCGATTATGTGATGTCAGTTGAGACTGTTCAACCACAACAATCTGATCTTGACATCTATTTGGTCGAGGGTTGCTTTATTTGTAAAGGAGATTCCAGTACGTTTGATGCTTTGGATTGGTGGAAAGCAAATACTTTAAAGTACCGCATTTTATCCAAGATGGCTCATGATATACTCGCTATTCCTATCACTACAGTGGCTTCAGAGGCGACCTTTAGTGCAGGAAGTAGAGTTATTGATACTTATCGTTCCTCTTTAGCTCCTGACACAGTGCAAGCATTACTTTATGGAGGAGATTGGTGTCGGAATCTTCATGGAGTGAAAAAGAAGAGCAAAGTAAGTTTATTCATTTTCTTTAATTTTGTTATTTCATGGCTGTTTTATTTTAATTTTACTTTTAATCTTTTTTTCTTTTATTTTGTTTATATAGAAAGAGAAGAAATCAATTGAGATTGCGCTTAAATTCCCGTAATCAAATTAAGATGGAGAAAGGTATTTGATTTTTTTTACAGTACTTTGTCAATTTGATCATTATGATATGTTGTTATTTTTTAGATTAAATCCATGGAATTAGTTAAGTTATTGGGGTTGAAACTATGAGATGATAAAACTATTGTTGTTTTTGCAGGTGTTGCTGTGTGTTTCATTTTCGTTTGGTGATGTTATTATCTTTGTTGTTTTGTTTTATAATTTCAAATTATGTAAGAACGAGTTTCACATCTGTTTCTTCTTCTGATATTTTATTGTTGCAGTGTTTCTTTCTTGGATTGTTACCGTTTCTACTATGCTTTTAGCCTGAGAACATAAATATACTTTTTCACCATTAACTTTTTCACCATTAAATTTGTTTTCTACTATGTATCATTGGCTATGGTTATGGTTAATCTGTAGGGATAGATTAATTAGAACATTTAGTTAGTGACAATAGCAATACTTGGGACTTTTGCTATGTTGAACCAACACCATCAGTCGAGCTCGAGCTCGAGCAAAAAATCGATCTTATATAATCGAGCTTAATCGAGTCGAGCTCGAGTAGTTCGAACTCGATCTCGAGCCGAGCTCGAGCTTAAAAAATATGGCTCGACCGAGCTCGAGCCGAGTACCGAGCACCGAGCACCGAGCACCGAGTTTCGAGTCGAGCTCGAGCTCGAGCACCTCACTGTATCGGCTCGGCTCGACTCGATTACACCCCTAGGATGCACAGCTGAAGAACAGCACCTGGAGAGGACGCTGCTAACGCTTGATGGAGTAGAAGCAGACAGCAGCTGGGAGCAGAAGCACGGCAGAAGCTGGATGTGCGCTGGTGCCAGGACAGCAGACCAGGACAAACCGTGAGCACCTGGAAATGAGATTTGGAGAAGAACCACAAATAGTGCACAATACATGCACAGGACCAACATGGTTTCCAATTTCGATTAAGTCCTTGTTTGGCCACCTTCCCTTTGTTTAGTTTAATGTTTATTGCATTTTATTATTTTGATTGTTTTCATTAGTTGTTAATTTATGATAGTTGTTAATTGATAATGGTAGGTTAAATCTAATGTGTTAGTTTGTCAATTTAAACTTTAGTTTTAATTTTTAGTTAATAGGTAATTTTATATTATAAGTTTTAGGACTTAATTTGAGTTTAGTATTGTATGATTTGCATTTAGTTTATACTTAGATTAAAATCATTTTATGCATTGTTAAATTTTCATTTGAAAAATCACAAAAATATTTATCATGCATTAGTTAGATTTTATTGTTAAGTTAGTAATTAGATATAATTAGAATTAATTTAGAATTAATGACTTGTAATTATTTTCTTAATTCTTCTAGGAGTTTATTTCATTAGAGTTTGGGTTAGTTTAATTTGCAATTTTTATTAATTAGTTTAATTACATGCATATTTTATTCTAGGATGGTTTAATTCTAGTTTTATTAATTTTGTTTTTTTATTTTTATTTGCATTTTAGTTTAATTGCGTTAATTAATTTTAACTGTTTTAATTATTTTTGTAGGTATTTGCTCGGAGCTCTGTAAGTAATTTTTAGCTCAATTTTATTTTCTTTAGTTTATAGCTTTTCTTATTTTCAGTACTTTTAATTTCAAACTTAGTAAATCACCCACTTAAATTTCATAATTTGCTAGGATATACTTAGGGTAAGATTAATCGGTAGTTAATTAGGCTGATCAACTTCTCTGTGGGACGATATTCCGGGACTCAAATCTCATTATTACTTGTACGACTCGTGCACTTGCGGATAATACGTTTAGATCGTATCAACCACCAAGACCCTTTTCAGAGATTCCGATATATTTATTACTTCCCGGATGCACTGTATATCTCAAAGAGTGAGCTTCTAACAATAACACTATCTCATCAACTGTGGTCATGTGGAGCACTTATACTGTCTTTGAACCTCTGTAAGTCATCATCACACACTGTGAACTCTGTCACTGATCCCATCTGAATCTGACCCACACTATTGACACCATGTCGATCATCACGCTAAGCCTGTCAAATTTGGTCACTCAAATCCGGTTCTAATCTTAGGCTAGCTGTCACACAATCACTGTCATCATCAGAAGGAATCACATCACTATTGAGGCTCACAACTGCTCTAGCAGCTCACACTCCCTGACCATCATATGTGATACCATCCCGAGGCTCTTTCTGCCCAAGGCATCAACCATTACATTAGCCTTTCCTGGGTGGTAGAATTTCTACAATCATAATCTTTCAAAAGCTCTAACCCTCTATGTTATCTCATATTCTACTCTTTCTGTGAAAACATATACTCAGGGCTTTTATGATTAGTGCATACCCGACATTTCTCATCGTATAAATGGTAGCGCCATACCTTCAGTGTAAACACTACGGCTGTCAACTCTAAATCATGGGTCGGATAGTTTTTGTCATGATCCTTGAACTATCTGGATCCATAAACGACTATCTTCCCATTTTTTTAATACACAGCCCACTCATTATTTTGAGTTATCCATACACACTGAAACCTCTTGAGCTATTGGTTATGGTGAGAATAATCACGGTGGTCAGTTTATTACTTCAATATACTAAAACTCACCGAAACTACTTCCATACTTATCATCCCACTGGCATGCAATCTTTTTCTGAACGAGATGTGTCAACTGAACAGCCCATTTCGAGAAACTCACAACACCTCATCTGTAAGACAATTTCCAGTTGCTACTCATGCTCTTCACTGGACTTCAAATACATCTAAATATCATCGCTAAAGATGACAACCAATCGATCCAGGTAAGGTTTAAATACCTTATTCGTCAATGTCCTAACAGTTACGACACATTCACCTTCCGAATTCTTAATGGTTGTTACCCAGACTTCAAATCGATCTCTATAAAGATATGCCCTTTTCACAGCTAATCAAATAAATCATCTATAGTGGGAGGAAACACTTATTCTTGATGTTAACCTCGTTCGACAATCAAAATTCAATACATAGTCGGAGGCTTCCATTCTCTGTTCAGAAACATAACAAGTGCTCCTCAAGTTACACATTCGGTCTTAGGAACGCTTATCCAATAACTCCTATAATTGTTTCTTTAGTCCTTCCAATTCCACTAATATCATTTTATACCGTGGTTAAGATATCGGCTTCGTACCAGGTACCAACTAAATACAAAATTCTATCTCTTTATCTGATGGTAGCCCTAGTAGATTATCTGGGAACATATCAGGAAACTCCTAGTGCACTAGGATATTTGTTAACTCCGATGTGCCTTATCCATACCAACCACACAAGCGATGAAACATTCCCATCATTACTCATTTCGTGAGTACAATCATTCACTCCTTTAATTACAATCGCTACACCTCCTTCATTACGTGTCAAACTTACAGTACACTTTTCAGGAGTGAAAACATCACTATCTTAGGATAGCAATCTAAACAGCATAGTTTGCAGCCGAATCAATCTATTCTCAAATATTACTTCAAAATTATTCATATCCCATTTAATAAAATCGAATGACATCATTTTCCCCCGTTTTCAACTTGCAATCCCTATACCCATATTCAGTTAGTGAAAATCAGCTAACTATCGTCATATTACCTAAGGGTACAGGCTTCACATCTTTCACTAGCTTATAAGCAACTGAAGGCGGTATGAATAAATGTGTGGCACCAAGATCAATTAAAAAAATTACTTTATTATTCACCACATCAAATGAAACATCAGTAGTGTCCTAGTCCGAGGCATACACTCGCCCTCGTCCAACATCTTATTTCTGTGGTAACTACCACACATCCTTCACTGCTTACACTTGCTACGGAGCAGGTCGTGGTCCTCCAATCACAATACCCCTCAAAAGTGCTGAAATTAGATACACTGGGGCCTTACCAATCATCTTACCCCTTGACTCATCAGCTCTAATCTTTTACCAAAATACCTTTTTCTCGTTCTGACATCTCTGTCATTCTCTATTCTCTTTTATCTTTATTTCGGCCCTTACTACCTTTCCTAATCTCAGAGGCGTGCAACTCATGATCTTATTCACACAATTGTAGTCTGCGCACTGCCTCAGCATAGGTAGTGATATCTAACGGGGTCAATCGGACTCTAATTGACAATCTAAGCTCGTCCATGAACTTTCAGACTTTTTTACCCTCACTGTTCATAGTGTCGGAGTCATACCTGCCCAGGAATAAACTGAGTTTCATACTCGTCATACTCATCAATCAACCAGTTCTTCTAGGTCAGAGTAAAGCATTTTATCTGTAATTTTCTTTAAGCAGTGTCCGGGATATTCTTTCACCGAAATACATCTAGAACATGTCTATTCTGGATGTCTAACGCTTAAGATGGGTCGAGCAAACTTCCACCAATGCTCCGACTCACCCTCAAATCCCATGTATACTCTGAGCAATTAGCTCCCAAAATATTCTCCATACTCCGCTCCAACCTCGCGAAGCGTGTCTCAATACTGTCCGATCTCTCTGTCAGACTCTATTCGATCCCTCTATCGGACTCTGTAGGGCATGCTCAATACCAGCCTCCACTTCACTCTCATCTTGAGTCTCATGTGGCGACTCAATACGACTCTCAAGCCTACCTCTACGGCCTTGAGCTCGTGTACTCGCCCCTCTACCATAGCGGCTATCAGTTAATGACTATATTCTTGCATTTGAAACCAAATTCTTAGTTGCAATTTCATCTCGATACACACAATTGTATCTAAATAATGCACAAAACATGGGGATGTAAACTTCTTTAACCACTAACACCGACTCATATCTGGCCAACTTAGCTCTAATACAAAAAATTATCACGACCCAAATTTCCTAAAAATCACTACAAATTTTTCATTTTTCGTTTATTCTTTAATTCTTACATTTCTCGCATCGTGACCATCCTACTAACAATTGGGCTATGATTCGATGTTAGTCACCTCTCACCTATTTACCATTCCATTTCCATAATCACATTCACATATCAGGATTTACTATCCTTTGACTTTAACTAAATACATTTACAATTGGATTTACTTAACCTTACATCCTTGACATCATATACGTTTACAGTACTGTGAATTTACATATTTAGATACGAAACTATATAAATGAGTATACCTGTCTCTCGATGGGAAGCAGCGGATACCAAGATGCAAGTTCTTAGCCACTCACTAACTACTGCGAGTGCTTTGAAAAGATGAAAAAATAAGGGGGGTGAGCAAACCACACGCTCAGTAAGGCAATTATGCTAGTAAGTAGACAGCTCCACTATCTACATGCTCATAATGTCATGCCCTTAAAATCCATTTCTTTTCGTTTAAATCTCACACACAAAATCATGCATACATCATTGCTATAGTTTATAAAAACTATTCGTGCATATAGAAATCATGCAACTCATGCATCAATGGCATTTTATGAAAAATCATAAAATCAGAATTAGCATGAAATAAATCAAGATCATGCATTAATTTATGTCATGTGAAACAAATCATGAAAAACAATTATTTTCATGAATTTATAATCAAAGCATGGAAAACTTATCATGCTACTGTATTTAAATCACTGCATTAAAACTCAGTATAAAATAACCCGAAGGGGTTAAGCATCTCATAAATCAACAGGTTAAGCATCTCATAAATCAATCTCATTAAAAATTCATTATAAAATTCTGTTATAAAAGTCACCCTTCTTTTAGGGACACATTTTATAAAATCCTCTGAAAAATCTAGCATCATAGTAGAAAATCACAAAATCGGGGGCTTGACCCCTCCTTCGGGTCTACCCTGGTTTATCGAAACCACAAGTTATATCATGTGAGACATGTAGGTGACTATATCAGTAACAACGAGAACTATGGCCATAACCTAGTAATCCTTACCTACACGGCACCTAGTGTGCGGGGTATCACACCTGAAACGGGAGGTGGGTCAATCCTGCTGCCAGAACAACATAACATCAAAATTGCGAGGGCAAGGCTTGCTGCCTCGTGGCTAATGCCACTCCACTCCAACAATCCCCATGGTACAACGTACTCCATGTGATATACACGGTACATCGTACTCCGTGAACCCAATCTCAGTCAGGGGGTGCCTGCAATACGTCTTATCCACCCATACCAATTATGTCTCAGTATGCACGTGTGGGCATATCATCTCACTGTGACACACAGTCTACAGGAGGATCCAACACGGCTATATGCATGTCATACAAATCCCTGTGCGAGCGAAGCTCTAGCACGGCTCCATGCATATTCATGATATCTAAAAATCTCGTGCGAGCGAAGCTCTAGCACGGTTTCATAAAAATCATTAAAATCTGTATACGAGTAGCACTCCAGTACGACTTTAAAATGAGTTATAAATCCATATAAAATCACGTGCGAGCAAGCTCCAACACGGTTTTATGCATAAAATCCATCAAAGCCTCGTGCGAGTTACACTCAAGCACGGCTTTTATGCAATTATCATATCAAAACAGGATGTGAGCTAAGCTTCAACACCTCTCATGCATGTCAAATCATTAAAACTAGTGTGAGCAATTGCTCCAGCACCTTTTTATGCATATCAAGTCAAAACAGTCAAAACAGAGTGTGAGCTAAGCTCCAGCACCTCTCATGCATTTCACAACAATGAAAATCAGTGTGAGCAACCGCTCTAGCACATTTCATGTATATGATGTCACACAAGTCGGTGCGAGCAACCGCTCTAGCACATTTTATGCACACTCATAAACGTAGATATACTGCGAGCTATGCGCCAGTACTATCTATTTTTATATAAACTTGATAGTTGGCCAATTTTCTAAAGAAATTTCATTTAAATCTTAATAACACTTACGTAGTGTTATATTGTGAAATTTATGCAATTACTGGCCAATCTATCAATTTGCTTTACTTAAAAACCACAAAAATTCTTTAAATCTGAAAATTCCTTAAATCATGCATTTCATGCATGTCATGCTTTCACCATCCTTAGGTGAATTCCCTCAATACGGGTAAAGTAGTCCTTTACCTATTTCGCGTCCTTAAAATCTTTATACATATTCAGTGTATACAAAAGCTATTAAAATACGCGTAGCTACCTCTAGCTACTCACACAATTCCCTTACCTCATTTTTCTGTACAGTTTGACATTTCCACTGATGACTTGTCACGCAGTCCGATTTGCTCCCAATCTAATTCCTGGAATTGTGTATAAATATTCATCAGGCCAAATACAATATAATTAATTGTATTTCATATTTTATGGGCTTAATTTAAATCATTGGGCTCGTTTACCCATATTGGGCCCGATTGTACCATAATGGTCTTAATCGGCCTTAAGGTCATTTTCTACTTACTATTCACATTATCGAGGCCTATTGGGCTCATTGGACCCATCAGTATTTATTAGGTCTCGTTCTAAACTCTCGGATAGCTCAATTAATTATTTACGACAATTTATCTCAATTCCCAGAATTTAATTCATTTTATACGAAATTAATTTATAATTTATGCGGTTAATTTCTAACATGCATAACTATGCAAATTGTCGTAAATAAGGGTTACTTACCCGAGATTCCATGATAGTACGAAAATCAAAGTTGACTTGAGCTCTCGTTTGACTTCAATTGTCGAGCTACAGAATTACATAATTTTCGGGTAAATTTTCAATTGAATATTAATCAAATTAAATATTTTGAAATTTAAATCAATCAATTTCGACTTTTTACCGACTTACCCGTAGCTCGATTGCATCACTGAGATTTTTTTCCAATTTTTTCTCTTTTTCTTTTTTCCTTTTTCTTTTTTTTCCTTTTTCTCTTTCCTCCTTGGCTGAACCGGTCCGGTCCGATTCAGCATAGAAGCTTCCTCACTGAACCACCGACCGGTTCAGTCTTCCTTTGCCGTTACGGCGTCGTCCGGCCGGTTCCCGGTGTGACGCTGCAGCCATTCGGCACGTCTTTGGCTGGGTAACCTTCTGTTGGCCTCGGATCAGACCGAATGCTTGTCGATGGCCACCGGTTCTCTTCTTCTCTTTTCGGCTTCAACTTCGTCGATCTGCTGTTTTCGGCGCCGGTGGGGCGCGTCGCCGGTTGCTGGTGGGTCGCACGATGCCGAGCAACGTTTTTCGGCCCTTCGCCTGGCCGCTGGGTCGCTGGATGCTCGCCGGTGCTCTTGTCTTCCTCGGGTCGGCTTCGTTTCATCTTCGCGCAGGTTTCCTCTTCAGTTTTCAGTTTCTAATTTCTTCTTTATTTATTTATTTATTTATAATTTATTTTATTCATTAAAATATTATTAAAATTCCAAAAATATTTGAAAAAATTTATATTTTATTCATTTAATCCAAAAAATGAATTTATCTGACTTATTTCGTCTTTTCGGTATATTTTTTCAATATTTTCGGGATAATTTCCCAAGGTGAAAATTTTGAATAATTCCAATAAATTCATATCTTGATCAATTAAATCTGAAATTTAATTATTTCTTCGTTATTGATCAAGATTTCTCAATTCCATATTTTTAATGAAATTTTTCTTGTCCAATTAATACCGAATTTCATTCTTTTGATCGTTTTACCCTTCAACGTGTTCGAGTATACCATTCCAACTTCCCTTAACGAACACTCACGCAGTTCATGTTTTAAATAAAATCGGGTCTTACACAATTCCTATGTCTACTGTTGCCTCTGAGTCTGTTTTTTGTAGTGGAGGGCGTATCTTTGACCTATTCCGTGGTTTGCTAACTCCAAAAATGGTTGAGGCTCTTATGTGCACACCAAATTGGCTAAAATCCGCCCTTGTGTCGATTGAGAATGAAGGAAAATTGGATGTTTGGGAAGACATTCTATCCGGTAAGTATTTATAACTTAATTAGACATATTTATTCTATTTTTCTTATTATCTTTCATTACTTTAAGTGATTTTATGAATTTTATATATAATTCTTTTGTAGATTTTAAGGAGTTGGTCCTTAATGAAACATGGATGGTTGGTGATGATTCACTTGAAGAGTAAAAGGTAATTTGATTTCATTTTCTATTATTATCATTATAATTCATTTCTTTTCTTTTATATTATGAAAATTCTTCATATTTTTTTTAGGAAATTGAAGATGGAAGGGATTTGACAACAACAATTCCATTGAATATGAAATTCAATTTGCAATTTATTGTTTTTAATTTCATATATGAAAATCGAGATGTTGTAGTTATATTTTTCGGATAGTTATTTTAATTTGAACTTAATTTGATGATTTCTAGTAGCCTAGTAAGTTGAAATAGTTTGGCTCTTGGAATACAGCTTATGTGGTGAAACTGACTTGTCTTCGTGTTTGGCGATGTTTGAAAGAAGTCTTATGTATGACCTTTATTGACTTATTTTTGAATAATTTCAATGACAATGAATGTTTTTTTTTTGTTTGAATAGTCTCATAAAGGTTTTGAATTTCTTGCTTGTTATATGTTTTGAAGTATGTTGCAAAGCTTAGAAAATGATGTTTGTTTTATACTATTGTCAGTACTGTGTCAATGAGATTTGTTGGCAGCAAGTGGTATTGTTGTTGCTCTAAACAACAATGAAGTGATCCTGATGCGATCCTTTCCACGTGTCTTGAATATTCTACAAAAACAGTAAAAGTCAGAGAGGTGCAGGGATCTGTCCCTGCAGGCGCACTCCGATGCTTAAGTCAGAAAACTTTTTAAACAGAGTTTCTGTATGTGAAATAGAGATTAGGATTTTTTTTATCATACCTGGTGTATTTATAGACTTTTTTTAGAATTAAGTTGGGCTTCATTTTTTTCCAGGGCTTAGAATATCTTAGGCCCATAACTATAGGTTCGAATCTGAGGCCCAGGCGCATGTCCGGGCTGCGACAGAGTTGTTAGGCACTCTGTCGCGGGCTCAGAGTCTACTTCTGTGCGGACGAGTTCAACATGCGACAGAGGTTCGGGGACCTCTACCGCAGCACTCGCGATAGAGTTCTACCGTGTCCACTCTCCCGCAGGGACTCTGTCGCCATACAGTCTGTCGGATTCATACTCTCCCGTAGAGGTCTATCGCTCTTGTTATTAGACTCCAAGGAGCAGAGGTCTGCCGCAAACCTACTCTGCCGCATGACCCTATCGCATAAAGATTCTATCGCTAAGGACTCTTTCGCATAGAGACTCTATCGCCTAGAGACTCTACCGCAAAGAGACTCTATCGCCCCACGCCAGGGACTGTGTCGCATAGAGACTCTATCGCCAGGGACTCTTTCGCATAGAGACTCTATCGCCCCACGCCAGGGACTGTGTCGCATAGAGACTCTATCGCCACCTCTCTTTACCTGCCACGTGGCTTATGTGTCTGTGGTTGTGTTTGACACGTGGCTGTCCTCTGTTAGTCGATGTTTGTACATGTGGACTTTGATGATACGACCATTATCAATTGCTCCCCACTCTTTGGTAGGAATATTTCCTGCGAAAGAGTATTTTTGATTTACTGTTCCAGAGCACGTGCGGATTACCGTGCACGAGCGGATGCAGCCGCGCCTATATATAAGCTCCCAGGCATCGCAGTATCTGCTGAGTTCTCTCGCTTAGGATCACTCTGTCACATATTCTCCCCGTACTCTGTCGTAACTCTGTCGCCAGTCAACCACAACTCTATCGCAACTCTTCCGCAACTCTATCGCCACTTCACTGATACTCTACCGCACTGTTTCGCAACTCTGTCGCATGACCAGTACTCTGTCGCAAACACTCTTGACGCATAAAATCCATACTGTTTCGTAACTCTGTAGCTATTACAAAACTCTGTCGCACCGTTGCAAGTGCGTTTTTGTTAGGTAAACTCTGTCGCGGGTAGTTTTTCCTTTGTTATTTTTCTTGAATTTAAAAATGGCCGGTCATGGTGTAGGGAAGCATATAAAACTAGGAGTCAAATCGACTTTGAAGGCAGTTGACATCCAAGACCTTATGTCTAGGTTTCCTTTACCCGATGGATTCTCCTATAGACTTCCAAACCCTCAAGAAAACGATATACGTAGTGTGTCTGATGGGAGAGTTATTTTCAGGGCATCCTTAGAGTTAGGACTCCGTTTTTCAATATCCGACTTTAGGGCTTCTTTCCTTAGGACGCACAAGATTGCCCCTGGACAACCGCATCCTCATGCATGGATTCAATTAATAGGATTTACCATACATTGCCGACTAATGGGCGTTTCTCCGTCTCTTCCCTTACTTGATACATTTTTTAGGTTTCGAGGTAGCCCCGATTTAGTTCCCTATTCTCTTCAACGGGTGTATAAGCCCGGATTTGAAAATAGGTTATTCGAAAAACCCACAAATAAGCTTCATGGTTTTGAATCGGAGTGGCTTATTGTGGAGACGCCCGGGGGCTTGGATTTCCCTACTCGTTGGGAAACTAAGCGTGAAATCCCTAAGGGCCCCCGAATTTCTACACTTAGAGAACAGTTGTCCTTAGATGTCAATAGGTTATTAGTTGATAGTCCCATTAGTCTTAATAATCTTCTATCAAATGAAAATTTGATATCTGTTGGCTGAGGTGTGGGTCCCGTCCCTGTTGTCGGCCCTTCTGTTCCTCCATCGAATCCTTCATCATCGATTCCCTCTGAGTTGAACCCTGAACATTTAAGGTCGCAAGAGGATATAGAGAGCACAAATAGAGAATCTAGTTCTGACAGTGAACCCTTAGCTGATCTGAACGACTGGACAGGGTTTGGTTTAACTTTCATGGTTCTTCCTGATGATGATATGATAAACATAGAGTCCCTTCAGGAGCATTTTGATTCTCCTGATGGTAACTTTTCATGCTTTTTTATTGCTTGTTGGTTCTGACCACGTTTTTGACCACTTATTTGTTTTTTTCTTTTCGTAGAAATGAGCCATTTTAGACGATCTTTGGCACGTCAAGGTTTGGAGGGAGGTTTGTCTAGTGACCCCACTAGAAAGAGGCCTCGCTTGGCTGATAATGTTCCCAGTGAGGCACCAGTTCCACCTCAATTGCCTTGGGCTCGGACCCCGCCTCCACCTAGACAAGAGATGCCTCCTCCTCCGAAACAAAGGGATCCTTCTCGGGATAGAGGGAAGGCTCCTTTCTCTTCAAGGAGGGCTTTCGATTCGTCTGGACGGTCTCGATCTGAAGAGCGTGCCGAGTGCAATATAATTCCGTCCCAATGAAAGAATCAGAGGCATTTGTATATCGAGCCGTCAATGGGGACTAGGCCAATTCTCCCAAAGATAGGTCCTGTTGATGAGAGATCCTACCCCGTAGACGGTGGTTACATCATGAGGGGGTCTGAGTTTCGGTTTACCCGGGAGTTCGTGACAACGATACCTTGGATTCTCCCAGGGTGGCGTCTCGACTGAGTTGGGCCACTGTTCTCCCGAGGGACGAAGCTCGAATATTCAAGAATTATCAAGAAGGAGAAGACTTAGCTGATGTGGAAGCGCTAAGGGTAATCTTCATGTTCTTTTTTCGTTTAATTTCTTTTTGCTATACTTTGAGTTTGACTTTTTGTGTTTCTTTTCAGCTTGCTCAGAGGACTGTGGCCAACAACGCTCAACACCGAGCTTATCGGGAGCGAGCTGACAAGGAGATTCGGGAGTTGAAGGACAAAGTCATGGAGTTATCGAATACCGTCAACAACTTATCCGGGCTTCCAGGTGTGGTGCGAAACTTAGAATATTAACTCTTGAAAACGCGTCAAGATTTGAATCAGGCCAAGGGGGATCTTACTGTCGAGGCGGCTAGGTCTAACAAATTTAACGAAGATCTTCAACAGGCCCAAGCTGAACTGGACAGCATGCAGTCTAAATATGGGTCCTTAATTGATCGCAATCAGGAGCTGGAGTAATATGTCGCCGAACTAGAAAGTCGGGCCACTCCCTCTCTAAATCAAGTGGAGATTGATAGCATCAGGGCGGAAGCCGTGAAGGAGTACCGTCTTTCTAGGGATTGCTTGAGGCGAAAGGAGGATTTTTCGAACCCATATGTAAAATATGGATTTTACCTTGCTAGATCTTGGTTGGAGAAGTATAGGGAAGGCGAAGAATTCCCTAAGCTTCAATATAAACGCGAGGCGATGCTATTTGAGGCTCCTTATTGGACTAAGTATGAACCGGGGGCTGAACCTCCTGATGAGCTTTTTAAGAGGACTGCGCAAGATGATCTTGCAAACCTTACCGGTCCTTGGGAGCCTGTGAGCCTGGACAATGCTCTCGAACCTATTGGTGCCCTCGACGACTTGGATGGGGAAGATGGTCAGCAGTCTTTAGAGTGCGAGGGTCCGTCGGCGCTTGATCCCGAGCCTTCATCCCATGCGGACTGAATATATATTTCGTTTTCCTTTTTGAACATTTTGTTGTTTTGTTGTTCTTTTTTGAACATTTTGTTGTTTTGTTTTTGTTTTTGTTTTTGTTTTTGTTGTTTTGTTTTTGTTGGACTTATTCGTACTTTTTTGTTGGACTTATTCATACTTGTAAAGATTTTCTTAAATAAATAAAGTCAAGGTTCTATTTATACTTCATATTGCTTTGTTAGTAAACCTTTCGCTATTTAATCGCTTATCTGTTCATTTGTTGTTTTACTTACTTTACTCGTAAGTTTATTTATTCGTATATGCTCCCTAATTCTTGATAGAAAGATATACTTTCAGAAAGGATTACTTATATAAACATACCTTTTTTCTGAGGCCTAACCACCATAACGCGAGTGCGTCTTGAGTTCTTACGGTCAATATGTTTCCATTGCCTGGCCACAGTGATGCTATTGCGCCTCAGGCTCTTACGACTCGTCTGATTTTTACGCCTGGCCACAGTGACACTATTGCGCCTCAGGCTCTTTCGGCTCGTCTGATTTTTACTCCTGGCCACAGTGACGCTATTGCGCCTCAAGCTCTTACGGCTCGTCTGATTTTTACGCCTGGCCACAGTGACGCTATTGCGCTTCAGGCTCTTACGGCTTGTCTGATTTTTTACGCTTGGCCACAGTGACGCTATTACGCCTCAAGCTCTTACGGCTCGTCTGATTTTTACGCCTGGCCACAGTGACGCTATTGCGCCTCAGGCTCTTACGGCTCGTCTGATTTTTACGCTTGGCCACAGTGACGTTATTGCGCCTCAGGCTCTTACGGCTCGTCTGATTTTTTACGCCTGGCCATAGTGACGTTATTGCGCCTCAGGCTCTTACGGCTCGTCTGATTTTTACGCTTGGCCACAGTGACGCTATTGTGCCTCAGGCTCTTACGGCTCCTTTGTATCCTGTCACAAGATTTAGATTTATAAAAGCTGGAGATATAATAAAAGAACAATCTGCATAATGATCGGATAATGGTATCTTGTGACAGTGTAAACAAATAACAAAAAAATGCGAGAATATAAGGTTCAAGAAAGAAAACATAATGATTAATTCAAATACAATTTCAAGTGATTTGAGTTCCATGTTTTCCCTATTTTCTTCCCTTGCAGAGTTTCCAGGATGCAGGTGTTGGGCCCAATCTTTCGTTTGATTCTGAATGGACCTTCCCAATTGGCTCTGAATTTTTCGTCTTCCCTTAAGGCATTCGTGATATGTGACTTTCTGAGCACCAAATCTCCCTCGGACATCGGTCTATCTTTCACCCGGCTGTTGTAGTAGTTGACCACCATCTGATGATAGGATGCCAACCGAATAGCTGCGGCCTCTCTATGCTCATCAAGCAGATCTAGGCTTTCCCTTAGTCCCTGTGAATTCTTTTCTTCCACTAAAGGCACCACCTTGGATGACAACGCTCCAATTTCCACGGGAATCAATGCTTATGTGCCGTATACAAGGCTAAACGGCTTTTTCCCAGTCGATACCTGACTAGTGGTGCGATACGCCCATAAGACCCTAGGCAATTCGTCCACCCATGCTCCTTTAGCTTTGTCCAATCTGGTCTTCAACCTATGAAGGATAATCCGATTACTGACTTCGGCCTGTCCATTAGCTTGAGAATATGATACAGAAGAAATCCTTAGCTGAATGTCAAGGCGCTTACAGAATTCACGGAAGGCGTCACAATCAAATTGTTTTCCGTGATCAGTATTTAAGATACGTGGGATTCCGAACCGGCAGATAATATATTTCTACACCATTGCTTCCACTTTCTTCTCCGTGATTGTAGCTAAAGGCTCTGCCTCAATCCACTTTGTAAAGTAATTGGTGGCAACCAACAGAAACTTTCTTTGACCCGTAGTGTCACACCCCACTTCTGGGAACCCTTCTATCCATACATTCTCTACTACGGTTGGGCTGTGAGAAGATGCAATTACTAAAATTCATTCATTTACAGCGGAAGATTTAAATCTTTAATTCACACTCCCAGGTATGTGTGTAGATATACAAAATCAATTGTATAAATATCATGTGCTTACATATCATCCCCATAATACTGTTTACAATTCCAAGATATAACTGTGCGATACGATAAATTAGATACAAAATACTCGTGTATACAAATCTTATACCTTTACGGAATTGTGGGAGCTGTTCAACACAAAAGACCTAGAGACCACCGCTCTCTTACTTCTCAGTACCTGAAGGGGAAAAATAGTGGGATGAGCAAACCACAGCTCAGTAAGGAAATGTATGCTAGCAGGTAGATATCGTACTACCTACATAGCCCATGCATGTATAAACCAAAACCATGTTTCAGTACAAATGGAAATGCCATACGAAAAATGCATTTAGACATATATTTCTCAATAGCATTTTCGTGTAAATCAAATATCAAGCTTCCATTTAAAACATGCTCATAAATGGTGCCCTCACGGCACAAATGTGAAATCAGAGATTTATCAAAAACACAAAATCTCTTTCTTTTCTGAGATTATCTCTGTTTCTCGAATCTCTGAGACAGGCATGAAATTTTCGGCAATCAAATATCCACGACATATGGCCATAGTCAGTGATCCCGAGCCTCACTGATCAGGTGTGCATAGGGCATCACTTCGTCTGAAGGGGAATGGGTCAGTCCTGCCCTCCGGCTCATCTCAATCAACCACATCTCCTCATATACTCATGGTAAGAATACGCCGTGTGTCATCTACGCGATACTCGTACTCACGTGCACCCAGCACGGTACATAGTATACTAACGGATAACTACACTGTTCTACGTACGACCATGGACCCAAGTCCATACTCCAACTCTGATGGACTTTTCATCCTAAACCATGTCTCATATACCAGGCGAGCAAGCAGCGTGACACACAGTCATCGCAAGGCTCCAGTGCGGTACGATCTATCGTTAAGGCCCAGCCCGTTCAAATGGTCGTCGGCTGGTATCCCCTTGGGTCCCAGACCCCCAGGTTTACCTCAACTCAATAAAACAGGTGCGAGCAAAGTTCCCGCACTTTCTCAAAACCCTCGCGCGAGTTAAAACTCCAGCACGGTACATCAAAGGCATTAAAACGGGTGTGAGCTAGCGCTTCAACACCAAATCTCATCTCAAAACTGATAGATGGCTATTTTCTCTTTTTAAAACTCAAAACATGTTTATTCATACAGCATGCCTCTTCATGCTAAAACACATAAAATTAGCCAACCTATCATCAACATTTCTCAATCATCAAGATCAATGTAAATTAGAGAAAAACATTGAAAACATGCATATCATGTTATTTCCTTACCCTATCCCATTTCTCAATACATATATACATCATAGTACTTTTCATTCTTCCATATCATTTCATAGAATTATAATATCGTACTAGTTCTAGCAATATATCTACGAAATTGCTGTAAAATACACACGAACATCTCTATAGCTAACACACAGTCCCTTACCTCACTTTATTTGTGTGCAACTATCCTCCTCTACGCTTCTCGCATTCTCATCTCGACTTGCTCCTGCGTATTATCCGAAACTGAAATTCATCCATCAAACACTTGAGTTAACGTTTCTAACTCTTATTCAACTAAGCATTTATCCAATGCCTTAAATACACATTTTACCCTTTGTGGTAAATCTCACAATTTTATCCCAATATCAACATGCCCAAACCATGCCCACAACATAATCATCCTCTCAAGATATCTTATTCATCATTAACACTTCTACATTCCACTTTCTCACACTAGACCGTTTCTAAGTTATATTCATTTCATACCATTCTAGGTAGTTCTAACTACAAGGTGCACACCCAATTAACTTCATAATCATTAACTAGACCAATGTACTTGGATTTGTGCACTAGAACTTACCTCATTGGATTTCCTCTTTGCTCCAATTAGAAATGCCCTTTATTCCTTCAATCCGACAAATGCGGAAATGCCTCTAGACTATGTTGTTCTTCTCTTAGACGTGAACGACTTTGTCTCTAATAGCTTTTCCTCAAATCTTACTGAAAATGGCTGGATTTAGGAGTGAGAAAGCTAGGTTTTTGAGTTGAAGTGGAAAGAAATGGTTTATCCCGAAAATCTGCAGATCTAACTGGTCCTATTTATAGTTTTAACTTGATGAGATCGATCTTCCTTGGGTGGAGATCGATCTGGTCCTCTAAAAATCCCTCTTTTCTAAGACATTTAAAGGCAGGAGATTGATCTGTCGAGGCTTGAGATCGATCTGCTGTCAAACAGAAGCTTAAGGAGATCGATCTGGTCTTAAGGGAGATCGATCTGCTTCCAACCCGAGAGCTAAGGAGATCGATCTGATTCCCTTGGAGATCGATCTGCTCCATTCCATTACCCATATAAGAGCATTCTGGCTCTTCCAGATCGATCTCTCATCCTATGAGATCGATCTGGCCTCCATATTTCCAGATTTTCTGCAGTTTTTCTATAACAACTTCATTCAAAACTTCCTCAATTTACCTCCATAGTCCTTTCCTCATTCATCCCTCCTTGAGACTTAAAAATGCCATCCAATCACACTTAGTACATATTAAAACTTGTGGAAAAATCTTTGTATAACCACATATACATGATATTACCTGAATGGAAATATACGCTTATGTAAATATTTCCTTCCATTTTACCACACTACTCTTATTCCATTTCAATCACATTCTTCTCGTATTTAAGTTCATTTCTTCATACTCATTCATAACGCAACTTGTACGTACAATCACGACTCTTATTACAAGTGCGTACATAATCTTATGAACTTACATTGCATATACTTTGTATTACGAATCTATTATCATACTCATGATTTCATTTACATTTCTATGTTCCTATATACAGCTATACATATACAGGGTCTCACACGTAGCTAATGGGAAAGGTCCCAGAATGTCCAATCCCCATTGTGCAAAAGGAATTGGTTGTACCGTACTCTGGGAGGGAGTCACTGGGGCCGTTGTTATTGGTGCAAACCTTTGGCACTTGTCACACTTGTGGGCTTTATCTATGGCGTCTTTTTTCAATGTCGGCCAATATAATCTCGATCGCAGTATCTTAGCAGCAAGGGCTCTAGCTCCCAAGTGCTCACCACAAATTCCTTCGTGCACCTCAGCTAGGACATAATTTGCTTGCTCTGGCCTCAAGCACTTTAACAAAGGTGATGAATACCCCCTTTTGTACAGTTCCTTGTTTATTAGTGTGAACTTCGCCCCTTGTATCCTTAAGCGATGAGCCTCGTCCTTATCTTGCGGGAGTGTAACTTCAGTGAGATATTGTTTGAATGAGGATTTCCAATCGTCCCCCATTTCAATGTCGCACACTCCGACCTCTTCAATACTAAGCCGCTCAAGTTTCTTCACCTTCACTATCCTTCCTCCTGTCTCATTGGAGGAGGCTAACTTGGACAATGAATCTGCATGTGTGTTTTCAGACCGATTAATTTGTATTAGCTAGAAGTTCTCGAAAGTTCGAGCCAGAGATTGGAGTTTCTTTAGGTAAGGGACCAGCATCGGCTCTCGAATCTCATATTGTCTGTTGAACTGGTTTACCACCAATTGAGAATCACTATGCGCTACCAGGTGGTGAACTTGCAACCTCTCTGCCAGCTTCATTCCAGCTACCAAAGTCTCATACTTTGCTATATTGTTTGAACTAGGGAACCCAAACCGCAAAGAGTATTCTAGGGATTTCCCTTCTGGTGATACTAAGACTACACTTGCTCCACTTCCATTTGCACTTGATGCCCCGTCGACATACAGTAACCACGGTTGAGTTTCCTTTCCATTATTGTCGCTCGGGTTAGTATATTCTACTATAAAGTTTGCCAAAGCTTTACCTTTGATAGCCTGCCTGGGTTGGAATGTGATATCATATTCTTCAAGTTCCACTGTCCATTTCACTAGTCTCCTTGAGTGTTCAGGCTTCTGAAGGATTTGTCTTAACGGTTGATCTGTCAAGATAGTGATGGAGTGTGCCTGAAAATAAGGGCGTAACTTACAAGAGGCCATCACAAGGGCCAAAGCTAGCTTTTCGGCTAGCGGATAACGGGTCTCCGGGTCCAGTAGTACATTGTTCACATAGTAGATGGGACGGTACACTATTTCATCTTTCTTCAGTAGTACCACACTGACGGCGAATTCACCGACTCCCAAGTATATATATAATTGTTCCCCTTCCAAAGGTCTTGTCAATAAGAGTAACTGCTTCAAGTATTCCTTTAGGTCTTCAAAAGCTTTTTGACAATCACTTGTCCATTCGAAATTCTTTCCTCCCCGCAAAGTTTTGAAGAATGACAAGCTCTTTTCTGCAGACTTTGACAAAAAGCGGTTTAGAGCTGCTATTCTGCCTGTCAACCTTTAGACATCTCTCACTGTGGTTGGTGGCTTCATGTCTATAATTGCCTGTATCTTTTCAGGATTTGCCTCGATACCCTTGTCAGTGATCATGAAGCCTAAGAACTTCCCTGATCTCACTCCGAATGAGTATTTGCTGGGATTTAGCTTCATATTGAATTTCCTCAGCACATCGAATACCTTGGACATCTGATGAGCGTGAGACTCTCCTGCTTTGCTCTTGATAATCATATCGTCCACATAGGCTTCCATAGTATTTCCCAGAAGATCTTTGAACACTTTATTCACCATTCACTGGTATGTGGCTCCAGCATTCTTTAAACCGAATGACATTACCCGATAGCAGTATGTTTCATCGTCGGTTATGAAAGAAGTCTTCTCTTCATCTTCTGGGTGGAGCATAATTTGATCATATCCGGAGAAAGCATCTAAAAAATTAAGGAGTTCATATCCGGACGTTTCATCCACAAGCCTATCTATACGGGACAAGGGGTACGAATCTTTAGGGTAGGCTTTATTCAAATCAGTGAAATCCACACACATTCGCCATTTCCCATTGGATTTCTTTACCATTACAACATTGGTCAGCCACTCAGGGTAGTAGACCTCTCTAATAAACCCGGCTTCTAAAAGTTTATTGATTTCTTCAGTGATCGCCTTCTGTCTTTCTGGGGCAAAATTCCTCTTCTTCTGCTTGACAGGTCTATGCTCGGGTGAGACATTAAGCTCATGACAAATCACTTCAGGATTAATCTCGGGCATATCATTCGGGGTCCAAGTAAAAACATCCGAGTTTTTTTGTAGGCATTCATCTATCTCCCTTCTTGCTTGTTCATTCAGCTGAGTTCCTATGAATGCCTTCTTCTTTTCATCTCCTTTGGCTAGCTCAATGGCTTCCGTTTTCTCTACAGGCTGAGGCTTGGGTGGGTCATCTATGCACAAAGTCTCCTTTCTTTGTACTCCTTTGCTGGTAGTAGACGCGATGTAACAAGTACGAGCCCTCCTTTGATCTCCTCGTACTTGTCCAACTCCGTTGGGAGTAGGGAACTTCATTAATAAGTAACAAGAGGATATCATCGCCCTCATGTCATTCAGTACAGGCCTTCCTAGGATCATGTTGTAAGCAGCTAAGGTTGACTTCACAACCATGAACAATACCTGTCGTGTCACATCCTTTGGGCTTTCTCCTAGAGTCACATGTAACTCTATTGACCCGGCCACCTTCATCTTTTCACTCGTAAATCCGTACAATGGCGTCATAACAGGTCTTAATCTATCTACGGATATGTTCATTTTCTCGAAGCAATTCCAATAGATTAAGTTCACCGAACTTCCATTATCGACTAGGATTCTACTCACCGGATGTTTCGCCACCACTGTGTATATTACCATGGAATCATCATGAGGCACGACAATGTCACCCTTATCTGCCGGAGTGAACACAATAGGTTCTTCATCTGCCTTCTCTTCCATCACAGCATGAACCTGATATGCTTGCCTTGCGTAACTTTTACGGGAAGCAGAGGAGCTTCCTGCCATTGATTCTCCTCCTATAATAACATTTATTGCCGGAGCGGTAGGTTCGTTATCTGGCTGATTACCTCGAGGGATAGGCCTAGCTGCTTCATTCCTTGGCATATTTCTTCCGTTATCATTATTTTGCATATTCCACGGACGATCATTCCTTCGATCTCGCGGAGGATAACAGAGCCTTTCACTTCTCCACAGGAAGCAGTTAATTTTCCCCTCTCTAGCTAGCCTCTCTAGCTGATCCATCAGATCTCTGCATCTTTTCGTGGGGTGACCGTGAGCAGCATGAAATTCGCAGTAGGTATCAGGGTTTCGCCCCACATCTCCAATTTTCTTTCTAGGGAATTCCAACAGTCCCGTTCCCTCAATAGCTGCTAGTATCACGGTGCGAGACTCATTCAGTCTGGTATAACCTTCATACCTGAGTCTAAGAGCCTTGTCTAATCTGACAGGCCTTGGAGAGCTTCTCTCAGGTACATCTCTCTCTCTCTTTCTTCCTTCCCTTGTCTCTCGGGACTGTACCATCTTCATTACTTCTTCTTGAGCCACGTATTTATTAGCTTTAGCAAACAAATCAGAAAGTGAGTGTCACCGGCTGATCGAGGGAGAGGGATTCTTGCAACTTCTCGGATTTTATCCCTTGCAGCATTGCAGCCATGGCTACTCCTACTGGTAGATCTTTCACCTCTAAGGTTGCATCTCGGAAACGATCTATATAGCTCTTCAATGATTCTTTGTTCCCTTGTTTAAGGGTGAGCAGATAAGTAGCGTCCTTCTTCCTCTGGCTGTTGATCATGAAGGCTCTCAAAAATTCACTTCGTAATTGGTCGAAGGATGAGATAGAACCTTCACTCAACCCATTAAATCACTTCAGCGCATGCCCAGACAGTGTAAGCGAAAAGGCTCTGCACATGATTTCATCTTCCCATCCATGTAGCAACATGAGGGACTCATAACTTTGTATGTGGTCGTATGGGTCTACTTTGCCTGCGTAAGTAGCCATAGAAGGCATCTTGAACTTCTTCGACAAGGGTTTGTCCATAATCTCTGGACTGAAGGAAACTCTCCTTCTTTGACTATCATCAGGAGACACCAGTTTCTTCTTTTCTAAAATCCTTTCGACAACCTTCTCCACATTTTTCGACCCTTGAGTCGAGTACGCTCCCCTTTCTTCGGGACTAGAAGAGTCTGAGTGGTAAGCACTCCTTCCTCCTCTGTTCCAGAAACTTTGCACATGGTCAGCTCCCCGGCTAAGTATCTCGTCCTCGTTTAAGGTTTCTCGGCCTCTAGGGGCCTGCCCTGTATCCTTTCTTCCAGCACCTCCCATTCCGTGATTCGACCTGGTACCCTCGAAATAGTCTCGGGGGTCATGACTATTCTGTCTCCGTCGCTCCCCAGACCTGTGATCTTCGAATTCATGCTCCAATTCCGCTGAAGAAGTCCTGTGTCATGCGGGAGAACTCTGCCACCTATGCGCTGCGGGAGAGCTCTGTCGCCTGTGTCCTACAGGTGAACTCTGCCGCCTGTGTTCTGCGGTTGAGCTCTGTCGCCTATGCTCTGTGAGAGAGTTCTGTCGCCTGCGTTCTGAGTGGGGAGCTCTGTCGCCAGTGTGTCGCGGGAGAGCTCTGCCGCCTGTACTCTGCGGGGGAACTCTGTCTCCTGTGCTCTGCGGGGGAGTTCTGCTCAGTCGGGTTCGCGGCGGTGTTCATTCCCCTCAGACCTGCGGCAGGGCTCACTTCCCATAACCCTGCCGCGGGGCGCCTCCTCTGACATGCGGTAGAGTTTACTCTCAAGGTCACTGCAGGGTTATCCTCCAAACCTATGGCAAAGTTCGGAATCAGTCTAATGGCAGTATTCTGCGCTCCTTCGCCTTGTCCAGCATTCACCATGATGGAGGGTTGACCTCTCTCGTAAGTCTGCCTTGGGGTGTTTTCCCCCACCATCTGTTGCACTTCTGGAGGTAAGCTAAATTACGGGAGAGCATTTTTGAAGAAATTCACCATAGCCCTTAACGTTGTTGTAGTCTCCTCATTCTGACGCTTCTGAGCCTCAAATTCATCGAGAGAAACTGGGCGACTCTGCCACCCTCTTCATTCTGCTCTTGTCCTTGCTCTGGTCTGACAGGGGGACTCACAAAATTCTCTTCTCCCAGATTTGCTGCTGTCGAACATGTTCTCACCATTTTGATAGGGAATCTGACTTTTCGTTCTGATTCCCACAGACGGCGCCAATTATTGTTGCTCTAAACAACAATGAAGTGATCCTGATGCGATCCTTTCCACGTGTCTTGAATATTCTGCAAAAACAGTAAAAGTCAGAAAGGCGTAGGGATCTGTCCCTGCACGCGCACTCCGATGCTTAAGTCAGAAAACTGTTTAAGCAGAGTTTCTGTATGTGAAATAGAGATCAGGGTTTTTTTGATCATACCTGGTGTATTTATAGACTTTTTTTTAGAATTAAGTCGGGCTTCATTTTTTTCTAGGGCTTAGAATATTTTAGGCCCATAACTATAGGTTCGGATCTGAGGCCCAGGCGCGTGTCCGGGCTGCGATAGAGTTGTTAGGCACTCTGTCGTGGGCTCAGAGTCTACTTCTGTGCAGACGAGTTCAACATGCGACAGAGGTTCGGGGACCTCTGCCGCAGCACTCGCGACAGAGTTCTACCGCGTCCACTCTCCCGTAGGGACTCTGTCGCCATACAGTCTGTCGGATTCATACTCTCCCAAAGAGGTCTATCGCTCTTGCTGTTGGACTCCAAGGCGTAGAGGTCTGCCACAAACCTACTCTGCCGCATGACCCTGTCGCAGAACGATTCTATCGCCAGGGACTATTTCGCATAGAGACTCTATCGCCCCACGCCAGGGACTGTGTCGCATAGAGACTCTATCGCCTAGAGACTCTATCGCCCCACGCCAGGGACTGTGTCGCATAGAGACTCTATCGCCACCTCTCTTTACCTGCCACGTGGCTTATGTGTCTTGTGGTTATGTTTAACACGTGGCTGTCCTCTGTTAGTCGATGTTTGTACATGTGGACTTTGATGATACGACCATTATCAGGTATATATTATGGGATGAGGTTATGATGATAGTTTTGCTGTTTATTGAAGCTTGTCCTGATTTGTTTGCAATAGTTCTTATGGAAATATTGATCTTTTTCAAGATTGATGTGTGTATGAGTGATCGGAGTTCTTAAGCGTTTGTCATGTTATGAGTAAGTCATGGTAATATGGCATGACGGAAGCTTAGAGAAGGTGGTTATGTTTTTTTTTTTGAGATATGGCATGATAAATTTTGGTATAACTTGTTCTTTTCCAAAGTATCAAAAGTTGCTTCATTGATGATTTCTTCAAGTGGTTGCTTGACTTGTGATTGTCTTGATAATATGGGAATTTGTGTTTTGTCAGTGGTAAGTGGTGCCACAAATGTTTTTAGTTTTAGATGTTTTATTTTGATTAGTTATGTCCTGTCCAAGTTTAGTAAATTTTAGATGTTTTTTTTTATTATTTTTGTGGTGTGTTTTAATGTTGTTGCAATAGAACTTGAAGTTCTTCGTAGTAGCTAGCTTTTTGGAATCTAAATAAAATTAATTGATTTAGAAAAAAAAAGCTATCATGTTATACTGGTTGCTTCATGTTCAATTAATTGACTTCAATTTATTGGAATTTTATGTGTTAAAATTCTGTCAGTGGCAAAAAGGAGCTAGCAGTGAAGAAAATGGCATATTGGGCTTGAAAGAAATTAAGGAAAAATATAGAATTTCATTATTCTAAAAAATAAACTCATGGTATATGATCTTATCCGATTTTACGTGAATTAGATATATCTGAATTTTAAAGATAGACGGAATGTATACGAATTAGATTCTCAATATTCGAATAAATTTGAATTGAATAAAAAATCTAAAAATCTAATCTGATTTGATTTGTTATCATTCTAATTATAAAAAAAATATTTGATAATTAAAATTGACGATAAAAAATAAAAAAGATTTGAACTTACCTTTTACAATATGTACAACTCCTTTTTGACCATGAAAATTGCTTCCGTTTGTGTTGTTGTTTCGCTTGGTCACGACGGCGTTCTATCATTGGGTATTGGGTGAAATAAAATTGTTTTGTGTTATTTTGATCTGCTAGTAAAAATTAAAATAGGCCATGATGGGCTGAAGAAAATGGTTTCGGCCTTGTTCTGAAAGAATGCCTGGTCGAAACCTAAAAGCCCAATTCATCATCAAAGAAGAAGAAAATTTTCTTCCCCTCTTCCCCCTACGCTACGCATCGCTCCCCCACTCCGCCGACGACCAAACCTGCACCATCGCTCTCTATCCCCCGTGCCTAGCGACCGCACGTGACGTTGCCTCTCTTCCCTTTTCCATCTGCCCCTGGCCTCTCTCTAATATCCGGTGTTGATCGGCTCCCTTTCACAGTGATTGCAGCCATGTACGGAGGGGGTGAGTAGGAAGCAATTGGAGCCTTTTTTTTTTTTTAATGCGACGGTTTGCTTACTTTTTTCTGAAGTGTCATAATTAAGTTGTAATGCATAATAATATGCACAGATGAAGTATCGGCTATAGTGATAGACTTAGGGTCTCACACTTGCAAAGCTGGTTATGCGGGCGAAGATGCTCCCAAGGCTGTCTTTCCTTCTGTAAGACAAGTCCATGTCTCTTTCTTTCTAATTTTCTGCATTTCTATTTTCGACCTACCCACATTGTTCCTCATTTTTCTTGTTGATTTTCTTTTGTTTATTGTTTGTGAAGGTTGTCGGGTCCATTGATCAAATGGATGCCGATGATGACAACGAAAACAACTATTCTAAGACTAACAACAACAATGTTGATTCCAACAAACCCAAGGGAAAGCGCAGATTGTACGTAGGTTCTCAAGCCTTGGGTTTTCGCCGCGACCATATGGAGGTCAGGACCATGCTTGATGCTTCTGGCTTTACCGTATTAGTTCATTTATTTATTATTATTATTAGTAGTAGTTGGTTAACAGTTGCTTCCTTTCCTCAGGTGCTGTCTCCCTTAAAGGATGGGGTTGTTGTTGATTGGGATATTGTTGACATGATATGGGATCATGCTTTCAAGGACTGTTTACTCATTGATCCTAGGGAACATCCAATGCTACTTGCTGAGCCTTCTTCCACCACTCAACAACAGAGGGAGAGGTCAAAATTTCCTACTACTCAAGCTTATTTAATTTGCTATTTTTTTTATTTTTTATCCAAAAATATGGTGTTTTATTTTGATAAAATTTAACAGGACAGCAAAACTCATGTTCGAAAAGTACAATGTTCCTGCTTTGTTTTTGGCCAAGAATGCGGTATTACTATTATCTCCAATTCAACTTTCTATTTTCTAATTCGGTTTTGGTTTCTTATTGCAATACTTTATATGTCAGGTTCTTACATCTTTTGCATCAGGACGTGCTACCTCTGTTGTTGTTGATAGGTTGGATTTATATTCTTAATTTTTATATATGTTTCATACATACATATGCACATCCATTTCGCATTGCATTTTGGTTCATTATGTTTACACATAATTTACTTGTACTAGAGAGTGTACTTGCTTTAGAAGTAAGATAACGACATTATACCTTAAAGCTCAGTATGATATTATTGGCATCAAATCCTACTCCTAGACTTATCATCCTTTTCTTTTGGCTTCCTTTGGGACTTCTATCTAGCTGTTGATCTTAGTCTGTCAAAGGTTGAATATAAAGTACTGGGAGTTGCATGATGCGAACCCCAAAGAGAACAATGAGACGCACAAACAAAATAAGGAATTCAAACCCCAAGAAAGCTAAATCAGATTTATCAAGGAACAAACCTTTACCCAATGTTTAACAAGAAACAAGAACCAAAGGTATTAGAAGAAAGATTTTGACGTCACACTCAAGAACAAGAAAGAATGTGACTGATAAGTTAGATTAGAATGCCACAAGAATAATCTTGATAAGTCCACAAAGTTCTCAAAAAAGCCAAAAAAAAAGTCTCAATAGTATAACTCAAATCAATTGTGTTTTCCCCAAAGGGGTTACATGCCTATATAGCTAAAATAGAAACCCACAGACTAGGAGATCCTAAACAGACTAGGAAATCCTAAAAAGACTAGGAAATCTAAAACATAATAGGAAAAATAACAAAAAGGATAGGGCTTAAATTAAATTAAGACATTGTCCAGCCTATCCAAGCATAAAATAACAAAATAACCACATAACTTAAGTTGTTGCAATTGGTCCAAAGTACATTTGGCTCAAGAATGAATTCAGCCCAAGTCATGTTCGGCCCAAACTCCTCAAATTAGCTGATCTTGAACTTGAATGAAGTTTATTAAAGCTTGACGTTCCTTTAAGTTCTAACTCCCTTGTTGTGCATTAGCTTTAGTCAACTATCTTTAGGAAGCCCTTGTAAAGCTTCATGCATCCTCTTAGCTTTAGCCTTTGTTATTGGACCTCCTTGCATGTTCAATGGATCACTTGACGTGCTACCTTGATTCCCATCATTCTCCCCCTCCTCAAAAGAATTTGTCTTCAAATCATCATCTACATCAAAAGGAGAAAGATCAGAAATATTAAAAGTAGAACTAACATTATACTCACTAGGAAGATCCAATTTCTAGTCGTTATCATCAATCCTTGCAATCACTTGGAATGGTCCATCTCCTACTTGGTTGCAACTTAGAACGCCTTTGTGCGGGGAATCTTTCTTTGCGTATATGGACACAAACCTGATCACCGAGTTCAAAGAGAACTTTCTTTGGCCCTGTATTAGCTTGAGTTGCATATTGCTCAATCCTTCTCTCTATGTGTTGTCGCACTTTCTCATGCATTTGCATAACCATTTTAGCTTTCATCTTACCATCCAAACTAGCTTGTGCCTCAACTGGTAAAGACAATAAATCCAAAAGAGTAAGTGGATTAAAGCCATAAAGAACTTCGAATGGTGAACAACTAGTTGTTGAATGAATGCTTTTATTATAGGCAAATTCAACATGCAACAAACATTCTTCCCAATTCTTTCAGTTCTTTTGAATTATAGAATGCAATAAGGCTGTTAATGTTCTATTAACCGCTTCGGTTTGTCCATCTGTTTGAGGATGGCGTCGTTGAAAAAAATAAATTACTTCCCAACTTTCCCCATAGTCATCCAAAAGTAGCTTAAGAACTTAACATTTCGGTCAGAAACAATAGTCTTTGGAATGTCATGTAAACGCACAGTCTCCTTGAAAAACAAATTTGCTATGTTGGTTGCATCATCGGTCTTATGGCGAGGAATGAAATGTGACATCTTCAAAAACCTATCAACAAAAAAAAAGAAAAAAAGAATCCCTACCCCTTTTCGACCTAGGTTAACCCAAAACAAAGTGCGTAGATATGTCAACCCACGGTTCACTAGGTATGTGTAGAGGAGTATAATGACCATGGGATAAAACTCTAGACTTAGCTTGTTTACATGCAATACACTTCTCACACGATTTCTCGACATCTCTTTTCATGTGTGGCCAAAAGAAGTGATCATTAAGAATATCTAAAGTTTTCCTAACATCGAAGTGTCCCATTAAACCTCCCCCATGTGCTTCTCTCACTAAAAATAGAATCCCTACCCCCTTTCGACCTAGGTAAACCCAAAACAAAGTGCATAGATATGTCAACCCATGGTTCACTAGGTATGTGTAGAGGAGTATAATGACCATGGGATAAAACTCTAGACTTAGCTTGTTTACATGTAATACACTTCTCACACGATTTCTCGACATCTCTTTCATATGTGGCCAAAAGAAGTGATCATTAAGAATATCTAAAGTTTTCCTAAAATCAAAGTGTCCCATTAAACCTCCCCCATGTGCTTCTCTCACTAACAATTCTCTTAAAGAGCTTTTAGGAACACATAATCTATTTTCTCTTAACAAAAACCCATCATGCCTATAAAATTTCCCAAAAGGAACCTTCTAACAAGCATTAAACACATTAGCAAAGTCAGGATTATTAACATATAAATCTTTAATGTGCTCAAATCCTAACAATTTTGCATTTAAAGTAGAGATAAGTGCATACCTTCGAGATAATGCATCAACCACAACTTTTTCCTTGCTTTGTTTATTTTTTATCTCATAAGGAAATGTCTCAAGAAATTCCACTCATTTAGCTTGTCGTTTATTCAACTTACCTTGTCCTTCAAATGCTTCAAGGACTCATGGTCAGTATGGATCACGAACTCCTTAGGCCAAAGATAATGTTGCCATGTCTCTAAGGCCCTTTCGAATGCATGCATCTCTTTGTCATAAGTTGGATAGTTAAGTGTTGCCCCATTCAACTTTTCACTAAAAAAACGCAATAGGTCATCGCTCCTGCATCAAAACAGCCCCTATACCAATCCTTGAAGCATCGCACTCAAGCTCAGAAGGAGTAAACTCAGGTGAAACAAGTAATGGTGCAGAACTAATTTTCCTTAATCAAATTAAATGCACACTTAAAGTGAACACTCTTCTTCACAACTTTAGTCATTGGTGCGGCTGTTGTGCTAAAATCCTTAACAAATCTCCTATAGAAACTAGCCAAACTGTGAAAACTTCGCACCTCAGTAATACTCTTAGGTGTTGGTCACTCTCTAATAGCCTTAATCTTATCTTCATCTTTTGCTTTTCCTTTAGACGAAACTACATATCCTATGATCACAATCTGATCTATGCAAAGGGAACACTTATTAAGGTTTTCAAACAATATTCCTTCCTCAAAACATCTACCACACGAAGTTCTTACTATAAACCAAAATATCATTAAAATAAACAACTACAAATTTGCCTATGAAAGCACGCAAAACATGATGCATTAATCTCACAAAAGTACTAGGTGCATTAGTTTACCCAAACAACATATCTAACCTCTCATATAAACCATACTTTGTTTTAAAAGCTGTTTTCTATTCATCACCTTTCCACATCCTTATTTGATGATACCCACTCTTTAAATCAATTGTAGAGAAAATGCAAGAACCATGCAATTCATCTAACATGTCATATAATCTAGGAATGGGATGTTTATACTTTACAGTGATTTTGTTGACGGTACGACAATCAACGCACATTTGCCAAGTCCCATCCTTCTTAGGCACAAATAATATAGGAATTACACACGAACTCATGCTTTCTCTCGCATATCCCTTCATGAGCTCCTCAAGTTGCCTTTAAAGCTCCTTTGTCTCCTTAAGATTACTATGTAGGTTGGTTTGGAATTGTAGCTCCAAGGATGAAATCAATTTGATGTTCAATTCCCATTATAGGTGGTAAACTATTAGGAATGTCCTCTAGAAACACACCCTAGAAATCTTGCAAGAGAGATTTAACAGCACCAGGCAAAGAAGGGTTAAGCTCATTAGTGTTGAAATAAGAATCCTTATACAAAAGCATAAATATAGGCTATTTTGCTAGAAACACAGCCTTGACATTACTTTCTTTTGCATAAAAGCTCACAGATTTCCTCTTTATTTTCTACAGTCTCGGCTTTTTCTTTCTTTCTAGACTCTTTTCTATCATTATCTCTTTCTTTTTCTTGCTCTCGGAGTCATTCTCTTTTTTTGATCCACTTTCATTTTTTAACCTCAATTGGTCCTCATAAACCTGCCTAGGACTTAATGGAATGAAAGTGATTGGTTTTCCCTCCATAGTGAATAAATAACGGTTGAAACCATCATGCATCACTCTCCTATCATGCTACATAAGTGACCAACATGCATAGGACATGCTGCCGTGGTCTCCGTAATAATAAGTGACCAACATGCATAGGAACTATGTCACAAAGGACTTCATCCCTGGACCTCCCAATGGAAAATGAAACCAACACTTGCTTATTTATTGTCACCTCTCCACAATCTTTCAGCCATTGTAGCTAATATGGCCTTGGATGCTTTATAGTAGGTGAATTCAGCCTATTAACAAAAAAAGTGCTAGCTACATTAGTACAACTACTACCATCAATAATTGCAGTGCATACCTTTTCTTTGATGTGGCATCTCGTGTGAAATATGTTGTCACGTTGTACTTCATTCTTTTCTTTCATTTGCACATTCAAAGCAGGACTTGCTTCAAGTATTTTGCCATCAACGGGGTATTTGTCATCATCAACATCCTCTATATGTAGGCATGGAATCATTGTTGGATTCACCCTCGATCTCAAATTTACCACCTTTCCCCAAACACTTAAAAATAGCTTTGTCATCCCTCTTACTCCAGGTCGTTTTCTAAGAAGATGAGGAACCCAAATTTTGCCCATATCTAGTGGTGATGCTCTTCCCCTTAAGTTGCCTTTCTACTTTCATTGTCATATGCATCGTATCTTCTAACTCAACATAGTGTTGCAATGCCACCACATTAGCTATATCCTGGTTCAACCTTTACAAGAAACACACCATGGTTGCCTCTCTATCCTCCTCTATATTTGCTATAATCATGGCTATTTCCATCTGCTTGTATTAATCATTGACACTCCTAGACCCTTGAGTAAGAACTTGCAATCTTTGGTAAAGATCGCGATGGTAATGGCTAGGAACAAACCTCCTCATCGTATTCTTCATCTCCTCCCAAGTTTCAATAGGATGCTCTTGGTTTCTACGCCTACTTAGAACAAGGTGGTCGCACCAAATCATGACATAATCAGTGATCTCTACGGCTGCCAACTTCACATTTTCCACCTCGAAATAGTTATGGCAATCAAACACCAACTCTACTTTATTTTCCCACTGTAAATACACATCAAAATCATTCTTGCCTTGGAACGATGGAATCTTCATATTAATGCTACCTAAGTCTCAATCTTGCTTATCGTCCCCTCTTTTGAAATTCCTATCTCCTCTATTAGTCCTATCTTCTCTACCTCCCATAAATCTGCCCATGTTGAAATTTGAGGCCTGGTCATCATCATCAGACTCTTCCCCATAGTTGCCATAATACTCATCATTAGCAACATTCCCACACCAATTAGGAATTCCACGTTGCTGCCCCATTTGCAAATTGGCTATGGTAGCGTCTTGCTTTTCCATTTTATCACTAATCTCTCCAAACTTGGTGTTCATTCTCTCAAATTGTTGTTGCATGGCTTTGAGCATGAACGACACATCCATACCTCCCTCCTCGACTACCCCTTTATCCTTGCTCGCTTACATGATTAAAACCTGCAAAAAATCATTAGAAAAGGACCTCACAATGTTTCACTCCACTTTTCACGATAAAACACTCAACACTTGTGTTTGCACTTTAAACAGATTTGGCCTTTCTCACGTAGGGTTGCTCACACCTCCTACTTTTTTCCCTCAACTTTCCTCTTTCAATTCTTTATTGAACTTAAGCAGTCCCAAGAAAAATCACCTATAACAAACTATTCCAACAAATCAGAATCAAAGAAACAAAGGAATCAACAAAGAATGAACAAGAGGCAATAAGAGAACCACTCAAGGTAGTCAATGCAATAATGTTGTGGTTTATGCAGGAAAATCCGATCAATAACGCAAGATACAAGGAAAAATTAATTAGATCCAAATCTTTGTAGTTAACTGAATCAATCTCTTTAATTTAGGAATGAAATAACATCTCTGTCTCCCTTTGTCTGACTCAATTAGAATCTCTTTTAATTTAGGAAAGAAATAATGTCTCTATCTTCCTTTGACTGAATCAATCAGAATTTACTTTCCTTTTTTATTTTCTTTTTCTTCTTTTTTTTTCTCTCTTTTTTTTTTATATATTTTCCAAAAATAAATATTCAAAACAGAAAGAATCATAATTTAGGGGGCGAAAAGAAGAAATAAAAGAAGAAACTTGATTCGAAAGAAAGAAGAGAAAAAGAAATAATAGAAAGAAACTTGATGCGATTCAACAAGAAGAAGAAGAAAGAAAGAAGCCAGGACGATTTAACAAGAAGAAGAAAACAAAAGAATGATTAGGGTGGTAGGTTCAAGAAGAAAACAATCCAAAAACTTAAATTTAGATAAGCAAACCTGACTTAGAATCAAGCTTTGATGCTAAGATGATGTGAACACTAAAGAGACCAGTGAGACCCTCAAGCAAAACAAGGAAATCAAACCACAAGAAAGCTAAATTAGATTTATCAAAGAACAAACCTTGATCAATTTTTAACAAGAAGAAAGATTTTGATGCCACACTCAAGAACAAGAAAGAATGTTAGTCAGGTTAGAATGCCACAAGAATAATCTTGATAAGTTCACAAAGTTCTCAAAAGAACCAGCGAGAAAAGTCTCTTAATATTATAGCTCAAATCAATTTTGTTTTCCCCGAAGGGGTTACATTCTTAGATGTAGCTAAAATAGAAACCCATAAGAAATTCTAAACAGGTTAGGAAATCCAAAACAGAATAGGAAAAATGACAATCCTACCTAATAACTTATTAAATAAAAAGGATTGGGCTTAAATTAAATTAAGACATTGTCCAACCTATCCTAACATAAAATAACTAAATAACTTAAGTCGTTGCAATTGGCCTAAAGTACATTCGGCCCAAGAATGAATCCAGCCCAAGTCGTGTTCGGCCCAAACTCCTCGAATTAGCTGATCTTGAACTTAAATGAAGTTTATTACAGCTTGACGATCCTCCGAGTTCTAACTCCCTTGTTGTGCATTAGATTCAATAAGCTCATGTAAAGCTTCAAGCATCCTCTTAGCTTTAGCCTTTGTTATTGGATCTCCTTGTATGCTCAATGGATCACTTGACGTGTTACCTTGATTTCCATCATTGCATGTAAGAGTAACAAATCTCATTCAACATAATCTTATTTTTGATGTTTAGTCACTGAATTATGAGAATGAGTTATGTGAATAAGTTTCACTTTGTCTACTTTCGTTTGAATAGAGTAAAACAGTATATTCACCTGTCTTATATTGACTGTCCATTATCTTTACTTGTCTTACATAGGCTGTACATTTTCTCATCCTTTTTTGAACTAACATTTCTTTATGTATTTTATTAACATTTTAGTGGTGGAGGATCAACTACAGTTGCCCCAGTACATGATGGTTATGTTCTTCAAAAGGTATTTCTCCTTTCTTGTAACAAAGGAAACAAATGATTTTCCAATTGACGTAATTTTTTATTTATTTACATTTTCAACTATATGCAAAACTGTTGTGTGCCTATTGTTCATAAAGAAATTGATATCGTGTTTGTGTCATCTCGACCTGCATGTATTGTCCTTGTTGATATGTTGCTGCTCAGATTGCTTTTGGGTTTTTGTTATATCTGTAATTTGTATTAGTTTCGAAAGGAATCAAATTTTTTCTTTGAGTTTTGAACTTTTGTTGTGGCTATTGGAGATTTTTTGGGAACTTTCGAACTTGAGGTGTCTCAGAGTAAGTAAAGTTTCTGTTGTTGTGAACCCAGGATTTGGCAATGCTTTGGTAGCTATGATGAGTTGCAAATTTCTTTTATTAAAAACATTAACTGAGATTAGAATATGCACCTTGGCTTTATTAGTTGATTGTTGCACTTTTCCTTTTTTTTTTAGCCAACATTTGCTAGAAAAGAAAAATTCTGCATAGTTTTTAATTGGTTATTCGAAAATGAATTTTACTGTTGCATGGAATTCTATTTTTCTGTGACCATTATACATTTGATTGATTACTTATTAATGTTGTATCACAATGTTCTTTTTCCCGCCTGATGATGCTTCTTTTTGTTTCTATTTCCTGTTATCTTTATTTTGTAACAATAGGCAGTATCTGTTTCTCCTATTGGAGGAGAATTTCTTACCGATTGCTTGATGAAGAGCTTGGAAAGCAAAGGTATTGTGGTAAGTGATGGTGTATATCAGTTTTCTTTCTTTGAAAGCAAAGTAATTGGTGAGATTTGCCGTCGTGTTTTTCATTTCTTTGATTTAAAATATTTTCTTCCCTGATCCTGATATTTGTAGATAAAACCAAGGTACTCTTTTAAGAGAAAGGAAATACAACCGGGGGTGTTCCAGGTATTTTATAATGTCACCGGCACTGATTTGAGGCTTATGCCATAAATACTTTTTATTTTTCCTCAAATTTCATGCATATTTGTCATCCCAAATTTAAATTATAATAGGAGCAGCATGTTTTGAAAAGAATATAAATTCAATAATAATTTATCGACCACCTTGTCTTCCATAACTGAGTTTTTGTCTAAAACTTCTAATTGATGAAATTTCCGATGACTGTTTTATGTAATGGGTGAGAGGAGAATGGTATTTCCATATTAGAGCTTTGAGTTCTTTTAATTGGATGTGGAAGGAATTACAGAATGGAACTCTCATAATTTTTTTCCATTTCTCAAGTCACTTCACCCAGAGAACAGGAATGGAGAAACCTCGAATTATTAATTGCTAAAATGGCCATTTCTGCCACGTGGTCTAATCTCACTCTCCACCTCCTCATCAAACTTCCACCAAGTCTAAGTATAGTAGGTCCTCAACCAAGACATACGTTACCCCTTAGAGTCTTTCTTGTCTAACTTCTGCAAGCTTATTTGTCTGATCCTGGAAAATTTTCCAGGCAGTATTGTTTCAAATTTACGTATTCTTTCCCCATATGTTGTTTAACATTTGACATATTTGCTTGGTGGGATCTGTGGTTGTGGCCCAAGATAGAACAATTTGTCACTTTGTTTTGTGCCAATGAGCATAAGTTCTTGCAGACAAAAAGAATTTGTAGACACAATCTTGCCGCAAATGGATGGGTGTTGGTGAGATGCTGCTTGGTGGCTTTTTCCATTGGATGGTTGGGGTGGAGAAGTTGGTGGTGGACAATGCTTCAAAGTTGGGATGTGAATGAAAGGGATAAACAAGATAGAACGATAGCAATGGAATTCAATATAGACCATAAAAAAATCCTTTTCAATGTATAATCAGTACTTATAAATTTCAAAACTGAGTAAAGATGTGAACAAACTTAAATAAAAATCCTATAGCGTCATTGGTAATTATTCTTCAGTTTTTCGTTGTTATGGGTTGCACTTATCCACAAAGAAAAATGAAATTTCTTTTGGACTGCTTCACACGTCCTAGTGCATCTGATCAGTTTCAAGAGGCCAATAGTTATTTGTCCTGGGGATTTTGGAGTCACTGTGAAATCCTTGCTGCTGCTTTACTGTGGCATGTGGGATATTGCATCTCTACCAGCTGTTTGTGTGATTTAGACATTTGCAACCTAGAGAACTGTAGAACGGCATGAATGTAATGGCTTTTCAGCAACGTAAATATTAACCAGCACTGAGTTGTGTTAAAAAGAATAAACCCTGATAATATATCCTTCCTTTTCTTTTTGTATTGGTATAAAAAATTCCCTTACATAAAAATATTCAACATGTTATAACTTAAATCTCAAAAGAGCATTTTTATTAGTGCAGGGGAAGGCTGAATGCACATGATCCTCCCAGCATTGTGGAAGCCTTGTGCACTGGGTTGCCCCTTTTTTTTTTGTTTTTTATATTTTATTTTTATATTTATACCTCAAATCTCAAAAGAGAAGACAAACAAACTTTAAAGGTATTGCACTATAGTGGAGAATCCTGCTCGTCTTATTCTTATTTAAGTGATTTCTCAAAGTAGGAGACATATCTTGGAACTGCAATGTTCTCTAATTTAAAATTGCTCCAGCTGCAGTTTCAGTTTTTCTTGTTCCTATCAATTTTAGGCAATTCTCTATATTACTTTCTGACAGTTCTCTCTGTTTTGGTTTTGGCAATCTCAGACTGTGGATCTTGATTTTCCAAATACAACAGAATCATACAAGCTCTACTGCCAGGTCTGTATTTATTCATCATTACCCCTTTACAAGTGGACAAGTTTGTTCCCCTAATACCTGTTGTTTATCAATTTACAACAGAGAGTAATTGCAAATGATATCAAGGAATGTGTGTGTCGAGCTCCAGATACTCCATTTGATGGTTTGTGTTCAATTCGGTTTCTTGTTTTGCTTGTCCAGTCATGCCTCATTTTACCATTTCATCGTGTTACATGTATGCCTGTTATTTTCATAATCATAATGATCCTTGATTGTAATATTGATGTTAATGCTTTTTAAAATCTCTTTTGAGTTACATTTTGGATGTTGTTGATTGATTCTCTAGCTTTATGGAATGTCAAAAACCCACTCTTTTTCAATTTTCAAATAATTTGCAACACTTGGTTTTGGAGTTCTGCAACCATGAATTCTTGGCATTCTAATATGATTGCATTATGTTAATGCTTTTTAAAATCTCTTTTGAATTACATTTTTGATGTTGTTGATTTATTCTATAGCTATAAGAAATTTCAAAAATCCACTTTCAATTTCCAAATAATTTGAAACATTTTGTTTTGGAGTTCTTCAAAGGATGACATTCTTAGCATTCTAATATGATTGCCTTATTCTCTGCAGAAAGTGCATATTCAAATATCCCAATGACACCATATGAGCTTCCTGATGGCCAGTAAGTTCCTTATGAGCTAATTAGCAAGGTTTTCTTACGTCATAATTAGGTTGCTTTAGCTTTGTTTGGTATACCTCCTTGATTTATCGAGTGTAAAACAATGTTTCCACTTTTTAGTTTCCTTTTTTTTTTTTTGTGCATTAAAACCCTGTGCATTCACCAGGCAACTTGTAGTATATAAACTGCATTATCTAACCCTGTTTAGGCAAAACATAATTGTCTTTGTATCTTATTTCTCACATTTTATTATTACTAAATTAATTGTTCTGCATTTTCTATTACGTTTATTCAGGACTATTGAAATTGGTGCTGATAGATTCAAGACCCCTGATGTTCTGTTTAACCCATCTTTGGCTCAGGTTGGTGCCTTGCGGACTTTGCAGGATCCTAGATTCTTTTGTTTTCTTTCATATTGTTTGTGCACTTGTCAGTTCATTTTTTCCCTTGAAATTTGTTTTATATCCAAGTTTTGCCTTGGATGTTAGCATTTGATGTAGGAGAAGAAGGGGAAAGAGTAGGAAAATAGAGATAAGAGGAACATAAGAGAAAAAAATTAGGGGGAAATAGTGAAAATTGAGGTAGAAATAGTAGAATCAGGAGAGAAACCAGAAAGAACCTAGGTGGAGAGAGAAATCTCAAACTTAATCTAAATCTCAATAATTTATAATTCGGTACTTACTGTAGCTTAAATGCAAAATACCAATATATCTCTAAAGCCCTAATGCTTAGAAAATAAGTGTAACACTAATTTTAATAGCCTATATAATCTAAGAAATCCTTTATATAGTTTTTTAGACAATTAAGCTCATAAAATATAATAAATTAACAAAAATAAAATCTTAAGGAGTTCGATCCATGAGCACTTCTTTCCATCATGCTTTGTCAACATATTCCTTGTCAATTGATGTTCTTGTTAATATGTGTTTAGTCTGCGGTTTTTTTCCCAAAGATATATGCTTTCCGCATTTTGTTGATGGCAAGGATAAGGTCCCTTTTCTTATCTATTTGTAAAGTGTTTATTATGGATTTATCTAATGTACGTGGTTTTGAATTTTCCATTTTTCTGTTGTGCTCAATTGGTAAGATTCTTCGTTCTTTTGTTTGCATCGATGAAATACATTAGTCTTTTGCTGTAATTTGATTTGTCTACCATTCTTATTCCCCTGGGAATTATAAACCACTGGGAAGCTCGTTTGGTATATTTGTTGAATAAGTTGATTGATGAACTTCTGGAATAGTGTTTCTGGAATTGTTGCTTTAAGATCTGGAAATGTGGAATTTTAGTTCTAATTGCTATCAACAGGCCATTATTATGCTTTTCAAAATTTTATTGAGTTATTAATATATTCATTGACTTCATTACTGCCTTGTCAATGGGCTACTTCTGGTTTCTTAGCTGTCCTGTAATTCCTGGTGATTGCATGAATGTTGGCTAAAGAATTTATTTGAGTTTCTTGGTGGTTTATTTAATTGTTTTGCATGCATAGCTAGGCTAAATTGTCTCATTAATAATAAGATTTCCAGTGTCTTATGTGATATCATTTCTGATTTTCTGTTTGTTATTAGACAATTCCTGGAATGGACAATTTTGCTGAGTTTTCTCCATCTGTTCGTGGTTTGCCACAAATGGTATGCTAATTTACCATTATAAAATGGCCTTTAAATATCAAACCTGTCTCTTTTAGTATTACAAGAATTGGTTAATTAAGCATTTCTCATTTGCAGGTCATAGAAAGCATTAATAGATGTGATGTGGACATTCGGAAAGAATTATTTGGCACTATACTGGTAAAGTAAATCACACCCAAGCAAGCCTTTACTCCAGTGCCTTGACCATTTGCTGGTCCCCTGTTTTCTTTTTTGAATATTTTATTCCAAAATAAGTAGCTTATTCATGTATGGTGAGTGGATGGAAATTATTTGTTTATGGATAATCTAATTGATAAATATGAATTATAATTTAATTATGTAGATCTTTTTCATAACTGATAGCATTGCTATTGTTCTCCATTATATTGCAGCTTGCTGGTGGCACAGCATCAATGCAACAGTTGAAAGAACGTCTTGAGAAAGATTTGCTGGAGGTATTCTTTTTTGTTTTTCGTTTATGCACAATGTTAAGTTTTTGACTCGCTTTTATGACCTTAAAGCTTAACATGATGTTGCATTCAGTCACTTGAGCTCGGCTCAATAAGACTCTATAGTCTTCATTTACTTTATATATACATGTTAAATATATTAATAAGGTTGCATGCCTTTCGAGTTGGGTAATAAAGTAGTTGAACTCTGCTTGACTCTTTGCACAAGTGGCTCGAGCTTGGTTCGATAATGAACGAGTCAAGCTTAAGTGGCTCATGAGTAGCTTGATTTGTATTTGCACTCCTATCCACGGATAGGACACTGGTATGAAAGGGATCACAATTTATCTGTGATTCATAGATCATAAGGTAGATCTCTCTCTCTCTTTCTGTCTCTCTCAGACACATGCAGTGCATGCACATTCTCGTGCATGCAATCACTCAAATTCATGACTCTTAGGACTTTGGGGTCCTGAAATTGAAATTAGTTGTACAAGTAATTTTCAGGGTCAAATAATGCTTATGTTGAGTGAATGAGAGAGGTTATTTTAGGTTAGCTCTCTATTTGGTAGAATAGACTTAACTTTTGGAAACAAAATAACTATTATTTTCTGTCAATATGCAGGAGTCTCCTCAAGCTGCTAGAGTTAAAGTATTGGCAAGTGGAAATGCAACAGAAAGAAGATTCAGGTTGTTTGTGGCTTGCTTTTAGCCGTGTTTTTTAGAGTTGTTCATTCTATTTTTGCTTCTACCTGTTTTACATATCTGTATTTTGCTTGCCAGTTTATATTTATCTGATGCTAAAAATGCAATTTTGAGCCATCACCAATACTCCTTGTTGGTGCGTTTACTATTTTATTCTATGCGTGAAAGTCACTTCTATCAAATTCTCTGAAATCTTTTCTATGGGTCAGGAAAATGTCGGTATTTTTTTTTTATTATTATTATTAATAATACAGGTAAATATGTCATTGACTACTGATTATATTTTACTCCATAATATACAAATCTTATTAGTGTAGCAAAGAAGCATGGTTGATCTCATCAGTGAATTTATGTTAATTGACTACGAAAAGTCTGAGTTGCATGATACGCATCACCCTTAATCTTAGGGGATTTGTACCTTAATGGTGATCATGTACTCCTTAGTAATGCAAGAACCTCTTACCAAAATCAACCTGTATAGTTTGAAGGATTTAGTGAGTAGGAAGATGAATAAGATTCCATTTGTATGGTTCATGTTAAAGCGGAGATGGTCAAGAAGATAAACTTGGCAAACCAGGAACCAAAATGCTAAAAACGTTTGATGTGGGTGCATCTACTATTATTTTTGCAAGAGGATAAACTAAAGTTGATGCCACTGACTACATTAATTGGTACTGGGAAGGGGAACTTTTGTCCTGATGTTGTTGGCGCCAGCTCTGAGGATTTATGGAGAATGGAAAGTGAAAAGAGGGAAAAAGAACAAAAGAAAGTAAAAGGAAGACAAAAAAATAGAATTGTTGAAGCTATGAGACAAATAATTAAAAACCATAGTGATTTACCATCTATTGGTTTACATTGCCAAAGTAAACATAATTTTATCCATTCATCACCAGATTATAAGGTCTTAATACCTTTTCTAGTTTGCTATATTGGCATATGCTTGTGTAAAATTTTTATGATGAATTTTGTTTGTCTAACATGTATAAAACAGTGTTTGGATAGGAGGCAGTATATTGGCATCTCTTGGTTCATTCCAGCAAATGTGGTTCTCCAAGTCCGAGTAAGCATCATGTTTCACATTTAGATCTCTTTTGGACAATTGGTCTTTTTTTCTTAATGGCTCAGATGCATATTATCATTGCAACCTCAATCTCATCAAGATTTGTACTGGTAAATACAGGTATGAAGAGCATGGAGCTTCATATATACAAAGAAAATGCCCTTAGGATGAGGATGATAGGCTGCATTTCTTGTCATGGTAAAGTCAGTGCTTAGGACTTAACACAAACATTTGTTTCTTCAGTTTGCTAATAAGCTCTTTTTCATCTCTTCTAGGTGTGAGATCTGTTTTGGATCCTAAGTAGGCCCATATGTGTTAACACTTTTAAGATTGATGTAGCTTGTAGGTCAGTGCAAGGTATTCTACTTATGAAAACACACATTTGCTCACACTTTACCATTATCATCTTACTATTCCTGATGTCCCTGTTCTCTGTTAAATTGTTTATCCTGTGACCCTCTTTGTTGTTATGGGATAAGCTAACGTATTGCATGGACTTAGTTCAAATCACTTAAAAGAGTGTAATGCCTATTATTATTGCTATCGCCCTAGGTGGTGGCTATATTTACGGGAATAAGGAAAGATGGTTTTTTTTTTTTTTCTATTGGAAGTTATGGTATTTGACAATTATGTTAGTTATAACTAATATAACTTATCAGTTACTTTCTAATTGATTCTTGATTAGCTTGTATTATGAATAGTCACTAATATATAGAAATGTAGTATCTGAGACTAAGAATTTAGTAATACAATATTTTTTGTTTTTGTTTTACTATAAATCCTACATGGCATCAAAGCTGGCAATGGAGAATGATTTGACAAGCATTAAAGAATCATCTCCCTTCTCTGTGCCGAATCTTGGTTCATAAAGCATTACGGTGAAATTGGAGGATAATAACTACCTATTATGGAAACAGTAGATAACAACTCTTAGAGGTTATGGTTTGAAAGGCTACATTGATGGTAAGCAGCCTATTCCCTTGAGTAATGCACTTGAGTTTTAGCTACATGACAGACAAGATCAGTTTCTTGTTTCTTGGCTACTTTTTTCCATCGGCAATCAAATCAGGCTTAGTTTTGCTGGTTGTGACACTACCAAAGATCTATGAGAAGCCATAAATGAATATTTTGCATCCCAAATAAATGAAAAGATTATGTTGTACAGAAGACAGTTACAATATGTAAAGAAATGTAGTAAGTTCGAAAGATTATCTTGTCAAGGTTAAGTCATAGTGGAATACTCTACAATCTTGTGGTTGTATGATGCTTGATAGTGAACTGGTGCACATTGCTTTATCTGATCTTGGTCAAATATATGATGCAATTGTGGCTACCATTTTTACAGAGAAAGAATTACCAAATTGCATGACTACATTTACCTTCTTGTTTGCTACAGAGTCATGAAATATACAAAATTCCTCTTTATAGAATCAATGACTTCAGAAAATGTAGTTGTGCAACAAAAAGGGTTCGTCTTGGAGAATGGTCGTGGACATAAGTGCTATTCTAATGATTGTGGAAGAAGTTTTAAAGGGAGGGGAAGATTCAAAGGAAGAGGCATGCTTGGCTCTAAACCTCAATTTCAATTGTGGCAAGATTGGCCGTACAGTTCGTAAATGCTATCATAGGTTTGATATTTCATTCAATTCTAACCTTGGTGAATCATTCTTTAATTCAAGAAGTAATGGTTATGTTCATCAAGGTAATGTCTTCAGTCAGCAAGAAGGTAATGTTGCAGAAGCCATGATAGCCACACCAAGTTCTATAGTTGATTCCTCTTGATATCTTGATTTTTGAGCCACGAATCATATTACAAACGCCAAATCCCTTGGAAAATTTGAATATTGGATCTGAGTATCAAGGTGTTGAGAAACCTCGTATGAGAAATGAGTTGGAATTAATATTACAGGAATTGGTCACCATTCTATTCTTGGTAATTCTTATTCAAAATCATTTCAACTCAGAAAAGATTAACGTTCCTCAAGTTACGAAGAATCTTTTGTCAGTCTCACAATTTTTGTAAAGAAAGTGTTTTTTTTTTTAATTTCTCTCTCACTATAACTTTGTGAAGGATCCTATCACCAAGTTCTCTTGAAGGGGATACTTGACCATGGCTAGTATAAGTTTAATCTGTCAATAGATAAATCTACTATTTCTAATTATCAAGACTAATATTTAAGTTTCAGCGTCACAAACCTTGCTAGAAGATTTCGTTCCAAAACTAGATCCTTTTGTTCTTCGACATAGATGCTTAGGAAATACACATTGAATCATAGTCTCTAAAGTTCTTGTTGTAACATTCCAAATGAAGTGAATAAAAGTACATTTGATCTAATTGTCAATAGGCTAAAAGCCATAAACTTCTTTTGTTCATTGTCTACAACTTTCTATAATTTTCCTCTTACGCTCATTAAATTTAACATTTGGGGTCTTGCTCCCTATTTGTCTAGAAATGATTTTAAGTACTATATTTTTTTTGTTGATACATATTCTAGTTACACATGGATTTATTTTTTGAAGCCAAAGAATAAAGCCTTGCCTTAATTCATTTTAAGAAACAAGTGGAAAAACAATTTTCTACTTCTGTTAAGATATTACAAACATATTGGGGAGGTGAATTTAGAAGTTTCACTTCTTAATTCTGAAGACATCTTGTCCTCGTACCTCCCAAGAAAATGAGATTGTAGAAAGAAAACACATACAAATTATTGAAACAGGATTAACACTACTTTAACAAGCATTATTACCTTTTAAATTTGGGTCTAATGTTTTTTTCTTTTGCAATTTATCTAATAAATAGGTTACCTAATACTGCTTTAGAGTCAAAATAATCCTTTGAAGCCTTACACAAGGTAAACATCTGGTTGCTTATGTTTTTCATATCTTGGACATTTAACAAACTCAGTTTCAGGTTTTCTCCTAGTGTATTTGATGAGCATCAAGATCAACATCAATAAGTTCAAGATACACAAGCAAGATTTCTAATGATCCATTAAGAATCCATGGAGGTCCAATGATAAAAGCCAAATTCTAAAAGATTTTGAGACTTTGGTTGGAGTATTAAAGAACGTTGAACTTTGAGTCAATGCTTGAAGGATGGTCAAAGCTTGACTAACATCATACAAAGTTGTCAGCTTGATTAAGGAGTATGGGCCGAATGTATTTTGGACCGAATGACTATTGGACCAAGATCATCTTTGGGTTGATTGGCATACTTGGATTGGGCTGGATTGTATCTTGGTTTGGTTGCACACCATGTGCAAGCCGCATGCTTATATTTATATTATGTGGGTTGAACATTGTATTAAACCCCACATTTTTATTGTTAGATTTTAAGGTTTTTATCCTGTTAGAAATAACCTTATGTTATATTGTTTTAGCTTTTTATTATTATTTTAGGGTTTAATTCCTAGGAATTTTAAGATATTTCTATTCCCGGGGATTATATTTTATTCTCATTTTAAGGTTTCTTTTAGTTATAAATGGGCATGTAATCTTTTAAGGAAAGTAGAATACATTGATTTGAATTTTTATTGAGTCTTCTTTCTTTTTGATATCTTGGAGAACTTTTGAATTTTTCAAGGTTTACCTTCCGTCAACTTATACTTTAATTTCTTTCTTTGCTAAGCAATGAGTTTAGGTCAAATACCATAGGTTCTTGGTGATTGTCGAGACCAACAATAATAATTCTTATTCAAAAATAAATTAAAACTGTAGTATAAATGAGTAAGGTTGTTTTTTAAGAAATTGATTAGATTTATTTTTTTGTAAAATATTTAAAAAGAAAATAAATATGGGGATTTTTTATAATGAAAATGAAAAGAAAAACTAAAATGTAACAAAGAAAAATCACTATGTAAAAATATTGGAAGAAAATTAATATGATGAAAACATCTAACCAAAGGAATAATTTTAGAGTAGGTTCATAGAATTGATCATTGATGCAAAAATAAGTTCTTTTAATCTTTACCAAATTGGTTATGGTTATTGGTACGACCTAACAACCTATCCCTCCTTATTTCTTCGATTATCAGGATACGGTCTATAATTATTTCTCTTGTCAGTTAAACAACCTTAGATACGTCTTAAGATTTAATTTACCAACAGCATTAAAAACTAGAGAGACTACCAATTCTAACCAACAAACACACATGTAAATTCATTTAAGCTAGATTATATATATCTTCTTAACATAGAATTGAAAACATATCTGTAATCAATTATGTTATTTACCACTTATATTAGAATGTCTAAACAATTACGGAATCAGGTTTTTAATTGGTGATATATTATCCTGACAATTGAACAAAGGGCCCTTTTTGCACAATCAATAAAAACATAATTTAAACAAGTATAGAACATATATAAATAGCAAAGATATAAAAGAACAAGATAAAAACTAATTAGATCTCACAATTCTTGAAGAACCCAAACTTTAATTATCCTTTGACTGGACTAAATAACTTAGCAAGACATAAGTTCAGAGAAAAACAATAAAGAAAAATAAAAATATAGAATTGTGTCTATGATGATGATTGAAGATTCTCTCCCTTTTCCACTCTTAGTCTGTAAATACTAAATCTCATAACCCCTAGAATCTGTTTCCAAAGGAAATTTTTCTGATTGAGTTTGATTACAATTAAACTTCTTTCCTTTTTCAACCACTTGCCAAAGACAGTCATTGCATATCTCTTCCTTAATAATTAAAATCTTCCACTTGCCATCGTTAGACTGTTTAAGTCAACTTCAGCTACAAGTGATAGATCTTGACTTGAATTCAGATATTTGACTTGCAATCCCTGTCACTACCTTAGGCATGCCCACGTCTTACACCAAGATATCTTCTGATTTTGTGACTTGATAAAAAATTACAACTTTAATCCATTTTGCTCATATTCCTTCATCTACAATACAAAATAGAAAATATAAGTCAAATCTAAAAATTAAGCATATAAAAGAATTTAAATCAGGGAAAAATATGACAATTAATATGTCTAACATGCAACAGTCATTGCATATCTCTTCCTTAATAATTAAAATCTTCCACTTGCCATCTTTAGACTGTTTAAGTCAACTTCAGCTACAAGTGATAGATCTTGACTTGAATTCAGATATTTGACTTGCAATCCTTGTCACTACCTTAGGCGTGCCCACGTCTTACACCAAGATATCTCCTGATTTTGTGACTTGATAAAAAATTACAACTTTAAATCCATTTTGCTCATATTCCTTCATCTATAATACAAAATAGAAAATATAAGTCAAATCTAAAAATTAAGCATATAAAAGAATTTAAATCAGGGGAAAATATAACAATTAATATGTCTAACATGCAACTTATCAGTTCTTGTGTTTCTACACAACGGTCTTGCTTTCTATTATTAATTCATTGTTTTTCTTTGTTGCATTCTTTGCTTTTGTTTTTTTGGTTCTTCGCATTCTTAGTTGAATCTCACATTCTTTCAATGAAGCTTAAATTATTTGGTTTTAGAACAAGGTTCTAAAGCAGGTTTGCTTCTCAAGTTAAATTCTTTTCTTTGTTTGTTCTTTCTTTTATTTCTTCTTGGAGTTTTTCTTGTGTTCTTGTAACTACCTTAATTGTAATCTTAGGGTTATTTTTAGTAATCTTTGAGGTTTCAAATTATACTATGTTTTTCATTTTAAATCCAGCGCCCTAAATCTTTTCAAATTATTCTTTTTTTCTTTCTAAAAAACTTACAAAAGTAAAACAAGAAAAAGAAAAAGAAAAAAAAAGAAAAAGAAAAGGAAAACAAACAAATTATTACTGAAAGATTTGTTGATTCACTCAAAGGATGTAATTCCTTGTTTCATTCTTAAGTAGAAAATCCCATAATGAAGGGAAAACCTAAAATTAAATAGATATCCTTTACCTTTACAAAGATTTTGATAAGTTAAATTTTCATAGTATCATGTGATCTTGATTTGATTATTCTACCCAATAGTTGCGTCGTGTTTATTGATTATTCATTCTTTATTGCTTTCTTAATTGTTCTTAGAGTTTCTTTTGTGTCTTTTCATTTTGATTTGTTGAGGTTAATTCGTTACAAGGTTATTGTTGATTGAGTCAAGGTTTGCCTCTCAATTGGATATCAAGCTCGTTTCGTTTCTCAAATAACCAAGTAAATTAGATTATTTTCATTGGTATGTATGATATTGATGCTTTCGTTTACCAAAAAAGCAATTTTTTTTGCTTATGATCAAATCAGTGATATATTAACAATGTGAAACATGCTGGCGTGACTGAGGACCAAATAAAATTGAGAGCTTTCCCATTCGCCGTAAGCTAATTCTGCCAAGGATTGGTTATACTACTTACTAGATGGATCCATCACTACTTGGGAAGACATGAAGAGGTTGTTCTTAAGGAGTTACTTTCCTGCCTTAAGAGCTGCTAATATTAGGAAGGAAATTTGTGGCACAGGGCAATATAATGAGTCCCGATATGAGTATTGAGAGAGGTTCAAGTGCGAGATTCGCATCTTTGTATGATAGTCCTTATGATTTCCATATTGTATGAAATTATTATATGTTAATGGATTCATAAGATGGTTGATTCGGATTTGATAAATGTGGATGAAACGAAATAACGTGCGTAAAATCGAATAAGGATAAATCGGGAAAGCAGGGACTCAACAAGTTCGTTTGAGGAAATTAATCGAGTTGACTGAAAATAAGGAATTAAAAATAGGGAAAAGATTGTGGATTTATGAAAGAAAGTCGATTTAATTTGGTCTCGAACACGTGCAAGGGTAAAATGGTCAAAAGACCAAAATTCGGTATAAATTCGATAAGTAATTATCATTAAAATATGGAATTTGCGAAATCTGGATCAATACCGATGAAAATATTTAATTTCGAGTCCAATTGATCTAGATATACATTTATTGAAATTTACGAGAATTAATAAGAATTAATTCGAAATTAATCGAGATTTTTAATTCAAAGAATTATCCCGAAAATAATAAAAAATTATATCGAAAAGATGAAAATAAATTGAGAAATCCATTTATTGATTAAATGGATAAAATAATAATTTTTAAGATTTTTTTGGGTTATTTGGATTATTTTAATATATTTTAAGGTATTAAAATAATAATAAATGAATTAATAAAAAAACAAAAAAATCGAAAATCTGAAAAATTATCGGGGAGAGAGAAACGCAGGAAATCGAAACAGAACCCGCGAAACCCGACAGCCAACCCGAGGAGCCCGACGAGCCATCGGCGACCGATGAGCCCAGCTGACGGTCGAAAAAGGTAGAGGAGAGTCTGACGGTTCCAACGGTACCGGTAACTCGTGCCAACGTCCTCTATTTCCGGCGAATCGACGGACGGAAGTTCCGAGGAAGAAACGCGTCGGTTCCGGCGAATTGTGGTGCCCCAGCTTCGATTTGACCCAGCCGGACGATCCCCTGGCCAAGGCGGTTCTTTTGAGCCCACTGGCGGCCGACAAGACGGTCGGGATTGCCGACGACAGCAAATGGGCCAAAACGGCATTGTAGCCGAGAAGGAAGAAAAAGAAAAAAAGAAAAGAAAAAGAAAAAGAAAAAGAAAAGAAAAAAAAGAAAGAAAAGGGAAAAAGGGAAGAAAGTGTACCCGGGGACAACTCAAAATTCGGGTAAGTGACTGAGGGTCGGAATTGACCTGCGGATAAATTTCGAGAATTCAATTTAATATTATTTTATTGGAAAATGACCCAGATTTAAATAATTGTGCAGTGTTACTACAGAGCCCGAACGAGAGCCAATTTAGCTTCGATTTTCGTACCCCGCATCATATTGGGTAAGTACATTTTAATTACGATAATATGAGTTCTTTAATGCAGAGTTAAGATTATTTTACGGAATTTATGGATTAATTCTGCATAAAAGGAATTTTATTCGGAATTTCAAAGTAATTATCGTAAATAGTATCCGGGCTATCCAATGAGTTGGAACGAAGCTCGATGATTATTGATAAATCAAATAAGCCCAGTAACCCGAAAAAGAGATTTTAAAAGTGGAAATGGGCTGAAAAATGAGTCGAGGCCCATGAAAATGCAATCGGGCCCAATAGGAAAAAACAGGTCCAGAACTTTAGATTCGATCACTAAGAGTGAAATACTGATCAGTATATTTGAACTAAGCCCATATGTGGTTATATGCAGCTTCGTAGACGAGTGAATTGGATTGAGAAACCTGGTATGGCCGAGTCGGGATAAGCTCATGCGTGATTCCAGGTAAGGGAATTTTATGAGCACTTAGAGGTAGCTGTACATAGTTTCGAGGGGATTTACATAACGTTAAATTCATTAGGCTACTCGAAAACAGAATAATAATTTTTGAGGAAAAATATGGAAATAGTGACAAATGACTATTTTGCCCCCTGTTAGGAAAATTTCAAAAAGGGTAGTAAGGCTATGAAATTTCATGAAATTCATGATTTTAATGTTTTCATGATGATGTTGCTTTAATTTAAGCAATTTATGGATAGGTTGGCTATTATTTTCATGTTTTAAGTGAAAAGGCACAGGTTAGGTGCCAATTGATATTTATTTAACATGTTTTGATAAAATTGAGCCACCTATCAGTGTTATATGAGTTGAAACCGTGCTTGAGCACTACTCACACTGGATTTTATATTTTAACTCATACACAGAGTGCTGGAGCCTTGCTCGCACTATTTTACAGATTTATTTCATATGACTACCGTACTGGAGTTTTTCTTGTACGAGGTTTTCACTGAGTTTTAATACCTATCCGTACTAGAGCATTGCTCGTACGTGGATTTGAATTGAATTTATAATCAGTTTAAGTCATACTGGAGTGCTGCTCATACGCAGATTTTATTGATTTCTATGAAACTGTGCTAGAGCTTCGCTCGCACAAGGTTTTCAGATATCATGAATATGCATGGAGCCGTGCTAGAGCTTCGCTCGCACAGGAATTTATATGACATGCATATAGCCGTGTTGGAGCCTCATGTAGACTGTGTGTCACAGTGAGATGATATGCTCACACGTGCATATTGAGACATACTTGACATGGGTGGATAAGACCTATTACAGGCACCCCTGATTGAGCTTGGGTTCACAGAGTACGTTGTACCGTGTATGTCATGCAGAGTACACTGTACCGTGGGGATTGTTGGAGTGGAGTGGCATTAGCCATGAGACATGAAGTCTTTCCATCGCAATCCTGATATTATGCTATTCTGGCGGGTAGGATCGACCCACCTCCCGTTTTAGGTGTGATACCCCGCACACTAGGATCCGTGTGCCAGGGATCACGAGGTTATGGCCATAGTCCTGGACATTACCGATATAGTTGCTTACATGTCTCACATGATATAACTATTGGTTTTGATAGACCAGGGTAGACCCGAGGGAGGTGCCAGGCCCCGATTTTCTTATGATTTCAATTAAGATTTGATTTTTCCCATTGAGGGATTTTATGAAACTTTCATTGATTTGTAACCCTGTGAGAAGGGAAATTTTATAACAGAGATTTGAAAATAAAGAATTTTGTTGAAATGGATTTTGATTGTTAGTGTATCATATTTTGACCCAGATGGGGTATTTTAAAACGTGTTGATTCATTTGAGCATGGGATGTTTTCACATGAGAATTATTCAATGTTTTAATATGCCGATTTCCTGTTTTAGAACAGATGATATTATATATATGGCATATTATTGTTTTTACCTCATGCTCACATATATCTTGATTTCTTATCAGCATGTAGATAATATAGCTATCTACCCGTTTGCATTATTGCCTTACTGAGTATTTGGAGCTCACCCTTTTATTTTCCACCCAGTTTTAGTGTTTCCACCATAGAGATAGCGGGTGTAGAGAGTAGACGGCATAGCTGATTTTCTGTGTTTCCCATCGACTGTCAGGTATACTCCACGTACAGAATTTTGTATTAGTATGCTTACAGCACAGTATTGTATATGAAAGAATATTTGGGGATGTAAATATAGAATCATATGATGTATAAACATACCGACCAGTCTATTATAATATGCTTGATGTAATTATATATATAGGTACGTGTGATATTTTAATGGTTAAAAAGGGTATATCGATATTGATTCACAGCCCGACCTGTTTAGAGGAATTTGTCACGAGGAGGTAAGAAAGATTTTCTAAAAGCAAAGAAAAAAAATAATTTTGTACTGATTTTGGTAGTATTGGGTCGTGACAGTAAAAGTGGTATCAGAGCGGAGGTTGACCAGATGTGAATCAGTATCGATAAATATGCAATCAAGAGTGAGAGTTGGTCGGATAAGAGTCGGTAGTGGTCGTTAAGAAAAATTACATCCCCCTTAGTACTGTGCTGTATGAGATGTCAAGTGTATACTAGATGGGAATTAAATTGACAAATGAATTTGGATTATAAGATTTACATTATGCCGGTCACCCGTAGTGGTAGAGGGGCTAGTAGACGTGCTAGAGGCCGTAGAGGCAGGCCTAGAGGCCGTGGTGATGGTATACAGACTGGTTAGGTACCCGAGGGTATTGCTGTGAGACCAAATGAGATTGTGGCACGCTTCGCTAGACTTGAGCGGAGTATTGAGAGCCTGGCTGAGATTGTAGTGCAGTAGGCAACGTTCGAGGCTAGAGATAGGCGAGATCCGACGAGATAAGTAGTAGTTGATCCCGAGATGCCGGCACAGGCCGCAGAGTTACCTGAGGTTCAGGCTCAGGCTGCAGAGGCAGTGAGACCCCAGCTAGCTCGGGATGCTGGATATAAGTGTGACCTGGATAGATTTAGACATTTTCAGAAGTTTAGACCTCCAGTCTTCCATGGGAAGAAAGACCCAATAGTAGTTGAGGATTGGGTGTATCAGATGGAGAAGCTATATAGACTTTTCAGTGAGCAGCAAAGCATTGATGGATATCTACTGAGCCGATTTTGAGAGCTCGACATGCTGAGGTCACATGAGAGATATTTTGGATGCTTTTAGGAGGTAATATGTTCCTGCTACTGCATAGCGAAAGTTGAGGATGGAGTTTATGAGTTTGGTTCAGGGGAACCAGTCTATTGATGAGTATGAGACTCGATTCATCTTTTTGGGGAGATATGATTTAGAGACGATGGACAGTGAGGATCAGAAGGTCCAAAAGTTTATAGATGGACTGAGACCAGCCATCAGATCTCGGTTGGCTCCCTTTGATGTTTCGACTTATGAGGAGGCAGTATATAGAGCTCAGCTATGTGAGCAGGATTATGAGCGGAACGTCTCTGAGACAGGAAAGTTTAATAGGAGTCGAGATAGAGACCGAAAGAGTCCTAGGAGAGACAGATTTGTCAGGAGAGGTGTACGGCTCTCTAATAAGAGGCCGAAGATTGAGGAGGTTCAGGAGAGGATAGATAGACCCCCTGTTCATCTGGGTTTACCACCAGCTAGAGGCATTGTCATTGGAGGACCATGCCCTACTACTGATCGATGTTGGCGATGTGGCAGATATCATGGTACCAGACCTTGTCCAGTGCCTATAGCTACTACTGTAGTATGTTATTGTTGTGGGAGGCCAGGGTATGTGGTGAGAGATTGCCCAGAGAGACAGGACATTGACCCACAGAAGGGCAAGGAGCCGGAGAGAGCTCAAGTTCAGGTTCCTGCTCTGAGGAGGAGAGCTACTGCCGAAGAGAAAGGGAAGCAAGTGATGGGTACAGGGCGAGTTCATGCTTTGGACTAAGATACAACAGATCAGTCGTCTGATATGGTGAAAGGTACCATCCTGATCTTTGATTTAGAAGTATATGTTTTGATTGATCCTGATGCCACGCATTTATTCATATCACCTTCATTTGCATATAAATTGTCTAGGTATGTAAAGCCTATTCCTCTGAGTAGTAAATTGTTAATACTTACCCCCATAAACACTAGTCAGCTAGTAGAGTATGTAGTCAGGGACTGTAAGTTGAAAGTCGGGAAAAAAGAAATGTCAGCCGACCTTGTTTTGATGTATATGAGAGACTTTGATGTAATACTAGGAATGGATTGGTTGGCTGCCAATCGTGTTGTGTTAGATTGCTTTTCTAAGACGTTAACGTTCAATACCCTCGAAACATGTGTTGTAAAATTTCCCTGAAAAGTAATGCAATCAGTGGTTGTTCTAAATGGAGCAATGCATTTTTGCTGATTTTATGAATTATATTTTAAAGGATTCATCGCATATGTGGTTGATACGGACCAGGTACGATCGAAATTGAGAGACATTCCAGTGGTTAGGAAGTTTCCTGATGTCTTTTCAGACGATTTACCAAGATTACCACCACCAGAGAGATGGAGTTTGGGATAGATTTAGTACCTGGTACAGAACCGATTTCGAGACCACCATATAGGATGGCTCCGATTGAGTTGGAGGAGCTGAGGAAGTAGTTACAGGATTTGCTTGAGAAGGGGTTTGTGAGACCGAGCGTATCACCTTGGGGAGCTCCGGTCTTGTTTGTGAGGAAGAAAGATGGTAGCCTCCGATTGTGTATGGATTATAGATTGTTGAATAAGGTTACCATTAAGAATAAGTATCCCCTTCCACGCATTGACGATCTGTTGGATCAGTTTCGGGGAGCACAGGTCTTTTCTAAGATTGATATGAGATCTGGGTATCATCAGCTGAGGATACGGAGGGAAGATGTGCCCAAGACAGCATTTAAGACCCGTTATGGTCATTATGAGTTTTTGGTTATGCCATTCGGGTTGACAAATGCCCCCGTAGTATTCATGACTTTGTGAACGATGTGTTCAAGCCATACCTAGATCGATTTGTGATTGTGTTTATCGATGATATTTTGGTATACTCCAGATCCAGGGAGGACCACGAGCAGCACTTGAGGATAGTGCTACAGACCCTCAGAGAGAGACAGTTGTATGCCAAACTCAGTAAGTGTGACTTTTGGTTGGATCAGATTTCTTTTCTGGGCCATGTGGTATCGAGGGATGGGGTGTCAGTGGACCCATCCAAGATAGTTGTTCAGTGGGAGCGACCCAGGATAGTCACAGAGATTCAGAGTTTTTTAGGTTTGGCAAGATACTACAGGATATTTGTTGAGGGTTTCTCCAGATTAGCTGCTCCGTTAACACGTCTCACACGAAAGGATGTTGAGTTTGTGTGGGATGATGCAAAGGATGTTGAGTTTGTGTGGGATGATGCCTATGTGAGGAGTTTTCAAGAGCTGAAGCGTCGGTTGACCACTGCTCTAGTTCTCACCATACCTATCAGCTCAGGAGGTTTCTTGGTATATACAAGTGCGTCGCATCAGGGACTGGGCTGTGTATTGATGCAGGATAGGAGGGTAGTTGCCTATGGATCTAGATAGCTGAAAGATCACGAGAGGAACTATTTGACCCAGGATTTGGTGTTGGCGGCCATAGTGTTTGCACTAAAGATATGGCGCTATTACTTTTATGGTGAGCAGTTTCAGATTTTTACAGACCATAAGAGTCTGAAGTATTTATTCTCGCAGAAGGAGCTGAACATGAGACAGAGGAGATGGCTCGAGCTCCTGAAGGATTATGATTGCGAGATATTATACCACCCGGGTAAAGCTAATGTAGTTGCTGATGCTTTGAGCAGGAAGAGCCTAGGGTTGGTATAATTTATGATGGTTCGGGAATATGACCTTTTAGATCAGTTCGCGAGCCTCAGTTTGGACATAGCACCCCCCTGAGATTGACAGAGTTGAGATCATTGCGAGCCTGAGGTTGGAGCCGGAGTTGATTGATCGTATCTGGTAGGCTCAGCAGAGTGATCAGAGATGTATTCAGTTGATGAGTCAGGTACAGGCAGGTGTAGATACAGATTTTGTATTGAGTACTGATGGTTTACTGAGGTTCCGCGGTAGGATATGTGTTCCCGAGGATCCTGAGATCAGGAGGATTATTTTATCAGAGGCTCACTCAGCAAAATATACAGTACATCCGGGGAGTACGAAGATGTATCAGAATCTCCAGAGAGTTTATTGGTGGCCTGGGATGAAGAGAGACATAACAGAGTATGTTGCAAGATGTCTCATCTGTCAGCAGGTAAAGGTAGAGCATCAGAAACTTACATGATTATTACAGCCTCTACCAATACCGACATGAAAGTGGGAGCATGTCATCATGGATTTTGTGATGGGATTACCAAGGACCCGTAGAGGTCACGATGCCATCTGGGTGATTGTGGATAGACTGATGAAGTCCGCCCATTTCTTAGCTATGAGAGCTACGGATACTCTGAGTACGTTGGCGAACTTATATGTTCGAGAGATTGTCAGGCTACATGGCGTTCCAGTGAGCGTTGTTTCTGATAGGGATGCCCGCTTCACTTCCCATTTTTGGGAACACTTTCAGGACGCGTTGGGGACCCAGTTGAGATTTAGCACCGCTTTCCATCCTCAAACAGATGGTCAGTAAGAGAGGACTATACAAACTCTGGAGGATATGTTGAGAGCGAGTGTGCTGGATTTTGGAGGCTCCTGGGATGATCATTTGCCATTAGCCGAGTTCGCCTACAATGACAGTTATCACTCGAGTATCGGGATGGCACCGTATGAGGCACTGTATGGGCGCAGATGTCGTTCCCCTATTGGATGGGAAGAGATTGGTGACAGACTGTTATTTGCTCCTGACTTGGTTCAGCAGGCTACTGAGGATGTCAGATTGATATGCGATAGATTGCGGACAGCTCAAAGTCGACAGAAGAGTTATGCTGACAGGAGACGCAGACCACTAGAGTTTACAGAGGGTGAGTCGATGTTTTTGAGAGTTTTTCCTTCCAAGGGTATCATGAGGTTCGGTAGAAAGGTAAACTGAGCCCTTGTTTTATTGGACCCTTTGAGATTTTGGAGTGAGTGGGAGATAAGGCCTATAGATTGGCATTGCCACCAGAGTTGGTAGGTGTACACAATATCTTCCACGTTTCTATGCTTCGGAAGTACCATCCGGATATGTCACATGTGATTCACTATAAGCCGTTAGAGCTCAGTGACAATATGACATATGTTGAGAGACCGGTTTAGATTTTGGATAGGAAGGAGAAGGTATTGCGATCTAAGATGATCTCCCTGGTGAAGGTTCAGTGGCAGTATCACACTCCAGAGGAAGCTACCTGGGAGCTAGAGAGCATGATGCAGGAGAAGTACCCGGAGTTGTTTACCGATTGATTTGGTTCTAATTTGGAGGACCAAATTCTTTTAGTGGGTGAGATTGTGAGATTTGCATCTTTGTATGATAGTCCTTATGATTTCCATATTGTATGACATTATTATATGTTAATGGATTCATAAGATGGTTGATTTGGATTTGATAAATGTGAATGAAACGAAATAACGTGTGTAAAATTGAAAAAGGATAAATCGGGAAAGCAGAGACTCACAAGTTCGTTTAAGGAAATTAATCGAGTTGACTGAAAATAAGGAATTGAAAATAGGGAAAAGATTGTGGATTTATGAAAGGAAGTCGATTTAATTTGGTCTCGAACACGTGCAAGGGTAAAATGGTCAAAAGACCAAAATTCGGTATAAATTCGATAAGTAATTATCATTAAAATATGGAATTTGCGAAATCTGGATCAATACCGATGAAAATATTTAATTTCGAGTCCAATTGATCTAGATATACATTTATTGAAATTTACGAGAATTAATAAGAATTAATTCGAAATTAATCGAGATTTTTAATTCAAAGAATTATCCCGAAAATAATAAAAAATTATATCGAAAAGATGAAAATAAATTGAGAAATCCATTTATTGATTAAATGGATAAAATAATAATTTTTAAGATTTTTTTGGGTTATTTGGATTATTTTAATATATTTTAAGGTATTAAAATAATAATAAATGAATTAATAAAAAAACAAAAAAATCGAAAATCTGAAAAATTATCGGGGAGAGAGAAACGCAGGAAATCGAAACAGAACCCGCGAAACCCGACAGCCAACCCGAGGAGCCCGACGAGCCATCGGCGACCGATGAGCCCAGCTGACGGTCGAAAAAGGTAGAGGAGAGTCTGACGGTTCCAACGGTACCGGTAACTCGTGCCAACGTCCTCTATTTCCGGCGAATCGACGGACGGAAGTTCCGAGGAAGAAACGCGTCGGTTCCGACGAATTGTGGTGCCCCAGCTTCGATTTGACCCAGCCGGACGATCCCCTGGCCAAGGCGGTTCTTTTGAGCCCACTGGCGGCCGACAAGACGGTCGGGATTGCCGACGACAGCAAATGGGCCAAAACGGCATTGTAGCCGAGAAGGAAGAAAAAGAAAAAAAGAAAAGAAAAAGAAAAAGAAAAAGAAAAGAAAAAAAAGAAAGAAAAGGGAAAAAGGGAAGAAAGTGTACCCGGGGACAACTCAAAATTCGGGTAAGTGACTGAGGGTCGGAATTGACCTGCGGATAAATTTCGGGAATTCAATTTAATATTATTTTATTGGAAAATGACCCAGATTTAAATAATTGTGCAGTGTTACTACAGAGCCCGAACGAGAGCCAATTTAGATTCGATTTTCGTACCCCGCACCATATTGGGTAAGTACATTTTAATTACGATAATATGAGTTCTTTAATGCAGAGTTAAGATTATTTTACGGAATTTACGGATTAATTCTGCATAAAAGGAATTTTATTCGGAATTTCAAAGTAATTATCGTAAATAGTATCCGGGCTATCCAATGAGTTGGAACGAAGCTCGATGATTATTGATAAATCAAATAAGCCCAGTAACCCGAAAAAGAGATTTTAAAAGTGGAAATGGGCTGAAAAATGAGTCGAGGCCCATGAAAATGCAATCGGGCCCAATAGGAAAAAACAGGTCCAGAACTTTAGATTCGATCACTAAGAGTGAAATACTGATCAGTATATTTGAACTAAGCCCATATGTGGTTATATGCAGCTTCGTAGACGAGTGAATTGGATTGAGAAACCTGGTATGGCCGAGTCGGGATAAGCTCATGCGTGATTCCAGGTAAGGGAATTTTATGAGCACTTAGAGGTAGCTGTACATAGTTTCGAGGGGATTTACATAACGTTAAATTCATTAGGCTACTCGAAAACAGAATAATAATTTTTGAGGAAAAATATGGAAATAGTGACAAATGACTATTTTGCCCCCTGTTAGGAAAATTTCAAAAAGGGTAGTAAGGCTATGAAATTTCATGAAATTCATGATTTTAATGTTTTCATGATGATGTTGCTTTAATTTAAGCAATTTATGGATAGGTTGGCTATTATTTTCATGTTTTAAGTGAAAAGGCATAGGTTAGGTGCCAATTGATATTTATTTAACATGTTTTGATAAAATTGAGCCACCTATCAGTGTTATATGAGTTGAAACCGTGCTTGAGCACTACTCACACTGGATTTTATATTTTAACTCATACACAGAGTGCTGGAGCCTTGCTCGCACTATTTTACAGATTTATTTCATATGACTACCGTACTGGAGTTTTTCTTGTACGAGGTTTTCACTGAGTTTTAATACCTATCCGTACTAGAGCATTGCTCGTACGTGGATTTGAATTGAATTTATAATCAGTTTAAGTCATACTGGAGTGCTGCTCATACGCAGATTTTATTGATTTCTATGAAACTGTGCTAGAGCTTCGCTCGCACAAGGTTTTCAGATATCATGAATATGCATGGAGCCGTGCTAGAGCTTCGCTCGCACAGGAATTTATATGACATGCATATAGCCGTGTTGGAGCCTCATGTAGACTGTGTGTCACAGTGAGATGATATGCTCACACGTGCATATTGAGACATACTTGACATGGGTGGATAAGACCTATTACAGGCACCCCTGATTGAGCTTGGGTTCACAGAGTACGTTGTACCGTGTATGTCATGCAGAGTACACTGTACCGTGGGGATTGTTGGAGTGGAGTGGCATTAGCCATGAGACATGAAGTCTTTCCATCGCAATCCTGATATTATGCTATTCTGGCGGGTAGGATCGACCCACCTCCCGTTTTAGGTGTGATACCCCGCACACTAGGATCCGTGTGCCAGGGATCACGAGGTTATGGCCATAGTCCTGGATATTACCGATATAGTTGCTTACATGTCTCACATGATATAACTATTGGTTTTGATAGACCAGGGTAGACCCGAGGGAGGTGCCAGGCCCCGATTTTCTTATGATTTCAATTAAGATTTGATTTTTCCCATTGAGGGATTTTATGAAACTTTCATTGATTTGTAACCCTGTGAGAAGGGAAATTTTATAACAGAGATTTGAAAATAAAGAATTTTGTTGAAATGGATTTTGATTGTTAGTGTATCATATTTTGACCCAGATGGGGTATTTTAAAACGTGTTGATTCATTTGAGCATGGGATGTTTTCACATGAGAATTATTCAATGTTTTAATATGCCGATTTCCTGTTTTAGAACAGATGATATTATATATATGGCATATTATTGTTTTTACCTCATGCTCACATATATCTTGATTTCTTATCAGCATGTAGATAATATAGCTATCTACCCGTTTGCATTATTGCCTTACTGAGTATTTGGAGCTCACCCTTTTATTTTCCACCCAGTTTTAGTGTTTCCACCATAGAGATAGCGGGTGTAGAGAGTAGACGGCATAGCTGATTTTCTGTGTTTCCCATCGACTGTCAGGTATACTCCACGTACAGAATTTTGTATTAGTATGCTTACAGCACAGTATTGTATATGAAAGAATATTTGGGGATGTAAATATAGAATCATATGATGTATAAACATACCGACCAGTCTATTATAATATGCTTGATGTAATTATATATATAGGTACGTGTGATATTTTAATGGTTAAAAAGGGTATATCGATATTGATTCACAGCCCGACCTGTTTAGAGGAATTTGTCACGAGGAGGTAAGAAAGATTTTCTAAAAGCAAAGAAAAAAAATAATTTTGTACTGATTTTGGTAGTATTGGGTCGTGACAGTAAAAGTGGTATCAGAGCGGAGGTTGACCAGATGTGAATCAGTATCGATAAATATGCAATCAAGAGTGAGAGTTGGTCGGATAAGAGTCGGTAGTGGTCGTTAAGAAAAATTACATCCCCCTTAGTACTGTGCTGTATGAGATGTCAAGTGTATACTAGATGGGAATTAAATTGACAAATGAATTTGGATTATAAGATTTACATTATGCCGGTCACCCGTAGTGGTAGAGGGGCTAGTAGACGTGCTAGAGGCCGTAGAGGCAGGCCTAGAGGCCGTGGTGATGGTATACAGACTGGTTAGGTACCCGAGGGTATTGCTGTGAGACCAAATGAGATTGTGGCACGCTTCGCTAGACTTGAGCGGAGTATTGAGAGCCTGGCTGAGATTGTAGTGCAGTAGGCAACGTTCGAGGCTAGAGATAGGCGAGATCCGACGAGATAAGTAGTAGTTGATCCCGAGATGCCGGCACAGGCCGCAGAGTTACCTGAGGTTCAGGCTCAGGCTGCAGAGGCAGTGAGACCCCAGCTAGCTCGGGATGCTGGATATAAGTGTGACCTGGATAGATTTAGACATTTTCAGAAGTTTAGACCTCCAGTCTTCCATGGGAAGAAAGACCCAATAGTAGTTGAGGATTGGGTGTATCAGATGGAGAAGCTATATAGACTTTTCAGTGAGCAGCAAAGCATTGATGGATATCTACTGAGCCGATTTTGAGAGCTCGACATGCTGAGGTCACATGAGAGATATTTTGGATGCTTTTAGGAGGTAATATGTTCCTGCTACTGCATAGCGAAAGTTGAGGATGGAGTTTATGAGTTTGGTTCAGGGGAACCAGTCTATTGATGAGTATGAGACTCGATTCATCTTTTTGGGGAGATATGATTTAGAGACGATGGACAGTGAGGATCAGAAGGTCCAAAAGTTTATAGATGGACTGAGACCAGCCATCAGATCTCGTTGGCTCCCTTTGATGTTTCGACTTATGAGGAGGCAGTATATAGAGCTCAGCTATGTGAGCAGGATTATGAGCGGAACGTCTCTGAGACAGGAAAGTTTAATAGGAGTCGAGATAGAGACCGAAAGAGTCCTAGGAGAGACAGATTTGTCAGGAGAGGTGTACGGCTCTCTAATAAGAGGCCGAAGATTGAGGAGGTTCAGGAGAGGATAGATAGACCCCCTGTTCATCTGGGTTTACCACCAGCTAGAGGCATTGTCATTGGAGGACCACGCCCTACTACTGATCGATGTTGGCGATGTGGCAGATATCATGGTACCAGACCTTGTCCAGTGCCTATAGCTACTACTGTAGTATGTTATTGTTGTGGGAGGCCAGGGTATGTGGTGAGAGATTGCCCAGAGAGACAGGACATTGACCCACAGAAGGGCAAGGAGCCGGAGAGAGCTCAAGTTCAGGTTCCTGCTCTGAGGAGGAGAGCTACTGCCGAAGAGAAAGGGAAGCAAGTGATGGGTACAGGGCGAGTTCATGCTTTGGACTAAGATACAACAGATCAGTCGTCTGATATGGTGAAAGGTACCATCCTGATCTTTGATTTAGAAGTATATGTTTTGATTGATCCTGATGCCACGCATTTATTCATATCACCTTCATTTGCATATAAATTGTCTAGGTATGTAAAGCCTATTCCTCTGAGTAGTAAATTGTTAATACTTACCCCCATAAACACTAGTCAGCTAGTAGAGTATGTAGTCAGGGACTGTAAGTTGAAAGTCGGGAAAAAAGAAATGTCAGCCGACCTTGTTTTGATGTATATGAGAGACTTTGATGTCATACTAGGAATGGATTGGTTGGCTGCCAATCGTGTTGTGTTAGATTGCTTTTCTAAGACGTTAACGTTCAATACCCTCGAAACATGTGTTGTAAAATTTCCCTGAAAAGTAATGCAATCAGTGGTTGTTCTAAATGGAGCAATGCATTTTTGCTGATTTTATGAATTATATTTTAAAGGATTCATCGCATATGTGGTTGATACGGACCAGGTACGATCGAAATTGAGAGACATTCCAGTGGTTAGGAAGTTTCCTGATGTCTTTTCAGACGATTTACCAAGATTACCACCACCAGAGAGATGGAGTTTGGGATAGATTTAGTACCTGGTACAGAACCGATTTCGAGACCACCATATAGGATGGCTCCGATTGAGTTGGAGGAGCTGAGGAAGTAGTTACAGGATTTGCTTGAGAAGGGGTTTGTGAGACCGAGCGTATCAACTTGGGGAGCTCCGGTCTTGTTTGTGAGGAAGAAAGATGGTAGCCTCCGATTGTGTATGGATTATAGATTGTTGAATAAGGTTACCATTAAGAATAAGTATCCCCTTCCACGCATTGACGATCTGTTGGATCAGTTTCGGGGAGCACAGGTCTTTTCTAAGATTGATATGAGATCTGGGTATCATCAGCTGAGGATACGGAGGGAAGATGTGCCCAAGACAGCATTTAAGACCCGTTATGGTCATTATGAGTTTTTGGTTATGCCATTCGGGTTGACAAATGCCCCCGTAGTATTCATGACTTTGTGAACGATGTGTTCAAGCCATACCTAGATCGATTTGTGATTGTGTTTATCGATGATATTTTGGTATACTCCAGATCCAGGGAGGACCACGAGCAGCACTTGAGGATAGTGCTACAGACCCTCAGAGAGAGACAGTTGTATGCCAAACTCAGTAAGTGTGACTTTTGGTTGGATCAGATTTCTTTTCTGGGCCATGTGGTATCGAGGGATGGGGTGTCAGTGGACCCATCCAAGATAGTTGTTCAGTGGGAGCGACCCAGGATAGTCACAGAGATTCAGAGTTTTTTAGGTTTGGCAAGATACTACAGGATATTTGTTGAGGGTTTCTCCAGATTAGCTGCTCCGTTAACACGTCTCACACGAAAGGATGTTGAGTTTGTGTGGGATGATGCAAAGGATGTTGAGTTTGTGTGGGATGATGCCTATGTGAGGAGTTTTCAAGAGCTGAAGCGTCGGTTGACCACTGCTCTAGTTCTCACCATACCTATCAGCTCAGGAGGTTTCTTGGTATATACAAGTGCGTCGCATCAGGGACTGGGCTGTGTATTGATGCAGGATAGGAGGGTAGTTGCCTATGGATCTAGATAGCTGAAAGATCACGAGAGGAACTATTTGACCCAGGATTTGGTGTTGGCGGCCATAGTGTTTGCACTAAAGATATGGCGCTATTACTTTTATGGTGAGCAGTTTCAGATTTTTACAGACCATAAGAGTCTGAAGTATTTATTCTCGCAGAAGGAGCTGAACATGAGACAGAGGAGATGGCTCGAGCTCCTGAAGGATTATGATTGCGAGATATTATACCACCCGGGTAAAGCTAATGTAGTTGCTGATGCTTTGAGCAGGAAGAGCCTAGGGTTGGTATAATTTATGATGGTTCGGGAATATGACCTTTTAGATCAGTTCGCGAGCCTCAGTTTGGACATAGCACCCCCCTGAGATTGACAGAGTTGAGATCATTGCGAGCCTGAGGTTGGAGCCGGAGTTGATTGATCGTATCTGGTAGGCTTAGCAGAGTGATCAGAGATGTATTCAGTTGATGAGTCAGGTACAGGCAGGTGTAGATACAGATTTTGTATTAAGTACTGATGGTTTACTGAGGTTCCGCGGTAGGATATGTGTTCCCGAGGATCCTGAGATCAGGAGGATTATTTTATCAGAGGCTCACTCAGCAAAATATACAGTACATCCGGGGAGTACGAAGATGTATCAGAATCTCCAGAGAGTTTATTGGTGGCCTGGGATGAAGAGAGACATAACAGAGTATGTTGCAAGATGTCTCATCTGTCAGCAGGTAAAGGTAGAGCATCAGAAACTTACATGATTATTACAGCCTCTACCAATACCGACATGAAAGTGGGAGCATGTCATCATGGATTTTGTGATGGGATTACCAAGGACCCGTAGAGGTCACGATGCCATCTGGGTGATTGTGGATAGACTGATGAAGTCCGCCCATTTCTTAGCTATGAGAGCTACGGATACTCTGAGTACGTTGGCGAACTTATATGTTCGAGAGATTGTCAGGCTACATGGCGTTCCAGTGAGCGTTGTTTCTGATAGGGATGCCCGCTTCACTTCCCATTTTTGGGAACACTTTCAGGACGCGTTGGGGACCCAGTTGAGATTTAGCACCGCTTTCCATCCTCAAACAGATGGTCAGTAAGAGAGGACTATACAAACTCTGGAGGATATGTTGAGAGCGAGTGTGCTGGATTTTGGAGGCTCCTGGGATGATCATTTGCCATTAGCCGAGTTCGCCTACAATGACAGTTATCACTCGAGTATCGGGATGGCACCGTATGAGGCACTGTATGGGCGCAGATGTCGTTCCCCTATTGGATGGGAAGAGATTGGTGACAGACTGTTATTTGCTCCTGACTTGGTTCAGCAGGCTACTGAGGATGTCAGATTGATATGCGATAGATTGCGGACAGCTCAAAGTCGACAGAAGAGTTATGCTGACAGGAGACGCAGACCACTAGAGTTTACAGAGGGTGAGTCGATGTTTTTGAGAGTTTTTCCTTCCAAGGGTATCATGAGGTTCGGTAGAAAGGTAAACTGAGCCCTTGTTTTATTGGACCCTTTGAGATTTTGGAGTGAGTGGGAGATAAGGCCTATAGATTGGCATTGCCACCAGAGTTGGTAGGTGTACACAATATCTTCCACGTTTCTATGCTTCGGAAGTACCATCCGGATATGTCACATGTGATTCACTATAAGCCGTTAGAGCTCAGTGACAATATGACATATGTTGAGAGACCGGTTTAGATTTTGGATAGGAAGGAGAAGGTATTGCGATCTAAGATGATCTCCCTGGTGAAGGTTCAGTGGCAGTATCACACTCCAGAGGAAGCTACCTGGGAGCTAGAGAGCATGATGCAGGAGAAGTACCCGGAGTTGTTTACCGATTGATTTGGTTCTAATTTGGAGGACCAAATTCTTTTAGTGGGTGAGATTGTGAGATTTGCATCTTTGTATGATAGTCCTTATGATTTCCATATTGTATGACATTATTATATGTTAATGGATTCATAAGATGGTTGATTTGGATTTGATAAATGTGAATGAAACGAAATAACGTGTGTAAAATTGAAAAAGGATAAATCGGGAAAGCAGAGACTCACAAGTTCGTTTAAGGAAATTAATCGAGTTGACTGAAAATAAGGAATTGAAAATAGTCGATTTAATTTGGTCTCGAACACGTGCAAGGGTAAAATGGTCAAAAGACCAAAATTCAGTATAAATTCGATAAGTAATTATCATTAAAATATGGAATTTGCGAAATCTGGATCAATACCGAGGAAAATATTTAATTTCGAGTCCAATTGATTTAGATATAAATTTATTGGAATTTACGGGAATTAATCGGAATTAATTTAGAATTAATCAGGATTTTTAATTCGAAGAATTATCCCGAAAATAATAGAAAATTATACCAGAAAGATGAAAATAGACTGAGAAATCCATTTATTGATTAAATGGATAAAATAATAATGTTTAAGATTTTTTTGGGATATTTGGATTGTTTTAATATATTGTAAGGTATTAAAATAATAATAAATGAATTAATAAAAAAACAGAAAAATAAAAAATCTGAAAAATTATCGGGGAGAGAGAAATGCAGGAAACTGAAACAGAACCTGCGAAATTCGATAGCCAACCTGAGGAGCCTGACGAGCCACCGGCGACCGATGAGCCCAGCTGACGGTCGAAAAAGGTAGAGGAGAGTCCGACAGTTCCAACGGTACCGGTAACGCTTCGACGTCCTCTATTTCCGACGAATCGACGGACGAAAGTTTCGAGGAAGAAACGCGTCGGTTCTGGCGAACGACGGTGCCCCAGCTTCGATTCGACCCAGCCGAACGATCCCCTGGCCGAGGCGGTTCTTTTGAGCCCACTGGCGGCCGTCGAGACTGTCGGGATTGTCGGCGACGACAAACGAGCCAAAACGGCACCGTAGCCGAGAAGGAAGAAAAAGAAAAGAAAAGGAAAAAGAAAAAGAAAAAGAAAAAGAAAAGAAAAAAAGAAAGAAAAGAGGAAAAGGGAAGAAAGTGTACCCGGGGACGACTCGAAATTCGGGTAAGTGACCGAGGGTCGGGATTGACCTGCGAATAAATTTCGAGAATTCAATTTAATATTATTTTATTGAAAAATGACCCCGATTTAAATAATAGTGCAGTGTTACTACAAAGCCCGAACGATAGCCGATTTAGCTCCGATTTTTGTACCTCGCACTATATTGGTTAAGTACATTTTAATTACGATAATATGAGTCCTTTAATGCAGAGTTAAGATTATTTTACGGAATTTACGGATTAATTCTGCATAAAAAGAATTTTATTCGAAATTTCAAAGTAATTATCGTAAATAGTATCCGGGCTATCCAATGGGTTGGAACGAAGCCCGATGATTATTGATAAATCAAATGAGCCCAGTAAACCCGAAAAAGGGATTTTAAAAGTGGAAACGAGTAGAAAAAAGGGTCGAGGCCCATGAAAGTGCAATCGGGCCCAATAGAAAAAAACAGGCCCAGACCTTTAGATTCGATCAGTAAGAGTAAAATACTGACCAATATATTTGAACTGAACCCATATGTTGTTATATGTAGCTCTATAGACGAGCAAATTGGACTGAGAAACCTGGTACGGTCGAGTCGGGATAAGCTCGCCCATGATTCCAGGTAAGGGAATTTTATGAGCACTTAGAGGTAGCTCTACGTAGTTTCGAGGGGATTTACATTACGTTAAATTCATTAGGCTACCCAAAAACAGAATAATAATTTTTCAAAAAAATATGGAAATAGTGACAAATGACTATTTTGCCCCCAGTTTGGAAAATTTCCAAAATGGTAGTAAGGCTATGAAATTTCATGAAATTCATGATTTTAATGTTTTCATGATGATATTGCTTTAATTTAAGCAATTTATGGATAGGTTGGCTATTATTTTCATGTTTTAAGTGAAAAGGCACTGGTTAGGTGCCAATTGATATTTATGTAACATGTTTTGATAAAATATAGCCACCTATCAGTGTTATATGAGTTGAAACCGTGCTTGAGCACTTCTCGCACTGAATTTTATATTTTAACTCATAGAGAGAGTGCTGGAGCCTTGCTCGCACTATTTTACAGATTTATTTCATATGACTACCGTACTGGAGTTTTTCTCGTACGAGGTTTTCACTGAGTTTTAATACCTATCCGCACTAGAGCATTGCTCGTACGTGGATTTGAATTGAATTTATAATCAATTTAAGTCGTATTGGAGCACTGCTCTTACGCAGATTTTATTGATTTCTATGAAACCGTGCTAGAGCTTCGCTCGCACGAGGTTTTCAGATATCATGAATATGCATGGAGCCGTGCTAGAGCTTCGCTTGCACAGGATTTTATATGACATGCATATAGCCGTGTTGGAGCCTCCTGTTGACTGTGTGTCACAGTGAGATGATATGCTCACACGTGCATATTGAGACATACTTGACATGGGTGGATAAGGCCTATTACAAGCACCCTTGATTGAGCTTAGGTTCACGGAGTACGTTGTACCGTGTATATTACGCGGAGTACGCTGTATCGTGGGGATTGTTGGAGTGGAGTGGCATTAGCCACTAGACAACAAGTCTTGCCCTCGCAATCCTGATATTATGCTGTTCTGGCGGGTAGGACCGACCCACCTCCTGTTTCAGGTGTGATACCCCGCACACTAGGATCCGTGTGCCAAGGATCACGAGGTTATGGCCATAGTCCTGGATATTACCGATATAGTTGCTTACATGTCTCACATGATATAACTATTGGTCGTGATAGACCAGGGTAGACCCGAGGGAGGGGTCAAGCCCCGATTTTCTTATGATTTCAATTGAGATTTGATTTTTACCATTGAGGGATTTTATGAAACTTTCATTGATTTGTAACCCTATGAGAAGGGAAATTTTATAACGGAGATTTGAAAATAAAGAATTTTGTTGAAATGGATTTTGATTGTGAGTGTATCATATTTTGACCCAGATGGGGTATTTTAAAACGTGTTAATTCATTTGAGCATGAGATGTTTTCACTTGAGAATTATTCCATGTTTTAATATGCCAATTTCCTGTTTAGAACAGATGATATTATATATATGGCATATCATTGTTTTTACCTCATGCTCACATATATCTTGATTTCTGATTAGCATGTAGATAGTATAGCTATCTACGCGTTTGTATTATTGCCTTACTGAGCATATGGAGCTCACCCTTCATTTTCCACCTAGTTTTAGTGTTTCCACAATAGAGATAGCGGGTGTAGAGAGTAGACGGCATAGCTGATTTTTTGTGTTTCCCATCGACTGTCAGGTATACACCACGTATAGAATTTTGTATTAGTATGCTTACAGCACGCTTACAGCACAGTATTGTATATGAAAGTATATTTGGGGATGTAAATATAGAATCATATGATGTATAAACATATCGACCACTCTATTATAATATGCTTGATGTAATTATATATATAGGTACGTGTGATATTTTAATGGTTAAAAAGGGTATATCAATATTGATTCATAGCCCGACCTGTTTAGAGGAATTTGTCATGAGGAGGTAAGAAAGATTTTCCAAAAGCAAACAAAAAAATTTGTACTGATTTTGGTAGTATTGGGTCATGACAGTTCAATAGACTTTGTGCTAGTTACCCCCACCATCAGATATATTGGCGAGTACTTATCCATTATTTCTGTGATAGATTATTTCCACATGACAAAGGGATGATTGACGCCGCTAGTGAAAGAGCTTTGGTGGACAAGACTCCTCAAGATTCTCGAAATCTGATAGCTAACATGGCTACTAATTCACAACAGTTCTACACTAGGCGTGAGCCATCATCTAGACCTGGCCACCAGGTAAATACTTCTCCTATTTAAAAACAAATTCAAGATCTTACCTCTTTTGTTCGTGAACTTGTTGTAGGTACTAAACAACGAGTCGAGACTTGTGGAATTTGCTCAAAAGGACACCCCACTGACATGTGCCCCACTTTGCAAAAGGATACTCGAGCATGCCAGTGCTATTGGTGGCTTTCCTTGACAATTAGAAAGGAATTATGATCCTTATGCTAACACTTACAATCAAGGATGAAGGGATCATCTAAATTTGCAATATGGGAATAGCCCTGCCCCATAAGTTCCACCTCTAATTTGGCCCAATAACTTTTAACAGTTCAAGCCTAATTTCAAGAGAGTCCTCAAGCCCAAAACCAAGGTATGTCTGCTGAAGATATGATTAAATCTCTTGTTGAAAGTTCTATTAAATTTCAACAAAAGATAAGGTCAAGCATTAAGAACTTGGAGAACTCAGTAAGCTAATTAGCCACCACTATAGGTAAGTTAAATGCTAAAATGTCTGGCAAGTTGCCCTCACAACCCATAGCAAATCCAAGAGAGAACATAAATGCCATTGTCCTTAGAAGTGGGAAAGAAGATGAAGTAAGAGGATCTCCCAAAGCCAAAATCGACAACAATATAGAGGAGAATACACGAAGCCACCTTCTTCCAATGTGGAGACCCTTGGTAAATAAACCACCAATTAATGTTGGTTATCACCTTCTACCTTTTCTTTCTAGGTTATAAGGACCATCCAAAGAAGAGAATGACAAAGAAATTTTGAACACTTTTGGCAATGGGGAAGTCAACATTCCTATGTTAGATGCAATCAAGCAAGTGTTAAGGTACGTAAAGTTTCTTAAAGAATTATGTACATACAATAGGAAGTTGAAAGGCAACGAAAAAGGTAAGTGTGGGGGAGAATGTTTCCACTGTTCTGCAAAGAAAACTTCCCCCTAAATGTGGAGATCTTGGTATATTTTCTATCCCTTATAAGATAGGTAATAGAAAGGTTGAAAAAACTATGATAGACTTAGGAGCTTTCATTAATGTTATGTCACTTTTACTTTATAAATTCTTGAATCTTGGAATGTTAAAAAAAACTGGTGTAATATTGTGATTGGTCGATAAATCTAATTGTTATCTTGAAGGGTTAATAGAGAATGTAATAGTGAAGGTAAAAAAACTTATCTTCCTTTCTGACTTCTATGTGTTAAATGTGGAGGATGAGAATTCTCCTAATCCTATGGCATTGTTATTAGGAAGACTTTTCTTAAAAACATCAAAAACACATATAGATGTGGATAAAGAATTAATAACTGTGATTTTTGATAGAGAGATTGAAAAATTTAAAATGCCTAAGGATTAAATTTCAATAGTGATGATAAACCTATTTTTGCTATTGATATTTAATATTGTTGAGCAAACTAATCTGTTCTTTGAGGAAATTGATAGGAAAAAGAAAGAGAAAGCAAAAAGGATAAAGAAGGCAAAGGAAAAAAAGAAAAAGAAAGAAAAAGCCAAGAGGAAGAAAGAAAGGAAAAGAATGAAATTTTAAGTTAGGTGTGTGAGATCCGTAATTTTTGTATGATATTCCTTATGATTTCCATATTGTTTGTCATTATTATATGTTAATGGATTCATAAGATGGTTGATTCGGATTTGATAAATGTGGACGAAACGAAATAATGTACGTAAAATCGAATATGGATAAATCGGGAAAACAAGGAAGCAATAAGTTCGTCTAAGGAATTAAATCGAGGTGACTGAAAATAAGGAAGTTAAAATAGGGACAAGATTGTGGATTTATGAAGAAAGTCGATTCAATTTAGTCCCGAAAACGTACAAGGGTAAAATGGTCAAAAGATCAAAATTCGGTATGAATTCGATAAGTAATTTTCATTAAAATATGGAATTTGCAAAATCTGGATTAATAACGAGGAAAATATTTAATTTCAAGTTCGATTGATCTAGATATAATTTATTGAAATTTATGGGAATTAATTCGAAATTTTTCGAGATTTTTAATTCGAAAAATTATCCCGAAAAGAATCGAAAATATATCGAGAAAGACGAAAATAGATCGATAAATTCATTTATTGAATAAATGAATTAAATAATATTTTTTAGGATATTTTAAGAGATATTTTGGTATTTTTAATATATTTTAATGTATTAAAATAATAATAAATAAATTAAAAAAGGGAAAAAATGGAAATCAGATTTTCGGGGAGAGAAAGTGAAAACGGAACCCAAAAATCAACCCAGTCGCACCCGTGAAAAACCCGAGGAGCCCAACGAGCCACCGGCGGTCGATGAGCCCAGCTACCGATCAAAAAAAGAAGGGCAAAGCCCGACGGTTCCAATGGTACCAGTGACGCGCGTCGACAGTCCCTATCTCCAGCGAATCGACGACCAAAAGATCCGAGGAGAAATTGTGTCGGTCTCAGCGAATGGCGGTGTCCCAGTGTCGATTCAGCCCAGCCGAGCACTCCATAGGTCGATGCGGTTCTTTTAAGCCTACTAGCGGCCGACGAGATGGTCGGAATCACCGGCGACAGCAAACGGGCCAAAACGGCATCGTAGCCAGGAAAGGGAGAAAAGAAAAAAAAGAAAAAGAAAAGAAAAAAAGAAAAGAAGAAAAGGGGAAAAAAGGAAGAAAATTACTCGGGGACGACTCAAAATTCAGGTAAGTGACCGAGGGTTGGGATTGACCTGCAGATAAATCCCGAGAATTCAATTTAATATTATTTTATTAAAAAATGACCCGAATTTAAATAATTGTGCAGTGTTACTATAGAGTCCGAACGAGAGCCGATTTAGCTCCGTTTTTTGTCTCCCGCACCATATTGGGTAAGTACATTTTAAATACGATAATATGAGTCCTTAAATGCAGAGTTAAGATTATTTTACGGAATTTACAAATTAATTATGCATAAAAGGAATTTTATTCGAAATTTCAAAGTAATTATTGTAAATAGTATCCGGGCTATCCAATGAGTTTAGAATGAAACCCGATGATTATTGATAAGCTAAATGAGCCCAGTAAACCCGAAAAAAGGATTTTAAAAGTGGAAACGGGCTGAAAAAGGGGTTCGAGGCCCATTAAAGTGCAATCGGGCCCAATAGAGTAAAACAGGCCCAGAGCTTTAGATTCGATCAGTAAGAGTGAAATACTGATCTATATATTTGAACTGAACCCATATGTGGTTATATGCAGCTCCGTAGACGAGCGAATTGGACTGAGAGACTTGGTACGACCGAGTCAGGATAAGTTCGCGCGTGATTCCAGGTAAGAGAATTTTATGAACACTTAGAGGTAGCTGTATATATTTTCAAGGGGATTTACATTACGTTAAATTCAATAGGCTACCCAAAAACAGAATAATAATTTTTACAAAAAAATATGGAAATAGTGCCAAATTACTATTTTACCCCTAGTTAGAAAATTTTCAAAAAGGGTAATAAGGCTATGAAATTGCATGAATTTCATGATTTTAATGTTTTCATGATGATATTACTTTAATTCAAGCAATTTATGGATAGGTTGGCTATTATTTTCATCTTTTAAGTGAAAAGGCACAGGTTAGGTGCCAATTGATATTTATTTAACATGTTTTGATAAAATTGAGCCACCAATCAGTGTTATATGAGTTGTAACCGTGCTTGAGCACTGCTCACACTGGATTTTATATTTTAACTCATAGACAGAGTGCTGGAGCCTTGCTCGCACTATTTTACAGATTTATTCCATATGACTACCGTACTGGAGTTTTTGTCGTACGAGGTTTTCATTGAGTTTTTATACATATCCTTACTAGAGCAATGCTCGTACGTGGATTTGAATTAAATTTATAATCAGTTTAAGTCGTACTGGAGCGCTGCTCGTACGCAGATTTTTATTGATTTCTATGAAATCGTACTAGAGCTTTGCTCGCACAAAGTTTTCAGATATCATGAATATGCATGGAGCCGTGCTAAAGTTTCGATCGCACAGGAATTTATATGACATGCATATAGCCATGTTGGAGCCTCCTGTTGACTGTGTGTCTCAGTGAGATGATATGCTCACACGTGCATACTGAGACATACTTGACATGGGTGGATAAGACCTATTACAGACACCCCTGATTGAGCTTGGGTTCACGGAGTACGTTGTACCGTGTATGTCACGCAGAGTACGCTGTACCGTGGGGATTGTTGGAGTGGAGTGGCATTAGCCACGAGACAGTAAGTCTTGCCCTCGCAATCCTGATATTATGTTGTTCTGGCAGGTAGGACCGACCCGCCTCCCGTTTCAGGTGTGACACCCCACACACTAGGATCCGTGTGCCAGGGATCATGAGGTTATGGCCATGGTCTTGGGTATTACCGATATAGTCGCTTACATGTCTCGCATGATATAACTTTTGGTCTTGATAGACCAGGGTAGACCCGAGGGAGGGGTCAAGCCCGATTTTCTCATGATTTCAACTGAGTTTTGATTGTTCCCATGGAGGGATTTTATGAAACTTTCATTGATTTGTAACCCTATGAGAATGGTGATTTTATAACGGAGATTTGCAAATAAAGAATTTCGTTGAAATGGATTTTGATTTCGTGAGTGTATCATATTTTGACCCAGATGGGGTATTTTAAAACATGTTGATTCATTTAAGCATGAGATGTTTTCACATGAGAATTATTCCATGTTTTATATGCTGATTTCCTGTTTTATAACAGATGATATTATTATATATATGGCATATCATTGTTTTTACCTCATGCTCACATTCTTATCAGTATGTAGATAGTATAGCTATCTACCCATTTGTATTATTGCCTTACTGAGCATGTGGAGCTCACCTTTTCATTTTCCAGACACTTTCAGTGTTTCCACCATAGAGATAGCCGGCGTAGAGATAAGACGGCATAACTGATATCTGTGATTCCCATCGACTGTCAGGTATACACCTCGTACAGGATTTTGTATTAGTATTCTTACAGCACAATATTATATATGAAAGAATATTTGGGGATGTAAATGTAGAATCATGTGATGTATAAAACATACCGACCACTCTATTATAATATGATTGGTGTAATTATATAAATATATATGTACATGTGATATTTTAATGGTTAAGAAGGGTATATCGATATTGATTCACAGCCCGACCTGTTTAGAGGAATATGTCACGAGGAGGTAAGAAAGATTTTCCAAAAGCGAAAAATTTGTACTGATATTTTATATAATGATATTTTATATAATGATTTTTTTCCCTTTTGTTAGTTGTTTTCTTTAATATTATAGAATATAGGATCAGTTTTTATTTTATAAAGTTTTTGGCTGTCGAAATATGTATAAAAAGAAAAAAAATTTGTTATTGTTTTCCTTTTCTTTATTTTATAATGTTATCGAATTTTTTTATATATAGGAAGTTTTCGGTTTTTAAGTAGTTTAATGTTGTAAATGTCTAAATTGAGTCTTTAAAGATCAAGATATTTTTCTCTTTCGATGATTAATTCTAACTTAAAAAAGTTTTATAAAAGAGTTGAAAGTAATTTGATTGTTATAATTGTTGAAGTGAGTACTTTCTAAAGAGTTTTATGTGAATGCATGATTTAATATGATTGGTCATGTGATGTTTATATTGTGATTTTACTTATTGACATTAGTCCTAAGTAAGGTTCAAGTAAATAAGAATATCTTTAAGAAAAAATAGTAAAGAAAAAAAGAAAAAATGTAAAAGAAGTGAACAAGAAAAGTAAAGGGGTTAAAAGTGAAAGTTTATAAATTCTACTTCAATGTTATGACTTACATAGAAATCTAAGTGACTTGAAATATGAGTATGCAAAGCACTGTAAATGTGAAAATTGACTTTTTTTTAATTTTTTTTTTAATTTTTTACAAGAGAGTACATAAAGAAACCATGAAAAACCTCAAAAGAAAAAAAAAGTAAATATGTAAAGAATTCTAGATTTATTGCTGATGTGAGACCTGAGAATTTTATGTACCTTAGTCATGAGATTTGCAATGTGAAGATTGTAATAGGAAAATGTAATTATGTTATATCGATGTACACGTAAGTTTTAAATATAATGAAGTTTATGGAGATGAAGTTTTTAAGTCTAAATGTGCATGGATTGAAATATGGACTATGTAGTAGATTATGATAAGTTTTACATTGAGTTTCCTGCAAATTTGTGCAGCAGTAGTAGGATCTGTGAAGGCTAGATCAATCTCCAATGGAAGAGAGATCGATCTCATGGCTCCAGGATGCAGGAAATGTGCAAAAGCAGATAGGCAGATCGATCGCCTTCTGCCTATCAAGATTGATCTTGTCACAAGAGCAGATCGATCTCCTTAAGTCTCGGCTTGGAAGAGATCGATCTCTACCCTCGGCCAGATTGATCTTGTAGTTGTTAAAGGAGCAGTTGGATCAAGCAGAGATCGATCTCCATTTAATGCCAGATCGATCTCGCACGCCATGCCTATATAAGAATAACAAGATTTTGCCTGAAAAGTGAGCCTCTCTCATCTACCAACCTCAACATTCACCATTTTCAACCAAACTAAGCTTTTTCTCTCTCACAGATTCACCATATTCTGGATAGGATTAGACAAAAGGGTAAGAGACAAAATTGTTCCCCTTGGTAAAGGGAACAACATACTAGAAAATCAAGGATCAGATTGAAACAAAGGAGATGACAAGCATTCTACAAGTTTGGTCAAGAGGAGACAAGCTAGGTGAGCTTACAAGACCTTCGTTTTCTTAAGCATCATCATTTTATATATTTGTGAATTAATATATATGTGTATATATATATATATATATCTATATATATATGTATATATATATATATATATATCTATATATATATGTATATATATATATATATATATATATATATATATTTGGTTGGAAATGTCTAAGTCATGAGGGAGACAACTAATGAGTATAGTTCAAAAATGAAATGTGGATATCTTGTATTGATTATGAGCTAGTTAAGGTGATGATTAAGATGTAGGAGAAATTTGGAGACAATGTATGTGTTAAGAGTGGTAACTTGGGTATAGTATAGATATAGGAATAAATGAGGTGAAAAAGGGAAATGAGAATGATGAATGTTGACAATTGAATGATGTTTGGACAGCTTGAGAATTCGACACGGGAAACGAGGCTAGTTCGAGGGCCGAAAGATATTGTACCACTCAAGGTGCAAGAGGTAAGGGAAATAAAATGTTTGTGTATGTGAGTTTCTAAAATGATGAAAATACCTTTTTAGTGTGAAAAGGGTTTGATGAATGAGCATGTTTATGAGAAATGAGTTGATTTGATACTTGATGAATGTGTGAGTGTTTGCCGGTTTGAGCTCGATTTTGATGAGTTTTGCGTAACGGTGAATATAATGTTTTATAACCGAAATGAGTTTTGTAATAACCACTATGGGATCTACGTGAAGGCAAAACGGTTTTAATACAACAATGACATATTTCACTGAGACTAAGGCTTGTCATGCGATGCACATCGATACTCCGCTTGACAGTGTTGAGTGGCCTTGCTCTGGTAGCATGTAAGACCGGGCCTTGCTCTAGTAGCATGTAAGATCGATACCTCTGTTCTGGTAACGAGAGATGACCCAGCTCTAGTAGCAATGGGTGGCCTTGCTTTAATAGCATGTAAGACCGGGCCTTGCTTTAAATAGCATGTAAGACCGCAGCTGTACGACTCTGATCAAGTCTACAACGAATCATGGTCATGTATTGATGTCGATGTTTTCCCCTTTTAAGGATGTCCGCCTAGGGGATGATTTGCTTTGATTGATGTGATGTGCCTATGACGAGGATTTATCTGAGTTTTATTAAATGCCTAGTCTTGATTTCTTTGATGAATGATGTGTTTTACAACTATGATTTCTATCACGTAATGAGATTTGATGTTATGATGATTGTGATTTTTATCACGTGAATTATATTGACGCCATTGTTTCTACCGTTATTTCTATAACGTTTTTACATGCTCGAATATTTCCATCATATTATGCTGTGATGATGATTTTATAAATTTTCCTCATCCTCCTCACTGAGCATTTTGAGAGCTCACCCCTTTTCTTCCCCCTTCAGATTTCTTGCAGTGAGCGAGATAGTACCTGCCGCGTACGTGATATAGGCTGGTGGACAAGATCTCCCTAGGCTATCGCTTGTACGCGCACAAGGTATAATTCAGTTCATTTTGTATCCAGACAATGATGTAATATAGACATTTGTGTTAAGTATTTTTGGGATGTAATTAGGACAATACGAGGAAAATGAATCGTGTTTTGTGGATTGTTCCCCTTTTGGATATTATGTGTTTGATGTTATGAACTAGAAATTGTATGATATTGGGGTTAATGATTTATGATAAACACAAGTGATTAAATGACATTGTATAGGAATGCAACCCGAGTAAGAGGTTTAATATAAGAAAATTTTAAAGTAGCCCTATTTTTTATGCTTCCGGGCTGTCACAGCCGATGCTTGTAGTAATTGAGATATAAGACCCGATTTTTTTATCGTAATTTCTTATGAAGGATTGAATTGATCAAGATATAATTTATTGGAATTAACCAAAATTTTCACCTCGGGAAATTATCCCGTAAATATTGAAAAAATATACCGAAAATGCGAAATAATACCAATAAATTCATTTAATTGGTTAAATGAATAAAATAGATTTTTTTAAGATATTTTTGGATTTTTAATAATAAAATAATGATTAAAATAAATATAAAATAAATTATAAATAATAATAATAATAATAATAATAATAATAATAATAATAATAATAATAATAATAAAAAGTAATCGCGAAATGCAATTTCTGCAGAAGAAGGAAACAAAGCCTGAGGAAGCCGAAATGAGGGAATCTGTTTCCCCTGCTCCGACGACCACAGGCGAGAGAGAGGGGCCGGCGAGGGTTGGCAAAGAGAGCCTAACACCGTGCGACCCATCGACAGCCGCGACGCGCGGTGAGGTCGTCGAAAAAAGGAGATCGACAGAGGGATTACAGCGAGAGAGAAGAAGAAATCGACGGCCATCGCCGTCGATTTGATCCAACCTGAGGCCCGAGGAAGAATGCCCAGATGATGGCGCGTCGATTGGTGTCGGAATCGAGCCAGGAACCGACCGGACGGCGTCGGAACGACGAAGTGAGGCCTGAACCGGTATGGACCGGTTCAGTGCATTGCTGATATGCTGAACCGGACTGGACCGATTCAGCCAAAAAGAAAAGAAAGAAAAGAAAGCAAAAAAAAAAAAAAAAGAAAAAAGGAAAAAGAAAAAGTTGAAAAATTGGGAAAAAATCCCAGTGATGCAATCGAGCTACGGGTAAGTTGGTAAGCGGTCAAAATTGATCGATTTAAATTTTAGAATATTTAATTTGATTAATATTCGACTGGAAATTAACCCAAAAAAATATGTAATTGTGTAGCTCGACAATTGACGTCAAACGAGAGCTCAAGTCAGCCTAGATTCACGTATTATCATGGAATCTCGGGTAAGTAACCCTTATTTACTACAATTTGCATAGTTATGCGTGTTAAAAATTTACCGCATAAATTACGGATTAATTCCGTAGAAAATGAATTAAATTCTGGAAATTGAGATAAATTGTCGTAAATAATTAATTGAGCTATCCAAGAGTTTAAAACAAGGTCCAATAAATATTGATGGGCGCAATGAGCCCAATAGGCCTCGATAATGTGAATAGTAAGTGAAAAACGATCTTAAGGCTGATTTAGGCCCATTATGGTACAATCGGGCCCAATATGGGTAAACGGGCCCAATGCTTTAAATTAAGCCCAGAAAATATGAAATATAATTAATTGTATTGTATTTGACTTGATGAATAATTATACGCAGTTTCGAAGATTGGATTGGGAGCAAATCGGACTGCGTGACGAGACATCACTGGAAAGGTCAAACTGCACAGAAAAATGAGGTAAGGGAATTGTGTGAGTAGCTAGAGGTAGCTACGTGTATTTTAAATAGTTTTTGTATACACTGAAATTGTATAAAGATTTAAGGACTCGGAATAGGTAAAAGTCTATTTCACCCCTATTGAGGGAATTCACCTAAGGATGGTGAAAGCATGACATGCATGAAATGCATGATTTAAGGAATTTTCTGATTTAAGGAATTTTTGTGGTTTTTAAGTAAAGAAAATCGATAGATTGGTCAGTAATTGTATAAATTTCACAATATAACACTACGTAAGTATTATTAAGATTTAAATAAAATTTCTTTGGAAAATAGGCCAACTATCAAGTTTATATGAAAACAGACAGTGCTGGCGTATAGCTCGCACTATATTTGAGTTTGTGAGTGTGCATAAAATGTGCTTGAGCGGTTGCTCGGACCGACTTGTGTGACATCATATGCATGAAATGTTCTAGAGCGGTTGCTCGCACTGATTTTTATTATTGTGAAATGCATGAGAGGTGCTGGAGCTTAACTCGCACTCTGTTTTGACTGTTTTGACTTGATATGCATAAAAAGGTACTGGAGCGATTGCTCGCACTAGTTTTAATGATTTGACATTCATGAGAGGTGCTGGAGCTTAGCTCGCATCCTGTTTTGATATGATAATTGCATAAAAGTCGTGTTAGAGTGTAACTCGCACGAGATTTGATTTATTTATGCATGAAACCGTGCTGGAACGTTGCTCGCACGAAGTTTTGATTTACTTGAGCATTTATTCGTGCTAGAGCATTTCTCGCACAAAGTTTTGAACGATTTATGCATGATGCCGTGCTGGAGCATTGCTCACATGAGGCTTTGATGGATTTTATGCATATAACCGTGCTGGAGCTTGCTCGCACATGATTTTATATGGATTTATAACTCTTTTAAAGTCGTTTTGGAGTGCTACTCGTACGTAGATGTTACTGATTTTTATGAAACCGTGCTAGAGCTTTTTTTCCACGAGATTTTCAGATATCATGAATATGCATGGAGTTGAGCTAGAGCTTCGCTCGCATAGAGATTTATATGACATGTATATAGCCATTTTGGAGCCTCCTGTAGATTGTGTGTCACAGTGAGATGATATGTCCACACGTGCATACTGAGACATATTTGGCATGGGTGGATAATACCTATTGCAGGCACCCCCTGACTGAGATTGGGTTCATGGAGTAAGATGTACCGTGTATATCACATGGAGTATGTCGTACCATGGGGATTGTTGGAGTGGAGTGGCATTAGTCACGAGGTAGCAAGCCTTGCCCTCGCAATCCTGATGTTATGTTGTTCTGGTGACAGGATTGACCCACCTCCCGTTTTAGGTATGATACCCTACACACTAGGTACCGTGTAGCCAGGGATCACTAGGTTATGGCCATAGTCCTTGTTGTTACTGATATAGTCACCTACATGTCTCACATGATATAACTTGTGGTTTCGATAAACCAGGGTAGACTTGAGGGAGGGGTCAGGCCCTCGATTTTGTGATTTTCTACTATGATGCTAGATTTTTCAAAAGCTTTTATGAAATATGTCCCTAAAAGAAGGGTGACTTTTATAACAGAATTTTATAATGAATTTTTAATGAGATTGATTTATGAGATGCTTAACCCCTTCGGGTTATTTTATACTGCAGCTTTATTGAAGTGATTTAACTGCAATAGCATGTTGAGTTTTCCATGCTTTAATGATAAATTCATGAAAGGATTGTTTCTCATGATTTGTTTTACATGGCATAAACTAATACATGATCTTGATATAATTCATGGTAATTTGATTTTATGATTTGACATAAAATGCCATTGATGCAAAAGTTGCATAATTTCTATATGTACGAATAGTTTTTATAACTATGACATTGATATATGCATGATTTTGTGTGTGAGATTTAAATGAAAAGAAATGGATTTAAGGGCATGGAATTATGAGCATGTAGATAGTGGAGTTATCTACTTACTTGCATAATTGCCTTACTGAGCATGTGGTTTTCTCACCCCCCATTATTTTCCAATCTTTTTAGAGCACTCGCAGTAGTTAGTGAGCGGCTAAAGACTTGCATTCTTGGTATCTGTTGCTTCCCATCGAGAGACAGGTATATACATTTATATAGTTTTGTATCTGAACATGTAAATGCACAGTACTGTAATCAGATATGATGTCAGTGATGTAGAGTTATGTAAATACCATTGTATATGTATTTAGTTAAATTCAAAGGATAGTAAATCCTGATGTGTAAATGTAACATGAAAATGGAATGGTAAATAGGGTAAGGGAACTAACACCGAATCATAACCCAACTGTTAGTAGGATGGTCATGATAAGAGAAAGGTAAGAATTAAAGAATAAATAATAAATAAGAAAAACGGAAAATTTGTTGTGATTTTTAAGAAATTTGGATCGTGACATGAGATAGGTAATTTGCATGCTTAAATTACATGTTTCAATATGTTTGTGTATTTTAGTTTATTTGGAAGTATGAATGAATATGAGAGTCATGACTAAGATATGATTGACTTGATTATTTGATTTTGTTGAGTTACGAATTGAAAGTTAAAAGATTGAGAAATATTCATGATCTTAGTTAAAATTTTTTATGTTCTTAGGATTGAGGTTAAGGAAAGATTTTGTGGGTATATCACCTGAAAGCCCTCATAAAAAAATGATTCGTCCACTAGGGGTGGCCTAGGGTTTAAAAGCTTATTGCATAGGCTAAATGCAATTGAGACTACTACGAAAACATGTTAGGAGTAGAAACTTAGGATTGAATTTAGGAAAAAAGAGCTAGGATTTGCTAGAGGACTAGCAAAGCTTAAGTATGTGGAAATTTGATAAGTGCTTAGATTGTTATATTAATATTGCCTAATAATATTCTTTTAGCTCTATATTGTGTTTAAAAATACTATGTAACGTTCTTTTGATATTATAGGCAACTAAAATAAGTTATTTGGAGTTAAAATGACATTTTTTGCATTTTTCCAAAAACTAACCAGAATGGGTATTTTGGAAATTTTGCCTCTATTTGAATTTTTAGTGAAAAAGTGATCTCCTTCAAAGTTGTAGAGCACTTCTCAAGCTTTCTAGAGTGCTCAAAATCATCGAAATCAGAATTCATTTGATGGGTCAAAAGCCTTTGCAAAGTCAACACTAAAAATGATGAAAATAAAACCTTTGGTCAAAGTGGGATTGTTACTAGGATAATTGAAGAAAATTAATTAAAACCTTTTTAGAAGATAATTACAAATAGAGAGAAGATCCTTGATGAGTTGGCAACTGAGTCAACCATTCAAGATAAATTGAAGAGTTATTATTAGATAAATATTTATAATTATTAGAATTTTACTTCAAGTAGAATTAGATTTTCACTTCAAGTAGAATTTGGATTGTTTCTTCATTATATAAAGGGACCTTATGGGGGCTAATATTCTTATCAATAAAAGGAATCCATAGACTCGAGAAATGAAACGAGACCTTATAAGCGTTAATTGAAACTATAGGTCGAATCAACTATAGTGAATGCAAGATGTCCTGTTATATGGATCGAATATAATGTGAAATATGATTATGCGCAGTTTCGAAGACTCCGTTGGAAACGAATTGAGTTGTATGAGTAAGCAGCTTTAAAGAAGTGGAATCACGCGTCGCGATTCCAGGTAAGGGAATTTTGTGAGTATATAGAGATAGCTGCTCGTACTTTGAACTTGTGGGTGAATATTTAGTGTTTTATGAAATGCATGGTTGCTCAAGTAAATGATTGATGGTATTCATGAATGATGATAAGTATATGCGTGATTTTGGTTTTGAAGTGGATTCTATGAAATGGGATAGTAAGGCTAATAATTGCATAAATCTAATGTTTTAATGTTTTTCAAAACAAAATGGCTTTGTTTTAAGCAAGCTTGTAGATGGGCCGGCTAGTGTTTTATTGATGTTATGGAAAAAGCATCTGTGAAGTGCTAAACCCGGTTGCCGGGATTGTTTGATTGTGTATGAGCCGCCTATCGTATTTGTATGACATAAATCGCGCTAGAGCCTCGCTCACGCTGCATTTTGATATTTTCACTTATGTGAAACGTGGTAGAGCTTAGCTTGCACTTTGTTTTGGTACTATGACGATGTTTTATAAATCGTATTTGAGCTTTTTCTCGTACGTGGATTTTGAGTGGTTTTCTTTTGCATATAACCGTACTGGAGCGATGCTCGTACATGGTTTCTTCATAGTTTTATGCATAAATTTTGTATTAGAGCGTTGCTCATTTGAAGTGATTTATTATGATGCATGAATTCACGCTAGAGCGTAGCTCGCGCTGGTTTTCACACTGTGGTATGTATAAGGCCGTGGTGAGAGATACAGATTGGTGTTCAGGGAACCCAACAGGCCTAACAGACATCTTAAGTAGGGTGAGGGTGAGGGGCTATGACCTGACATAATCCATTCAGGGAACCCAACAGGCCTAACAGACCTCTTGAGTGGGGTGAGGGTGAGGGGCTAGGACCTGAATCAGGGAACCCAATAGGGGCGAGCAAGGCCATGAGGGGCTAGGACCTAGTATTGAGAGTACTCTCACGTGCACTTGAGACTATAGAGGTTACACTTGGTATGGGGTAGATAAGACCTACGGTAGGCACCCCTAACCATGTTATGGGTTTGCAGAGTATGATGTACCGTGTATATCACATGGAGTACGATGTACTGCGTGGTGGTTACTTGATTTGAGAAAGTCTGGCGGAGAACTAACCCACCTTCGTGCCAGCATGATACCCCGCACACCGGGATCCGTGTGGTCTGGGATGATATGTGACATAGTTGGCCAACATAGTCAGTTGAGATATAGTGACTTGTCTCCTTGCTTGATTTACTTACTACCACATGATTTTTAATCTATAAGTGTGATTGTGACTGACCAGGGTAGACCCGAGGGAGGGGTCGAGCCTTGTGGACTTGATTTGTGATACGATAATGATGTTTGTGATTGAGAAAATGGTTTGTTATGGGATTGTATGTGTTTGAGAAGGAGCTTTATGATGTGGGTTTAAAAAGGAGGTTTCTTAATGAATTGCCCTTTTTATGAATTTAAATGAGATTGAGCATGAGATGATTTATACATGATGTTTTTACCATGTTTTATATGCCAATGTACATGATTTTGATACATGTTATATATGTATACTCATATGGCATAGTTTTACTTCCTCATGCTCCTACTATAAACAATTTATGCATAACACTATCAGTATGTAGATAGAGTAGTTATCTACCATGCTTGCATTATTGCCTTACTGAGCGTGTGGTTGCTCATCCCTCTCTATTTCCCCCTCCTACAGAGCGTGCATAGTAGCCCAGTGAGGATTGAGGCATGGTATTTTGGACATCCGCTGCATCTCCATCACTCAGAGGTATATACACAGTGATTTCTTTTTGTATCTAAACAATGTAAAAGCACAGTAGTCTTTCGAGTTGTAATTATGGGGGATGTAGATGTCAGTAGTCATATTTTGTATAAGTAAACGATTAACTTCGGATGTATGACATCGTTTCATTAAATTGTGAATGAATGATAAGTGGTGGTTATTATTGACTCACAGCCCAACTGTATGTGGTGAGTTGTTCACGATCGAGTAAGGTAACAGTAAAATGCGAAAAATTTATTGAGATTTTCGGTAAAAGGGAATGAAAAAGGGTCGTGACAGGAGGGACTTGGCTGATTTAAAATTGATTAAGGCTTCTTTGGATAGTGCATTGTAGCAGTTAAGTCATTTTCATGCATTTGTTAGTTGTTAGTTAGTTAGTTTAGTCAATTAAAATGGTAGGCTAGTTTTAGTATTTTTGCATGTTAATTTAATTTGTAGTGTTAATTTTTAGTTAGTAGTTAATTTTTATATTAAATGTTTTAGGACTTTATTTTAGTTTAGATGCATTTAGAATTAATTTAGAGTAAATGTGTTTCATGCATTTTAATGTAGTCTTCATTTTTATTAGATTTTAGGATAGTTTAATTTGTAATTTTTATTAATTTAATTACATGCATTTTTATTTTAAGTTTGTTTAAATTTTAGTTTAATTAATTTTATTGCTTTATTTTAATATTTGCATTTTATTTTAATTGTGTTATCTTTTGCAGGTATTTTCTTTTATTGCTCGGAGCACTGTAAGTAAATTTTGTTCGGTTTTATATAGTTCTTTTTATTTTATTGCTTCCAGTAATTTAATTGTAGACTTAGTAGATCTCCCACCTTAAATTCATAATTTGTTAGAATATACTTAGGGTAAGATTAACCGGTAGTTAATTAGGCTAACCAACTTCTCTGAGGGACGATAACTCGGGACTCAAATCCCATTATTACTTGTACGACCCCTGCACTTGCAGATAATACCCTTAGGGCGTGTCAGCGTTTCTGGGGCGTCTCATATCACCTGAATTTGCATACAAATTGCTTCCACCTATTAAGCCTATACCTTTAGGTAAAACATTGCTTATTAGCACACCCATGAGAGATAGTCAATTGTCAGAGTATGTGTATAAGAATTGTAAGTTAAGAGTAGGAAACAAAGATATGTCAGTTGACCTTATCATGTCAAACACGCATATTTTTATGTAATATTAGGAATGGATTGGTTAGCTAGAAACCATGTTTTCTTAGTTTGTTATTCTAAGACGATAATGTTTTCTACACTAGAAAAGAGCATTATAAAGTTCGATATGAAGAAATAAAAGACTATAGTTATTATGATTGAAGGAATATGAATTGTTGTATTAATTATATGGATAAACAATTCACAGTAACGTTAGGGATATATATCGCAAATGTGGTTAATACGGATAAGGCACACATAAAATTGATAGACATTCCAGTAGTCAAGGAGTTTCCTGATGTCTTTTTGGATGATATACTAGGTTTGCCACCAGATAGGGTGTGACAGCCCAAAAGCGCAAAAATTAGGGCTAATTTAAATTTTTTCTTATATTAAACCACTTACTTGTGACGCCCCGGAAGCGCAGAAAATAGGGCAAATTTAAACTTTTATTTACATCAATACACATTTATGGGTGCATTCCTGTGCAGTGTCATGCATCCTCATATATATAAGTTATAAAACTTAAACCTTAGGATCTCATCATCAAGCATTCAGAAATCATATCAGATCCATTTCTCATCTCAGTATTAATTAATCCTAATACATCTCATATGTCATTGTACATTAAGTGTCTGTAAATACACATTAGTTTGGGTACATGAAATGTAAATTATACCTATAACACAAATATATGGCCTGGAGCTCAAGTCCTCCACTAGTCACTACTCCGTACGTCGCAAGAAATTCTCCCTACTTGAAGAAATCTGGAGGGAAGATAAAACAAGGTGAGCTTCTAAATCGTTCAGTAAGGGGGGTAAAGGACTCATGGTTAAATTAATGATTTGCACACACAATCATTTTATTTCATAGTTGAAACTCAATATAAAATGTAACATGAACTAATTAAAATGTCATTCTCATCCCATTTCTCTAAAATCATGTAAAACATAGGAGTACATACCCAGTGCAAATCATAGTCACAAGCATATGGAAATCAGGATGTGATAATGGCTTTTCTCTTTAAAAAGTGATAAAAATCATCTCAATAGAATGCACGTGGCACAACCACCAAATACAATCAGCACGTGGCACAGCCACTGAATACAATTTTCATGTGGTACATCCACTGAATACAATCCTCACATGGTACAACCACCAAATAGAATTCGTACGTGGCACAGCCACCAAACACAATCCACATGTGGCACAGCCATCAAACACAATCCACACGTGGCACAGCCACTAAACACAATCCACACGTGGCACAACCACCAAATAGAATTCGCACGTGGCACAGCCACTAAACACAATTCACACGTGGCACAGCCACCAAATAGAATTTGTACGTGGCACAGCCACTAAACACAATCCACTCGTGTAAAACGAGGCTAGGTAAGTAACCAGCGCTACCAGAGTAGGGGAAAACATGTTGGACTTACATACTACCAGAGTAATGCCCGACGTGTATTCAACATGACACGCCTAAGTCTCAATTAATTGCCATTATCATAAAAATAGTTTTGCCTTCATGTAGAACTCATAACGGGTTTCTCTCATAAATTGCCTTTAAAACATTTGTGTACTCAACACAAAACATATTAAAACCGAGTTCCAACCGACAAAACCACGCACACATTTTTCAATCTCATTACGCCTTAACGTAGAGCCCAAATCTCTTTTTACGTTTTAAACACAAAATGGTTGTAAAACAATTTTCATATTTAGTTTACAATTCAAACAATTGGGCCCCAACCGGCTATAAAATCCTGTGTAATAACTCATAAAAACATGATTGTTTTCTCAAATTTCATTTCATGCTACAATATCATCACAAAGCACATACACAAATAGGTTTGAGTTTTCCCTTACATCTTTGCACCTCGTATAGTGCAATCATTCCCCCGTATCACAGACTAGTCTCGAATTCCTCTCTGAAACTCCCGAGCTGTCCAAACGATGTAAAAACATCAATAACCCAACTCAATCACATTATTGAGCACACATTTGCTCATATTCTCATTAACACCTCAAATAACCCAATTCTCACAACTCTATCACAATTCACATTCTCATCCACTACATCTCATAATTCTACATTTCTCACACTATATTCCATGCTAAATTCACCTCATTGTCTCAATTTCCAATTTATAGTCATAATTCCCAAAATTACTACAAATTGCCTAACGTTACCTTTACTCCAACAAAATCATAGTTTCATCAATCCTTAACCATTTCCTAGCTATTTAATCACAATGCCTACAACCATAATCACCAAAAATGACTTTAAAATCCAAGATCAAAGTTTAGAATTTACCCAAACTTGTGGAATCCGTCTTTCGATTTTCAAGTATGTTGTTCTCCTTTGGATGAGGAACAACTTTCCTTCTTGCTACAACCTTCGATTTGGACGAAAATGGGGACTTCGGAAGAGAGAGAAAGCTAGGGCTCTGGTAAAATGGAGGTTTGAAAGAGAGAGAAAAGATGAAATGTAGGAAAACACTAGGGTCCTTTTATAGATGGAGGGTAGGAGATCGATCTAGTCCTTGATGAGATCTATCTACATTTGAATTTGAGAACATTTTGGGGTAATTTTATGCCTAAGAGATCGATCTGTTGGAGGGTGAGATCGATCTCTTCATGGCTTTATGAGATCGATCTGTTCCAATTTTGAGATCGATTTTCTGTTTACAGAACACTTCGTGATATCGATATGATCCCTAAGGAGATCGATCTTCTCCTTACAAAATACTTCATGAGATTGATTCTTTCCTCATAAGATCGATCTCTTCATTACAGAATCATAAGGAGATCGATCCTCTTCCATTGGAGATCGATCTGCTCACTTAAATTTCCTCATTTCTTGTCACTTAAGCCTACCAGATCGATCCTCTCTTCTCCAAGATCGATCTGGCCTCATAGTTTCACACTTTGGTTGAACAATTAACATAAAATCTCATTTATAACTTTAAAATTTCATTCCATACTATCTCAATATATGAGTACATCATATTTAGTTCAATCAATTACACTTCATGTTCTCATTACATAATTTGATATGTGTAAAATTCTCAGATCTCACATTACTCAGGTTGCATTCCTGTAAAATGTCATTTAGTCACTTGTGTTTATAATAAATCATAACCCAAGATCACACAATTTCTATTTCATAAACCCAGTTACAAAATCATCCAAAGGAAATCAATTCATAAAATACGATTCATTTTCCTCATTACCTCCTAATTACATCCCAAAATACTTAATACAAATGTTTGTATTACATCATTGTCTGGATACAAAATGAACTGAATTATACCTTATGCGTGTACAAGCGATAGCCTGGGGAGATCTTGTTCACCAGTCTATATCACGTATGCGGCATGCATTATCACGCTTATTGTAAGAAATCTGGAGGGGGGAGGAAAAAAAGTGAGCTCTCAAAACGCTCAGTAAGGAGGATAAGGGAAAGTTACAAATCATCATCACAATACAATATGATTAGAAATATTCGAGCACGTAAAACGTTATAGAAATAACGGTAGAAAACAATGGCATTGGCATACTTTACGTGATAAAGATCACAAATCATCATAACATCAAATCTCATTTCGTGATAGACATCACAGTTGTAAAAATATCATTCATCAAAGAAATCGAGACAAGGTATTTAATAAAACTCAGATAAAATCATCGTCATAGCCACATCACATCAAATCAAGTCACATCATCCCCTAGGCGGATATCCTCAAGAGAGAAAAATGTTGACATAAATACATGGTTATGATTTGCTGTAGACTTGATCAGAGTCGTACAGCTGCTGTCTTACATGCTACTCAAGTAAGGCCCGGTCTTACATGATATTAAAGCAAGACCACCCACCGCTACCAGAGCGGGGTCATCTCTCATTACCAAGACGGAGGTATCGGTCTTACATGCTACCAGAGCAAGGCCCGGTCTTACATGCTACTAGAGCAAGGCTACTCAACGTTATCAAATGGAGTATCGATGTGCATCTCACGAAAAGCCATAGTCTCAGTAAAATATGCCATTGTTATATTAAAATCATTTTGCCTTCACGTAGAGCTCATAGTGGTTATTACAAAACTCATTTCGGTTATAAAACATTATTTCCATAATTACGCAAAACTCATCAACCCAAGCTCAAACCGGCAAAACACTCACTCGTTCATTAAAACATCAAATCATCTCATTCTCATAAACATGCTCATTTCATTAAACCATTTTCATGCTATCAAAATGTTCTCAATCATTCAAAAACTCATAAGCACAAATGGTTTATTTCCCTTACCTCTTGCACCTTGAGTGGCATAATATCCTTCGGCTCTCAAATCAGCCTCCTTTCCATGTTGGATTCTTGAGCTGTCCAAACATCATTAATTTGTCAATATTCATCACTCTCATTTGTCTATCCACCTCATTTATACCCATACTTATACTATATCTGAATTACTACTCTAAAATACCCACATTGTCTTAAAACTTCTCATACATCTTTATCATCACTTTAGCTATCTCATAATCTTCAGAAGATATTCACATTTCATTTCTCAACTATACTCATTGGTTGTTTTCCTCATAACTTAGACATTTCCAACCAAATATACCTACATATACACATATATCCATATACCAACATATATAATGATAATGCTTAAGAAAAACAAAGATCTTGTGAGCTCACCTAGCCTGTCTCCTCTTGACCAAACCTATAGAGTGCTTGTCCTTGCCTTTGTTCAACCCAATCCTTGATTTTCTAGTATGTTGTTCTCCTTACCAAGAGGAACAACTTAGTCTCTTACTCCTTTGTCTAATTTCGTCCAGAATATGATGAATCTTAGAGAGAGAAAGCTTAATTTGGGTGAAAATGGTGAGTGTTAGTGATAATTCTATATTTTTAGAATTATTTGTGCTTAATTTCCTAATTAATTATTTAAATCCCTGATTTATTTTGTTAATTATCCCCTTTATTTAATTAAAATTATCATGTTTACAGATAAATTAAATCCGGATGAATTTTGAATATTTAGGTAGAAAATGAACCAAAATTGATCTAAAATCGAGATTGGACCATGCAGACAACACGAGCCTAGCACATCCAATTGGAAAGAAAGACAGATGGCATGGAAATATTATTTTTCAAGGAGACAATGGTGTGAAGACAAGTGGCCAAACAATGCCAACTCATCTAGGATGGAAAAATTACAATTGTACCCCTAAATGTCATAAATAGAAAATGATGACAATTGTAAGGGGGGAAAATAGGGTCGAATAGTTTTATTTTTTAGGTTAACTTAAAAAGTCTTTTTTTTCCTTGTTTTGGATGATTCGACCGCACAGTATTTTTTCTAGCTTCCAGTTTCTTTTCTCCATAGCTACTATTTTATTCAACTTATTTTTATTATGAAAAGTTTTTCTCTTTAGTTCATCAGTATCATTACTTAGAAATATTTGTTTATCATTTCAGTTTGCTTCAATCGTCATCATCTTGTTTTTGCTATATGTTTTAAACCCCTTTCGGTTATAGTCTAAAGTATTTGCAAATCTTTAATCATCAATGTCGATCATGATGTTTGATTCATTATTGCCGATCTAATATGTTGGGATAATTCTGTGCATCGATTGGTAATAATAGAAGGGTGGAACAATATCGGTTTAGTGGAGAAATGACTAAAACCGTGGCTACTGAAAGAAACCGAGACCACTGGGATTCGGCTTTTGTGTTAAAACCTTCTCCAGCCTCTGTTTAATTTTCATGGTAGCGGTGATCTCGATGAATATCAAAAGAGGCAGCAACTAGTTAGGACAGTACCCAGGCGTCATAGCCAAAATCGAGAGCCAGTATTCATCCCTCTGTTCTGCCCTGTTCTTTGAGCAGTTCACCGTTCATCATGTCTTATGTTTTTCTTTTTAATTCATTTAAATCTGACTTAAAAGTAAGGTTTAGGATAAATGATCATTGTATTTCAGTAAGTTTCTCCTCTGTCGACATTTAAACTTGTCTCGGTTTGTTTGATTTCATTTCATATTTACTGATTAACAGGTTGTTAAATTATTTTTGGCTCTAAAATCTGCTGCTTGTTTGTCTGGATAGGGAGAGCTGTATGAGAAATATCTCGGGAATGAAGGTTGGTGCAGTATTGTTTTCTGGTTCATCAGTAACGGCAGCAAACAATGCATAGGAAGAAGTATGTGCAGTGCAAAACAACACTACAACCTGAGACCTGAAGCAGCACCTGGACGTACTCGAGACCTGAGGCAGAACCATCAGACAGACCTATAGCAAAGCTGGACAAGGAGTTAGCAGCACCTATATGCACCTGGAGCAGCAGGCCATATGCAAAACCAAGAGCTGAGTGCAGAGGATACTTGTAGCAGTAAGCGGACAGCAACTGGGAACCGAGAATGCTGGGAAATGTTGGTGAAGAACATGAACCGTGTTTGGAGGGAATGGTTTAAATTTACTTAAGGCCATGTTTGGCACATTTGCATTATAGCTTTAATCCATTTTCATGCATTGTTAGTTTAGTTTAATTCCAATTTAATTTGTTAGCTTAGTTTAGAGTCTTTGATTAAATTGCATGATTAGTATTCTTGTTTAATGGTTTAGAACTTAGTTTTAATTAGGTTGATAGTTAATTAAGTGTTCATTTAGAATTAAATTAGGGGTAAATTTATTTCATTAAATCTTAAGTTAGTTTAAATTGCATTTTGATTAAGTAGTATTATTGCATTTTAGGATTGTTAATTTTAGTTTAATTAATCTTGCTTTGTTATTTTCATACTTGCATTTTATTTTCGTTAATCAGTTTTAACTGTTTTAATTTCTTTTGTAGGCTTTTGATTTTAATTGCGTGGGGCACTATAAGTAATTTTGCTCGGTTTTATTTAGTTTATCTTATAGTTTTATTATTTTCAGTACTTTTAATTAGCCTTAGTAGACCACCCACTTTAATTTTATAATTTGCTAGAATATACTTAGGGTAAGATTAACCGGTATTTAATTAGGCTGATCAACTACTCTGTGGGACGATAACTCGGGACTCAAATCCCATTATTACTTGTACGACCCGTGCAGTTGCAGACATATACCTTTTGGGCGTGTCAAGTTTTTGGCTCCGTTGCCGGGGAAGTTTTAATTTGTTGTTAATTGATATCGGTAAAATTATGCTTAGTTGTAATTCTAGCTTGTAAATATTTAGGTTTTAAATATTTAGATCCTTAGTTTAGTTTAGTTAACTTTCTTATAATTAATTAAAAAAAATCTAAGGACTTTCTGATGTTTGCATGCGTAGAGCCAGGAGCTTTGATTACTTTCCTCTAGCTCCTGAAATTGAACGAACTCTTAGGAAAATTTGAAAGGATTCTTGGAAATTTATTGCTCCGCAGCAAAACACGATAGCAAAAAATAGGGAGAGTAGGACCGTTGGAGATTATGCGATGCCAACGATTGAAGGATATTATACCGGCATTAGGCCACCAGCTGTCCCTTCTAATAATTTTAAAATTAAGACTTCCATCCTTCAGATGATCCAAACTTCTTTACAGTTCAGTGGGCTTCCACATGCTCACCTTGGGTAATTCTTGGACTTGTGCAATACGTTCAAACACAATGGATTATCTGATGATGCACTTAGACTCAGACTATTCCCCTTTTCACTTAGGGATAGGGCAAGACACTGGTTAACCTCCCTGCCTCCAGGATCAATTTCTACATGGGACAAGTTAGCCCACCAATTTCTAGCCAAATTTTTCCCTCCCTCTAAAATGGCCAGACTCCGTAGCGATATATCCTCCTTTGCCCAGTACGACTCTGAATCCCTTTACGAGGGATGGGAACGATATAAGGAGTTTCTTAGGAAGTGCCCTCACCATGGCCTACCTCTATGGCTGCAAGTCCAGACCGTCTACAATGGACTTACAAGCCAAAATAGGACCATAGTGGATGCTGCTTCAGGAGGAGCCTTGATGTGCAAAACAGAGGAGGAGGCTTATGAGCTGCTAGATAAGATGTCAGCTAACAACTCACTCCTTTTGAGGAAATTGCCCAATTTGAGACATTAGACTCTTCATCTATTCCAATTTCAAATATCTTTCCATCCACCAGTGATCCTCCAGCATTAGAACTCAAACCTTTACCCTTACACCTTAGGTATGCTTACTTAGGTGAATCCTCCACACAATCGGTAATAATATCTGCTGCTCTCTCTAGTGATCAGGAAGTAAAATTACTACAAGTGTTAAGAGAGCATCAGAAGGCTATAGGCTGGTCTATCTCTGACCTTAAGGGTATTAGTCCCTCTATCTGTATGCATAAGATACTATTGGAGGAGGGGTATAGGTCATCCATAGAGCACCAGTGTCGATTGAACCCTATAATGAAAGAAGTTGTCAAGAAGGAAATCATTAAGTGGTTAGATGCAGGGATTATCTATCCTATTTCTGACAGTGCCTGGGTGAGCCCAGTACAATGTGTTCCTAAAAAGGGAGGGATGACAGTGATCGAGAATGAAAATAATGAGTTCATCCCCACTAGGACTGTCAATGGTTGGCGAGTATGTATGGATTATAGGAAACTTAACAAGGCCACCAAGAAAGACCACTTCCCTTAACCCTTCATTGACCAAATGTTAGATCGATTAGCTGGTCACGAATTCTATTGTTTACTGGACGGATACTTTGGGTACAATCAAATAGCTACAGCCTCAGAAGACCAAGAAAAAACTACCTTCACCTGTCCCTATGAGACCTTTGCTTTTAGAAGAATGCCTTTTGGCCTATGCAATGCACCTGCTACATTTCAGCGTTGCATGATGGCCATATTCCATGATATGGTGGAGGATTTTCTTGAGGTTTTCATGGATGATTTCTCAGTATTTGGGGATAGATTTGATTTATATTTGCATAATTTAGCACTAGTGCTGAGGAGGTGAGAAGAAACAAACTTAGTACTTAATTAGGAGAAATGTCACTTTATGGTGAAAGAAGGTATAGTGCTAGGGCACAAAATCTCTGCTAGGGGGATAGAAGTGGATAAGGCTAAGGTGGAAATTATAGAGAAGTTACCTCCCCCTACAACTGTAAAAGGAATTCAAAGTTTCCTGGGCCATGTAGGATTTTACAGAAGGTTCATTAAGGATTTTCTCAGATATCTAAGCCTTTATGTAATCTCCTTGAGAAGGACACTGTGTTTTGCTTTGATAAGAGATGTTTAGAAGCATTTAGGACTTTGAAGGAAAAATTAGTTACAGCCCTTGTAATCATAGCTCCAGGTTGGAGCTTACCTTTTGAGCTTATGTGTGATAGAAGTGATTATGCTGTCAGGACTGTACTAGGATAAAGAAAAGAGAGAGTCTTTTATGCTATTTACTACGCAAGCAAAACACTTAATGAGGCCTAGATGAACTATGCTACTAACGAGAAGGAGCTGTTAGCTATGGTATTTGCTTTTGATAAGTTTCGCTCCTATCTCATAGGTACTAAGGTAGTAGTATATACTTATCATGCTGCCATTAAGTACTTAGTCTCCAAGAAGGATGCAAAGCCGAGGCTGATTTGATGGATCCTCCTACTACAGGAGTTTGACTTGGAGATTAGGGACAGGAAAGGTATGGAGAATCAGGTTGCTGACCATTTATCTAGATTAGAGAGTGGACATAAAGAAGATGGTACAACTATTAATGAGTCCTTTCCTGATGAACAGCTATTTACTTTCGGGCACTCCAGACTGCCTTGGTACGCTGATTTTATAAATTATCTGGTGAGCAATGTGATGCCACCTGATTTGACTGCCCAGCAAAGGAAAAAGTTTTTGAGTGATGTCAAGTATTATGTTTGGGATGAACCCTTCCTATACAAGCAATGTAAAGATCAGATTTTGAGAAGGTGTGTTCCCATGGAAGAAGTAGAGGATATACTTAGACATTGCCATTCTTCTGATTATAGAGGGCATTTTGGAGGAGAGAGGACAACAGCTAAGGTTTTACAATCTGGATATTACTAGCCCATGTTATTTAAGGATGCCTACTACTTTGTGCTGAAATGTGATAGATGTCAGAGGGTAGGAAATATTTCCAAAAGAAATGAGATGCCTCTGACTAATATTTTAGAAGTTGAACTCTTTGATGTCTGAGGCATTGATTTCATGGGACCATTTGTTCCTTCATATGGCAATCTCTATATTCTAGTGGTTGTGGACTATGTATCAAAATGGGTTGAAGCGATGGCTTTACCAACTAATGATGCCAAGGTGGTAGTAAGGTTTTTAAAGAAGAACATTTTCACACGATTTGGCACACCTAGGGCTATCATTAGTCATAGAGGATCCCACTTTTGCAATCAAAGTTTTGATGGGCTGTTAAAGAAATATGGGGGCAAACATAAGGTAGCCACTGCTTATCACCCACAAACGAGTGGCCAAGTAGAGTTGTCCAATAGGAAAATTAAGGGGATATTAGAGAAAACAGTGAACCCAAGTAGGAAGGACTAGTCCATTAGGTTAGAGGATGCACTTTGGGCCTATAGGACAGCCTTTAAAACACCTTTAGGAATGTCCCCTTATCAGCTTGTTTATGGTAAAGCCTGTCATTTACCAGTAGAGCTAGAACACAAAGCCTATTGGGCCCTTAAGAACTTGAATTTCAATTTAGAGGCAGCAGGGGAGAAGAGGCTGCTACAGCTTAATCAGTTAGATGAGTTCAGGTTGCAGGCATATGAGAATGCCAAGCTCTACAAGGAAAAGTCTAAGCGATGGCATGATAAGAAAATTAAGGAGAGACACTTCGAGCCAAGCCAGCATGTTCTGTTGTTTAATTCACTCTTGAAGCTGTTTCCAGGAAAGCTTAAGTCTAGGTGGTCAGGTCCCTTTACCATTACACAAGTATTCCCTCATGGAGCCATTGAAATTATGGATGAGACCCTGAATCAACCCTTTAAGGTTAATGGGAGCAGACTGAAACACTATTTTGGGGGAGGGTTTGATCGTCAGCATTCTGTGACCACTTTAGCTGACCCTCCTACTTTTGATCCTGCTACTTAGCTTCATTTTTCTTTCACTTTTTGTATATAGTTCTTTTTCTTTTTCTTTTCTATTGTTTCTTTCTTTGTTTATTTTTTAAGTTTTACGCTTTCAATAAAAGCTTCAGTTGTTCATCAACATCAGATAGGGGAGTATTATGTTCTTGAGCTTAATTGTTTATATTATCTGCACACTGAGGATACTGTGCACTTTAAGTTTGGGAGTGAAAGGGGATATCACTTGAGCATTTTTCAAAAATTTGATTTGGGCAAAATTGAAAATTTTTCAATTTTTTTTTTAAAATCTGAGCTTAAACTGTTTGATTTTGGGATGATTTAGTGCTTAGCATGTAGTTTTTCCATATTCCGATGATATGACCCCATGATTAAGTATGATTTTGATTGACTGAGAAGCATGATTATAGGAAAAGCATGAAGTTGAGTTCTTGAATTTGTCTTGATTCTGATTGTGATTGCCTCATCTTATGCACATGTCATGTTATGAATTTGTATATTTATTTAGAGAAAGCTTATGTGGACATAGGATTGCATTTGTTCAACTGATTTTGTGCATCATATTCTAGAATTTGTTTGATCTAATCTCGAGGTGAAATACTAGATCACACTTAATTAGGGACATGATTTAGGCCTTCTTTGGATCGTTTCAGCCTTTCTAGCCATCCCTGTACATATTTTAACCCTAGTCACATATCTGAGCCAAATAAGCCTTTCTCTATAAATACACCTGCGTTAATATCCTTAGCTTAAATATTCTTTTCCTATCCCTTGCCTCGAAAGCATGGAAAGTCATTGTATATATTGTGAGCTTTATACATATGGGTATCTGATGATAGTGAAAATTCAAAAAAAAGAGAAAAAAAGAAGAAAAATGAAAAATACAAAAATAGAATAGAATGTCTAGCAAAATAAATAAGTTTGGGGGAATTTGAGCTCTTACATTAAAATCCTGAATGTAATGCATGTTAAGGGGTAATTAAACCTAAATCGACTTTATCATACCTTAGCCCCAGCCTTACATTACAAGCTTAATGAAGTCCTATTGATCTTTAGTTAAGTGTGACTACATTAGTGGAGAGAGAAGTGAAAAGCAAACTTATGGGAATGATCACATGTCATTGACTTTGTATTCATTGTGTTTGCATAATCTAATCCGGATAATGTACTGGGAAGTGACTTTGACATTTTTCACACACTCACGAGGAGTCCAATTTGGGTTAGGACTTATGATTGAATGATTCTGAGTGTTGGACTTATAATTGTAACTCTTTGATTTCATAGTCTGTATTTTTTCTTTGAGGATAATATTGGGGAAATTATTGTGTTTAGTACTTGTCATTCTTACAATTATTTTGTTTTGCTTAAGGACAAGCAAAAGCTCAAGTTTGGTGGTGTGATAATTCTATATTTTTAGAATTATTTGTGCTTAATTTCCTAATTAATTATTTAAATCCCTGATTTATTTTGTTAATTATCCCTTTTATTTAATTAAAATTCTCATGTTTGCAGATAAATTAAATCCGGATGAATTTTGAATATTTCGGTAGAAAATGAACCGGAATTGAGCTAAAATCGAGATTGGACCATGCGGACAACGCGAGCCTAGCACATCCAATTGGATAAAAAGACAGATGGCATGGAAATATTATTTTTCAAGGATCCAATGGTGTGAAGACAAGTGGCCAAACAATACAAACTCATCTAGGATGGAAAAATTACAATTGTACCCCTAAATGTGTATATAAATAGAAAATGATGACAATTGTAAGGGGGGAAAAATAGGGTAGAATAGTTTTATTTTTTTAGGTTAACTTAAAAAGTCTTTTTTTTTCCCTTGTTTTGGATGATTCGGCTGCATAGTATTTTTTTCTAGCTTCCAGTTTCTTTTCTCCATAGCTACTATTTTATTCAACTTATTTTTATTATGAAAAGTTTTTCTCTTTAGTTCATCAGTATCATTGCTTAGAAATATTTGTTTATCATTTCAGTTTGCTTCAATCATCATCATCTTGTTTTTGCTATATGTTTTAAACCCCTTTCGGTTATAGTCTAAAGTATTTGCAAATCTTTAATCATCAATGTCGATCATGATGTTTGATTCATTATTGCCGATCTAATATGTTGGGATAATTCTGTGCATCGATTGGTAATAATAAAAGGGTGGAACAATATCGGTTTGGTGGAGAAATGACTAAAACCGTGGCTACTGAAAGAAATCGAGACCACTGGGATTCGGCTTTTGTGTTAAAACCTTCTCCAGCCTCTATTTAATTTTCATGGTAGCAGTGATCTCGATGAATATCAGAAGAGGCAGCAACTAGTTGGGACAGCACCCAGGCGTCATAGCCAAAACTGAAAGCCAGTATTCATCCCTCTGTTCTGCCCTGTTCTTTAAGCAGTTCATCGTTCATCATGTCTTATGTTTTTCTGTTTTAATTCATTTAAATCTCACTTAAAAGTAAGGTTTAGGATAAATGATCATTGCATTTCAGTAAGTTTCTCCTCTGTCGACATTTAAACTTGTCTCGGTTTGTTTGATTTCATTTCATATTTACTGATTAACAGGTTGTTAAATTATTTTTGGCTCTAAAATCTGCTGCTGCGTGTTTGTCTGGATAGGGAGAGCTGTATGAGAAATAGCTCAGGAATGAAGGTTGGTGCAGTATTGTTTTCTGGTTCATCAGTAACGACAGCAAACAACGCATAGGAAGAAGTATGTACAGTGCAGAACAACACTGCAACCCGAGACCTGAATCAGCACCTGGACGTACCCAAGACCTGAGGCAAAACCAGCAGACAGACCTGTAGTATAGCTGGACAAGGAGTTAGCAGCACCTATATGCACCTGGAGCAACAAGCCATATGCAAAACCGAGAGCTGAGTACAGAGGATACTTGTAGCAGTAAGCGAACAGTAGCTGGGAACCGAGAATGCTTGGAAATGTTGGTGAAGAACATGAACAGTTGTTGAGTTAATATATTTTGAAATGACAAAACAAGTAAATTCGATAATATAAAGACGATATAAAAACATGTTTAGAAGCTATCAGTACCAGAAATTAAATTCCTGGAGATGAGAGATCGATCTGGTGATATGAGAGATCGATCTCCTGGGTTTTCTAGGATGAGAGATCGATCCCATGAGGATATGAGATCGATCTGCTAAGGTTTGAACCTGTACAAAGGTATTGAGGAAGCTAAGATCGATCTATAAGGGTTATAAGATCGCTCTGCCTACTACAGGATGTTGAGAAGATCGATTTGGTCTATGAAGAGATCGATCTCCCCTAAAACAAAGGTAAAGGCAGTAGATCGATCTATACTCAAACAGAGAGCTCATGAGATCGATCTGGTATAGGAAGAGATCGATCGCCTCAAAGTTAGAGAGCTAAGGAGATCGATCTGGGTTAATAAGAGATCGATCTCCTCACTACGAGATTACCTGACAGATCGATCTATAGATCGATCATGCCTCAAACAGAGAGATTGGAAGATCGATCTGCCTATTCGACAGATCGATCTTCTCTAATATTTTCAAATTATGAGATCGATCTTCTCATATATGAGATCGATCTCCTTGCTTCTTTTTTCCTTGGTCTTGCAGGAATTATAACTAAGAGATCGATCTGGTCAAGATGGCAGATCGATCTGGCATTCTACTGGAGGTTCCCAACGGCTCTTTCTGCAAAATCTCAACGGGAAAAACAACATTAAATGCTCCAACTACCAATCCTTCAGTATATAATCAAGCATTGAAGACACTGAGAAAAAGACAATATTGTTGTATATTCTGTATATTCTCAAGAGTTTAATTATTTAATTCCAATTGTCTTCAATCCTCATTTATTGAGTTTGTTGTATAAGCTTGTGTGCAAAAGCTGTATTTGTCCTACCCACATAAAAAGCTTGATATTGTATTCATCCTTGCTTTAAGAGAGAAGAGGATTGTTCCTCAATGAGATAATCTTTGTAAAAAGGGTGAATACATCTTTGTATAAAAAGGGTAGAGAGGTTATTCCCTAACTTGAAAAAGGAAGTGTGTAACTTTCATTGAAAGTGAGAAAGAAAGCACTTGACAAGAAGGTCAAGGAGAGAGGACATAGGCAAGAGATTGGCCGAACCTCTATAAACGACTATGTTTGATATTCTCTTCCTTATTTTGCTTTAATTTGGTTCAATACATTATATTGGTTATTCATTATTTGTTAATTAAGTTCAAATTAGTTTAAATTTGCCATTAACATTAGAAAACTGATTCACCCCCCTCTCGGTAGAGCCAACAATTGGTATCAGAGCTAGGACTCTTTGATCACATAGGAATAACTTCCTAAGAGTTAGAAACGATCTAATGGTTCACAACAATATAGCAACTAGCTTAGTAGGAGAGGGGCACTCTACGGTTAGGCCTCCTATGTTTAATGGGGAACATTACGCTTATTGGAAGACTAGGATGATGTTATTCATTGAAGCAAATGATTATGAAGTATGGAGGATTATCACTAAAGGACCCCAAATCCCTACAAAAAGAATAGAGGGAAGAGATATCCCTAAAGAAGAAGATGAATGGGATTCAAATGATGTTAAATGTGCTCAGCTAAATGCTAAGGCCATGCACACCCTTTTTTGTGCTTAGGGCCAAATGAATACAATAGAGTCTCTGGTTGTGACAATGCCAAACAAATTTGGGACAAATTGGCAATCACACATGAAGGTACAACCCAAGTAAAGGAGACTAAGGTAGGAATGCTCACACATGACTATGAGCTATTTAGGATGAAAGATGGAGAGTCAATCAGTGATATGTTCACTAGATTCACTGATGTAATTAATGGATTAAAATCATTAGGAAAAACTTACTCTAATATAGAAATGGTCAAGAAAATATTAAATAGCCTACCTAAATCATGGGAAGCTAAAGTGACTGCAATTGAGGAATCCAAGGACCCTCACACATTGTCACTAGATGAATTAATAGGTTCACTACTCACTTATGAGATGAAATTAAGAAGAAATGAAGAGCCACCCAAGAAAGTGGGAGTTGCTCTAAAAACTACTACTCAAGAGGAAAATAAAAATGAAAATGAGAGTGGTAGTGAAGAAGATCTTGAGATGGCAATGTTTGCCAAAAGATTTAACAAATTCATGAGAATGAGAGCTAGTGGTAGTAATAGGAGAAACCACAAAAGAGATCAAGAAGAGGTAGGAAGAAAAGATACAATTGTGTGTTATGAATGTAAAAAACAAGGACACATTAAGTTTAACTGCCCTATTCTTAAAAGGTCCAATGATAGGTTCCACAAAAAGAAGGCAATGGTGGCTACATGGAGCTACAGTGACTGCTCCGATGATGACTCAAATGAGGACATTGCTAACTTGTGCTTCATGGCTATTGAGGATGAAAAGGTAACTTCAAACCTCATTGAATACTCTTTTGATGAACTGCAAGATGCCTTTGATGATCTTGCATTGGAATATGAATGCATGAGTATGAAATATAAGAAGATAATATCTAAATTGAAGAAAGAGAATGAGTTAATTCTAGAGGACAAATTAGAATGTGAAAAGAAACTAGAAATTATGAATCTTGAAATTTGTGACTTAAAAGAAAAAAATAGTAATCTACATAATTCCTTTAATAGATTTTATATGGGTCAGCAAAAGTTAGATAACATGTTAGAAACTCAAAGGCATTCTTTGATAAAAATGGGTTAGGATATAATGCAAAAAAGTAGAGAGACTCATCTCAAAAGCTTCATTGCTAGAAAGAGCATGAATAAACCTTCAACTACTTGTTCATATTGTAATAGGAAGGGACATGCATCACATAATTGCAATATGAAGATGACCACTCTTAAAGGAAAAATAGTAAAAAGAATGTGGGTTCCAAAAGAAGTAATTAACTCAAAAGATTTTAATGCATTGGTAAAATGGATCCCAAAGGGATCAAGAATTGCATTCACTAACCTCAAAGGACCTAAGAGAATTTGGGTACCTAAGATATGAGTTTGATTTTTGATTATAGGTAATTGAGCATTGCCACAAAGCTAAAACAAAAGAAGCTTGGTACTTGGACAGTGGATGCTCAAGGCACATGACGGGTGAGAAGAGCCACTTCAACTCATTTAAATCAAAGGTTGGTGGAGAAGTCACATTTGGATACAACTCCAAAGGCCAAGTTGAAGGGAGTGGCTTAATAGGTAATGACTATTTTTCATTAGAAAAAGTATTGCTTGTTAGGGGTCTAAAGCATAACTTACTAAGCATAAGTCATCTTTGTGACAAAGGTTACAAAGTAATTTTTGATTGCATGAAATGTCATGTTATAGATCCTAAGTCAAATAAAGTTCTTTTTCTAGGTCATAGGCAAGGTAATATATACATTTTTTATCTTAATGAACTCAAGAATGAAAACATATGCCTAATGGTAGACAATGAAAAAGAATCTTGGTTATGGCATAGAAGACTAGGTCATGCTAGCATGCGTGTGCTATCTAAGTTAGCTAGAAAGGATCTAGTTATAGGATTACCCAAGTTGTCCTTTGACTATGAAAAAAATATGTGAAGCTTGTGTTAAAGGAAAACATAAAAGGAGAACATTTAAGTCTAAGAATAGTGTATCCACCACTAGGCCTCTTCAATTACTCCACCTAGATTTATTTGGACCAACTAGAACAACAAGCCTTGGTGGGAAACACTATGGATTTGTAATAGTTGATGATTACACTAGGTTCACTTGGGTGTTCTTTTTGAGAGTGAAAAATGAAGCTTTAGAAAAGTTCATAGCTTATACAAAAGTGACTCAAAATGAAAAAGGATAGACAATAACTAGTATTAGAAGTGATCATGGCAAAGAGTTTGAAAATATAGGATTTGATAAGTATTGCAATGATCAAGGAATTAGCCATAATTTTTCAGCCCTTAGGACACCACAACAAAATGGAGTGGTTGAGAGAAGAAATAGAACATTAGAAGAAATAGCTAGAACCATGTTGTGTGAAAATAATTTACCAAAATATTTTTGGGCTGAAGCTATAAATACATCTTGCTATATCATTAATAAAGCCATGATTAGACCCATGCTAAAGAAAACTCCTTATGAGCTTTACAAAGGTAAGAAGCCTAACATTAGCTACTTCCATCCTTTTGGCTGCAAATGTTTTATCTTAAATAATGGGAAAGATAATTTAGGAAAATTTGATGCCAATAGTGATGAGGGAATCGTTCTAGGATATTCCTTAAATTCAAAGGCTTATAGGGTATATAACAAAAGAACATTGATGGTTGAAGAATCAATTCATGTAATATTTGATGAGTCAAATGATTTATCTAAAGATTCAACCAATGAAGAGGATGTAGGAATATTCGATGAAAACCTAGATGAAATTTCAAACTTAGAAGAAGATCTATTAGAAAAACTTGACTTAAATAAAGAAGATGAAGAAGAATAGAGATGTTAGAGAGAGAGTCTAGAGCACCAAGAGAATTAGGATATGTAAAGGATTGTGAAATAGTGTGAGATCCAACTCTTGGAGTTAGAACTAGATCATCTCTAAGGAATATGTGTCAATATATAGCTTTTGTGTCTCAAATAGAACCTAGAAATGTCAATGAAGCCTTAGATGACAATAATTGGTTCTTAGCAATGCAAGAAGAATTAAATCAATTTGAAAGAAGCAAAGTGTGGAAACTAGTCCCTAGGCCTAGTGATCACTCTATAATTGGAACAAAATGGATATTCAAGAATAAGATGGATGAAAATAGTGTGATCATAAGAAACAAGGCTAGATTAGTTGCACAAGGTTATAGACAAGAGGAAGGAATAGACTATGATGAAACTTATGCACCGGTAGCTAGATTAGAAGCAATTAGAATGCTACTTGCCTTTGCATGTTATAAAAACTTCAAGTTATATCAAATGGATGTAAAGAGTGCATTTTTAAATGGTTTCATTAATGAAGAAGTGTATGTTGAACAACCTCCCGGCTTTGAAAAACATGAATTTTCTGAACATGTTTTCAAACTATCTAAGGCACTCTATGGTTTGAAACAAGCTCCTAGAGCATGGTATGAAAGGTTGTCAAAATTCTTAATAGAAAAAGGATTTTCAAGAGGAAAAGTAGATACCACTTTATTTATCAAAAATAAAAATAAAGATTTACTAGTTGTTCAAGTGTATGTAGATGATATTATTTTTGGATCAACTAATGAATCTTTATGCCAAGAGTTTGCTAAGATCATGCAAGGAGAATTTGAGATGAGCATGATGGGAGAGCTCACTTTCTTCTTGGGACTTCAAGTGAAGCAAACAAAGGAAGGAACCTTCATCAATCAAGCAAAGTATACTAAGGATTTGCTCAAGCGATTTGGAATGGACAATTGCAAATCTCAAGCAACTCTAATGGGCACCAACATCAAGCTTGATAAAGATGAAAGTGGTAAGTGTGTAGACACTAAACTCTATAGGTCTATGATTGGTTCATTGCTCTATTTAACTGCAAGTAGACCAGATATTTTATTTAGTGTATGCCTTTGTGCTAGATTTCAATCCTCTCCTAGGGAATCACACTTATTAGCAACCAAAAGGATCTTTAGATATCTTAAGGACACTCCCTCTCTATGACTTTGGTACCCCAAGGACTCCACTTTTACACTTCATGCATTTTCAGATGCAGACTTTGGGGGTTGCAAAATAGATAGGAAAAGTACTTCAGGTACCTGTCAATTCTTAGGGAATAGATTAATCTTCTGGTTCTCTAAGAAACAAAATAGTGTGGCTCAGTCCACAATTGAAGCTAAATACATAGCAGCAGGTAGTTGTAGTGCTCAAGTGTTGTGGATTAAACAACAAATGAAAGACTATGGTATTGACATGAAACAAGTCTCTATTAAATGTGATAATACCAGTGCCATCAATCTATCTAAAAATCCTATTCAACACTCTAGAACTAAGCACATTGAGATTAGACACCATTTCCTTAGAGACCATGTTCAAAAGGGAGATATAATTCTAGAGTATATTGACACTTTACATCAAATTGCTGATATATTCACCAAACCACTTGATAGAGATAGGTTTTGTGTCCTTAGAGGTGAATTAGGACTCATGAATGTCCCTTAAGATGTACATGCTTCAAAATCTTGATTTTAAGTTGTTTTTAAAAGAGTTTTTCAATGATTTTTCTGGGCAAAAAGTATGAGAGATCGATCTCCTATCAATATAGATCGATCTCCATACTTCAAATGAGCCTAAAGCATAAAGGTTAAGCTAGGCAGATCGATCTTCTTACCCATAAGATCGATCTCTTTAAGCCTCTGTTAAACAGCAGATCGATCTGGGCCCTTGACAGATCGATCTCTTTAAGCTTCTGTATTTTGAGGATCGATCTTGTGGAACAACAGATCGATCTCTTCGAGCTTCTGGAAATGACAGATCGATCTGTCACCTTGACAGATCGATCTTCTGTGCCCTGGACTATAAAAACTGCTAAAAATTCCCAAATTTCAAAATTTCCAAATCTTCAAAATCCCTAAATTCTGTCGCACCTCAGCCTTCGATTCGTCCCCCCAGATCGATCTCGGTACGGTCTTCATCACTTCTCCTTCTCGTTTACTGGTATAGTAACCCATATTGCTAAATGTTTCTAAAAAATTCTTAGTTTAGTGTCCAATTTCTCTCTAGGTCACATCTAGCTACTGTTCCATTGGTTAGGTTTTAGAGAACTAATTTTAAGAGTGTCTAGAGAGATTCCTTTGTCTAGTTGCAAGCTTAAATCATGCCTCGTATTAAGAGATTAGCTAATAGAGAATCTAGACCAACCTCCTGACAACCACCCTCTGCCCCTTCAGTCACTACCTTTAACAGGTGTTTTAAAACACCTACAAAAAGGAAGAGATATGAAGAGTATTTTTCTACCATGCCAATTAAACATTGGTGAACCATTGATTTCTCATTTTTAAACAGAATAGATTTTCCGTATCTCTCCAAAATGGAAGAATTTGGTTGGCTTCCATTCTTAAAAATCAATACTCCCGTACCCCCAAACATCATCGGGGCATTCTTTTCTAATGCCGAACTTACCTATGATCCTGCTGATACTTGTAAAATTCTCGGGTTTACAACGTATGTCATGGGTAAGTCAATTGTAATAGACCCTGATGTCTTAGCCCAAGCTTTCCACATAAGCAATGAAGGCTTGACCAATGAAGATGAGGAAGTCCCCTTAGAGTTTGACCTTCCTGGGGATAAGGCGAGTGACCTACCAATGCACCCACGATTACTCCACCTCATTATCTTATGGAATTTTCATCCTTTCGGTACCCGTCATTCCACCGTTAGGAGGTTAGATCATTTTTGGATCCACCACATCCACTCCACAAGTCAAAAACCCAACCTTCTCCATTTTATCTATGAAGATTGGTTGAAGATCGTACGCGACCAAGCCACCACGATAGTTTTTCCGTAATCGTTGGCGTATTTTCTATAACGACTTGGAGTGGACTGCTGTTGTGAAATGGGTGAAGTGCCCTCCCCAAAGAGCGTCTTGAACATTGGGACACTTCACCACTTGGGCTATTACAAGGACTTCCGAGGCGATTGGAAGAAGAAACGAGAATAACAGCCTGCTACAGCTATGGAGAAAGATCCATCAGATGAGCCTATTGCTCCACTTACTGCACCTACTGAGGGTCCATCCTCTTCCTCTGCTCAGCCCCCTGCACCTGCCTCATCACCCGCTGGCATGGAATCCATTGTGACGATGATAATGGAGCTGAACTGAAAGATAGATGAAGGTTTTGCAAACCTTCATGCCACCCAGCAGGCGATGTATGATGAGCTACAGGTCACTCGCACTCACGTCGAGGAACTACTGGATCGCTTCCCTCGTGCACCTTAGGCCTTAGTTGATAGAACCATTTTGGCTAATGTTTTGATATTATTGGTTGGTGTTTGAAAACTGCATTTGCTTGAATGAGTCTTTGATGGAATGACATGTTAGTTATTATTGAAATGTGCTATCATGAATTACTAATTTGAAATGAACAATGTTTTGAAAGTTAAATTTTTTTTAAACCTTTCGTGTCATTGATATGACAAAAAGGGGGAGAAGAAAAGAGAACATGTGGGTTGGTTAAAAGATGTTTAAATGGCTTTAAGAAACATGTCTAAAGGTTTAAAGGAATGATTAAAATGAGGGGGAGTTAAGAAAGTAACGAGGTCACAAGCTAAAAGAAAGGGGGAGCTTACAAAAAGGGGGAGTTTGTGCACAATGCAAATAGGTAACTAAACATGTTTATTGAATAAGTTTTGTCATATCAAAAAGGGGGAGATTGTTGAGTTAATATATTTTGAAATGACAAAACAAGTAAATTCAATAATATAAAGATGATATAAAAACATGTTTAGAAGCTATCAGTACCAGAAATTAAGTTCCTGGAGATGAGAGATCAATTTGGTGATATGAGAGATCGATCTCCTGGGTTTTCTAGGATGAGAGATCAATCTCATGAGGATATGAGATCGATCTGCTAAGGTTTGAACCTGTACAAAGGTATTGAGGAAGCTAAGATCGATCTATAAGAGTTATAAGATCGATCTGCCTACTACAGGATGTTGAGAAGATCGATCTGGTCTATGAAGAGATCGATCTCCCGTTAAACAAAGGTAAAGGCAGTAGATCGATCTATAAGATCGATCTGTACTCAAACAGAGAGCTCATGAGATCGATCTGGTATAGGAAGAGATCGATCACCTCAAAGTCAGAGAGCTAAGGAGATCGATCTGGGTTAATAAGAGATCGATCTCCCCACTACGAGATTACCTAACAGATCGATCTATAGATCGATCATGCCTCAAACAGAGAGATTGGAAGATCGATCTGCCTATTCGACAGATCGATCTTCTCTAATATTTTCAAATTATGAGATCGATCTTCTTGCTTCTTTTTGCCTTGATCTTACAGGAATTATAACTAAGAGATCGATCTGGTCAAGATGGCAGATCGATCTGGCATTCTATTGGAGGTTCCCAACGGCTCTTTCTGCAAAATCTCAACGAAAAAACAGCATTAAATGCTCCAACTACCAATCCTTCAGTATATAATCAAGCATTGAAGACACTGAGAAAAAGACATTATTGCTGTATATTCTGTATATTCTCAAGAGTTTAATTCTTTCATTCCAATTGTCTTCAATCCTCATTTATTGAGTTTGTTGTATAAGCTTGTGTGCAAAAGCTGTATTTGTCCTACCCACATAAAAAGCTTGATATTGTATTCATCCTTGCTTTAAGAGAGAAGAGGATTATTCCTCAGTGAGATAATCTTTGTAAAAAGGGTGAATACATCTTTGTATAAAAAGGGTAGAGAGGTTATTCCTTAACCTGAAAAAGGAAGTGTGTAACTTTCATTGAAAGTGAGAAAGAAAACACTTGACAAGAAGGTCAAGGAGAGAGGACGTAGGCAAGAGATTGGCCGAACCTTTATAAACGACTGTGTTTGATATTCTTTTCCTTATCTTGCTTTAATTTGGTTCAATACATTATATTGGTTATTCATTATTTGTTAATTAAGTTCAAATTAGTTTAAATTTGCCATTAACATTAGAAAACCGATTCATCCCCCCTCTCGATAGAGCCAACAACAGTGTTTGGAGGGAATGGTTTAAATTTACTTAAGGCCATGTTTGGCACATTTGCATTATAGCTTTAATCCATTTTCATGCATTGTTAGTTTAGTTTAATTCCAATTTAATTTGTTAGCTTAGTTTAGAGTCTTTGATTAAATTGCATGATTAGTATTCTTGTTTAATGGTTTAGAACTTAGTTTTAATTAGGTTGATAGTTAATTAAGTGTTCATTTAGAATTAAATTAGGGGTAAATTTATTTCATTAAATCTTAAGTTAGTTTAAATTGCATTTTGATTAAGTAGCATTATTGCATTTTAGGATTGTTAATTTTAGTTTAATTAATCTTGCTTTGTTATTTTCATATTTGCATTTTATTTGCGTTAATCAGTTTTAACTGTTTTAATTTCTTTTGTAGGCTTTTGATTTTAATTGCGTGGGGCATTGTAAGTAATTTTGCTCAGTTTTGTTTAGTTTATCTTATAGTTTTATTATTTTCAATACTTTTAATTAGCCTTAGTAGATCACCCACTTTAATTTTATAATTTGCTAGAATATACTTAGGGTAAGATTAACCGGTAGTTAATTAGGCTGATCAACTTCTCTGTGGGATGATAACTCGGGACTCAAATCCCATTCTTACTTGTACGACCCGTGCACTTGCGGACATATACCTTTTGGGCGTGTCAGTTAGGGTTTGAAGGTGAGAGAGGCTCGGTTTCCAGGTAAAATCCTATGATTCTTATATAGGCAGGGCGTATGAGATCGATCTAGCATTTGAAGGAGATTGATCTTTGCTTGATTTCAGCTGCTCCAACTGCTCCATTAACAACTATAAGATCAATATGGTCGAGGGTGGAGATCGATCTCTTCCAGACCGAGACTTAAGGAGATCGACTGCCCTTGTGACAAGATCGATTCTTACTAGGCAGAGGTAGCATGAGATCGATCTGCTCCCTTATGGGATCGATCTGCTTACCTGCTTTTGCTCATTTTCTGCATTCTGGAGCCTTGAGATCGATCTTTCCTCCCTTAGAGATCGATCTGGCCTTCACAGATCCTGCTGCTGCTGCACAAATTTACAAGAAATTCAATGTAAAACTCATCTTAATCTACCCCATAGGCCATATTTCAATCTATACACATTTAAGACTTAAAAACTCCATCTCCTTATACTTCATTAGATTTAAAACTTGTGTGTACATCAACATATCATAATTTGATTCTCCAATTACAAGTTCTCACATTTGCAAATCTCATAGTTAAGGTACATAAAATTTAGAGTTCTCTAGGGAGATGGAGTTTTGTATTGATTTGGTACCTGGTACTGAGCTGATATCTAAATCACTGTATCATATGGATCCAGTGGAATTGGAAGAGCTAAAGAAGCAATTGCAAGAATTGCTAGATAAGGGGTTCATTAGATTGAGTGTTTTACCTTGGAGAGCACCAGTTTTGTTCGTCAAGAAGAAGGATGGAAGCCTTCGTTGAGTATTGACTATAGGTTATTGAATAAGGCTACCATTAAGAACAAGTACCCCCTTCCACGTATTGATGATCTATTGGATTAGCTTCGGGGAGCACAAATATTTTCTAAGATAGATCAGAGGCCTGAGTACCATCAGTTGAGAATTCAGAGTGAAGATATACCCATGACAGCCTTTCATACCTGTTATGTTCATTATGAGTTTTTGGTATGCCTTTTGGGTTAACGAATGCTCCCGCAGCTTTTATGGCATTGATGAATGAAGTATTCAAGCCATCCCTGGATTAGTTTATCATAGTGTTCATTGATGACATTCTTGTGTATTCGAAGTCTAGGGAAGAACACGAGTAGCACTTAAGGATTGTTTTAGAGACCCTCCGAGAGAAGCAATTGTATACCAAGCTTAGTAAGTGCAACTTTTGGTTAGAAAAGATATCATTTCTGGGTCATGTGGTAACGAATGACTGAGTAAAAAAAGGTTTGTTGATCCGTCTAAGATAGAGGCAGTAGTTCAGTGGAAACGGCCTAGGATAGTCATTGAGATCAGGAGTTTTTTGGGTTTAGCTGGGTATTACAGACGGTTTGTTGAGGCCTTCTCGAAATTAGTTGCTCCTTTGACTGTCTCACTCGGAAGAATGTGTCATTTTAGTGAGATGACAAATGTGAGACGGGTTATGGTGAATTGAAGCAACGACTGACCACCACACCGATTCTCACAATTTCGACCAGCTCAGAAGGTTTCTCTGTATATACAAACGCCTCAAAACAAGGACTGGGCTGTGTATTAATGCAGAATGGGAAGGTAGTTGCTTATGAATCCTAATAGCTTAAGGACCATGAGAAGAACTATCTGACCCATAATTTAGAGTTGGCTATTGTAGTGTTTGCACTGAAAATATGGCGCCACTATTTGTACGGTGAAAAATTTAAGGTATTTACTGATAACAAAAGCCTAAAATATCAGTTTTCACAGAAGGAATTGAATATGAGACAATGTAGATGGTTAGAGCTTCTGAAGGACTATGATTGTGAGATACTGTATCATCTGGTCAAGGCAAATGTAGTTGCCAATGCTTTGAGCCGAAACAACCTCATAATGGTATCGTACATGATGATTAGGGAACATGAGCTGCTAGAGTAATTTGCGAGTCTTAGTTTAGATGTGATACCTTCTGATACTGACACATATTGTGTGATAGCTAGTCTAAGATTGGAACTGAATTTGATTGACTGGATCAGACAAGCTCATCGTATTGATCGCTTCTGTGTTGATATGGCTAGTCAGATTCAAATGGGTACCAATGCCGAGTTTGAGTTAAGCACTGATGGAAAACTGAGATTCCAATGCAGAGTGTGTGTTCCCGATGATCATGAGTTGAGAAAACTCATTTTGTCCGAAGCTCATTTATCATGATATACGTTGCATCCGAGGAGCAAAAAGATGTATCAGAACCTCCGAAAAGTATATTAGTGGTCAAGGATGAAGAGAGATGTGACAGAGTATGTGGCTAACTGTCTGGTATTTCAGCAAGTTAAGGTAGAGCATCAAAAACTTGCAGGGTTATTACAGCCTCTACCTATACCGACATGGAAATAAGAGCACATCATCATAGATTTCATCATGGGTTTACCAAGGACCCGATGAAACCATGATGTCATTTGGGCGACTGTGGATAGATTGACAAAGTTAACTCACTTCTTATCCATGAAGGCTATGGATACTCTGAGTGCGTTGGAGAAACTGTATATACGGGAGATTATGAGGCTACATGGCATTCCAGTGAGTATTGGGTCTGACAGGGATTCCCACTTCACTTCCCACTTTGGGGAACATTTCTAAGAAGCTATAGGAACCCAATTGAGTTTTAGTACAGCATTCCACTCTCAGTCAGATGGTCAGTCAGAGAGAACTATCCAGACTTTGGAGGATATGTTGAGAGCTTGTGTGAGACCCCATGTATGTTTGACATTATAATATGTTAATGGAATTATAAGACTGATGATTTTAGACTATGCAAATGTGAATGAATTGGAAATAAGAATGAATGAGTATCAAGGATGCATGTAAAGGTTAAATAAGGGCTGAAGTGGCCACAAACTAAACAAATAGAACTGAAAGCATCTGATCTGGAGATAAGGACTTAAAACATGACATTATAAAGCATGGATTTCAAATTTGTGTACCCCTTCTGATTTCCAAGCAATACACACAAGTTCCATAACACGAAACTTATAGGAAATGAGCCTTTTTGTGCCCAAAGTGTAAATAGATTGCAAAATGACTAGTGAGGCAATTGAACGTAAGTTCACCCTTGGAAAATCTGGAAAAATGCACCAGGGAATGTGCTAGACAAAAGCCAGATCGATCTCCCATTCAAGGCAGATCGATCCCTTGTTCAAGCAGAACAATTCTCAAGTGAATCCACCAAGGTCAGATCGATCTCCCCAATGAGCAAATTGATCTCCAATTGTCGTTTTCTAGTAGAGATAGATCCCGTATTAAGTGCAGATCGATCTCCATCTGATTCTGCCAAGCCAAGATCGATCTCTCCCTAAGAACAGATCGATCTCCTCAAGCCTCTGCCAAGAAAGGATCAATCATTTCCCCTAAGAGCAGATCGATCCCACCCTTTCATGCTGGAACAATCCGATAGCTAAAAACTAAGGGAAGATCGATCTCCTACCCTAGAAGATCGATCTCCTCAAAATGAACAACTTTGGCTCTAATAGCTTTTTACCAATTCTTTTTGGAAGGGAAGGTATTCTAAAGAGAGAAAGCTTAGTATTTTGGTTGAAAATGGAGGGGAAATGTTTGATTTGCTGAAGAATGAAGTTTTACTGTCGGGTTTTTATAGATTGAGAGTAGGGAGATCGATCTGCTAGGGTAGGAGATCCAGATCGATCTCTCTACTCTTAATCTATAAAAACCCGACGGCAAAACTTCATTCTTCAGCAAATCAAACATTTCCCCTCCATTTTCAACCAAAATACTAAGCTTTCTCTCTTTAGAATACCTTCCCTTCCAAAAAGAATTGGTAAAAAGCTATTAGAGCCAAAGTTGTTCATTTTGAGGAGGAGAACAACATACCTTGGAATCAAAACTCATCTAGTTAGATTGAAGGAGTATAAGGATCCTTCAAGTTTGAACAAGGGAAAAAGTCAAGCTGGGTGAGTTCTCAATGCACCAACACTAAATATGTATAATAAGATGTTGTTAGGAGTAGATGGGAGTGTATATCATTGGTTGAAAACACCTAGAATGTGATGAATCAACAATGATCCAAAAATAGGTTAGTGTGAGAAAATGGGATATGGTGGAATTCTATGATAAATAGGTTATATCAAGGGGGTTAAAAATGTTTTATGCATGATTTTGAGATTGTGTTGTGAAAGCAAATTATGGGATTGAACCAAGTGATGAAATGTGCATATATGGTAATTGTGAAATGCATGAATAAATGGAAGAACTAAGGTTTGAGCGTGCAAACTACGTGTTTGACTTGATAGCTAAATGGGATACTAGCCAAACTGATTAGGAACGACACAATGTTGGCCAAATGCGAAAAGGGACAAAGCTTAATACCATAAGGTCCGATAAGATGTATCGATAGTAATGAAGTGATTTATGAATACTTGCAGCTCTAGAGACCGAATTAGGAGCAAGTTGGATTAAACGAGCTTCCAACGGTAGAACTTGTACTACGCTTGACGTGATTCGAGGTAAGGGGGTTTTGTAAGTGCCAAGAGGTGGCTATTCATATTTTAAAGGGAATTATAGGGCGCAAATTTTATCTACTATCTACTAATGCATTAAGAATTCTTATGATAGGTTTCAAAAATAAGGGAAAGAAATATAAGTGTACCTTGGTAGGAATTTCATGAAAGGGGTAGTAAGGATCCAAAAATGCATGTATTTTCATGACTCTGATGTTTTCATGATAAAATATTTGGATATTAATGAATTGAGGATAGGTTGGCTATTGCTTGTGTGTTTACATGAAAAAGCACGGACCATGTGCTAAGTTTTATCTTTGAAAATGCTTGATATTTTAACTAGAGCCACCTATCATATTTGTGTGAGTGCAAACAATGCTGGAGCTTAACTCGCACTAGATTTTGATGCTTTGATGTATATTGAAAGTGCTAGAGTCTTGCTCGTACTAGTTTTATTGGTTTACAGTGCATGAAAGTTGTATTGGAGCATTACTCGTACGAAGGTTTTTCATGTTTTATGGAAAACTGTGCTGATGCCTCCTATAGACTGTGTGTCTCGGTGAGATGATACGTCACACGCACGTTTTGAGACATGAAATGGTTACCGACATGGTATAGGGCAGCTAAGACTTATGGCAGGCACCCCTGCACCATGATGGGGCTAAGTCCTATGGCAGGCACTCTAGATAAATAGTCATGTGGGCTAAGTCCTATGGTAAGCACCCCTGACAATGATGTGGGCTAAGACCTATGGCAGGCACCCTCAGACCGTGTAGGTCCATGGAGTACGTTGTACCGTGTATGTCACATGGAATACGCTGTACCATGTACTCTTAACGACTAGTTGGTTGAGTTATTGCACAAGTAAGGCTGACCCTACCTCTTATTGCAGTAGTGATGCCCCGCACGCTGGGATCTGAGTAGCCTGGTATCACAGGGATTTATATATATGGCCATTATCCCTAATTTATTTCTGAAATGTAACTTACATTATCACTTAATAGTACATTTTATTGATAGACTTGAGTAGACCCGAAGGAGGGGTGACACCTGTGATTTGGTTTTAAAAGGAAATGTGATTTTTTTGCATGGGGTATTCCCGAAGGACGAGATTAGATTTGATTTAAATGAATTGGGATGAGTTTTGATATAAAAAGCATGAGATGATTTATGTGTTGATTTTCCATTTATATCATGCCTATTTTTATGAGTTTTCATATACTATGTATATATTCATGTGGCATGGTTTTAATCTACATCATGCTCAAGATATAAATAATTTTGATATCAAGTCATTATAAGCACGTAGATAGTGTAGCCGTCTACCTGCTTATATTATTTCCTTATTGAGCGTGTGGTTGCTCACCCTTTCATTTTCCATCCCTACAGAGCATCCATAGTGGTCGAGAGCGAGTAGAAACTTGCACTCCCAGTGTCCACTGCTACCCATCATCGAGAGGTATACACATTAATATCATTTTGTATCTAGACAAGTATAGTACAACAATGTTTTTGGATATGTAAATTCGGGGGATGTAAACATTTGTAATCATGTATTAATTAATGAAGCTAATGTAAGCAAATTTAAGTGTCTACAGTTGTAATTTATAAATATTAAGTGATATTGTGTATGGTAAGGGTAACTAGCTCCGGATCATAGCTCAACTGTTTGGTGTGGGAAACTGTTCATGACTGGGTAAATTAAATGAATAAATGCGAAAAATTTTTATTGATTTTTGCATGAATAGGGTCGTGACAGAGATTGATATCAGAACAGAGTTAATCTGATATGAGTCGAAGTTACAAATAAGAAAATTTACATCCCCATAGTGTTGTACTTTGTTTAGATATAAATGTGTATATCTGATGGGTTAGACTAATGAATAACTATGGATGTAGGAATTTAGGCATCATGCTTGTCACACGCAGTAGTAGAGGGGCGAGGGCATGTGCTAGGGGCCATAAAGCAAGGCCTGAAAATTGTGCAGAACTGCAGACTGAGCAGATCCCGCACGATCCTACTAAGAGGTCGGGGGATATTGAGACACGCTTCGTTGGGTTGGAGCGGAGTTTGGAAACTATTACGGAGCTTGTTGCTCAATCTATGCAGGGAGCTGGGGAGAGACAGGGCCCAACTACCCAAACTGCTGATGTTGGACTGGCAGTTGATACTGATACACCTACACAGCCAACACAAATGCCACAAGTGGCAGAAACACCCCCACCAGTTCAGGATACAACATCACCTGTTGCTCCATAGCAGAGTAGTAGAGTGTGGAGTTATTATTGTGATTTGGAGAGATTATGACAATTTCAAAAATTTAGACCACCATCATTCAGTGGGGTGAAGGACCCAGTGGTTGTTGAGGATTGGGTAAGCGAGATTGAGAAGTTGTATGGGTTCTTTGAGTGCACCACTACAGAAATGGTCGCTTTTGCCGCATTCATGTTGAATGAGCAGCAGAGCATTGGTGGAAGTCCACCAAGCGATTTTGAGAGCCCTACACATTGAGATTATGTGGGAGGTATTTTTGGAGGCCTTCTGGAGGCAGTATGTTTCAGACACTGCTCAAGGAAGTTACAGATGGAGTTTATTGGGTTGACTCAGGGGAATAGATTTGTAGATGAGTATGAGACGAGGTTTATATCCCTAGGGAGGTATAACCCGAATACAATAAGCAGTGACACGAGGAAGGTGAGGAAATTCATTGATGGATTTAGGCTAGTCATCATATCTAGATTGGTCCCATTCGATATCCCGACATATGGTGAGGCTATGTGTCACAACCCTCTATGACTTAACCAAAAACCACTACAAATTTTTCGCATTTTTAACTTACCTTTCCTCTCTTTAATGGTTGGGCTATGATTCGATGTTAGCTTCCTCACATACCATATTATCCATTATCATACATACATGTCAATATACTGTTACTGACTGTAACTTCTTTTGTAATACATGTGAGATCATATAAAAGCTAATACAAATTCATTCCCCATAATATATATTGTATACATCACTGTGCTATTTCTATGTTTAGATACATAACTGTACAAAATATGTATACCTGTCGATCGATAGGAAATAGCAGCGGACAACTGGAATACTGTAAGACCCCGTATATCTATAAGGGTAATGTGTGTAATTGGATCAAATAATATGAATGGACTTGTAATGTAAATTATGATTGATGTAAGTCCATGGATTCAATGTATGTATGTGTAATATGAATTGTAACGTACATACAAGTTTCATTGAGTATGAATACGAAGAAATGTGTTCTAGCAAGTGATGGATGTGATTGAGACTCAAAATGAGTAGTGTGGTAAAATGGAATGGAGTTATGCTTCCATTTGGTTTTATGTTGCATACCTTTGAATATACAATGAATGCACACAAGTTTCAATGTGCATAAGGTATGAATGGATGCCATTTTCAAGTTATAGAGGTGGATGGATGAGGAAATGGCCATGGCAATAGATTGAGGGTGTGTTGGTATGAGTTGCAGCAATGAAACTGCAGGAAATCTGGAAAAACATGAGGTCCAGATCGATCTCATAGGATGAGAGATCGATCTGGAAGAGCCAGAATGCTCTTATTTGGGCGAAAGAATTGAGCAGATCGATCTCCAATGGAGCCAGATCGATCTCTCAAGCATTCTGTAGTGGAAAGATCGATCCCCAAGCACCCAGATCGATCTCCTTAGCTCTCTGTTTGGGACCAGATCGATCTCATGCCTCAACAGATCGATCTCATTGCTTCGACAGATCGATCTCAGGCTTAAAAATGCCGTGAAAAAGAGGGATTTTAAGGGGACCAGATCGATCTCCTCTTGGACCAGATCGATCTCCTCAAGTCATTTCTATATAAGGAGAGCTAAAAAATCTGGAAATCTCGGAAAACACTTAACCTAACAATTTCAACCCCAAAAACCTAACTTTCCCTCTCTAAAAATCAACCATTTTCAGTGAGATTTGAAGAGAGATCATTAGAGGCAAAGTTGTTCCTATCAAAGAGGAGAACAACATAGTGAGAGGGCATTTTCCCATTTTTGGAATTGAAGGAGTTGAGGGCATTACCAATTGGAGCAAGAAGAGAAATCATATTGGTAAGATTCTAACACTCCAATCTAAATGCATTAGCTATTTAATTGATTTTGGAGTTGATTGGTATGAGTATTGATGGATAAACTACCTAAGAATGTAGTGGAAGTGGTGTGACCTAGAAATCTAAAATGGGTATAATGTGAGGATATGTGGGATTGAATGAGTTTATGATTTGTGGCACGCTAAAGTTGTTATTGGGGTATTGTTTATGATTTTAGATGGTTAAATGAGATTACATTGTGAGTTTGGAGGAATTGTGGAAATGGGTATGAATATGCTTGATAAATGCCATAGTGAGGGAATTCATGAAGTATGAACACTATGAGCTTAATGTCGATTTGATATCGACTTTGAATGAGTTAATAGGCCTAAGAAAATCCATAGACTCAAGTTATGGATAAAGTAATGAAACGAGGCCAAATAAGCTTTAATAGAGGCTATAGATTAAATTGACTATAGCAAGCACAAGGGTTGCAATTATATGGATCGAATATAATACGGGATACGATTTTGTGCAGTCCCGAAGAGTTCGTTGAAGGCGAACCAAATTGTACGAGTAAGCAGCTTAAGGAAGTGGAATCACGCATCGCAATTCCAGGTAAGGGAATTTTGTGAGTATATAGAGGTAGCTGCTCGTACTTTGAACTTGTGGTTGAATATCGGGTGTTTTTATGAAATGCGTGATTTCCCAAATAAAGGTTGATAGTATTCGTGAATGATGATGAGTATATGCGTGCTTTTGGATTTAAAGTGGATTTTATGAAAAAAGGGATAGTAAGGCTAATAATTGCATAAATCATGTGTTTTGAATGCTTTTACAAAACACAATGCTTTGATTTGAGCAAATAAAAGGATAGGCTGGCTAGTACTTGAATGATGTTGTGAAATAGCCCATATGAGGCACTAAGCATATTATGAGATGTTTTGAATGCATGTAAGCCGCCTATCGCGTGTATGAGATATAATTCGCGTTAGAACCTCGCTCGCGTGAGATTTCTATGTTTTCACTTGTGTGAAACATGCTTGAGCTTAGCTCGCACTTTGAAATTGAATTGTGGTGATGTTTATAAACCGTACTGGAGCTTATGCTCGTACGTGGATTTGAGTGGTTTTCTTATGCATATAACTATACTGGAGCCATGCTCGTACATGTTTTCTTCATATTTTATGCATAAATGCCGTACCAGAGCGTTGCTCGTACGAAGTGATTGGTTTTGATGCATGAATTCGCGCTAGAGCGTAGCTCGCGCTGGTTTTCACACTGTGGTATGTATGAGGCCGTGGTGAGAGATACGGATTAGCTCAGGGAACCCAACAGGCCTGACAGACCTCTTAGGTGGGGTGAGGGTGAGGGGCTAGGACCTGACATAATCCATCCAGGGAACCCAACAGGCCTAACAGACCTCTTAGGTGAGGTGAGGGTGAGGGGCTAGGACCTGGATCAGGGAACCCAACAGGGGCGAGCAAGGCCATGAGGGGCTAGGACCTGGTATTGCGGTTACTCCCACGCGCTCTTGAGACTATAAAGGTTACACTCGATATGGGGTAGATAAGACCTATGGCAGGCACCCCCTAACCATGTTATGGGTCTGCGGAGTACGATGTACCGTGTATATCACATGGAGTACGATGTACCGCGTGGTGGTTACTTGATTTAGAAAGTCTGGCGGAGAACTAACCCACCTTCGTGCCAGCATGATACCCCGCACACCGGAATCCGTGTGGTCTGGGATGATATGTGACGATTGGCCAATGTAGTCACTTAAGATACAGTAACCTGTCTCCTTGCTTGAATTACTTACTACCACATGATTTTAAATCTCTAAGTGTGATTGTGATTGCTTAAGGTAGACCCGAAGGAGGGGTCGAGCCTCGTGGATTTGAACTGTGAAATGAAAACGTGGTTGTGATTGTGAATTGATGTGATGTGATTGTATGTGATGAGAAAGAGATTTATGACGTGGGTTTAAAAAGGAGGTTTCTTAATGAATTGCCCTTTTTTATGAATTTAAATGAGATCGAGCATGAGATGATTTATACATGATGTTTTACCATGTTTTATATGCCAATTTTACATGACTTTGATACATGATATATATGTATACTCATACGGCATAGTTTTATTCCTCATGCTCCTACCATAAATGATTTACGCATAACACTATCAGCATGTAGATAGAGTAGTTATCTACCATGCTTGCATTATTGCCTTACTGAGCGTGTGGTTGCTCATCCCACTCTATTTCCCCCCTACAGAGCGTGCATAGTAGCCCAGTGAGGACTGAGGCGTATCATTTTGGACTCCGCTGCATCTCCATCGCTAAGAGGTATATACACAGTGATTCTTTTTGTATCTAAACAATGTAAAAGCATAGTATTCTTTTGAGTTGTACTTATGGGGGATGTAGATGTCAGTAAAACATGTATTCGTATAAGTACACGATTAAATGCACATGTATGACATCGTTTTAATTAATTGAGAATGAATGAGATGTGGTGTTTATTATTGACTCACAGCCCAACAGTGTGTGGTGAGTTTAGTTCACGACCGGGTAAGGTAACAGTAAAACGCGAAAAATTTTCAGTGATTTCGGTTAAAGAGAATGGAATCGGGTCGTGACAGAGATTGGTATCAGAGCTGTGTTGGCCTGATGTGAGTCATTAATAAAATGTAGGAAAGTACATCCCCATAGTACTGTGCTTTTGTTTAGATATAACTGTGTATATCGTGATGGATTGAGCTTAATGAATTATTATAATACAGGGAGTTAGGCACTATGCCAGTTACACGCAAAGGTAGAGGGGCGAGAGCACGTGCTAGAGGCCGTAGAGGCAGGCCTGAGAGCCGTGCGGAGCCACAGACTGAGCAGGCTCCACAGAACCCTGCTGAGAGAGCAGGTGATACTGAGGCTCGCTTCGCTAGATTAGAGCGGAGTATTGAGAGTCTGGTGGAGATAGTCACGCAGGCCTTGGGCGCCGGTGACAGACGAGGTCCCGCGGCACAGCCTACTACTGAACAGGCAGCTGCAGAGGCGGAGAGACCTCATGCTGCTGAGACAGCTACTGTTACACCACCTCCAGCCCAGGATATAGATTCTCCTATCGCTCCACAGCAGAGCGGTAGTGATGTGGGTTATGACTGCGACTTGAGCAGGTTGCGAGAGTTTCAAGCGCTGAAACCCCCAGTGTTTAGAGGGGTGAAGGACCCAGTGATTACGGAGGATTGGGTGTATGAGATGGAGAAACTGTATAGGTTTTTTCGATGCACTTCAAGTGAGAAGGTTGCCTTTGCCGTGTTTATGCTGAAAGGCGAGGCCGAGCATTGGTGGAGGTCCACCGAGACTATTTTGAGGGCCAGACATTCTGAGATCTCGTGGGAGATATTTCTAGAGGCCTTCAGGAGGCAGTATATTCCAGCTACCGCACAGAGAAATTGCGGATGGAATTTATGAATTTGGTTCAGGGGAACCGGACTGTGGACGAGTATGAGTCCAAGTTTATGTCATTGGGGAGATATGACCCTGACACGATGGGTAGTGAGACTCGAAAGATTCAGAAGTTCATGGATGGGTTGAGATTGGCCATCCGAACTAAGCTAGCTCCCTTCGACATTGTGACTTATGAGGAGGCTGTACATAAGGCTCAGTTATGTGAGCAAGACTTTGAGCGAAATGCCTCCGAGCTTGGAAGGATCAGTGTCAGGAAGGACAGAGACCGGAAGAGATCCGGGTTTGGAAGAGTGGCCAAGAGAGGTGGCCAAAGGTTTTTCGAGAAGAGGCCTAAGATCGAGGAGGTGCAGGAGAGAGCTGCCAGACCTCCCGTATACCCAGCCTTGACAGCGCCGAGGGGTATAACTATTGGAGGACCACGACCTACCACGGACCAGTGTAGGAGATGTGGGAGATACCATGGGACTAGGCCATGTCAGGTGCCCCCTGTTTCGTGCTTTAGGTGTGGGAGGCCAGGACATATATCGAGGTACTGCACTGAGATAATTGAGGTTGCCCCACAGAAGGGCAAGGAGCCTGAGGGAGCTCCAGTTGAGACAGCAGCCCCGAGGAGGAGGGCTACAGCTGAAGAGAAAGGGAAACAGGCTGCGGGTGTGAGCAGAGGAAGGGTGCACGCACTAGACCAGGACACTGCAGACGCATCGACCGATGTGATTAAAGGTACCATCCGAATCTTCGATTTAGAAGCATTGGTATTATTTGATCCTAGTGCCACGCATTCTTTCATATCACCTTTCTTTGCACATAAATTGTTGAAATATGTGAAGCCAACATTGTTGGATAAAATGTTGATGATTTCCACACCCATGAATGATAGTCAATTGACTGAGCATGTATGTAGGGATTGTAAATTAAAGATAGAGGGGAAGGAAATGATAGCCAATCTGATTTTATTGAATATGAACGATTTTGACGTAATTTTGGGAATGGATTGGTTGGCTACCAATCGTGTTGTGATGGATTGTCATGCCAAAACATTGATGTTTTCAGGATTAGACAATCTTATTGTAAACTTTGATGAAAAGAAATGATATGAAACTAGCATGGTTGTTGTAAATAAAGGAGTATGATTTTAAATGCATATTGCTTGAGAGATAAATTTATTGTTTATAATAAATGTGAATGTGGAGCGATGGTTTATGTTACTAACGATGGAGAGGATTATGTGAAGGGTTCATTGCATATGTGGTCGATATAGATGAGGCACACCCGGAATTGAAGGACATACCCGTAATTACGGACTACCCTGATGTCTTTCCGGATGAATTACCAGGACTACCACCTGAAAGGGAAATGGAATTTTGCATTGAGTTAGTGCCTGGTACAGAGTCGATATCGAAGCCACCCTATAGAATGGCTCCGATAGAGTTGGAAGAGCTGAAGAAACAGCTGCAAGAGTTGTTAGAGAAGGGGTTTATTAGACCGAGTGTCTCACCTTGGGGAGCACCGGTTCTATTTGTAAGGAAGAAGGATGGAAGCCTCCGACTGTGTATAGATTACCGGTTGTTGAATAAGGCCACCATTAAGAACAAGTACCCCCTTCCAAGAATCGATGATTTGTTGGATCAGCTCCAGGGAGCCGAAGTATTTTCTAAGATAGATCTGCGGTCAGGGTATCATCAGTTGAGGATCAGGAGTGGAGATGTACCCAAGACAGCATTTCGTACCCGTTATGGTCACTATGAGTTTTTGGTGATGCCATTCGGATTGACGAATGCTCCCGCAGCATTTATGGCATTGATGAATGATATATTCAAGCCATACCTGGACAAATTTGTGATTGTTTTCATAGACGACATTTTGGTGTACTCTAAGTCCAGGGAAGATCATGAGGAGCACTTGAGGATAGTTCTGCAGACCCTCCGAGAGAGAGAATTGTATGCCAAACTCAGCAAGTGTAACTTTTGGTTGGAACAGATCTCATTTCTGGGGCATGTTATGTCTAAGGATGGGGTATCAGTGGATCCATCCAAGATAAAGGTAGTTGTGCAGTGGGAACAGCCCAAGACAGTAACTGAGATCAGGAGTTTCCTGGGATTGGCAGGATATTATCAGAGATTTGTAGAGGGTTTCTCCAGACTAGCTGCTCCGTTGACACGCCTCACGCGAAAAGATGTTAAGTTTGTGTGGGATGAGGCATGTGAGAGGAGTTTTGAGGAGCTTAAGCGTCGATTGACGACTGCTCCAGTTCTCACCATTCCTACCAGCTCAGGAGGATTCTCGGTGTATACGGATGCATCACACCAGGGACTGGGCTGTGTGCTTATGCAGGATGGGAAGGTAGTTGCCTATGGATCTAGACAGTTGAAAGATCATGAGAGGAACTACCCGACACATGATTTAGAGTTGGCGGCCGTAGTATTTGCTTTGAAAATATGGCGCCACTATCTCTATGGCGAGAAATTTCAGGTGTTCACAGATCATAAGAGCCTTAAGTACCTGTTCTCGCAGAAAGAGCTGAATATGAGACAGAGGAGATGGCTCGAACTCCTGAAAGACTATGATTGTGAAATCATGTACCACCCGGGTAAGGCAAATGTAGTTGCCGATGCTTTGAGTAGAAAGAACCTTGGGTTGGTATCTTATATGATGGTACGGGAACATGAATTGTTAGAACACTTTGCGAACCTCAGTTTGGATGTAACCCCACCTGGATCTGAGAGACTTGAGATCATGACTAGTTTGAGACTAGAGCCAGAGTTGATTGGCCGTATTCGGCAAGCCCAGCAGAGCGATCGACAGTGTATCGATTGGCTGAGGCAGATACAGACAGGTGTGGGTATTGATTTTGAGCAGAGTGCTGATGGCTTATTGAGGTTCAGAGGCAGAGTATGCGTTCCCAGGGATCCTGAGATCAGGAGAACGATTTTATCAGAGGCTCACTCATCGAAGTATACGATACATCCGGGAAGTACCAAGATGTATCAAAACCTTCGGAAGGTTTATTGGTGGTCAGGAATGAAAAGAGACATTGCGGGATATGTCGCTAAGTGTCTCGTTTGTCAGCAAGTGAAGGTAGAGCATCAGAAGCCTGCAGGATTATTGCAGCCTCTACCGATACCGACATGGAAGTGGGAGCATGTCACCATGGATTTTGTGATGGGGTTGCCGAGGACCCGTAGAGGTCATGATGCCATATGGGTTATTGTGGACCGGTTGACTAAGTCCTCCCATTTCTTGGCTATGAGAGCTACCGATACACTGAGTCAGTTGGCGAACCTGTATATCCGAGAGATAGTACGACTACACGGTGTACCAGTGAGCGTTGTTTCTGATAGGGATGCCCGCTTCACTTCCCATTTCTGGGAACATTTTCAGGAAGCGCTGGGGACCCGACTGAGTTTTAGCATCGCTTTTCATCCTCAGACAGATGGGCAGTCAGAGAGGACTATACAGACCCTCGAGGATATGTTGAGAGCGTGTGTGCTGGATTATAGAGGCTCCTGGGATGACCACCTACAGTTAGTCGAGTTCGCTTATAATAATAGCTATCATGCTAGTATCGGGATGGCACCCTATGAGGCATTATACGGGCGTAGATGCCGTTCCCCCATTGGATGGGAAGAGGTTGGTGACAGACAGATTTTTGCTCCGGACTTAGTGCAGCAGGCATCTGAGGACGTCCAGTTGATATGTGAGAGATTACGGACAGCTCAGAGCCGGCAAAAGAGTTATGCTGACAAGAGACGAAGACCACTGGAGTTTGATGAGGGTGAGTCGGTATTTCTGAGGGTATCACCATCGAAGGGTATTATGAGATTTGGTAAGAAGGGCAAGCTGAGCCCTAGATATAACGGACCCTTCGATATTTTAGAGAGAGTGGGAGAAAAGGCGTATAGATTGGCATTGCCACCGGACTTGGCGAGTGTCCACAACGTCTTCCACGTCTCGATGCTTCGGAAGTATCACCCGGACCCGGCACACGTGATAAGATATGAGCCGTTGGAGCTCCATGAGAGTATGACGTATGTTGAGAAGCCGGTTCGGATATTGGACAGAAAAGAGAAAGTGTTGCGGAATAAGACAATTCCCTTGGTGAAAGTGCTTTGGCAACACCACACGGCCGAAGAGGCCACGTGGGAATTGGAGAACTTGATACGGGAGAAGTACCCCCAACTGTTTGAAGAGTGACTTGGTTCTAATTTGGAGGACCAAATTCCTTGAAGGAAGGGAGAATGTAAGACCCCGTATATCTATAAGGGTAATGTGTGTAATTGGATCAAATAATATGAATGGACTTGTAATGTAAATTATGATTGATGTAAGTCCATTGATTCAATGTATGTATGTGTAATATGAATTGTAACGTACATACAAGTTTCATTGAGTATGAATACGAAGAAATGTGTTCTAGCAAGTGATGGATGTGATTGAGACTCAAAATGAGTAGTGTGGTAAAATGGAATGGAGTTATGCTTCCATTTGGTTTTATGTTGCATACCTTTGAATATACAATGAATGCACACAAGTTTCAATGTGCATAAGGTATGAATGGATGCCATTTTCAAGTTATAGAGGTGGATGGATGAGGAAATGGCCATGACAATAGATTGAGGGTGTGTTGGTATGAGTTGCAGCAATGAAACTGCAGGAAATCTGGAAAAACATGAGGTCCAGATCGATCTCATAGGATGAGAGATCGATCTGGAAGAGCCAGAATGCTCTTATTTGGGCGAAAGAATTGAGCAGATCGATCTCCAATGGAGCCAGATCGATCTCTCAAGCATTCTGTAGTGGAAAGATCGATCCCCAAGCACCCAGATCGATCTCCTTAGCTCTCTGTTTGGGACCAGATCGATCTCATGCCTCAACAGATCGATCTCATTGCTTCGACAGATCGATCTCAGGCTTAAAAATGCCGTGAAAAAGAGGGATTTTAAGGGGACCAGATCGATCTCCTCTTGGACCAGATCGATCTCCTCAAGTCATTTCTATATAAGGAGAGCTAAAAAATCTGGAAATCTCGGAAAACACTTAACCTAACAATTTCAACCCCAAAAACCTAACTTTCCCTCTCTAAAAATCAACCATTTTCAGTGAGATTTGAAGAGAGATCATTAGAGGCAAAGTTGTTCCTATCAAAGAGGAGAACAACATAGTGAGAGGGCATTTTCCCATTTTTGGAATTGAAGGAGTTGAGGGCATTACCAATTGGAGCAAGAAGAGAAATCATATTGGTAAGATTCTAACACTCCAATCTAAATGCATTAGCTATTTAATTGATTTTGGAGTTGATTGGTATGAGTATTGATGGATAAACTACCTAAGAATGTAGTGGAAGTGGTGTGACCTAGAAATCTAAAATGGGTATAATGTGAGGATATGTGGGATTGAATGAGTTTATGATTTGTGGCACGCTAAAGTTGTTATTGGGGTATTGTTTATGATTTTAGATGGTTAAATGAGATTACATTGTGAGTTTGGAGGAATTGTGGAAATGGGTATGAATATGCTTGATAAATGCCATAGTGAGGGAATTCATGAAGTATGAACACTATGAGCTTAATGTCGATTTGATATCGACTTTGAATGAGTTAATAGGCCTAAGAAAATCCATAGACTCAAGTTATGGATAAAGTAATGAAACGAGGCCAAATAAGCTTTAATAGAGGCTATAGATTAAATTGACTATAGCAAGCACAAGGGTTGCAATTATATGGATCGAATATAATGCGGGATACGATTTTGTGCAGTCCCGAAGAGTTCGTTGAAGGCGAACTAAATTGTACGAGTAAGCAGCTTAAGGAAGTGGAATCACGCATCGCAATTCCAGGTAAGGGAATTTTGTGAGTATATAGAGGTAGCTGCTCGTACTTTGAACTTGTGGATGAATATCGGGTGTTTTTATGAAATGCGTGATTTCCCAAATAAAGGTTGATGGTATTCGTGAATGATGATGAGTATATGCGTGCTTTTGGATTTAAAGTGGATTTTATGAAAAAAGGGATAGTAAGGCTAATAATTGCATAAATCATGTGTTTTGAATGCTTTTACAAAACACAATGCTTTGATTTGAGCAAATAAAAGGATAGGCTGGCTAGTACTTGAATGATGTTGTGAAATAGCCCATATGAGGCACTAAGCATATTATGAGATGTTTTGAATGCATGTAAGCCGCCTATCGCGTGTATGAGATATAATTCGCGTTAGAACCTCGCTCGCGTGAGATTTCTATGTTTTCACTTGTGTGAAACATGCTTGAGCTTAGCTCGCACTTTGAAATTGAATTGTGGTGATGTTTATAAACCGTACTGGAGCTTATGCTCGTACGTGGATTTGAGTGGTTTTCTTATGCATATAACTGTACTGGAGCCATGCTCGTACATGTTTTCTTCATATTTTATGCATAAATGCCGTACCAGAGCGTTGCTCGTACGAAGTGATTGGTTTTGATGCATGAATTCGCGCTAGAGCGTAGCTCGCGCTGGTTTTCACACTGTGGTATGTATGAGGCCGTGGTGAGAGATACAGATTAGCTCAGGGAACCCAACAGGCCTGACAGACCTCTTAGGTGGGGTGAGGGTGAGGGGCTAGGACCTGACATAATCCATCCAGGGAACCCAACAGGCCTAACAGACCTCTTAGGTGAGGTGAGGGTGAGGGGCTAGGACCTGGATCAGGGAACCCAACAGGGGCGAGCAAGGCCATGAGGGGCTAGGACCTGGTATTGCGGTTACTCCCACGCGCTCTTGAGACTATAAAGGTTACACTCGATATGGGGTAGATAAGACCTATGGCAGGCACCCCCTAACCATGTTATGGGTCCGCGGAGTACGATGTACCGTGTATATCACATGGAGTACGATGTACGGCGTGGTGGTTACTTGATTTAGAAAGTCTGGCGGAGAACTAACCCACCTTCGTGCCAGCATGATACCCCGCACACCGGAATCCGTGTGGTCTGGGATGATATGTGACGATTGGCCAATGTAGTCACTTGAGATACAGTAACCTGTCTCCTTGCTTGAATTACTTACTACCACATGATTTTAAATCTCTAAGTGTGATTGTGATTGCTTAAGGTAGACCCGAAGGAGGGGTCGAGCCTCGTGGATTTGAACTGTGAAATGAAAACGTGGTTGTGATTGTGAATTGATGTGATGTGATTGTATGTGATGAGAAAGAGATTTATGACGTGGGTTTAAAAAGGAGGTTTCTTAATGAATTGCCCTTTTTTATGAATTTAAATGAGATCGAGCATGAGATGATTTATACATGATGTTTTACCATGTTTTATATGCCAATTTTACATGACTTTGATACATGATATATATGTATACTCATACGGTATAGTTTTATTCCTCATGCTCCTACCATAAATGATTTACGCATAACACTATCAGCATGTAGATAGAGTAGTTATCTACCATGCTTGCATTATTGCCTTACTGAGCGTGTGGTTGCTCATCCCACTCTATTTCCCCCCTACAGAGCATGCATAGTAGCCCAGTGAGGACTGAGGCGTATCATTTTGGACTCCGCTGCATCTCCATCGCTAAGAGGTATATACACAGTGATTCTTTTTGTATCTAAACAATGTAAAAGCACAGTATTCTTTTGAGTTGTACTTATGGGGGATGTAGATGTCAGTAAAACATGTATTCGTATAAGTACACGATTAAATGCACATGTATGACATCGTTTTAATTAATTGAGAATGAATGAGATGTGGTGTTTATTATTGACTCACAGCCCAACAGTGTGTGGTGAGTTTAGTTCACGGCCGGGTAAGGTAACAGTAAAACGCGAAAAATTTTCAGTGATTTCGGTTAAAGAGAATGGAATCGGGTCGTGACAAATACTATCCCTCAAATGCACTCACTCTACTGCTGATGCTCTGTAGAGAGATGTAAAAGAAAGGGGGTGAGCATACAACGCGTTCAGTAAGGAAATCAGGCAAGCAAGTAGACATATACACTATCTACTCAAAATAATGTTATGCCTCAAAATGTCATTTCCTTAACTCATTTTCAAAGCATGTCTTTAAATATATATATATATATATATACTTGTACAGATTAAATCCCATGTACAAAAATCATGCTTGCTTTTTCAAATGTAGGCATGTAGTGCAAAATAATGCATCTTTATAATATCACAATGCCTTTAGATAAATCATGCCATGTATATTTAAATCACAATAAATATGGCATTTAAATCATTCACATCACAATAATCGGATTCTGACCCATCCCTCAGGTCTATCCGTAAATAAATCAGTCAATCAGGTGATATATCATGTGAGACTCTGTGGTGAAATGTAAATAGTATCCTAGACTATGGCCATATCCGAAATGGTGATCCCAGGCTACACGGAATCTTAGTGTGCGGGGCATCACTGCTACAACGAGAGGGGGGTCAGTCCATCACAACCGCCAGCTATATCCTTATCAACTCCACAACACCACACGATACAGTGTACTCCATGCCACTCGCACGGTACAACGTACTCCATGGACCCTACATCACAGTTGGGGTGCCTGCCATAGGTCTTAGCCCTCAAACCATGGAATATCATACCACGTCTCTCAATTCGCATGCGAATCTCTCATAGTGTGACACTCAGTCTACACGAGGAAATCAAGCATCGTTTTCAACATGTATTATTTATCACATTACAGTGCGCGCCTTTGAGCGCGACTCACAGTCGACACTCCGCTCAAACACTATTTCACATCACAAACTCAAACTCTAGTGTGAGAAAACCTCCAGCAACTAGGTCAATGCATAGTTCATGTTTCAAATCAAGTACAAGCAATAACTTCAGTACCATGTTATGCACAAAACTCATCAAATCAAGTACGAGCAATAGCTCAAGTACTATGTCATGTATAAATCATGAAAAATTCGAGTACGAGCTAATCGCTCCAGCACTCTCTCATGCATATATCACATAAAACTGAGTACAAGTAATAACTCTAGCACTCTATCATGCATGTCATGGAAATCTAATGCGAATCACAATCCAGCACTAATATATGTGGAAAATATATGAAATCAAGTGCGAGCTGTGCTTTAGCACGATTTATTCTCACATAATATGATAGATGGCTCTTTAAAAAGGGATGATTTTTGAAACATCAAAATCAGCACTATAAAGTGTGCGTAATTCACATCAACCTTAAAATCATTAGCCCATCTATTTATTCTTCTGCTAAATAGCAGTAAAACACTCAAAATGGTGGTTTCCATGCTTTTTTCAACTTTTCACAAAAGTTGACTTTTTTCCTAACTAAGGGTAAAATTGTAATTTGCCACTATCGGGTCACAATAATTATTATTCACTTTCTCTGACCCTCAGAGGTTTTAAGTGAATGTAAAAGCAAATGAAAATACGTGCAGGTATCTCTAACTACTCACAAAAGTCCCTTACCTTGGATCACGTAGTGTGACCTCTCTTCCTCTGAGCTGTTCAAACCTTGCAGTTTGGTCACTCTCAATATGACTCTAGAGCTGCATTTAACCATTCACTGGATTAAGTTCACGTTTCCTACTGTATTACACATTTAATACAGTTCATTTCTCTTAATTGTGCCCGTTTACTCTAAATGGGCCTAAATACTTTAATTGGGCCTTAATCTGTATTAAGCTCGTTTTCCACGTATTATTTCCCTTCATCAGGGTCTATTGGCTCATTGGGCCTATCAATACCCATTTGGCTTTATTCCAAGTTCTTTGGATAGCCCGTATATCATTTACGACAGTTAATTCGAAATTCCGAATATAATTCACTAAATGCGGAATTTAATCTGAAATGCGTAAAATAAATCTTAAATACGCAATAATCATATAAATTGTCGTAAATGAGTTTTACTTACCCAAGATTATGCGATGGTATGCAAATCGAAGTTCGATCGGGCTTTTGTTCGAAATTTATCATCAAACTGCACAATTTTGTATATTTAACTCCAGGTCAATTTTCGATTAAATATAATTTAAATAAATTTATCGAAAATCAAATCGGTCACTTTTGACCTTGTATCGACTTACCCGAAGTCCGGTGAAATCTCAAAAATTTTCCTTTTTCTTTTTCTTTCTTTTTTTCTTCTATTTTCCCTTTTCTCCTTGGTTGAACCAGTCCGACCCGGTTCAATGTAGAACCTTCTTCACTGAACCGTCGACCGATTCAGGCTTCCTTTGATTATGTCGGTGTCGTCTGGCCAATTCTTCGAGTACCGCTGCCGCTGTTTGACGCGCCACAGCCTAGGGAACGTTCATCTTGCCTCAATCGAGACCAACCACCGCCGATGGCCGCCAGATTTCTCCTTTTCCTCAGTGGAAATTTCTCTTCGATTCGTCGGCGTCTGACATCGGTGAGGCACGTCCCGATGGCTGGGAGGATCGCGAGGCCTTCCTCTTCCTTTTTCGGCAGCTGGCCTGGCCATGGGGTCGCCGGATGGTGGTCGTCCGATCTCTCCTTCTTCTCCTCGGCTTGCGTCTGTTTTGCTTATATTTTTTTCTATCTCTCCCCGTTTCAATTTCCAGATTCCAAAATATCTAAAAAAATCATATTAAATTCATTTAATCAGTAAATGAATTTATCAGTCTGATTTTACCTTTTCGGTATATTTTTCTCCTATTTTTGGGCTCATTTTTCGAGGTAAAAATTTTAAAAATATTAAATAAATCCATATCTTGATCAATTGGACTCGAAATTCAATATTTTCCTCGATTTTGATCAAGAGTCCTCAATTTCATATTTTTAATAAAATTTTCTCATCGGATTTATACCGAATTTTAATCATTTGACCGTTTTACCCCTGTACTTGTTTAGAAATCAACTTAACCCTTATCTCGCTGTTATGTAGCTTACATGCATTTTTAATTTCTTAAATTGTTGATTGCATGATAGTAAATACTCTTCTTATGATTCAACTATAATAATAGAGTATTCATACACATAGGAATCATAAGGAACAGACTACATAAAATACGGGTTTGACATTGTGCATAGAGCACAGCTTTGTGAGCAAGACATTAAATGTAATGCCTCCAAGTTTTGGAAGATCAGTACAGGCAGAGACAGAGATCGAAAGAGATTTAGAACTGATAAGCTGATCAGGAGAAGAGGTCAAAGATTGTCTGATAAGAGACCTCGAATTGAGGAGGTACATGAGAGGATTGTGAAACCTCAGGTATATCCAGCTTTAGCACCGCCACCGAGAGGTGTAGTTATTGGGGGGACACGACCGGCCACCGAGCAGTGTAGGAGATGCGACAGATATCATGGTAATAAGCCATGTCCGATGTCTTCGATAGTATGCTATCGTTGTGGGAAGCCAGGGCATTTTGTACGGGATTACCCCGAGATGATGGAGACTACCCCATAGAAGGGCAAGGGGTCAGAGAGAGCTCCTACTGAGGCTGCTACTCCGAAGACGAAAGCCACAATCATAGAAAAGGGGAAGCAGGTTGTCGGCAGAGGGCGAATACATGCACTAGATCAGGACACACCAGATGCATCAATGGATGTGATTAAAGGTAATATCCTAATTTTTGATTTAGAAGCATTTGTGTTATTTGATCCTGATGCCACGCATTCTTTCATATCGCCTTCATTCACATGTAAGTTGTCAAAATATGTTAAGCCTACATCATTGGATAGAATGTTCATGATTTCTACTCCCATGAATGACAGTCAGTTGACTGAGTATGTGTATAGGGATTGCAGGCTGAAGATAGGGGGAAAGAGATGGTAGCCAATCTCATTCTGTTGAATCTGAATAACTTTGATGTAATTTTTAGAATGGATTGGTTGGCTGCAAATCAGGTTGTTTTAGATTGTCTTGCTAAAAGGGTAACGTTTTTAGGGATAAAAAGTGTTACCGTAAGTTTCTCGAAAAATGTGTTGTAAAATTTCATTGAAAAGTAATGGAAGTAATATTTATTATAAGCAAAATGGATAAATTTCTATGTTGGAATTGATAAGTCTAATTTTAAGGATGAGTTATGTTACTAACGGTGGAAATAATAATGTGAAGGGTTCATTGCATACATAGTTGATACATATAAGGTCCGTCCAGAATTGAGAGACATTCCAGTGGTTGCAGAGTTCCCAGATGTCTTTTCGAATGATCTACCAGGACTATCACCGGATCATGAAATGGAGTTTTGTATAGAGTTAGTACCTGGTACTGAACCGATATCTCGACCATCGTATAGACCGAGAAGGGGTTGGTAGAGAAGGGGTTTATTAGACCGAGAGTCTCACCCTAGGGAACTCCGATTTTTTTTTGTGAAGAAGAAGGATGGAAGCCTCCAACTGTGTATAGATTACCAGTTGCATAATAAGGGTACCATGAAGAACAAGTATCCCTTTTCACGTATTGATGATCTGTTGGATCAGCTCCGAGGAGCCCAAGTCTTTTTTTAAGATAGACCTTGATCAAGGTACCATCAGTTGAGGATACAGAGTGGAGAAGTACCCAAGACAACATTTTGTACCCGTTATGGCCACTACGAGTTCTTGGTTATGCCATACGGATTGACGAATGCCCCTGCAACATTTATGGTGTTGATGAATGATGTATTCAAGTCGTACCTAGACCAATTTGTGATTGTGTTTATCGTTGATATATTGGTTTATTCCAAGTCCAGGAAAGATCATGAGCAGCATTGAAGGATAGTTTTGTAGACCCTCCGAGAAAAGGAGTTATATGCCAAACTTAGCATGTGTAACTTTTGGTTGGAGTAGATCTCATTTTTGGGCCATGTTGTGTCGAAGGATGGGGTATTAGTAGATCCATCCAAGTTTGAGGCAGTTATTTAGTGGGGACAGCCAAGGACAATTACTAAGATCAGAAGTTTTTTAGGATTGGCAGGTTATTATCAGAGATTTGTTAAGGGTTTCTCTAGACTAGCTACTCCGTTGACGCATCTCACACGGAAGGGTGTTAAGTTTGTGTGGGACGAGGCATGTGAGAGGAGTTTTCAAGAGCTTAAGCGTCGATTGACCACTGCTTCGATTCTCACCATTCCTACCAGCTCAGGAGGGTTCTCTGTATATACGGATGCATCCCACCAAGGACTGGACTGTGTACTGATGCAAGATGGAAAGGTAGTTGCCTATGGATCTAGACAGCTAAAGGATCATGAGAGGAACTACCCGACCCACGATTTGGCCTTGGTTGCCGTGGTGTTCGCTTTGAAAATATGGTGCCATTACCTCTATGGTGTGAAATTTCAAGTATTTACGGATCATAAGAGCCTTAAGTATCTGTTCTCACAGAAGGAGCTGAACATGATACAGAGAAGATGGCTCGAGCTCCTAAAGGATTATGATTGTGAAATCATGTACCACCCAGGTTAGGCGAATGTAGTTGTTGATGCCTTGAGCAAGAAGAACCTCGGGTTGATGTCATATATGATGATCAAGAAACATGAGCTATTGGAACAGTTTACGAGTCTCAGTTTGGATGTGACCCCACCTGATGCTGATAGTGGTTGTATGATAGCTAGCCTATAATTAGAACTAGATCTAGTGGATCGTATCTGATAGGCTCAGCAGATTGATCAGCAATGCAGTGATATTATCAGACAGATGCAGAGGGGCATAGAGACTGATTTTAAACTGAGTTCAGATGGTTGACTGAGGTTCATGGCAGGATATGTGTTCCCAATGACCCAGAGATCAAGAGGTTAATTTTTCCAGAGGCTCATTTGACGAAGTATACACTACATCTGAGAAGTAACAAGATGTATCAAAATCTCCGAAGAGTGTATTGGTGGTCAGGGATGAAGAGAGAGGTGCTGAATATGTGGCTAAGTGTCTTGTCTATCAGCAGGTGAAGGTAGAGCATCAGAAGCCTGTAGGACTATTGCATTGTCTACCTATACTGACTTGGAAATGGGAGCATGTCACTATGGACTTTGTGATGGGTTTACCTAGGACCCACAGGAAACACGATGCGATTTGGGTGATAGTGGAAAGATTAATGAAGTCGGCACACTTCCTAGCTATGAGAGCCACCGATACTCTAAGTACACTGGCGGAACTATATGTGCGCGAGATAGTGAGGTTGTATGGTGTTCCAGTGAGCATTATTTCTGATCGGGATGCCCGCTTCACTCCCCACTTTTAGGAACACTTTCAGGAAGCGATAGGGACCCAACTAATTTTTAGCACCGCTTTCCATCCTAAGATAGATGGTCAGTAAGAGAGGACTATACAAACCATGGAGGATATGTTGGAAGCGTGTGCATTAGATTTTGGAGGCTCCAGGGATGACCATTTACCACTCGTAGAGTTCGCCTATAATAACAGTTATCATTCGAGTATCGGAATAGCACCATATGAAGCCTTATATGGCCGTAGATGTCGTTCCCCTATTGGATGGGAAGAGGTTGGTGACTGACTGGTATTTGCTCTCGACTTCGTGAGATTAGCCTCTGAGGACATCCAATTGATTTGTGAGCGGTTACAGACAGTTCAGAGCAAACAAAAGAGTTACGCTGACAAGAGACGAAGACCATTGGAGTTTATAGTGGGTGAATCGGTGTTTCTGCGAGTTTCTCCTTCCAAGGGTATAATGAGGTTCAGAAAGAAAGGAAAGATAAGTCCTCATTATATTAGACCCTTTGAAATATTGGACAAAGTGGGAGATATGGCCTATAGGTTAGCATTGCCACTTGGGCTAGCAGGTGACCATAACGTCTTCCACATCTCTATGTTACGGAAGTACCACCCAGATCCGGCACATGGGATTAGATATGAGTCGTTGGAGCTCAATGAGAGTATGGTGTATGTTGAGAAGCCGATTTGGATATTGGATAGGAAGGAGAGAGTACTAAGATCAAAGACGATTCCCTTAGTGAAAGTCCTTTGGCAGCACCACACTACAGAAGAACCACATGGGAGTTAGAGGATTTAATGCTGGAAAAGTATCCCAAGTTGTTCACGAACTAATATTGGTTCTAATTTGGAGGACCAAATTTTCTAAGTGGGGGAGATTGTGAGACCCCATATATGTATGACATTATAATATGTTAATGGAATTATAAGACAGATGATTTTAGACCATACAAATGTGAATGAATTGGAAATGAGAATGAATGAGTATCGAGGATGGATGTAAAGGTTAAATAAGGGCTGAAGTGGTCACAAACTAAACAAATAGAACTTAAAGCATCTGAACTGTAGATAAGGATTTAAAACATGAGATTATAAAGCATGAATTTCGAATTTGTGTACCCCTTCTAATTTCCAAGCAATACACACAAGTTTCATAACACGAAACTTATGGGAAATGAGCCTTTTCGTGCCCGAAGTGTAAATAGATTGCAAAATGACTAATGAGGCAATGGAACATAAGTTCTCCCTTGGAAAATCTTTAAAAATACAGCAGGAAATGCCTCAGACAAAAGCCAGATCTATCTCCTATTCAAGGCAGATCGATCCCTTGTTCAAGCAGAACAATTCTCAAGTGAATCCACCAAAGTTAGATCGATCTTCTCAAAAAGCAGATCGATCTCCAATTGCCTCTGTCTAGTAGAGATCGATCCTCTATTAAGTGTAGATTGATCTCCATTTGATTCTGTTGAGCCAAGATCGATCTCCCCCCATGAGTAGATCGATCTCCTCAAGCCTCTGCCAAGAAAGGATCGATCTCTTACCCTAAGAGCAGATCGATCCCACCCTTTAATGTTGGAACAATCCGATAACTAAAAACCAAGGGAAGATCGATATCCTACCCTAGTAGATCGATCTCCCCACTCCTAATCTATAAAAACTCGATGGTAAAACTTCATTCTTCAGTAAATCAAACATTTTCCCTCCATTTTCAACCAAAATACCAAGCTTTCTCTCTCTAGAATACCTTCCCTTCCAAAAAGAATTGGGAAAAAGCTATTAGAGCCAAAGTTGTTCATTTTGAGAAGGAGAACAACATACCTTGGAATCAAAACTCAACTAGTTGGATTGAAGGAGCATAAGGATACTTCAAGTTCGGACAAGGGAAAAAGTCAAGCTAGGTGAGCTCTCGATGCACCAACTCTAAATATGTATAATAAGATACTGTTAGGAGTAGATGAGTGTGTATATCATTGGTTGAAAACACCTAGAATGTGATGAATCAACAACGACCTAAAAATAGGTTAGTGTGAGAAAATGGGATATGGTGGAATTCTATGATAAATAGGTTATATCAAGGGGGTTAGAAATGTTTTATACATGATTTTGAGATTGTGTTGTGAAAGCAAATTATGGGATTGAATAAAGTGATGAAATGTGCATATATGGTAATTGTGAAATGCATGAATAAATGAAGGAACTAAGGTTTGAGCATGCAAACCATGTGTTTAACTTGATAGCTAAATAGGATACTAGCCAAATTTATTAGGAATGGTACAGTGTTAGCCAAATGTGAAAAGGGACCAAACTTAATACCATAAGGTCTGATAAGATGTATCGATAGTAATGGAGTGATTTATGAATACTTTCAGCTCCAGAGACCGGATTATGAGCAAGTTGGACTGAACGAGCTTCCAACGGTGGAACTTGTACTACGCTCTACGTGATTCGAGGTAAGGGGGTTTTGTAAGTGCCTAGAGGTGGCTATTCATATTTTGAAGGGAATTATAGGGTATGAATTTTATCTACTATCTACTAATGTATTCAGAATTCTAGTGATAGGTTTCAAAAATAAGGAAAGGAAATATAAGTTTACCTTGGTAAGAATTTCATGAAAGGGGTAGTAAGGATCCAAAAATGCATGTATTTTCATAATATGATGTTTTCATGATAAATATTTGGATATGAATGAATTAAGGATAGGTTGGCTATTGCTTGTGTGTTTTCATGAAAAAGCACGGACCATGTGCTAAGTTTTATCTTTGAAAATGCTTGATATTTTTACTAGAGCCACCTATCATATTTGTGTGAGTACAAATAGTGCTGGAGCTTAACTCGCACTAGATTTTGATGCTTTGATGTATACTGATAGTGCTAGAGCCCTGCGCGCACTAGTTTTATTCGTTTACAGTGCATGAAAGTCGTACTGGAGCGTTGCTCGTATGAAGGTTTGACATGTTTTAGGGAAAATTGTGCTGATGCCTCCTGTAGATTGTGTGTCTTGGGGAGATGATACGTCGTACGCACGTTTTGAGACATGAAATGGTTACCGGCATGGTATAGGGTGGCTAAGACCTATGGTAGGTACCCTCGTACAATGATGGGGCTAAGTCCTATGGCATGCACTCCTGATAAACAGTCATGTGGGCTAAGTCCTATGGCAGGCACCCCTGACAATGATGTGGGCTAAGACCTATGACAGGCACCCTCAGACTGTGTGGGTCCACGGAGTACGTTGTACCGTGTATGTCACATGGAGTACATTGTACCATGTAGTCTTAACGACTAGTTGGTTGAGTTATCGCATGAGTAGGGTTAACCTCACCCCTCATTGCAGTTGTGATGCCCCGCATGTTGGGATCCGCGTTGCCTGGGATCACAGGGATTTATATATATAGCCTTTATCCCTAATTTATTTCTGAAATGTAACCTACATGCCTCGCTTAATATTACGTTTTATTGATAGACTTAGGTAGACCAGAAGGAGGGGTGATACCCGTGATTTGGTTTTAAAAGGAAATGTGATTTTTTTGTACAGGGTATTCCCGAATGGGGAGATTAGATTTGATTTAAATGAATTAGGGTGAGTTTTGATATAACAAGCATGAGATGATTTATGTGTTGATTTTCCATTTATATCATGCCTGTTTTTATGAATTTTGATATACTATGTATATATTCTTGTGGCATGGTTTTGATCTACATCATGCTTAAGATATAAATAAATTTGATATCATGTCATTATAAGCACGTAGATAGTGTAGCCGTTTACCTGCTTACATTATTTTCTTACTGAGCGTGTGGTTACTCACCCTTTCATTTTCCATCCCTACAAAGCATCTATAGTGGTTGAGAGCGAGTAGAAACCTACACTCCCAGTGTTCGTTGTTGCCCATCGCTGAGAGGTATACACATTAATATCATTTTGTATCTAGATAAGTACAGTACATCAACATTTTTGGATATGTAAATTTGGGGCATGTAAACATTTCTAGACATGTATTAATTAATGAAGCTAATGTAAGCAAATTTAAGTGTCTACAATTGTAATTTATGAATATTAAGTGATATTGTGTATGGTAAGGGTAAGTAGCTTCGGATCATAGCTCAACTGTTTGGTGTGGGAAAAGATTCATGACTGGGTAAATTAAATGAATAAATGCGAAACTTTTAGTGATTTTTGCATAAAGAGGGTTATGACAGCTTATGTGATGGATTTCAGAGGCTCCTTGGATGACTATTTGCCATTAGCCGAATCCGCATATAACAATAGTTATCACTCGACTATTGGGATGGAACCGTATGAAGCCTTATATGGTCATATGTAAGACCCACTTTGTATGTATTTGTTGCTATATTCCTTATGATTCATGTGATGTACACTTCCATATATTCATTGAATCATCAGAAGAGCATTGACTGAACTAAATTTGTAAATTTGATGAAACGGAATATCAGTGAATATGTGAAGTAGTCGAATAAGGGCCGAGTTGGCCACAGGCCAAACGGAAAAAGGATCGAATTAAGTCAATGGAAAATACGAAATTAAAATAAGAAAAGATGGTGGATGTATGAAGGAAAGTCAGGTTAAATTGGTTCCGAAGCAAGTGCAGGGGTAAAATGGTCAAAATATCGAAATCCGGTATTAATGCGATAGGAAAATTTTAATTAAAAATAAGGATGTAAGATATCTTGATCGATAATGAGGAAATTATACAATTTCGAGTCCAATTGATCAAGATTCGAAATTTTTAGAAATACCGAAAAGTCACCCGGAACAATATCTCGAAAATACGAAGGAATAATATCGAAAAATGGAGAAAAAATGTATTTAATAAATTAAATTAAATTAATTAAATTAGAATAAAACAATATATGTTGTAGATATTTTGGAATATTGTAGAGTATTTTAATGAATATTATAATAAAATAATTTATAAATAATAAAAATATAAAAAAGAGGAATCTGAAAACTCGGGAGAACCCGAAAACAGAAACCCGAAGGAGACCCGCGAGAACCGAGGATGATCCCAGTACACCGGCGACCGACGACTGACAACGAAGCCACGAGGAGGAAGAGGAGAGGCCGACGATCTTCAAGACACCGGAGACGCGCCGTGTAGTGGCCGGAGGACGCCGATCGGAGGAGAGGAAAAATCGAGGAGAAAAAGGGCGATTTTCGGTGAACCACGGTGACTGGGCTTGAACGGAAGCCACCGACGCATTTAGGGGGAGGAGCCGATTCTTTTGAGACCGGTATTGGCCGGCAAGACCGCCGAAAATGCCGGCAACGACAAAGTGACAGAAAGAACACCATTTGGCCGAAAGGAAAGGGAAGGAAAAAGAGGGAAAAGGAAGGAAAGAGGAAAAGAAAAGAAAAGAAAAGAAAGGAAAAAAGGGAAAAGGAAAGAAAATTTACCGTGGACGACTCGAGATTCGGGTAAGTTGACCGAGGGTCGAGATTGACCTACGGGTAAATTTCGAAAATTTATTTAATGTTATTTTAATGGAAAGTAACCCGGATTTACCTAACTGTGCAGCTTTACGACAGAGATCGAACAAGAGCCGATTGAGCTCTGATTTTCGTACCCCGCATCGTATCGGGTAAGTACATTTTAATTTCGGCAATATGAGTTCTTTAATATAGAGTTTTGATTATTTTATGGAATTATGGATTAATTTCGTATAGAAAGGAATTTTTTCGGAATTGTAATGTAATTGCCATAAATGGTATACGGGCTATCCAATGAGTTTGGAACGAAGCCCGATAATTATTGGTAAGCTGCATGAGCCCGGTATACCTGAAGAAGGGAATTAATAAGTATAAAAGGGCTGAAAATGGGCCGAGACCCAATAAGGTAGATAGGGCCCAATACTTTAAAGTTGGTCAGTAAATGCGATATACTGATCAAGATAATTGAATTGACCTCAACTGTGTGGTTATATGCAATTACGTACATTTGGTTGGCGTGCATTTGGGCTGAGAGATTTGGTATCATCGAGACAGGTTAAGTCTGCGCGCGATTCCAGGTAAGGGAATTTTACGAACTGCTACAGATAGCTTTACGAATTTTGGACGCCATTTACAGTCTTTTAAATTGTCTGAAGGGTCTAGATTTGAGATAAAAATTTTAGGGCCTCGGACGGGCAAATTACCAAAATACCCTCGTCAAGGGTAAAATTTCAAATTTTAGGAAAAAGTGTAAGGAGCAAGAACAAAGGGTTCCTGCTCGTTTTTGAAGTATTTTGATAAATGCATGAGTAGGCCGGCTAACGTTTAAATGAAATTGCACAGCATTTCATATTTCCAACAAATGTTGATTTTCGTTGAAATCGATTTGAGAAATATAGCCGCCTACGTGACTTTTCAGAAATGTGACGTGCTAGAGCTCAGCTCGCACGAGTTTTGATTTGTGCAATACTTACATTAGTGCTGGAGCGAGAGCTCGCACTAGAGTTTTACATGATTTTCATGACACGGTGCTGGAGTCTAACTCGCACCATATTTTTATATATGATTTTTGTGACAGAGTGCTAGAGCTTAGCTCACACTAGTTTTACTTGATTTTATGAGAGTGTTGGAGCACCGCTAGCACTATCTTTCTGAGATCATACGATGAGCCGTGCTTGGAGCTATAAGTGACTGTGTGTCACATCGATTAAATGGCTCGCACGTGCATTTGGAGACATGGCATGAGTATGCAGATATGATATGGGTCCACGGAGTACGTTGTACCGTGCAAGTAGCATGGAGTACGCTGTACCGTGTGGCATCTTCGAATGCGTGGTATCTTCGGATACGTGTGGCATCTACGGATGCGTAGGGTCGGATAAGACCGACGGGATGGAGTGACCCACCTTCCGGGCGGTTCCGGATCGTGGTGAGACTCCGCACACTAGGATCCGTGTAGCAGAGGGACTCCCGAGGACACATGGCCATAGTCCTGGTTATTACCGATACACAGATATTGCCTAGTCTCATATCCCATATATTTATGTTTTTGGATATTGATGTTTTCGAGAAACACAATTTTGTGGATTTTGTGTGAGTCAGGGCTACCCGAGGGAGGGGTTGAGTCATGACCTTATTATGAAATTTTAACGAGAAATAAATGATTTAAAAGATATGCATGTTAAGTTTTCATGCTTTTTGGGATTACATGTGAATTATTTTACATGACATCATAACACAGCATCTGTTTTGGAAATGTGTGGAGAAGGGGTGGTTTATGCACGGCACTACGTTCATGTAGGTTGTATTATTATCTACTTGTTCGTAGGATTGCCTTACTGAGCTTGATGTGCTCACCCCTTTCATTTTCTCACACAGATTTCTTCCATAAGATTTGGGAGACGATTGAGTACGGCATTCCAGTTGTCCGCTACTGCCGATGGTTTTTGAGGTATATACACGTTATATATGTTTTTTGCATCTAAATAACATAAGCACAGTACTATATTTTGTATGACACTGGGATGTATAGAGTGGGTATAGATATATAATGAAATTGAAGAAGTTTAGTGCGGAATATATGAATTTATATTTAAATTAAATCGTGCAGTAATTGTAAATGTATGGAGATGATATGGGCACTGACATACAGCCCAATTATTGGTTATGGTTGGTCACGATCAGAGGTAAGTATGAAATAATAAAACGCGAAAAATTTACTCTGATTTTTGGGTAGTTTTCGGTCGTGACAATAAAGGTGGTATCAGAGCAGAATTGGTCTAATGTATGTCAATGTCAATAATTAGGAAATTACATCCCTGTGTTACTGTGCTTGGTTAGATACAATCGTATATATTGAGATGGGCTTTAATTAAGAAATGGTTGTGAATGCAGGACTATAGGCAAGATGCCTGTTACTCATCGCGGTAAAGGAGGTCTGGCACGAGGCAAAGGCCGTAGAGGTAGGCCTGCGACTGATAGACGTGCCAAGTTACCTCATGAGACTCAGGAGGAGGCTGAGGTAGAGACCGGGGTAGAGCATGCCCCCACAGGGTCCTACAGAGAGATATACTACAGAACAGGGTACTGTAGAGAGGGATACTGTAGAGAGATATGCTGAGGCGATTGAGGCACGTTTCGCTAGGATAGAGTGGAGCCTCGAGATGATTATGGAGTTGGTTTCGTAGTCAGTACAGGGAGTTAGAGGTGGACAGGGTGATGCTGGACAGGCAGCTACTCCTGATGCGCCTGCTCAGCCAGCTCAGGATACAGAGACTCCTACACCCCCACCAGTCCAGGACATGGATTCTCCTGTTGCCCCGCACCAGAGTATTAGAGATTGGGGTTATAGTTGTGATATGGATAGACTGTGACAGTTCCAGCAGTTCAAACCGCCGGCATTTAGCGGGGCGAAGGACCCAGTGGTAGCTGGGGATTGGTTGAGCAAGATGGAGAAGCTATACGGGTTCTTCGAGTGTACCCCTATGGAGATGGTAGCATTCGCTGCTTTTATGTTTAGGGGATCGACGGAGCATTGGTGGAAGTCCACCAGACAGATTCTCGAAGCTAGACATACCGTGATTAGCTGGGAGCTATTTTTTGGAGGCTTTTCGGAGGCAGTACGTCCCATATACAGCGCAGTGGAACCTGCAGTTTGAGTTTTTGAGTCTGACCCAGGGGAGTCGATCGGTAGATGAGTATGAGTCGAGGTTCATCTCCCTGGGCAGATATGATCTGGACACCATGAGTAGTAAGACTAAGAAGGTCCGAAGATTTATTGATGGATTGAGGCCAGCGATCAGATCTAGATTGGTCCCTTTAGCTATTCTGACTTACGATGAGGCAGTGAGTAGGGCGCAGTTGATTGAGCAGGATTTTGAGAGGACTGCCTCAAAGTTCGAGAAGGTTGGCAGCAGACTTAGAGAGAGGAAGAGACCAGTGGGGGACAGAGGGTCTAGTTATAGAGGGGGCAGACAGTTGATTGGGAAGAGGCCAAGGATAGAGGAGATTCGAGAGAGGCCAGTTAGACCTCCAGTTTATCCGGACATTTCTTCTGCTCCACAAAAAGGTATTGTGATAGGTGGGCCAAGACTTACGATTGAGAGATGCGGTAGGTGTGGTAGATATCACGGTGATAGACCCTGCTTTAGTCCTACAGTGGTATGCTATCGATGCGAGAAGCCCGGGCATGTGATCAGAGATTGTCTCGAGATAGTTGAGAGTGCCCCTCAGAAGGGCAAGGGTTCAGAGAGGGCTTCTGGCGATACATCTGCGCCGCGGAGGAAAGCGATAGCGGCAGAGAAGGGGAAGCAAGCGGTTGGTACAGGGCAAGTGCATGCTCTTGACCAGGATACAGCTGATCAGTCATCAGATGTGGTGAAAGGTATTATTCTGATCTATGATTTAGAAGCATATGTGTTAATAGATCCTGGTTCTACGCATTCATTTATATCACCTTTGTTTGCATTTAAATTGTGTAATGATGTGAAACCTACCCCTCTGAGTAGAAAGCTATCTATAATGACACCCATGAACACTAGCCAATTAGTGGAGTATGTATTGAGGGATTGTGAGCTGAAATTAGGTGGTAGAGTGATGACAGCCAATCTAATCTTGATACACATGAGAGATTTTGATGTAATCCTAGGAATGGATTTGTTGGCTGCTTATCGAGCTATTTTAGATTGTTTTGCCAGGACAGTCACATTTCATACTCCAGAAAAATGTATTGTGCAATTTCCTTGAAGTAAATAAGAATGAGAATTTTATAAGAGTATGAATGAATGAAATACTAATTTGGTGAATAATGTTGTGAAGGTTATATTACATACATTGTAGATACGGATGTGACACGTCTGGAATTGACAGACATTCCAGTAGTCAGAGAATTTCCAGATTTTTTTTCGGATGAGTTACCAGGGTTACCGCTAGTGAGGGAGACAAAGTTCAGTATTGATATGACACCCGGTACAAAGCTGATATCTAGACCACCGTACAGGATGGCTCCAGTTGAGTTAGAGGAGCTGAGGAAACAGTTACAGGAACTGTTAGAGAAGGGGTTTATCAGACCCAGTGTGTCACCGTGGGGAGCACCGGTTCTGTTTGTGAGGAAGAAGGATGGAAGCCTACGATTGTGTATCGACTATCGATTGTTGAACAAGGCTACCATCAAGAATAAGTACCCCCTTCCGAGGATTGATGATTTACTGGATCAGTTACAGGGAGCACAGGTCTTTTCCAAGATTGATCTTAGATCTGGGTACCATCAATTGAGAGTTCGGGATGGAGATGTACCCAAGACAGCTTTTCGCACCCGTTATGGTCACTTTGAGTTTATGGTTATGCCATCCGGGTTGACGAACGCTCCCGCAGCTTTTATGTCATTGATGAATGTGGTGTTTCGACCTTATTTAGATCAATTTGTGATTATCTTTATCAATGACATCTTGGTTTATTCGAGGTCCAGAGAGGAGCATGAGCAGCACCTGAGGATTGTATTGTAGACCCTCCGTGAGAAACGGTTGTATGCTAAACTCAGTAAGTGTGACTTTTGGCTTGAGCAGATCTCATTTTTGGGACATATTGTGTCGAGGGATGGTGTATCAATAGACCCATCCAAAATTGAGGCAGTCGTTCAGTGGCAGAGGCCTCAGATAGTTACAGAGATCAGGAGCTTTCTGGGTTTAGCTGGATAGTATAGACGGTTTGTGGAGGGGTTTTCGAGATTGGCTACTCCGTTGACACGTCTCACTCGGAAGAGTGTTGCATTTGAGTGGGACGACAGATGTGAGGAAAGTTTTCAGGAGCTGAAGCGTCGATTGACCTCTGCTCCGATTCTCACCATTCCTATCAGCTCAAGAGGTTTTTTTGTTTACATAGATGCTTCTTACCTAGGACTGGGTTGTGTATTGATGCAGGATGGAATGGTAGTCGCTTATGGATCCAGACAGCTGAAGGATCATGAGAGGGACTACCCGACCCATGACTTAGAGTTGGCGGCCGTAGTGTTTGCATTGAAGATATGGCGCCACTATCTGTATGGTGAGAAATTTTAGGTATTTACCGATCACAAAAGCCTCAAGTATCTGTTCTCGCAAAAGGAATTGAACAAGAGACAGAGAAAGTGGCTTGAGCTTCTGAAGGATTAAGACTGTGAGATCTTATACCACCCGAGTAAGGTGAATGTAGTGGCTGACGCGTTGAGTAGGAAGCATCTCGGGTTGGTTGCTTATATGATGGTACGGGAGCACGAGTTATTAGAGCAGTTTGCGAGCCTCAGTTTGGATGTGACCCCGCCTGATGCTGATAGTGGTTATATGATTGCTAGCCTGCGATTGGAGCTAGATTTGATGGATCAGATTCGACAGGTTCAGCGTGATGATCAGCAGTGTATTGAGATAGTCAGGCAGATGCAGAGGGGTATTGAGACTGAGTTTGAGTTGAGTTCAAATGGATTACTGAGGTTCCAAGACAAGATATGTGTTCCCGAGGATCCTGAGATCAGGAGGTTGATCTTGACAGAGGCTCATTCGTCGAGGTATACCTTGCATCCGGGTAGTACAAAGATGTATCAGAATCTCTGGAAGGTATACTTGTGGTCGAGGATGAAGAGAGATATAGCAGAGTTTGTTGCGAGATGTCTCGTCTGTTAGTAGGTGAAGGTAGAGCATCAGAAGCCTGCAGGGTTATTGCTGCCTCTACCTATACCGACTTGGAAATGGGAGCATGTCACCATGGACTTTGTGATGGGCTTACCGAGGACTCGTAGAGGGAATGATGCCATATGGGTGATAGTCGACAGATTGACGAAGTCGGCACATTTCCTAGCGATGAGAGTCACCGATACTCTGAGTAGATTGGCGGAGCTATATGTACGCGAGATTATGAGACTGTATGGTGTCCTAGTGAGTATTGTGTCAGATAGGGGTTCCCGCTTCACTTCCCATTTCTAGGAACACTTTTAAGAAGCTATGGGGACCCAGTTGAGATTCAGTATAGCTTTCCATCCTCAGACAGATGGGCAGTCAGAGAGGACTATACAAACCCTGGAGGATATGTTGAGAGCTTGTGTACTTGATTTTAGAGGCTCATGGGATGGTCACCTACCACTCGCGGAGTTCGCCTACAATAATAGTTATCATTCGAGTATCGAGATGGCACCATATGAGGCCTTGTATGGCCATAGATGTCGATCTCCTGTAGGATGGGAGGAGGTTGGTGATAGGCAGATATTCGCTCCCGATTTGATACGTCAGGCCTCTGAGGATGTCCAGTTGATTTGTGAGAGGTTAAGGACAGCTCAGAGTTGACAGAAAAGTTATACTGACAGGAGACGTAGACCGTTGGAGTTTACAGCAAGGGAGTCAATATTTTTAAAAATTTCTCTTTCCAAGGGTATTACGAGATTCGAAAAGAGAGGGAAGTTGAGCCCTCGCTTCATAGGACCATTTGAGATACTCGAGAGAGTGGGAGATCGAGCTTACAGGCTAGCGTTGCCACCAGAGCTAGCAAATGTCCATAATGTCTTCCACGTCTCCATGTTTCGGAAGTATCAGCCGGATCCATCGCATGTGATCAGATACGAGCCACTGGAGCTCAGTGAGAGTATGTCCTATGTTGAGAGACCGATTCAGATTATGGATAGGAAGGAGAAGGTATTGAGATCGAAGACGATTCCTTTGGTGAAAGTACTGTGGCAGCATCACACTCCAGAGGAAGCGACTTGGGAGTTAGAGAGTTGGATGAAAGAGAATTACCCGGAGTTGTTCAGAGACTGATTTCGTTCCAATTTGGAGGACCAAATTTTTTTAGTGGGGGAGATTATGTAAGACCCACTTTGTATGTATTTGTTGCTATATTCATTATGATTCATGTGATGTACACTTTCATATATTCATTGAATCATAAGAAGAGCATTGACTGAACTAAATTTGTAAATTTGATGAAACAGAATATTGGTGAATATGTGAAGTAGTCGAATAAGGGCCGAGATGGCCACAGGCCAAACGAAAAAAGGATCGAATTAAGTCAATGGAAAATACGAAATTAAAATAAGAAAAGATGGTGGATGTATAAAGGAAAGTCAGGTTAAATTGGTTCCGAAGCAAGTGCAGGGGTAAAATGGTCAAAATACCGAAATTCGGTATTAATGCGATAGGAAAATTTTAATTAAAAATAAGGATGTAAGATATCTTGATCGATAATGAGGAAATTATACAATTTCGAGTCCAATAGATCAAGATTCAAAATTTTTAGAAATACCGAAAAGTCACCCAGAATAATATCGAAAAATGGAGAAAAAATGTATTTAATAAATTAAATTAAATTAAATTAATTAAATTAGAATAAAATAATATAAGTTGTAGATATTTTGGAATATTGTAGAGTATTTTAATGAATATTATTATAATAAAATAATTTATAAATAATAATAATATATAAAAAAAGAGGAATCTGAAAACTCGGGAGAACCCGAAAACAGAAACTCGAAGGAGACCCACGAGAACCGAGGACAATCCTAGCACACCGACGACCGACGACCGATGACGAAGCCACGAGGAGGAATAGGAGAGGCCGACGATCTTCAGGACACTGGAGTCGCGTCGTGTAGTGGTCGGAGGACGCCGATCGGAGGAGAGGAAAAATCGAGGAGAAAAGGGGTGATTTTCGACGAACCACGGTGACTGGGCTTGAACGGAAGCCACTGACGCGTTCAGGGGGAGGAGCCGGTTCTTTTGAGACCGGTATCGGCCGGTAAGATTGCCGAAAACGCCAGCAACGGCAAAGTGACAGAAACGGCACCGTTTGGCCGAAAGGAAAGGGAAGGAAAATGAGGGAAAAGGAAGGAAATAGGAAAAGAAAAGAAAAGAAAGGAAAAAAGGGAAAAGGAAAGAAAATTTACTGGAGACGACTCAAGATTCGGGTAAGTTGACCGAGGGCCGAGATTGACCTACGGGTGAATTTCGAAAATTTATTTAATATTATTTTAATGGAAAGTAACCCGGATTTACCTAACTGTGAAGCTTTACGGCAGAGACCGAACGAGAGCCGATTGAGCTCTGATTTTTGTACCCCGCATCGTATCGGGTAAGTACATTTTAATTTCGGCAATATGAGTTCTTTAATACAGAGTTTTGATTATTTTACGGAATTATGGATTAATTTCGTATAGAAAGGAATATTTTTTGGAATTGTAATGTAATTGCCATAAATGGTATACGGGCTATCCAATGAGTTTGGAACGAAGCCTAATAATTATTGGTAAGCTGCATGAGCCCGGTATACCTAAAGAAGGGAATTAATAAGTATATAAAGGCTGAAAATAGGCCGAGACCCAATAAGGTAGATAGGGCCTAATACTTTAAAGTTGGTCAGTAAATGTGATATACTGATCAAGATAATTGAATTGACCTCAACTGTGTGGTTATATGCAGTTACATACATTTGGTTGGTGCGCATTTGGGCTGAGAGATTCGATATCATCGAGACAGGTTAAGTCTGCGCGCGATTCCAAGTAAGGAAATTTTACGAACTGCTAGAGATAGCTTTACGAATTTTCGACGCCATTTACAGTCTTTTAAATTGTCCGAAGGGTCTAGATTTGAGATGAAAATTTTAGGGCCTCGGACGGGCAAATTACCAAAATACCCTCGTCAAGGGTAAAATTTCAAAATTTAGGTAAAAGTGTAAGGAGCAAGAACAAAGGGTTCCTGCTCATTTTTGAAGTATTTTGATACATGCATGAGTAGGCCGGCTAACTTTTAAATGAAATTGCACAACATTTCATATTTCCAACAAATGTTGATTTTCGTTGAAATCGATTTGAGAAATGTAGCCGCCTACATGACTTTTCAGAAATGTGATGTACTAGAGCTCAGTTCGCACGAGTTTTGATTTGTGCAATGCTTACATTAGTGCTGGAGCGAGAGCTCGCACTAGAGTTTTACATGATTTTCATGACACGGTGCTGGAGTCTAACTCGCACCATATTTTTATATATGATTTTCGTGACAGAGTGCTAGAGCTTAGCTCGCACTAGTTTTACTTGATTTTATGAGAGTGCTGGAGCACCGCTCGTACTATCTTTCTGAGATCATACGATGAGCCGTGCTTGGAGCGGCGGGTGACTGTGTGTCACATCGATTAAATAGGCTCGCACATGCGTTTGGAGACATGGCATGAGTATGCAGATATGATATGGGTCCATGGAGTACGTTGTACCGTGCAAGTAGCATGGAGTACGCTGTACCGTGTGGCATCTTCTGATGCGTGGTATCTTCGGATACGTCTGACATCTACGGATGTGTAGGGTCGGATAAGACGGACGGGATGGAGTGACCCACCTTCCGGGTGGTTCCCGATCGTGGTGAGACCCCTCACACTAGGATCCGTGTAGCAGAGGGACTCCCGAGGACACATGGCCATAGTCTTAGTTATTACCGATATACAAATATTGCCTAGTCTCGTATCCCGTATATTTATGTTTTCGGATACAATTTTATGGATTTTGTGTGAGGCAGGGCTACTCGAGGGAGGGGTTGTGTCCTGACCTTATTATGAAATTTTAACGAGAAATAAAAGATTTAAAAGATATGCATGTTAAGTTTTCATGCTTTTTGGGATTACATGTGAATTATTTTACATGACATCATGACATAGCATCTGTTTTGGAAATGTGTGGAGAAGGGGTGGTTTATGCACGGCACTACGTTCATGTAGGTTGTATTGTTATCTACTTGTGCGTAGGATTGCCTTACTGAGCTTGATGTGCTCACCCTTTTCATTTTCTCACACAGATTTCTTCCAGTAGATTTGGGAAGCGACTGAGTACGGCATTCCAATTGTCCACTGCTGTCGATCTTTTTTGAGGTATATGCACATTATATATGTTTCTTGTATCTAAATAACATGAGCACAGTACTATATTTTGTATGACACTTGGATGTATAGAGTGGGTATAGATATATAATGAAATGGAAGAAGTTTAGTGCAGAATATATGAATTTATATTTAAATTAAATCGTGCACTAATTGTAAATGTATGGAGATGATATGGGCACTGACATACAACCCAATTATTGGTTATGGTTGGTCACGATCAGAGGTAAGTATGAAATAATAAAACGTGAAAAATTTACTTTGATTTTTGGATAGTTTTGGGTCGTGACATCATAGGTGTCGATCTCCTATTAGATGGGTCAGTCAGATGGTCAGTCAAAGAGAACTATCCAAACTTTGGAGGATATGTTGAGAGCTTGAGTGATGGGTTTTAGAGGCTCCTTGGATGACTATTTGCCATTAGCCAAATTTACCTATAACAATAGTTATCACTCGAGTATTAGGATGGCACTGTATAAAGCCTTATGTGGTCATAGGTGTCGATCTCCTATTGGATAGGAAAAACTGGGTGACCGAAAAATCTTTGTTCCTGATTTAGTAAAGCAAGCCTTTAAGGGTGTCTAGATGATATGCGAGAGATTGAGGACAAATTATAGTAGGCAGAAATGCTACGCTGAGACAAGTTGAAGGCTTTTGGACTTCACTGTAGGGGAATTAGTGTTTCTAAAAGTTTCTCCCTCCAAAGGGATAATGAGGTTCGAGTGGGAGATAAGGCGTATAGGTTGGCGTTGCCACCTAAGTTGACAAGCATCCATAACATCTTCCACATTTCGATGCTTCAGAAGTATCATCCAGACCTGGCACATGTGATTCAGCATGAGCCGTTGGAGCTCATAGAGGATATGTCATATGTAAATAAGCTGACTCGAATATTGGACAAAAAAGAGAAGGTCTTACGGTCTAAGACGATCTCTTTGGTTAAAGTTCTCTGCCAGTATCACACTTCAGAGGAAGCTACGTGGGAATTGGAGAGCTTGATGCAAGAGAAGTATCCCGAGTTGTTCGAGGGCAGACTTGGTTCTAATTTGGAGGACCAAATTTCTTAAGGTGGGGAGGAATGTAAGACCCGAAAATTCAGTGTCATTTCTTTAAGAAGTTGTTATTGTAAACATGGATTCATGAAATCATGAATAATAAAGAAGAAATAATTTAATTCTAAGTCCAATTGATCAAGATATGAATTTATTGTGAACCCGAAATTTTCCCACATCGGGAATTTCTCTTGGAAATATGGAAAAAAATTTCGAAAAATAATAATAATAAATAAAAATATTTTCGAAAAAATAAAAATAAAATATGATGTACATATAAATTTGTCAAGATAAATTAAATAATATATATGTACATGTGTGTGGATATTAATGTATAAAAATACATTATGATACTATAATATTACTATAATAATATAAGATATTTTGTAATATTATTATTATAATTGTCACGACCTTCAACTTACCAAAATACGTACAAATTTTTTGCATTTTCATGCGTTGTTTATTAATCATCCTTATCACGATCGTGAACAGCCACACAACTAAACAGTTGGGTTGTGTGTCAATGTCTACCTCATCCATCCATAACAATTTAATTTTAAAAGTAAACACTTTTATAAAATACATCAGAGTTACTGTTTACAAGTGTTTACATTGCTTTACATCCCCAATATCTACATACAAAATGCTACTGTGCTATGTCTAGTTTAGATACAAAATAATTCAAGTATGTATACCTCACACGATGGGATGCAGCGGATACCAAAAAGGGAACGCCTTCAGTCATGCTTAATCTATACTCAAAGCTCTGTAGAGAGGGGAAAAATAAGGGGGGTGAGCAAACCACACACTCAGTAAGGTAATCATGCGAACAGGTAGATACTACACTATCTACGTGATCGTGATGCCATGCTGCAAAGCCTTTAATTTATCATTTTATCTCAAAACATGAGTGTATGATTGTGTTAATGGTATGTAAAACAATGCACAAAACCCATTCAAAGCATGGCAATAACCATCATGCATAATTTATAAGTAAAGCATGGCATTAATCATCATGCATATTTCAGAAGTAAGCATGGCATTAAACATCATGCATCAGTGCACTTTAAAAACCATTAACATACTTTCATCTCAAAACAATTCAACTCTAGTAAGGATTCGGTCCCTCCTACGGACTATCCTGACCCACAAAACATTTCAAACATGAATTTATTCTCAAAGCAATAGACATGTGAGATAGGCAATTCAATAAGGGAAATAACCTCTAGGTCTATGGCCATAACCTGTGACACCGACTACACGGATCAAGTGTACAAGATATCACCACTATCTACTTCCACACGAGAGGTAGGTCAAATCCTACCCACCGGTCCATAGCAGATCTTGTCCAAAGACAGCATATCACAATCTCAACATGGTACAATGTACTCCATGCTACCTGCACGGTACAACGTACTCCGTGGACCCACTTCAACATATCATATCATGCCACATCTCAATCGCACGTATGAGCCTATTTAATCGGTACAACCTCTTGTCTACGCGAAGCTCCTAACACGGCTATCAATATGTCAAAATATCACAAATGCACGTACGAGCCTATTTAATCGATGCAACACTCAGTCTATCCGAAGCTCCAAGCACGACAACAAATAAGGTGGGCATCTAGTGCGAGCTAAGCTCCAAGCACCATGCCAAAACCAGTATGAAATCCATGTGAAAACTAGTGTGAGCTAAACTCCATCACTCATGTGTATAAAACATGTCAAATCTCGCACGAGTCATACTCTAGCACGCTTTCATTCTCACGAAAACCATGCAGGTGGCTCAATTCTTTGCAAGATATGGTTAACAAACCAAAACATCTCATTTCTTTTGCAAAACATTTCAAATGTTAGCCAACCTACAAATCATTTGCTAAAAAGCAATACAACATGATTTTCCAAAGCATTATGCTTTTATTTTCATGCACTTTTCTCAAACACCTAACTTTTGCCCTTCAATCACCCAATTTCATTTCCTAACATCTCATGCATTCTAGCAAAGCATTTAAGCGCCCAATTGCGCACAGATATCTCTAAGAGTCCACAGAATTCCCTTACCTCGATTTACTTGGGGTGCGACTCTCTTCCTTTATGCTTCTCGCGTTCTTATCTCAACTTGCTCCGGTGTATCCTCGGGAGCTGCAAATCATCCATCAAACACTAGAGTTAATGCTTTTAACTCCTATTCAACTATGCATTTATCCAATGCTTTAAATACACATTTTACCTCTTGTGGTAAATCTCACAATTTATCCAAAAATCAACACCTCCAAATCATACTCATAACACTATTATCACTTCAAGATATCTCATTCCTCATTAACCTCAATACGTTCCACTTTCTCACTCTAGACCATTTCTAGGTTATGGTGGATTCTTTGCTTTCTAGGTTGTTCCTATCATTCATATGTACATTAAACAACTCTAAAATCAATATCCAAATAATGTACTTGAGTTGTTTCATTAGAAACTCACCTAGCTTGATTTCATTTTTGCTTCAAATGGAAATGCACCCTTGTCCTTCAATCTAACAAATGGGGAAATGCCTCCAAGCTATGTTGTTCTTCTCTTTGATGTGAACAACTTTATGTCTAATAGCCTTCCCTCAAATCTTCTTGAAAATAGCCAGATTTAGAGAGAAAAATCTAGGTTTTGGGTTTGGAATGGAGAGGGAATGGCTTTGTCCTGAAATCTACAGATCCAACTGCTCCTATTTTTAGATTCAGCTTGATGAGATCGATCTGCCTTAGGTGGAGATCGATCTTGGGTGGAGATCGATCTAGTCCTCTTAAAATCCCTCTTTTCCACGACATTTTGAAGGCAGGAGATCAATCTATCGAGGCTTGAGATCGATCTGCTTCAAACAGAAGGTTAAGGAGATCGATCTGGTCTTATGGGAGATCGATCTGCTTCCAACCCAAGAGCTAAGCAGATCGATCTGTTCCATGAAGGATCCAACTGCATTTTATAGAATGTGTTAGGAGATCGATCTGGCTCCCTTGGAGATCGATCTGTCCTGTTTCGTAGCTCAAAATAAGAGCATTTTGGCTCTTTCAGATCGATCTGTCATTCATATTCCCAAATTTTCTGCAGTTTTTCTGCAGCAACACATACCAAACTTCATACCTTTTATTGCCATGGTCATTTCCTCATCCAATCATCTTTGAGACTTGAAAATGGCATCCATTCATACTTTATACCTATTAAAACTTGTCTGAAATATTTGTATATCCAAAGGTACTTGATATAACCCAAATGAAAGTGCACAACTTATGAAATCTTTCTTCCATTTTACCACACTACTCACTTTTCATTTCACTCACAATCATCACATATTAAAGTCCATTCATTCACATTCATACATAATGTAACTTGTATGTACAATCACAACTCTTATTACGTGTGTGTATCTTAAACTTATGGACTTACATTTCATACACTTCCCTTATGAATTCATAGTATAACTCCATTTACATTTCTGTGTACATATATACAATTATACATATACGGGGTCTCACATTCTCCTCCACTTAGAAAATTTGGTCCTCCAAATTAGAACCAATCATTCTGTGAACAACTCTGGATACTTCTCCCGCATCAAACTCTCCAATTCCCATGTGGCCTCTTCCACTGTGTGATGTTGCCAAAGAACCTTCACTAAGAGAATTATCTTTGTCCTCAACACTTTATCTTTTCTGTCCAATACCTGAACCGACCTCTCAATGTACGTCATGCTTTCATTGAGCTGCAATGGCTCATATCTTATCACATGTGCCGGGTGCGGGTGATACTTCCTTAACATGGATACATGGAAGACGTTATGCACACTTGCCATCTCTAGTGGCAATGTCAATCTATAAGCCTTATCTCCCACCTTATCAAGTATCTCAAAAGGCCTTATATATCGAGGGCTCAACTTTCCCTTCTTCCCAAATCTCATAATTCCCTTCGAAGGAGAAACTTTTAAGAACAGTGGCTCACCCACATTAAACTCTAGTGGTCTTCCTCTCTTATCAGCGTAACTCTTTTATTAGCTCTGAGCTTTTTGTAATCTCTCACATATCAATTGGATGTCTTCAGATGCCTACTGCACTAAGTTTGGAGTAAAAATCTGTTTGTCACCAATCTCTTCCCATCCAATAGGGGAATGGCATCTACGCCCATACAGTGCCTCATCTGGTTCCATCCCGATACTCGCATGAAAATGTTATTATAGGCGAACTTTGCGAGTGGCAAATGGTCATCTCAGGAGCCTCCAAAATCCAATGCACACGCTCTCAACATATCCTCCAGGGTCTATATAATCCTCTCTGACTGACCATCTGTCTGAGGATGAAATGCGATGTTAAAACTCAACTGGGTCCTCATCGCTTCCTGAAAACGTTCCCAGAAGTGGGACGTGAAGCGAGCATCCCTATTAGAAACAACGCTCACTGGAATTCCATGTAGCCTCACTATCTCTCACACATATAGGTTTGCTAACTGGCTCAGAGTATCGATAGCTCTCATAGCTAGAAAATGGGCTGATTTCATCAACCGATCCATAATCACCCATATGGCATCATGACCTTTGCGGGTCCTCGGTTATCCCATCACAAAATCCATGGTGACATGCTCCACTTCCATGTCGGTATCGGTAGAGGCTGCAATAACACTGCAGGCTTATGATGCTTTACCTTCACCTTCTGACAAATGAGACACTTAGCAACATATTCTACAATGTGCTTTTTCATCTCAGACCACCAATAAACCTTTCGAAGGTTTTAATACATCTTTGTACTCCTTGGAGGTATCGTATACCTCGATGAGTGAGCCTCTGTCAAGATCAATCTTCTGATCTCTGCATCATCATGAACACATATCCTACCTCGAACCTCAATAATCCATCAAAACTCCACTCAAAATCAGTCTCTGTGCCCCTCTGTATTTACCCGACAATATCACTGCACTGTTGATCAATCCGCTGAACCTGTCGAATTCGATCTACCAGATTCGATTCCAACTGCAGGCTAGCTACCATAACACCACCATCAACACTGGGCGGGGTCACATCCAAACTGAGGTTTGTGAACTGTTCCAACCGTTCGTGTTCCCTGATCATCATAAATGATACCATCCTAAGATGTTTCCTACTCAATGCATCAGCAACTACATTCACTTTACTCGGGTGGTACAGGATCTCACAATCATAATCCTTTAAGAGCTTGAGCCATCTCCTCTGTCTCATGTTTAGCTCTTTCTGCGAGAACAGGTATTTAAGGCTCTTATGATCCATGTAAATCTGAAATCTCTCACCATAGAGGTAGTGGCGCCATATTTTCAGCGCAAACACCACCGCTGCCAACTCCAAGTCATGGGTCGAGTACTTCCTCTCATGATGTTTTAACTGCCCTGATCCATAGGCTACTACCTTCCTATCCTGCATCAATACACAACCCAGTCCTAGGTGTGAAGCATCTGTATACACCGAGAAACCTCCTGAGCTGGTAGGAATGGAGAGTATCAGAGCTGTGGTTAATCTCTTTTTCAACTCCTCAAAACTTTTCTCACACTTATCATCCCACACGAATTCCACATTCTTTCTCTTGAGATGTGTCAAAGGAGCAGCTAACCTCGAGAATCCCTCTACAAACCTTCAGTAATACCCAGCTAAACTTAGGAAATTTCTGATCTCTGTCACTGTCTGGGGTCTCTACCACTGAACTACGGCCTTAATCTTAGATGGATGTACTAATAATCCATCTTTTGAAACTATATGACCCAGAAAAGAGATCTGTTCCAACAAAAAATCACATTTACTGAGTTTAGCGTATAACTTCTTCTCTCGGAGGGTTTATAGCACTATCCTTAAATGCCTTTCATGTTCCTCTCTAGATCTTGAGTACACCAGTATATCATCAATAAACACGATCACAAATCGATCTAAATACTGGTGGAATACCTCATCAATGACATAAAAGTTACGAAAGAATTCGTCAACCCAAATAGCATAACCATAAACTCATAATGTCCATACCCGGTGCGAAAAAATGTCTTAGGTACGTCTCTACTCCGTATCTTCAACTGATGGTACCTAGATCTCAGATCTATCTTGGAAAATACCTGCGCTCCCTTAAGCTGATCCAACAAGTCATCGATGCATGGAAGGGGATACTTATTCTTGATGGTGGCCTTATTCAACAATCGGTAATCTATACACAGTCAGAAGCTTCCATCCTTCTTCCTTACAAATAGAATCGGTGCTCCCCAAGGTGAGATGCTCGGTCTGATGAACCCCTTCTCTAGCAACTCTTGCAGTTGTTTCTTTAGTTCTTCCAACTCAACTTGAGCCATTTTGTATGGTGGCTTGGATATCGGCTCTGTACTAGGTGCCAATTCTATTCCAAATTCCATCTCCCTATCTGGAGGTTACCCTGGTAATTCATCCGGCAAGACATCTGGAAATTCCTTGACCACTGGTATGTCTATCAACTCCGAACGTGCCTTATTTGTCTCAACCACATAAGCAATGTATCGTTCATATTATCCTTTCCATCATTAGTAACACAATCATCACATACACACATATAATTGATAAATAAATTCATCTCTCAAATATCATAAATTTAGATCATACTCTTTTCATTTATAAAGATCATATCATTTCATTTCTTTTGATCAAAATTTACAATAAGATTTTCTAATCCTGAGAACATCAAGGTTCTAGCACGACAATCCATAATAACATGGTTTGTAGCCAGCCAATCCATACCTAAGATTACATCAAAATCACTCACATTCAATAAGATCAAATCGGCTGCCATTTCTTTACCTCCTATCCTCATCTTACAATTCTTATATACATGCTCGGTCAATTGACTATCATTCATAGGGGTAGATATCATTAACATCTTATCTAGCAGTATGGGTTTTACGTGCTTCAAGAATTTAGATGCAAAAGATGGTGATAGGAAGGAATGCGTGGCACCAGGATCAAACAATACCTATGCTTCTAAATCAAAGATTTGGATGGTACCTTTAACCACATCCGAAGACTGATCTGTAGTGTCCTGGTCCAGTTCGTGCACTCATCCTCTACTCACACCCACTGCCAGCTTCCCCTTTTCCTTTGTTATAGCCCTCCTCCTCGGAGTAGCTGTCCCAACTGGAGCTCTCTCTGGCTCCTTGCCCTTTTGTGGGGCTCTCTCTATCATCTCTGGGCAATCTCTGGTTATCTGCCTTGGTTTCCCACATCTGAAGCATACTATCTGAGGTTCATAACATGGTCGAGTACCATGGTACCTGCCACACTTATCGTACTTCTCTGTCGTAGGCCGTGGCCCTCCAATCATAATTCCCTTAGTTGGAGCTATGGTCGGATACATGGGAGTATTAACTATCCTCTCCCGGATCCCCTCGATCCTCGACCTCTTTCCAAAAAATCTCTTGCTTCCCTTATAACTGAATCCTCTATCCATCATTGGTCTCTTCTTATCCCTGTCCCTCATCTTACTAACCTTTCTAAACTCAGAGGCAATCCTATCGACATCTTGCTCCCACAATTGCGCCCTGCACATTGCCTCCTCATAGGTCGGTATATCCAGAGGAACCAATCTGGACCTGATGGTCGGTCTCAGACCATCCACAAACTTCTAAATTTTCTCGACCTTATTACTCATTGTGTTAGGATCATACTTGCCTAGGGAGATATAGGTCGTTTCATACTCATCCACAATCCTACTTCCTTGGGTCAGTCTCAAAAATGTTATTTTCATCTTTCTCTGAGCGGTATCCGGTACATACTGTCTCTGAAAAGCTTCCAAAAACACATCCCAGCTGATCTCAGTATGTCGGGCTCTCAAAATAGGCCTGGTGGATTTCCACCAATGTTTTGCTGATCCTTTCAGCATAAAAGCGACAAACGCTACAATCTCAGTAGTAGTGCACTCAAAGAACCCATACAGCTTCTCGATCTCATTTATCCAATCCTGAGCAGCTACTGGGTCCTTTACTACACTGAAAGACGACGATCCAAACTTCTGAAACTTTCGTAATCTATCCAAATCATAACCGTAACCCCAACCTCTACTAGCCTGTGGTGTAGCAACAGGTGTAGGCACATCCTGTGCAGGTGGGGGTGTAGGTGTCTCTGTCGTCTGAGGTCTTTAGGCTGGCCTTACCCGTGCCTCAAGAACTGTCGCCTGCTCGGCATCACCCTGTGTAGCGGGACTCTAACTATCGCCAACTCTAGGTAAAGATTGGGTGATCAATTCCAATATCATCTCAATGCTCTGCTCAATCCTCGCAAAGCGAGCCTCAGTACTCTCGAGTCTCTCCTCTGGACCTTGTGGAGCATGCTCAACCTCAGCCTCTACCTCAATCTCTTCCTGAGCCTCGTGTGTTTCTGGATTAACACGACCCCTAGGCCTACCCCTACGGCCTCTAACTTATGCCCTCGCCCCTCTACTACAACTGGTATTAGGCATAATTGCTTAATTCCCTCCATTCACATCAAATTCTTAGTCAACCCATCGACACACGCACAATTTGTATCTAAACAAGCATAGTAACATGGGGATGTAATTTTCCAACATATTAAGTATTTTAGACATGACCACGTCAGACCAACCCAGGCTCTGATACCAATTTCTATCACGACCCTCAACTTACCAAAACACGTACAAATTTTTTACATTTTCATGCGTTGTTTATTAATCATCCTTACCTCGATTGTGATCAGCCACACAACTCAATAGTTGGGTTGTGTATCAATGTCTACCTCATTCATCCATAACAATTTAATTTCAAAAGTAAACACTTTTATAAAATACATCAGAGTTACTGTTTACAAGTGTTTACATTGCTTTACATCCCCAATGTTTACATACAAAATGCTACTGTGCTATGTCTAGTTTAGATACAAAATAATTCAAGTGTGTAAACCTTACGCGATGGGATGCAGTGAATACCAAAAAGGGAACGCCTTCAGTCACACTCAATCTATACTCAAAGCTCTGTAGAGAGGGGGAAAATAAGGGGGTGAGCAAACCACACGCTCGGTAAGGCAATCATGTGAACAGGTAGATACTGTACTATCTACGTGATCGTGATGTCATGCTCAAAACCCTTTAATTCATCATATTATCTCAAAACATGAGTGTATGATTGTGTTAATGGTATGTAAAACAATTCATGCTATTAAATTTAGTGCACAAAACCCATTCAAAGCATGACACTAACCATCATGCATAATTTATAAGTAAAGCATGGCATTAATCATCATGCATATTTCACAAGTAAGCATGGCATTAAACATCATGCATCAACGCACTTTAAAAACCATTAACATATTTTCATCTCAAAACAATTCAACTCTAGTCAGGATTCGGTCCCTCCCTCGGACTATCTTGTCCCACAAAACATTTTAAACATGGATTTATTCTCAAAGTAATAGACATGTGAGATAGGTAATTCAATAAGGGAAATAACCTCTAAGTCTATGGCCATAACCTATGACACCGGCTACTTGTATTAGGTGTGCGGGATATCACCACTATTTGCTTCCACACGAGAAGTGGGTCAAATCCCACCCGCCGATCTATAGCAGATCTCATCCGAAGACGGCATATCACAATCTTAACACGGTACAATGTACTCCATGCTACCTGCATGGTACAACGTACTCTGTGGATGCACTTCAACATATCATATCACGCCACATCTCAAGCGCACGTGTGAGCCTATTTAATCGGTACGACCTCTTGTCTACCCGAAGCTCTTAACATGGCTAGCAACATGTCAAAATATCACAAATGCACATGTGAGCCTATTTGATCGGTGTGACATCCAGTCTCTCCGAAGCTCCAAGCACAGCAACAAATAAGGTGGGCATCTAGTGCGAGCTAAGCTCCAAGCACCATGCCAAAACCAGTATGAAATCCATGTGAAAACTAGTGCGAGCTAAGCTCCAACACTCAAGTGTATAATACATGTCAAATCTCGTGCAAGTCATACTCTAGCACGATTTTCATTCTCACAAAAAACCATGTAGGTGGCTCAATTCTTTACAAAATATGGTTAACAAACTAAAACATCTCATTTCTTTTGCAAAACATTTCAAATGTTAGCCAACCTACAAATCATTTGCTAAAAAGCAATACAACATGATTTTCCAAAGCATTATGGTTTTAATTTAAAGCACTTTTCTCAAACACCTAACTTTTGCCCTTCAATCACCCAATTTCATTTCCTAACATCTCATGCATTCTAGCAAAGCATTTAAGCGCCCAATTGCGCACAGATATCTCTAAGAGTCCACAGAATTCCCTTACCTCGATTTACTCGGGGTGCGACTCTCTTCCTTTACGCTTCTCGCGTTCTTATCTCGACTTGCTCTGGTGTATCCTCGGGAGCTGCAATTCATCCATCAAACCCTTGAGTTAACGCTTTTAACTCCTATTCAACTATGCATTTATCCAATGCTTTAAATACACATTTTACCTCTTATGTTAAATCTCACAATTTATCCTAAAATCAACACCTCCAAATCATACTTATAACACTATTATCACTTCAAGATATCTCATTCCTCATTAACCTCAATACATTCCACATTCTCACTCTAGACCATTTCTAGGTTATGGTGGATTCTTTACTTTCTAGGTTGTTCCTATCATTCATATGTACATTAAACAACTCTAAAATTAATATCCAAATAATGTACTTGAGTTATTTCATTAGAAACTCACCTAGCTTGATTTCTTTTTTGCTTCAAATGGAAATGCACCCTTGTCCTTCAATCCAACAAATGGAGAAATGCCTCCAAGCTATGTTGTTCTTCTCTTTGATGTGAACAACTTTACGTCTGATAGCCTTCCCTCAAATCTTCTTGAAAATGGTTGGATTTAGAGAGAAAAATCTAGGTTTTGGGTTTGGAATGGAGAGGGAATGGCTTTGTCCTGAAATCTGTAAATTCAACTGCTCCTATTTATAGATTCAGCTTGATGAGATTTATCTGCCTTGGGTGGAGATTGATCTGGTCCTCTTAAAATCCCTTTTTTTAATAACATTTTGAAGGCAGAAGATCGATCTGTCGAGGCTTGAGATCGATCTGCTTCAAACATAAGGTTAAGGAGATTGATCTGGTCTTAGGGGAGATCGATTTGCTTCCAACCCGAGAGCTAAGGAGATCGATCTGTTCCATTAAGGATCGATCTATATTTTATAGAATATGTTAGGAGATCAATCTGGCTCCCTTGGAGATCGATCTGTCCTGTTTCATAGCTCAAAATAAGAGCATTTTAGCTCTTCCAAATCAATCTCTCATCCTCTGAGATCGATCTGTCATTCATATTCCCAAATTTTCTGCAGTTGTTTTGCAGCAACACATACCAAACTTCATACCTTTTGTTGCCATGGTCATTTCCTCATCCAATCATCTTTGAGACTTGAAAATGGCATCCATTCATACTTTATACCTATTAAAACTTGTGTGAAATCTTTGTATATCTAAAGGTACTTGATATAACCCAAATGAAAGTGCACAACTCATGAAATCTTTCTTCCATTTTACCACACTGCTCACTTTCCATTTCACTCACATTCATCACATATTAAAGTCCATTCATTCACATTCATACATAATGTAACTTGTATGTACAATCACAACTCTTATTACGTGTGTGTACCTTAAACTTATGGACTTACATTTCATACACTTCACTTATGAATTCATAGTATAACTCCATTTACATTTCTATGTACATATATACAATTATACATATACGGGGTCTCATAATAATAATGTTATATTATAAGATATTTTATATATATATATATATATGTGTTATAGTATATTAAAGAATAATATATTATATTATATTATATTATACATATATATAAATTGAAAAAACAAAAAATAAGAAACAGAAGCGCGAATTGCGTGAAAATAGGGAAGGAGGAATCGAGAGAACCCAATCCTCCCTGTTCTCTTCGCCAGAGGCAGTAACAGAAGGAGACAATGAAGAAGGGTGACTGGCGAGGGAGGACCAGCACCGAGGGACCGTCCAAGTGCTGCCACCCGCCCTGCATCGTCGGTGATGAAGAGATCGGAGGAGGGAGAGCCGAAAGGGAGAAGGGGAGAATCGACAAAATCTGGCGCCGATCTACCCTAGCCCAGGCCAAACGAAGGCTCTAGAGGTGAGGCCGAACCACGTAGTTGTGGAATCGGCCAGAGAACCAACCGGCAGTGTCTGGAATGATGCAATGGCCCCTGAACCAGTTCGGACTGGTTTAGTATAAAGAGGGGTTAAATCAGTCTGAACTAGTTCAATCAGGAGAGAGAAAGAAAGGAGAAAAATTTGATGATGCATCGAGCTAAGGTATCGGGCCAAGGATAAGTCAGTAAGCGATCGAAATTACCCGATTTAATTTTTAAAAATTTTATTTGAAGTTATATTTAACCGGAATTGACCCGGGTTAAATATATAAATGTGTAGTGCGACAATAGGTGACGAACGTGAGTTTGGTCGAGTCTCCATTGACGAGCCATCACAAAAACTTGGGTAAGTGAATTTCACTTGCTATAACTTGTATAGTTATATGAGTTGGGAATTAATCGCATAAGTTGCGGATTAACTCTATATAAAATGCTTTATGTTAGAAAAGGCTTAAGATAGCATGATGGTAGTGCTAATGGGCCCCACATATGGCCTAATAATTGTTAATGGGCCTAAAGAGCCCAATGGGCCGAGACAGAAAAAATAGTAAATTCGAAATGGGCTTAAAATAAAGTTAGGCCCATTAAGAGGCAACGAGGCCCAATAAGAGCAATTAGGCTCATTTGATGAAATAGACTGCATAGAAAAGAATAAACGAGTTATCAGACATAATTGATGTGATTGATAACTATCTACAGCTCCAGGAGGTATATTTCGAGCCGGATAGACTGATTTAGGGAAGTGGAAAAAGGTGAAAAAGAGAATTCGACGGGATTCCATGTAAGGGATCTATGCTAGCTCTTAGAGATAGCTATACGTATTTTCATCGTCGTTTGCATTCACTTAAATTTCATATAGAGTATAAATATGATATTTCTGGATAGTACCCAAATATGGAAAAATTACAAAATGGCACTAGGAATGGTAAAATTTTGAAAATGCATAAAGTGTATGCTTTCAGCTGTTTTTATCTAAAAAGAGGTTTTGTGAGTGTGAAATGATAGTCTGACTCATGATTTTTACTATATGCATTAAATATCACATTTTTCTAAGTTAAAAATGCTTGAGTGGGAAAAAAAACCCATGAATGGATGACCATTCGGGAGAATTTACCCCTCTTGCTCTATCGTGCACCATTTTGAGTGCTAAATTCGATCGTGAGTACTGTTTTCATCTGAAACGAGCCACCTATCTATTTTCTGTATGAAATAGTGCTGGAGCTATTATGATATCTGTGAGTTATCCAGATAAGCTTGCACTGGATTTTGATATGATAAATGAATGAAGTCATACTAGAGACGTCATGTAGGCAATGTGATCTTACACTGATCCTTGCACATGATTAATAAAGTCGTGCTAGAGACGTCGTGTAGGTTATGTGATCTTACACTGATCCTCGCACGTGATTGATAAAATCGTGCTTGAGCCCTCGTGTCGACTGTGTGTCACTCTGACTTGCTTGCACTGGATTTTGAGACAGGCTATAGTTTATGATTTCTGGTTAGGGTGATAAGTCCCTGATATTGGGCACCTCATAACCCTTCTGATTTTCTGTTGTGGTTCATGAAGTATGTTGTACGATGTAGCCAACACGGAGTATGGTATATCGTACCACTAGTCTTTGAACATCTGATTTGCATGCTTTTGGACACCTTTGCACACCTGGCCCATGATTACTTGGGGTCACTGACTATGGCCATATGTCGTCTGAGTTACCGTATATCCCTGCCTGGTCTCTCTGACTGATCTGATTTTTTGTATTTTGATCTGTTTTTTAATATTGATCTGTTTCTAAAATCTAAATCTGATTTCTGTTTTATGATCCGTTTCTGATTTATTTGGTATTCTATTTCCGATCTGATTTCTGAAATAGTTTTGAACTGGCATCTGAACTAATCCTGAATGATACGGATTTGCATATTTTAATCCATGATATGGCATTATTTGCAACTGTTTGGCAAAGCGATCATGTTCGTTTTAAAATCCAATAAGTGGAATGTACTTGTTTTAAGAAATTATTGAGCTTCTATCGATTAATGATTATCATATAGAATGCTTCTGTTTTCAGTAAATGCAAGTGTTTTGAAAAGTGAATGCATTTGTTTTACGAGATGATAATACATGCATTATGAGCATCGTAGATAGTGTGGTTATCTACCTGCTTTCATATATTTCTTACTGAGCATGTTGTGCTCATTCCTTTACTTTTCCTCCTCTACAGAGCATTTCCAGTAGAGTGTGTTAGTTGCGTCCGTCCTGCGATCTTATGCACATAGCTATCTAGCAGCATCGAGGTATACAAATATGTGTACTTTTTGTATCTGAATAATAGTGTACAGTGATGTAGTCTTGTTTATAGGGGGATGTATATGTAAGGAAATGTAAACGACTTTCTAATTATGCATATATATGTATAAAATGCATGAGACTAAGGGATTGATATTGACTCACAGCCCAACAAGTGAAGTGAGGTAAGTTCGTGAAAAATTTGTAGTGATTTTTGGGAAAACGGGTCGTAACAGAGCATCATTGCTGCAATGGAAGCTGTGTCAAATCCTACACGTCAGCTAACAACTCCACAAATCCGAATATCCCCCTCAACTCCACACAGTACAATGTACTCCGTGAATCATACACGGTACAATGTACTCTCATAGACCCTACCTCAGATCGATAGTCAATGCCACGTCTCTAAATGCACGTGCGAGCATCACATCCGTGTGACACACAATCTACACGAGGTATATAAAATCAGTCGACACCCCACTCAAACACTGTTTCATGCACATTTCATATAAAATCTAGTGCGAGTAACACTCCAGCACTATGCCATGCATAAATCATGTTTCAAATTGAGTACGAGCAACCCTCCAGTACTATGCCATGCATATCATGGGAAATCTAGTACGAGTAACACTCCAGTACTTTATCATACAAAAACCATTTAAAATCCAGTACGAGTAGTGCTCCAGCACGATTTGTTTTCACACAACTCGATAGATGACTCATTTCAAAAGGATTGTTTCAAATAATCAAAATCAGCACCATAATTGTGCTATTTTGTGTAAATCATGAAAACACTAGCCAATCTATCTATGTATTTTCTAAATAGCATCAAAACCACTTTAAATCATGTTTTCCATGCATTTTAGAACTTTTTTTTTTACTTTTGATATTTTACCCTTAATAGACGTAAAATCGTAATTTACCCATATCAGGTCTCTATAAATTTTATTCTCTTTCTTTGACCCTCAGATTTTTTAAGTGAATGTAAATGACTCTGAAAGTACACACAAATATCTCTAACTACCGGCAAAATTCCCTTACCAAAATCACGTAGAACGTGTCCGCTTTTCTAACGCTGCTCGATCACGCAGTCCGTTTAGCTCCAAATATAATCTCCAGAGTTGCATGTAATCATTTATCACATCAATTACACTTATTCATCTGTATTTCACATTTAATACAGTTTATTTCACTTAATGGGCTTGTTTGCTCTTATTGAGCCTTATTCACATTAATGGGCCAACACTGTCTTAAGCCTATTTTCACTTTAATATTCATTTCATTTGGGCCTATTGGGCTTGTTGGACCCATAAACACTTATTGGGCTTGTCCAAGGCCTATTAACTCTTATTCGATCGAAACCAATTCGACTAGGCTCTTTATGCCTCTCGACCATGGCATGGTGACCAAGAGCCATTCACGCCACCATTGTCGAGTCCCATGTAACACCACGCCAACCTTGCCATCTTGCTACCTATTCACTTAGGCATTTCATCAAACACTTACTATGCATTCCAGCCTTTAGTTTTTGTTCATTAAGGTGCTTTATCAAACACCTTACATACCAATCTTAATTCATCAACCAATTTATCAAATTGAATGAAACTAAGCATGCCATGATCATGTATACATGTCTACCAACCTATCCATGCCTTAAAATCACATGTTTGTTCATGAAAACCTAAATACCCATTTTCGGCCAACATGTGCTCATGATGATTTTGTGTGTTTTGATCCATAAAACACATACCAATCATCTTAGAATAATTCCTAGTTTAACATACTAGAAGTTGGAAGCTTGAAAACTCACCTAGCTTGGTGTTTTTCACTTGGTCGAAACTTGTGGGGTTCCTTGGGTGGTTGAAATTAGCTCTTTAGGTGTTGCTTTGAGACTATGTTAATCTACTCATCATGGGTAACAACTTCCATGAAGACAATTTTTTTCCAATTTGGCTTGTAGAAGGATGAATTCTAGAGAGAGAGAAAGCTTAACTAGTTATGTTCCCATGGTGTTTTTCTTCCTGGCCGAGAGCTTAAGGGAGAAGAAGGCTTGATTGGCTGATTTTTCATGTAGCCAATTCATCATTTTAATCTTAAATTTCAGCCCACCACTTGGGCTTGGTAATGGTTTTGGGCTTAAACAATTTGGGCTTAAATTTTGGGCTTGGATTTTTAACTAATGGGTTTAGTTTTAGGCTTTCCATTTTGGGTATCGATTTAGGTTTTTTTAGGCTTTTGGGCTGGATTTTTCCTAGGTAATTGGGCCTACAATTTGCCTTGTTTTAGGTCCATCAAATGGCCTAACAATTTGGCCCATTGGGCTTGCAAAATTCGACCCATGCTTATTACACCTTAATGGGCTTTACAATTTCCATAAGTTGGCCCAACGGTTTCTACCTATTTAATTTAACCCGGATTTCGAATAAATTAATTTTCCTTACTTAAAGAGTTGAAATTGAGTGTTTTACCCAAAAATAATTATTCTTCACTTTTTAATTTGTTCTTCACTTTTTAACCTTGGTTGGGTTAAATTTTAACCATGGTTAGTTCTTTATGGTCAAAGTCAACATTTCCAACTAACCTTGACTTTTCTTGACCATTGACCACATTTGAATTTTTTTCAAAAATCCAAAAGTGCTAATTTTCTTGGTTAACACTTGCATCTTTGCGTTTTGGTCGTTTCTAGGAGGTGAATGTGTAAAAAACACCTCAAACGTACCATTTCGATCTCGTTTAACCCTTTTTTTGGTGTTTTCATTACTTCAACATATTCAGGATGAAACCAAACTAACTTTTCGTCATGAAATACCCTTATTTTCATGTTTTAAGTTCTTATCTTCAATCAGAATGATTTGAATCCCTTTGGTTTAGCCTATGACCATTTTGGCCCTTATTTGTCCTTTACATGCTTTCATAAACATGCTTTACTTAATTTTCACTTTCATATCAGTAAATACTCTTCTTATGATTTAACTAACATAACAAAATATTTACACGTAGGAATCATAAGGAATATGGTACAAAAGTTTGGGTCTTACATTGTTAGTGATTTAAAGTATTTTTTTTCGTAGCCTCATGACATAAGTTATCGACTTATCTGATTTGATACGAATGTACTTTGCGTTTATGAAAAATATAGAAATATGTTTTCTACATCATTTTATGTTATCTATTTCATAACTTAAGAGTTACCGTAACTGTTTTAGTGTGGTCAGGTTTAAAGGTAAACCAAAGTATTTCCAAAGTACCTCCCCCTTAAAAGATTGATAGGAGCTTATTATGATATATTTATATCTTCTAGCTATATTTTGTGCTTGATTGTGCTTTCTAATGTTCATTTTATGTTTTTGGTGACAAAAATAAGCTTTTGGGAAGTAATGGAGTTAAAATGACATTTTTTGCAATTTCCTACTAATAGGGGTATTTTGGTAATTTTACCTCTATCCTAATTTTTAGGAAAATGTGATCTTAACAAAGTTGTAGAGGACTTAAGGTTTCTAGAATGTCCAAGATCATCCAAATCGTAGTTCATTTGATGGGTTGAATGTTCTTACAAAGTCAGCCCTAAAAACTAGGAATCCTAATTTTAGTATAAGTGGAATTGGTACAAGGATAATTAATGCAATTAAGTTAAAACCTTTTGAAGGAAATAATTACAAAAGAAAAGAAGATCCTAGAAGAATCAGAAAAGCTATCCAACACCTCAAGATAAATTGAAGATTATTCTTAGATAAATATTAGGAATTGTAATTAGAGATTGACTCAAATTAGGATTCTTATCATTCCTTCACTATGTAAAGGGACCTTAGGGGTCTAATTAAATAATCAATTAGCCCAGTTTTGGTTTTATAAAGTTACAAAACTATTTTGCTATTTTATAGAGTTTCTTTTATATTAAAAATTCGTCTTGGCTATTTCCTTTTATTTATAATTTATTTTTGATTTCTTTCTTCTTAACATATTTGCCATGTTTCTTCTCCAGTTCTTTAGTATTGCTTAGTCAATTTTCTTCTTCAATATTAAAAGGTGCCAAATTGAATTTGTCTTTTGTAAATTATGGTGTTGATTTCTTTTAATACTGTTTTCAATATTGCGTTATCTTTATACTTGAAAATTGTGTTTGATTTTTTTTTCTTTTCAATTACATGATTGTCGATTTTAATAATATGACATATGAGTAAATCTTTTATTTGGTTAGTACATGGTCTTGAATAAAACCTGGTTGCATGATGTTACGAGAAGCATGATCTTATGATATATTGTTGATTTAAGTATACAAGATTTTCTATGGTATCTTCTTATGATTGTTAGTATAATTTGATAAGGAGGCCTACTATCTAGTTAATATTAATAATCTACTGCTTGATTAAAAAATTAAGTCTATAATTGCTTAATGTTTGAAATCACTTAGAGATAGGAAAATCTTATTTAGGCTAAATGAACTAAGCATATTTGTTTTTTTTCTTATTTTAACTCATATCTTCCACACATCTTAATGCTGCTATAAAGTTATCTAGAGAGCTTGTTCTACGTAATTAAATTAGTTTGAGATTAATTATAGAGCTTGTTGTTATTTAACTAAGAAGTAAGAAAATATGGTGTAACAAAGCTTATTGTTATACTATACTATCGTTGAATGCTTAATTGATAAAATTGCTTTGAATTCAATGACCAACATTTTAAACCAAGAAAATCAATAATAATACTAACCAAAGCTTTCTTTAAATTATGAAAACCAATTCTTTTTTAATTGTTTAACTAGTTTCCTTAGATCTTAGTGAAAATCGATTCTTTTTAATATGAACTCCTTTTTACGATTTCTTTCTATTAGACTATAATTTTTCTATTAATTCAATTTTCTTTATCTCCATGGGTTCAACCTTTACTTCCCTAACTACAAATTATTGGATTTAGAGTATAATTTATTTTTGGTGAACTCGACACTCATAAAAGACCTTGATAGTGTCTAAATAACAAGTTATTTTGAACCCACAAAAAAATGATTTATTGAAAATTTTTTGAAACTGTGATACAATTATTTGATACAAAACGTGATTATGAAATGTAATTTCTGTACAACATGCATTATTTTAACCACTATCTTGGTTTGATTAATTTTGCTCTTATGTTGTTAACTTACTAGGCTTCGAAGCTTACTCGCTTATTTTCCATCTCAGGTTAAGAGCATGATTATATTTAATTGATATCAGATCTAGCATAGAAGTTTCTGGATTTGATATTGATAAAAATATTTGAATATTTGATACAAAACATGATTATGAAATGTAATTTCTGTACAACATGCATTATTTTAACCAGTATCTTGGTTTGATTAATTTTACTCTTATGTTGTTAACTTACTAGGCTTCCAAGCTTACTCATTTATTTTCCATCTCAGCTTAAGAGCAGGATTATATTTAATTGATATCAGAACTAGCATAGAAGTTTCTGGATTTGATATTGATAAAAATATTTGAATATTTCTTAGGGAATATTTTTCGGGTATTTTGGATATCTGAAATTTCTAAAAATATTATGGGAGGTAGATATATGAATGTTGTAGAGAGTTGGCTAGTTAGATTTGAATTTTTACTAAGTTTGACCAACTAGTTCGAAAAGGGTTATAACCAACAATTTTCAATTTCTTCAAAATTGCATATTAGGTTATTTTAAATGGTTTTTTATGTGAAATTTGACTGAGACCTTAGGTTCAAGACCTTCAATCGATCTAGGTAATTTGTGACCTAAAAACATGTAGGACTAGACTCGCATGATAAACAAATGACAATATGAATATATGAAATTGCTTAAGTAATGAAATATTTTTGCAATAAGTCACAATAATATCATGTCACGACCCTCAACTTACTAAAAATCGTCACAAAATTTTCACTTTTCATACATTATTTATTATTCGTCCTTACCTTACCTCGATCGTGATCAGTTACACTCTCAACAGTTGGGCTGTATGTCAATGTCTACCTCATTTCAACCATAACAATTTAATTTGCATTATAATTTAGAAGAAAACACTTGTATAAATAAGTCAGCTTTGCTGTTTATATGTGTTTACATTGCTTTACATCCCCAATGATTACATACAAAATGCTACTGTGCTATGAAAAGTTTAGATACAAAATTACATCAGTGTGTATACCTTACGCGATGGGATGCAGCAGATATCAAAAAGGAAACCTCCAGTCGCCCTCAGTCTATACTCAATGCTCTATAGAGAGGGGAAAATAAGGGGGTGAGCAAACCACACGCTCAGTAAGGTAACCATGCAAACAAGTAGATATTACACTATCTACATGATCATGATGCCATGCTCAAAACCATACAATTCTCATTCACACCTCAAAAGCATTAGTTTCATGCTTGTGTTACTGGCATGTAAAACATATCATGCCAATTAGTTCAGTGCACAAATTAAATTTAAAGCATGGAAAACCATTATGCATCAGCGTTCTTTAAAGCTATTATCATGCTTTCTTTTTTCAATCAAATCAACACTTGTCAAGACTCAGCCCCTCTCTCGGACTGTCCCGACCCACAAAGCATTTCAAACATGGATTTATTCATAAACAATAGACATGTGAGATAGGCAATATAATAAGGGAAATCTCCTCTAAGACTATGGCCATATCCTATGATCTCAGGCTACACTGATCAGGTGTGTGGGGTATCACCACTATCTGCTTCCACACGGGAGGTGGGTCACGTCCAACCCGTCGGTCCATAGCAGATCTAAACATCGTCCGAAGATGGTACATCACAATCTCAGTACGGTACAACGTACTCCATGCTACCTGTACGGTACAACGTACTCCATGGACCTATATCATCACATCATATCATGCCACATCTCAAAATGCACGTGCGAGCCTATTTTATCGGTGCGACACCCAGTCTACTCGAAGCTCCTAGCACGGCTATCAACATGTTAAAACCCACGTGCGAGTAATCTCAAGCACGACAAGAAGTATGGTAGACATCTAATGCGAGCTACGCTCCAGCACCATGTCAAAACCAGTGTAAAAATCTGTGCGAACCAAGCTCCAGCACAACATCATGAAAATCCATGTGAAAACTAGTGCGAGCTAAGCTCCAGCACTTATGCGTATAAAACACATCAAATCTCGTGCGAGTCATACTCTAGCACATTTTCATTCTCACGAAATCCATGTAGGTGGCCCATTTCGTTGCAAACATGGATTTAAACAAATCAAATCATTTCTAATGTTATCCAACCTACTAATCACTTGCTAAAAAGTAACAAAACAAGGTTTTCAAAGCATCATGCTTTTATTTTCATGCACATTTCATCAAAACCCAACTCTTACCCTTCAAACACCGAACATGCACTCTAGAAGACATTAAGCGCCCAAATTACGTACAAATATCTCTAAGAGTCCACACAATTCCCTTACCTCGATTTACTCGGGGTGTGACTCTCTTCCTCTTAGCTACTCACGTTTTTGGCTCAACTTGTTCTGGTGTATCCTCGGGAGCTGCAATTCATTCATCAAACACTTGAGTTAATGTTGCTAACTCTCATTCAACTATGCGTTTTACCTAACGCCTTAAACACTCATTTTACCCTTTTTGGGTAAGTCTCATAATTCATTCCATAATACCATCTCAGAATCATAACCACCACACCATTATCACCTTAAAATATCTCATACATCATTAATTCCAATACATTTCACTTTCTCACACTAACCCATTTCGAGGTTATAATCATTCCATTGCATTCTAGATAGTTTCTACCATTAATAAGCACACCAATCAACTCCAAAATCAATAATTAAACAAATGTACTTGAGTTGGTGCTTTAGAACCTCACCTCTTTGGATTTCCTTCTTGCACTAAATGGAAATACCCCTTGTTCCTTAAATCCAAAAAAATGGGGAAATGCCTCCAAGCTATGTTGTTCTTCTCCTTGATGTGAACAACTTTGTATCTAATAGCCTTCCCTCAAATCTTTATGAAAATCGACGGATTTAGGAGTGAGAAAGCTAGGTTTTTGGATTAAAAATGGTAGAGTGACGTTGTTTCTCGAAATCTGCAGATCCAACTGCTCCTATTTATAGATTTAGCTTGATGAGATCGATCTGCCTTAGGTGGATATCGATCTGGTACTCTTAAAATCCCTGTTTTTCATGACATTTTAAAGCCATGAGATCGATATGTCGAGGGCTTGAGATCGATCTGTCTCAGGCAGAGAGTTAAGGAGATTGATCTGGCTATGGAGGAGATCAATCTGCTCCAACACGAGAGCTAAGGAAATCGATCTGCTTGCCTCAAAAATCAATCTTCTTATTTACAAAATGCTTAGCAGATCGATCTGGCCCTATTGGAGATCAATCTGCACTGTTCCATTTTCTCGAATAAGAGCATTTTGGCTCTTCCAAATCGATCTCTCATCCCATGAGATCGATCTGACCTTCATATTTCTAGATTTTGCTGCAGTTTTCTATTGAAACATACACCAAAACATCCTTAATTTGCTACCATGGTCATTTCCTCATCCAGTTACCTTTAAGACTTGAAAATGGCATCCATTCATACTTTATACAGATTACAGCTTATGTGGAATCGTTGTATAACCAAAGGTATATAATATGAACTAAATGGAAGTACACAACTCATGCAATCTTCATTCCATTTTACCACACTACTCATATTCCATTCCACTCAGCTTTATCACTTATAAAAGTCCATTTCTTCATATTCATACATAATGAAACTTGTATCTATATCACAATCACTTATTACAAGTGTGTACATTTAATTTATGGACTTTACATCACTTATGCTTCACATTACAAGTACATCACCATTTTTATGAATTCATAATTACTTGATCCAAAATCATCCATATTATATTTCCATTTACATATGTGCATAGTTAAACATATATGGAGTCTCACATTCTCCCCCACTTAGAAAATTTGGTCCTCCAAATTGGAACCAAATCAATCTGTGAATAACTCGGGATACCTCTCCCGCGTCAAACTCTCCAATTCCTATGTAGCCTCTTCCACCGTGTGATGTTGTAGAAGAACTTTCACCAAGGGAATTGTCTTTGTCTTCAACACTTTCTCTTTTCTATCCAATATCTGAACAAGCTTCTCAATGTATGTCATGCTTTCATTGAGCTCCAAAGGTTTGTACTTTATCACATGCGCCGGGTCCTAGTATTTTCGCAACATGGATACATGGAAGACGTTATGTACGCTCACTAGCTCAGGTGGCAACGATAGCCTTTATGCCATACCTTCCACTTTATCAAGTATCTCAAATGGCCCTATATACTAAGGGCTCAACTTCCCCTTCTTCCCAAATCTCATAATCCCCTTCGAGGGAGAAACTTTCAAAAACACTAACTCACACACATTAAACTCTAATGGTCTCCGACTCTTGTCAACATAACTCTTTTGTCTGCTTTGAGCTATCCGTAATCTCTCACAAATTAGCTGGACATCCTCAGAGGCCTATCTAACCAAGTCAGGAGCAAAGATCTATCTGTCACCAACCTCTTCCCATCCAATAAGGGAACGACATCTACGCCCATATAATGCCTCATATGGTTCCATTCTGATATTCGTATGGAAACTGTTATTATAGGCGAACTCCATGAGTGGCAAATGGTCATCCTAGGAGCTTCCAAAATCTAATGCACACGCTCTTAACATATCCTCCAGGGTTTGTATAGTCCTCTCTGACTAAGCATCTATCTAAGGATGAATCGCGATGCTAAAATTCAACTGGGTCCTCATCGCTTCCTGAAAATGTTCTCAGAAGTGGGAAGTGAAACGGGCATCCCTATTAGAAACATTGCTCACTGGAATTCCATGTAGCCTTACTATCTCGCACACATACAAGTTCGGTAACTCACTCAGAGTATCGGTAGCTCTCATAGCTAGAAAATGGGCTGATTTCATCAACCGATCCACAATCACCCATATGGCATCATGACCTCTGCAGGTCCTTAGTAATCCAATCACAAAATCCATGGTGACATGCTCCCATTTCCATGTCGGTATTGGTAAAGGCTATAATAATCCTACAGGCTTCTGATGCTCTACCTTCACTTGCTGACAAACGAGACACTTAGCGACATATTCGACAACGTCTTTCTTCATCCCAGACGACTTATAAACTGTTTGAAGGTTTTGGTACATCTTAGTACTCCCTGCATGTATCATATAACTCGATGAGTGAGCCTCTGTCAAGATCTACCTCCTGATCTCTGGATCATCAGGAACACATATCCTACCTCTGAACCTCAACAATCCATCTGAACTCAATTCAAAGTCCGTCTTTGTTCCCCTCTGTATCTGCCCAACAATATCATTGTACTGCTGATCAATTTGCTGAGCCTGCCGGATTCGATCTACTAGATCCGATTCCAACTGCAGGCTAGCTATCATAAAGTCACTATCAGCGTCAAGCACAGTCATATCCAAACTGAGATTCGTGAACTGTTCCAATAGCTCGTGTTCCCTAATCATCATAAATGACAACAACCTGAGATACTTCCTACTCAGTGCATCAGCAACTATATTCGCTTTACCCGAGTGGTACAGGATCTCACAATCATAATCCTTTAAAAGCTCGAGCCATCGCCTCTGTCTCATGTTTAACTCTTTCTGAGAGAATAGGTATTTAAGGCTCTTATGATCAGTGTAAACCTGAAATCTCTCACCATAGAGATAGTGGCGCCATATTTTCAATACAAACACTACGGCCGCCAACTCTAAATTGTGGGTTGGGTAGTTCCTCTACTGATCCTTCAGCTGTCTTGATCCATAGGCTACTACCTTCCCATCCTACATTAGTACACAGCCTAGTCCTTGGTGTGATGCATCTGTATACACCGAGAAACCTCCTAAGCTAGTAGGAATGGTGAGAATAGGAGCTGTGGTTAATCTCCTTTTCAACTCCTAAAAACTTTCCTCACACTTATCGTCCCACACGAATTCAACATTCTTTCTCTTGAGACATGTCAAATGAGCAGCTAATCTCTAGAATCCCTCCACAAACCTTCGATAATATCCAACTAAACTCAGGAAACTTCTGATCTCTGTCATTGTCTGGGTCTCTGCCACTGTATCACTGCTTTAATCTTTAATGGATCCACTGACATTCCATCTTTTGATACTATATGACCCAGAAAAGAGATTTGTTCTAACCAAAAGTTGCACTTACTAAGTTTAGCGTACAACTTCTTCTCTCGGAGGGTCTGTAGCACTATCCTTAGGTGTTGTTCATGCTCCTATCTAGATCTTGAGTACACCAGTATATCATCAATAAATACAATAACAAATCGATCCAAGTACTGGTGGAATACCTCATTCATCAATAACATAAAAGTTGCAAGAGCATTCATCAACCTGAATGGCATAAACATAAACTCACAATGTCCATACTGAGTGCGAAAAGCTGTCTTGGGTACATCTCCACTCCGTATCTTCAGCTGATGGTACCCATACCTCAAATCTATCTTGGAGAAGACCTGCGCTCCCCTAAGCTGATCCAACAAGTTATCTATGCGTGGAAGGGGGTACTTATTCTTGATGGTCGCCTTATTCAACAACCGATAATCTATACATAGTCGGAGGCTTCCATCCTTCTTCCTTACAAACAGAACCGGTGCTCCCAATGTGAGACGTTCGGCCTAATGAACCCCTTCTCCAGAAACTCCTATAATTACTTCCTTAATTCATCCAACTCGATCGGAGCCATTCTGTATGATGGCTTGGATATCGGCTCTGTACCAGGTGTCAAATCTATGCAAAATTTCATCTCCCTATCTTGAGGTAACCCTGGTAACTCATCTGGAAATACATCTGGAAATTTCCTGACCACTAGGATGTCTATCAACTCCGGACGTGCCTTATCTGTCTCAATCACATAAGCAATGAACCCTTCACATTATCCTTTCCACCGTTAGTAACACAAATAATCACATTAACATATATAGTATATAAATAAATTCATCTCTCAAATATCATATATTGAAATCATACTCTTTTATTTATAGTAAACACGTCTTTCATTTCATTCCACAAAACTTACAACAAGATTATCTGTCTCTGGAAATGTTAATGTTCTAGCACGACAATCTATAACAACATGGTTTGTAGCCAGCCAATCTATCCCTAGGATTACATAAAAATCACTCATGTTTAATAAAATTAAATCAACTGCCATTTCTTTACCTCTTATCCTCATCTTACAATTTCTATATACATACTCAGTCAATTGACTATCATTCATAAGGGTAGATATCATCAACATCTTATCTAGCAGTATGGGTTTTACATGCTTCAACAATTTATGTGCAAAGGATGGCGATATACAGGAATGCGTCGCACCAGGATCAAACAATACAAATGCTTCTAAATTAAAGATTTGGATGGTACCTTTAACCATATCCGAAGATTGATCCGCAGTGTCCTAGTCCAGTGCGTACACTTGTCCTCTGCTCACACCCATTGCCTGCTTCCCCTTTTCCTCAGCTGTAACCCTCCTCCTCGGAGCAGCTGTCTCAACTGGAGCTCTCTCTAGCTCCCTGCCCTTCTGTGAGGCTCTCTCTATCATCTCTGGGTAATCTGGGATCATGTGCCCTGGTTTCCCACATCTGAAGCATACTGCAGGAGGTCCATAGCATGGTCGAGTACCATGGTACCTACCACACTTGGTGCATTGTTTTGTAGTAGGCTATGGCCCTCTAATCATAATTCCCTTAGCTTCAGCTATGGCCTGATACATGGGAGGATTAATTGTCCTCTCCCGGATCTCCTTAATCTTCGACCTCTTTCTAGAAAACCTCTTGCTTCCCTTATAACTGAAGCCTCTATCCATCACTGGTCTCTTCTTATCTTTATTCCTTGCTTTACCAACCTTTCCAAACTCTGAGGCGATTCTATCAATGTCTTGCTCACACAATTGTACCCTGCGCACTGCATCATCATAGGTAGGTATATCCAGGGGAACCAATCTGGACCTGATGGTTGGTTTCAGTCCATCCACAAACTTCTGGATCATCTCGACCTCAGTACCCATCGTATTAGGATCATATCTGCCCAGGGAGATAAAAGTCGTCTCATACTCATCCACCGTCCTTTTCCCTTGGGTCAATCCCAAAAATGCCATCTTCATCTTCTGTTGTGCAGTATCCGAAACATACTACCTCCTGAAAGCCTCCAAAAACACATCCCAGCTGATCTCTGTATGTCAGGCTCTCAAAATAGGCTTGGTGGATTTCCAACAATGTTTTGTCGATCCCTTCAACATGAATACGAAAAACGCTACCATCTCTGTAGTAGTGTACTCGAAGAACCCATATAACTTTTCAATTTCTTTTATCTAATCCTCTGCAGCTACTGGGTCCTTAACTCCACTGAAAGATGGTGGTCCAAACTTTTGGAACTGTCGCAGTCTATCCAAGTCACAACCGTAACCCTAACCTCCACTAGCCTGTAGTGTAGTAACAGGCGTAGGCATGTCCTGTACGGGTGGGGGTGTAGGTGTATCTGTCGTCTGAGGTGTCCGGGCTGGCCGTGCTCATGCCTCAGGAACTACAGCTTGCTCGGCATCACCTTGTGTAGCGGGACTTTGTTTTCCCCCAACTCCAGGCAACGATTGAGTGACCAACTCAAAGATCATCTTTATACTTTGCTCAATCCTCACGAAGCGTGCCTCAGTACTCTCGGGTCTTTCCTCTGGACCCTGTGGAGCTTGCTCAACCTTAACTTCCACCTTAATCTATTCCTGAGCCTCATGTGTTTCTGGCTCAACACTACCCCCAGGCCTCTAGCTTGTGCCCTCTCCCCTTTACCGCGACTGGTATTAGGCATAATGCTCAATTCCCAACATTCACATAAATTTCTTAGTCAACCCATCAACACACACATAATTTGTATCTAAACAAGTACAGTAACATAGGGATGTAATTTTCCAACTTATTAAGTATTTTAGACATCGACACACGTCATACCAACTTCGCTCTGATACCAACTTATGTCACGACCCTCAACTTACCAAAAATCGTCACAAATTTTTATTTTTCATACATTATTTATTATTCGTCCTTACCTTACCTCGATCGTGATCAGCTACACTCTCAACAGTTGGGCTGTGTGTCAATGTCTACCTCATCCAACTATAACAATTTAATTTGCATTATAATTTATAAGTAAACACTTGTATAAATAAATCAGAGTTGCTGTTTACATGTGTTTACATTGCTTTACATCACCAATGATTGCATAGAAAATGCTACTGTGCTATGGAAAGTTTAGATAAAAAATTACATTAGTGTGTATACCTTACGCGATGGGATGTAGCAGATATCAAAAAGGAAACCTCCAGTCACCCTCAGTCTATACTCAATGCTCTGTAGAGAGGAGAAAATAAGGGGGTGAGTAAACCACACGCTCAGTAAGGCAATCATGCAAACATGTAGATACTGCGCTATCTACGTGATCGTGATGCCATGCTCAAAACCATACAATTCTCATTCACACCTCAAAAGCATTAGTTTCATGCTTGTGTTACTGGCATGTAAAGAATATCATGCTAATTAGTTCAGTGCACAAATTAAATTTAATGCATGGAAAACAATCATGCATTAGTGCACTTTAAAGCTATTATCATTCTTTCTCTTTTCAATCAAATCAACACTTGTCAGGACTCAGCCCCTCCCTCGGACTGTCCTAACCCACAAAGCATTTCAAACATGGATTTATTCATAAACAATAGACATGTGAGATAGGCAATATAATAAGGGAAATCTCCATTAGGACTATCGCCATATCCTATGATCCCAGGCTACACTGATCAGGTGTGCGTGGTATCACCACTATCTGCTTCCACACGGGAGGTAGGTCACGTCCAACCCGTCGGCCCATAGTAGATCTAAACATCGTCTGAAGATGGTGCATCACAATCTCAACACGATATAACGTACTCCATGCTACCTATATGGTACAGCGTACTCCGTGGACCGATATCATCACATCATATCACGCCACATCTAAAAATGCACGTGCGAGCCTATTTAATCGGTGCGACACCCAGTCTACCCGAAGATCTTAGCACGCTATCAACATATCAAAACCCACGTGCGAGTAATCTCAAGCACAGCAATAAGTATGGTGGACATCTAATGCGAGCTATGCTCCAGCACCATGTCAAAACCAATGTAAAAATCTGTGCGAGCCAAGCTCCAGCACAACATCATGAAAATCCATGTGAAAACTAGTGCGAGCTAAGCTCCAGCACTTATGTGTATAAAACACATTAAATCTCGTGCGAGTCATACTCTTGCACGTTTTCATTCTCACGAAATCCATGTAGGTGGCCCATTTCTTTGCAAACATGGTTTTAAACCAAATCAAATCATTTCTTTTGCAAATCATTTCAAATGTTAGCCAACCTACCAATCACTTGCTAAAAACCAACAAAACAAGGTTTTCAAAGCATCATGCTTTTATTTTCATGCAAATTTCATCAAAACCCAACTCTTGCCCTTCAAACACCTAATTCATTTCTATTACCACATGCACTCTAGAAGACATTAAGTGCTTAAATTGCGCACAAATATCTTTAAGAGTCCACACAATTCCCTTATCTCGATTTACTCAGGGTGCGACTCTCTTCCTCTTAGCTACTCACGTTTTTGGCTCAACTTGCTCCGATGTATCTTCAGGAGCTGCAATTTATTCATCAAACACTTGAGTTAATGTTGCTAACTCTCATTCTACTATGCATTTTACCCAATGCCTTAAATACTCATTTTACCCTTTTTGGGTAAGTCTCACAATTCATTCCATAATATCATCTCAAAATCATACCCACAACACCATTATCACCTTAAATATCCCATTCATCATTAATTCCAATACATTTGACTTTCTCACACTAACCCTTTTCTAGGTTATAATCATTCTATTGCATTCTAGATAGTTTCTACCATTAATATGCACACCAATCAACTCCAAAATCAATACTTAAACAAATGTACTTGAGTTGGTTCTTTAGAAACTCACCTCTTTGGATTTCCTTCTTGCACCAAATGGAAATGCCCCTTGTTTCTTAAATCCAACAAATGCGAAAATGCCTCTAAGCTATGTTGTTCTTCTCCTTGATTGGAACAACTTTTTATCTAATAGCCTTCCCTCAAATCTTTATGAAAATGTCACGACCCAATTCCATTCTCTTTAACCAAAAATCACTGAAAATTTTTCGCGTTTTACTGTTACCTTACCCGGTCGTGAACTAAACTCACCACACACTGTTGGGCTGTGAGCCAATAATAAACACCACATCTCATTCATTCTCAATTAATTAAAACGATGTAATACATGTGCATTTAATCGTGTACTCATACGAATACATGTTTTACTGACATTTACATCCCCCATAAGTACAACTCAAAAGAATACTGTGCTTTTACATTGTTTAGATACAAAAAGAATCACTGTGTATATACCTTTTAGAGATGGAGATGCAGCGAAGTCCAAAATAATACGCCTCAGTCCTCACTGGGCTACTATGCACGCTCTGTAGGGGGAAAATAGAGTGGGATGAGCAACCACACGCTCAGTAAGGCAATAATGCAAGCATGGTAGATAACTACTCTATCTACATGCTGATAGTGTTATGCATAAATCATTTATGGTAGGAGCATGAGGAATAAAACTATGCCATGTAAATATACATATATATCATGTATCAAAATCATGTGCATTGGCATATAAAACATGGTAGAAACATCATGTATAAATCATCTCATGCTCAATCTCATTTAAATTCATAAAAAGGCAATTCATTAAGAAACCTCCTTTTTCAACCAACACCATAAAACCACCAAATCAACTCACAATCACAACCACATTTTCATTCCACAATCCACGCATGTGTATAAAACTAGGTCACTAAATCAAAAGTGCCTATGGGAACCATTACATCATAAATCATCCCAGACCACATGCATCCAGGTGTGCGGGGTATCATGCTGGCATGAAGATGGATTATCCCTTGCCAGACTTTCTCATCACATAACCATCATGCGGTACATCGTACTCCATGTGATATACACGGTACAGCGTACTCCGTAAACTCATATCGTGATTGGGGGTGCCATTCCTAGGTCTTATCTACCCCATACCAAGAGTGTTCCATATTCCGTGAAGGAGAGCCTCCCTGCCGAACAGAGCCTCCCCGCTTAACAGAGCCTCCCCGCCTAACAGAGCCTCCCCGCCTCTTTGGGCTTAAGGATGTTGGCTTAAGGATGTTAGCTTAAGGATGTAGGGCTTAAGGATCCTTTCCGTAAGAGAGCCTCCCCACCAAACAGAGCCTCCCCGCCTAACAGAGCCTCCCCGCCTCTTTGGGCTTAAGGATGTTAGCTTAAGGATGTAGGGCTTAAGGATGTAAGGCTTAAGGATCTTACCAACTTTCACAACCTTATGCTTATCACAATGTGCAAACTTGTGCGAGTAAATCTCTAGCACGACTCATGCATCCTCTCATAAAGAGACGCGTACGAGCATAGCTCCTAGTACGGTTATACTCATAAGACAACCACTCAAAAGCCACGTACGAGCAAAAGCTCCAGTACGGTTTATAAACATCAACATAATTTCCAATCAAGGTGCGAGCTAAGCTCCAGCACGTTTCATACAAATGAAAACATAAAAATCTAGCGCGAGCGAGACTCTAGCGCGATTTATGTCATACAAATGTGATAGGCGGCTCATACACAATTTATCAATCCCGGCAATTCGGGTTTAGCACTCACAGATGCTTTATCCACAACAACAATACAATACTAGCCGACCTATCTACAAGCTTGCTTAAAACCAAGCAATTCGTTTTGGAAAAACATCAAAACATTAGATTTATGCAATTATTAGCCTTACTATCCCATTTCATAAAATCCACTTCAAATCCAAAACCACGCATATACTCATCATCATTCACGAATACCATCAATCATTTATTTGAACAATTCATGCATTTCATACAACACCCAATATTCACCTACAAGTTCAAAGTACGAGCAGCTACCTCTATATACTCACAAAATTCCCTTACCTGGAATCGCGATGCGTGATTCCACTTCCTTAAGCTGCTTACTAGTACGATTCGGTTCGCCTTCAACGAACTCTTCGGGACTGCACAAAATCGTATCCCGCATTATATTCGATCCATATATTGCAACCTTTGTGCTTGCTATAGTCAATTTAATCTATAGCCTCTATTAAAGCTTATTTGGCCTCGTTTCATTACTTTATCCATAATTCGAGTCTATGGATCTTCTTAGGCCTATTAACTTATTCAAAATCGATATTAAATCGACATTAAGCTCATAGTGTTCATATTCCATGAATTCCCTCACTATGGCATTTATCAAGCATATTCATACACATTTCCACAATTCCTCCAACTCACTATGTAATTCCATCTAACCATCTAAAATCATAAACATTACCCCAATAACAACTTTAGCATGCCATAAATCATCAGCTCATTCAATCCCACATATCCTCACATTATACCCATTTTAGATTTCTAGGTCACACCAATTCCACTACATTCCTAGGTAGTTTATCCATCAATACTCATATCAATCAACTCCAAAATCAATTAAATAGCTAGTGCATTTGGATTGGAGTGTTAGAATCTTACCAATATGATTTCTCTTCTTGCTCCAAATGGTAATGCCCTTAACTCCTTCAATTCCAAGAATGGGAAAATGCCCTCTCACTATGTTGTTCTTCTCCTTGATAGGAACAACTTTGCCTCTAATGATCTCTCTCCAAATCTCACTGAAAATGGCTGATTTTAGAGAGGGAAAGTTAGGTTTTTGGGTTGAGATTGTAAGGTTAAATGTTTTTCCGAGATTTCCAGATTTTTCAGCTCTCCTTATATAGAAATAGCTTGGGGAGATCGATCTGGTCCAAGAGGAGATCGATCTGGTCCCTTAAAATCCCTCTTTTTCATGGCATTTTTAAGCCTGAGATCGATCTGTCGAAGCAATGAGATCGATCTGTTGAAGCATGAGATTGATCTGTCGAAGCATGAGATCGATCTGGTCCCAAACAGAGAGCTAAGGAGATCGATCTGGGTGCTTGGGGATCGATCTTTCCACTACAGAATGCTTGGGAGATCGATCTGCCTCCATTGGAGATCGATCTGCTCTATTCTTTCGCCCAAATAAGAGCATTCTGGCTCTTCCAGATCGATCTCTCATCCTATGAGATCGATCTGGACCTCATGTTTTCCAGATTTCCTGCAGTTTCTTTGCTGCAACTCATACCAACACATCCTTAATCTATTGCCATGGCCATTTTCTCATCCATCCACCTTTATAACTTGAAAATGGCATCCATTCATACCTTATGCACATTGAAACTTGTGTGCATTCATTGTATGTTCAAAGGTATGCTACATAAAACCAAATGGATGCATAACTCCATTCCATTTTACCACACTACTCATCTTGAGTCTCAATCACATCCATCACTTGCTAGAACACATTTCTCCGTATTCATACTCAATGAAACTTGTATGTACGTTACAATTTATATTACACATACATACATTGAATCCATGGACTTACATCAATCATACTTTACATTACAAGTCCAATCATATTATTTGATCCAATTACACACATTACCCTTATACATATACGGGGTCTTACAGAAAATGGGTGGATTTGGGAGTGAGAAAGCTAGGTTTTTGGATTGAAAATGGTAGAGTGAGGTTGTTTCTCAAAATCTGTAGATCCAACTGCTCCTATTTATAGATTTAGCCTAATGAGATCGATCTGCCTTGGGTGGAGATCGTTCTGGTCCTCTTAAAATCTCTCTTTTTCATAACATTTTGAAGGCATGAGATCGATCTGTCGAGGGCTTAAGATCGCTCTGTCTCAGGTAGAGAGTTAAGGAGATCGATCTGGCTATGGAGGAGATTGATTTGCTTCAACCCGAGAGGTAAGGAAATCGATCTGCTTACCTCAAAAATTGATCTTCTCATTTACAGAATGTTTAGCAGATCGATCTGGCCCCATAAAAGATCGATCTACACTGTTCTATTTGCTTGGATAAGAGCATTTTGGCTCTTCCAAATCAATCTATCATCCCATGAGATCGATCTGGCCTTCATATTTCTAGATTTTGCTGCAGTTTTCTGTTGAAACTTACACTAAAACATCCTTAATTTGCTGCCATGGTCATTTCCTCATCCAGTTACCTTTAAGACTTGAAAATGGCATCCATTCATACTTTATACACATTAAAACTTGTGTGAAATTGTTGTATAACCAAAGGTATATAATATTAACTAAATGGGAGTGCACAACTCATGCAATCTTCATTCCATTTTACCACACTACTCATATTCCATTCCATTCACCTTCATCACATACAAAATTCCATTTCTTTATATTCATACATAATGAAACTTGTATGTAGATCACAATCTCTTATTACAAGTGTGTACATTTAATTTATGGACTTTACATCACTTATGCTTCATATTATAAGTACATCACCATTCTTATGAATTCATAATTACTTGATCCAAAATCATCCATATTATATTTCCATTTACATATGTACACGGTTAAATATATATGGAGTCTCACATATCACATCCTTCAGGATGTGATAGTTTTATTGGTATCAAAGCAGGTTTATCTCATTGAGTAGGTCCGAAAAAAGATTTCATGAGTCATTTACACATCTTGTACATCTCAGAATATTGTTTTTATCTTATTATAAGCTATGAGTTAAGCGATACTGGTCTAATGCGTGCTATTTTCTATATAAAATTGAACGTGTCAATAATGCATAGAGGAAGAGAGAAACCTCCTATTAGGATAGTCCTTTTTTTGTACCTTCTTAATCGCCTCCACCTTATCCTCCTAAGGTGCCCAAACGCCCAATCTACTCGTACTTATTACCTGTCTAGAGTAGAGTTTTGCCGATATTGCCAGCTACAATACAGAACCTAACTACCATGACTGTTTGTAACGACCGACTTTTACCAAACATCACTACAAATTTTTCATCTTTTCTTACCTTTCATTCTATCATAATTCAACCACCAACAGTTGGGCTGTGATTCGGTATTAGTATCATCACCTTTACTTACCATATCATCCATTCAATATGATGCATACATGTCAATATAAAATATCTATTGATTGTAATTAGTTTTGCACCATAAGTGAGCTCACATATATTTAAATACAAATACTTCCCCTATTATTACATTGTTTACATCACTGTGCTGTTATATGTTTAGATACAAAATCGTACATGATGTGTAGACCTTTTTCTCGATGGAAATGCAGCAGATAAAAGGAATGCAAGTACTCAGTCGTACTCTATCTATTGCGAATGCTCTGTAGAGAGGTGGAAAATGAAAGGGGTGAGCTCACTAGCTCGGTAAGGAAATCAGTCAAGCAAGTAGATAACTACACTATCTACTAAAAATAATGTCATGCCTTGAAATAGTCTTTCCTTGGTTTCACATTTAAAGCATGAATTAGAAAATTGATAAAGTGTGTACATATTTAATCACATGTATTAAAATCATGTTGAGTTCTTAAATATAGGCATTTCATGCAAAACACTGCATCTTTGTAAACTCATAATGCCTTTAAAGTAAATCATGCCATTTAAATTCAAACATGTTAAATATGGCATTTCAGTAATAAAAATATATCAATCAGGTTTGACCCATCCCTCAAGTATACCCGAATTTATAAAATCATGTCATATAATCATGTGAGACTCGGTGACTATATGCAATAATATCCTAGACTATAGCCATATCCTATACGGTGATCCCAGGCTACACAGTACTCGATGTGTGGGGCATCACTGCTGCAACGGAAGGTGAGTCAAATCCTTCACCGCTAACTATCAACTCCTCAACTCCATATATCACTCCTAAACAACATACGGTTTAGCGAACTCCGTGATAGATACACGGTACAACATACACCCGTGGACCCTATCTCAATGGATAATCAATGCTACGCCTCTAAATCCATAGGCGAACATCTCATCTATGTGACACTTAGTCTACACGAGGAAATCGACATTGTTTTAACATGTCATGTATATCACATAAAAGTTACAGTGCTCACCTTGAGTGCGACTCACAGTCAACACCCCGCTTAAACATTGTTTCACACATATCACAAACTCGAACACTAGTGTGAGTAACACTCCAGCACTAGGTCATGGATATTTCTTATTTCAAATCACGTACAAGCAATCGTTTCAGTACTATGCCATGCACAAAACTCATTAAAATCAGTACGAGCAATGCTCTAGTACTAGGCCATGTATGTCATGGGAAATCAAATGTGAGTAACCACTCCAATACTTTTCATATAGAAAACATATAAAATCAAGTACGAACAGTGCTCCAGCATGATTTGTTTTCAGATAACTAGATAAATTGCTCCTTTAAACATAGATATTTCAAATCCATAAAATCAGCACCGTAATTGGGCTATTTTTAGTATTTCACAAAAAGATTGGCCAATCTATCTATTCTTCTGCTAAACAGTAGTAAAAAATTCAAAAACATGATTTCCACGCTTTTTAGGACTTTTCCTAAACTTTGACTTTTTTACCCTAAGTAGGGGTAAAATCGTAATTTACCCATATCGGGTCTCAATAAATATTATTCAATTTCTTTGACCCTCAGACTTTTTAAGTGAATGTAAAAGCAAACGAAACTACATGTTGTTATATCTAACTACCCACAAAATCCCCTTACCTGGAATCACGTCAAGGATTTTCACTTTCTCATCAATACTCAATCACGCAGTCTGATTAGCTCCCAATATAATATCTGGAGCTGCATATAATCATTTATCAGGTTAATTCTATTTTTCAAACTTTATTTCACGTCTAATACAGTCTACTTCACTTAATGGGCCCATTTACTCTTATTGGGCCTTAATGCATCTTAATGAGCCTAACATTGTCTTAAGCCCATTTTACTTTACTATTCATTTTATCTAGGCCTTTGGGCTTATGGGGCCCACTAATGCTTATTGGGCTTGGTCTGAGGCCCACGAATGCTTATTGGTTCGAGACCACATCGACACAACCCATTTGGCCTCTCGGCCATGGCATGTGGCCGAGCACCACGCCACTCATGGCCATTTAGCTAGTGTGCATGCCTTAAGCCTTAGTTTATGTTCACTTAAGCATTTTATCAAACTCCTTGTGACCAATTAATCAAACTAATTAAAATTAGCTTTGCCATAATCATGCACACATACATATCAACCTTTACGAGTCTTAAAATCATTTGCGTATGCATCAAAACACAAATACCCATTTAGAGCCAACACGGATTCATGGTGTTTTCATGTGTTTTGATCCATAAAACATACACCAATCAGCTTGAATTAATCCATAGATAAACAAATATGAAGTTGGAAGCTTGAAATTATACCTAGCTTGGTGTTCCCACTTTGGCCGAGACCTTTGAAGAATTCCCTTTCTCTCAATATGGCTCCTTGATAGCCAATTCCAAAGTATTTAATCCTCTCTCAATTTGCAACAACTTCCATGAAGATTGCAAGTTCCAAATATGTCTCTAGGTTAATAATTTCTAGTGAGATAAAGCTTGAAACTATGGTTGTTAATGGTTTCCTCTTGTTTGTCGAGAACGAAAGGTTGAAGAAGACAATGTGTTGGCTGATTTTTAAGCTTGTAGACTTAGTCATTAAGTCACAAATTTCAGCCATTAATTTGGGCTTAAAAGGGTTTGGGTCATAGTTTACCAATTGGGCTTTAGTTTATTTACTAATAGGCATGAAGTTTAGCTAATTGGCTTCTCGATTTGGGCTTTTCTTTTGGGCTGAAAATTTCTCTATCAATTGGGTCTTAAATTGACTTAATATTGGGCCCACCAATTGGCCTAACAATTCAGCCTAATGGGCCTAAGAAATTCGGCTCACACTTGTTACACCTTAATGGGCTTTAAAAATTCCATCTTTGGCCCATTGCGTTTTACCCGTTTAACTTAATCCAAATTTCTATTAAATTAATTTTTCATGCTTAAGGGGATGAATATCGAGTGTTTTAACCAAAAAGATTTCTTTCCCACTTTTTAACCTTACTTAGGTTAAATTTTAACCATTGTTAGTCAAGTATGGTCAAAGTCCACTTTTCTTAACTACTATTAACTTTTCTTGACCATTGACCGCGTTTGAATTTTTCTCAAAAATCTAAAAGTGTCATATTCCATGGTTTACACTCTCGGCTTTATGTTTTCGCCGTTTTCGGGAGGCGAATATATCAAAAACACCTCAAACGGACCATTTCGGACTTGTTTATCCCCTTTTTGGCGTTTCCTTTACTTCAATGTGTTCGAGACCAAATGAAACCGACTTTCCTTCATGAGCCCTATATATTTTCTCCTTATAAGTTCTTATCTTTAGTCAAAATGATTTAAATCCATTCGATTTAGCCTGTGGTTCTTATAGCCCTTATTTGGCTTTTACGTAGCTTATGTGTGTTTAACCACTTTACTTACAATCTTATTCTAGTAAATAATCTTCTTATGATTCAACTAACATAATAAAATGTTTGTACATATAAGAATCATAAGGAATAAGCTACATAAAAATTTGGGTCTTACAATCCTCCCCAACTTAAGAAATTTGGTCCTCTAAATTAGAACCAAGTTAGTTATCAAATAGCTGGGGGTGCTTCTCACGTATTAGGCTCTCTAACTCCATAGTAGCTTCCTCTGAAGTGTGATGGTGGCAGAGAACTTTAACTAACTCGATAGTCTTCGATCCCAATACCTTCTCCTTCCTATCTAGTATCCGAATCGACTTCTCTACAATGACATGTCCTCTTTGAGCTTCAACGACTCATATTGAATCACATGTGCTGGATCCGAGTGATACTTTCGAAGCATTGAAATGTGGAAGAACATTGTGGACACCTGATAAGTCCAGTGGCAACGTCAACCTATAGGCCTTATCTCCCACTCGATCTAGCATCTCAAAGGGTCCAATGTAGCAAGGGCTCAACTTACCTCTCTTCCCAAATCTCGCTATACCCTTAGAAGGAGAAACCTTCAGGAACACTAACTCACCAACTGCAAACTCTAGTGGCATTCGTCTCTTGTTAGCATAGCTCTTCTGTCTGCTTTGACCTATTTGTAATCTATCACATATCAACTGAACATCCTCAGAGGCTTTCATGACCAAGTCAGGAGCAAATATCATTCGGTCACCCACTTCTTCCCATCCAATAGGGGAACAACATCTGCAACCATACAAAGCCTCCTAAGGTGCCATCCCAATACTTGAATGATAACTGTTGTTGTAGGTGAATTCGGACAGTGGCAAATGATCATCCCTGGAGCCTCTAAAATCCAACACACACTCTCTCAGCATGTCCTCCAGAGTCTGTATAGTCTTCTCAGTGGTGCTCAAACTCAACTGGGTTCCCATGGCTTCCTAAAAATGTTCCCAAAAGTGGAAAGTGAAGTGGGAATCCCCATCCGAAACAATGCTCACTCGAACACCATGTAACCTCACTACCTCGTGTACATACAACTTTGCTAATGAACTCAGACTATCGGTAGCTTATAACTAGGAAGTGGGCTGACTTCGTCAGTTTATAAATGATCACCCATATCGCATCGTGATTCTTGCGGGTCCTCAGTAAACCCATCACTAAATCCATGGTGATATGCTCTCATTTCCATGTGTCAAAGTTAGTTGGAAATGTTGACTTTGACCTTAAAGAACTAACCATGGTTAAAATTTAACCCAACCAATGTTAAAAATTAGGGAAGAATTATTTTTAGCTAAAACACTCGATCTTCAACTACTCAAACATAGAAAATTAATTTAATCAAAATTTGGATTAAATTAAATAGGTAGAAATCGATGGGTCAACAAATGAAAATTTTAAAGCCCATTAAGGTGGATTAAGCATGAGCCGAATTTTGTAAGCCCAATGGATGAAATTTTTAGGCTATTTGATGGGCCCAATATTAAGCAAATTGAAGACCCAAATTGTGTAAAAATTTCAGCCTAAAAACCCAAAAGAAAAGCCAAAATCGAAGCCCAAAACTAAGCCCATTAGTGAAATGTCCAAGCCTAAACTTTAAGCCTAAAATTACCAAGCTCAAAACCAATGCCAAGCCCAAATGGTGGGCTTAAAATTAAGGTTAAATGGATGATTTCACTAAGTGAAAAACCAGCCAAGCCAAGTCTTCTTCTCCTTTGCAAATCTCGGTCAAGAATAAACACCACGGAAACCCAACTTTCAAGCTTTCTCACATCACTAACCTAAAGACATATTTGGAATAAGTGATCCTCATCAAAGTTGTTCCAAATTGAGAGAGGATTAACATATCTTGGAATTAGCCATCAAGGAGACATATTGAGCAACCCGAAATCCTTGGAAGTTTCGGCCAAGAAGAGAAGTATAAGCTAGGTGAGTTTTCAAGCTTCCAACTCCTAGTATGTTAATCTATGGATTATTCTAAGTTGATTGGTATATGTTTTATGGATCAAAACACACAAAATCAAAATAAACAAGAGATGGCCAAAAAAATGGGTATTTATGTTTTGATGTGTAAGCATGTGATTTTAAGGCATGGGTAGGTTGGTAATCATGTATACATAATCATGGCATGCTTAATTTCATTCAATTTGATGAATTGGTTGGTGAATTAAGGTTGGCATGTAAGGTGTTCGATAAAATGCCTTAGTGAACAAAAACTAAAGGCTTAAGGCATGCATAGTAAGTGTTTGATAAAACGCTTAAGTAAATGGCTAGCAAAATGGCATGATGGTGGGATGAATGGTGTGACTCTTCGCCATGGTGGAGTGTATGGCTCTCGGCCACCATGCCATGGTTGAGAGGTATAATGGGCCAAGCCAAATGGTTTAGAACTAATAAGAGTTCATGGGCCTCTGACCAAGCCCAATAAATGTTAATGGGCCCAATAAGCCCAGTAGGCCCAAATGAAATGAATAGTAAAGTGGAAATGGGCTTAAGATTAAGGCCCATTAAGATGCAATTGGGCCCAATAAGAATAAACGAGCTCAAAGCTTTAAATTAAGCCCAGTGAAAATGAAATATTGTTAAATATACTGTTATCAACCGGATAAATGGTTATATGTAGCTCTAGAGATTATATTGGGAGCGAATTAGATTGAGCAATTTTACAACATTGGAAAAGGATAATCATTCCACGCGAGTCGAGGTAAGGGAATTTTACGAGTAGTTGAGATACCTGCGGGTATTTTCGAGGGTATTTACATCCACTTAAAAATTCTGAGGGTCATAGAAAGAGAATAAAAATTATAGAGACCCAATATGGGTAAATTACAATATTACCCCTATTAAGGGAAAAATTCCAAAAATTGAGAAAAGACACAAAAAGCATGAAAAACATGTTTTCGATTATTTTTACTATTGCTTAGCAAAAATATAGATGGATGCGCTAGTGTTTTCATGAATTATACAAAATAGCACAATTATGGTGCTAATTTTGATTATTGAAATAATCTCTTTGAAATGAGCCATCTATCTAGTTTTTGTGGAAACAAATTATGCTGGAGCACTGCTCGCACTGGATTTTATATGGTTTCTACATGAAATTGTTCTGGAGTGTTACTAGCATTAGATTTCACATGATATGCATGATATAGTACTGGAGCATTGCTCGTACTTGAATTTTAATGTGATTTATACATGACATGGTGGTAGAGTATTACTCGCACTAGATTTTATATGAAATATACAAAACCGTGTTGGATCGGGGTGTTGACTAGGCATCACACTCAAGGCTCGCATTGTGGTTTGATATACATGAACTCGTGTCGGAGATTAGTCACACGTGGAGTTGATTTAACATGCTTAAGGTTGTGCTGGATGCCTCGTGTAGACTTTGTGTCACATAGATGAGATGCTCGCACGAGCGATATGAGAATGGCATGGGTGATTGATATGAGATGGGGTCCACGGAGTACTTTGTACCTTATACGTAGCACTATGTTGTACCATGTAGTCTTCGGACTAGTGAGTCTTTAGACTGGATTATATTATATTATTGTCATGACCCTCCATGACTTAACCAAAACCACTACAATTTTTTTGCACTTTAACTTACATTTCTGCTTATCAACGGTTGGGCTGTGATTCGAGGTCAGCATCCTCGCTTACCATATCATACATTATCATACATATATGTCAATATACTATCTCTGATTGTAACTTCTTTTATAATACATGTGAGCTCATATAAAATCTAATGCAAATACATTCCCCATAATATATATCATATACATCACTGTGCTGTCTATATGTTTAGATACAAAACCGTACAAAATATGTATACTTGTTGATCGATAAGAAATAGCAGCGGACAACAGGAATACTATCCCTCAAACGTACTCGCTCTAGTGCTGATGCTTTGTAGAGAGATGTAAAAAAAGGGTTGAGCTCACAGCTCAGTAAGGAAATCAGGCAAGCAAGTAGACATCTACACTATCTACTCAAAATAATGCTATGCCTCGAAAATATCATTTCCTTAATTCACTTAAAAAACATGTCTTTAAAATATATATATATACTTGTACAGATTAAATCCCATGTACAGAAATCATGCTTTCGTTCTCAATGTAGGCATGTAGTGCAAAATAATGCATCTTTATAATATCATGATGCCTTTAGATAAATTATGCCATTTATATTCAAATCACATTAAATATGGCATTTAATCATTCACAACACAATAATCAGATTCCGACCCATCCCTCAGGTCTATCTGTATCATAAATAAATCAATCAGTCAAGTGATATCTCACGTGAGACTTTGTGGTTAAATGCAATAATATCCTGGACTATGACCATGTCAGAACTGTATTTTATGTAGTCTATTCCTTATGATTCCTATGTGTATGAACACTCTATTATTATAGTTGAATCATAAGAAGAGTATTTACTAGATTTAAAGAGTATGTGAAATGATTTAACACACATAAGCTACATAAAAGCCTAATGTGAGCTATAAGAGTCACAGGCTAAACCGAGTGGATCTGAATCATTCTGACTGAAAATATGAACTTAAAATGAGAAAATATAGAGAGCTTATGAAGGAAAGTCAATTTCAATTAGTTCCAAACATAGAGAACGAGAGTAAAAGCTAAAAAAGGTAAAATGGACCTTTTTGGCGAGTTAAAGTATTTAAGGTGTTTCGAGTGTATTTACCTACAGAAAACGGGTAAAACGTAAAGACAAGAGTGTAAGACATAAGATATGACACTTTCAAAATTTTGAGAAAAAATCAACTTGGTCAATGATTAAGGAAAAAGTCGACTATAGTTATGAAAAATGGACTTTTACCATAGTTGACTAATCGTGGTTAAGAATTAACCCAAGTATGGAGAAAAAATTGGGGAAAAATATTCTTAGTCAGAATACAAGATAATCATCCCCGGAAGTAAGAAAAATTTATTCGGAAGGATTTCGGATTTAATTTAATGGTTAAAAACGTAATGGGCCTAAAGTGAAGATTTTAAAGCCCATTAAGGTATACTAAACGTAGATAGAAATTCTTAGGTCCCTTAGAGCGAATTGTTGGACCGATTGATAGGTAAAATATTTATACAATTAAAGGCCCAAGGTATAGTAAAAATTTTAGCTCGAAAGCCCATTAAGAAAGCCCAAACCGAGAGGCCCAATTGTAAAGCCCATTAGGTAAATATCTATCCATAGTTAAAGCTAACTATGACTCATTAGATGACTCATTAGGTGACTCATAACTAAACCTTAGGAAGTCAATTTTAATGGCTGAAAAGTAAGGCTTAATGGCTAAGTAAATGGCTTATAAAATCAGCCACACCATTGTCATCTTCACCATACCATTCTCGGCTAGAAGAAGGAAACCATTGAAATACATTATCCAAGCTTTCTCTCACTAGAAATCACTAGGAATTAGGCATATTTGGAACTTGCATTCTTCATGAAAGTTGTTCCAAATTGAAAGGAGAGTGACATATGTTGGAATTGGCTATCAAGAAGCCATAGTGTGCAAACCGTGAGGCTCCAAAGTTTTGGCCAAGTGTGAACACAAATACTAGGTATATTTTTAAGCTTTCAAATTCATATATGTTAATGTATGAATGATTTTAAGTATATTGGTATATGTTTTAAGCATTGAAACATATGAAATCACTATGATCATGGTTAGGGCGAAAGTGAGTAGTGGAATATTGATGAATGCCCATATGATTTTAAGGCATAAATGAGTTAATGTACATGTGTTAATGAGTATGGTATAGTTAGAATTAATCAATTTGATTAATTAATACATGTATTAAGTTGGCAATCAAGGTGTTTGATAAAATGCCTAAATGAACTATGTGATGCTTAAGAATATTGCCAACCAAGTGTTTGTGAAAATGTCTAAGTGAATTGGCTAAGGAAATGGACATGGACGGCATGCCATGGTGTGACCAACGACATGGGATGCTCTCGGCCATGGCATGTGGCTGAGAGGTCCAATGGGCCAAGCCCAATTATTTTAAACCCAATGTGATGTAATGGGTTTAGGACAAGCCCAATAAGAGTTGGTGGGCCCCACAAGCCCAATAGGCCCAACGAAAATGAATAGTAAAATAAAAATGGGCTTAAGGCATAGTTAGGCCCATTAAGGTTTATTAAAGCCCATTAAGGGAAATAGACTGTATTTAATGTGAAATACAGTAGGAAAAATATAATTAACCTGATAAATGGTTATATGCAGCTCCAGAGATTATTGGAGGAGCAAATCAGACTGTTAGATCAAGCAACGTTGAGAAAGTAAAATTTCTCGAGTGATTGCAAGTAAGGGACTTTTATGAGTAGTTAGAGATACCTGCACGTATTTTCGTCTGCTTTTACAATCACTTAAAAACTCTGAGGGTCAAAGAAAGTGAAAAATAATTATTGTGACCCAATAGTGGCAAATTACGATTTTACCCTTAGTTATGAAAAAAGTCAACTTTTGTGAAAAGTTGTAAAAAGCATGGAAACCACCATTTTGAGTGCTTTACTGCTGTTTAGCAAAAGAATAAATAGATGGGCTAATGATTTTAAGGTTGATGTGAATTAAGCACACTTTATAGTGCTGATTTTGATGTTTTGAAAATCATCCCTTTTTAAAGAGCCATCTATCGAATTATGTTAGAATAAATTGTGCTAGAGCACAGCTCGCACTTGATTTCATATATTTTTCACATATATTAGTGCTGGATTGTGATTCACACTAGATTTTCATGACATGCATGATAGAGTGCTGGAGTTATCACTCGTACTCAATTTTATATGATTTATGCATGAGAGAGTGCTGAAGCGATTAGCTCGTACTCGAATTTACATGAGAAGCATAACAGAGTGCTAGAGCGTTGCTCGTACTCAATTCTTCATGATTTATACATGATATAGTACTTGAGTTATTTCTCGTACTTGATTTGATGATTTTGTGCATAGCATGGTACTGGAGCTATTGCTCGTACTTGATTTGAAACATAAACTATGCATTGACCTAGTTGCTAGAGGTTTACTTGCACTAGAGTTGAGTTTGTGATGTGAAACAGTGTTTGAGCGGAGTGTCGACTATTTGTTGCGCTCAAAGGCGCGCACTGTAATTTATGTGATAGATAATACATGTTGAAAACCATGCTTGATTTCCTCGTGTAGATTGAGTGTCACACTATGAGAGGTTCGCATGTGGATTTAGAGACGTGGTATGATATTCCATGGTTTGAGGGCTAAGACCTATGGCAGGCACCCCGACTGTGATGTAGGGTCCACGGAGTACGTTGTACCGTGCGAGTGGCATGGAGTACACTGTACCGTGTGGTGTTGTGGAGTTAAGGAGGATATAGCTGGCGGTTGTGATGGACTGACCCCCCTCCCGTTGCAGCAGGGATACCCCGCACACTAGGATTCTATGTAGCCTGGGATCACCATTATAGGATATGGCCATAATCCAAGATACTATTTACATTTCACCACAGAGTCTTACATGATATATCACCTGATTGACTGATTTATTTACGGATAGACCTGAGGGATGGGTCGGAATCCGATTATTGTGATGTGAATGATTTAAATGCCATATTTACTGGGATTTAAATATACATGGCATGATTTATCTAAAGGTATTGTGATATTATAAAGATGCATTATTTTGCACTACATGCCTACATTGGAGAAAGCAAGTATGATTTCTGTACATGGGATTTAATCTATACAAGTATATATATATATATATTAAAGACATGCTTTTAAAGTGAGTTAAGGAAATGATGTTTTCGAGGCATAGCATTATTTTGAGTAGATAGTGTAGATGTCTACTTGCTTGCCTGATTTCCTTACTGAGCGGGTTGTATGCTCACCCCCTTTCTTTTACATCTCTCTACAGAGCATCAGCAGTAGAGTGAGAGCATTTGAGGGATAGTATTCCTGTTGTCTGCTACTATTTCCTATCGATCGACAGGTATACATATTTTGTACGGTTATGTATCTAAACATAGAAACAGCATAGTGATGTATACGATATATATTATGGGGAATGTATTTGTATTAGCTTTTATATGATCTCACATGTATTATAAAAGAAGTTACAGTCAGTAACAGTATATTGACATGTATGTATGATAATGGATGATATGGTATGCGAGGAACCTAACATCGAATCACAGCCCAACCATTGAAGAGAGGAAAGGTAAGTTAAAAATGTGAAAAATTTGTAGTGGTTTTGGTTAAGTCATGGAGGGTCGTGACAGACCATATTCTATAATGGTGATCCCAAGCTACACAGTACTCGGTGTGCGGGGCATCACGGCTGCAATGGGAGGGGGTCTGTCTATCGCAACCGCCATCTATAAACTCCTCAACTCCATAACACCACACGGTACAGTACTCCATGCCACTCGCTCGGTACAACGTACTCCGTGGACCCTACCTCACAGTCGGGGTGCCTGCCATAGGTCTTAGCCCTCAAACCATGGAATATAAATATCACATCTCTAAATCCACATGCGAACATCTCTACAGTGTGACACTCAGTCTACACGAGAAAATCAACATGGTTTTCAACATGTCTTATATATCACAGTAAAACAACAATGCGCGCCTTTGAGCGCAACTCACAGTCGACACTCCGCTCAAACACTGTTTCATATCACAAACTCAACTCTAGTGCGAGTAAACCTCCAGCAACTAGGTTATGCATAGTTCATGTTTCAAATCAAGTACGAGCAATCGCTCTAGTACCATGCCATGCACAAAACTCATTAAATCAAGTACTTTTAATCGCTCAAGTACTATGTAATGTATAAATTATAAAGAATTGAGTACGAGCAACACTCTAGCACTTTGTCATGCATCTCATCTAAAATTCGAGTACATGCAATAACTCCAGCACTCTATCATGCATAGATCGTATAAAACTGAGTATGAGCAATAACTCCAGCACTCTATCATGTATGTCATGGAAATCTAGTACAAATCATACATCAGCACTAATTTATGTGGAAAATATAGGAAATCAAGTGCGAGCTATGCTCTAACACGATTTATTCTCACATAATTCGATAGATGGCTCTTTAAAAAGGGATGATTTTCAAAATATCAAATCAGCACTATAAATTGTGCTATTTCTCATCAACCAAGAAATCATTAGCCCATCTACCTCCTCTTCTGCTAAACAGTAGTAAAAACACTCATAATTGTGGTTTCCATGCTTTTTACAACTTTTTCCAAAAGTTGACCTTTTTTCCTAACTAAGGGTAAAATTGTAAATTGCCACTATCGGGTAACAATAATTATTATTCACTTTCTCTAACCCTTAGAGTTTTTAAGTGAATGTAAAGGCAGACGAAAATACGTGCAGGTATCTCTAACTACTCATAAAAGTCCCTTACATATAATCACTCGAGAAATTTTACTTTCTCAACGCTGCTCAATCCAGCAGTCTGATTCGCTCCACCAATAATCTCTGGAGCTGCATATAACCATTTATCAGGTTAATTATATTTTTCCTACTGTATTTTACATTAAATACGGTCTATTTCACTTAATGGGCTTTAATAAACCTTAATGGGCCTAACTATGCCTTAAGCTCATTTTCATTTTACTATTCATTTTCTTTGGGCCTATTGGGCTTATGGGGCCCACCAACTCTTATTGGGCTTATCTAAGACCCATTACATCACATTGGGTCGAAACCAATTGGGCTTGGCCCATTGGACCTCTCGGCCGCATGCCATGGCCGAGAGCATCTCATGTCATCGGTCACACCATGGCATGTCGTCCATGTCCATTTATTTAGCCAATTCACTTAGGCATTTTCACAAACACTTGATTGGTAATGTTCTTAAGCTTCACTTAATTCATTTAGGCATTTTATATTGCCAACTAAATTCATGTATCAATTAATCAAATTGATTAATTCTAACTATACCATAATCATGAACACATGTACATCAACTCATTTATGCCTTAAAATCATATGGGCATTCATCAATTTATCACTACTCACTCTCGGTCAAACCATATTCATAGTGATTTCATATGTTTCAATGCTTAAAACATATACCAATATAATGAAAATCATTCATACATTAACATATATGAATTTAAAAGCTTGAAATTATACCTAGTATTTGTGTTCACACTTGGCTGAAACTTTTAAGCCTCACGGTTTGCACACTATGGCTTCTTGATAGCCAATTCTAACATATGTCACTCTCCTCTCAATTTGGAACAACTTTCATGAAGACTACAAGTTCCAAATATGCCTAAATCCTAGTGATTTCTAGTGAGAGAAAGCTTGGATAAATGTGTTTTAATGGTTTCTTCTTCTAGCCGAGAATGATGTGTTGAAGAAGACCATGTGGTGGCTGATTTTATAAGCCATTTACTTAACCATTAAGCCTTACATTCCAGCCATCTAAATTGACTTCAAAAATCTTAGGTAATGGTTACCAAATTTGTCATAGTTACCTTTAACTAATGGGCTTAATTTTAATCCATTTGGGCCTTACAATTGGGCCTCTTGGTTTGGGCCTTCCTAATGGGCTTTTGGTCTGAAATTTTTACTATACATCGGTCCTTTAATTGTCTAAATATTTGGCATATCAATCGGTCCAACAATTCGGTCTTAAGGGACCTAAGAAATTCAATCTACACATAGTATACCTTAATGGGCTTTAAAATCTTCACTTTGGTCCATTACATTTTTACCCATTAAATTTAATATGGAATCCATCCGAATAAGTTTTCCTTACTTCCGGGGATGATTATCTTGTATTCTGACCAAAAATATTTTTCCCCAAATTTTTCTCCGTACTTAGGTTAATTTTTAACCATGGTTAGTCAACTATGGTAAAAGTCCACTTTTCTTAACTATAGTTGACTTTTTCCTTAATCATTGACCAAGTTGACTTTTTCTCAAAATTTTGAAAGTGTCATATCTTATGTTTTACACTCTCATGTTTACGTTTTAGACGTTTTGTGTAGGTAAATGTGCCTTAAATACCTTAAATACCTTAAATCGTTAAAAAGGTCTGTTTTACCCTTTTTAGCTTTTACTCTTGCTCTCTGGGTTCAGAATTAAATCAAATCGACTTTCCCTCATGGGCTCTCTATATTTTCTCATTTTAAGTTCTTCTATTCAGTCAGAATGATTCAAATCACATTAGGTTTTGCATGTGGCTCACATTAGGCTTTTATCTACAAAAAATAATGCCATGCCTTGAAATTCATATTTCCTTAGTTTCACATTTAAAGCATGAATTGGGAAAATTGATATAATGTGTACAGATTTAAATTCATGTACTGAAATCAAGCTGAGTTCGTAAATATAGGCATTTCATGCAAAACACTATATCTTTGTAAATTCATAATGCCTTTAAAATAAATCATGCCATTTAAATTCAAACATATTAAATATGGTATCTTATGCAATTAAAGCATATAAATCAGGTTCCAACTGATCCCTCAAGTCTACTCGAAATCATAAAATCATGTAATATAATCATGTGAGACTTAGTGGCTATATGCAATAATATCCTGGACTATGGCCATATCCTATACTATGATCTCAGGCTACACGGATCTCGGTGTACGGGGTATCACTGTCGCAACGAAAGGTGGGTCAAATCTTTAACCGTCAGCTATCAACTCCTCAACTCCATATATCACTCCCAAACAACACACGGTACAGTGTACTCCGTGACACATGCACTGTACAACGTACACCCGTAGACCCTATCTCAATAGATAATCAATGTTGCGTCTCTAAATCTATATGTGAACATCTCATATGTGTGACACTCAGTCTACAAAAGGAAATCAACATGATTTTAACATGTCATGCATATCACATCAAAGTTATAGTCGAGCCTTAAGTGCGACTCACAGTCGACACCCCACTCAGTCACTGTTTCACACATATCACAAACTCGAACACTAGTGCGAGTAACACTCCAGCACTAGGTCCTGCAAAATTTGCATTTCAAATCTAGTACGAGCAACCGCTCAAGTACTATTCCATGCACAAAACTCATTAAAATCATACGAGCAAAGCTTTAGTACTATGCCATGCATATCATGGGAAATCAAGTGCGAGTAATCACTCAAACACTTTTCATGCAGAAAACATATAAAATCAAGTACGAGCAGTGCTCTAGCACCATTTGTTTTCACACAACTCGATAGATGGCTCCTGTAAATAGAGATATTTCAAATCTGTAAAATCAACACCAAAATTGGACTAATTGTGTATTTCACAAAAACATTAGCCAACTATCTATTCTTCTGCTAAACAGCAGTAAATAAATTCAAAAACATGATTTCCATGCTTTTCAGGACTTTTCCTTAACTACGACTTTTTACCCTTAGTAGGGGTAAAATCATAATTTACCCATATCGGGTCTCAATAAATATTATTCACTTTATTTGACCCTCAGACTTTTTAAGTGAATGTAAAATCAGATGAAACTACATGCCAATATCTCTGACTACCTGTAAAATACCCTTACCTAAAATCACGTCGAAGATTTCCAGTTTCCCTACGCTGCTCAATCACGCAGTTCGATTAGCTCCCAATATAAACACTGGAGCTACATATAACCATTTATCAGGTTATATATATATATATATATATATATATTTCAAACTGTATTTCATGTTTAATACAGTCTATTTCACTTAATGGGCTCGTTTACTCTTATTAGGCCTTAATGCATCTTAATGGGCCTAATATTGTCTTAAGCCCATTTCACTTTACTATTCATTTCAGTTGGGCCTATTGGGCTTGTGGGGCCTACTAAATTTTATTGGGTTTGGTCTGAGGCCCTCGATTGCTTATTGGGTCGAGACCGTATCGGCAAGGCCCATTTGGCCTTTCGACCATGGCATGTGGCTGAGAGCCATCATGTCGCACCATGCCGAGCACCACACTACTTATGGTCATTTGGCTAGCCTTTCACTTAGGCATTTCATCAAACATCAAGTGTGCATGACTTAGCCTTAGTTTATGTTCAGTTAAGCATTTTATCAAACATCTTGTGTGCCATCTTCAATTCATTAACTAATTGATCAAATTGATTAAAATTAACTATGCCATAATCATGCATACATACATACCAACCTATACATGTCTTAGAATCATGTGGGTATTCATCAAAATATAAATACTTACTTTCGACCAACATGAATTCATGGTGTTTTTATGTGTTTTGATCCATAAAACATGCACTAATCAACTTGAATTAATCTGTCAGGACCCTAGTTTCAATCCTTGACTTTAACCAAAAATTACTATAAATTTTTCGCATTTTAACTTACCTTTCCTCTCTTCACTGGTTGGGCTGTGATTCGATGTCAGAGTCTTCACTTACCATAATATCCATTCTCATACATACATGTCAATATATTAATTTTGACTGTAGCTGCCTTTATTATACATGTAAGATTTTATAAAATCTAATATAATTACATTCCCCATAATATATAACGTATACATCACTGTGCTGTTTCTATGTTTAGATACACAACTGTACATAATAAGTATACCTGATGAATCGATAGGAACTAGCAGTGGACTCTGGGACACTCTCCCACGATAACTCTCGCTCTACTGACGCTCTGTAGAGAGATGTAAAGAAAAGGGGTGAGCATAACGCGCTCAGTAAGGAAATCAGGCAAGCAAGTAGATATCCACACTATCTACTCAAAATAGTGCTATGCCTTGAAAACATTTATTTCCTTACTCACTTTAAAAGCATGTCTTGAAATATAATATATATGTACTTGTACAGAATAAATCCCATGTACAAAAATCATGCTTTATTTCTCAAAAGTAGGCATGCAGTGCAACACAATGCATTTATATATAAATCATGCCTTTATGTAAATCATGCCATGTATATTTAAATCACATATAAATATGGCATCAAATGATTCACAACACAAATCGGAGTCCGACCCATCCCTCAGGTCTGTCCGCAGTTTAAATCAGTAAATCAACCAAGGTGATATATCATGTAAGACTCTGTGGTACATGTAAATAGTATCCTGGATTATGATCATATCCGATGTGATCCCAAGCAACACAGTACTAGGTGTGCGGGGCATCACCGCTGTAACGGGAGGGGGGTCAGTCCATCACAACCGCCAGCTATATCCTCCTCAGCTCCATAACAACACACGGTACAGCGTACACCTCGTGCCACTCAGACACGGTACAAAGTACACCCGTGGACCCGTTCTCACGGCCAGAGTGCCTACCATAGGACTTAGCTCTCACACCCGTGGAACTTATCAACATCACAGTCAGGGTGCCTAACAGAGGTCTTAGCCCTCGCGCCTGTGGAAATATCATACCACGTCTATACCAACCTCATGCGGATATCCTCTCTAGCTATGACACACAGTCAAGCAAGGTCTCAGGCATGGGTTTCAACATGTATTACATATCACATACAGTGTGCGTTTTGAGTGCGACTCACAGTCGTTACTTCGCTCAAACACTGTTTCACATCATAAAACTCAACTCTAGTGCGAGCAATCTCTAGCAACTAGGTCAATGCATAGTTTATGTATGAAATCAAGTACGAGCAATAGCTCCCAGTACTATGCTATGCACAATATCAAAATCAAGTACGAGCAATAGCTCCCAGTACTATGTCATGTATAAACCATGAAGAATCGAGTACGAGCCACGCTCTAGCACTCTGTCATGCATATATCATTCAAAGCTGAGTACGAGTAAAACTCCAGTACTCTATCATGCATGTCATGAAAATCTAGTGCGTATCAAAATCCAGCACTAATATTATGTGGAAAACATATGAATCCCAGTGCGAGCTGTGCTCTAGCACGATTCATTCTCACATAATATGATAGATGGCTATTTTAAAAGGGATTGTTTATAAAACATCAAAATCAGCACTAAAAGTGTGCTTAAGTCATATCAACCTTAAAATCATTAGCCCATCTATTTATTTTCATGCTAATAGCAATTAAACACTCACAATAGAATTTTCCATGCTTTTTGCAACTTCTCACAAAAGTTGACTTTTTGACTAACTAGGGGCAAAATCGTAATTTGCCACTATCGGGTCGCAATAATTATTATTCACTTTCTCTGACCCTCAGAGTTTTTAAGTGAATGCAGAAGCAGTTGAAAATACGTGCAGGTATCTCTAACTACTCGCAAAAGTCCCTTACCTCGGATCACGTCACGTGACCTCACTTCCTCGGTGCTGCTAAATCACGCAGTCCGATCAGCTCTCGATGTAAACTCCGGAGCTGTAAATAACCATTCCTCAGGTTAATTATAATTTTCCTACTGTATTTCACATTAATACAGTTTAATTTCCCTTAATAGGCCTTAAAAATCCTTAATGGGCCTAACTAGGCCTTAAGTCCATTTTCATTTTACTATTCACTTTTGTTGGGCCTATTGGGCTTGTGGGGCCCACCAACTCTTATTGGGCTTGTCTTAGGCCCATTACACCCTATTGGGCCTAAAAATATTGGGCTTGGCCCATTGGGCCTCTCGGCCACATGCCTTGGCCGAGAGCTTAGCCATTCTCGGTTTCCACCATGGCATGCCATACATGCCTATTTCCTAGTCATTTTCACTTAGGCATTTTCACATACACTTGGTAGGCAATATTACCAATCATCCTATTGTTCATTTAGGCATTTTATCAAACACCTTGATTGCCAACAATTTACATGTATTAATCAATCAATTTGATTAATTCTAATTATACCATTAACATTAATACATGTATACTAATCCATTTATGTCTTAAAATCAAATTGACATATTTCAATATCCCATTGATCACTCTCGGCCTAACCCTCTTCATGGTGATTTAATATGTTTCAATGCTTAAAACATATATCAACATACTTAAAATCATTCATACATTAACATATATGAAATTGGAAATTAGAAAATATACCAATTGTTGTGTTCACCCTTTGGCCGAAACTTTGTAGGCTCTCGGTTTGCACTCTCTGGCTCCTTGATAGCCAAATCCAACATATGTTAATCTCTTCTCAATTTGGAACAACTTCTATGAAGAATGCAAGTTCCAAATATGTCTAATTCCTAGTGATTTCTAGTGAGAGAAAGCTTGGATGGTTATGTTTCAATGGTGTTCTTCTCTAGCCGAAAATGTGTGATGAAGAAGACAATGGTGTGGCTGCATTTATAAGCCACTTACTTAGCCATTAAGCCTTACTTTTCAGCCACTATGCTTGACTTTCCAAATCTGAACCATGAGTCACCTTATGAGTCACCTTATGAGTCATAGTTAACTTTAACTATAGTTAGATATTTATCTCATGGGCTTTTCCAATTGGGCTTCTCGGTTTGGGCTTTCCTAATGGGCTTTCGGGCTGAAATTTTTACTATACCTCGGGCCTTTTATTGTCTCAAAATTTGGCCGATCAATTGGTCCAACAATTCGGTCTAAAGGACCTAAGAATTTCGATATACTTTTAGTATACCTTAATGGGCTTTAAAATTTTCACCTTAGGCCCATTACGTTTTTAACCATTAAATTTATTCCGAAATCCTTCCGAATAAATTTTTCTTACTTCCGGGGATGATTATCTTGTATTCTGGCCAAGAATATTTTTCCCCAAATTTTTCTCCACACTTAGGTTAATTTCTAACCTTGATTAGTCAACTATGGTAAAAGTCCACTTTTTTAACTATAGTTGACTTTTTCTTTAACCATTGACTAAGTTGACTTTTTCTTAAATTTTCGAAAGTGTTATATATCATGTCTTACACTCTCGTCTTTATATTCCAATCGCTCCCGGTGGATAATTTCACCCGAAACTCCTTTTCTCGCCGAAAAGGTCCATTTTACCCTTTTTACCTTTTATTCTCGTTTTGTATGTTCGGGTCTAAATCAAGCTGACTTTCCTTCATGAGCTCTCTATGCTCTCTTATTTTAAGTTCTTATTTTCAGTCAGAATGATTTAGAATGACTCGGTTTAGCCTGTGATACTTATCATCCACATTAGGCATTTTATGTAGCTTTTGCGTGTTAATTCATTTCATTAACACTTTATGTCTAATAAATACTCTTCTTATGATTCAACCATAATTACATAGTGTTCATACACATAGGAATCATAAGGAAATAAGCTACAAAAATCCGGGTCTGACAATCCTCCCCCACTCAGAAAATTTGGTCCTCCAAATTAGAACCAAGTCAGTCCTCAAATAGGTGAGGGTACTTCTCTCGCATCAGACTCTCTAGCTCCCAAGTAGCTTCCTCTGAAGTATGATGCTGCCAGAGAATTTTCACTAATCCGATGGTCTTCGATCTCAATACCTTCTCCTTCCTATCCAATATCCGAATCGGTCTCTCTACATATGACAAGTCCTCTCGGAGCTCCAAAGGCTCGTAACTAATCACATGTGACGGATCCGGGTGATACTTCCGAAGCATCGATATGTGGAAGACGTTGTGGACACCTGATAAGTCCGGTGATAATGCCAACCTATACGCCTTATCTCCCACTCGATCAAGTATCTCAAAGGGTCCAATGTAGCAAGGATTTAGTTTCCCTCTCTTCCCAAATGTCGCTATGCCCTTGGAAGGAGAAACTCTCAGAAATACGGACTCACCAACTGCAAACTCTAGTGGCCTACGTCTCCTGTCAGCGTAACTCTTCTGTCTGCTCTGAGCTGTCCTCAGTCTCTCTACTATCAAGCGGACGTCCTCAGATGCTTGCGTAACCAAGTCAGGAGCAAAAATCTTACGGTCACCCACTTGTTCCCATCCAATAGGGGAACGACATCTACGGCCATACAAAGCCTCATACGGTGCCATCCCGATACTCGAATGATAACTGTTGTTGTAGGCGAACTCGGCTATTGGTAGGTGGTCATCCCAGGAGCCTCGATAGTCTAGCACACATGCTCTCAACATGTCCTCCAGAGTCTGTATAGTCCTCTCTAACTGACCATCTGTCTGAGGATGGAAAGCGGTGCTCAAACTCAACTGGGTTCCCATAGCTTCCTGAAAATGTCCCCAAAAGTGGGATGTGAAGCGGGAATCCCTATCAGAGACTATGCTCATTGGTACACCGTGTAACCTCACTACCTCGCGTACATACAGTTCTGCTAATGAACTCAGAGTATCGGTCGCTCTCATAGCTAGGAAGTGGGCTGACTTCGTCAGTCTATCAACGATCACCCATATAGCATCGTGATTCCTGCGGGTTCTCGGTAAACCCATCACGAAATCCATGGTGATGTGCTCCCATTTCCATGTCGGTATAGGTAGAGGCTGCAATAACCCTGCAGGTTTCTGATGCTCTACCTTCACCTGCTGACATACGAGACACTTTGCCACGAAGTCTGCTACATCTCTCTTCATACCCGACCACCAATATACCTTCCGGAGGTTCCGATACATCTTGTTACTCCCCGGATGTAAAGTATACCTCGACGAATGAGCTTCCGCCAATATCAATCTCCTAAGTCCTGGATCCTCGGGAACACACAATCTGCCTCTGAACCTCAGTAGTCCATCAGAACTCAACTCAAAATCAGTCACGGTGCCCTTCTGCATCTGACTACTCACATCCATACAAAATGGATCAGTCTGCTGAGCCACTCTGATCCTGTCCAACAGGTCCGGCTCCAAGCGTAGACTAGCTATCACATAGTCTATATCCATGTCAGAAGGCACGACTCCCAAACTGAGGCTAGCAAACTGCTCTAGCAAATCATGTTCCCTAACCATCATATACGATACCATCCCCAGGCTCTTCCTGCTCAAGGCATCGGCTACAACGTTAGCCTTACCCGGATGATAAAGTATCTCACAATCGTAGTCCTTCAGAAGCTCTAGCCATCTTCTCTGTCTCATGTTCAGCTCCTTCTGCGAGAACAGATACTTGAGGCTCTTGTGGTCGGTAAATATTTGGAACTTCTCGCCATATAAGTAGTGGCGCCATACCTTCAATGCAAACACTACTGCAGGTAGCTCCAAATCATGGGTCGGATAGTTCTTCTCATGATCCTTCAGCTGTCTGGATCCATAAGCAACTACCTTCCCGTCCTGCATCAATACGCAGCCCAGTCCCTAATGCGAAGCATCGGTATACATTGCAAATCCTCCTGAGCTGGTAGGGATAGTGAGAATCGGAGCAGTGGTCAGTCGACGCTTCAACTCCTCAAAGCTCTTCTCACAATCCTCGTTCCATATGAATGGTGCACTCTTTCGAGTAAGACGTGTCAACGGAGCAGCCAACTTTGAAAATCCCTCAACGAATCTCCGATAGTATCCAGCTAAACCCAAAAAACTCCTGATCTCGGTGACTGTCCTCGATTGTTCCCACTGAACTACAGCCTCTATCTTAGATGGATCAACTGATACACCATCTCTCGATATAACATGTCCCAAAAAGGAGATCTGTGACAACCAAAAGTCACACTTGCTGAGCTTAGCATATAACTCATGCTCCCGTAACGTCTGCAACACGATCCTGAGGTGCTCCTCATGCTCCTCCTTGGATCTCGAATACACCAATATGTCATCGATGAAGACGATAACAAACTGGTCCAAGTATGGCTTGAACACATCGTTCATCAAAGCCATGAAAGCAGCTGGAGCATTTGTCAATCCGAATGGCATGACCAAGAACTCGTAGTGGCCATATCGGGTACGAAATGCTGTCTTGGGTACATCTCCACTCCGAACCTTCAGCTGATGATACCCAGACCTTAGGTCAATCTTGGAAAAGACCTGTGCTCCCTGTAGCTGATCTAGCAAGTCGTCAATGCGTGGAAGGGGGTATCTATTCTTGATGGTGGCCTTATTCAACAATCGGTAGTCTATGCGCAATCGGAGGCTCCCATCCTTCTTCCTCACAAACAAAATCGGTGCTCCCCAAGGTGAAACACTCGGTCGTACAAAGCCCCTATCCAACAGCTCCTGTAACTGTCTCTTGAGCTCCTCCAGCTCAACTAAGGCCATGCGATATGGTGGTCTCGAAATAGGCTCCGTACCAGGTACCAGATCTATACAGAACTCCATCTCTCTGTCTGGTGGTAACCCTGGCAATTCATCCGGGAAAACATCTGGGTACTCACTGACCACAGTGATATCTGCCAACTCCGGATGTACCTTATCCATATCTACCACGTACGCAATGAAACCTTGATATGTTGAAGGTTTTCTAAATTAGAAGTCATGTAATAATGATATCTACTCCTTTCATTTATCTTTATTAAACTTTACAACATATCTAGTAGGGTTAGGAAACATAACTGTCTTAGCGTAACAGTCTAAAACAATATGGTTTGCAGATAGCCAATCCATTCCTAATATTATATCGAAGTCACTCATGCTTAGTAATATTAGATTGGCTGTCATCTCCTTATCCCCTACTCTCAACTTGCAGTCATTATATACATATTCTACAACTTGACTACTATCCATAGGCGTACTGATTAACATCATCTTACATAAATGTGTACGCTCTACATGTCTCTCTAATTTACATGCAAATGAAGGCGATACAAAAGAATGCGTGGCACCAGGATCAATTAAAACATATGCTTCAATATCATAAATCAGGATGTTACCTCGAATCACATCCGATGAAGCATCAGCTGTCCCCTGGTCCAAAGCATGTACTCGCCCTTGACCCATCACTTGTTTCCCCTTCTCCTCTGCCGTGGCTCTACCTCTCTGAGCAGACGTACCAGCTGGAGCTCTATCAAACTCCCTGCCCCTCTGTGGTGCAGTCGCATACGGCAATGGGCAATCTCTAACCAAATGCCCATGCTTCCCACATCGGAAACATACTATAGCACCCTGTGAACACGGCCTATCTCCATGGAATCTGCCGCATCTTCTGCACTGATCTGCAGCAGGTCTCGGTCCTCCTATCATAATGCCCTTTGCTGGGGCTGCAGTCGGATAAGTAGGAGATCTAGCATATCTATCTCGTGTACCCTCTATCCGTGATCTCTTACCGAAGGGTTTCTCCCCCCCTCGATAACTAAAATCTCTAGCCGGCCTCTTCTTCTGCAAGTCTTGGCTACGGCTAAACTTCCCAAACTCGGAAGCATTCCTCTCATAGTCCTGCTCGCATAGTTGAGCCCTGCGCACTGCCTCCTCATAAATCACTATGTCCAGCGGAACCAACTTGGACCGTAGCACTGGTCTCAACCCGTCGATAAACCTGTGGACCTTCCTGGTCTCACTGTACATAGTATCCGGGTCATATCTCCCTAGGGATAGGAATCGAGTCTCATACTCGTCCACCGATAAAGTCCCCTGGTTGAGTCTCAAAAACTCTGCCTGTAACTTCCGCTGTGCGGTGTCAAGAATAAACTGCCTCCTAAAGGCCTCCTGAAATATATCCCAAGTGATATCTGTGTGTCGGGATCTCAATATAGGTCGGGTGGACTTCCACCAATGCTCTGCGGCTCCCTTCAGTAGGAATGCAGCAAACACGACCATCTCCGAGGTCGTGCACTCGAAGAATCCATAGAGCTTCTCTAGCTCTGCCAACCACTCCTCCGCAGCTACGGGGTTCTTGACCCCACTAAATGATGGAGGTCTGAACTTCTGGAACTCCCTCAACCGATGCAAGTCACATCCATATCCTAATCCACTGCCACCCGAAATCGGTGGGGGTGTAGGAGTATCTACTGTCCTCTGTACATCAGCTGTCTGCGTAGGTGTATCAGGGGCAACTACCTCTCCTATAGCAGCTCCTGCCTCCTGTCTCTGCCTACCTGGCATCGTTTGTGCCAGTATCTCAATAATAGTCTCGAGACCACGCTCTAATCTCGTGAAGCGCGTCTCGGCACACTCGGGTGCCTCAGTAGCACCTGGAGTCTCATGCGCAGGTAAAGGTCAAGCAGCGGCTCGTCCCTCGGGTCTCTCTCCCCGGTCTCGAGCCCTACCTCTCATACCTCTACCACTACGCGTATTTGCCATATAGGCAAAGTTCCTGCATTCACAATAGTGAATCAGTCCATTCCCTATCTGGTATACACAGTTATATCTAAACACAGCACAGTACTATGGGGATGTACACTTTCCTATTTTCTAACACCGACTCGCATCAGACCAACCTCTGCTCTGATACCATCCTGTCAGGACCCCAGTTTCAATCCTTGACTTTAACCAAAAATTACTATAAATTTTTCGCATTTTAACTTACCTTTCCTCTCTTCACTGGTTGGGCTGCGATTCGATGTCAGAGTCTTCACTTACCATAATATCCATTCTCATACATACATGTCAATATATTAATTTTGACTGTAGCTACCTTTATTATACATGTAAGATTTTATAAAATCTAATATAATTACATTCCCCATAATATATAACGTATACATCACTGTGCTGTTTCTATGTTTAGATACACAACTGTACATAATAAGTATACCTGATGAATCGATAGGAACTAGCAGTGGACTCTGGGACACTCTCCCACGATAACTCTCGCTCTACTGACGCTCTGTAGAGAGATGTAAAGAAAAGGGGTGAGCATAACGTGCTCAGTAAGGAAATCAGGCAAGCAAGTAGATATCCACACTATCTACTCAAAATAGTGCTATGCCTTGAAAACATTTATTTCCTTACTCACTTTAAAAGCATGTCTTGAAATATAATAAATATGTACTTGTACAGAATAAATCCCATGTACAGAAATCATGCTTTATTTCTCAAAAGTAGGCATGTAGTGCAACACAATGCATTTATATATAAATCATGCCTTTATGTAAATCATGCCATGTATATTTAAATCACATATAAATATGGCATCAAATGATTCACAACACAAATCGGAGTCCGACCCATCCCTCAGGTCTGTCCGCAGTTTAAATCAGTAAATCAACCAAGGTGATATATCATGTAAGACTCTGTGGTACATGTAAATAGTATCCTGGATTATGATCATATCCGATGTGATCCCAAGCAACACAGTACTAGGTGTGCGGGGCATCACCGCTGTAACGGGAGGGGGGTCAGTCCATCACAACCGCCAGCTATATCCTCCTCAACTCCATAACAACACACGGTACAGCGTACACCTCGTGCCACTCAGACACGGTACAAAGTACACCCGTGGACCCGTTCTCACGGCCAGAGTGCCTACCATAGGACTTAGCTCTCACACCCGTGGAACTTATCAACATCACAGTCAGGGTGCCTAACAGAGGTCTTAGCCCTCGCGCCTGTGGAAATATCATACCATGTCTATACCAACCTCATACGGATATCCTCTCTAGCTATGACACACAGTCACGCAAGGACTCAGGCATGGGTTTCAACATGTATTACATATCACATACAGTGTGCGTTTTGAGTGCGACTCACAGTCGTTACTCCGCTCAAACACTGTTTCACATCATAAAACTCAACTCTAGTGCGAGCAATCTCTAGCAACTAGGTCAATGCATAGTTTATGTATTAAATCAAGTACGAGCAATAGCTCCCAGTACTATGCTATGCACAATATCAAAATCAAGTACGAGCAATAGCTCCCAGTACTATGTCATGTATAAACCATGAAGAATCGAGTACGAGCCACGCTCTAGCACTCTGTCATGCATATATCATTCAAAGCTGAGTACGAGTAAAACTCCAGTACTCTATCATGCATGTCATGAAAATGTAGTGCGTATCAAAATCCAGCACTAATATTATGTGGAAAACATATGAATCCCAGTGCGAGCTGTGCTCTAGCACGATTCATTCTCACATAATATGATAGATGGCTATTTTAAAAGGGATTGTTTATAAAACATCAAAATCAGCATTAAAAGTGTGCTTAAGTCATATCAACCTTAAAATCATTAGCCCATCTATTTATTTTCATGCTAATAGCAATTAAACACTCACAATAGTATTTTCCATGCTTTTTGCAACTTCTCACAAAAGTTGACTTTTTGACTAACTAGGGGCAAAATCGAAATTTGCCACTATCGGGTTGCAATAATTATTATTCACTTTCTCTGACCCTCAGAGTTTTTAAGTGAATGCAGAAGCAGTTGAAAATACGTGCAGGTATCTCTAACTACTCGCAAAAGTCCCTTACCTCGGATCACGTCACGTGACCTCACTTCCTCGGTGCTGCTAAATCCCGCAGTCCGATCAGCTCTCGATGTAAACTCCGGAACTGTAAATAACCATTCCTCAGGTTAATTATAATTTTCCTACTGTATTTCACATTAATACAGTTTTAATTTCCCTTAATGGGCCTTAAAAATCCTTAATGGGTCTAACTAGGCCTTAAGTCCATTTTCATTTTACTATTCACTTTTGTTGGGCCTATTGGGCTTGTGGGGCCCACCAACTCTTATTGGGCTTGTCTTAGGCCCATTACACCCTATTGGGCCTAAAAATATTGGGCTTGGCCCATTGGGCCTCTCGGCCACATGCCTTGGCCGAGAGCTTAGCCATTCTCGGTTTCCACCATGGCATGCCATACATGCCTATTTCCTAGTCATTTTCACTTAGGCATTTTCACATACACTTGGTAGGCAATATTACCAATCATCCTATTGTTCATTTAGGTATTTTATCAAACACCTTGATTGCCAACAATTTACATGTATTAATCAATCAATTTGATTAATTCTAATTATACCATTAACATTAATACATGTATACTAATCCATTTATGTCTTAAAATCAAATTGACATATTTCAATATCCCATTGATCACTCTCGGCCTAACCCTCTTCATGGTGATTTAATATGTTTCAATGCTTAAAACATATATCAACATACTTAAAATCATTCATACATTAACATATATGAAATTGGAAATTAGAAAATATACCAATTGTTGTGTTCACCCTTTGGCCGAAACTTTGTAGGCTCTCGGTTTGCACTCTATGGCTCCTTGATAGCCAAATCCAACATATGTTAATCTCTTCTCAATTTGGAACAACTTCTATGAAGAATGCAAGTTCCAAATATGTCTAATTCCTAGTGATTTCTAGTGAGAGAAAGCTTGGATGGTTATGTTTCAATGGTGTTCTTCTCTAGCCGAAAATGTGTGATGAAGAAGACAATGGTGTGGCTGCATTTATAAGCCACTTACTTAGCCATTAAGCCTTACTTTTCAGCCACTATGCTTGACTTTCCAAATCTGAACCATGAGTCACCTTATGAGTCACCTTATGAGTCATAGTTAACTTTAACTATAGTTAGATATTTATCTCATGGGCTTTTCCAATTGGGCTTCTCGGTTTGGGCTTTCCTAATGGGCTTTCGGGCTGAAATTTTTACTATACCTCGGGCCTTTTATTGTCTCAAAATTTGGCCGATCAATTGGTCCAACAATTCGGTCTAAAGGACCTAAGAATTTCGATATACTTTTAGTATACCTTAATGGGCTTTAAAATTTTCACCTTAGGCCCATTACGTTTTTAACCATTAAATTTATTCCGGAATCCTTCCGAATAAATTTTCCTTACTTCCAGGGATGATTATCTTGTATTCTGGCTAAGAATATTTTTCCCCAAATTTTTCTCCACACTTGGGTTAATTTCTAACCTTGATTAGTCAACTATGGTAAAAGTCCACTTTTTAAACTATAGTTGACTTTTTCTTTAACCATTGACTAAGTTGACTTTTTCTTAAATTTTTGAAAGTGTTATATATCATGTCTTACACTCTCGTCTTTATATTCCAACCGCTCTCGGTGGATAATTTCACCCGAAACTCCTTTTCTCGTCGAAAAGGTCCATTTTACCCTTTTTAGCTTTTATTCTCGTTTTGTATGTTCGGGTCTAAATCAAGCTGACTTTCCTTCATGACCTCTCTATGCTCTCTTATTTTAAGTTCTTATTTTCAGTCAGAATGATTTAGAATGACTCGGTTTAGCCTGTCATACTTATCATCCACATTAGGCATTTTATGTAGCTTTTGCGTGTTAATTCATTTCATTAACACTTTAAGTCTAATAAATACTCTTCTTATGATTCAACCATAATTACATAGTGTTCATACACATAGGAATCATAAGGAAATAAGCTACAAAAATCCGGGTTTGACATAATCCATAGATAAACATATATGAAGTTGGAAGCTTGAAATTATACCTAGCTTGTTGTTCTCCCTTTGGCTAAGACCTTTGAAGAGTTCCCCCTCTCTCAATATGGCTCCTTGATAGCCAATTCTAAAGTATGTTAATCCTCTCTCAATTTGGAACAACTTCCATGAAGATTTCAAGTTCCAAATATGTCTATAAGGTAGTGATTTCTAGTGAGATAAAGCTTGAAACTAGGTTTGTTAATGGTTTCCTCTTATTTGCCGAGAATGAAACGTTGAAGAAGACTATGTGTTGGCCGATTTTTTAATCTTGTAGACTTAGTCATTAAGTCACAAATTCAGCCATTAATTTGGGCTTAAATGGGTTTGGGTCATAGTTTACCAATTGGGCTTTAGTTTATTTACTAATGGGCTTGAAATTTGGCTAACTGGCTTCTCGGTTTGGGCTGAAAATTTTTCTATCGATTGGGTCTTAAATTGACTTAATATTGGGCCCACCAATTGGCACAACAATTCGGCCCAATGGGCATACGAAATTTGGCCCACACTTGTTACACCTTAATGGGCTTTAAAAATTCCATCGTTGGACCATTGCATCTTACCCGTTTAATTTAATTCAGATTTTGATTAAATCATTTTTTCACACTTAAGGGGATAAATATCTAGTGTTTTAACCAAAAATATTTCTTCCCCACTTTTTAACCTTACTTAGGTTAAATTTTAACCATGGTTAGTCAACTATGGTCAAAGTCCACTTTTCTTAACTACCATTGAATTTTCTTGACCATTGACCTTATTTGACTTTTTCTCAAAAATTTAAAAGTGTCATATTCCATGGTTCACACTCTTGTATTTATGTTTGGCCATTTTCGGGAGGTGACTATATCAAAAACACCTCAAACGGGCCATTTCAGACTCGTTTAGCCCTTTTTTGGCCTTTCCTATTCTTCAATGTGTTCGAGACCAAATCAAATCAACTTTCCTTCATGAGCCCTCTATATTTTCACCTCATAAGTTCTTATCTTTAGTCAGAATGATTTAAATCCATTCGATTTAGCATGTAGCTCTTATAGCCCTTAGTTTAGCCTTTACGTAGCTTATGTGTGTTTAACCACTTCACTTATAATTTCATTCTAGTAAATACTTTTCTTATGATTCAACGAGCATAATAAAATGTTTGTTCATATGAGAATCATAAGGAATAAGCTACATAAAAATCTGGGTCTTACAGTTACAGATTGGTATCAAAGCCTTAGTTTACTTAGTTCATGTCAGTTTAGATAGATTAGAATTAGACTTACATTCCATATCATTGTGCTTGTTTAGATATAAACTGCAAGTTTTGCTCAGGCACGCTACTAAAGTGCATATATTTTATAGGATCCTTTTTTCATGGTGAGACCATGTGGGCATCCTCCATGAGGTAGTCGGCATAGCCGCCTCCCCTTCCTTCATAGCAAAACAACCCAAATTCTCGTTTGGTTAAGGTAGAGCGAAACTTGGAAACTCTTACCATAATGCTTACATAACATTTTGGGAGTAATCCATCCACACCACAAACACCAAAGACGCCACTTCCTCAACACCAGTAGCATCCTTTACATACTCAACCACCACCACTTAATTGTCCACTTCTAACATTAACCCAGCCACTAGTTAACTGCCATAACAGGCACCTCTACGTCTACATTATACAGTTTGAACTGTTGGAGTTTTAAAAAGACTTGAGCTATGTTGAGAAGCCTATCCAGATCCTGGACAAGAAAGATAAACTCTAAGCTCTAAGACTATTCCATTAGTTTGATGAAGTTACTTAGGAGCTAGAAAGTTTGATGAAGGAAAAATACTCGGACCTATTCTAATCTGCCCTAGAGTAATTTAAAGAACCAAATTCTTAAATGTGAAGAGGATGTTATAACTGAAATTTTCCTAAACTTTAATTAATTAAAGTTATTAATTAACTTTCATTATAAATTTCATAGTCCGATAATAACAACTCGAATACTGGTGTAGGGAAGCAATGAGCTGACTTAAAAGTGAGCGAACCTCTCGGCTATAATCCCAAGGTAAGACCCATCGAGTCAAACCCTAAAGCCCTAAGTATCAACTTAAACCTTATTTCGCCTATATAGGTCTAATTACTAAGTACTTTAGTGAGGAAAAATTGATCTATATATATATATATTAATTTCAGTAGAGAACAATTTTAAATATTACATTAACTAAGAAGAAAATGAATGGTATTCTCCTATAAATTCCTGAGAGTTAATTTACTAAGATCAATAATTATCAATTAAATATAATTACAAGAATTAAACAATCAAGACAGCTATATATATGGAAGACTAATAAATAAAAAATAAATATTATATCATATAAAAAACAAATATATTATAAAAATAATAATAGTAATTTAAAATTACTTAAGGAAGCCAATCACATAGGGTAAACTCCTCTCACATTTTCCTGTTCAGAAAGCTTCTAGAGAGAGTGAAATAATGGCAAGATTGAGAGAAGGATCAAAAGTTTCACAACCTTTTCATTTAATAAAGAACTTTCGAAGAGAAGAGATAAGAGGTTGAAGAAGTTAGGGTTGAGAAAAGACACAATGAAGGACTGTCGTTGTTGTAGGGAAGAAGAGTGATAAATGAAAAAAGTGCAACTTTTGGCTGGAACTTCTGAGGGCCTAGAAGGCTGCCATTGTTTTTTTTTTTTTTGCTGGAAATCATAGAAAAAGGGTTGGTTTTTGGCATCGAGTGAAGCGTGAAAAGGTGTCTTCTTTTGAGTTGCGAAACAATAATAGGGGATTTTCTTTTGGTGCAAAAAAATTGAGAGGAGAGTAAGTGAAGACCAGTAAAACATTTAGGCTAAAAAAATGGGCTGGATCGATTGAAGGCATTGGACAACTCTCAATTTAAATAAGGTTGCAGTAGGGGAGAGCTAACTTTGCAAAGTTACGAGGGAGAAAAAAGGTTGTATCCTTGATTGATTAAGGGGATATAAGGAATTGAAACAAAGATGTTATGTTGAAGGTGAAGTACAAAAGATTAGAGACATAGTGAAGTTTAAGAAAGGTTGTTTACACAGCTGAATAAGGGCCTCTATTTCAGTGTAAATCAAGCTGGCAATGAGATGTGTGCATGGGAGGTTTGATTTACTTAGAAAATAAGGGTAGGAAGCTCACCTTACTTTGAACTTAAAATATACAATATGCATGATGATGTGGTAATGTTAAACGTTGAAAGGTGGCTAACCTTGTAGTTAGAAATTGGCAATCGAAGGCTATGTAGAAGTTTAACAACAACCAAATAAAAGGGACAACCCAGGTAGTAAGCATTCGTCCATTTTCGAGTGTAATAAAGAGGTAAGGTAGTTAGTAGGTTAATTTGGAAGTAAGATATATATATATATGTGTGTGTGTGTGTGTGTGTGTGTATGTCTCAGGTTAAGGCATGTGCATATATATATATATATATATATATATATATCACTTGTGTAATGGTGATGAACGAAAGTTTATGGTGAAAGTCCTTAAAGAGATATGAAAGGGTTCGACCAAAGAGCTCTATTGAGGGTAAGTTATCCTTTAGTTTAAGATATATATATATATATATAGGTGATATTGAGGAAAAAATAATAAAGGTAAATTAATACCTTTTAGCCACCTATAAAGGAAGTGCGGTAAAAGGATAATATTGATTTAGATTCATAATGCCTTGGTGAAATTTATATTGATATTAAATTGTGACGTATGTTGGTTGTAAAGGAAGCACAAGGAAGTGGAAATAATACCATTAGGCTAAGAAGTGGAAGGGTTGTGTTTAAAGTACGAAGCATTGGTACCCTAGGTAAGATTTATATATGTAAAGTGGTGCTATACTTATATTATTATTTGTACTTATATTATTATTTAACGGTGTAAGATTATATACCAGGTGCTATATTATGTTGTTTAGGGTATGGTAAGTGGATGATCATGGAATATTTTAGTTTAATAATATGCTATGATCATGTGTGTGATTAGACTTATTCAAGGGTCCATTGACCTAAACCCAAAGGCTCCTCCATTTTTTATGCGAGCTTGAAAAAAAATATTAAGCTCGTTAATGGCAAACCCAAGCTCGGCCCGTCCATTTTGCTATAATTTTTTGTTATTTTTTACATTAATGTGTTTTTTAATTACTTTTTCTTTTTTGTGTAATTTAATTTAAGTTTGTATTTTCTTAGATTTTCATATTTCTTGTAGTTTTTTTCTAAAAATTTATTCAAACTTATTGTTTTATACTTAATAACTATTATGTGTTTTACTATTTCTATAATATTTTTTAAAGAAAATTAATAGTATTTGGACAAGCTTGTACAGGCTTGGCCTTATTTGTTATATGTAAAAATGGGTTGGGCAAAAAATCAAACCTAAAAAAGGGTCGGGCCGAGCTTGGGCACACTTTTACTTCCTTAATACCTTACCTAGGTCTGGCTCGAACTCAACCCGACCTGGCCATGAACAAGTTTATGTGTGATGATCCTTGGTTTATATTGGAAATGTGGAAGTGATGTGAGTATGTGTGATGGAAAATGTGTAAGACTCATACTTTTGTATCATATTCCTTATGATTCATACGTGTAAACATTCGATTGTGTTAGTTGAATCATAAGAAGAGTATCTACTGACATGGAAATGCAAATTAAGTAAAGAATGTTTATGAAAGCATATAAAAGGTTTATGGAAGTGAAGTACCAACCATTTTGACTGAAAATTAGAACTTAAGACATCAAAATATAAAAGGTTTATGAAGGAAAGTCGGTTTGGTTTGGTCTCGAATACATTGAAGTAGAGGAAAAGATAAAAAAAGGCTAAACAAGCTCGAAATGGACCATTCGAGGTGTTTTTAGCTATTTCACTTCCTGAAACGACCAAAACACAGAGATGAGAGTATAAACCATGAGAATTGACACTTTTGGATTTTTGAGAAAAAGTCAAACGTGGTCAATGGTCAAGAAAAGTCAAGGTTAGTTGGAAATGTTGACTTTGACCTTAAAGAACTAACCATGGTTAAAATTTAACTCAACCAAGGTTAAAAAGTGGGGAAGAAATATTTTTAGCTAAAAAACTTGATCTTCAACTCCTAAAGTATGGAAAATTAATTTAATCAAAATCCGGATTAAATTAAATGGGTAGAAATCGATGGGCCAACTAATAGAAATTTTAAAGCCTATTATGTTAGATTAAGAATGGGCCGAATTTCGTAAGCCCAATGAGCCAAATTATTGGGACATTTGATGGGCCTAAAATGAGGCTAATTGTAGGCCTAATTATCTAAGAAAAATTCAGCCCAAAAGCCCAAAAGAAAAACCCAAACCGAAGCCCAAAACAGAAAGCCCAAAACTAGGCTCATTAGTTTAATGCCTAAGCCCAAAACTTAAGCCCAAATTTACAAAGCCCAAAACTAATGCCAAGCCCAAGTGGTGGGCTAAAAATGTGGATTAAATGGACTAAATTTCTATGCAAAAAATCAGCCAAAGCCAAGTCTTCTTCTCCCTTAAGCTCTCGGCAACAAGGAAACACCATCGAAACCTAACTTTCAAGCTTTCTCACACTAGAAATCACTAACATAAAGGCATATTTGGAACAAGTGATCTCCATGAAAGTTGTTCCAAATTGAGAGAGGATTAACATATCTTGGAATTATCCATCAAGGAGCCATATTGAGAGAGGTGAAATCCTTGGAAGTTTCGGCCAAGAGGGGGAAGTATAAGCTAGGTGAGTTTTCAACCTTCCAACTTTTAGTATGTTAATCTAAGGATTATGCTAAGTTGATTGGTATATGTTTTATGGATCAAAACATAAAAAATCACCATGAATAAGTGATGGATGAAAAATGGATATTTATGTTTTAATGAATACCCATGTGATTTAAAGGCATATATGGACTAGTTATGATTCATGGATGATGATGACATGCTTAGTTTCATTCAATTTGTTCAATCAGTCGGTGAATTAAGGATGGCATGTAAGGTGTCGGGCAAGCCATGTGGTTTCAACCCAATAAGAGTTAATAGGCCCCAGACCAAGCCCAATAAGTGTTAGTGGGCCTAACAAGTCCAATAGGCTCAGATAAAATAAATAATAAAGTGAAATGGGCTTAAGACTGAGTAAGGCCCATATGATGCAATTGGGCCCAATAAGAGTAAACGGACCCATTAAGTGAAATAAACTATATTAAAAGTGAAATACAGATGAATAAGTTAATTAATGTGATAAATGTTTACATGCAGCTCCAGAGATCATATTGGGAGCTAAACGGATTGCGTGATCGAGCAGCGTTAGAAAAGTGGACGCGCTCTACGTGATTCGAGGTAAGAATTTTGCAAGTAGTTAGAGATACCTGCATGTATTTTTGAGGGTATTTACATTCACTTAAGTCATAGAAAGAATAAAATTTATAGAAACTCGATATAAGTAAATTACGATTTTACCCCTATTAAGGGAAATTTTCCAAAAATTGAGAAAAGACACAATAAGCTTGAAAAGCATATTTTTGATTGTTTTTACTGCTATTTAGTATAAATATAGATGGATGGGCTAGTGTTTTCATGATTTACACAAAATAGCACAATTGTGGTGCTGAATTTTGATGAATTAAATAATCTCTTTGAAATGAGCCATCTATCGAGTTTGTGTGGAAACAAATCATGCTGGAGCACTGCTCACACTGGATTTTATATGATTTATACATGACATGGTGTTGAAGTGTTACTCGCACTAAATTTTATATGAAATATGCATAAACCATGTTGGAGTGGGGTGTGGACTGGTCGTCACACTAAAGGCTCGCACTGTGATTTGATATATATGAACCCATGTTGGAGATTACTCACACGTAAAATTGATTGAACATGCTTAAGGTCATGTTGGATGCCTTGTGTAGACTATGTGTCACACAGATGAGATGCTCGCACGAGCAAAATGAGAATGACATGAGTGATTGATATAAGATGGGGTCCATGGAGTACTTTGTACCGTGTACGTAGCTCAGAGTATGTTGTACCATGTAGTCTTTGAACTAGATTAGTATTCAGACTGGATTATATTATATTATAGATTGGCAGTGAGGATTTGACCCACCTACCTTACAGCATGTGATGCCCTGCACCCTAGGTACCGTGTAGCCTGGGATCACCGATTAGGATATGGCCATAGTTTCTACATGATTACCACAATACCTGCCAATTCTCGCATGTTTCAAATGTATATAAATACATGACTTCATATGATTTTATGAATCAAGGTATCCCAAGGGACGGGAAAAGCCTTGATATATATGGAATGAAATGCATATTTTGAATGATTTTATGTGAGTTAAGGTATCCCAGGGGACAAGAGGAGCCTTAATAACTGATGAATGAAATTCATATTTGAAATGGTTTTCACGGATCGAATAACCTGCAAGAAAGGTTAAGTCTCGATCATTGTTTTAAACATATTAAATGTGAAAATACATGTCCACGAATGAATGGCATGGAACACACTTTTGTGCGTGAGATTTATGTTGCACATGTTTTTAAATGCAAGCCATGTTTTGAAACATGATATGGAAATAGTATGATTTAAAGTATGGCATTATGTTCATGTAGATAGTGTAGTTATCTACTTGCTTGCATAATTACCTTATCGACCTAGTGAGCTCACCCTTTTATTTTCCCTCTCTCTATTGAGCATTTTTAATAGCCAGAGAGTGACTGAGTACTCGTATTCTGATATCCGCTGCACTCTCATCGATCGAAAGGTATACACATTTGTATAGTTTTATACCTAAACATGTAACAACACAATAATGTAAACAGATGTAATATCAGGGATGTAAATGTATGTAAACATGTGTCAGCTCACTTATGAGATGAAAATAGTTACAGTCAATCAAAAGTTTATATTGACATGTATAACATAGAAATGGATAATATGGTAACTAAGGGTGATGTGACTAATATCGAATCATAGCCTAACTGTTGGTAGCAAGATGGTCATAGAGAGAAAAAGGTAAATAAAAAGCGAAAAATTTATAGTGTTTTAAGGTAAAAAGAGGTCATGACAGAAGTGGTATCAGAGCCAGGTTGGTCTGAAATGAGTCGGTATTAGTGATTAGAAAAGTTTAAATCCTTATATTATTGTGCTTTGTTTAGTTACAAATGTGTATTTCAAGATGAGATTTGACTAAGCAGTGATTGTTAATGCAGGAATCGAGTCATTATGGCTAACGGTAGTCGTGGTAGAGGGGCAAGAAGTTGGGCTAGAGGCCGTAGAGGTAGGCCTGAGAGCCGAGACGACAGAGTCCTACTAAAGTACCAGAGAGTACAAAGGCACATTTTACAAGGATAAAGCATAGCTTAGAGAATATGATAGAACTGTTTGCATATGCTATACAAGGTAGGCAGGGTCCAAAGGTACAAACTGCTATTGGATAGGCAGCTGCTCCTTATATGCCTGCATAACCTGTACAGATGCGACAGACTACAAATACTCCTACACCCACACCAGTTCAGGGTATGTATTCACCAGTTGCTACACAACAGAGTGGTAGTAATTTGGGTTATGATTGTGAGCTGCATAGATTACGACAGTTTCAGAAGTTTCAATCATCATCTTTTAACAGGGTAAAAGACCTAGTAGTTGTTGAGGACTAGGTAAATGAGATAGAGAAACTATATGAATTCTTTTGGTGCACGACAACCGAGAGGGTAGCCTTTGCTATCTTCATGCTGAAGGGAGCGGCAGAGCATTGGTGGAAGTTCACCATGCTGATACTGAGGGCCCGACATTCTGAGATTAGTTGGGAGATCTTTTTGGATGTGTTCTGGTGGCAATATGTTCCGAATACGACCCGAAGGAAGCTTCTGTCACGACCCTCTATACCAGTCTGTGACCTTTACCTTACCACTTACAGTTGGGCTGTGAGTCAACATCCGATCTATTTCTTATACATTTATAGTTTAATCACTTCAATTAAATGAAGTAGAATAGAAACTGGGCTATTATAGATAAGTACGGAAGCGTTTACATCAGTTTCTATTATATACATCCCCTAAAATACAAAATAAAAGTTTCACTGTGCATTAATTTACAGGATACAAAATTTCTTTCATCATAAGTGTATACCTCTCTGTACTACTGGATGACTAGAGAAAACACGATAGCAGGGATGACTGCATTGTACTCACTACTACGTAGTATCTGAGGAGGAGGAAATAAGGGCGTGAGCATAACACGCTCAGTAAGGAAAATATGAAAGCATTTAGATAACTACATTATCTACATGCTAAAATACATATATATTCATTTTCCTTATAAAACAATATGCATGTTCTTTATAAAACAACTTTCATCAATGTGAAACCATTAATTCGCTAGATGGGTATATGCATATTCACACAATAGCACATAGCTTCACACAGTAAAATCTATTCACACAATTCATATATAGAAAATGTTTTACACCTTGTAAATCGATATATATTGAGACATAAATCATGGGCTATCATATCCCCAGACACACAGCAAGGGACGACATCTGTCACCTCACACAGTAGTGACAATGTCGTATCACACAGATATAACAAGACTTATGGCCATAGTCAGATTCCAGGCTACACTGATCAAGTGTGCGGAAACCCTACGCTTGGGGAGGCAGATCAACCATCCCTTTAGCTCATACTCAAATGACGGCATATCGTACCCCATGGCTAACGCTCACGGTACATCGTGCTCCCGTGGATCCTTATCACCCATTTCCATTGTCTCAAAATCTCATGCGAGCAGGTTAGTGCAAGACACACAGCAGTACATGATGGCTCCAACACAGTTTTACTCAACACATAGCATAATCATGAAAACCTCGCTCGAGCAACTCAGCGTAAGACACACAGCATACCTGAGGCATCGAGCACAGTATTACTAGGAATTTACATGCGAGCATAGTCAGAGTAAGACACATAGCAATACTCGAAGGCTCTAGTATTATTCCCAAAATCTAGTGCGAGCAGCTCGAGTGGAACACACAACACGACCTGAGGTGTAAGACCCGAATTATATCGTAAATTCTTATGAAGGATGGAAATGGCCACAGATTTAATGAATGGGATTCAAACCATTCGTATTGGAGATAAGAATTTAAAACACGAAATGAGAAAGTGTTCATGAAGGGAAGTTGTGTCGAATTGATCCCGAACACATGCAAGGGTAAAACGGCCAAAAGATCGAAATCCGGTATAAATTCGATAAGAAAATTTTAATTAAAAATAAGGATTTAGGATATCTTGATCAATAATGAGAAAATTATCAAATTTCGAGTCCAATTGATCAAGATCCGAAATTATGAAGGTTTACCGAAAATTCACTAGGGACAATATTCCGAAAATACAGAGAAAATATATCGAAAAAAGGGTTAAAATACAATAAATTAATTAAATTAATTAATTTTAATAAAATATATTTTTTGTTGATATTTTGGGAATTTTAATTTTATTTTAATGATTAAAATAATAATATAATAAATTATAAAAAAAGAAACTGAAATTTTCGTGAAGAGAGAGAAAGAACAAAACGAAACAAAAAGCCGAAACTGAGGAGATGACCGAACGACCACCGGTGACCCAACGGCCAGATGAAGGGTCGAAAAAGGAAGAAGACGTCGACGTGACCTCCCTGGTACCGACGACGCGGCCCACCGACGTCGAAATCCAGCGGATCGAGGGAGAGAAGCTGCAGAGAGTAGAAGCGAAATAGGCGACCACCGACGTCGATTCGGCCTTAGCCACCACCAACCGAAGATCCCCCATGCGGTACCGAGCCGATTGGTGGCGAAAAAGGCCCGGGAAACGGTGGCCAGTGCCGGCAACAGCGAGAAAGGAAAATGGGTACCGACGCCAGAAGGGAGAAGAGCCGAACCGGCCACTTTTCAACCAGCCAGGGCGAAACTGAGGGCATATCCAAGCTTTACGAGGTCCCGCGGAGCTGCTAGCAATGGAAGCCGACGAAGAATCGATCGGTAAAGCACTGAACCGGTCGAACCGGACTAAACTGACTGAACCAAATCGGTCTGAACCGGGTTGAACCGGACTAAACCGATTCAGCCAGAAAAGAAGAAAAAGAAAAGAAAAAGGGAAAAAGAAAAAGAGGAAAAAATTGAGAAAAAAATTCGATGATGCAATCAAGTTACGGGTAAATCGGTAAGCGGTCGAAATTAACCAATTTAAATTTCAAAATATTTAATTTAATTTATATCCGACTGAAAATTTACTCAAAAATATGTAATTGTGTAGCTCGATAATTGAAATCAAATGAGAGCTCGAGATAACCTCGATTAGCGTACTATCATGGAATCTTGGGTAAGTAACCTCTAATTATGACAATTTGCATCGATATTCGTAGAAAATTAATTAAATTCTAAAAATTGAGATAAATTGTCGTAAATAATTAATTGAGTTATCTGATTGTTTAGAACGAGGACCAATAAATACTGATGGGCCCAATGAGCCTAATAGGCCTCGATAATGTGAATAGTAAGTGGAAAACAGGCTTAAGGCCGATTAAGGCCCATTAAGGTGTAAACGGGCCCAATAGGAGTAAATAGGCCCACTGATTTAAATTAAGCCCGTAAAAGTGAAATATGAATTAATATGTTTGGTTTTAAGCCGATAAATGATTATCTGCAGCTCCGGAGAACATATTGGGAGCTAAACGGATCGGGTGATCGGTAGCGTTGGGAAAAGTCAGACTGTATAGAAAAATGAGGAAAGGGAATTTTACGGACTGCTGGAGGTAGCTTTACGTAATTTTAACTTCATTTGCAGTCTCTTAAAGTGTCTGAAGGGTCTAGATTTAAGATAAAAATTTTAGTGCCCCAGATGGATAAATTACCAAAATACCCTTGTGAAGGGTAAAATTTCCAAATTTAGGAAAAGTTGGGAGGAGTAAGAACAAGAGGTCCTTGCTTGTTCTTGAGGTGTTTTGACACATGCATGGGTAGGCCGGCTAACTTTTAATAAAAAGTACAGCATTGCATAACTTTAATCAATGTTGATTTTCTCTAAAATTGATTTGAGAAATGTAGCCGCCTACGTGATTTTATAGAATTGTGATGCGCTAGAGCTTATCTCGCACGAGTTTTTGATTTGTGCGATGCATGCATTAGTGTTGGAGCAAGAGCTCGCACTAGAGTTTTACATGCATTGGTGCTGGAGTATAACTCGCACAAGATTTTTATATGATTTTCGTGACAGGGTGCTAGAGTCTAACTCGCACTAGATTTTCACTTGAATTGTTATGACAGAGTGCTAAAGCCTAGCTCGCACTAGTTTTACATGATTTTGACAGAGTGCTGGAGCTTAGCTCGCACGAGATTTTCCTTGATTTTATGAGTGTTGGAGCATCGCTTGCACTGGTTTTATGAGAACATGCGATGAGCCATGCTTGGAGCATCGGGTAGACTGTGTGTCACGCCGATTAAATAGTCTCGCACATGCATTTTGATATAGGGTATGAGTATGGATATGAGATATGGGTCTATGGAGTACGTTGTACAGTGCAAGTAGCATGGAGTACGCTGTACTGTGCTGGGATTGATTAAGTGGCATCTTCGGATGTGAGTGATCAGACAGGGCCGAAGGGATGGACTAACCCACCTCCTGGGGCGGTCCCCAATCGTGGTGAGACCCCGCACACTAAGATCCGTGTAGCAGTGGGATCACAAGGACATATGGCCATCGTCCTAGTTATTTGCCCGAGATATCTATATCTATTGCCTAATCTCACATGTTGATGTTTTGAGAAACTCGTTTTGTGGATTTTTTGTGTGAGTCTGGATCACTCGAGGGAGGGGTTAGATCCTGACTAAGATAAGATTTTGATGAGAATGAAACTCAGTTTTAAATTGAAGTTGCATGATGTTATTTCCATGCTATTTAAACCCATGAGTGATGTAAACTTGTTTTACATGACATTCATTGTATCGCATGTTATTATTGCTTTGAAAATCATTTGACTTCATGATTTTGTGTGAGTTAGGAAACACCCAAGGGATGGGTTAAGTCCTGACTTTGTTGTGAAATTTAAACGAGAATAAAATGCTTTAAATGGATTTGCATGTGGAGTTTTCCATGCTCTTTGAAATCCATATTTGAACTTGTTTTACATGACATCATGAATTGTCGCATTTGTTTTGAATGTCTGGAGAAAGGGTGGTTTATGCATCGCACCACGTTCATGTAGGTAGTATGGTCACCTACTTGTTCGTAGGATTGCCTTACTGAGCTTAATGTGCTCACCCCTTTCATTTTCCTACACAGATTACCTCAAGTAGACTTTGAGGTGACTGAGTATTGCATTCCTGATATCCGCTGTTGCCTATCATTTTGAGGTATATTCACTTGTACATATTGTATCTAAATAAGAATAGCACAGTAACATGTTTGTAAGTAACTTTCGAGGATGTATAGACATTGTAAACATTTGTAAATAAAGGGGAAAGAATTAGTGAAAAACACATGTGGTTACCTTTCCTTTAAGTTATATGGTGAATGAATGGTGGGACTGGCATTGACGCACAGCCCAATTGTTAGTGGAGTGTGGTCACGATCAGGGGACAGGTAAGTATGAAAGAAAAACAAAAAAAATTACTTTGATTTTTGGGTAGTTTTTAGTTGTGAAAAATGGTGGTATCAGAGCGAAATTGGTCTGATGTGTGTCAGTGTCAATAATTAGGAAATTACATCCCTGTATTACTGTGCTTGGTTAGATACAATAGTGTATATCGGGATGGGTTTTAACTAAGAAATGGTTGACAATGCAGGAATATAAGCATTATGACTAATATTAGTCGTGGTAGAAGAGGTAGAGCACAAGTCAGAGGTCGTAGAGGTAGGCTTGAGCCTGCTAGTCGTGCTGAGTCGACCTATGAGAACCAAGATGAGATTGAAGTGGAGGCTGGTATTGAGTATGCCTCACAGCGTCCGACAGAGAGATCGGTTAGTATTGAGACACACTTCGCGAGGTTGGAGCGGTATGTGGAGAATATTTTGGGAGCTAATTGCTTAGAGTATGCATGGCATTTGAGGGCGAGTCGAAGCATTGGTGGAAGTCCGCTCGACCCATCTAAAGAGTTAGACATCCAGAGCCGACATGAGAAATATTTTTGGATGTATTTCGGTGACAGAATATCCCCTACACTGCTTAAAGGAAATTACAGATAAAATTTCTTACTCTGACCTAGAGGAACTGATTGATTGACGAGTATGAAACTCAATTTATATCCCTGGGTAGGCATTACCCCGACACTATGGGTAGTGAGAGTCAAAAAGCCCAAAAGTTCATGGAAGGACTCAGATTGTCGATTTGAGTCCAATTGGCCCTGTTGGATATCACTACCTATGTCGAGGTAGTGTGCAGACTACAGTTGTGTGAATAAGATCATGTGTTGCACACCTCTGAGGATGTTCAGTTGAATTGTGAGAGATTAAGAACACCTCAGAGCAGATAGAAAAACTATGTTAATAAGAGACAGAAACCATTGGAACTTCACCAAGGGTGAATCAGTACTTGTCCTAAGAACATAACGAGATTCAGAAAGAAGATGAATTGAGTTTCGTTAGATTGAATCCTTTGAGATATTGGACAAAGTGGGAGATAAAGCCTGTAGGTTGATGTTACAACTTGAATTAGTAGGCACCCACCATGTGTCCCATCTTTTGATGCTTCAGAAATACTATCCGGACCCAGCATATGTGATCGGATATGAGCTGTTGGAGCTCAATTAAAGTATAACGCATGTTGAAAACTCGATTCGGGCATTAAACAGGAAGGAGAAAGTGTCGAGCTTTTGAAAACTCGATTTGGGCATTAAACAGGAAGGAGAAAGTGTCGAGGTTTAAGATGATCTCCCTAGTCAAGTTCATTGGTAGTATTACACTCCGATCACATGAGAATTAAAGAGTATGATGCGATAGACGTACCCGAAGTTATTTATGAACCCATTTGACTTGGTTCTAATTTGGAGGACCAAATTTTTTAAGTGGGGGAGATTATGTAAGACCCGAATTATATCGTAAATTCTTATGAATGATGGAAATGGCCACAGATTTAATGAATGGGATTCGAACCATTCGTATTGGAGATAAGAATTTAAAACATGAAATGAGAAAGTGTTCGTGAAGGGAAGTTGTGTTGAATTGATCCAGAACACGTGCAAGGGTAAAACGATCAAAAGACCGAAATTCGGTATAAATTCGATAAGAAAATTTTAATTAAAAATAAGGATTTAGGATATCTTGATCAATAATGAGAAAATTATCAAATTTTGAGTACAATTGATCAAGATCCGGAATTATTAAGGTTTACCAAAAATTCACTCAGGACAATATTGTCATACCCCGCTTTTGGGAACCCTTCTATCCATACATTCTCTACTACGGTTGGGCTGTGAGAAGATGCAATTACTAAAAATTCATTCATTTACAGCGAAATATTTAAAGCTTTAATTCACACTCCCAGGTGTGTGTGTAGATACACAAAATTAATTGTATAAATACCATGTGCTTACATATCATCCCCATAATACTGTTTACAATTCCAAGATATAACTGTGCGATACAATATATTTGATACAAAATACTCGTGTATACAAATCTTATACCTTTGCGGATTGTGGGAGCTGTTTAACACAAAAGATCTAGAGATCACCGCTCTCTTACTTCTCAGTACCTGGAGGGGGAAAATAGTGGGATGAGCAAACCACAGCTCAGTAAGGAAATGTATGCTAGCAGGTAGATATCGTACTACCTACATAGTCCATGCATGCATAAACCAAAACCATGTTTTCGTTATAAATGGAACATCATACGAACAATGCTTTTAAAAACATATTTCTCAATAGCATTTTCGTGTAAATCAAATGTCAAACTTCCATTTAAAACATGCTCATAAATAGTGCCCTCATGGCACAAATGTGAAATCAGAGATTTATCAAAAACACGAAGTCTCTTTCACTTCTCAAATCACTCTTTTTCTGCAAATCTCTTTATTTTCTGAGATAATCTCTGTTTCTCGAATCTCTGAGACAGGCATGGAATTTTCGGCAATCAAATATCCACGACATATGGCCATAGTCAGCGATCCCAAGCCTCACTGATCGGGTGTGCATAGGGTATCACTTCGCCTGAAGGGGGATGGGTCAGTCCTACCCTCCGGCTCATCTCAATCCACCTCATCTCCTCGTATACTCACGGCGAAGATACGTCGTGTGTCATCTACGCGATACTCATACTCACGTGCACCCAGCACGGTACATAGTATACCAACGGGTGACTACACTATTCTACGTACGACTGTGGACCCAAGTCCATACTCCAACTCTGATGGACGTTTTATCCTAAACCATGTCTCATATACCAGGCGAGCAAGCAGCGTGACACACAGTCAACGCAAAGCTCCAGCGCGGTACGATCTATCGTTAAGGCCCAGCCCGTTCAAATGGCCGTCGGCTGGTATCCCCTTGGGTCCCAGACCCCCAGGTTTACCTCAACTCAACAAAACAGGTGCGAGCATAGTTCTCGCACTTTCTCAAAACCCTCATGCGAGTTAAAACTCCAACACGGTACATCAAGGCATTAAAACAGGTGTGAGCTAGCGCTTCAACACCAAATCACATCTTAAAACTGATAGATGGCTATTTTCTCTTTTTACAATTCAAAACATGTTTATTCATACAGCATGCCTCTTCATGCTAAAACATGTAAAATTAGCCAACCTATCATCAACGTTTCTCAATCCTCAAGATTAATGTATAATAGAGAAAACATTGAAAACATGCATATCATGCTATTTCCTTACCCTGTCCCATTTCTCAATACATATATACATCCTAGTACTTTTCATGCTTCCATATCATTTCATAGAATTATAATATCGTACTAGCTCTAGCAATATATCTATGAAATTGCCGTAAAATACGTACGAACATCTCTATAGCTAACACACAGTCCCTTACCTCGTTTTACTTGTGTGCAACTATCCGCCTTTATGCTTCTTGCGCTCTCATCTCGACTTGCTCCGGCGTATCATCCGAAACTGAAATTCATCCATCAAACACTCGAGTTAACGTTTCTAACTCTTGCTCAACTAATCATTTATCCAATGCCTTAAACACATATTTTACCCTTTGTGGTAAATCTCACAATTTTATCCCAATATCAACATGTCCAAACCATTCCCACAACATAATCATCCACTCAAGATATCTCATTCATCGTCAACATCTCTACATTCCACTTTCTCACACTTGACTATTTCTAAGTCATATTCATTTCATACCATTCTAGGTAGTTCTATCCACAATATGCACACCCCAAATATCCTTATAATCATTAACTAAACCAATGTACTTGGATTTGTGCATTAGAACTTATCTCATTGGATTTCCTCTTGCTCCAATTAGGATTGCCCTTTATTTCTTCAATCCATCAAATGGGAAAATGCCTCTAGACTATGTTGTTCTTCATTTTGTTGTGAACAATTTTGTCTCTAATAGACTCTCCTTAAATCTCACTGAAAATGGCTGGATTTGGGAGTGAGAAAGCTAGTTTTCTTTGAGTTGAAGTGAGAGGAAATGGTTTATCCCGAAATTCTGCAGATCCAACTGCTCCCATTTATAGTTTTGACTTGATGAGATCGATCTCCCTTGGGTGGAGATCGATCTGGTCCTCTACAATCCCTCTTTTCTAAGACATTTTAAAGGCAGGAGATCGATCTGTCGAGGCTAGAGATCGATCTGCTGTCGAACAGAAGCTTAAGGAGATCTATCTGGTCTTAGGGGAGATCGATCTGCTTCCAACCCGAGAGCTAAAGAGATCGATCTGCTTCCTTTGGAGATCGATCTGTTCCCTTCCATTACTCACATAAGAGCATTCTGGCTCTCCCAGATCGATCTTTCATCCTATGAGATCGATCTGGCCTTCACAAATTCCAGATTTCCTGCAGTTTTTCTGCAACAACTCCCTTCAAGACTTCCTCAATTTACCTTCATAGTCATTTCCTCATTCATCGCTCCTTGAGACTTAAAAATGTCATCCCATCCCACTTAATGTATTTTAAAACTTGTGGAAAATCTTTGTATAACCAAATATACACGATATTACTCGAATGGAAATATACACTTATGTAAATCTTTCCTTCCATTTTACTATACTACTCATATTCCATTTCGATCACATTCTTCTCGTGTTCAAGTTTATTTCCTCCTACTTATGCGCAATGCAACTTGTACGTATAATCACAATTCTTATTACAAGTGCGTACATAATCTTATGAACTTACATTGCATATACTTCTCATTACAATGTATCATCATACTTATGATTTTATTTACATTCCCATGTTCCTATATACCTAGCTATATATATACGGGGTCTCACAAATATCCCAAAAATACAGAGAAAATATATCGAAAAAAGGGTTAAAATATAATAAATAAATTAAATAAATTAATTTGAGTAACATATAATTTTTGTTGATATTTTGGGAATTTTAATTTTATTTTAATGATTAAAATAATAATATAATAAATTATATAAAAAAAGAAAGAAACTAAAATTTTCGTGAAGAGAGAGAAAGAACAAAACGAAACGAAGAAGCCAAAACCGAGGAGATGACAGGACGACCACCGGTGACCCAATGGCCAGGCGAAGGACTGAAAAAGGAAGAGGACGTCGGCACAACCTCCCTAGTACCGACGACGCGGTCCACCGACGTCGGAATCTGACATATCGAGGGAGAGAAGCCGCAGAGAGGAGAAGAGAAATCAGCGGCCACCGACGTCGATTCGGCCCTAGCCACCACCAACCGAAGCTCCCTCATGCGGTACCGAGCTTATTGGTGGCAAAAACAGACCGGGAAATGGTGGCCAGCACCGGCAACGGCGAGAAAGGGAAATGGGTACCGACGCCGGAAGGGAGAAGATCCGGACCGACCACTTTTCGACCAGCCATGGCGAAACCAAGAGCAGATCCGAGCTTCGCGAGGTCCCGCGAAGCTGCTGGCGAGGGAAGCCAGCAAAGAACCAGCCGGCGAAGCCCTGAACAAGCTGAACCGGACTAAACCGGTTAAACCGAACCGATCTAAACCGGGTTGAACCAGACTGAACCAGTTCTGCCAGAAAAGAAGAAAAAGAAAAGAAAAAGGGAAAAAGAAAAAGAGGAAAAAATTGAGAAAAAATTTGGTGATGCAATCGAGCTACGGGTAAGTCGGTAAGCGGTAGAAATTGACCAATTTAAATTTCAGAATATTTAATTTGATTTATATCCGACTGAAAATTTACTCAAAAATATGTAATTGTGTAGCTCGACAATTGATGTCAAATGATAGCTCGAGATAGCCTCGATTTGCATACTATCTTGAAATCTCGGGTAAGTAACGCTTATTTACTACAATTTGCATCGATATTCGTATAAAATGAATTAAATTCTAAAAATTGAGATAAATTATCGTAAATAATTAATTGAGCTATCCGATTGTTTAGAACGAGACTCAATAAATACTGATGGGCCCAATGAGCCCAATAGGCCTCGATAATGTGAATAGTAAGTGAAAAACGAGCTTAAGGCCGATTAAGGCCCATTAAGGTGCAAATGGGCCCAATAGGGGTAAACGGGCCCAATGATTTAAATTAAGCCCAGTAAAAGTGAAATATGAATTAATATGTTTGGATTTAAACCAATAAATGATTATCTGCAGCTCCGGAGAACATATTGGGAGATAAACGGATCGGATGATCAGTAGCGTTGGGAAAAGTCAGACTGTACAGAAAAATGAGGTAAGGGAATTTTACGGACTGCTAGAGGTAGCTTTACGCAATTTCAACTTCATTTGCAGTCTCTTAAATTATCTGAAGGGTCTAGATTTAAGATAAAAATTTTAGTGCCCCGGATGGGTAAATTACCAAAATACCCTTGTGAAGGGTAAAATTTCTAAATATAGGAAAAGTTGAGAGGACCAAGAACAAGTGGTCCTTGCTTGTTCTTAAGGTGTTTTGACACATGCATGGGTAGGCTGGCTAACTTTTAAATAAAATGTACAGCATTGCATAACTTTAATCAATGTTGATTTTCTCTAAAATTGATTTGAGAAATGTAGTCGCCTACGTGATTTTATAGAATTGTGACATGCTAGACCTTAGCTCGCACGAGTTTTTGATTTGTGTGATGCATGTATTAGTGCTAGAGTAAGAGCTCGCACTAGAGTTTTACATGCATTGGAGTTGGAGTCTAACTCGCACCAGATTTTCATATGATTTTCATGACAAGGTGCTAATGTCTAACTCGCACCAAATTTTCACTTGAATTGTTATGACAGAGTGCTGGAGCCTAGCTCGCACTAGTTTTACATGATTTTGACAGTGTTGGAGCTTAGTTCGCACTAATCTTATGAGATTTTATGAAACGCGTGCTGGAGCTTGGCTCGCACGAGATTTTCCTTGATTTTATAAGAGTGATGGCGCATCGCTCGCATTGGTTTTATGAGAACATACGATGAGCCGTGCTTGGAGCGACGGGTAGACTATGTTTCACGCCGATTAAATAGGCTCGCATGTGCATTTTGAGACAGGGCATGAGTATGGATATGAGATATGGGTCCACAGAGTACGTTGTATCGTGCAAGTAGCATGGAGTATGTTGTACTGTGCTGAGATTGATTAAGTGGTATCTTCGGTTGCGAGTGATCGGACAGGGCTGACAGGATGGACTGACCCACCTCCTGGGGCGGTCCCCGATCGTGGTGAGACCCCGTACACTAGGATCCATGTAGTAGTGGGATCACAAGGACATATGGCCATCGTCCTAGTTATTTGCCCGAGATATATATATCTATTGCCTAGTCTCACATGTTGATATTTTGAGAACTCATTTTGTGAATTTTTATGTGAGTCTGGATCACCCGAGGGAGGGGTTAGATCCTGACTGAGATAAGATTTTGATGAGAATGAAATTAGGTTTTAAACTGAATTTGCATGATGTTATTTCCATGCTATTTAAACCCATGAGTGATGTAAACTTGTTTTACATGACATTCTTTGTATCGCATGTTATTATTGCTTTGAAAAGCATTTGACTTCATGATTTTATGTGAGTCAGGAAACACCCGAGGGATGGGTTGAGTCCTGACTTTGTTGTGGAATTTAGACGAGAATAAAATGCTTTAAATGGATTTGCATGTTGAGTTTTCCATGCTCTTTGAAATCCATATTTGAACTTGGTTTACATGACATCATGAATTGTCGCATTTGTTTTGAATGTGTGGAGAATGGGTGATCTATGCATGGCACCACGTTCATGTAGGTAGTATGGTCACCTACTTGTTCGTAGGATTGCCTTACTGAGCTTGATGTGCTCACCCCTTTCATTTTCCTACACAGATTACCTCCAGTAGACTTTAAGGCGACTGAGTATTGCATTCCTGATATCCGCTGTTGCCCATCATTTTGAGGTATATACACTTGTACATATTGTATCTAAATAAGAATAGCACAGTAACATGTTTATAAGTAACTTTCGGAGATGTATAGACACTGTAAACATTTGTAAATAAAGGGGAAAGAATTAGTGAAAAACACATGTGGTTACCTTTCCTTTAAGTTATATGGTGAATGAATGGTGGGACTGGCATTAACGCACAACCCAATTGTTAGTGGAGTGTGGTCATGATCAGAGGACAGGTAAGTATGAAAGAAAAAATTACTCTGATTTTTGGGCAGTTTTGGGTCGTGACACGAGTCATCGAGCACCCTTTTATTTTCTCAAAATCCCTTTAAAATAACGTGCACACAAGGCTGGTCAATCTACCATTGCCTCTCATGCTCCAGCACGATTTCACATAGAAAAGAAATAGAATGGACTCCTTGTATATTCTTGAGTGAGAGGGCAAATCTCCCTTCGATCACTCATTAGAAACCTATCATGCACATGGTTAAACTAGGAGCCCATCTATTGTTATTCTTTCTCAAAACGTTTGCAAAAACCTCTTTTCACAACAATCATAGAAGTCATACAACTTATACTATGGACTTATTCTTATACGTAGTTTTCTACTTAGATATATCAATATCTATGTATTTATCTCATACATTCGCACACAGCAGGTAAGAAAACATACATATAGCTATCTCTATAGCTCGCATAAATCCCTTCCCTCGAATCATGCTTGTAACATTTTCCTTCGATTCTCACTTCTCGTGATCCGTCCTATCGATTCCAACTATATCTTCTGGAGCTGAAATTGTGTATTACACACATCAGTATATTGTCATATACTTCAATTTTCTTGCATGATATTCAAATCAATGCATTTAGCCAATTATACCATTATGGGACTTTATCCTTTCACAAGTCTATTTCGAGTATTCAACTCATTTTCGAGAATCTCTCAGACTCATTGAGTCCATTGATTCATATTAAACCGGTACTAAACTTATAATACCTCAAGTTCACCATTTTCATTTCGTTGAGGCATTTCATCGAACACCTCATATACTCAGTTTTACCCATTTTCATTTCTAACACATGGACTTCATCAATTCATTATACCATCGTGTATATATACTTAATGACATCTATTCGTGCTTAAATCATCATTAAATCCATGCCTACTCAACTTTCTCATTTTTTTCTCACATTTCACCATATATAGGTCATGAAGATTAAACATGTTCTATGTTTCAATCAACAATATATACACCAATAAACTCATAGAATTATATAGCTCAACATACATGAGATTGGTGCATTGAAATCTCACCTAGATGAACTTTTCTCTTTTTGGTTGAATTTGGAGAAATCGCCTTGTTTCCTTCAATCAAATAGTTTCACCACTTATTTTTGGACTAAGTTGTTCTCCTCTCCACTATGAACAATCTTGCTAAACCAACTTCTCTCAATTTTATATGAAAAGTGATGGTTTCCTCAAGTGAAAACTAGGTTACTTGGTTTAAAATGAAAGGTTTATGTTTCTCTTGAGAATTGCAGTTCAGCAAGCCCTATTTTATAGAAATTACCTTAATGAGATCGATCTCCATAAGTGAGGGATCGATCTGCAGCTATTTTTAGCCTTCCTACATTTAGTTTTCAAGCTATGGAGATCGATCTATCGAAGAACATGATATCGATCTCTCCCAGGCCGAAAGCTTCATAGATCGTTCTGGCAGGGTAATGAGATTGATTTGTTCCAGGCTAAAGCTTATGGGGATCGATCTAGCTTGAGCTGAGGATCGATTTCTTTCTTAAAAATGCCTCTAAGATCGATCTCCCTTGCATTGGAGATTGATCTCCCCTTGTCTTACAGCCATACTTAGCCATTTTTCACTCTAATTCTCAAAGCTAACTTCATTTTCATTTACCACACTACTCATTTTGCATTCAATGCGCTTTTATCACATACAAAGGTCCATTTCTTTTTATTCATACTTAATGAAACTTGTGTGTACATCACGAATCCATATAACAAGTGTGTACATCGGATTTACGGACCTTACATCACTTATGATTTATATTACATAAACGAATGTATGCTTAGGGAACCATAAGAGTTACTTGTAAAAAATACGGGTCTTACATTCCTCCCCTCCTTTAAGAAATTTGGTCCTCCAAATTAGAACCAAGCTACTCCTCGAAAAGTTGGGGGTACTTTTCCTATATAGAGTTCTTCAACTCCCAAGTAGCTTCCTCTGAATTATGGTGCTGCCAGAGAACCTTAACAAGCAGAATCGTCTTGTTTTGTAGCACCTTTTATTTCCTATCCAGTATCCGGATTGGTTTCTCTACGTATGACAAATCATTCTTGAGCTCCAAAGGCTCATATCGAACCACATGGGTCGGATTTGGATGGTACTTTTGAAGCATTGATACATGGAAGACATTATGTATGCCTGCTAGCTCTGGTGGCAATGCTAGTCTATAGGCCTTATCTCCCACAAGCTCCAGTATCTCTAACGGTCTGATATATCGAGGGCTCAACTTTTCCTTCTTACCGAACCTCATAATCCCTTTCGAGGGAGAGACTTTCAAAAATATCGAGTCACCCACAGTGAACTCTAGTGGCCTGCGTCTTATGTTAGTGTAGCCTTTTTACCTGCTCTAAGTTGTTCTCAATCTCTCACATATCAGCTGAACAACTTCAGAGGCTTGTTGTACCAAATTAGGAGCAAAAATTTTCCTTTCACCCACTTCTTCTCAACCAATTGGGGAACGACAACTTCTACCGTACAAGGCTTCATACGGTGCCATCCCTATACTTTAGTGATAACTATTGTTGTATGAAAATTCGGCTAACGGTAGGTGATCATCCCAGGAGCCTTTAAAATCCATAACACTTGCTCTCAACATGTCCTCTAATGTTTGGATGGTTCTCTCTGATTGACCATCGGTCTGAGGATGGAAAGCAGTACTAAAACTCAATCGGGTTCCCATAGCTTCCTAAAATTGTTCCCAAAAGCGAGAAGTGAAACGGGAATCCCTATCTGATACAATGCTCACTGGTACCCCATGTAGCCTCACTACCTCTCAGACATACAACTCTGCTAAACTACTTAAAGTATCTATAGATTTCATAGCTAGAAAGTGAGCAGATTTCGTCAGTTTGTCAACCACTACCCAGATGGCATCATGGTTCCTCTTGGTCCTCGGTAATCCCATGATGAATTCCATGGTGACATGCTCCCATTTTCAAGTTGGTACTGGTAGAGGCTGCAATAACCTTGCAGGCTTCTGATGCTCTACTTTCACTTGCTGACATATCAGACATCTTGCCATAAACTCTGCGATATCTCTTTTCATCCCTGACCACCAATACACTTTCCAGAGGTTCTGGTACATTTTGTTACCTCCCAGATGTAATATGTATCTTGATGAATGAGCTTCTATCAGTATCAATCTCTTTAACTCTCGATCATCGGGAACGCAAATCCTGCCTCTAAACCTTAGTAACCCATCATTACTCATTAAGAAATCTGCCATATCACCCCTTTGAATCTGACTCATACAATCCTCACACAGTAGATCGGCATGCTGAGCCTGGCATATCCGATCAATCAAATCCGGTTCCACCTGCAGGCTAGCTATCCCGCAGTTTTCATCAATATTAAGAGGGTCTATATCCAACCTTAGGTGAGCAATCTGCTTGAGCAGCTCATATTCCCTGACCATCATATATGATACCATTCCGAGGCTCTTTCTACTCAGGGCATTTACCACAACATTAGCCTTTCCTAGATGGTACAATATCACACATTCATAATCTCTTAGAAGCTCTATACATCGTCTCTGCCTCATATTTAACTCTTTTTGTGAAAACAGATACCTGAGGCTCTTATAATCTGTATACACTTGGAATTTCTCACCGTACAAGTAGTGGCACCATATTTTTAATGCAAATACTATAACTGCCAACTCTAAATCATGGGTCGAGTAGTTCCTCTCATGGTCCTTAAGCTGTCTGGATCCATAGGCTACTACCTTCCCGTCCTACTTCAACACACAGTCCAGTCCCTATCCTGAGGCATCTGTATACACCGTATAACCTCCTGAGCTGGTGGGTATGGTGAGAATAATACGGTGGTCAATCTGCACTTTAACTCACAGAATGTTTTCTCACATTTATCATCCCACTCGAATGCTACATTCTTTCGAGTGAGACGTGTCAATGGAGCAGCAAGCTTAGAGAATCCCTCGACAAATCATTGGTAATAACCTGCTAAACCCAGGAAACTACGGATCTCTATAACCATCTTGGGTCTTTCCCACTGTATCACAGCCTCTATCTTGGATGGATCCACTAATACACCGTCTCTCGAGACTACATGACCCAGAAACGATATCTCACTCAGCCAAAAATCACAATTGTTGAGTTTAGCATACAACTCCTGATCTCGGAGGGTCTGCAACACTGTTCTCAAATGCTGCTCGTGCTCTTCCCTGGACTTCGAGTACACCAATATGTCATCTATAAAGACAATCATGAATCTGTCCAGGTATGGCTTGAATACATCATTCATTAAGGCCATAAACATTGCAGGAGCATTCGTCAACCTAAATGGCATAACCAAAAACTCATAATGGCCATAGTGGGTCTGAAATGCTGTCTTAGGTACATCTCCACTCTGAATTATCAATTGATGATACCCATATCTCATATCAATCTTGGAAAAGACCTGTGCTCCCTGCAACTGATCTAGTAGATCGTCTATTCGTGGAAGGGGATACTTATTCTTGATGGTAGCCTTATTCAACAACCGATAGTCTATACATAGTCGGAGACTCCCATCTTTCTTCTTTACAAATAGAACCGATGCTCCCCAAGGTGATACACTTGGTCTGATGAACCCTTTGTCCAACAACTCTTGCAATTGCTTCTTTAGCTCTTCCAATTTAATTGGAGTTATTCTATATGGTGGCTTGGATATCGATTCAATTCCAAGCACCAAATCAATACAGAATTCCATTTCTCTGTCTGGTGGCAACCCTGGTAATTCTTTTGGAAAGACATCGGAGAATTCTCTAACAACTGGGATGTCAACCATATCCGGGTATATTTTATCCAAGTCAACCACATAGGCGATAAAACCTTCAACACCTTATCATTACATTCGTTAGCAACATCATCCATCTTTGAAATAACTTACTACTTCTTTCATTACTTTTCAAATCTTACAACATACTTTTCAGGGATGGAAAACATTACTGTCTTAGCATAACAGTCTAAAACAGCATGGTTTGCAGCCAACCAATTCATTCCTAGTATTACATCGAAATCCTTCATAGCTAATAGGATGAGATCGACCGACATGTCTTTTTCCCCTACTTTTAACTTACAACTCTTACATACATACTCTGTCATTACATTGTCTCTCACAGGAGTGCTTATCAGCAATATTCTACCTAAGGGTACAGGAAGAATGAATGTGTGGCACCAGGATTAATCAATGCGAATGCTTTCAAATCAAAGATAAGGATGGTACTTTTAATCACATCCGAGGAAGTCTCTGCAGATGCCTGGTCCAGTGCAAACACTCGCCCTCGACCAACAACTTGCTTCCCTTTCTCTTCAGCTGTGGTCTTCCACTTAGGTGTAGGTGTCTCAACCGTAGCCTTCTCTGTCTCTTTGCCCTTTTGTGGGGCTGTATCAATAAACTATGGGCATTCATGAGCTATGTGCCCTGGTTTACCACACCTATAATAACATCTTATGGATAATGGGCATGGTCTAACCCCATGATATCTACCACATGACTTGCACTGCTCTGTGGTAGGTCAAGGTCCACTAATAACTATGCCCCTCGAAGCTAGATGAACTGAAGGCTTCGCAGGCCTCTCTCGTGTCTCCTCAATATTAGGCCCCTTAACTAATAACCTTCGGCCCTTCTAGAACCTCTGTCATAAATTGACCTATTTCGGTCTCTATCTATGCCTTTACCACTCTTGTTCAATTCAGAGGCATTTAACTCATAGTCTTGCTCACATAGTTAAGCTCTGCGTACTACCTCATCATAGGTGGAAATGTTCAATGGAGCTAGTCGTGCTCAAATAGAAGGTCACAGTCCCTCTAGAAATTTTTGAACCTTTCTGTCCTCAAGGCTCATCGTGACTGTATCATATCTGCCCAGGGACGTGAATCCAGACTCATACTCATCCACTGTCCGGTTCCCCTGAATCAATATCATAAATTCCAACTGCATCTTTCTTTGAGCAGTAGTTGAAATGTATTGCCTCCTGAAGGCATCCAAGAATATATCCCATGTCACAATCGGGTGTCGTGCACTCAACATTGGCTATGTGGACATCCACCAATGCTCGGCCTCATCCTCTAATATAAAAGCCGTAAAGGTGACCTTCTTTGTGTCAGAGCAATGGAAGAATCGGTATAGCTTCTCCATACTACGTATCCAATGCTCAGCTGATACTGGGTTCTTCACCCCATAAAATGAAGGTGGCCCGAACTTTCGAAACTCTCTCAGTCTACCCAGATCATAATCATAAACTCCCTCGCCACCAACCTGTTGTAGAGCTACAAGATCCTGAACTGGTGGGGGAATGTCCTGAACTGGAGGGGGTACAGGTATCTCTGCGTCTACATCTCGAGGTCTCGGTGCAGGCTGTGCTGGTTCTTGTCTCTCAGGTGCAGCAGCTTGACCAGCTGGGTTCTCCTGTCTACCCTTAAGTCTAGCCATAGACTGTGTAAACATCTCCATAACCTTCTCTACATTGTGTTATAATTGGGTTATACGCTCCTCAGCGGCCTCACTAAGATCGGGTGGATCTCTACTAGAACTAGACCCACTGCGTCTCTCAGGCTCATCCTAATAATGCACAGTACTTTAGGGATGTATAATTTCTTAGATATGGATACTGACTCACATCAGACCAACTCGGCTCTGATACCATTAATTCCTATCACAACCCTCTATACCAGTCCATGACCTTTACCTTACCACTTATAGTTAGGTTGTGAGTCAACGTTCGATCCATTTCTCATACATTTATAGTTTAATCATTTCAATTAGATGAAGTAGAATAGAAACTGGCCTATTATATATAAGTACGAAAACGTTTACATCAGTTTCTATTATATACATCCCCAAAAAAAACAAAATACAAGTTTCACTATGCATGAATTTACAGGATACAAAATTTCTTTCATCACAAGTGTATACCTCTCTGTACAACTGGATGACTAGAGAAAACATGATAGCAGGGACGACTGTAATTTACTCACTACTGCATAGTATCTGTGGAGGAGGAAATAAGGGGGTGAGCATAACACGCTTAATAAGGAAAATATGAAAACAGGTAGATAACTACACAATCTACATGCTAAAATTCATATATATTTATTTTCCTTATAAAACAATATGTGTATTCTTTATAAAACAACTTTCATCAATGTGAAACCATTAACTCACTAGATGGGTATATGCACATTCACACAATAGCACACAACTTCACACAGTAAAATCTATTCACACAGTTCATATATAGAAAATGCTTTACACCTTGTAAATCGATATATATTGAGACATAAATCATGGGCTATTATATCCCTAGACACACAGCAAGGGAAGACATCTATCACCTCACACAGTAGTGACAATGTTGTATCACACAGATATAACAAGACTTATGGCCATAGTCAGATTCCAGGCTACACTGATCAGGCGTGCGGGAACCCTATGCTTGGGAAGGCGAATCAACCATCCCTTCAGCTCATAATCAAATCACGGCACGTCGTACCCCATGGCTAACGTTCACCGTACATCGTGCTCCTGTGGATCCTTATCACCCAATTCTATTGTCTCAAAATCTCGTTCAAACAGGTCAGTGCAAGACACACAGCAGTATACGATGGCTCCAACATGGTTTTACACAACACACAACATAATCATGAAAACCTCATACGAGCAACTCAGCGTAAGACACACAGCATACCTGAGGCATCGAGCACGGTATTACTAGGAATTTACATGTGAGCATAGTAAGAGTAAACACATAGCAATACTCGAAGGCTCTAGCATGATTCCAAAAATTTAGTGCGAGCAACTTGAGTGGAACACACAGCATCACCTGAGGCATCGAGCACTCTTTTGTTTTCTCAAAATCCCTTTAAAATAACGTGCGCACAAGGCTGGTCAATCTACCATTGCCTCTCATGCTCCAGCACGATTTCACACAGAAAAAAAATAGAAGGGACTCCATATATATTCTTAAGTGAGAGGGCAAATCTCTCTTCAATCACTCGTTAGAAACTTAACATGCACATGGTTAAACCGGGAGCCCATCTATTGTTATTCTTTCTCAAAATGCTTGCAAAAATCTCTTTTCACAACAATCATAGAAGTCATGCAACTTATACTATGTACTTATTCTTATACGTAGTTTTCTACTTAGATATATCAATATCTATGTATTTATCGCATACATTCGCACACAGCAAGTAAGAAAACATACGTATAGCTATCTCTATAGCTCGCATAAGTCACTTACCTCGAATCATGCTTGTATCGTTTTCCTTTGATTCTCCCTTCTCGTGATCCATCCTATCGATTCTAACGATATCTTCTGGAGCTGAAATTGTGTATTACACACATCAGTATATTGTCATATACTTCATTTTACTTGCATGATATTCAAATCAAGGCATTTGGCCAATTATACCATTATGAGACTTTATCCTTTCACAAGTCCATTTTAAGTATTCAACTTGTTTTTGAGAATCTTTCAGACTCTTCGAGTCTATTAATTCATATTAAATCGGTACTAAACTTATAATACCTCAAGTTCACCATTTTCATTTCGTTGAGGCATTTCATCGAACACCTCACATACTCAATTTCAGCCATTTTCATTTCTAACACATGGACTTCATTAATTCATTATACCATCATTTATATATACTTAATCACATCTATTCATGCTTAAATCATCATTATATCCATGCCTACTCAACTTTCTCATCTTATTCTCACATTTCACCATATATAGATCATGGAGATTAAACATGTTCTCAGATGTTTCAATCAACAATATATACACCAAAAAACTTATAGAATTATTGAGCTTAACATACATGAGATTGGTGCATTGAAATCTGACCTAGATGGACTTTTCTCATTTTAGCTGAATTTGGAGAAATCTCCTTGTTTCCCTCAATCAAATAGTTTCACCACTTGTTTTTAGACCAAGTTGTTCTCCTTTCCACTGTGAACAATCTTGCTAAACCAACCTCTCTCAATTTTGTAGGAAAAGTGATGGTTTCCTATGGTGAAAACTAGGTTACTTGGTTTAAAATGAAATGTTTATGTTTCTCCCGAGAATTACAGTTCAGCAGGCCCAATTTTATAGAAATTGCCTTGATGAGATCGATCTCCATAAGTGAGGGATCGATCTGCAGCTATTTTTAGCCTTCCTACATCAAGTTTTCAAGCTATAGATATCGATTTGTCGAAGAACATGAGATCGATCTCTCCCAAACCGAGAGCTTTACAAATCGATCTGCTTCAAGTCGAGGCTTAAGGGGATCGATCTGGCTTGAGCTGAGGATCGATTTCTTTCTTTAAAATGCCTCTAAGATTCGATCTCCCTTGCATTGAAGATCGATCTCCCCTTGTCCTACAGCCATACTTAGCCATTTTTCACTCCAATTCTCAAAGCTAACTTCATTTCCATTTACCACACTACTCATTTTGCATTCAATACACTTTTATCACTTACAAAGGTCCTTTTCTTTTTATTCATACTTAATGAAACTTGCGTGTACATCACGAATGCATATAACAAGTGTGTACATCGGATTTACGGACCTTACATCACTTATGATTCATATTACATAAACGAATGTATACTTAGGGAACCATAAGAGTTACTTGTAAAAAATACGGGTCTTCCAGCTTCAGATTGAGTTCATGAGTTTGGTTTAGGGGTGTCGAACCATCGATGAGTATGAGTCAAAGCTCATATCCTTCGGAAGGTATGACACAGCCATGATGAGTAGTGAGACTAAGAAGGTCTAAAAGTTCCTAGATGGATTGAGACTAGCTATCATGTCCAAATTAGTTTCGTTAGATATCTCTACGTTTGAGGAGAAAATACGCAAGGTGCAACTATGCGAGTAGGATTATGAGCGAAATGCCTTTGAGTTTGAGAAGGTTGGCAGAGTTAGAGAAAGAAACCAAAAGAGATCAGTTAGTGATAGAGGTTTCGGTTATCGAGGAGGAAGGAGACTCTTTAGAAAGAGGCCATGGATTGAGGAGATACGGGAGAAGACTGTTAAACCTCCTGTGTATCCGGCCATAGCCCTAACGAAGGGCGTAGTTATTAGTTGATCACGATCGACTATACATCAATGTAGTAAGTGTGGTAGGTACTATGGTAGTAGGCCTTGTTAGGTGGCTACTGGAGCATTTTACCGATGTGGTAAGACAGGGCATTTGATAAGGAATTGCCCAGAGATGATTGAGATTGCCCCACAGAAAGGCTAAGAGCCAGAGAGAGTTTCTACTAATACCTCTGCTTCTATAATGAAAGCTACAGTTGAGAAGAAGGGGAAGCAAGTGGTTGGTCGAGGGTGAGTACATGTATTAGACTAGGACACCACGGATGCTTCGGCGGATGTGATTAAAGGTACTATCCTAATTTTTGATCTTGAAGCATTTTCTTTTTCGACCCTGGTGCCACGCATTCATTTGTATCGCCTTCATTTGCATATAAGTTGTTAAAGTATGTGAAGTTCACACTATTAGGTAGAATGTTGCTTATTAGTACACCTCTAAATAATAGTCAACTAGTTGAGTATGTGTATAGAAACTATAAGCTGAAAGTAGGGGAGAGGAATATGTCAGCTGATCTTATATTGCTGAACATGATGGATTTTGATGTAATATTAGGAATAGACTGGTTGTCTGTAAACCATGCTGTTTTGGACTGTTATGATAAAACAGTAATGTTTACTAACCATGATAAGAGTATTGTAAAGTTTACTACAAAGAAATGAAAGAATGTAGTATTTGTAAATGAAAAGAATAGATGTTGTAATCAAGAGAATTAAATTGGGTGCTGACGGTATGGATCATGTTTTGAAGGTCTTATTGCATACGTGGTTGATATGGATAAGGCACGTCAGGAGTTAACAAAGATATCAGTGGTCAGAGAGTTTCCTGATGTCTTTCCAGATGACCTGCCAAGGTTACCACTAAATAGAGAGATGGAGTTTTATATAGATTTGGTGCTTGGTACCGAGTCGATTTTGAAACCACTATACTGAATGGCTTCGGTTAAGTTAGGAGAGTTGAAGAAGCAGTTACAGGAGCTGTTGGATAAAGGGTTTGTTAGACCGAGTATTTCACCTTGGGCAGCATCGATTTTATTTGTGAAGAAGAAGGATTGGAGCCTCCGACTGTGTATTGATTACAAGTTGTTGAATAAGGCCACCATCAAGAACAAGTATCCCCTTCCATGCATAGATGATTTGTTGGATCAACTTCGGGTAGCACAGATCTTTTCAAACATAGATCTAAGGTTTGGGTATCATCAGTTGAGGATTCAAGATGCCGATATACCTAAGACAGTATTTCGGACCCGATATGGCCACTATGAGTTCTTAGTTATGCCATTCGGATTGACGAATGCCCCTATAGCTTGTGTAACGCCCCGGAAGCGTCGAAATAGGGGCTAATTTTTTCCTTTAAATATTATTTTTCTACTTAGGTTGCATTCCTGTACAGTGTAGGTTACTTCTTTTCTTTCTTTACTTATTCTTTTAACCATTTAATTTTACCAAAAATTTCGGCATTATAACCTTTTATAATATATCCTATCCCCCTGCAGGTTAACACAGTTTATATTCGCAAGGCAGTTTATTTTATTTCTTAAACTTATTACTTTCAACTCTACATTTTTACTACTACAACTTCCACATCCATACTCAATATCATCGACATTTCATTCACTTCCCAAAACGTTTACATAATAATCCATAAAACAACTGATTTCATCCCAAAAGTATTTAATACAATCCAGTATTTGTACAATATACATGTCTGGGAATAAATATCTGATGATATACCTGAGTGAGTACTGAAAGTAGTCTGGGAGGCACTGAATCCACCAGCTACTCACGTACTTGTAAATGGCTGAATAATCTCACTCCAGGTACTCTGAAATGGGAGAAGAGAAGGGGTGAGCTTCTGGGGAAAAGCTCAGTAAGGTATGCATTTAAAACAATTCTAACCATTTAAAAACAATTAGAAAATCAGAATAAACATACTTCCGTACATACATACTTAGAAAACCATTTTACACGCTTACTTTAAAAAAATCATACTTCATCAAAACGTTGTACGTACTTTCATATACTAAAACATCATACATATTTTCTTTGTTAAAATATTATACATCAAAACATGGAGACTAGGCTATTTCAACATAGTTATCATGCAACATATCATATCCTCAGTAAAGGTAATAATACCTATGGCTATGGTAAGGGCTGTAGACTGGATCAGGGTCGTACAGCGGTTCTAATATAGTATCTCAATCACACTAGCACACAGCTAGGGCACGGGCACCAGTGGCACACACCGTGCAATCACAAGATACTTCGGAAATAGACACCATGTGTAGTGAAAAACAACACCACTAAGGCGGAATAGACACTACACTGGTGAATCTAAACTAATACTACGTGTGACGGAGCCAAGACACCACAAGTAGCAGGCATGATTACGTACTCAGCATATACTAATAGTAGCATGTCGTCTCAAAATCCTTACTTTCATACTTACTTACTTACTTTCATATGGAAACTTTAATCATCAAATCATGTCATAATTCATACAAAATATGTATATCAATTTTATTTATACAAAATAAGTGAAACCCATGATTTCAGTATTTAAAAACAGTTTATTATTCCTTTCGGACTTAAACCGAGAAAATATGGTTTTCAAACAGATTTCTTTCTATGATTTTCAAGTTATTTATGAACAATAAATAGATATAGGAGGTTAGTACTATTTTAAATTACATCCCTTACCTCAACGGAGCTAAAACAGTGTTACTCTGTCGGGGTTTGAGTTTGCCTCGTTTTACGTGTCGAATTCCCGAGCTGCCCAAAATGATACCAAATTATCATATATTGTTTGATTTCATCTCAACATATCCAAATATGTATTTATCTCCTTAAGAGTTGACCAAATTTGACCTTTTTGTCAACTTTTCCTATTTTTTTCGGTTTTACCGATTTAACTGCCGATTTAAGCTATTTTATCCAATTTAATTATTCTAACTTCACATTCACTATCTTAACAACCTACATACCCATTCACAAACAAATTCTCACACCTTTCGATTTTTCACTAAACTAAGCTATAAACCGAACTTTTTCGGTATAAATTTAACTGTTAACAACCTTAAATTCATCCAAAATTGATCATTTCCACAACTTAAGCATGCTGATCAGAATTACACACTTCCATATAAATTATTTCTTTACATTCTACTTAACTAAAAATCCTTAAAAATAATCAAACATAAACATATCTCATCATCTTCATCATCCATCAAGTTTCTCTCACCTTTGACCAAATTTGACCAAGTTTTTGATCTTCCAAACAAATCGTCAGCTGTAATTAAACATGTATATAGCTTAGAATCATCAAAAACTACAAGAAAAACCAACTAAAAACTTTCAAAAATCAAACTTTCTCTCACCTTGGAATAGGGCAGATTTTGCCCCTGTTCTTCTCTCTATGTTTTCACCTAGTAAATGAACTCCTTTATAGCTGTATTTGTTATACATTATAGATAATTTAAAGGGGAATATTTCATCCTTCTTGGCAAGAGTCCAATTCAGCTTGGAAAGGGGTCGAACAAATTCAAGAAGGGGAAAGCTACAGTAACACCTACGGAACTTTTGGGAGGGAGGTGAGAGAGCGTGGGAGCTTCATTCTGGGTGTTTTTAGAGCCCTATGAAAGATAAATAAGTCTAGTTTTATTTCCTAAAAGACCGGGTTTAAATCAGATCTGTAGATGGGTCAAAATTGGGCTTTTCCTGATGGGTATCCAGTTCACTCAGTTGGGGCAGCCCACTGGTTAGTTTTAGAAAATCCATGAAAAATAGTTCTGGCCCATTTTCTTCCAAATTTCCACTTCTCAAGTGTGATACTATGTCTCTAGTATCTCGCATAAAAATTTGGGGCCCACTTGTTTAATAAAATTTTCCCGATTGGGCCCATTTTACACAACTTGGTCATTACCGAACAATGTAACTTAAGGTTTTCAGTTTACTTTAAAAATTCATTTGATCACCGAAACCTCCATATCTCCACTCAATTTTCATTCCTCATGTAAATTATGCCTTATAATAATTTCCTATAGCCTCGAAATAATTTTTGTGAATTTCTAGAATTTATTTCGAATTTATTTCTATTTCTAGGTTCATTTGCTTGGTTTAGTGTAAACCCGAGTTTTACTAATTTTTCAACTTCTAATGTATTAGTTTCACTTTCTAATCATCATAACATACTTAAAATCATACTTTATTGAAAAATACTTAAATTCAAGATCTTACCTCGAAACATGTGCCTCGAGCTTCATGCCACTATCCCGGGCATCTCGATCTTTTTAGGCCCTGTATAAACATTTACACAAGTTTTACACTTCTCGATTTATCTTAAAATGAATAATAGCATGAAAATTCGAGTCTCACAGCTTGTATGTCTTTGATGAATGATGTGTTCAAGCCATACCTGGACCGATTCGTCATAATATTTATCGATTACATTTTGGTTTACTCCAAGTCAAGGGAAGAACATGAGCAGTACCTGATGATTGTTTTAAAGACCCTCCGAGAGAAGGAGTTGTATGCTAAGCACAGCAAGTGTGACTTCTGGCTGGAGCAGATCTCATTTTTGGGACAGTTGTGTCGAAGGATAGTATGCCAATGGACCCATCCAAGACAGAGGCTGTATGTCATGACCCATTTTTACCTAAAATCGCTACAAATTTTTCGCTTTTTCCTTTCTTTTCCCGGTCGTGAACATTCTTATCACCAAACAGTTGGGCTATGAGTCGGTATTAGTCACCTTTTACCATCTACAATGCCATCTATCTTTTAATTTATTCACAAGAAAACATGTATACTTTATAATTAAGGTTCTATACTTATACGTGTTTACTAATATTTACATCCCCCATATTACATTCAAAAATTATTACGGTGCTATTAAATGTTTAAATACAAAATGATATCAGTATGTATACCTATCGGTGATGGGAAGCAGCAGATACTAGGATGCAAGTCCTCAGCCACTCACTAACTACTGTGTGCGCTCTGTAGAAGGGGAAAATGAAAGGGATGAGCTCTCTAGCTCAGTAAGACAATAATGCAAGCAGGTAGATAACTACACTATCTAGGTGCTTACAATATCATGATATAAAATCGCTTACATTTAGAGCATGAGGGAAGACTAAAAACGATGCCACATGTATATATATCTATCATATAAGATAAATCATGAAATCAGGCACATAAAACAAACATGAAAAAATCATCATGTATGACATCTCATGTACGACACAGTCTACAAGAGGCTCCAGCACGACTCTATACATGTCACATCATGTCTAGTGCGAGCGAAGCTCTAGCACGACACCATGCATATTATGATATCCAAAATCTCGTGCGAGCGAAGCTCCAACACGATTTTGTACACATACAAAAATCCCCGTACGAGCAACGCTCCAGTACGGCTTTTCATGAGTAATAAATCAGTAAAATTTAGTGCAAGTAAGGCTCCAACACTCTTTTTACTCATATAAATATGATAGGTGGCTCAATTTTGATAAAAACATATTTAAAATCGCAACAGGCACCTAACTTGTACCATTTCGTATAAATCATGAAATCAACAGCCAACCTATGCGCAAAATTGCTTAAATCAAAGCAATACATTCATAAAAAAAAAATCAAAATATGATAATCATGCAATTTATTAGCCTTACTACCTTTTTCGTAAATTTTACTCCTAGGGACAGAATCATCTTTTTCCACCGATGCCCTGATTTTCGTAAAAATTATTATTTCATTTCTAGATACTTTAGGAAATTCTAGACCATGTAAATCCCCTCAAAAATATGTATAGATATCTCTAAGCACTTACAAAATTCCCTAACCTCGAATCACATCGAGCGTGCTTACTTTTCTAACGCTACTTGATCACGTAGCCGTTTAGCTCCCAATATAATCTCTGGAGCTGCATGTAATCATTTATCACATCAATTTAACCCAACAAATACAATTCTTGCGTTTACTACAGTCGATTTAACTAATTGGGCCAATTTACTCTTATTGGGCCCGATGGCACCTTAATAGGCCTTAATCCATTTTAAGACCCTTTTCCACTTACTATTCACGTCATCATGGCCTATTGGGCTCATTGGGCCCATCAACACTTATTGGGCCTCGTTTTAGGTTTCTTAGATAGCTCGTATTATCATTCACGACAATCGATTTCAAAATTCCAAAAATAATTCATTTTATACGAAAATTAATCTGTAACTTATAAGATAAATTTCTAACGCGCATCATTACACAAATTGTCATAAATGAGATTTACTTACTCGAAATTTTACGTGGGTACGAAATGCGAGGCTAGATGAAGCTCACGTTCGTTGTCTATCGTCAAGCCACACAAATATATATTCAACCCAGATCAATTTCAGTCAAATATAGATTTAAATAAATTTTTCAAAAATTAAATCGATCAATTTTGACCTCTTATCGGCTTACCCATAGTCCGGTGTATCATCGAATTCTTTCTCCCCTTTTTTTTCTTTTTTTCTCTTTTTTTCCTTAGCTGAATCGGTTCGGACTAGTTTAGTTCCACCTTCATATTTCAGAGCTCTGTCGGCGGGTTCTTCATCGACTTCGACTTCCAGTTGGTCCGTCTGGCCACACAAAGCACGGATCTGGTGCTGGCCACTCTTGGATCAATGGCGATGAGGCCGGTTCGACCTCTCCTCTCTTCGACCTCGCGATGGGTTTTTCTCTCATGCCGTTCGACGCCTCTACGTTACCGACGATGGCGATTCAGCCCTTCCCTTGGCCGGTGGTGAGTACCTCTCCCTTCATCCGACCTTCGTCTACCTCTCTTCCCTCTCTTTCTTCTCTTTTTCTGTCACGCCCCGAAAATGCGGAAAATAGGGCTAATTTAAAACTTTTTCTCATTAATTCACAATTAAAGGTGCATTCCTGTGCAGTGTCATACACCATCATAATTATCATGCCTCAGGATCTCATCACAACATAGTGTATATTGAATCATATACATTACTCAATTCCAAGTTAATTAATCCTAATACATCCCATATAATGTTATACATCAAGTGTCTGTAATTACAATAATAGTCTGGGTACATGAAAAGATAAGATATACCTCAAGTATAATATATATATATGGCCTGGAGCTCAAGTCCTCCACTAGCCACTACTCCGTACGTCGCAGGGAGATCCTTCTTCACTTGAAGAACTCTGGGGGGGGAAAGAAAACAGGGTGAGCTTCTAAATCGCTCAGTAAGGGGGGTAAAGGAACTCAGTTATATAAACCATTTCACACATCACAAATATGTATTTGTTTATAAAGCTCATTTGAAATCGTAGCATGAAAGTTCTCAAAACATCATCTCATAACCCGTTAAATCATGTGAAAACATGAAGATAAAAGGCTCAACATCGAGCACTCACAAGCATGTGTAAAGATATGCAATAATGGCTGTTCTCAAATACGTGATAAAAATCACCTCAGTAAATCACACGTGACAAGGTCACAAAACACAACTCGTGTGTAAAACGAGACTAGGTAATAAAACTCGATTAAAACTCGTCATGGCACATCAAATATGTATCTCCTCTGGGTGCGCATCCCAGGCATCCTCATATAGAGGGAACGTCGACAATATGGTCGTATGCAAAGTATATTGGACTTATATGTTACCAGAACAAGGCCCGGCCTTACTTGCTACCAGAGCAATGCCTCGCCTAATGCACACTGACACGTGGTCCCTGGGTCGGTTCCCAGGCGGCCCACTCTCTCGGTCTTACATGCTACCAGAGCAATGCCTCCCAACGCTACCAGAGCGGAGGAATAATCGGACTTATATGTTACCAGAACAAGGCCTGTGGTCCCTGGGTCGGTTCCCAGGCGTCCCACTATATCGGTCTTATATGCTACCAGAGCAAGGCCCGTGGTTCCTGGGTCGGTTCCCAGGCGTCCCACTATATCGGTCTTATATGCTACCAGAGCAAGGCCCGATGTGTATTCAACATGACACGCCTAAGTCTCACTCATTAGCCATTATCTTATAAAACGTTATGCCTTTACGTAGAACTCATAATGGTTTTCTCTTAAAAACTCATTTAAAACATTTGTGTACTCAACACAAAACATATTAAAACCGAGTTCCAACCGGCAAAACACGTACACATTTTCTCAAATCTCAATATCGCCTTAACGTGGAGCCCAATTTACTTTTCACGCAACTCAAAGGTTTATAAAGCAATTTCACACTTAGCTTATAAACTCAAAAAATAATGGGCTCCAACCGGCTATAAAAACCGTGTGCAATTATATCACTACACAACACCAACATGCTTGTATTCTCAAATCATGGTTCATGCTAACAATTCATCAAAATACATACACAAAATGGTTTAGTTTTCCCTTACCTCTTTGCACCTCGTATAGTGCAATCGTTTCCCCCGTATCACGGACTAGTCTCGCATTCCACTCTGGAACTCCCGAGCTGTCCAAACGATGTTAAAACATCAATACTCTATATCACATAACCCTCAATTCTCAAAATCGAGCATAATTGCTCATAACACCTCAAATCTCTTGATTTCTCGTAACTCAACCCTAAACTACAACCTCATTCCCAATATCTCGAAGTTCTACATTTCTAATACCAATTATCTATGCTAATTCACCACATTGTCTATATTTTCCATTTATAGCTCACAATTTCCTAAATTCACCAAAATCGCTAAATATCATTATCACTCTATCCACATTGAAATTCATCAATCCCTAATCATTTCTCAACTATTTCAACACAATTACAACCACCAATAACATCAAAATCAGCTCAAATATCAAGATCGAGGTTTAGAAATTACCCAAAGCTTGTGAGACGCACAACTCACGCCTCGATCCGATTCGTCCTTTGATTTCCAAGTATGTTGTTCTCCCTTTGACGAGGAACAACTTCCCTTCTTACCACAATAGCTGATTCGACCGGAAATGGGGGATTTGGAGGAGTGAGAAACTAGGTTTTCGGAAAAATGGAGGTTTTGAAAGAGAGAGAAAGTGAAATTGCAGAGAAAACACGGGTTCCTTATATAGACTGGAGGTAGGAGATCGATCTGCCTCTTGATGAGATCGATCTGTGTTTGAAATTTGGGGACGATCTGGGCAATTTTATGCCTAGGAGATCGATCTGTCGAGGGGTGAGATCGATCTCTTTATGGCTTTATGAGATCGATCTGCTCCTAAGGAGATCGATCTTCTCCCCAAACAGAAGCATTTGGAGATCGATCTCCTCCTCATGAGATCGATCTTCTCTCAAACAGATTCATTTGGAGATCGATCTCTTCCTCATGAGATCGATCCCTTCTCAAACAGATTCATAAGGAGATCGATCTCTTCCATTGGAGATCGATCTGCTCCTCAAATTTCCCCTTCCTCGTCATTTTTAACTCGCCAGATCGATCTGTCCTCATGGATCATGCTTATTTACACACTTAACACATAAATCTCCAATTATAATTCCCATAATTCACTTAGCTCAATAAATTATATTCAAATTATTATTACATCAATAAAATATGTCTGAAATTCTCAGATCTCACATTTTCTCTCGACTTTCCATTTCTCTCTCTCTCTCGGTCGCCATTCATCGTTCCTCCCTCTATCGGTGCCGGCAGTGGTCTCGGTTTCTTCCTCATCAACTTCCTGCCCGGGTTCTCTCTCTCTCGCAAACTCCTCCGTTCATCAGAGAAGAAGGCTAAGGGAATCGTGTTTCCCGATTCCTTTTGCTTTGGGGTCGCGCAACTGATATGATCTAAACATATTGTCCACAAGTGCACAGGTCATACAAGTAATAATGAGATTTGAGTCCCGAGTTATCGTCCCACAGAGAAGTTGATTAGCCTAATTAACTACCGGTTAGTCTTACCCTAAGTATATCCTAGCAAATTATGAATTGATGATGGGTGATCTACAAGGCTAAAATTAAACAAATACTGAAAATAATAACCATGATAAACTAAGGAAACTAAAACAGAGCAAAAATTACTTACAGTGTTCTCAACAATTAAAAGAAACAACCTATAAAAATAATTAAAACAGTTTAATTAACGCAATAAAATGCAAATATGAAAATAAAGGAACAAAATTAGTTAAACTAAAATTAAACAAACCTAAAATAAAATATGCATGTAATTAAACTAATTAATAAAAATACAAATTAAACTAACTTAAAATTTTAAAGAAATAAAATCCTAGAAAAATTAAGAAAATAACTACAAACCTAAATGTCTAAAGTATTAATTCTAAATTAATCCTAATTATATCTAATTACTAACTTAACAAAATTAGCCATTAATCTAAATTAAAACTACAAATTAAAATAGCAAGCAAAGATATTAAAACTAACCTACCATTCTAATTGATTGAATTAACTAACTAACAACTAATAAGAATAAAACAATTAAAATTATTAATGAAATAACAAGTTCAAAGTGTATAATCGGCCAAACAAAGCCTTAACCAAATAATCCAACCAAGTGGTCCCGATTTTTGCTGCATTGTACACGTCTCCTTCAGTTTTTTTTTTGGTTCTGCCTCCTTCCGTGTCCTGATACTCTCGACTTTGGTTGTCTCCAAGTGTTGCATCAAGGCTTCTTTCCAGGAGCTGCTACCCCGTATATTGTCCTTCACTGTTGTTGCTAATATACCTCGTATGCCCAACTCACTCACGGTTCAGTCCTCCACTGCAGTACCAGCAGCACTATCCCGAACAGGATCAGTCACCACGTCTTGCTACTCTGCGTTGCATGTCACAGCATTCGGCTTGGACCTTCTCTGTTTCATGCATCATATCATTCTTGCAACAATCAGTAGCTACCCATGCAGTCCAGAATCTGCAACAGCACACAACAGCACACACCCAAAACTCTCGGCAACGGCAAACGAGACAGAAAAAGAAGACAAGGGTTGGACCCGATCTTGGTTACCCACACTCTGCACCATTCAACTGCAAACTATCAATGTCTACTTCAGTAGCTTATTGATGGTGAAGGACTATAGCACAGTACTGGAAACTTGAACATGAAACTGATACGAGCTTATAACCGAATAACAACAAAATAAAAACAATGAACAGTGCAATCAACGTGAAACAGAGCTAAACAGAGGACAAATATGTAACCCATGTATACTGTATTAGTTCACTCATCCTATGTTATGTTCAACACGGCAGCAAACTTGCCCTCATCAGTACCAACAAGCAAAAGAAAAGAAGAAAAAGAAAATGTAAAGATGACAAAATGCAAAACTGAGAAGAGTGAATAAAATGCAGTAGAAAATAGCGGAAGCTAGTATTAACATGCAGTAAAGAGCAAAATCTGTGTAGTGCAGACAAAGGAAAATGAAACAAGAAATGAATAACAAAACATTGCAAGGATAAAAGCTTAAAAACTAAAAGAACTAAATGAAGATCAACAACTGAAAAATTAACTCAAACTATCAATACCCGTAAATCACATGAACAGGGAAATCCATAATCCTTGGGTTGCTTCATTCCTTTCTCCAACCATGGTTCCACATTGTCATTGATGTGGACAAATGCTAAGCATCAACCCACATCAAAGCATCAAAACCAAAAGGCATAAATGAAGGAAGAAGTTTGTCACATGAAATTAGCAAAGGAATGAAACTCTTCATAAACTAAGAAAGTTGCCATGAACAGTAAAATAAAATTGTTTGTTAAAGAAACTATTCAAAAATTTAAAACAAGGAAAGCTTAAATTAACCTAAAAGCTACTCTACCTTAAATTAAAACTACTCCTAAACTACTCTACACTACTCCTACCCTAAACTACCTCTACTTACCTTACTCCTACTTTTCCTACTCCTACTTCTCCTACTTGATTTTTTCAATTGCCATCATGTTCTATTTATACACACACTTAGGGGTACAAGGTAATATTTCCATCCTAGATGAGTTGGCATTGTTTGGCCACTTGTCTTCCTTTGATTTGCTGCAGAGTAAATATTTCCATGTCACTCGTCTTTTTGTCCAATTGGATGTGCGATGTGGCCCGACGTGTGTCTTCCAGAAGGTTGGCATGGTGTCCGTCGATCTTATCGTTCCGAAGCGAATAAAATACGGACACCTGGCATCATGCGTGTCCAGATGATCGGTGACTCGGTCTATAAAATTTGAAGTGGTCTAGTCTCCTTTAGCTCATTTTCAGTTTAATTTCGACTGAAATGACTGAGTTTCATCCGAATTTAATTTATCTGCACATTAAACAATTTTAATTAAATAAAGGGGATTATTAATTAAATAATATGGGGATTAAATAAATAATTAGGAAATTAAGCATAAATAATTCTATTAAAAATAGAATTATCACACCCCCAAACTTGAGATTTTGCTAGTCCTCAAGCAAAACAAAACAATTGTAGGAATGACAAGTACAAAATATAATAATTTTAATTTCCCTAATATTATCCTCAAAGATAAAGTACAAACTATGATCTCAAAGAATCATAATTACAAGTTCAACATTCAGAATCATTCAATCATAAGTCCTAACTCAAATTGGATCCCTTGTGTGTGTGTGTGAAAATGTCAAAGCCACTTTACAGTACATTACCCGGATCAGATTATGCAAACACAGTGAATGTAAAGTCAATGACATGTGATCATTCCCATAAGTTTGCTTTTCACTTCTCTCTCCACTAATGTAGTCATACTTAATCAAATATCAATAGGACTTCATTAAGCTTGTAATGTAAGGCTAGGGTTAAGGTATGATAAAGTCAATTTAGATTTAATTACCCCTTAACATGCATTACTTCTAGGATCTTAATGTAAGAGCTCAAATTATTTCCCCCAAACTTATTTCTTTTGCTAAACATTTTATTCTATTTTTGTATTTTTCTTCTTTCTTCTTTTCTTTTTTTCTTTTTTTCTTTCATTTTTTCTTTTTTTTTCAAACTTTCACTATCACTAGATACCCATATGTACAAAGCTCACAATATATCCCAATGACTTTTCATGCTTTCGGGGTAAGGGATAGGAACAGATTGCTTAAGCTAAGGAAAATTATGTAGGTGTAATTACAGAGAAAAGCTTATTTGGCCCAGATGAGTGACTAGGGGTAAAATATGTTCAGGTATGGCTAGAAAGGCTCAAACGATCCAAAGATGGCCTAAATCATCTCCCTAATTAAGTGTGATCTAATATTTCACCTCGAGACAAGATCAAACAAATTATAAAACATGATGTACAAAATCAATTGAACAAATGCAATCCTATGTCCACATAAGCTTTCTCTAAATAAATATACAGATTCATGACATGACATGTGCATAAGATGAGCAAATCACAATCAGAATTAAGACCAATTCAAGAACTCAACTTCATGCTTTTCCTATAATCATGCTTCTCATTCAATTAAAGTCAGACTAAATCATGGGGTCATATCATTGGAATATGGGAAAACTACATGCTAAGCACTAAATCATCCTAAAATCAAACAATTTAAGCTCATATTTTCGAAAAAATTTTCAATTTTGCCCAAAATTGCTCAAGTGATATCCCCTCCCCCAAATTGAAAGTGCACAGTGTCCTCAGTGTGTAGATAATATAAACATTTAAGCTCAAGAACAGAGTACTCCCCTTTCTGATGATGATGAACAATTGAAGCTTGATTGAAAATGTAATGCTGGAAAAGAAATCTGTAAAATAAAAAAAAGAAAATGAAAAAGAAAAAGACTATATACAAAATGAAAAGAAAAATTAAGCCACTTCAAATGCAGCTAAAGAAAACAACACTCAGCAATAGGGCGAAGAGTAGGAGGATCAGCCAGAGTGGTGATAGAATATTGACAGTTAAATCCTCATGAGCTCTATCTACTTCCTTCTTTCTCTTAGATTTCTTATGTTCAAGCCTTATATCCTCCATCCTAAAACAATCTTGAGAGTCATCAGGGAGCTTCAGAGGTTTGAAAACATGAAATGTCACCTCTTGATCTAGGACTCTCATAGTCAACTCCCCCTTTTGTACATCAATTAATGTTCTACCAGTTGTTAGAAAAGGTCTGCCTAGTATGATGGGGACTTCCCTGTCTTCTTCCATGTCTAATATAATAAAATTCACAGGTAAAATAAACTTGTCCACCTTTACTAACACATCCTCAATGACCCCCTTCGGATATTTAATGGATCGATCAGCTGGCTGAAGGGTCACTGTAGTAGGCTTGACATCCCCTATTCCTAACTTTTGGTAGATTGACCAAGGCATCAGATTTATACTAGCTCCTAGATCACATAGGGCTCTACCAAAGAACATATTTCCAATCGTGCAGGGTATGGTAGAACTCTCGGGATCTTTAAGCTTAGGGGGTAATTTCCTCTGGATAATTGCACTACATTCCCCAGTTAAGGCCACCATCTCATAATCGTCCAATCTTCTTTTCTAGAGAGGATATCCTTCAAAAACTTCACATAACTAGGCATTTGCTCTAAGGCATCTGTGAAAGGAATGTTGATGTGAAGTTTCTTAAAAACCTCAAGAAATTTGGCAAATTGATGATCCAGTTTTTGATTTTGGAACCTCTAAGGAAAAGGTACTGGTGGTCTAACTAGAGGCAGTGTAATGGGAGCTGTGTTGAATCAGAGGACGAGGAAGGTAGTGAGGAAGAAGAAGGTATAGATGAGGAAGCGCCTAGCTTGGATTCTTTTGCAGCCTGATCCTGATGTTCCCATTCTTTCTGAGCTGCCTCTTTAGACCCTAAGGGCTCTACCACTGTGGGCTTAACAGGATTGGACTTAACTTATGGATCATCTAGCTCTCTGTAACTCATAAGGGTGATGGATCTAATAAGTTCCTTACCCTCCCTTTGCTTAACAGGATTAACTTCAGTGTTACTAGGAAGGGTCCCTTGTGGACGTTGGCTATGTGAGACCCCGTATATGTATAGCTGTATATAGGAACATAGAAATGTAAATGAAATCATAAGTATGATGATACATTTGTAATGTGATGTATATGCAATGTAAGTCCATAAGATTATGTACGCACTTGTAATAAGAATCGTGATTATACGTACAAGTTGCATTATGAATGAGTATGAAGAAATGAACTTAAACACGAGAAGAATGTGAATGAAATGGAATATGAGTAGTGTGATAAAATGGAAGGAAGGATTTACATAAGTTGTATACTTCCATTCGGGTAATATCGTGTATATCTGGTTATACAAAGATTGCCCACAAGTTTTAATATGTACTAAGTGTGATTGGATGGCATTTTAAGTCTCAGGGAGGGATGAATGAGGAAAGGACTATGGAGGTAAATTGAGGAAGTTTTGAATGAAGTTGTTGCAGAAAAACTGCAGAAAATCTGGAAATATGGAGGCCAGATCGATCTTATAGGATGAGAGATCGATCTGGAAGAGCCAGAATGCTCTTATGTGAGTAATGGAATGGAGCAGATCGATCTCCAAGGGAATCAGATCGATCTCCTTAGCTCTCGGGTTGGAAGCAGATCGATCTCCCCTAAGACCAGATCGATCTCCTTAAGCTTCTGTTTGATAGCAGATCGATCTCAAGCCTCGACAGATCGATCTCCTGCCTTTAAAATATCTTAGAAAAGAGAGATTTTTAGAGGACCAGATCGATCTCCACCCAAGGAAGATCGATCTCATCAAGTTAAATGTATAAATAGGAGCAGTTCGATCTGCGAATTTTGGGATAAACCATTTCTTTTCACTTCAACTCAAAAACCAAGCTTTCTCACTCCTAAATCCAGCCATTTTCAGTAAGAATTGAGGGAAGGCTATTAGAGACAAAGTTGTTCACGTCAAAGAGAAGAACAACAAAGTCTAGAGGCATTTCCCATTTATCGGATTGAAGGAATAAAAGGCATTTCTAATTGGAGCAAATAGGAAATCCAATGAGGTAAGTTTCTAGTGCACAAATCCAAGTACATTGGTCTAGTTAATGATTATGAAGTTGATTGGGTGTGCACATTATGGGTAGAACTACCTAGAATGCCATGAAATGAATATAACTTAGAAATGGTCTAGTGTGAGAAAGTGGAATGTAGAAGTGTTAATGATGAATGAGATATCTTGAGAGGATGATTATGTTGTGGGCATGGTTTGGGTATGTTGATATTGGGATAAAAATTATGAGATTTACCACAAGGGGGTAAAATGTATATTTAAGGCATTGGATAAATGCTTGGTTGAACAAGAGTTAGAAACGTTAACTCGAGTGTTTGATGGATGAATTTCAGTTTCGGATGATACGCCGGAGCAAGTTGAGAGGAGAACGCGAGAAGCATAAAGGCGGATAGTTGCACACAAGTAAAGCGAGGTAAGGGACTGTGTGTTAGCTATAGAGATGTTCGTGTGTATTTTATAGCAATTTCGTAGATATATTGCTAGAACTAGTACGATATTATAATTCTATGAAATGATATGGAAGCATGAAAAGTACTATGATGTATACATGTATTGAGAAATGGGATAGGGTAAGGAAATAGCATGATATGCATGTTTTCAATGTTTTTCTCTATTTTACATTGATCTTGATGATTGAGAAACTTTTATGATAGGTTGGCTAATTTTACATGTTTTAGCATGAAGAGGCATGCTGTATGAATAAACATGTTTTGAGTTTTAAAAAGAGAAAATAGCCATATATCAGTTTTGAGATGAGATTTGGTGTTGAAGCGCAAGCTCACACCCGTTCTAATGCCTTTGATGTACCGTGCTGGAGTTTTAACTCGCACGATAATTTTGAGAAAGTACGGGAACTTTGCTCGCACCTATTTTATTGAGTTGAGATAAACCTGGGGGTCTGGGACCCAAGGGAATACCAGCCGACGGCCATTTGAACGAGCTGGGTATTAACAATAGATCGTACCGCGCTGGAGCCTTGCGATGACTGTGTGTCACGCTGCTTGCTCGCCTGGTATATGAGACATGGTTTAGGTTGAAAAGTCCATCGGAGTTGGAGTATGGACTTGGGTCCACGGTCGTACGTAGAACAGTGTAGTTGTCCGTTGGTATACTATGTACCGTTCTGGGTGCACGTGAGTACGAGTATCGCATAGATGACACACGGCGTATCTTTACCGTGAGTATACGAGGAGATGAGGTTGATTTAGATGAGCCGGAGGGCAGGACTGACCCATTCCCGTTCAGGCGAAGTGATGCCCTGTGCACACCTGATCAGTGAGGCTCGAGATCACTAACTATGGCCATATGTCGTGGATATTTGATTGCCAAAAATTCCATGCCTGTCTCAGAGATTCGAGAAACAGAGATAATCTCAGAAAAGAAAGAGATTTGCAGAAAAAGTGAATTAAGGGAAAAAAGAGATTTTGTGTTTTTGATAAATCTCTGATTTCACATTTGTGTCGTGAGGGCATTATTTATGAGCATGTTTTAAATGGAAGCTCGACATATTTGATTTACATGAAAATGCCATTGAGAAAATATGTTTAAATTCATTTTTCGTATGATATTTCCATTTGTACTGAAAACATGGTTTTGGTTTATACATGCATGGGCTATGTAGGTAGTACGATATCTACCTGCTAGCATACATTTTCTTACTGAGCTGTGGTTTGCTCATCCCACTATTTTCCCCCTCCAGGTACTGAGAAGTAAGAGAGCAGTGGTCTCTAGGGTCTTTTGTATTGAACAACTCCCATAATTCCGCAAAGGTATAAGATTGTATACACGAGTATTTTATATCTAATTTATCGTATCGCACAGTTATATCTTGGAAATTGTAAACAGTATTATGGGGATGATATGTAAGCACATGGTATTTATACAATTGATTTTGTATATCTACACACACACCTGGGAGTGTGAATTAAAGTTTTAAATCTTCCACTGTAAATGAATGAATTTTATTAATTGCATCTTCTCACAGCCTAACCGTAGTAGAGAATGTATGGATAGAAGGGTTCCCAGAAGTGGGGTGTGACAGGCTAAGAGCATTAGCTATTTGTCCAACCTGAACTTCTAAATTCTTGATTGAGGCATCCTGATTTTGCAGGATTGTTGTGAACATCTCCTCAAGCGAGGGCTTCTTCTCAACTGCTGGTGCTGGGTAATGTTGGGGCTGCATAAGTGGTGGTGGTGGTGGTGATGGATGATGTTGAAATTGTTGTGGGGGTGGTTGATGAGGCGAATGATATGGAAATTACTAATGTCGTGGTACATGAACCGATGGAGCTTGAAAACCAGGTGGTCTTACAGATATGGAGTTAGAAGACTGGCCTTGATTTTGGCTCCAGGAAAAATTAGGATGGTTCCTCCACCCTGAATTATATGCGTTTGAAAAGAGGTTGTTCTGTTGCTTCTGAGATGGGGCAACGTACTGAACCGATTCTAGGTTAAGCGGACACCTATCTATAGAGTGTGTACCACCACACTGATCACAAAAAAGAAAAGGATTTTGGACAGAATAAACCAGATTAGGACTGGTAGAAGGATTATACTGGGTACTGAGCGACTCTAACTTCTTCGTAAGGTTAGCGATTTGAGAGGTCAAGGTAGACAGCGTGTCGAGCTCATAAATACCCGTTGACTTCTTAGGCAATTGCCTCTTCGAGGACCATAGATAGTTGTTAGCAGCCATCTTATCTAAGAGCTCATAAGCTTCCTCCACTATTTTGCACATCAGGGCTCCACCCGCAGTAGTGTCAACAATGATCCTATTTTGGTTTGTAAGTCCGTTGTAGAAGGCCTGGACTTGCAACCACAAAGGTAGGCCATGGTGAGAAAACTTCCTAAGAAGCTCCTTATATCGTTCCCATGCTTCGTAAAGAGATTCAGAATCGAACTAGGCAAAGGAAGATATGTCACTACGTTGTCTGGCCATTTTAGAGGGAGGGAAAAACTTAGCTAAAAATTGATGGGCTAACTCGTCCCTTGAAGAAATGGATCCTGGAGGCAAGGAGGTTGACCAGTGTCGCGTCCTATCCCTAAGCGAGAGGGGGAATAGTCTAAGCCTAAGCACATCATCAGATAATCCATTGTGCTTGAAGGTGTTGCACAAGTCCAAGAATTGCCCGAGGTGAGCATGTGGGTCGTCGTGAGAGAGCCCACTGAACTGTAAAGAGGTTTGGATCATCTGGAAGATGGAAGGCTTAATTTCGAAATTGTTAGCAGGGACATCTGGTGGCCTAATGCCGGTATAATATCCTCCAATAGTCGGCATTGCATAGTCTCCAACGGTCCTAATTTCCCTATTCTCTGCCATGATGTTTTGCAGCGGAGCTATAAATTTCCTAGAATCCTTTCGAATTTTTTTAAATGTTCATTCAATTTCAGGATCTAAAGGAAAGCAATCATAACTTTTGGTTCTATGCATGCAACATCAAAAAGTCCTTAGAAATTTTTTTTTTTAAGTTTTTAAATTTTTCAATTTTTTTTTTATGATAGAGTAAATTAACTAATCTAGATTAAACATCTAAATATTTACAACCTAAGTATTTACAAGCTAGAATTACACCTAAGCATAATTTCACTGATATCAATTACTGGCAAATTAAGACTTCACCGGCAACGATGCCACAAACTTGATACGATCTAAACATATTGTCCGCAAGTGCACGAGTCGTACAAGTAATAATGGGATTTGAGTCCCGAGTTATCGTCCCACAGAGAAGTTGAATAGCCTAATTAACTACCAGTTAGTCTTACCCAAAGTATATGTCACGACCCGAATTACCTAAAAATCAAAGTAAATTTTTCGCTTTTTCATTTATTATTTAATTCTTACCTTTCTCTCGTCGTGACCATCCTACAACACAGTTGGGCTATGATTCGGTGTTAGTCACCTCACACTATTTAACATTTCATTCCCATAATCATATATCAGAGTCTACTATCCTTTTGACTTTAAATAAACACATACCCAATGGTATTTACATGACTCTACATCCCCGACATCATATCCATTTACAGTACTGTGCATTACATATTTAGATACAAAACCATACAAATGTGTATACCTGTCTCTCGATGGGAAGCAGCAAGCAGCGAATATCAAGTATGCAAGTCCTCAGCCACTCAATAACTATTTCAAGTGCTCTGAAAAGATGGGAAAATAAGGGGGTGAGCAAACCACACGCTCAGTAAGGCAATTATGCAAGTAAGTAGATAGCTCCACTATCTACATGCTCATAATGCCATGCCCTTAAATCCATTTCTTTTCATTTAAAATTTCACGCACAAAGTCATGCATATTCAATGCCATAGTTTATCCAAAACTATTTGTGCATATATAAATCATGTAACTCATGCATTCAAAGCATTTTATGTGACATCATTAAATCATATTAAGCATGAATTTAATCAAGATCATGCAGTCTTTCATGTCATGTAAGACAATTCAAGGTTTTCAAATGAAAGCATGGAAAACACATCATGCCACTGCATTTAAATTAATTAATTTAAAACGCAGTATAAAATAACCCCTCTGGGTCAATCATCTCAAAACTCATAAAACAATTTGTTATATTTCATTATAAAACTTGAGTTATAAAACCACCCTTCTTTCAGGGTCACATATCATAAATTCATCTGAAATCATCAAATCATCAAATCGGGGGCCTGACCCCTCCTTCGGGTCTACCCTGGTCTAACAGACCACAAGTTATATCATGTGAGACAATAAGGTAATTATCAGTAACATCGAGGACTATGGCCACATCCTAGTGATCCCTGGCAACACGGTACCTAGTGTGCAGGGTATCACACTTGAAACGGGAGGTGGGTCGTCCTACCCGCCAGAACAGCATAACACCAGGATTGCGAGGGCAAGGCTTGCTGCCTCGTGGCTAATGCCACTCCACTCCAACAATCCCCACGGTACAGCGTACTCCGCGTGACATACACAGTACAACGTACTCCGTGGACCCAAGCTCAATCAGGGGTGCCTGTAATAGGTCTTATCCACCCATATCATCTCTGTCTCAGAATGCACGTGTGAGCATATCATCTCACTGTGACACACAGTCTACAGGAGGCTCCAACACGGCTATATGCATGTAATATAAATCCCTGTGCGAGCAAAGCTCAAGCACGGCTCCATGCATATTCATGATATCAAAAAATCTCATGCGAGCGAAGCTCTAGCACGGTTTCATAAAAATCAGTGAAATCTGCGTACGAGCAGCGCTCCAGTACGACTTAAACTGATTATAATTTCATGTAAATTCCACGTACGAGCAATGCTCTAGTACGGATATGTATATAAATTCAGAGAAAACCTCGTACGAGAAAAACTCCAGTACGATATTCAAATGAATTATGAAAACTACGTAAAACTTTGTGCGAGCAATGTTCCAGCACAAATGAATGCTCAAGTAAATCAAATCTCGTGCGAGTTACACTCCAGCACGGCTTTATGCATAATTAAATCAAACCTCGTGCGAGTTACACTCCAGCACGGCTTTATGCAATATAAAATCAAAACAGGATGCGAGCTAAGCTCCAGCATCTCTCATGCATATTAAATCAGTAAAACTAGTGCGAGCAATCACTCCAGCACCATTTTATGCATACCACGTCAAAACAAATCAAAACATGTCAAAACATGTCAAAACAGAGTGCGAGCTAAGCTCCAGCAGCTCTCATTTCACAATAATAAAAATCAGTGCGAGCACCATGCTCTAGCACATTTCATGCATATGATGTCACATAAGTCGGTGCGAGCAACCGCTCAAGCACATTTATGCACATTCACAAACGTAGATATAATGCGAACTACGTGTCAGCACTATCTGTTCCCATATAAACTTGATAGTTGGCCGTTTTCCAAAGAAATTTCCATTTAAATATTAATAACACTTACGTAGTGTTATCATGTGAAATTCATGCAATTTCTGGCCAATCTATCGCTTTGCTTTGATTAAAACCAATAAAATACCTTAATCATAAAATTCCTTAAATCATGCATTTCATGCATGTCATGCTTTCACCATCCTTAGGTGAACTTCCCTCAATAGGGGTAAAATAGACATTTCACCTATTTCGATCCTTAAAATCATTCAGACCATTTTTAGGATCATTATACAATATCCATGTATACATACATACTCAGTGTACAGAAAAACTATTAAAATATGCGTAGCTACCTCTAGCTACTCACACAATTCCCTTACCTCATTTATCTGTACAGTCTGACCTTCTCATTTTCATATTTTTAATTATATTTTCTTGTCCCGATTAATACCGAATTTTGGTCTTTTGACCATTTTGCCCTTGCACGTATTCGGGAATACCATTTTAGTCCTTTTGCATTTTTAAATGCACTCGAAAATATCGGGTCTTACAATCTCCCCCACTTAAGAAATTTGGTCCTCCAAATTAGAACCAAGTAATATGAGTCCATAACACAACTCCAGTACATCTATCATATCATATACAGTCATCCTTAAGTGACTTTCTCCGGAGTGTAATTCCACCATCATACTTAACTAGGGAGATCATCTTAAACTTCAATACTTTCTCCTTCCGTCTAATGCCCGAATCGATTTCCAATCATATGTTATACTTTCATTGAGCTAAATTGTTGAAGCTCATATCTGATCACATATACTGGGTCCGGATAGTATTTCTTAAGCATCAAAAGATAAGACACATAGTGGATGCCTGCTTATTCAAGTGGTAACGCCAACCTACAGGTCTTACCTCCCACTTTGTCCAATATCTCTATCCGAATCTTGTTACGTCCTTAAGACAAGTAACTGCCAACATAATGATTCACCCTCGGTGAATTCCAATGATTTCCTGTCTCTTGTCAGCATAGCTTTTTCTATCTGCTCTGAGGTGTTCTTAATATCTCACAAATCCACTGAACATCCTCAGAGGTTTGTCTTACCAATTCGGGAACAATTCTCTATTTGTCACCCACTTTTCTTATCCAAGTCAGGGAACAACTCCCTACTGTCATACAATGCCACATATAATCTCATCCCGATACTCAAGTGATAACTGTCATCACTGGCGAATTTGATTAGTAGCAACTGATCATCCCAGGAGCTCATAAAATCAATTGCACACGCTCTCATCACATCCTCCAAAACCTGTACAGTCCTCTCTGACTGACTATCTGTCTGAGGGTGGAAGCTGTGCTAACACACAATCAGGGTCCCATAGCTTCCAAAAACATATTCCCAGAAGTGGAAAGTGAAGCGGGAATCCCTATCTGATACCATGCTCACTGGAACGCTACACAATGTTTCACAATATTCCACACACATAAATCCGCCTATACACTTAGAGTATCTAGGGATTTTCATAACCAGAAGGTGGGTAACTAAATCAATCTATCAACTATCACCTAGATAGCCTCGTGATTCATTCGGGTCCTTTGTAACCCATCACGAAATCCATGGTAACTTGTTCCCATTTCCGTGTCAATATAGGTAGAGGCTGCAATAACCCTACAACTTCTTTTACTCTACCTTACTCTGCTGACATACGAGACACTTTTCCGCAATTCTCTACAATATCTCTTTTCATATCTGACCACCAATACCCTTTTCAGAGGTTCTGATATATTTATTACTTCTCGGATGCACTGTATATCCCGAAGAGTGAGCTTCTGACAATAGCACTTTCTTATCAACTATGGTCCTAAGGAGCACTTATACTGTCTCTGAACCTCTGTGAGTCATCATCACTCACTGTGAACTCTGTCACTATACCCTTCTGAATCTGACCCACACTATCGACACCATGCCGATCATCACGCTAAGCCTGGCAAATCCGGTCACACAAATCCGGTTCTAACCTCAGGCTAGCTGTCACAAAATCACCGTCATCATCAGAAGGAATCACATCACTACTGAGGCTCAAACTGCTCTAGCAGCTCACGCTCCCTGACCATCATATGTAATATCATCCCGAGGTTCTTTCTGTTTAAGGCATCAGCCATTACATTGGTCTTTCCTGGGTGGTATAATATTCACAATCATAATCCTTAGAAGCTCTAACCCTCTTGGTTATCTCATATTCTACTATTTCTTTGAAAACAGATACTCGTGGCTTTTACAATCAGTGCAAACCCGAAATGTCTCACCGTTTAGGTGGTGGCGCCATACTTCTAGTGTAAACATTACGGCTGCCAACTCTAAATAATGGGTCAGATAGTTTCTCTCACGTTCCTTGAATTGTCTGGATCCATAAACAACTATCTTCCCATTTTACATCAATACATAGCTCAATCCTTATTTGGAGGTATCCATACACACTGAAACCTCTTGAGCTGTTGGTTATAGTGAGAATACTTACGGTGGTCAGTTCATTACTCCAATATACCAAAACTCATTGAAGCTATTTTCATACTTATCATAACACTCGTATGAAATCTTTTCCCGAATGAGACGTGTCAACTGAGTAGCCCATTTTGAGAAACTCTCAACACCTCGTCTGTAAGACAGTTTTCTGTTGCTACTCATTCTCATCCCTGGACTTCGAATACATCATAATATCATCACTGTATATGACAACCAATCGGTCCAGGTAAGGTTTAAATACCTTAACGTAGTTGAGTTCCACTCAATATTTCAATTTTTTCCATATACTTGACCTATGTACGCATAAACGTACAATGTCATTTCGAAATAGCTTTCGTTCAAGATACTAGCTCACGTCATTTCTTTCCTCTTATATTGACGGCTTTTTTTTATAAAATTTTAATTTTTAAACTTTCATGATTAATCAAGTTCTATATTTCTTTATCGTACCAGCAAAGGTACCCAAATTTTAATGTATATATTATGACCGTCGAATTCAATCTATAGATTATGCGTGCGCTTCTAGACGCTGTCAAATCTTCAGGCAGGGAGATATTTTAAAATACCTTTATTAACCCTAAGATTTGACCACATACTGGGTGTAAATTTATCCACCCCTTATCCTTGGTCGCAATTCATATTCACTACTTATCGCTTAATCCAATTTACTTTGCATATCGAAGATATCCTTACCTTGCATACATATCTTATTCCAATATATCTCCTTTAATATATCACTTATAACCAACTCTTTCATTACGTGTGAAAACTTACAATCCTTATACCCATATTTAGTTAGTGAAATTCAGCTAACCATCATCATCTTCTTGTCTCAGGGTATAAGCTTCACATCTTTCACTCGCTTATAAGCAATTGAAGGCGGTATAAATAAATGCGTGGCACCAGGATCAATTAAAATAATCATTTCATTTTTTTTCACAACCAATGTGGTATCTTCCACCACATCCTATGAAACATCAATAGTGTCCTGGTCCAAGGCATACACTCGCCTTCATCCAACATCTGATTTCTGTGGTAACTATCACACATCTTACACTGTTCACACTGCTACTCTGTTATACTGTTACGTAGCAGGTCGGGGTCCTCGAATCACAATACCCCTCAATAGTGTTGAAATTAAATACACTGGGGCCTCCAATCATCTTACCCCGTGACTCATCAACTCTAAGCTTTTACCAAACTACCTTTTTCCCGTTCTGACATTCTTGTCATCCTCTATTCTCTTTTGTCTCTATTTTGGCCCTTACTACCTTTCTCAATCTCAGAGGCGTGCAACTCTTGATCTTATTTACACAATTGTAGTCTGCGCACTGCCTCGGCATAGGTAGTGATATCAAACGGGCTAATTGGACTCTAATTGACAATCTGAGTCCTTCCATGAACTTTCAAACATCTCGACTCTCACTGTTTATCGTGTCCGAGTCACATCTGCCCAGGAATATAAACTGAGTATCATACTCATCACTCAACATGTTCCTCTGGGTCAGAGTAAATAATATCATCTGTAATTTTCTTTAAACAATATCCGGGATATTCTGTCACCGGAATACATCTAGAATTACTTTTCATGTCCATTATGGATGTCTAATTCTTCAAATGGGTCGAGCGAACTTCCACCAATGTTCCGACTCGCCCACAAATACCATGCATACTCTGAGCAATTAGCTCGTAAAATATTCTCCACACTCCGCTCCAACCTCGCGAAGCGTATCTCAATACTGTCCGATCTCTCTGTCAGACTCTGTCCGATCTCTCTGTCGGACTCTGTCCGATCTCTCTGTCGGACTCTGTGGGGCATGCGCAACATCAGCCTCCACGTCAATCTCATCTCGAGTCTCATGTGGCGACTCAGTACAACTCTCGAGCCTATCTCTACGGCCTCGAGCTCGTGTACTCGCCTCTCAACCATAGCGGCTATCAGTCAATGAGTCTATTCTTGCATTTAAAACCAAATTCTTAGCTGCACTTCCATCTCGATATACACAATTGTATCTAAATAATGCACAGTACATGGGGATGTAAACTTCCTTAACCACTAACACCGACTCATATCAAGCCAACTCAAGCTCTGATACCATTAAACCTGTCACGACCCGAATTACCTAAAAATCAGAGTAAATTTTTTGCTTTTTCATTTATTATTTAATTCTTACCTTTCTCTCGTCATGACCATCCTATAACACAGTTGGGCTATGATTCGGTGTTAGTCACCTCACACTATTTAACATTTCATTCCCATAATCATATATCAGAGTCTACTATCCTTTTGACTTTAAATAAACACATACCCAATGGTATTTACATGACTCTACATCCCCGACATCATATCCATTTACAGTACTGTGCATTACATATTTAGATACAAAACCATACAAATGTGTATACCTGTCTCTCGATGGGAAGCAGCAAGCAGCGGATATCAAGTATGCAAGTCCTCAGCCGCTCAATAACTATTTCAAGTGCTCTGAAAAGATGGGAAAATAAGGGGGTGAGCAAACCACACGCTCAGTAAGGCAATTATGCAAGTAAGTAGATAGCTCCACTATCTACATGCTCATAATGCCATGCCCTTAAATCCATTTCTTTTCATTTAAAATTTCACGCACAAAGTCATGCATATTCAATGCCATAGTTTATCCAAAACTATTTGTGCATATATAAATCATGTAACTCATGCATTCAAAGCATTTTATGTGACATCATTAAATCATATTAAGCATGAATTTAATCAAGATCATGTAGTCTTTCATGTCATGTAAGACAATTCAAGGTTTTCAAATGAAAGCATGGAAAACACATCATGCCACTGCATTTAAATTAATTCATTTAAAACGCAGTATAAAATAACCCCTCTGGGTCAATCATCTCAAAACTCATAAAACAATTTGTTATATTTCATTATAAAACTTGAGTTATAAAACCACCCTTCTTTCAGGGTCACATATCATAAATTCATCTGAAATCATCAAATCATCAAATCGGGGGCCTGACCCCTCCTTCGGGTCTACCTGGTCTAACAGACCACAAGTTATATCATGTGAGACAATAAGGTAATTATCAGTAACATCGAGGACTATGGCCACATCCTAGTGATCCCTGGCAACACGGTACCTAGTGTGCGGGGTATCACACCTGAAACGGGAGGTGGGTCGTCCTACCCACCAGAACAGCATAGCACCAGGATTGCGAGGGCAAGGCTTGCTGCCTCGTGGCTAATGCCACTCCACTCCAACAATCCCCACGGTACAGCGTACTCCGCGTGACATACACGGTACAACGTACTCCGTGGACCCAAGCTCAATCAGGGGTGCCTGTAATAGGTCTTATCCACCCATATCATCTCTGTCTCAGAATGCACGTGTGAGCATATCATCTCACTGTGACACACAGTCTACAGGAGGCTCCAACACGGCTATATGCATGTAATATAAATCCCTGTGCGAGCGAAGCTCAAGCACGGCTCCATGCATATTCATGATATCAGAAAATCTCGTGCGAGCGAAGCTCTAGCACGGTTTCATAAAAATCAGTGAAATCTGCGTACGAGCAGCGCTTCAGTACGACTTAAACTGATTATAATTTCATGTAAATTCCACGTACGAGCAATACTCTAGTACGGATATGTATATAAATTCAGTGAAAACCTCGTACGAGAAAAACTCCAGTACGATATTCAAATGAATTATGAAAACTACGTAAAACTTTGTGCGAGCAATGCTCCAGCACAAATGAATGCTCAAGTAAATCAAATCTCGTGCGAGTTACACTCCAGCACGGCTTTATGCATAATTAAATCAAACCTCGTGCGAGTTACACTCCAGCACGGCTTTATGCAATATAAAATCAAAACAGGATGCGAGCTAAGCTCCAGCATCTCTCATGCATATTAAATCAGTAAAACTAGTGCGAGCAATCACTCCAACACCATTTTATGCATACCACGTCAAAACAAATCAAAACATGTCAAAACATGTCAAAACAGAGTGCGAGCTAAGCTCCAGCAGCTCTCATTTCACAATAATAAAAATCAGTGCGAGCACCATGCTCTAGCACATTTCATGCATATGATGTCACATAAGTCGGTGTGAGCAACCGCTCAAGCACATTTATGCACATTCACAAACGTAGATATAGTGCGAACTACGTGTCAGCACTATCTGTTCCCATATAAACTTGATAGTTGGCCGTTTTCCAAAGAAATTTCCATTTAAATATTAATAACACTTACGTAGTGTTATCATGTGAAATTCATGCAATTTCTGGCCAATCTATCGCTTTGCTTTGATTAAAACCAATAAAATACCTTAATCATAAAATTCCTTAAATCATGCATTTCATGCATGTCATGCTTTCACCATCCTTAGGTGAACTTCCCTCAATAGGGGTAAAATAGACATTTCACCTATTTCGATCCTTAAAATCATTCAGACCATTTTTAGGATCATTATACAATATCCATGTATACATACATACTCAGTGTACAGAAAAACTATTAAAATATGCGTAGCTACCTCTAGCTACTCACACAATTCCCTTACCTCATTTATCTGTACAGTCTGACCTTTACACCGATGTCTCGTCAAGCAGTCCGATTTGCTCCCAATCAAATCTCCGGAACTGCGGATACACATTCATCAGGTCAAATACAATACAATTTAATGTATTTCATATTTTTCTGGGCTTAATTTAAATCATTGGGCCCGTTTACCCATATTGGACCCGATTGCACCATAATGGGCCTTAATCGGCCTTAAGCCCGTTTACCACACTTTATCGAGGCCTTTTGGGCTCATTGGACCCATCAATATTTATTTAGCCTCGTTCTAAATTCTCAGATAGCTTATGAATTATTTACGACAATTTATCCTAATTTCTAGAATTTAATTCATTTATGCGGAAATTAAATCCGTAATTTATGCGTTAAATATCAATCACGCATAACGATACAAATTATCGTAAATTAAGGGTCACTTACCCGTTATTCCATGATCGTACACAAATCGAGGCTATCTCGAGCTCTCGGTTGATGTCAATCGTCGAGCTACACAATTAAATATATTTTTGGGTAAACTTTCAGTCGATTATTTATCAAATTAAATATTCTAAAAATTAAATCGGTCAATTTGACCGCTTACCGACTTACCCGAAGCTCGATTGCATCACAGGAATTTTCCCCAATTTTTTCTCTTTTTCTTTTTCCCTTTTTCTTCCTTTTTTCCCTTTCTTTTTGGCTGAACCGGTCCGATCCGGTTCAACCCGGTTAGGACCGCCGGTTCAGCTCGGTCCGGTTCGGCTCAGACCGCCGGTTCAGTCCGGTTCACCCATCATTTTGCCGTTCCGACGTCGTCCGGCCAGTTCCCGGTGCGATTCCGGTGCCGTTCGGCACGCCATGGCCTGGGCTTCCTAAATCGGGCCTCGGCTGGGGTCGAATCGCAGCCATCGCCGGCGAAATCACCTCTTCTCTCTTTCGGCCTCCCTCCGTCGATCTCCTCTCTCCCGGCGTCTCCACGGCGGGTCGCGGCTGCCGGTGGTTCGCCTGGTGTAGGGCCACCTTCGCCGGTCCTCGTCGGCCCCTCAGCCCCGCCGATGGCTCGCCGGCGAGAGGGAAACCTTCTCTCGGTTTCTGCTGCTTCGTTTCTCTTTTGTTTCTGTTTCATTTCTCTTCTGTTTCAGACTTCGTTTCTTTCTTTTTTTTTTTACATTTTTTTATTTTTTATAATTAAATTTTATTATTATTTTATTCAATAAAATAATAATAAAATTATCAAAATATCTAGAAAAATTCTATTTTATTCATTTAATCCGTAATAAATTTCTCAGTCCGATTTTACCTTTTCGGCATATTTTTCGATTATTTTTGAGATTATTTTTCGATACAAAAATCCCGGTTTATTCCAATAAATTCATATCTTGATCAATTTAACCCAAAATTTAATTATTTCTTCATCATTGATCAAGATTTCTCATTTTCATATTTTTAATTATATTTTCTTGTCTCGATTAATACCGAATTTTGGTCTTTTGACCATTTTACCCTTGCACGTATTCGGGAATACCATTTTAGTCCTTTTGTATTTTTAAATGCACTCGAAAATATCGGGTCTTACAGTATATCCTAGCAAATTATGAATTGATGATGGGTGATCTAGAATGCTAAAATTAAACAAATACTAAAAATAATAACCATGATAAACTAAGGAAACTAAAACAGAGCAAAAATTACTTACAGTGCTCTCAGCAATTAAAAGAAACAACCTACAAAAATAATTAAAACAGTTTAATTAACGCAATAAAATGCAAATATGAAAATAAAGGAACAAAATTAATTAAACTAAAATTAAACAAACCTAAAATAAAATATGCATGTAATTAAACTAATTAATAAAAATGCAAATTAAACTAACTTAAAATTTTAAAGAAATAAAATCCTAGAAAAATTAAGAAAATAACTACAAACCTAAATGTCTAAAGTATTAATTCTAAATTAATACTAATTATATCTAATTACTAACTTAACAAAATTAGCCATTAATCTAAATTAAAACTACAAATAAAAATAGCAAGCAAAGATATTAAAACTAACCTACCATTCTAATTGATTGAATTAACTAACTAACAACTAACAAGAATAAAACAATTAAACTTATTAATGAAATAACAAGTTCAAAGTGCATAATCGGCCAAACAAGGCCTTAACCGAATAATCCAACCAAGTGGTCTCGATTTTTGCTGCACTGTACACGTCTTCTTCAGTTTTTTTTTTTTGCTCTGCCTCCTTTCGTGACCTGCTACTCCCGGTTTTGGTTATCTTCAGGTGTTGCATCAAGGCTTCTATTGTGAGATCTAAGAATTTTAGATATATTTTAAATATGTAATATGAACTTGAAGTGTAATTTATTTAGCTGAATGAAATGTATAAGTAATGAATGAGAAATAATAAAAGTAGTGAATTGTGGAAATTATATTTGGAGATTTATATGTTACGTGTTTAACCAAAGTGTGAAACTATGAGGTCAGTCGATCTTGGAAAAGAGAAGATCGATCCAGTAGGTCAAAAATCATAAGGAAGGAGGAATTTAAGCAAGCAGATCGATCTCCAATGGAAGAGGATCGATCTCCTTGTGATTCTGTAATGAAGAGATCGATCTCATAAGGAAGGAATCGATCTCAAAATGTTTCTATTAAGGAGAAGATCGATCTTCTCAAGAAGCAGATCGATCTCATGAAGCATTCTATAAACTAAAGATCGATCTCATAATTGGAGCAGATCGATCTCATAAGGCCATTAAGAGATCGATCTCGCCCCTCGACAGATCGATCTCCTGGGCATAAAATTATCCCAGATCGTCCCCAAATTCAAATGTAGATCGATCTCATCAAGAGCCAAATCGATCTCCTACCCTCCGTCTATAAAAGGACCCCTGTGTTTTCCTGCTTTTCATCTTTTCTCTCTCTTTCAAACCTCCATTTCAACCGAACCCTAGCTTTCTCTCTCTCCCAGATCGCCCATTTTCGTCCAAATCAAGAGTTGTGGCAAGAAGGAAAGTTGTTCCTCATCCAAAGGAGAACAACATACTTGGAAATCGAAAGACAATCAAATCGAGGTAAGAGTTGAGCACTCCACAAGTTTGGGTAATCTCTAAACTTCAATCTTGGATTTTGAAGTGATTTTTGGTGATTGTGAACATGTGCATTGTGATGAAATAGCTAGGATATGGTTAGAGATTAATGAAATTGTGATTTTATTGGAGTGATGATGATATTAAGTAAATTGTGGTACATTGAGATTTTTGTCTATAAATTGGAAATTTAGGCAATGAGGTGATTTTGGTATGGGTATTATGCATGAGAAATGTAAGATGTTGAGATGTAGTGGATGAGTTGACGTATTGTGATAGTCATGAGAAATGGGATAATTGAGAGATTTAGGTGTTAGTGAAAAATATGAGCAAATGTATGCTCAATAATGCGATTGAGTTGAGATATTGATGTTTTTAACATCGTTTGGACAGCTTGGGAGATCTAGAGTGGAATGCGAGGCTAGTCCGTGATACGGGGGAACAATTGCACTATACGAGGAACAAAGAGGTAAGGGAAAACTAAACTCATTTGTGTATGTGTTTTGTGATAATATTGTAGCATGATTTTGATTGAGAAAACAAGCATGTTTTTATGTGTTGTGAATGAGAATTGCACATGATTTTACAGCCAATTGGGGCCCAACTTTTATGAGTTGTAAACTATACATGAAAACGTTTTATAACCATTTTGTATTTAAAATGTGAAAAGTGTCTTGGACCCTACGTTAAGGCGTACAGAGATTTGAGAAATGTGTGCGTGATTTTACCGGTTGAAGCTCGGTTTTAACATGTTTTGTGTTGAATGCAAATCGGTTTGAAATGAGTTTTATGAGAGAAAACCATTATGAGCTTTACGTGAAGGTAAAATGATTTTTATGATAATGGCTATTGATTGAGACTTAGGTGTGTCATTTTGAATACACACCGGGCCTTACTCTAGTAGCATGTAAGTCCGACATTCCTCCGTTCTGGTAACGTGTGAATCCTAATCTGTGGCTGTGCCACCTGTATTTGGTGGTTGTGCCACGTGTGAATCCTAATCTGTGGCTGTGCCACGTGTATTTGGTGGCTGTGCCACATTAGAATCCTAATCTGTGGCTATGCCACGTGTATTTTGTGGCTGTGCCACGTGTGAATCCTAATCTGTGGCTATGCCACATGTATTTACTGGCTGTGCCACATGCGAATCTAAATCAATGGTTGTGTCACATGTGTTTGGTGGTTGTGCCACGTGCAGATTTTAATTAATGGTTATGCCACGTGTAGATTTTATTTAGTGGTCGTGCCACGTGCATCACTATTGCAGTGATTTTTATCACGTTTTAAAGAGAAAAGCCATTATCGCATCTTGATTTCTACATGCTTGTAACCTTGAATTGAACCATTTATTATCATGTTTTTACATGGGCTTTGAGATGACATTTTAACTATTCATGCTACATTTTCCACTGAGTTTATTGAGTTTATCATGTAAAACAAAATGATTGTGTTGTGCAAATCATTTTCTTATTAATGAATCCTTTACCCTCTTACTGAGCGATTTAGAAGCTCACCCTGTTTTACCTTTCCCCCAGATTTCTTCAAGTGAAAAGGGTTTCCCTACGACGTACGGAGTAGTGGTTAGTGGAGGACTTGAGCTCCAGGCTATATATTGCATTTTGGGGTATCGTTTATCTTTTCATGTACCCAGACAATTATTGTAATTACAGACACTTGATGTACAACATTGTATGGGATGTATTAGGATTAATTAACTTGGGATTGAGTAATGTATATGATATGAGATATACTATTTAATGATGAGATCCTGAGGCATGATATGTATGATGATGTTTGACACTGCACAGGAATGCACCCTTAGTTGTGATTTGATGAGTAAAAAGTTTTAAATTTGCCATATTTTCCACGCTTCCAGGGCGTGACATCTGTCCAGGAGCTGCTACCCCGTATACTGTCCTTCACAGCTGTTGCCACTCTGCCTTGTATGCCCAGCTCACTCACGGTTCAGTCCTCCACTGCAGTACCAGCAGCACTGTCCCAAACAGGATCAGTCACCACATCTTGCTACTCTGCGTTGTATGTCACAACATTCGGCTTGGACCTTCTCTGTTTCATGCATCATATCATTCTTGCAACAATCAGCAGCTACCCATGCTGTCTAGAATTTGCAACAACACATAGCAACACACACCCAAAACTCTCGGCAATGGCAGACGAGATAGCACAAGAAGACAGGGGTTGGACCCGTTCCGGTTACCCACACTCTGGACCCTTCAACTGCAAACTATCAATGTCTACTTCAGCAGCTTAGTGATGGTGAAGGACTACAGCACAGCACTGCGAACTTGGACATGAAACTGATACGAGCTTATAACCAAATAACAACAAAATAAAAATAATGAACAGTGCAATCAACGTGAAACAGAGCTAAACAGAGGACAAATATGTAACCCATGTATATTATATTAGTTCACTCATCCTATGCTATGTTCCACATGGCAGCAAACTTGCCCTCATCAGTACCAACAATCAAAAGAAAAGAAGAAAAAGAAAATGTAAAGATGAGCAAATGCAAAACCGAGAAGAGTGAATAAAATGCAGTAGAAAATAACTGAAGCTAGTATTAACATGCAGTAAAGAGCAAAATCTGTGTAGTGCAGACAAAGGAAAATGAAACAAGAAATGAATAACAAAACATTGCAAGGATAAAAGATTAAAAACTAAAAGAACTAAATGAAGATCAACAACTGAAAAATTAACCCAAACTATCAATACCCGTAAATCACATGAACAGGGAAATCCATTATCCTCTGGTTGCTTCATTCTTTTCTCCAACCATGGTTCCACATTGCCATTGATGTGGACAAATGCTAAGCATCAACCCACATCAAAGCATCAAAACCAAAAGGCATAAATGAAGGAAGAAGTTTGTCATCCGAATGCACAAAAGAGAGCAAACCGAGAGCCAGGAAAAATAAAGGTTGCTTCAACAAAACATAAGTATTTTTAACAAAGCTGAGAGCTAGTAAAAAAGAAACAAATATTTTCCATTAAATTTCATTGAATCAAATTGAAGGAAATAAACGTGAACTACAAATGAAATTAGCGAAGGAATGAAACTCTTCATAAACTAAGAAAGTTGCCATGAACAGTAAAATAAAATTGTTTGTTAAAGAAACTATTCAGAAATTTAAAACAAGGAAAGCTTAAATTAACCTAAAAGCTACTCTACCCTAAATTAAAACTACTCCTAAATTACTCTACACTACTCCTACCCTAAACCACCTCTACTTACCCTACTCCTACTTCTCCTACTCCTACTTGATTTTTTCAATTGCCATCATGTTCTATTTATACACACACTTAGGGGTACAATGGTAATTTTTCCATCCTAGATGAGTTGGCATTGTTTGGCCACTTGTCTTCCTTTGATTTGCTGCTGAGTAGATATTTCCATGTCACTCGTCTTTTTGTCCAATTGGATGTACGATGTGGCCCGGCGTGTGTCTTCCAGAAGGTTGGCACGGTGTCTGTCGATCTTATCGTTTCGAAGTGAATAAAATACAGACACCTTGCATCATGCGTGTCCGGAAGACTGGTGACTCGATCTACAAAATTTGAAGTGGTCCAGTCTCATTTAGCTCATTTTCAGCCTAATTTCGACTGAAACGACTGAGTTTCATCCGGATTTAATTTATCTGCACATTAAAAAATTTTAATTAAATAAAGGGGATTATTAATAAAATAATATGGGGATTAAATAAATAATTAGGAAATTAAGCAGAAATAATTCTATTAAAAATAGAATTATCAGCAACTATGTCGCGCGATCCCAATTCTATTTTTTTCAATTTCCTTTTTTTAATATATATTATATTATATTTTAATATAATATAATACATACAAAATATCTTAAACTTAAAATATTATTATTTTATTTTTATTTCTCCGAAAATATTTTTATTTGTTATTATTTTCTGAAAATATTTTTTCATATTTTCGATATAAATTCTCGATGTGAAAAAATTTTGGTTGATCCAAATAAATTCATATCTTGATCAATTGGACTTATAATTCAATTATTTCTTCTTTATTGATCAAGATTACATAAATCCGTATTTACAATGTCAACTTCTTAAGAAATGACACCGAAGTTTGGGTCTTACACTGTAGTTCAATGGGAACAGTCGAGGATAATCACAGAGATCAAGTGTTTTCTGGGTTTAGCTAGATATTATAAAAGGTTTGTGGAGGGATTTTTTAAGTTGGCTACTCCGTTAACTCGTCTTACTCGAAAGAATGTTGCATTTGTATGGGACGATGATTGTGAGAGGAGTTTCGGAGAATTGAAGCGTCAATTGACCACCGCTCCGATTCTCACTATTCCTACCTGCTCAAGAGGTTTTTCTGTACATACGATATTTCACACCAAGGACTGGGCTGTATATTGATGCAGAATGGGATGCTGTTGCTTATGGATCTAGACAGTTGACGGACCATGAGAAGAACTACCCAACCCATGATTTGGAGTTGGCAGTCGTAGTTTTTGCACTGAAGATATGGCTCGCTACTTATACGTTGAGAAGTTTTAGATTTTTACTGATCATAAGAGCCTCAAGCATCTGTTCTCGCAGAATAAGTTGAATATGAGATAGAGAAAATGGTTAGAGCTTCTAAAGGATTACGATTATGAGATACTTTATCATCCGGGTAAGGCTATTGTTGTAGCTGATGCTTTGAGCAGGAAGAGCCTTGGGATGGTATCGTACATGATGGTTCATTCGTAAGAGTTATTAGAGCAGTTCGCAAGCCTCAGTTTGAGTGTAACCCTTCTTGACATAGATACTAACTGTGTGATAGCTTGTCTGAGATTGAAATCAGATTTGATAGACAAAATCTGACAGGCTCAGCAGAGTGATCAACGGTGTATCGATATGACTAGTCAGAGTCAGATGGGTACAAGTACAAATTTTGAGTTGGGCACTGACAAACTGTTGAGGTTCAAAGGTAGATATGTGTTCCCAATGATCTAGAGCTCAGGAGATTAATTTTGACGGAAGCTCATTCGATGAGGTACATGTTACATCTAGGGAGTAACAAGATGTATCAGAATCTCTGAAAGGTGTATTGGTTATCAAGTATGAAGAAGAATGTGGCAGAGCATGTGGCGAGATGTCTTATTTGTCAGCAGGTGAAGGTAGAGCATTAGAAGCCTGTAGGATTATTGCAGCCTCTACCTATATCGACATGGAAATAGGAGCATATCACCATGGATTTCGTGGTGGGTTTATCGAGGACCCATAAGAATCACGATGTTATATGGGTGATTGTGGATAGATTGACCAAGTCAGCCCACTTCCTAACTATGAGAGCTACTGATACCCTGAGTACATTGGCAGAGTTGTATGTACGCAAAGTAGTGAGGTTACATGGTGTTACAGTGAGCATTGTTTCAGATAGGGATTCTCGTTTCACTTTTCACTTCTGGGAGCATTTTTAAGAAGCCATGGGAACCCAGTTGAGTTTGAGCACAGCTTTCCATCCTTAGACAGATGGTTAGTTAAAGAGGACTATACAGACTCTGGATGATATGTTCAGAGCATGTGTGCTAGATTTTAGAGGCTCATGGGATGATCATTTACCACTAGCTGAATTTGCCTACAACAACAGTTATCTTTCGAGTATCGGGATGGCACCATATGAGGCCCTATATGGCCGTAGATGTCGTTCCCCTATTGGATGGGAAGAAGTGCGTGACTGAAAGATATTCGCTCCTGATTTAGTCCTGCAAGCCTCGGAGGATGTCCAGTTGATATATGAGAGATTGAGAACTGCTCAGAGCAAACAAAAAAGCTATGCTGACAAGAGATGGAGGCCACTAGAGTTCACAGTTGGTCAGTCAATGTTCTTGAAAGTTTCTGTCACGACCTAAATTTTCAAAAATCACTACAAATTTTTCGCGAACTTACCACATTTCAATTGTTGGGCTATGAGTCAATATCCATCACTCAGTTTCATATATTATATATATATATATGAATAACAGGCAATGTTTTAGTCCCAGACACTAATATTCGCGGAAGCTCATAAAATTACTATTTCTTAGTTAAAAACTCGTTTACATGGCCTAACATATACATCCCCCATATAACATGACTACATCATTGTACACTATTATTCAAATACAAAAAGCACATGTGTGTATACCTCGATGCTGCTGGATAGCTGTGTGTAAAAGATCGCAGGACGGACGCAGCTTATACACTCTACTGAAATGCTCTGTAGATGTGGAAAAATAATGGGATGAGCATAACGCGCTCAGTAAGAAATATATGAAAGCAGGTAGATAACCACACTATCTACGATGCTCATAATGCATGTTTTATCAACTCGTAAAACAAATGCATTTACTTTTCAAAACACTCTCATTAATTTATAAAGCAAGTAGATAATCAAACTATCCACGATGATGCATGGTTTATGCCAAAAAACTCATGGCATTCACAAAACCATCATAGTAAAACACATAGCAATTTACTGCCAAAAACCGAATATCAAAACTCATTCAGAGTAAAATCTTTCTGTGTTCAGTATTGAAACTCACTTTAAAATCATATTCTCATTTCAAACGGTTTCATCACAGAAATCAAATCACAATTAGTTTCATCACCAAAACCAATATAACAAATGAGACTAGGCAGGGATTTCAACACAAATCCAAGGGAACAATTGGCCAAAGTCTGAGACCCATAAGCTATCACGGATCAGGTGTGCCAGGGTGTCTCTGAGTCCGAGGAGGGGATTAGTCTATCCATCGGCTCCTATCTAAGGACTATCACAAAATAGAGCAATGACAAAGCATGCCCGAGTCCAAAGACGCAATCCTCACATCCCATAGTTGCACGGTACAGTGTACTCCATGTTGTCTACACGGTACGACGTACTCCGTGAACCACAGTACAATTACCACATAGTTGTAGGTGCCTGAGTCAACAGCTCACCACCCCAACCAAATAAATTATCAACCATAGCTTGTCGTCTCAGATCTAGTGCGAGCAAGTCAGTGTGTGAGGTCCTGCCTACCACAGGCGACCCCTCTGGGCCCCTGCTGCGACAGCCTCCTACTCAACCCGAGGGCTCCAGCACGATCTCAACCACAAATCATAACAGAATCCAGTGCGAGCAATGCTCCAGCATGGTCTGTACAGATGTAATACCAAAATCAAGTGGGAGCGGATCTGGATAAATCCACAGATCTCATCATAGCTCCAGCACAATTTCACACACACAAAATAGACATCTGGCTCTATTTCCCACCACAGTGGTACTTAAAACCGAGTACAATATGCAAAACGGTACAAAACAAAGTGAGAGGGAAACATCTCATCAAATCACTTGTCAATCAAATCACTTTTTAGAAAAAACGTGCAAGTTAATGCATACAGTCAAATCATGAGCCAGTCTATCATTTCAGCTTCACAAAAATCTCTTTTTCACAGAGAAAACATGGATTGCATGCACTTTATGCATTTCCAAAATTCCTGAGTCTAAGGGTATTTTCGTAATTTCCCATATTTGGGTACTATCCAGAAATTTCATATCTATACTCTATACGAAATTTAATTGACTGTAAACGAAGATGAAAATACGTACAGCTATCTCTAATAGCTCGCATAGATCCCTTACCTCGGATCACGTAGTGTGACCTCTCTTCCTCTGTGCTGTCCAAATCTCGCAGTCCGGTCAACTCTCAATATGACTCTGGAGCTGTATTTAACCATTCACTGAATTAATTACACGTTTCCTACTGTATTACACATTTAATACAGTTCATTTCACTTAATTGGGCCCGTTTACTCTAAATGGGCCTAAATACTTTAATCGGGCCTTAATCCGTATTAAGCCCGTTTTCCCGTATTATTTCCCTTCATCAGGGTCTATCGGCTCATTGGGTCTATCAATACCCATTGGGCTTCGTTCCAAACTCTTTGGATAGCCCAAATACCATTTACGATAGTTTATTCAAAATTCCGAATATAATTCACTAAATTCAAAACTTAATCCGAAATGTGTAAAAAAAATCTTAAATACGCGTTTATCACATAAATTGTCATAAATGAGCTTTACTTACCCGATATTGTGCAATGGTACGTGAATCGGAGTTCGATCGGGCTTCCGTTCGGAATTAATCATCGAACTACACAATTTCGTATTTTTCATTTTCGGGCCAATTTTCGATTAAATATAATTTAAATAAATTTATCAAAAATTAAATCGGTCACTTTTGACCTCGTATCGACTTACCCGAAATCTAATGAAATCCTAAAAATTTTCTTTTCCTTTTTCCTTTTTTTTTCTTTTTCTCTCTCCTCCTTGGCTGAACCGGTCCGGTCCGGTTTGCCCCTTTTCACACTGAACCGGTCCGAACCGGTTCAGTGGAAATTTTGCCGTCGCCGGCGCTGCGGGCCGGTTCCCGGCGCGATTCCACCACCGTTCGAAGCGTCGCGGCCTGGGGAGACTTCTGCTGGCTTGGCTCAGGCCAAATCGGAGCTAACGCCGACGAATCTCCCTTCTTCCCCTTTCGCTCACTCCCTCGGCGATCTCCTCACCGCCGGCGATCTACGGCACTTGACGGTTCTGGAGGGGTCCCTCGGTGCTGGCCAAGGCTTCGCCCAGTACCCCTCACGCCGTCGACCTCTGTGTTGCCACCGGTGAGAAACCAGGGGGAATCGGTTTGGGTGCTCCCCTGTTTCGCGATTTCGGTTCCCGTTTCCCTCTTTTTTTTCAGTTTTTTTTTTAACAGATTTTTTTTATAATATATTTTTATTATTATTTTATTCTTAAAATAATAATAAAAATCTTAAAATATCTCAAAAATATCCTAAAAATTCATATTAAATTCATTTAGTCCGCAAACGAATTTATCAGTCCGATTTTACCTTTTCGGTATATTTTTTTATTATTTTTGGGCTCGTTTTTCGAGACAAAAATTCTGATAAATTTTAATAAATTTATATCTCAATCAATTGGACTCGAAATTAAATTATTTTTTCTTTATTGATCAAGATTACATAAAATCCATGATTAAAATGTCAATTTCTTAAAGAAATGACACCGAATTTTCGGGTCTTACAGTTTCTCATTCCAATGGTATAGCGAGAATCGGGAAGAGAGGTAAATTGAGTCCTCGCTACATTGGACCCTTTGATATATTAGATCAAGTGGGAGATAAGACCTATAGGTTGGCATTACCACCGGACTTATCAAGCGTCCATAACGTCTTCCACATTTCGATGCTTCGAAAGTATCAACCGAATCTGGCTTATGTGATTCAGTATGAGCCATTGGAGCTCAGGGAGGATATGTCACATGCGGAGAAGCCGATTCGGATACTGGATAGGAAGGAGAAGGTATTGAGGTCGAAGATGATCACATTGGTTAAGGTTCTATTGCAACACCACACTTTGGAGGAAGCTACGTGGGAGTTAGAGAGCCTAATGTGTGAGAAGCACCTCCAGCTATTTGAGGATTGACTTGGCTCTAATTCGAATGACCAAATTTCTTAAGTAGGGGAGGATTGTAAGACCCATACTTTGGTATCATATTCCTTATGATTCATATGTGTAAACATTTGATTATGTTAGTTGAATCATAAGAAGGGTATTTACTGGCATGGAAGTGCAAATTAAGTAAATAATGTTTATGAAAGCATATAAAGGACAAATAAGGGTCGACATGGTCACATGCTAAACTGAAGGGATGCCAACCATTCTGACTGAAGATAAGAACTTAAGACATCAAAATATAGAAGTTTCATATAGGAAAGTCGATCTGGTTTGGTCTCGAATACATTGAAGTAGAGGAAAATCCAAAAAGGGGCTAAATAAGCTCGAAATGGACCGTTCGAGGTGTTTTTAGCTAGTTCACTTCCCAAAAATGACCAAAACGCAAATATGAGAGTATAAACCATGAGAATTGACACTTTTGGATTTTGGAGAAAAAGTTACGTGGTCAATGGTCAAGAAAAGTCAAGGTTAGAAATGTTGACTTTGACCTTAATAAACTAACCATGGTTAAAATTTAACTCAACCAAGGACAAAAGGTGGGGAAGAAATATTTTTAGCTAAAACACTCGATCTTCAACTCATTAAGTATGGAAAATTAATTTAATCGAAATCCAGATTAGATTAAATGGGTAGAAATCGATGGGCCAACTAATGGAAATTATAAAGCCCATTATGGTGGATTAAGAATGGGTCAAATTTTGAAAGCCAATCGGCCAAATTGTTCGGCTATTTGATGGGCCTAAAATGAGACAAATTGTGGGCCCAATTACCTAAGAAAAATTCAGCCTAAAAGAAAAGCCCAAACCGAAGCCCAAAACTAGGCCCATTAGTTAAATGTCTAAGCCCAAAACTTAAGCCCAAATTTACCAAGCCCAAAACCAATGCCAAGCCCAAATGGTGGGCTGAAAATGTAGATTAAATGGACTAAATTGTTAAGCAAAAAATCAGTCAAAGCCAAGTCTTCTTCTCCCTTAAGCTCTCGGTAACAAGGAGACACCATGGAAACCTAACTTTCAAGCTTTCTCACACTAGAAATCACTAACCTAAAGGCATATTTGGAACAAGTGATCTTCATAAAATTTGTTCCAAATTGAGAGAGGATTAACATATATTGGAATTAGCCATCAAGGAGCCATATTGAGAGAGGTGAAATCCTTGGAAGTTTCGGCCAAGAAGGGAAGTATAAGCTAGGTGAGTTGTCAAGCTTCCAACTTCTAGTATGTTAATAGGGATTATTCTAAGCTGAATTGTATATATTTTATGGATCAAAACACACAAAATTAGCATGAACAAGTGATGGCAAAAAATGGGGATTTATGTCTTGAAGAATACCCATGTGATTTAAAGGCATATATGGACTAGTTAAGATACATGGATGACGATGGCATGCTTAGTTTCATTCAATTTGTTCAATTGGTTGGTGAATTAAGGTTGGCATGTAACGTGTTTGATAAATGCCTTAATGAACAAAAAATAAAGGCTTAAGGCATGCATAAGAAGTTTTTGATAAAATGCCTAAGTGAATCGCTAGCAAAATGGCATGATGGTGGGAGGAAAGGCGTGACTCTCGGCCATGGTTGTATGCATGGCTCTCGGCCACCATGCCATGGTCGAGCGGTATGTTAGGCTAAGCCATGTGGTTTCAGCCCAATAAGAGTTAATATGCCCCAGACCAAGCCCAATAAGTATTAGTGGGCCCAACAAGCCCAATAGGCGCAGATGAAATAAATAGTAAAGTGAAATGGGCTTAAGACTAAGTAAGGCCCATTTAGATGCAATTGGAACTAATAAGAGTAAACATGCCCATTAAGTGAAAATACTGATGAATAAGTGTAATTGATGTGATAAATGATTACATCCAACTCCAGAGATCATATTTGGAGCTAAATGGACTGCATGATCGAGTACCGTTAGAAAAGTGGACGCGCTCTACGTGATTCGAGGTAAGAAAATTTTACGAGTAGTTAGAGATACCTGCGCGTATTCTGAAGGTATTTACATTCACTTAAAAAATATAAGGGTCATAGAAAGAGAATAAAATTTATAGAGACCCGATATAGGTAAATTACAAGGGAAAATTTCCAAAAATTGAGAAAAGTCACAAAAAGCATGGAAAACATATTTTCGATTGTTTTTACTGCTGTTTAGCAGAACTATAGATGGATGGGTTAGTTTTTTCATGATTTACACAAATAACACAATTATGGTGCTGATTTTGATGAATTAAATAATCTCTTTAAAATGAGCCATCTATCGAGTTTGTGTGGAATCAAATCATGCCGGAGCACTGCTCGCACTAGATGTTATATGATTTATATATGAAATGGTGTTGAAGTGTTACTCGCACTAGATTTTATATGAAATATGCATAAACTGTGCTGGAGTGAGGTGTTGACTGGTCGTCACACTCAAGGCTCGTACTGTGATTTGATATACATGAACCTGTGTTGGAGATTACTCAGACGTAGAATTGACTAAACATGCCTAAGGCCGTGTTGGATGCCTCGTGTAGACTATGTGTCACATGGATGAAATGCTCACACGAGCGATATGAGAATGTCATGAGTGATTAATATGAAATGGGGTCCACAGAGTACTTTGTACCGTGTACTGTCAGGACCCGTTCTCAATCCATGACTTTAACCAAAATCACTACAAATTTTTCGCATTTTGACTTACCTTTCCTCTCTTCAATGGTTGGACTGTGATTCGATGTCAGAGTCCTCACTTACCACATCATCCAATATCATACATACATGTCAACATACTATTACTGACTGTACTTGCTTTTATCATACATGCAAGATTATATAAAATCTAATACAAATACATTCCCCATAATATATATCATATACATCACGGTGTTGTTTCTATGTTTAGATACACAACTGTACAAAATCTGTATACCTGGCGGTCGATAGGAACTAGCTGTGGACTTAGGAATACTATCCCTCGGTAGCTCTCGCTCTACTGCTGACGCTCTGTAGAGAGATGTAAAGAAAGGGGGGTGAGCATACAACGCGCTCAGTAAGGAAATCAGGCAAGCAAGTAGATTTCTACACTATCTACTCAAAATAATGCTATGCCTGGAAAACATTATTTCCTTAACTCATTTCAAAAGCATGTCTTGAAATATAATATATATATATACTTGTACAGATTAAATCCCATGTACAAAAATCATGCTTTCTTTCTCAAATGTAGGCATGTAGTGCAAAACAATGCATCGTATATAAATCATGCCTTTATGTAAATCATGCCTTTATGTAAATCATGCCATGTATATTTAAATCACAATAAATATGGCATTGAAATAATTCACATCACAAAATCGGAGTCCGACCCATCCCTCAGGTCTGTCCGCAATTTAAATCAGTCAATCAATGTGATATATCATGTGAGACTCTGTGGTTAAATGCAAATAGTATCCTGGACTATGATCATATCCGAAATGTGATCCCAAGCAACACAGTACTCGGTGTGCGGGGCATCACTGCTGCAACGGGAGGATGGTCAGTCCACTACATCTGTCAGCTATGCATAACACACGGTACAGCGTACTTCTCGTGCCCCGGGCACGGTATAAAGTACACCCGTGGACCCTACATCACAGGCAGGGTGCCTGCCATAGGACTTAGCCATCGGAACCATGGAATATCAACATCACAGTTAGGGTGCCTAACATAGGTCTTAGTCCTCGCACCTGTGGAATATCATACCACATCTCTAATACCCTCATGCTGGCCATCCTCTCAAAATGTGATACTCAGTCACACGAGAATGCAGCATGAGTGGGTAACATGTAAATAATATCACATACAGTGCGCGTCCTTGAGTGCGACACACAGTCGACACTACGCTCGAACACTGTTTCACATCACAAACTCAACTCTAGTGCGAGTAAACCTCCAGCAACTAGGTCAATGCATAGTTCATGTATTAAATCAAGTACGAGCAATAGCTCCAGTACCATTCTATGCACAATATCAAATCAAGTACGAGTAATAGCTCCAGTACTATGTCATGTATAAACCATGAAGAATCGAGTACAATCAACGCTCCAGTACTCTGTCATGTATCTCATGTAAAACTCGAGTACGAGCAAATCGCTCCAGCACTCTGTCATGCATATATCATTTAAAGCTGAGTACGAGTAAAACTCCAGTACTCTATCATGTATGTCATGGAAATCTAGTGCGTATCAAAATCCAGCACTAATGTATGTGGAAAACATATGAAATCTAGTGCGAGCTATGCTCTAGCACGATTCATTCTCACATAATATGATAGATGGCTCTTTAAAAGGGATTGTTTACAAAATATTAAAATCAGCACTACAAAGTGTGCTTAAGTCACATCAACCTTAAAATCATTAGCCCATCTATTTATTTTCATGCTAAACAGCAATTAAACACTCACAATAATAGTTTCCATGCTTTTTGCAACTTTTCACAAAAGTTGACTTTTTGACTAACTAGGGGTAAAATAGTAATTTACCACTATCGGGTCTCAATAATTATTATTCACTTTCTCTGACCCTCAGAGTTTTTAAGTGAATGTAAAAGCAGACGAAAATACGTGCAGGTATCTCTATCTACTTGCAAAAGTCCCTTACCTCGGATCACGTCAAGTGACCTCACTTCCTCGATGCTGCTCAATCTCGCAGTCCGATCAGCTCTTAATGTAAACTCCAGAGCTGTAAATAATCATTCCTCAAGTTAATTATAATTTTCCTACTGTATTACACATTAATATAGTCTATTTTTCCTTAATGGGCCTTAATAACCTTAATGGGCCTAATTAGGCCTTAAGCCCATTTTCATTTTACTATTCATTTTCGTTGGGCCTATTGGGCTTGTGGGGCCCACCAACTCTTATTGGGCTTGTTCTAGGCCCATTACATCCTATTGGGCCTAAAATATTTGGGCTTGGCCCATTAGGCCTCTCGGCCACATGTCATGGTCGAGAGCTACCCATGCCTCGGTTTTACCATGGCATGCCATCCATGCCTATTATTTAGTCAATTTCACTTAGGCATTTTCACAAACACTTGGTAGGCAACATTACCAATCATCATATAGTTCATTTAGGCATTTTATCAAACACCTTGATTGCCAACAAATTACATGTATTTATTAATCAATTTGATTAATTCTAATTACACCATTAACATTAATACATGTACACTAATCCATTTATGTCTTAAAATCATATTGACATAATTTAATATCCCATTACTCACTCTCGGCCTAACCCACTTCATGGTGATTTAATATGTTTCAATGCTTAAAACATATATCAACATACTTGAAATCATTCATACATTAACATATATGAAATTGGAAATTAGAAAATATACCAATTGTTGTGTTCACCCTTTGGCCGAAACTTTGGAGGCTCTCGGTTTGCACTCTATGGCTCCTTGATAGCCAATTCCAACATATGTCAATCTCCTTTCAATTTGGAACAACTTCCATGAAGGATGCAAGTTCCAATTATGCCTAATTCCTAGTGATTTCTAGTGAGAGAAAGCTTGGAAAATATGTTTCAATGGTTTCTTCTTCTAGCCGGATTTGGTGTGATGAAGATGACAATGGTGTGGCTGAATTTATAAACCATATACTTAGCCATTAAGCTTTACTTTTCAGCCATTATGCTTGACTTTCCAAACCTTAGCCATGAGTCACCTTATGAGTCACCTTATGAGTCATAGTTAACTTTAACTATGGTTAGATATTTATCTCATGGGCTTTTCCATTTGGGCTTCTCGGTTTGGGCTTTCTTAATGGGCTTTCGGGCTGAAATTTTTTCTATGTCTCGGGCCTTTAATTGTCTCAAAATTTGGCCAATCAATTGGTCCAACAATTCGGTCTAAAGGACCTAAAAATTTCGATATACGTTTAGTATACCTTAATGGGCTTTAAAATTTTCACCTTAGGCCCATTACGTTTTTAACCATTAAATTTATTCCGGAATCCTTCTGAATAAATTTTCCTTACTTCCGAGGATGATTATCTTGTATTCTGGCCAAGAATATTTTTTCCCAAATTTTCCTCCACACTTAGGTTAATTTTTAACCATGATTAGTCAACTATGGTAAAAGTCCACTTGCTTAACTATAGTTGACTTTTTCCTTAACCATTGACTAAGTTGACTTTTTCTTAAAATTCCAAAAGTGTCATATCTTATGTCTTACACTCTCGTCCTTATATTCCAACCTCTTCCGGTGGATAATTATACCCGAAACACCTTATTTCGCCAAAAAGGTCCATTTTACCCTTTTTAGCTTTTACTCTCGTTTTCTATGTTCGAGACTAAATCAAGCTAACTTTCCTTCATGAGCTCTCTATGCTCTTTCATTTTAAGTTCTTATTTTCAGTCAGAATGATTTAGAATAACTCGGTTTAGCCTGTGATACTCATCGCTCACATTAGGCATTTTATGTAGCTTTTGCGTGTTAAATCATTTCACTAACACTTTAAGTCTAGTAAATACTCTTCTTATGATTCAACTATAATTACATAGTGTTCATACACATAGGAATCATAAGGTACAAGCTACAAAAATTTGGGTCTGACATGTACGTAGCACAGAGTATGATGTACCGTGTACGTAGCATGGAGTATGATGTACCGTGTAGTCTTCGGACTGGATTATATTATATTATAGACTAGCAGTGAGGATTTGACCCACCTACCGTTGCAGCATGTGATGCTCCGCACACTAGGTACTGTGTAGCCTGGGATCACCGATTAGGATATGACCATAGTTCCTACATGATTACCACAATACCTGTCAAATCTCGCATGTTTCGAATGTATATAAATACATGACTTCATATGATTTTATGAATCAAGGTATCCCAAGGGATGAGAGGAGCCTTGATATATATGGAATGAAATGCATATTTTAAATGATTTTATGTGAGTTAAGGCATCCCGATGGACGAGAGGAGCCTTAATAACTGATGAATGAAATTCATATTTGAAATGGTTTTCACGGATCGGATAACCTAAGGGAAAGGCTAAGTCTTGATCATTATTTTAAACATATTAAATGTGAAAATACATGTCCATGAATGAATGGCATGGAACGCCCTTTTGTGCGTGAGATTTATGTTGCATATGTTTATAAATGTAAGACATGCTTTGAAACGTGATATGGAAATAGTATGATTTAAAGTATGGGATTATGTTCATGTAGATAGTGTAGTTATCTATTTACTTGCATAATTGCCTTACTGAGCTAGTGAGCTCACCCTTTTATTTTCCCTCTCTCTATAGAGCATTTTCAGTAGCTAGAGAGCGACTGAGGACTCATATTCCGATATCCGCTGCACTTCCTTCGATCGAAAGGTATACACATTTGTATAGTTTTGTACCTAAACATGTAACAGCACAATAATGTAAACGGATGTAATATTTGTGATGTAAATGTATGTAAACATGTATGAGCTCACTTATGAGATGAAAATAGTTACAATCAATCGAAAGTTTATATTGATGTATATGTATGACATAGAAATGGATAATATGGTAAGTAAGGATGATGTGACTACTACCAAATCATAGCCCAACTATTGGTAGCAAAATGGTCACGAACGGAAAAAGGTAAATAAAAAGAAAAAAATTTGTAGTGTTTTAAGGTAAAAAAAGGTCGTGACAAAATGAATAAGAAATGATGAAATTGTGATTGCAAGATTTCAAATAAACCTAGGCATAAGTATTGAATAGTTTTGTTGATATTGAAATATTGTGAATTATCATTGAAGGTAATGTTTAAATTTTTGTGGGATATTAAGAAGACCCCTATTAATAGTGAGGGTCTTAGTATCAACATTTAGATGTGAACGTGATTAAAATGATTTCAATATCTTGAGGAATATTATTGAATTGTGCCTAGATTTGTTAAGACCTTATGGTGTCACGAACAATAAATTTTAGAGTTTAAGGATATAATGGGTACATAATATTGTTGGCCTAGATATGCTTATAAAGAGTACTACTTAAGTGAATATGCACTTAAGCATTTTGTCTAGTATGTATAGCATATGACGAAATTGGCTGAGATCCATTTGTTTAAAGTAATGACATTGTTTTGAAACTAATGCATCAAATCCTTTTAAACCATGTGTTAAAACAAAGTGGTTTAGACAACCATGATTTGTATTATGTTTGATACACTTTGACGGGATTTACAAACACCTTCCCATTTTGTTATTGTCACGACCCAAATTACCTAAAAATCACTACAATTTTTTTCATTTGTTATTTAATTCTTATCTTTCTCTGATTGTGACCATCCTACCAACAGTTGGGCTATGATTCGGTGTTAGTCCCCTCTCACCTATTTATCATTCCATTTTCCATATTCACATTCACACATCAGGATTTACTATCCTTTGACTTTAACTAAATCCATTCAAAATGGTATTTACATAACCTTACATCCCTGACATCATATCCGTTTACAGTACTGTGCATTTACATGTTTAGATACAAAACTATACAAATGTGTATACCTGTCTCTTGATGAGACGCAGCGGATACCAAGATGCAAGTCCTCAGTCGCTCTCAAACTACTAAAGTACTCTGTAGAGGAGGAAAATAAGGGGGGTGAGCAACCACATGCTCAGTAAGGCAAATATGCAAGTAAGTAGATATCTCCACTATCTACATGCTCATAATGTCATGCCCTTAAATCCATTGCTTTTTGTTTAAATTTCATGCACGAAATCATGCATACATCAATGCCATAGTTTATAAAAACTATTCGTGCATATAGAAATCATGTAACTCATGCATCAATGGCATTTTATGTAAAATCATAATTCGCATGAAGTAAATCAAGATCATGCATTATTTCAAGTCCTGTAAAACAAATCATGAGAGAAAATTCTTTTCATAAATTTGTAATTTAAAGCATGGAAAACTCATCATGCTACTGCATTTAAATCACTTCATTAAAGCTCAGTATAAAATAACCCCTCCGGGTCAATCATCTCATAAATTAATCTCAAACTCATAAAAAATTTCGTTATAAAATTCTGTTATAAAATCACCCTTCTAGTAGGGTCACATGTCATAAGATCCTCTGAAAAATCTATCATCATAGTAGAAAATCACATCTCAGTGAAAATCTCAAAATCGAGGGCCTGACCCCTCCCTCGGGTTTACCCTGGTCTATCGAGACCAAAAGTTATATCATGTGAGACATGTAGGTGACTATATCAACAACATCGAGAACTATGGCCATATCTTAGTGATCCCTGGCTATACGGTACCTAGTGTGCGAGGCATCACACCTGAAACGGGAGGTGGGTCAGTCCTGCCGCCAGAACAACACAAATACTAGGATTATGAGGGCAAGGATTACAGCCTCGTGGCAAATACCACTCCACTTCAACAATCCCCACGGTACAGCATACTCCGCGTGACATACACGGTACAACGTACTCCGTGAACCCAAATCATAGTCAGAGGGTGCCTGGTGTAGGTCTTATCCACCCATACCAACCTATGTCTCAGTATGTACGTGTGGGCATATCATCTCACTGTGACACAGTCTACAGGAGGCTCCAACACGGTTATATGCATGTCATATAAATCCCTGTGCGAGCAAAGCTCCAGCACGGCTCCATGCATATTCATGATATCTGAAAACCTCGTGCGAGCGAAGCTCTAGCAGAGTTTTATAAAAACCAGTAAAATCTGCGTACAAACAGCACTCCAGTACGACTTAAAAAGAGTTATAAATCCATATAAAATCACGAGCGAGCAAGCTCTAACACGGTTTTATGCATAAAATCCATCAAAGCCTCGTGCGAGCAATGCTCCAGCACGGTATCATGCATAAATCATTCAAAACTTCGTGCGAGCAATGCTCCAACATGAATGAATGCTCAAGTAAATCAAAACTTCGTGCGAGCAATGCTCCAGCACGGTTTCATGCATAAATAAATCAAATCTTGTGCGAGTTACACTCCTGCACGGCTTTTATGCAATTAAATCGATTAAATCACGTACGAGCAAGGCTCCAGTACGGCTTGTATGCAATTATCATATCAAAACAGGATGCGAGCTAAGCTCCAACACCTCTCATGCATGTCAAATCATTAAAACTAGTGCGAGCAATCGCCCTAGCACCTTTTTATGCATATCAAGTCAAAACAGGGTGCAAGCTAGGCTCCACACCTCTCATGAATTTCACAATAGTAAAAATCAGTGCGAGCAACCGCTCTAGCACATTTTATGCACATGATGCAAGCAACCACTCTAGCACCTTTTACGCACACTCACAAACTCAGATATAATGTGAGCAATGCTCCAGCACTATCTGTTTCCATAAAACTTGATAGTTGGCCCATTTTCCAAAGAAATTTCATTTAAATCTAAATAACACTTAAGTAGTGTTATCTTGTGAAATTTATGCAATTACTGGCCAATCTACCAATTTGCTTTGCTAAAATTTCACGAAAATCTTCCAAATCATACATTTCATGCATGTCATGCTTTCACCCTCCTTAGGAGAATTTTCCCTCAATAAGGGTAAAATAGTCTTTTACCCATCTCGAATCCTTAAAATTTTTAATCCATTTCTAGGATCTTTATACAGTTTTAGAGTATGTAAAAGCTGTTAAAAATACGCGTAGCTACCTCTAGCTACTCACAAAATTCCCTTACCTCAATTTACTCTGTACAATCTGACTTTTTCGAACGCTACCGATCACTTGATCCGTTTAGCTCCCAATATGTCCTCCGGAGCTACAGATAATCATTTATTAGGTTAAATCCAAACATATTTATCCATATTTCACTTTTACTGGGCTCAATTTAAATCATTGAGCCCGTTTACCCCTATTGGGCCCGGTTGCACCTTAATAGGCCTTAATCGGCCTTAAGCCCATTTCCCACTTCCTATTCACATTATCGAGGCCTATTGGGCTCATTGGACCTATCAGTATTTATTGGGTCTTGTTCTAAACTCTCAGATAGCTCAATTAATTATTTACGACAATTTATCTCAAATTCCAGAATTTAATTCATTTTATACGAAATTAATCTGTAATTTATGCGGTAAATTTTTAACACGCATAACTATGCAAATTATCATAAATAAGGGTTACTTACTCAAGATTCCATGATGGTACGTAGACCAAAGCTGACTCAAGCTCTCGTTGGACGTCAATTGTCGAGCTACACAATTACATATTTTTTCGGGTCAATTTTCAGTCGAATATTAATCAACTTAAATATTCTGAAATTTAACTCGATCAATTTCGACCGCTTACTGGTTTACCCGTAACTCAATTGCATCATTAAAATTTTTCTCCCATTTTTCTTCTTTTTCTTTTCCCTTTTTCTATTTCTTTTTCCTTCTTTCCTTTTTGGCTGAATCGGTCCTGTTCAGCATATCTGCACTGTACTGAATCGGTCCGTACCGGTTCAGGCTCATCTTCGCCATTTCGACATCGTCTGATCGATTCTCCAGCAGTTTTTGGCACCAATCGGTGCGCCATCGCGAGGGGGACCTTCGACTTGCCTCTGGATGGGTCAAATCGGCGCCGGTGGCGCCCGATCCCATCTTCTCTCCCGCGGTATCTCCCTCTCGATCCAACGTTCTCAGGTGATCTCACCACACGTGGGTGTGCGTGTCAGCTTCCTGAGGTGTTGATCGCCCTTCGTCGTCCGCCTCTTTGCATCGTCCGCCGGTGATTTCATCGAAGACGAGGGAAACTGTTCCCTCGGTTTCGTCTTCTTCATAAATTGTAATTCGCGATTTCTCTTCTCTTCTATTTTCTTTTTTCTTTTTTTTATATGTAAACATCACAAATTTTCTACATTTAGTTAGACTTTATAAAAATGGAAATAATATATTTTAATGGAAGTGTGAATATTCGTTGTAGGGCTTGCGAAGTATGGGAGTCGAGAAGCCCGTGAATGACAGGGAACCCGAAATACAGGAAGTGATGAAGCGAATGCAAGCATGGAGGGATCAAAAATAATTTTGATGTAAAAACTTATATCGGGGATTTATAAGGAGTAATAAGATCCCAAGAATATTTCGCTTTCGAAATAATGAAAAATTTCATGGAAGACATGAATATTGTGTCATTGGATAATTTTATAAAAATAAAATGTATATATATATATATATGTATGTATGTATATATATATATATATTGTAATGTGTAGTACGCAATATATAAGTATTAATAAATAACAACAAACAAAGCATGAGACAAAAAAATGAATTGAAATGAAAAATGAAGGAGATGGAAATAAACAAAAACAAACTAATAAACAAATATATATATATATATATATATCAATATAATATATATAAAATATAATATTAATATAATATATATTAATGTTGTACGAAATTGGCTTTCTTTGAAAGCCAATTCCGCATGTTTGGAGTTCAAAGAAGCAGAACAACTCTACTGGACGAGAAACAAAGGAAAGAAAAAAGAAAGTGGAAGAAAGGAGCTGTTCAGTCGAGGGAGAAAAAGAAGAGGAGGGCTAGCCGAGAAAGGAAAGGAAAGAAGAAAGAAATGGAGAAGAGAAAGAAGGTTGGCCGATCGGGGAGAAGCAAACCGAGAGGGGGCTGAAGGAAGAAAGCAAAAGAAGAAAAGAGGAAAAGGGAGATGGTCAGCCGAGAGGGAGAAGAAAGAAAGAAAAGAAAAGAAAGAAAGAAAGAAGGAAGGAAGGAAGGAGAGGAAGAAGAAAACCGAGAGGAAGAAGCTGGAAGTGAAACCGAGAGGCAGGGGAGAGGAAGAAGAAGACCGAGTGTCACGACCCAAATTTCCTAAAAATCCCTACAAATTTTTTTGCTTTTCATTTCCTTACCCGTCGTGAACAGATATACTACTAAACAGTTGGGCTATGATTCGGTGTTAGTCACCTCTCCCCTATTTACCATTCAATTTCCATATTTCATTTACATATCAATTTATTTAAAAACTAAATACATCCCCAATATTACATCCATATACAGTACTGTGCATCTATATGTTCAGATACGAAATTATACAAATGTGTATACCTGGTCTTGCTAAGAAGCAGCGGATAACCGAGATGCGAGACTATTGTCGCTCTCTTCTACTGAATATACCCTGTGGGGTGGAAAATGAAAGGGTGAGCGAAACGTGCTCAGTAAGGCAATAATGTAAGTAGGTAGATAACTATACTATCTACGTGCTGATAATGTCATGATGTAAAAATCGTTTACTTTCGGAGCATGAGGTAAGATTAAAACAATGCCACATGTATGTATATATCATATAAGAGAAATCATGAAATCGGCTTATAAAGCACACATGGAAAAATCATCATGTATGACATCTCATGCTCGTCACATTAAAAACTTATTAGTTTCATCATAAACTCTTCACTTTAAAACTTATTCGTTTAATCACAAAACTCATCACTTTAAAACTCATTTGTTTCATCATAAAACAACTTCAACAAGGTCAAACCCATCTCTCGGGAATACCTTGATTCATTAAATCACATCTCTTTTAAAAACATAAATTGGGACTACCCCTCCATCGGGTTTGTCCTGATCTATCCAGACCGTATGATATCATGTGAGGCATGTAGGTTACTGTATGAAAAATCGAGGACTATGGCCATACTATGTCCCTGTGATCCCAGGCTACACGGATCCCGGTGTGCGGGGCATCACAACTGCAACGGGAGGTGGGGTCAAGTCCTACCCGTCAGAATATCAAGTAACATCATAGAGTCATCATGACTGCACGGTACAGCGTACTCCGTGTGACATACACGGTACATCGTACTCCGTGGACCCATATCATAGTCTGGGCATGCCTGCCGTAGGTCTTATCCACCCCAATACTATGTCGATAACCAACCCATGTCTCAAAGTATGCGTGCGAGCATCTCAACTCTCTGTGACACACAGTCTACAGGAGGCTTCCGCACGACTATATGCATGTCAACTCACGTCTAGTGCGAGCGAAGCTCCAGCACCACGCTATGCATATCATGATATCTAAAATCTCGTGCGAGCGAAAATCCAGCACGATTTTGTGCACACACAAATTTCTCGTACGAGCAATGCTCCAGTACTGCTTTTCATGAGAAATAAATCAGTAAACTTAAGTGCGAGTAAGACTCTACCACTCTTTTACTTGTATAAATACGATAGGTGGCTAAATCTTGACAAAACATCTTTTAAAATAGTAACCGGTACAAACCGGTACCCTTTCGTATATTTCACGAAATCAATAGCCAACCTATGTGCATATTTGCTTAAATCAGAGCAATATAATCATATAAAACATTAAAATCATGAAATTCATGCAATTTCATAGCCTTACTACCCTTTTTGAAATTTTCCTAACTGGGGGCAAAATAGTCATTTTTCACTATTTCCTTTTTTTTTTTGCAAAAATTATTATTCTGTTTTCGGGTAGCCTAATGAATTTAACGTAATATAAATCCCCTCAAAATTACGTACAGCTACCTCTAAGTGCTCATAAAATTCCCTTACCTGGAATCGCGCGCAGACTTAACCTGTCTCGATGATACCGAACCTCTCGGCCTAAGTGCGCGCCAACCAAAGGTACGTAACTGCATATAACCACATAGTCGAGGTTAATTCACTTATCTTGATCGGTATATCGCATTTACTGACCAACTTTAAGGTATTGGGCCCTATCTACGTTATTTGGTCTCGGCCCATTTCAGCCCTTTTTATATTTATTAATTCCCTTCTTCGGGTATACCGGGCTTATGCAGCTTACTAATAATTATCGGGCTTCGATCCAAATTCATTGGATAGCCCGTATACCATTTACGATAATTTATTACAACTCCGAATTAATATTCCTTTCTATGCGAAATTAATCCATAATTCCGTAAATGAATTAAAACTCGGTATTTAAAGAACTCTGATTGCCAAAATTAAACTGTACTTACCCGATACAATGCGGGTTACGAAAATCAGAGCTCGATCGGCTCTCGTTCGATCTCTGTCGTAAAGCTGCACAATTAGGTAAATCCGGATTATTTTTCATTAAAATAATATTAAATTAAATTTCTGGAATTTACCCGTAGGTCAATTTTGACCCTCGGTCAACTTACCCGAATCTCGAGTCGTCCCCGGTAAATTTCTTTCCTTTTTCCCCTTTTTCCTTTCTTTTCTTTCCTTTTCCTTCCTTTTCCTTTCTTTTCTTTCCTCTTTCCTTCCTTTTCCCTCCTTTTCCTTCCCTTTCCTTTCGGCCAAACGCTACCATTTTACTGCCACTTGTCGTCGCCGACGTTTTCGGCAGTCTCACCGGCCAAGACCGGTCTCAAAAGAACCGACTTCTTCCCTTGAGTGCGTCGGTAGCCTCCGTTCCGGCCCAGTCGCGGTGGTTCGCCGGAAAACAGCCCGTTTCTCCCTCGGTTTTCCTTTGCTCCGATCGGCTTGCTCCGGCCACCTGACTGCGTGATTTCGGTGCCCACGTGCTCGTCGGTCTCTCCTCTTCCTCCTGGTAGCTTCGTCGGACGCTGTCGGTCGTCGGTGTGCTGGAATCGACGGTCGGTTCTCACGGGTCGGCTTTCGATTTTCTTTCTCGGGTTTTCCCGATTTTCAGGCTTCTCTCTCTTTTTTTTTTTTTGAATTATCATTATTATTTAACAATTTATTTTATTATTAAAATATTCATTAAAATAGTCTAAAAATCTGAAAATATCTACAATATTATTATTTTATTCCAACAATTTAATTTAATTTAATTTAATTTAATTTATTTTGTTTTTTAATCATTTTTTCGGTATAATTTCTTCGTATTTTCGGGATATTATCCCGGGTGACTTTTCGGTATTTCTAATAATTTCATATCTTGATCAATTTAACCCGAAATTTAATTATTTCTTCGATATTGATCAAGATTCTCAAATCCATTATTTTTAATTAAATTTTCTTATCGAATTTGTTTCGGCTTTCGGTCTTTTGACCATTTTGCCCTTACACATGTTTGGGATTAATTTAACCCGACTTCTCTTCACAAATACTCATTCATTTCATATTTTAATTAAATTTGGGTCTTACAAATTTCCCCCACTTAAGGAATTTGGTCCTCCAAATTAGAACCAATTCATATGAGTCCATAGACTACTCCGGGTACATCAATTGTATCATACTTCTTTAATTCTCATGTGACCTTTTTCCGGAGTGTAACACTACCAAAGGACTTTAATTAGGGAGATCGTCTTAAATCTCAATACTTTCTCTTTCCTGTTTAATACCCGAATCAACTTCTTCAATATACTTATATTTGCATTAAGCTGAACTGTTGGATCTCATATCCCATCACCTATGCTGGATCTGGATAGTATTTCCAAAGCATCAAAAGCTGGGACACATTGTGGGTGCCTGTTAATTCAAGTGATAACGCCAACCTACAAGTCTTATCTCCCACTTGTCCAATCTCTCAAAATATTCAATCCAGCGAAACTCAACTTACCTTCTTCCAGAAGCTCGCTATGTCCTTATTCTCTTAGGACAAGTAACTTTCAACCATACTAATTCACCAAGGGTGAATTCCAATACTTGTCTATTTGCTCTGAGGTGTTCTTAATCTCTCATCCTTAACTAAACATCCTCAAAGACTTATTATCCAAAGTCGAAAATAATTCTATCTGTCACCCACTTTTTCTTATCCAATTTGGGGAACAACCCCTACAGCCATACACTGCCTCATATCTTGTTATCCCGATACTCAAGTGACAACTGTCACTATTGGCGAATTCAATTAGAAATCAACTGATCATTCCAGGAGCTTATAAAATCAAGGGCACACGCTTTCATCGTATCCTCCAGAACCTGTACAGTCCTCTCTGACTGACCATCTGTCTGAGGATGAAAAGCTGTGCTAATACTCAGTCGGGTTCCCATAGCTTCTTGAAAAATATTCCCCGAAATGTGAAGTGAAGCGGGAATCCCTATATGATACCATGCTCACTGGAATGCTACTTAATGTTCCACAATCTTCCTTATACATAAATCCTCATATACACCCTGAGTATTTGGGGATTTCATAACCAGAAGGTGGGTAGACTTAGTCACTCTATCGACTATCATCCAAATAGCCTCGTAATTCACCTGGGTTCTCTGTAACCCATCATAAAATTCATGGAGACTTGCTCACATTTTTCGTGCCGTGTCGATATAGGTAGAGGCTGCAATAACCCTGCAGACTTTTAATACTCTACCTTATTCTGCTGACATACTAGGCACTTTTCCACAATCTCTACCATGTCTCTTTTCACATCTGACCACCAATACCCTTTACAGAGATTTCATATATATATTCATTACTTTCCGTATGCACTGTATATCCCGAAGAGTGAGCTTCTGACAATATCACTGTCCCATCAACTGTGGCCTTGGGGAGCACTTATACTGTCTCTGAACCTCTCTGTAAATCATTATCATACTCTGTGAACTCTATCACTGTACCCTTCTGAATCTGACCCAAACCATCGACATCCTGCCGATCATCACGCTAAGCCTGTCAAATCCGGGCACTCTTATCCGGTTCTAATCATCAGGCTAGCTGTCACATAATCACTGTCATCATCAGAAAGGGTCACATCACTACTGAGGTCCACAACTGTTCAAGCAGCTCACGCTCCCTGACCATCATATGTGGTACCATCCCGAGGCTCTTTATACTCGAGGCATCAGCCATCACATTAGCCTTCCCTGGGTGGTACAATTTTCACAATCTAAATCTCTCAGAAGCTCTAACCCACTATATATATTCTCATATTTGCCTCTTTCTGTGAAAAACAGATACTCGGGACTTTATGATCAGTGCATATCCAAAATTTCACCCTGTACATAATAGTACCATATCCCCGGTACAAATACTACCGTTGCCAACTTAAAATCATGAGTCAGATAGTTTATTTCATGATCAAGGAGTTGTCTGACTCCATAATTGACTATCTTCCCATTATACATCAATACACAGCTCCTTCATTATTTTGAGTCATCCATACTCACTGAGAACCCCTTGAGCTGTTGGGTATGGTGAAATTAATCACAGTGGTCAGTTTGTACTTAACTACACCGAAATTCATGTCACATCTATCATCTTATTTATCATCTCATTCAAAGACCACGTTTTCTTAGTTAAACGTGTCAACCAAGTAGACCATATTGAGAACTCGCAACAACCCATTTGTAAAAGCCATTTCCAATTGTTGCTTACAATTTGCCCTAGACTTTAACTACACCCAACATATCATCAATAATGATGATTACGAATCGGTCCAGGTCAAGTTTAAATAACTCATCGAAATTGAGCTCCACTGCATAATTCAATCGCCTATATCCTTGACTTATTTACGCATAAGCGTATAAGATCCTTCAAAATCGCTTACGTTTTCAGGTACTAACCTGCGTCATTTCCTTTTCTTATCTCAACGGTTCTTATTAAATTTTACTATGTTAACCTTTATGATTTGTCGAATTTTAATATTCTTATCATCTTAGTAAAGGTATCCTAATGCTAAAGGTATTTATTACGACGATCGATTTCATGTTATAGGTTATATATATACTTTTAGACGCTGTCAAATCTTCAGGCGGGGAGGTATTTTGAAATACCTTTATTAACCTTCAGACTTAACCACATAGACTGGTTATGGTTATATCCATCTTTATCCTTTGGTATAATTTATATTCACGACTTATCGCTTAATCCCAATTACTTCGCATATTAAGGGTATTCCTTACCTAGAATATGTCTCTTACTCCAATACATCTGGTATTTAGGATCTATCTTATCTTAAAGATTATCTCCTTTCGTATATCCCTCATGACAAAACTCTTTCATTATTCACTCCGTGAGTACAATCCTTTACTCCTTTAATTTCAACTGTTGCACCCCTTTTTATCACCTGTCAACACTTACAATATACTTTTCAGTGATATTTTCACCCCTGTTTTCAACTTTAAATCTCTATATCCATATTCCATTAATTAATCCTCCTCTATTGGGGTACTCATTTATCAGTATTGTGTCCAATGATGTAGGCATTCATGCCTTTTACTCACTTATATGAGAATAAAGGCGGTATGAATAAATGTGTGGCACCAGGATCAATGAACATATGTACTTCATTATTCATAACAAGTGTGGTATCTTACACCACATCCATGAAACATCAATAGTGTCCTGGTCCAAGACATCCTCTCGCCTTTGTCCAACAGCCTACTTTCCTTTTTCTTTTCGGTTATGGCCTCCCTTTTCGTTGCAGCTATACCAACGAAGTTTTTCTCTGTCTTTACTTTTCTGTAAGGCGATCTCGCCCAACTCTGTGCAATCAAAATCAATGGTCCGTCTTACCACACTTAACGGCCATTTTCATCAATACAGTGTAGGTATAGACCCTCCTTGCGTGGTATCTACCACACATCCTACACTGCTACACTGCTTCGTAGCAGGTCGAGGTCCTCCAATCACAATGACCTTCAAGAGTGCCAAAATTGGTTGCACTGGGGCCTTACCAATTATCTTACTCCAGGACTCATCAAATTAAATCTTTTACCAATTACCTTTTTTCCATTTTAACATCTTTGTCATTTCTCGATTCTCTTTTCTGTCTCTATTTCAGCCCTCACTACCTTTCCCAATCTCAGAGGCGTGCAACACATGATATTATTCACGCAACTGTATTTTACGCACTGCCTCAACATAAGTAGTGAGCCAATCGAACTCTAATCAACAATTTGAGCATTCCATGAACTTTTGGGCTTCCCAACTCTCACTGTCCACAATATCGGGTTCACATCTGCCCAAGTATATAAACTGAGTTTCATACTCGTCAATCAACCAATGACTATGGGCAGTGTAAGAAATTTTACCTGTAATTTTCCTTAAATAGTGTCCGGGATATTCTGTCACCGGAATACATCCAGAATTATTCTTCATGTCTGCTCTGGACGTCTGACTCTTTATATGGGTCGAGCGAACTTCCACCAATGTTTCGCCTCGACTCTCTAACATAAATGTATTTAAAACTAACTTTCTCGGTCGACATACATCGAAAGAATCCATAGTACTTCGCTATCTCATACACCCAATCCTCAACAACTACAGGTTTCCTTTACTTTGCTATATATCGGAGGGGTGTGAAAATCTCTATAGTCAGAGGCATTAGTTTAGGCTTTACTCTGCCTATTCTCAACTACATGCATAGGTTGAGTAAACAACTCCAACATATTTTCTACACTCCACTCCATCCTCTCGGAGCGTGTCTCAATACTGTTTGGTCTCTTCATAGGACCCTGTGGAGTATGCTCAACATCAGCCTCCACCTCACTCTCATCTTGAGTCTCATGTGACGACTCATTCGTCTCTCAGGCCGATCTCTATGGCCTCGAGCATGTGTACTCGCCACTCTACCATAGCGGCTATCAGTTATAAAAGTTATATTCTTGCATTCGAAACTAAGTTCTTAGCTGCAGTTCCATCTTGATATACACAATTGTATCTAAACAATGCACAGTACATGGGGATGTAAATTTACTTAACCACTAACACCGACTCATATCAGGCCAACTCTGCTCTGATACCATCTTTTGTCACGACCCAAATTTCCTAAAAATCCCTACAAATTTTTTTGCTTTTCATTTCCTTACCCGTCGTGAACAGATATACTACTAAACAGTTGGGTTATGATTCGGTGTTAGTCACCTCTCCTCTATTTACCATTCAATTTTCATATTTCATTTACATATCAATTTATTTAAAAACTAAATACATCCCCAATATTACATCCATATACAGTACTGTGCATCTATATGTTCAGATACGAAATTATACAAATGTGTATACCTGGTCTTGCTAAGAAGCAGCGGATAACCGAGATGCGAGACTATTGTCGCTCTCTTCTATTGAATATACCCTGTGGGGTGGAAAATGAAAGGGTGAGCGAAACGTGCTCAGTAAGGCAATAATGTAAGCAGGTAGATAACTATACTATCTACGTGCTGATAATGTCATGATGTAAAAATCGTTTACTTTCGGAGCATGAGGTAAGATTAAAACAATGCCACATGTATGTATATATCATATAAGAGAAATCATGAAATCGGCATATAAAGCACACATGAAAAAATCATCATGTATGACATCTCATGCTCGTCACATTAAAAACTTATTAGTTTCATCATAAACTCTTCACTTTAAAACTTATTCGTTTAATCACAAAACTCATCACTTTAAAACTCATTTGTTTCATCATAAAACAACTTCAACAAGGTCAAACCCATCTCTCGGGAATACCTTGATTCATTAAATCACATCTCTTTTAAAAACATAAATCGGGACTACCCCTCCATCGGGTTTGTCCTGGTCTATCCAGACCGTATGATATCATGTGAGGCATGTAGGTTACTGTATGAAAAATCGAGGACTATGGCCATACTATGTCCCTGTGATCACAGGCTACACGAATCCCGGTGTGCGGGGCATCACAACTGCAACGGGAGGTGGGGTCAAGTCCTACCCGCCAGAATATCAAGTAACATCATAGAGTCATCATGACTGCACAGTACAGCGTACTCCGTGTGACATACACGGTACATCGTACTCCGTGGACCCATATCATAGTCTGGGGGTGCCTGCCGTAGGTCTTATCCACCCCAATACTATGTCGATAACCAACCTATGTCTCAAAGTATGCGTGCGAGCATCTCAACTCTCTGTGACACACAGTCTACAGGAGGCTTCCGCACGACTATATGCATGTCAACTCACGTCTAGTGCGAGCGAAGCTCCAGCACCACGCTATGCATATCATGATATCTAAAATCTCGTGCGAGTGAAGCTCCAGCACGATTTTGTGCACACACAAATTTCTCGTACGAGCAATGCTCCAGTACGGCTTTTCATGAGAAATAAATCAGTAAACTTGAGTGCGAGTAAGACTCTAGCACTCTTTTACTTGTATAAATACGATAGGTGGCTAAATCTTGACAAAACATCTTTTAAAATAGTAACCGGTACAAACCGGTACCCTTTCGTATATTTCACGAAATCAATAGCCAACCTATGTGCATATTTGCTTAAATCAGAGCAATATAATCATATAAAACATTAAAATCATGAAATTCATGCAATTTCATAGCCTTACTACCTTTTTTGAAATTTTCCTAACTGGGGGCAAAATAGTCATTTTTCACTATTTTCATTTTTTTTTTTGCAAAAATTATTATTCTGTTTTCGGGTAGCCTAATAAATTTAACGTAATGTAAATCCCCTCAAAATTACGTACAGCTACCTCTAAGTGCTCATAAAATTCCCTTACCTGGAATCGCGCGCAGACTTAACCTGTCTCGATGATACCGAACCTCTCGGCCTAAGTGCGCGCCAACCAAAGGTACGTAACTGCATATAACCACATAGTCGAGGTTAATTCACTTATCTTGATCGGTATATCGCATTTACTGACCAACTTTAAGGTATTGGGCCCTATCTACCTTATTTGGTCTCGGCCCATTTCAGCCCTTTTTATATTTATTAATTCCCTTCTTCGGGTATACCGGGCTTGTGCAGCTTACTAATAATTATCGGGCTTCGATCCAAATTCATTGGATAGCTCGTATACCATGTACGGCAATTTATTACAACTCCGAATTAATATTCCTTTCTATGCGAAATTAATCCATAATTCCATAAATGAATTAAAACTCGGTATTTAAAGAACTCTGATTGCCAAAATTAAATTGTACTTACCCGATACAATGCGGGTTACGAAAATCAGAGCTCGATCGGCTCTCGTTCGATCTCTGTCGTAAAGCTGCACAATTAGGTAAATCCGGATTATTTTTCATTAAAATAATATTAAATTAAATTTCCAAAATTTACCCGTAGGTCAATTTTGACCCTCGGTCAACTTACCCGAATCTCGAGTCGTCCCCGGTAAATTTCTTTCCTTTTTCCCCTTTTTCCTTTCTTTTCTTTCCTTTTCCTTCCTTTTCCTTTCTTTTCTTTCCTCTTTCCTTCCTTTTCCCTCCTTTTCCTTCCCTTTCCTTTCGGCCAAACGCTACCGTTTTACTGCCACTTGCCGTCGCCGACGTTTCCGGCGGTCTCACCGGCCAAGACCGGTCTCAAAAGAACCGGCTTCTTCCCCTGAGTGCGTCGGTAGCCTCCGTTCCGGCCCAGTCGCGGTGGTTCGCCGAAAAACAGCCCGTTTCTCCCTCGGTTTTCCTTTGCTCCGATCGGCTTGCTCCGGCCACCTGACGGCGTGATTCCGGTGCCCACGTGCTCGCCGGTCTCTCCTCTTCCTCCTGGTAGCTTCGTCGGACGCTGTCGGTCGCCGGTGTGCTGGAATCGGCGGTCGGTTCTCACGGGTCGGCTTTCGGTTTTCTTTCTCGGGTTTTCCCGATTTTCAGGCTTCTCTCTTTTTTTTTTTTGAATTATCATTATTATTTAACAATTTATTTTATTATTAAAATATTCATTAAAATAGTCTAAAAATCTGAAAATATCTACAAAATTATTATTTTATTCCAACAATTTAATTTAATTTAATTTATTTTGTTTTTTAATCATTTTTTCGGTATAATTTCTTCGTATTTTCGGGATATTGTCCCGGGTGACTTTTCGGTATTTCTAATAATTTCATATCTTGATCAATTTAACCCGAAATTTAATTATTTCTTCGATATTGATCAAGATTCTCAAATCCATTATTTTTAATTTAATTTCCTTATCGAATTTGTTCCGGCTTTCGGTCTTTTGACCATTTTGCCCATACACATGTTTGGGATTAATTTAACCCGACTTCTCTTCACGAATACTCATTCATTTCGTATTTTAATTAAATTCGGGTCTTACACCGAGGCTGGAAAAAAATTGAAGCAGACCGAGAGTGAAGCAAAAAAAATTGAGTTGCTGGAAAACCGAAGCAAGGACCAATAGGCTAAAGAGGAGAGTGATCAAAGGAGGATGGTGATGATGGAAGGCTGGAACCGAGAGTGGAATTGAAGCAGAACAAACCGAGGAAGAAGACCAAGCAGAATTGGGGCTGGAAAACAAAAGTAAAATCGAAGGAGAAGAATGCTGAAGTTAGAAGAAAACCGAGAGGTAGAAGCTGGAACTGAAACCGAGAGGCAGGGGAGAAGAAGAAGAACAAACCGAGGCTAGGCTGACCGAGAGAGGAGAAAGGAAAAGGAGAAAAGGAAAAAAAAAAAGAAAAGAAAAGCTGAAAATTGGAAAAGAGACAAGGTAAAATTTATATATGTAAATTTAATGTACATATATATATATATATATATATATATATATATATGTTTAAGATATAGGCTTGTTAGTGTGAATTAAGGTGTATGTGAAATAAAAATGGAAAAATGGGGAATAGACAAAAACATATATATATATATATATATATATATGTGTGTGATGATGCGTAAATGAAAACAAATAATAATAATATATATGTGTATATACTTATGTGTATATACATATAGGTGTATATGATAAAGGTATATGTTAGTATATGTACATACAAAAAAATATATGTAGAAAAAAAATATATAAACATACATGTTGGCCTAGGTATGTACAATAATACGTACACACGAAGTAGTAACGACTAGGTTATGATTTTAACGCAATTCGGACAATTCGCATAAATAAGATGCTAAGTATACAATTTCGATGTAGGAGAATCGTAGAAGGAATTAAATGAGGTACTAGGAGACGTCACCACTCGAACGCGAAAATTTCGATAGATCGAGGTAAGGGGGTATAATTTAAAACGGTAATAGTTTACTTTCTGAACCATGATTAAGGAAAGTTTACGAAGATTTGAACTATGATTTTCGAGTATGTTTTCTGCTTGTGTTTTTTGACTAAGAACGTGTTTTCTGAGTTGTATTTTGAATAATTGCACATTTCTGAATTTTGATTTCTGAACAAGAGCATACTCTCCAAAATTATCTTTTGAATAAGATGATTGTACTTCGATATTTTTATATATGAAAACTATAGTATGTTTTGAGACTAAATGCCATTTATGTTGTATTCTAACGCATGTCATGCTCGCCTTTGTGGCATCTGAACTTCGCCTGTGTGGCATCTGAACTTCGCCTTTGTGGCATCTGAACTTCGCCTGTGTGGCGTCTGAACTTCGCCTGTGTGGCGTCTAAACTTCACCTTTGTGGCGTCTGAATTCCACCTTCGGGTGTCTGAACGTTGTACGACCTTGATCCCGTTTACAGCCTTACCATGGCCATAGGTTCTGAATTCCCTCTACAGAGGATGATTTTGTTATCGTCGCATGATGATTTTGTTATTGCCGCATGATAATTATATGGGCCAATGTAGTCTCTATCTGAATTAAACTCTGTTTTCAGATTTAATTTTATGATATGTGATTTTACATGTAATCATGTTTTTGGAATTCTGAATATACGAAAAGGTTATGTGATAACTGTTAAATACAAGTATGTAAAGAATTACGTTTTGAATCGTGATGTTTTCGATTTTTCTTAATTTTTGATGGTCCTTGTATTAGTTTCAGAGAGTAGTCATTATACTATTATTATATTTTTCTACATATTTGAATCATTAAGACCGTTTTAAATGCATTTTCTTAATGAGCTTTTTCCCGAAAGCTCACCCCTCTACCTTTCAGACTATTTGCAGTGATCTATAGGCGTTACCTGTCGCGTACACGACGTAGGCTGGTGGGAAAGAGCTACCCTAGGCTACTTTTTGTACACGCAGCAAAGGAATACAATTACATTGTCACGACCCAATACTACCAAAATCAGTACAAATTTTTTCGCATTTGAAAAATCTTTCTTACCTCCTCGTGACATATTCCTCTAAACAGGTCGGACTGTGAATCAATATCGATATACCATTCAAACCATTAAGAAATATCACACGTAAACATACATACTGATATCATTAATCATATAATAGTGTGGTCGGTATGTTTATACATCAGATGATTCTATATTTACATCCCCAAATATTCATTTATATACAATACTGTGTTGTAAGCATACTAATACAAAATTTTGTACGTGGTGTATACCTGACAGTCGATGGGAAACAAAGATATCAGCTATGCTGTCTACTCTCTACACCCGCTATCTCTATGGTGGAAACACTGAAAGTGGGTGGAAAATGAAAGGGTGAGCTCCACATGCTCAGTAAGGCAATAATACAAACGAGTAGATAGCTATACTATCTACATGCTGATAAGAAATCAGGATATATGTGAGCATGAGGTAAAAACAATGATATACCATATATATAATATCATCTGTTCTAAAACAGGAAATCGGCATATAAAAAAACATGAATTAATTCTCATATGAAAACATCTCATGCTCAATGAATCAACACGTTATAAAATACCCCATCTGGGTCAAAATATGATACAATCATAAATCAAAATCCATTTCAACAAAATTCTTTATTTTCAAATCCCCGTTATAAAATCACCCTTCTCACAGGGTTACAAATCAATGAAAGTTTCATAAAATCCCTCCGTGGGAATAATCAAATCTCAATTGAAATCATAAGAAAATCGGGACCTGACCCCTCCCTCGGGTCTACCCTGGTCTATCAAGACCAATAGTTATATCATGTAAGACATGTAAGCGACTATATCGGTAATATCCAGGACTATGGCCATAACCTCGTGATCCCTGGCACACGGATCCTAGTGTGCGGGGTATCACACCTGAAACGGGAGGTGCGTCATCCTACCCGCCAGAACAGCATAATATTAGGATTGCGAGGGCAAGACTTGCTGTCTCATGGCTAATGCCACTCCACTCCAACAATCCCCACGGTACAGCGTACTTCGCGTGACATACACGGTACATCGTACTCCGTGAACCCAAGCTCAATCAGGGGTGCCTGTAATAGGTCTTATCCACCCATGTCTAGTATGTCTCAGTCTGCACGTGTGAGCATATCATCTCACTGTGACACACAGTCAACAGGAGGCTCCAACACGGCTATATGCATGTCATATAAATTTCTGTGCGAGCGAAGCTCCAGCACGGCTCCATGCATATTCATGATATCTGAAAACCTTGTGCGAGCAAAGCTCTAGCACGGTTTCATAGAAATCAATGAAATCTGTGTATGAGCAGCGCTCAAGTACGACTTAAACTGATTATAAATTCAATTCAAATCCACGTACGAGCATTGCTCCAGTACGGATAGGTATTAAAAACTTAGTGAAAACCTCGTACGAGAAAAACTCCAATACGGTAGTCATATGAAATAAATCTGTAAAATAGTACGAGCAAGGCTCTAGCACTCTATGTATGAGTTAAAATATTAAATCCAGTGCGAGCAGTGCTAAAGCACGGTTACAACTCATATAACACTGATAGGTGGCTCAATTTTATCAAAAATGTTAAATAAATATCAATTGGCACCTAACCTGTGCCTTTTCACTTAAAACATGAAAATAATAGCCAACCTATCCATAAATTGCTTGAATTAAAGCAATATCATCATGAAAACATTAAAATCATGAAATTCATGCAATTTCATAGCCTTACTACCCTTTTGGAAATTTTCCTAATTGGGGGTAAAATAGTCATTTTCCACTATTTCCATATTTTTCCGCAAAAATTATTATTCTATTTTCGGGTAGCCTATTGAATTTAACATAATGTAAATCCCCTCGAAACTACGTACAGCTACCTCTAAGTGCTCATAAAATTCCCTTACCTGGAATCACACGCGAGCTTATCCCGACTCGATCGTACCAGGTTTCTCAGTCCAATTCGCTCGTCTACGGAGCTGCATATAACCACATATGAGTTTAGTTCAATATTACTGATCAGTATTTCACTCTTACTGATCGAATTTAAAGCTCTGGGCCCGTTTTACTCTATTGGGCCCGTTTTACTCTATTGGACCCGTTTGAACTTTAATGGGCCTCGAACCCCTTTTTCAGCCTGTTTCCACTTTTAAATCCCTTCTTCGGGTTTACTGGGCTCATTTGATTTATCAATAATCATCGAGCTTCATTCCAAACTCAGTGGATAGCCCAGATACTGTTTACGATAATTACTTTGGAATTTCGAATAAAATTCCTTTTATGCAGAATTAATCCGTAAAATCCCATAAAATAACCGAAACTCTGCATTAAAGGACTCATATTATCGTAATTAAAATATACTTACCCAATATGGTGCGGGGTATGAAAATCGGAGCTAAATCGGCTCTCGTTCGGGCTCTGTAGTGACACTGCACAATTATGCAATTTCGGGTCATTTTTCAATAAAATAATATTAAATTGAATTCCCGAGATTTATCCGCAGGTCAATCCCGACCCTGTGTCACTTACCCAAATTTTCGAGTCGTCTCCGGGTACACTTTCTTCCCTTTTTTTCCCTTTTTTCTTTCTTTTCTTTTTCCTTTTCTTTTTCTTTTTCTTTTCCTTTTCTTTTTTTCCTTCTCGGCTACGGTGCCGTTTTGGTCCGTTTGCCGTCGCTGGTGATTCTGGCCATCTCGCCGGCCGCCAGTGGGTTCAACAGAACCACCTCGGCCAGGGGATCGTTCTGCGGGGTCGAATCGGCGCTAAGACGTCGCCGTTTGTCGGGACAGAGGCGATTTCTCCCCGAAACTTTCGTCGATCGATTCGCCGGAAATAGATGCCGTCGGCGCGCGTTGTTGGTACCAATAGACTCGTCGGACGTCGCTCTATCTTTTTCAACCGATAGCTGGGCTCGTCGGACGCCGGTGATTGGTCGGAGGGTATCGGGCTGCTGTTAGGTCGCTGGTTCCGTTTTCGCAAGTCTTCTCTCTCCCCAATTTTAAGATTTTTCGATTTTTTGTTTTTTTATTATTTATTAATTTATTTATTATTATTTTAATCAATTAAAATATATTAAATAATCCAAATATCTCTTAAAAAATCTAAAAAAATATTATTAAATTCATTTAATCAATAAATAAATTTATCAGTGTATTTTCATCTTTCTCGGTATTTTTTTCGATTCTTTTCGGAATAATTTTTTTGAATTAAAAATCCCGATTAATTCCAAATTAATTCCCGTAAATTTCAATAATTTAATATATAGATCAATCGGCCTCAAATTTAAATATTTTCCTCGGTATTGATTCAGATTTCGCAAATTCCATATTTTTAACGAAAATTACTTATCGATTTTATATCGAATTTTGGTCTTTTGACCATTTTACCCTTATACATGTTCAGGACCAAATTAAATCGACTTTCTTTCATCAATCCACAATCTTTTCCCTATATTCAATTTCCTTATTTTCTGTCAACTCGATTTAATTCCTTAGACGAACTTGTTGCTTCTTTATTTTTTCGATTTATCTTTATTCGATTTTACGTATGATATTTTGTTTCATCCACATTTATCAAATCCAAATTAACCATCTTATGAATCCATGACATATAATAATGTCATACAATAAGGAAATCATAAGGAATATCATACAAAGATGCGGATCTCACATACATTCCTTTACCAGACATATTTATATGCACAGACATATATTGGAACTAGTTTGTTGGGATGTAATTTGTAAGGAAAACAATGTAAGGAATATTATTTTTGGGATTAGGTTTTAAGATGATTGGTATTGAATCGAAATGGATGTATTGAGTTGTAAATGTGGATTTGAAAAGTATGCTTGGTAGTTGTGGATATCTAGGATTATTGGAAGACATGCTTGGTAGTCGTGGATATCTAGGATTGTTAAAACAATTGATTTGCAGGTGGGTAGGCTCATATATAAGCCGTTATGCTGCCGAAATTTCTATCGGCCATATATGTCAAAATATGAAATTTAAATATAATTACAGATAAAGAATTAGGAAAAGTGATTTAACACTGAACAGAAATACAACCTAAGTGAATAAGGGAATAAGTGGGTAAATTAAGTTCAAAAAATATCCTCCAATTTTCAAGGGTCAAGGGTCGTTACATTATATTATTATTTATTCAAATACAAAATGATATTTTAGCCAAAATATCTAAAAAAATAATATTTTATTCATTTAATCAATTAAATGAATTTATCTATCTTATTTCATCTTTTTGGTGTATTTTTTCAATAATTTCGAGATAATTTTCTGAGATAAAAATTTCGGTTAATTCCAATAAATTCATTTCTTGATTAATTGGACTCGAAATTTAATTATTTCTTCATTATTGATCAAGATTTCTCAAATCCATATTTATAATGAAATTTTCTTGTCAAATTAATACCGAATTTCAGTCTTGTGACCGTTTTACCCATCAACGTGTTCGGGACCAAACCAATCCAACTTCTCTTCACGAACACTCACTCATTTCGTGTTTTAAATCCTTATCTCCAGTCTGAATCCCATTCGTTTAATTTGTGACCATTTCAATCCTTCATTTGATCTTTAAATGCATTCGAAAATTTTTATTCATTCCATTTGCATTTTCCATTCACGTACAACTCTTCTTATGATTCAATTTACATATAACCATGTTTACATCACATGAATCAAAAGGAATTTCGATAAAAATTGAGTCTTATAGTTATTGGTTTTGATCATACATTTTCAAAATACTAAATGTTTTGATCATTTGTTATCGTAAAGGTTGTCTAAATAAATGATTTGTTTTGAGACTTATGGTACCCTAATTCAGTATGTCTGTGTAACATTTAGTTTGTATATGCATGTGTTAAAGTTATCCAATGTGGTGTAAACCCTATATATATATATATATGCATAAGTTATTACTGATGGAAAACTTTATTGTTCAACCCACTAATCAAGACACATTACACCAGTGGTCAATTGATCGGTGGCATTGGGAAGGTCTATGACTATAGATTGCTTGCTCTTTTACGGGAGTTAAACCATGATTAGCTACAATGGGCAATAGGTGATGCTACCTATTGGGCTTTATACCATGTCTCGTGACCACTATTTCAGTTTGTACATTGTTGATTGGATCTTTGATTTAATGATGGTTTTATAGTTTTGAATCTAAGCTTTCAAAGCTAGTGTATAGTTGTATAAAAGAAAATGTGTGAAACGTTTTAATGTCCTTAAAAAAGCTGCATTTCAAATACAGAGTTTTAATGCATTGATATTTATGCATGGCACATGCATTTAGTTATTGTTGTTACTAATAATTCTATTTTTAATAGAATTATTTGTGCTTAATTTCCTAATTAATTATTTAAATCTCCAATTTATTTTATTAATTATCCCCTTTATTTAATTAAAATTCTTTAATGTGCAGGTAAATTAAATCCAGATGAAACTCAGTCGTTTTAGTAAAAAAATGGGCTGAAAACGGGCTAAAGGAAACTGGATCACTTCCAATTTGCAGACCGAGTCAACAGTTGTCTGGACACGTCGGATGCCGGGTGTTAGTATTTTATTCGCTTCGAAATGATAAGATCGACGGACATTATACCAACCTTTTGGAAGACACACGTCGGGCCACATCGCACAGCTAAGTGTACTAGAAGACTGATGACGTGAAAATATCTACTCTGCAGCAAATAAAATGAAGACAAGTGGTCAAACAATGCCAACTCATCTAGGATGAAAAATTACCATTGTACCCCTAAGTGTGTGTATAAATAGAGCATGATAGCAATTGAAGAAAAAAGTAGTGTAGGTAGAATAGTTTTATTTTTAGATTAAATTTTTCATTGCTATATTTTATTTTCTTGTTTTCTTTTAGTTCTCACGTTAGTTTTGTTAACAGCCACCATTGTTGAAATTTTACAAGCTTTTATTTTTGAAGAAAATCTCATTCTAGTAGTTAGCATAGTCTTTTATCACATTTGTTTTTTTTTATGTTCCTTTGCTTTTATCTTCTTGTTGGTTCTCAGTTTTCATTTTTTTTTACTGTTCATGTATGGTTGATTAAAATGGCTACTGCCATTTACCATTTCTTCACTCATTTTTAATGAAGACGGTTGAATGAGGTTACAAGACTGCCACTTATGCTCACTATTGATGGTCCTCATCCACGGGGTTGAGGTGAATGTTCCATGATAGTGGAAACTTGAGACTTAAAGCACAGCCAGTTCTTTGCTTAACCGAGCTTTCTTTTAGCATTCTCCAGATTTATTTCCTCTGATCACTAATGCATTTCTTTTTAGCCATTTCTACTCTAGTTTAGGATTTACTTTCAGCATTAGAGGTTGTATTTTATGGGCTCAGAATTTACTGATTCCAGCAATCAAGAATTTCCAGTGCTTCTGTTGCTTTTGTTGATTTTCGTTGCATGTTCTGGCTGCTCTGGACTGCTAGCACTTGCATTTAAGGTTGCTGTAACAGCAGCTTATTAGCAAACTGGATGGAGGTGAAGGATTGTGGTTCACGGGTAGAGACCCGGCGGTGAATTAGTTAGAACATCATCCCCTGTTCTACTCTTTTTATATTCCTTGTTACTGTTCATTTTATTTTCCTTTTGTTATATGTTAATCTAATTGTTTTCTGCTGTTAGGATGTTGTAGATTGAAGTTTAGATTGTTTGATAGTGGGTTGGTTTGCTGTTAGAAACGTGATCAGGTGTTGAAGGAAGAACCGTTGCTGGTACAGCACTGCTGCTGCATATTTACCGCTATTGTGTTTATAAAGACGTGTGCAGGACCAGCAAGGGACGTTGGGTGCAGCTGAAGCCGACACTAGCTGGGGAGAGACGCGGGCTGTGTTGCAGGGACAGCAGCTGAGCAGTACTGGAGCAGGAACTGAGAGCAGGAGCTGGACAGTACCTGGATTTAGACCTCGAAATGAAGGAAACGTGCACGGTACATGCACGGGACCAGTGTCAGGGTAGCTGGTTATTTTGCAAACTGAGCAAGGCTGTGTTTGGCATACATTATTGTCACCAATCCATTTTTCATACATGTCTTTTATTTTATTTTTATTGTCATTATTCCTTCTAATTTTAGTTATTAGCTTAGTTAGATTTTTTTAAAATTAATTTGCATGTTAGTTATATTTTCTTACTTGTTAGTTCAAAACTTAGTTTTAATTATGTTAATGGTTAATTTTTATTTTAGTATTAGGTGTTGCATTTAAAATTAAAATAAAAAAAATTATTTTATGCATTTTTAAGTTTTCATTTTAAATTGCAAAATCCAAAAACAATTATTTTTCATGTATTAGTTATAGATAGTAATTAGTTAGAGTTAGATTTAATTTAGGATCATTTGATAGGTAGTTAATTTCTTAGTTGGATTTAAGAATTTTTTTTAGGGTAATAGAAGTTTTATTTTACTTTAGGTTAGCTTAATTTGCATTTTTATTAAGTAGTTTAATTACATGCATATTTTATTTTTATTTTAAGCTTGTTTAATTTTAATCTAGTTAATTTTGTTTCTTATTTTCATATTTGCATTTTTTAATTGCGTTGATTAATGTTAACTGTTTTAATTATCTTTTGTAGGTATTTGCTTTTAATTTCTTGGAACTCTGTAAGTAATTTTAGCTCCGTTTAATTTTTTTATTTTATAGTTTTTATTATTTTCAGTACTTTTTAATTTTAGCCTTATAGATCACCTATTAAAAATTCATAATTTGCTAAGATATGCTTAGGGTAAGATTAACCGGTACTTAATAAGGCAATTCAACTTCTCTGTGGGACGATAATCCGGGACTCAAATCCCATTATTACTTGTACGACCCGTGAACTTGCGGATACACGTCTAGGTCACTTAGAGTGGGCGTAGTCTCGTATCTAGTTGTTGACGCCATTGTCGGGGAAGATAATTAGTCATTAATTAATATCGGTGAAATTATGCTTAGGTGTAATTCTAGCTTGTAAATATTTAGGTTGTAAATATTTAGACCTTTAATCTAGATTAGTTAATTTTCTCTCAAAAAAATTGAAAAAAAAATTTGAAAAATTAAAAACTTAAAAAAAAAATTAAGGACTTTTTTATGTTTGCATGCGTAGAGCCAAGAGTTTTGATTGTCTTCCTTTAGATCCTGAATTTGAACGAAGTCTTAAGAAAATTCGAAAGGATTCTAGGAAATTAATAGCTCTGCTGCAAAACATCATGGCAGAAAATAGAAAAATTAGGACCGTTAGAGATTATGCGGTACCGACCATTGGAGGGTATTATACCGGCATTAGGCCACCAGCTGTCCCTGCAAACAATTTTGAAATTAAGCCTTCAATCCTTTAGATGATTCAGACTTCTTTACAGTTTAGTGGGCTTCCTCATGACGACCCACATGCTCACCTCGGGTAATTTTTGGACCTGTGCAATACATTCAAGCACAATGGATTATCTGATGATGCGCTTAGGCTTAGATTATTCCCCTTCTCGCTTAAGGATAGGGTGTGACACTGGTTAACCTCCTTACCTCCAAGATCCATTTCTACATGGGACGAGTTAGCCCATCAATTTCTAACTAAGTTTTTCCCTCCCTCTAAAATAGCCAAACTCCGTAGTGACATTTCTTCCTTTGCCCAATTCGATTTTGAATCTCTTTACGAAGCATGGGAACGATATAAGGAGCTTCTTAGGAAGTGCCCTCATCATGGCCTACCTTTATGGCTGCAAGTCCAAACTTTCTACAACGGACTTACAAGCCAAAATAGGACCATCGTTGACGCTGCTGCGGGTGGAGCTCTAATGTGCAAAACAGAGGAGAAAGCTTACGAGTTGTTAGACAAGATGACAGCTAACAATTATCTATGGTCCTTGGAGAGGCAACTGTCCAAGAAGTCGGTAGGTATCTATGAGCTCGACATGCTATCTACCTTAACCTCTCAAATAGCTAACCTTACGAAAAAGGTAGAGTCGCTCAGTACCCAGCATAATCCTTCCACCAGTCCTAATCCTGTGTATTCTGTTCAAAGTCCTTTTCTTTCCTGTGATCTGTGTACTGGTACACACTCTGTAGATAGGTGTCCGCTTAACTTAGAATCGGTTCAGTACGTTGCCCCATCTCAGAAGCAACAGAGCAACCCCTTGTGAAACACCTACAATCCAGGGTGGAGGAACCATCCTAACTTTTCCTGGAGACAAAACCATGGCAATCTTCTAATTCTAGATCTGTAGGATCCCCTGGTTTTCAAGCTCCATCGGTTCATGTACCACCACATCAGTAATTTTCATATCATCCATCCCCACCTCAATTTCAGCATCATCCACCTCACTTCCATCAACCATCACCACCACCATAACCTATGCAGCCACAACATTACCATGCACCAGCAGCTGAGAAGAAGTCATCGCTTAAGGAAATGTTCACGACTATCCTGCAAAACCAAACTACCTCAATTAAGAACTTAGAAATTCAAGTTAGACAAATAGATAGTGAACTTAGCCAGCGTCCACAAGGGACCCTCCCCAGTAATACTGAAGTTAACCTTGTTAAGTAAAGGGAGGGTAAAGAACATGTGAAATCCATCACCCTTAGAAGCGGCAGAGAGCTAGATGAACCACAAGTTATGTCCAAACCTGAACAGCCCATAGTTAACAATCCTTAGGTTCCAAAGAGGCAACTCAGAAGGAGCAGGAACATCAGGATCAGGCTGTAAAGAAATCCAAGTTAGGTGTTTCTTCATCTATCCCTTCTTCTACTTCACAGCCTTTCTCATCCTCTGATGCTACACATGTTACCACTACATCCCTTCCAGTTAAACCACCAGTACCTTTTCCTCAGAGGTTTCAAAACCAAAAGCTTGACCAACAATTCACCAAATTTCATGAGGTTTTTAATAAGCTTCATATCAACATTCCTTTCGCAGATGCTTTAGAGTAAATGTCAAGTTATGTGAAGTTTTTGAAGGATATCCTCTCTAGGAAAAGAAGATTGGAAGATTATGAGATAGTAGCCTTAACTGAGGAATATAGTGCAATTATCCAGAGAAAATTACCTCTCAAGCTCAAAGATCCCGGGAGTCTTACCATACCATGCACAATTGGAAATCTGTTCTTTGGTAGAGCCCTGTGTGATTTAGGAGCCAATATCAATCTGATGCTTGGTCTATTTACCAAAAGTTAGGAATAGGGGATGTCAGGCCCACCACAGTGACCCTTCAGTTAGCTGATCGATCCATTAAATATCTGAAGGGGGTCATTGAGGACGTACTGATAAAAGTGGACAAATTTATTTTCCCTACGAATTTTATCGTGTTGGACATGGAAGAAGACAGGGAAGTCGATGTACAAAAGAGGGAGTTAACAATAAGAGTTTAGGATCAGGAAGTAAAGTTTAATGTTTTCAAACCTTTGAAGCTCCCTGATGACTCTCAAGAGTGTTTTAAGATGGAGATTAAGGAGGATACAAGGCTTGAGCATAAGAAATTTGAAAGAAGGAGGGAAGTAGATAGAGCTCAGGAGGATTTAACTGTTAACATTCTGTCACCACTTTGGCTGACCCTCCTACTCTTCACCCTGCTGCTGAGTGTTGTTTTCTTCAGCTGCATTTGAAGTGGCTTAATTTTTATTTTCACTTTGTATATAGTTCTTTTTCTTTTTCTTTTTCTTTTTCTTTTTCGTTGTTTCTTTCTTTGTTTATTTTGCAAATTTCTTTTCTAGTACTACGCTTTCAATCAAGTTTCAATTGTTCATCATCATCAGATAGGGGAGTACTCTGTTCTTGAACTTTAATTCTTAGATTATCTACACACTAAGGACATTGTGCACTTTAAGTTTGGGGGAAGGGATATTACTTGAGCATTTTTTAAAATTTTGGGCAAAATTGAAAAAAAATTCAAAATTTTTTCGAAAATCTGAGAAAAAATTTTCAATTTTTTTTCAAAAATCTGAGCTTATTTTGTTTGATTTAGTGCTTAGCATGTAGTTTTTCCATATTTCGATGATATGACCCCATGATTAAGTCTGACTTTGATTGACTAAGAAGCATGATTATAGGAAAATCATGAAGTTGAATTCTTGATTTTGTCTTGATTTTGATTGTGATTTTCTCATCTTATGCACATGTCATGTCATGAATCTGTATATGTATTTAGATAAAGCTTATGTGGACATATGATTACATTTGTTCCGTTGATTTTGTGCATCATATTCTAAAATTTGCTTGATCCAATCTCGAGGCAAAATATTAGATCACACTTAATTAGGGAAATGATTTAGGCCATCTTTGGATCGTTTAAGCCTTTCTAGTCATCCCTGTACATATTTTACCCCTAGTCACCCATCTGGGCCAAATAAGCTTTTCTTTGTAAATACACCTGCTTATTTTTTTTCCTTAGCTTAAATACTCTGTTCCTATCCCTTACCCCGAAAGCATGAAAAGTCATTGGGATATATTGTGAGCTATGTACACATGGGTATTAAGTGATAGTGAAGGAGTATATATTATTAAAAATAATAAAAAGAAAAATAAAAAAGAAAGAAGAAAAATACAAAAATAGAATAAAAAGTTTAGTGAAATAAACAAGTTTGGGGGAAATAAATTTGAGCTCTTACATTGAAGATCCTAGAAGTAATGCATGTTAAGGTGTAATTAAACTTAAATCGACTTTATCATACCATAGCCCCAGCCTTACATTACAAGCTTAATGAAGTTCTATTGATCTTGGGTTAAGTGTGACTACATTAGTGGAGAGAGAAGTGAAAAGCAAACTTATGGGAATGATCACTTATCATTGACTTTGCATTCATTGTGTTTGCATAATCTGATCCGGGTAATGTACTGAGTAGTGGCTTTGACATTTTCACACAAACACGAGGAGTCCAATTTGAGTTAGGACTTATGATTGAACGATTCTGAATGTTGGACTTGTAATTGTGAGTCTTTAAGATCATAGTCTATACTTTTTCTTTGAGGATAATATTGGGAAAATTATTATGTTGGTACTTGTCATTCTTGTATGAATTTTGTTTTACTTGAGGACAAGCAAAAGCTCAAGTTTGGGGGTGTGATAATTCTATTCTTAATAGAATTATTTGTTCTTAATTTCCTAATTAATTATTTAAATCCCCAATTTATTTTATTAATTATCCCCTTTATTTAATTAAAATTCTTTAATGTGCAGGTAAATTAAATCCAGATGAAACTCAGTCTTTTCAGTAAAAAATAGGCTAAAAATTGGCTAAAGGAAACTGTACCACTTCCAATTTGCAGACCGAGTCAACAGTCGTCTGGACACATGGGATGTCGGGTACTAGTATTTTATTCGTTTCGAAACAATAAGATCGACAGACACCGTGCCAACCTTCTGGAAGACACAAGCCGGGCCACATTGCACAGCTAAGTGTACTAGAAGACGGATGACGTGGAAATATCTACTCTGCAGCAAATAAAATAAAGACAAGTGGCCAAACAATGCCAACTCATCTACGATGAAAAATTACCATTGTACCCCTAAGTGTGTGTATAAATAGAGCATGATAGCAATTGAAGAAAAAAGTAGTGTAGGTAGAATAGTTTTATTTTTAGATTAAATTTTTCATTGCTATGTTATATTTTCTTGTTTTCTTTTAGTTCTCACGTTAGTTTTTGTTAACATCCATCATTCTTGAAATTTTACAAGCTTTTATTTTTGAAGAAAATCTCATTCTAGTAGTTAGCATAGTCTTTTATCACATTTGTTTTTTTTTTTATGTTCCTTTGCTTTTATCATCTTATTGGTTCTCGGTTTTCATTTTTTTTACTATTCATGTATGGTTGATTAAAATGGCTACTGCCATTTACCATTTCTTCACTCATTTTTCATGAAGACGGTTGAATGAGGTTACGAGACTGCCGCTTATGCTCACTATTGATGGTCCTCATCCACGGGGTTGAGGTGAATGTTCTGTAAATACCAAAAATTTTCAATATACTTAGTGCTGTCGATAAATAATAAATTAGGAGATTGAGATTAAATGTGTTTATGGGTGAATTAATTTAAGTATACATTTGACTAACCTTATTTTTATACTACATGAAAAATTTAATTTAGTACATAAATATACATAAATGTATATATATGTATGCAATATTTTAATTTTCCTCAAGATTAATGTATAGATGTATATATGTACAAAGGTATACAACCATACACATATAATCATATATGAAGGAATGAATGCATATATATATATATATATATATATATATATATATATATATATATATATATATATATATATGAAAGAGTATATAGCTATATGTACGCGGGCATATGATCCCGAGAGCTCCATCAGCAACATGTACATATAAGGACATATGTATATGTGCGTATACAAAAATACATGGAAGGGACATGGATGGTGAATGTGTTGAATGGTCTAAGAAGTGGTAAATGGAGGATTATGCTGATCCATTTACTGCAACAAGAATTTATTAGATACCAGAAAGGTAAGCAGTTCAGCAGAATGTAACCGGCAAGGGAGAAGAAAACGTGTACGTTGTATAATAGCCTAGGAGGAGGAGGAGGTGGCAGGATTTTCAGATTTTGTTATCCCAAGGTCTGAGAATATGCAGTAAATCGAAAAAGTAAAAAAAAAAATACATATATAATTGTATAACATAATGAGAGCAGCTTGACAAGGACCGAAGCAAGGAAGCTTGACTAGAAAAGAAAGGAAACGTGAGGAATGAAGCATAAAAGAGAATGGAAACTGACTGAAGTGAAAAGAAATATATACATATTCATAAACTGAAGCATGGCAGTATTGAAAACGGAAATAAGAAATGAGAAAGGAAATGGGTTGACACCTGCCAAGAAAATCTGCAGTGGTTCGGTTAGGAGAGAGATGATTGGGGTAGTTCGGAGGGAATGAAGAGAAAAGACGAAGCAGCCACTGTTTGCAGCAGTAGAAAGCAGAGGGGTCACGGGAATGGGTTGCTGAACAATAATAAGAGCTGGAACAGAGGAAGAAATATTGGAGAGGAGGCTGATGGACTAGGGAAGGAGATAGAAACCGAGAGAAAGAAAGCATGGGAGTGTGGAAGAGAACTGACTTTTGGCATGTGATTAGCTAAGGGGTAGAGAAGGAAGACAGAGGAGAGGAGGGGGGCGGAAGACCCAGCTAAACAAAAACTGAGAAACAAAAACAGAAGCGAAATAAACCAAGTGAACCCGAGAGATAAGGAGAACGTAACAGAGGAAGTTCAGTGAAACAGAGGCTGGAAAACTGGGCAAATGGCAGCGGCTGAAACGGTAGTAATTTGGGGCTGATCAAAGGTAGATCAGGCGCCAAAATGGGACTGTGAGGAATGGTTTCTTTGGCTGGGAAGATAGGTGGAATAGTGAAGGCAGAAGGAAGGAGAAAGCTGGAAACCAGAGTACGACCGAGAAGAGGGAGGAGACCGCATAGAGCAGAGGTGAACGGGTAGTGGGAGACCACCGGAGATGGAGTGAACTGAAGGCCACCAACGCCGAACAAAGTGGCAGAGAGGGAGGCTAGTCAGGCGACGCCGCAAGCTGGAGAAGGCATGATGAATAGGAACCACGGGCAACAGCAACTGAAGAAGAAAGTAGGAAAATGGAGGGAAAATGGAAATAAATTCAAAAAGTGAATAGTAAAAAAAGGGTTATTTGTTGATATATTTATATATATATATATATATAGAACCACATGGAAAATAGAATAAGAGGCATCGAGGAAATTGAGAAAACCCGAGGGAAAGGTGATCGAAAATATTTATTCCAATTTTTCGGTGAAAATAAATCGAAAGGGCTAAGCTCGTTGACTCGCTAAGTCGAAACAATCAAGGATTACAGACAGACACCGAGGTAAGGAATTTATGCAAGTTTTAGAGATAATTGTACGTATTTTATGATTTCGAGTATACTTTCCCTAGGTAAGCAAGATTACGATTTTGACGCATCGTAGTTAATTCGATAAAATAGGATACTGAGAATACAATTTCGGTGTAGGAGAATCGTAGAAGGATTTAAGGGAGATACTTGGAGGCATCTCAACTCGAATTCGGGATATCCGATAAATCGAGGTAAGGGATATTATTTAACTTAGTTCTGATAATGCATATTTGTTTCACCGATAAATGATCTTATGAAATAGCATATGATTTGAAATGATTTATCATTGCTTTCATACTTGCGAAGCATGTTTTAAATTGTCGAAATGTTCCCCGAGTATTTTCCATGTTATGAAATGAATTTCCTTAGGTATGAAGTATATGGATGTTTTACATTTATTTATATTTTTATATCCATATTGTTAAAGAAACTTTCGACAATTTCAAGAGTATTTAAGAAAAAGAAATTTGTTTTCGAAAGAGGATTGTGGGGGCCACCTCTTGAGTCATACGGGAACAAAGTGCCACACATTCTTTCTGTTTTATGAAAGAGTTTCAGATTTCAAGGAATTCAATTTTATTACTCGATATGAGTTTATGGGTTAAGAAACCCAAGAAAGATTTTGAAACTCTGTTTTGAGACTATAGGCTTCATGCATGGTTACTTCTTGTGGTGTTCCGGCTGCACCACTTGGGTGCCGGTACGTTGGCCCCTTTAGCACTTCACTCAACCTGTGTGGAAGATGTCGGGCTACTAGTGGTTTACGATGATGTTTTGGTAGTATCTCGTGCCCGCGCAGCACGCATGAATGTTCCCCGCACAGTGAGTGCCACAGGTGCCTGTGCCCTAGCTATGTGCTAGTATATGATAAGAAATAAGAAGATACTACCCATGTTTATAATTATTATTGCTGTACGAACCTAATCCAGTCTACAGCCCCACTTACCATGGCCATAGATATGATGACTCTCTACGGAGAATGACACGTATCGCATGACTTAGTTATAGCCTAGTCTCATTGATTTGATTATGAAAATCGACTATGATGAATGAATATGTGTTTTCATGATTACGAAATATTCATGAAATGTTTACGAAATGATTATGAATTATTCATGAAATGTTTATGAAATGATTATGAAATATGCATGAAATGTTTACGAAATGACTATGAAGTATTCATGAAATGTTTACGAAATGATTTATGAAATGTTCATGAAAGGTTTATGAAAAGTTGCAAAACGGTTAAGTATGCGATTTGTTTTAAAAACACGCATGCTTTATGACGATTACGCATGAAATGGAAGTTTATGTATTGCATTAAGTTTTGTTCTATGAACAACTTCAAATGCTTTTATATATCAGAACTGCTTTAAGAGTATTACCTTACTGGGCTTTTCCCCAAAAGCTCACCCATCTACCTCTCAGATTTTTGTAGTGAATTACAGCTAATAAATGTTGCGTAGACGACGTAGGCTGGCCGATATAAGCTTCCCCAGACTACCTTTTGTATATGCGTGAGGTATACATTCTTATCTCTTTACCAGACTATTTGTATGTACAAACATCTATTGAAAGTAATGTGTCGGGATGAAATCTGTATAAGGATAAATAAAGTGAAATATTTTTAAGGATTGACACTGAACATGAATACAGCCTAAGTGAATAAAGGAATAAGTGGGTAAATTAAATTCAAAAAAAATCCCCCGATTTTTCAAGGGTCAAGGGTCGTTACATTTAGTGGTATTAGAGTAAAGGCTGTCCAGTATTGTCAATGTCAATAATAAGGATAAGATTACATCCCAAATGTCTGTGTTTGTCTGGTTGTAGACTAAATATACCTAATGAAGTTAAGCCTTAATGTTAGGTTTACGTAAGGAATTAGATCACGAGCTAGAGGCCACATAGATAGGCCTAAGAATCATGCAGAGTCATCATATGAGACTCATAAATGATACCGAGATTGAAACTGATGTTGAGTGTGCTCCATCAGGTCTTGTGAAAAGGACAGATGGTATTGAGATACGCCTTGCTAAGGTTATGTGGAGTATTAAACATATTATGAAAAATTAGGACACAAGCAGATTACTCTCGATGCTCCCGCACAACTTGTAGAGATGTTTCAGAGTTACAAATATGTCTGCTCCAGTAGCTACACAACAGAATGATGATGACTTTAGTTAGGAGTAGGAGCTAACTAGATAAGACCGTTTAAGAACTGCAGATCGCCATTGATAAATAAGATAAAGGACCCAGTAGTTATAGAGAACTGAATGAATAAGATTAAGGAAACTACAAATGAAATTTATAGGTCTAGCACAAGGAAATTGATTTGTCTATGAGTATGAATTATGAATTATATCAATGAAAATGTATGACCCAATGTTTGGGGCAGTGAAGTTAAGAAATGTTTGTAAGTTCACTAATGGATAGAGACTGAGCTGATTTTGGAGGATGGTATGCTATTACATACTGAAATCAAGAATCCAATGGTAATAGAAAACTGAAAAATTAAATTGAAAAACCTGGATGGATTCTTAGAGTATGACTGTGAGATTAATAGACTGGGGGCAGTTTCAAGAGTTTAAGCCTCCAATTTTCGACAAGGTTAAGAATTTAATGATTCAGAGTGTTGAATGAATGAGATAGAATAGCTTGATGATTTTAGAAGTAACTCTACCGAGAAAGTTGCTTTTGTAACTTTTGTGTTAAAGGATTGGAGAAGCTACACGGATTTTTAGAGTGTACTACTATAAAGAAAGTAGCCCTTGTAGCATCAATTTTGAGATGGAACGTCGAACTCGAAGGGAAGTTCCCCTATTTAATCCGAGAGCCGACATCAGAAAATTACATAGGATATATTCCGAAGGCCCTTATGCGGCAGCACATTTCGAATGAAATAAAGTGGCAATTATGAATGAAATGATTGCAATCGAACATAAAGTAACAAGTCTGTGGATGAATATGAAATTAAATTTATGGTTTTGGAAGAAGTATAATCCGGATAAGTAGAGATGTGAAATGGAGGAAGTCCAAGAAACTCGTGGGAGGTACTAAGATCTTCAATCGAGCTAAATTTGCTCTATTGGATGTTATTTTGAGGAAACAGTGTGCAAGACACAAATGTGATGATATGAAAAGAATATATTTCGAGGTTACAAAGAAAATGAAAAGGTAAAGAGAGTGACAGAAAAGTGATGTACTAAGGAACCAGTGAGAGTGATAAAGTAAAGTCACTGTAACTGAAAAGATGAATTATGGAACTAAAAGTATAAGTGAAGGTTACACTGCTTACATGATTGATAAAGTCAGGGCGTGTTTGGAGTAAAAAGGCACTCTAGTAGACAGAGGGATTTTCGACACGTATTCAGAGGATCTATCAAAGTTACCACTAACTTGAAAGGTAAAGTTTTGAAATTGATTTAGCACCTGGTATCGAATTAATTATTCAGACCATTGCACTCAATGGCTTTGATTGAATTAAAAATGCTGAGAAAACAATTACAAGAATTGCATGAAAATAAGATTTTCGGACCAGGTGATCCACTTTAGAGTGTACTGACAGTAATTTTAAGGAGACCCGGAGTCTTTTGGGTCACGATATGTCAAGAAGGAGAGTTAATTGGATTCTCCCAAAACAGAGATTATGGATCAGTGGGAAAGACCCAAAACTCTTAAAGATGATTCAGAGTTTGAGATATATGAAGACCTTGGAATATGAATGACCCGGAGCATTGTTTATGCTTATGTTTTGAATGCGAGACTCAATTTGAGTAAGAAAATGATTTCGTTATAATTGATAAACGAAATGAGACAAGCGTTGAAGTGTGATAAATTCTGCGTGCAAGTTATATTGGAATAAGAGGTGTATACAAGTTAAGAATATCTCTGATATGTAAAATGAATTCGGATTAAGTGATATGGATTGAGAATGGATTGTGTCCGAAGGACAAATGTGAAATTACGATAAGTTTTAGTATCCTACATTTTATTGAGCTCGAGCCTCGAACCCCTATCCATAACCAGTTTATGTAGTCAAGTCTGATGGCTAACAAAGGTATTTCAAAGTACCTCCCCGCCTGAGAGACTGGGTAGCGTCTAGAAGTACCTATAACCCACGAATTGAAATTGACAGTCGTAATATTCGTGTTTGAAGCTAGGTTACCACTACTTGTGAAATAACAAATTATAGAATCCTACTGATCAAGAAGCTTTAAATATTAAATTTTACAAAGGCCATCTAATAAAAGAAAAAGAGGAATGACTCGAGTTAGTGCCTTGAGCAGAAGTGATTACGGGATGTCGCTATGTATATTGGTCAAGGACGTGAGTTATTAAAATATTTAGTGAACCTTAACTGCATGTGGTTCTTTTATAATACTGACCTTTATTTCGTGATAGCGAGCCTGAGAGTTGAAAACTAGACTTGATTGATCGAATCGAGCAAGCTCAGCGTATTGATAAGTACCATATTGATGTAGCTAATCAGACTCAGAGGGGTGCTGCACCTAGCTTAAGTATTGGTACCGATAATTTGTTTAGATTTAAGAACAGAATTGTGTATAAATGAATCTATAGTTAAAGGAATTGATGTCTTCAGGGACTCATTTAAAGAGATATACCCCGCATTCGGGAAATAATAGGATTTATCAAATCTCCCGAAGATATATTGGTAATCAAGGACAATAAGAGATATTATTGAAATTATGACTAAATGCCTCATATGTTAGCAGCTTAAAGATAGAGTATAACAAGATTTGAAAAGAAAGGAAAAATGAGTTCTCGATGCATTGGACCTTTCAAGGTCTTAAACCGAGTGGAAGATGAGCTAATAGATTGGCGTTGCTGTTAGAATTATCGAGCACCCACAACGTTTTTTTTTCATGCTTTAATGCTTTGCAAGTATCATCTAGATCTGACACATGTGATTGAGTATGAACCACTAGAGTTGAAAGAGGATATGACGTATATAGAGAAACCGGTTCAGATACTGGTTAGGAAAGAGAAGGTATTGTGGTCCAAGACAAATTCTTTGGTTAAAGTTTTATGGCAGTATGACACTTCGGGAGAGGTCACGCGAGAGTTGAAAGGTTTAACGTCAAAGTAATACCCACAGTTATTTAAGGACTAATGTACTTCTAAATTTGGGGACCAAATTTTTTAAGGTGGGGAGAATGTAAATACCAAAAATTTTTAATGTACTTAGTGCTGTCGATAAATAATAAATTAGGAGATTGAGATTAAATATGTGTTTATGGGTGAATTAATTTAAGTATACATTTTAAGAACCTTATTTTTATACTACATGAAAAATTTAATTTAGTACATAAATATACATAAATGTATATATATGTATGCAATATTTTAATTTTCCTCAAGATTAATGTATAGATGTATATATGTACAAAGGTATACAACCATACACATATAATCATATATGAAGGAATGAATGCATATATATATATATATATATATATATATATATATATATATATATGAAAGAGTATATAGCTATATGTACGCGGGCATATGATCCCGAGAGCTCCATCAGCAACATGTACATATAAGGACATATGTATATGTGCGTATACAAAAATACATGGAAAGGACATGTGAGGACCTGGCCCCGGAGCATGCCAGACCCCTCTGGGCCCCGCTCCCAGTGCTAACCGGTCCTACAACTCCACAGATTGTCCTCTTTGGGCCCACTGACCCTCAAGGTTTTGCTCCACTGGGAAATTCCCAAGAGACGCGTCCTCAGAGGTTCGAACCCAAGACCTTAAAGTCTTTGTTCTTACACACATGATACCAATTGTTCTACTAGATCAATTGGTATCATGTGTGTAAGAACAAAGACTTTAAGGTCTTGGGTTCGAACCTCTGGGGACGCATCTCCTGGGAATTTCCCAGTGGAGCAAAACCTTGAGGGTCAGTGGGCCCAAAGAGGATAATCTGTGGAGTTGTAGGACCGGTTAGCAGTGGGAGCGGGGCCCAGAGGGGTCTGGCGTGCTCCGGGGCCAGGTCCTCACAATAAAATGCGCGTTTTGTTGTTGGTCCATCCTAGCTCAGCCGGTAGGAGACCCACTCAACCGTATTGTCCGCTTTGGGCCCTGCCCTCAGGCTCCGCCCTCATGATTTTTCTTTCGCGTCTTCAGGGGTTCGAACCTAAGACCTTAAAGTCTTTGCTCTAGCTCAATGGTACCAAGAGTGCAAGAACAAGGGTGAAGACCCGAGTTCGAGCCTCGAGGGGGACGCGTTCTGAGGGGAATTTCCCCAAAGGGAACAAAGCCGTGCTGGTCCAGTGGGACCAAGAGCGGACAATACGTGGATATGGTGTAGTGTCCAGTGACGTGTCCTGCAGGACCTCACAGGGACCTCACATAAACACTACACCATATCCACGTATTGTCCGCTCTTGGTCCCACTGGACCAGCACGGCTTTGTTCCCTTTGGGGAAATTCCCCTCAGAACGCGTCCCCCTCGAGGCTCGAACTCGGGTCTTCACCCTTGTTAGGAGACCCACTCAACCGTATTGTCTGCTTTGGGCCCTGCCCTCAGGCTCCGCCCTCACGATTTTTCTTTCGCGTCTTCAGGGGTTCGAACCTAAGACCTTAAAGTCTTTGCTCTAGCTCAATGGTACCAAGAGTGCAAGAACAAGGGTGAAGACCCGAGTTCGAGCCTCGAGGGGGACGCGTTCTGAGGGGAATTTCCCCAAAGGGAACAAAGCCGTGCTGGTCCAGTGGGACCAAGAGCGGACAATACGTGGATATGGTGTAGTGTCCGGTGACGTGTCCTGCGGGACCTCACAGGACATGGATGGTGAATTTGTTGAACGGTCTAAGAAGTGGTAAATGGAGGATTATGCTGATCCATTTACTGCAACAAGAATATATTGGATACCAGAAAGGTAAGCAGTTCAGCAGAATGAAATCGGCAAGGGAGAAGAAAACGTGAAGCGTTGTATAATAGCCTAGGAGGAGGAGGTGGCAGGATTTTCAGATTTTGCTATCCCAAGGTCTGAGAATATGCAGTAAATCGAAAAAGTAAAAAAAAAAATACATATATAATTTTATAACATATTTGAGAGTAGCTTAACAAGGACTGAAGCAAGGAAGCTTGACTAGAAAAGAAAGGAAATGTGAGGAATGAAGCATAAAAGAGAATGGAAACTGACTGAAGTGAAAAGAAATATATACATATTAATAAATTGAAGCATGGCAGTATTGAAAACGGAAATAAGAAATGAGAAAGGAAATGGGTTGACACCTGCCAAGAAAATCTGCAGTGGTTCGGTGAGGAGAGAAAATGATGATTGGGGTAGTTCGGAGGGAATGAAGAGAAAAGAGGAAGCAGCCTGATGACTACTGTTTGCAATAGTAGAAAGCAGAGAGGGCACAGGAATGGGTTGCTGAACAATTATAAGAGCTAGAACAGAGGAAGAAATATTGGAGAGGAGGCTGATGGACTAGGGAAGGAGAAGTAGAAACCGAGAGAAAGAAAGCATGGGAGTGTGGCAGAGAACTGACTTTTGGCATGTGATTAGCTAAGGGGTAGAGAAGGAAGACAGAGGAGAGGAGGGGGCGGAAGACCCATCTAAAAAAAAAACTGAGAAACAAAAACAGAAGCAAAACAAACCAAGTGAACCCGAGAGATACGGAGAGCGTAACAGAGGAAGTTCAGTGAAACAGAGGCTGGAAAACTGGGCAAATGGCAGCGGCTGAAACGGTAGTAATTTGGGGCTGATCAAGGGTAGATCAGGCGCCAAAATGGGACTGTGAGGAATGGTTTCTTTGGCTGGGAAGATAGGTGGAATAGTGAAGGCAGAAGGAAGGAGAAAGCTGGAAACCAGAGTACGACCGAGAAGAGGGAGGAGACCGCATAGAGCAGAGGTGAACGGGTAGTTGGAGACCATCGGAGATGGAGTGAACGGAAGGCCACCAACGCCGAACAAAGAGGCAGAGAGGGAGGCTAGTCAGGCGATGCGGCAAGCTGGAGAAGGCGTGGTGAATAGGAACCACGGGCAACAGCAACTGAAGAAGAAAGTAGGAAAATGCAAGGAAAATGGAAATAAATTCAAAAAGTGAATTGTAAAAAAAAGGGTTATTTTTGGATATATTTATATATATATATATATATATATATATATATATAAAAATAGAACTACATGGAAAATAGAATAAGAGGTATCAAGGAAATCGAGAAAACCCGAGGGAAAGGTGATCGAAAATATTTATTCCAATTTTTCAGTGAAAATAAATCGAAAGGGCTGAGCTCGTCGACTTACTAAGTCAAAGCAATCAAGGATTGCAGACAGACACCGAGGTAAGGAATTTATGCAAGTTTTAGAGATAATTGTACGTATTTTATGATTTCGAGTGTACTTTCCCTAGGTAAGCAAGATTACGATTTTGACGCATCGTAGTTAATTCGATAAAATAGGATACTAAGAATACAATTTCGGTGTAGAAGAATCGTAGAAGGATTTAAGGGAGATACTTGGAGGCATCTCTACTCGAATTCGGGATATCCGATAAATCGAGGTAAGGGGTATTATTTAACTTAGTTCTGATAATGCATATTTGTTTCACTGATAAATGATCTTATGAAATAGCATATGATTTGAAATGATTTATCATTGCTTTCATACTTGCGACGCATGTTTTAAATTGTCGAAATGTTCCCCGAGTATTTTCCATGTTGTGAAATGAATTTCCTTAGGTATGAAGTGTATGGATGTTTTACATTTATTTATATTTTTATATCCATATTGTTAAAGAAACTTTCAACAATTTCAAGAGTATTTAAGAAAAAGAAATTTGTTTTCGAAAGGGGATTATGGGGGCCACCTCTTGAGTCATAAGAGAACAAAGTGCCACACAGTCTTTCTGTTTTATGAAAGAGTTTCAGATTTCAAGGAATTCGATTTTAAATATGAGTTTATGGGTTATGAAACCCAAGAAAGATTTTGAAACTCTATTTTGAGACTATAGGCTTCATGCATGGTTACTTCTTGTGGTATTCTGGCTGCACCACTTGGGGTGCCGGTATGTTGGCCCCTTTAGCACTTGACTCAACCTGTGTGGAAGATGTCGGGCTACTGGTGGTTTACGATGATGTTTTGGTAGTATCTCGTGCCTGTGCAGCACACATGAATGTTCCCCACACGGTGAGTGCCACAGATACCCGTGCCCTAGCTATGTGCTAGTATATGATAAGAAATAAGAAGATACTACCCATGTTTATAATTATTATTGCTGTACGAACCTGATCCAATCTACAGCCCCCCTTACCATGGCCATAGGTATGATGACTCTCTACGGAGAATGACACGTATCGCATGACTTAGTTATAGCCTAGTGTAAGACCCGATATTTTCGAGTGCATTTAAAAATGCAAAAGGACTGAAATGGTATTTTCGAACACATGCAAGGGTAAAACAGTCAAAAGATCAAAATTCGGTATAAATCGGGACACGAAAATTTAATTAAAAATATGGGATTGAGAAATCTTGATCAAAAATGAAGAAATAATTAAATTTCGGGTTAAATTGATCAAGATATGAATTTATTGGAATAAACCAAAATTTTCGTATCGAAAAATAATCCCGAAAATAATCGAAAAATATATCGAAAAGGTAAAATCGGACTGAGAAATTTATTTACGGATTAAATGAATTAATAGAATTTTTTTAGATATTTTTGGGAATTTTATTATTATTTTAATGAATAAAATAATAATAAAATTTAATTATAAATAATATTTAAAATAAATAATAAATAAAATAATAAATTTTGAAAAAAAAATTGTTCGCGAAAAACGCGAACTGGAGAAACGAAGCCGAACCGAGGGAGCCTTTCTCCCTCACCGGTGATAGGCAGGAGCCCAGACGCGAGAGGCGGCCACCACCGGCAGCCCAACCGAACCTCGTCGACGTTGATAGCTCAAAGAAACGACGACCGACGAGAGAGGAAGAGGGAGAAACCGAGAGGAAAAGCCGAGAGGGGTGAGAGAGAGTTTCCCGCTGACCGGTGCCGATTCGGGCCCGGCCCCGCCACCCGAAGGTAGCCCACGCCAAGGCCGGCCGATCAGCGGCTGAATCGACCGGTGAGGCGGCGGCTAACGCCGAAAAACGACAAGAAACAGAAATGGGTACCGACACTGAGGGAGAAGGGCCGGACCGGCCACTTTCCGGCGACCTTGGGAGAAACCGAGGGCAGATCCGAGATGCAGACGACCCAGCGGAGCCACTGGCGATGGAAACCAGCAGAGAACCGGCCGGCAAGCCACTGAACCGATCGAATCGGAGTGAACCGACGGTCTGAACCGGGTTGAACCGAACCGGACCGAACCGGTTCAGCCAAAAAGAGAAGGAAAAAATGAAAAAAAAGGGAAAAAGAAAAAGAGAAAAAATTGGAGAAAATTCCAGTGATGCAATCGAGTTTCGGGTAAGTCGGTAAGCGGTCGAAGTGACCGATTTAATTTTTGAAATATTTAATTTGATAAATAATCGACTGAAAGTTTACCCGAAAATATATCTAATTATGTAGCTCGACGATTGACATCAACCGAGAGCTCGAGATAGCCTCGATTTGTGTACTATCATGGAATCTCGGGTAAGTAACCCTTATTTACGACAATTTTATATCGTTATGCATGATTGATATTTAACGCATAAATTACGGATTTAATTTCCGCATAAATGAATTAAATTCTGGAAAATTGGATAAATTGTCGTAAATACTAAATTGAGATATCTGAGAATTTAGAATGAGGCTAAATAAATTACTGATGGGCCCAATGAGCCTAATAGGCCTCGATAAAGTGTGGTAAACGGGCTTAAGGCCGATTAAGGCCCATTATGGTACAATCGGGCCCAATATGGGTAAACGGGCCCAATGATTTAAATTAAGCCCAAAAAATTATGAAATACAATTAATTGTATTATATTTGACCTGATGAATATGTATCCGCAGTTTCGGAGATTGGATTCGGAGCAAATCGGACTGCGTGATGAGTCATCAGTGGAAAGGTCAGACTGTACAGAAAAATGAGGTAAGGAAATTATGTGAGTATCTAGAGGTAGCTATGCGTATTTTAATAGCTTTTCTGTACACTGATTATGTATGTATACACTATTATTGTAAAATGATCCTAAAAGTGGTTTAAATGATTTTAAGGATCGAAATAGGTAAAAAGGTTATTTTACCTCTATTAAGGGAAGTTCACCTAAGGATGGTGAAAGCATGACATGCATGAAATGCATGATTTAAGAAAATTGTGATTTAAGGAATTTTATTGGTTTTTAAGCAAAGTAAATCGATAGATTGGCCAGTAATTGTATAAATTTCACAAGATAACACTACGTAGGTATTATTCATATTTAAATGAAAATTCTTTGGAAATAGGCCAACTATCAAGTTTATATGGAAACAGATAGTGCCGACACGTAGTTCGCACTATATCTGCGTTTGTGAATGTGCATAAATGTGCTGGAGCGGTTGCTCGTACCGACTTGTGTGACATCATATGCATGAAATGTGCTAAAGCATGGTGCTCACACTGATTTTTATTATTGTGAAATGAGAGCTGCTGGAGCCTAGCTCGCACTCTGTTTTGACATGTTTTGACTATTCTGACTTGTTTTGATTGATATGCATAAAAAGGTGCTGGAGCGATTGCTCGCACTAGTTTTACTGATTTGACATGCATGAGAGATGCTGGAGCTTAGCTCGCATCCTGTTTTGATTTGATAATAGCATAAAGCCGTGCTGGAGTGTAACTCGCACGAGATTTGATTTAATTATGCATAAAACCGTGCTGGAGTGTAACTCGCACGAGATTTGATTTATTTGAGCATTCATTTGTGCTGGAGCGTTGCTCGCACAAAGTTTTATATGGTTTTATAACTCATATTAAAGTCGTACTGGAGTTTTTCTCGTACGAGGTTTTCACTGAGTTTTTATATATATCCGTACTAGAGCATTGCTCGTACGTGGATTTTACTTGATATTATAATCAATTTAAGTCGTACTGGAGTGCTGCTCGTATGCAAATTTTATTGATTTTTATGAAACTGTGCTAAAGCTTCACTCGCACGAGGTTTTCTGATATCATGAATATGCATGGAGCCGTGCTAGAGCTTCGCTCGCACAGGGATTTATATGACATGCATATAGCTGTGTTGGAGCCTCCTATAGACTGTGTGTCACAGTGAGATGATATGCTCACACGTGCATACTGAGACAGAGATGATATGGGTGGATAAGACCTATTCCAGGCACCCCTGATTGAGCTTGGGTTCACGGAATACGTTGTACCGTGTATATCACGCGGAGTACGCTGTACCGTGGGGATTGTTGGAGTGGAGTGGCATGAGTCATGAGGCAGCAAGCCTTGCCCTCGCAATCCTGGTGTTATGCTGTTCTAGCGGGTAGGACGACCCACCTCCTGTTTCAGGTGTGATACCCCGCACACTAGGTACCGTGTTGTTAGGGATCACTAGGATATGGCCATAGTCCTCGATGTTACTGATAAAATCAGCTGATTGTCTCACATGATATAACTATTGGTCGATAGACCAGGGTAGACCCGAAGGAGGGGTCAGGCCCTTGATTTTATGATTTTTATACTGTGATATAAGATTTCAGATGATTTTATGATATGTGACCCTGAAAGAATGGTGGTTTTATAACCGAAGTTTTATAATGAACTTTACTAAATTGTTTTATGAGATGATTGACCCGGAAGGATTAGTTTTTACTTGATGATTTTAATGAATTGTTTTAAATGCAGTAGCATGATGACGTTTTCCATGCTTTCTTTTGAAATCCATGATTTGTCTTACATGACATGAAAGAATGCATGATCTTGTTTTAATCCATGCTAAGTATGATTTAATGATGTCACATAAAATGTTATGGATGCATGAATTACATGATTTAAATATGCACAAATAGTTTTGGATAAACTATGGCATTGAATATGCATGACTTTGTGCGTGAAATTGTAAATGAAAAGAAATGGATTTAAGGGCATGACATTATGAGCATGTAGATAGTGGAGCTATCTACTTACTTGCATAATTGTCTTACTGAGCGTGTGGTTTACTCACCCCCTTATTTTCCCATCTTTTCAGAGTACTTGCAATAGTTATTGAGTGGCTGATGACTTGCATGCTTGGTATCCGCTGCTTCCCATCGAGAGACAGGTATACACATTTGTATGGTTTTGTATCTAAATATGTAATGCACAATACTGTAAACGATTATGATGTCGGGGATGTAGAGTTATAAATACCATTGTGTATGTATTTAATTAAAGTCAAAGGATAGTCAACTCTGATATGTGAATGTGATTATGGAAATGGATTGATAATAGTGTGAAGTGACTAACACCGAATCATAGCCCAACTGTTTGGTAAGATGGTCACGATGAAAGAAAAGCTAAGAATTAAATAATAAATGAAAAAGCGAAAAATTTACTCTGATTTTTAGGTAATTTGGGTCGTGACACCTAGTCTCCTCGATTTGATTTTGAAAATCGACTATAATGAATGAATATGTGTTTTCATGATTACGAAATATTCATGAAATGTTTATGAAATGATTATGAATTGTTCATGAAATGTTTACGAAATGATTATGAAATATTCATGAAATGTTTATGAAATGATTATGAAATATGCATGAAATGTTTACGAAATGACTGTGAAATATTCATGAAATGTTTACGAAATGATTTATGAAATGTTCATGAAAGGTTTATGAAAAGTTGCAAAACGGTTAAGTATGTGATTTATTTTAAAAACACGCATGCTTTATGACGATTACGCATGAAATGGAAGTTTATGTATTGCATTAAGTTTCGTTCTATGAATAACTTCAAATGCTTTTATATATCAGAACTGCTTCAAGAGTATTACCTTACTGGGCTTTTTTCCAAAAGCTCACACATCTACCTCTCAGATTTTTGCAGTGAATTACAGCTAATAAATGCTGCGTAGACGACGTAGGCTGGCGGATATGAGCTTCCCAGACTACCTTTTGTATATGCGTGAGGTATACATTCTTATCTCTTTACCAGACTATTTGTATGTACAGACATCTATTGAAAGTAATGTGTCGGGATGAAATCTGTATAAGGATAAATAAAGTGAAATATTTTTAAGGATTGACACTGAACAGGAATACAGTCTAAGTGAATAAGGGAATAAGTGGGTAAATTAAATTCAAAAAAAAATCCCCCGATTTTTCAAGGGTCAAGGGTCGTTACATGTTCCATGATAGTGGAAACCTGAGACTTAAAGCACAGCCAGTTCTTTGCTTAACCGAGCTTTCTTTTAGCATTCTCCAGATTTATTTCCTCTTATCACTAATGCATTTCTTTTCAGCCATTTCTACTCTAGTTTAGCATTTACTTTCAGCATTAGAGGTTGTATTTTATGGGTTCATAATTTACTATTTCCAGCAATCAAGAATTTTCAGTACTTTTGTTGCTTTTGTTAATTTTCGTTGCATGTTCTGGCTGCTCCAAACTACTAGCACTTGCACTTAAGGTTGCTGTAACAGCAGCTTATCAGCAAACTGGATGGAGGTGAAGGATTGTGGTTCACAGGTTGAGACCCGACGGTGAATTAGCTAGAACATCATCCCCTATTCTGCTCTGGTTATATTCCTTGTTACTGTTCATTTTATTTGCCTTTTGTTATATGGTAATCTAATTGTTTTTTGCTGTTAGGATGCTGTAGATTGAAGTTTAGATTGTTTGATAGTGGGCTGGTTTGCTGCTGAAAACGTGATCAGGTGTTGAAGAAAGAACTGTGTCACGACCCAAATTACCTAAAAATCAGAGTAAATTTTTCGTTTTTCGATTATTATTTAATTCTTACTTTTCTCTCATCGTGACCATCTTACCAAACAGTTGGGCTATGATTCGGTGTTAGTCACCTCTCACCTATTTACCATTCCATTTCCATAATCACATTCATATATCAGGATTTACTATCCTTTGACTTTAACTAAATACATATACAATGGTATTACATCACCTTACATCCCCGACATCATATCCATTTACAGTACTGTGCATTACATATTTAGATAAAAAACTATACAAATGTGTATACATGTTTCTCGATGGGAAGCAGCGGATACCAAGAATGTAAGTCATCAACCGCTCACTAACTACTGCGAGTACTCTGAAAAGATGGGAAAATAAGGGGAGTAAGCAAACCACATGCTCAGTAAGGCAATTATGCAAGTAAGTAGATAGCTCCACTATCTACATGCTCATAATGCCATGCCCTTAAATCCATTTCTTTTCATTAAAATCTCAAGCACAAAATCATGTATTTCATCAATGACTTAGTTTATAAAACCGTTCGTGCATATATCATTCATACTACTTATGCATCAATAGCATTTTATATGACATCATTAAATCATACTTAGCATGAGGTAAATCAAGATCATGCATCATTTCATGCCATGTAAAACAATTCATGAGAAACAATTCTTTTCATGAATTTATCATTAACGCATGAAAAACTTATCATGCTACTGCATTTAAATCGCTTCATTAAAGCTGTAGTTTAAAATAACCCGAAGGGGTTAAGCATCTCATAAAAATTCATTAAAACAATTCGTTATAAAATTCTGTTAAAAATCACATCTCAGTATAAATCACAAAATCGGGGGCCTGACCCCTCCCTCGGGTCTACCCTGGTCTATTGAGACCAAAAGTTATATCATGTGAGACAAGTAGGTGACTATATCAGTAACATCGAGGACTATGGCCATAACCTAGTGATCTTTGGCTACACGGTACCTAGTGTGCGGGGTATCACACTTGAAACGGGAGGTGGGTCGGTTCTACCGCCAGAACAACATAACATCAGGATTGCGAGGGCAAGACTTGTTGTCTCGTGGCTAATGCCACTCCACTCCAACAATCCCCACGGTACAGCGTACTCCGTGTGACATACACGGTACAACGTACTTCGTGAACCCAAGCTCAGTCGGGGTGCCTGCAATAGGTCTTATCCACCCATACCATCTCTGTCTCAGTATGCACATGTGGCATATCATCTCACTATGACACACAGTCTACAGGAGTCTCCAACACGGCTATATGCATGTCATATAATTCCCTGTGCGAGCGAAGCTCTAGCATGGCTCCATGCATATTCATGATATCTGAAAACCTCGTGCGAGCGAAGCTCTAGCACGGTTTCATAAAAATCAGTAAAATCTGCGTACGAGTAGCACTCCAGTACGACTTTAAAATGAGTTATAAATCCATATAAAATCACGTGCGAGCAAGCTCCAACACAGTGTTATGCATCAATAAATAAAATCTCATGCGAGTTACACTCCAGCACGGCCTTATGCATAAATGAATCAAATCTCGTGCGAGTTACACTCCAGCACGGCTTTATGCAATTAAATCGATTAAATCACGTACGAGCAAGGCTCCAGTATGGCTTTTATGCAATTATCATATCAAAACAGGATGCGAGCTAAGCTCCAACACCTTTCATGCATGTCCAATCATTAAAACTAGTGCGAGCAATCGCTCCAGCGCCATTTTATGCATATCAAGTCAAAACAAGTCAAAACAGAGTGTGAGCTAGGCTCCAACATCTCTCATGCATTTCACAATAATAAAAAAAAATCAGTGCGAACAACCGTTCTAGCACATTTTTATGTACACTCACAAACGCAGATATAGTGCGAGCTATGCGCCAACACTATCTGTTTTCATATAAACTTGATAGTTGGCCCATTTTCCAAATAATTTTCATTTGAATCTTAATAACACTTACGTAGTGTTATCTTGTGAAATTTATGCAATTACTGGCTAAACTACTGTTTTGCTTTGCTTAAAAATCAAGAAAATTCCTTAAATCTGAAAATTCCTTAAATCTGAAAATTCCTTAAATCATGGATTTCATACATGTCATACTTTCACCATCCTTAGGTGAATTCTCTCAATAGGGGTAAAATAGTCTTTACCTATTTCGAGTCCTTAAAATCTTTAATTTATTTCTAGGACCTTATACATATTCAGTGTATACATACATATTCAGCGTATACAAAAGTTATTAAAATACGCGTAGCTACCTCTAGCTACTCACACAATTCCCTTACCTCATTTTTTGTACAGTTTGACCTTTCCACTGATGACTCGTCACGCAGTCCGATTTGCTCCCAATCCAATCCTGAAACTGCGGATAAATGTTCATCAAGTCAAATACAATACAATTAATTATATTTCATATTTTTCTGGGCTTAATTTAAATCATTGGGCCCGTTTACCCATATTGGGCCTGATTGCACCATAATGGGCCTTAAACGGCCTGAACCCCGTTTTTCCACTTACTAGTCATATTATCGAGGCCTATTGGGCTCATTGGGCCCATCAGTATTTATTGAGCCTCATTCTAAATTTCCGGATAGCTCAATTAATTATTTACGACAATTTATCTCTAATTCCAGAATATAATTTATTTTATGTGGAAATTAAATCCGTAATTTATGCGGTAAATTTTTAACACGCATAACGATGCAATATTGTCGTAAATAAGTGTTACTTATTCGAGATTCCATGATAGTACGTAAATCGAGGCCGACTCGAGTCCTCGTTTGACGTCAATTGTCGAGCTACACAATTTAATATTTTTTCGGGTAAACTTCCAGTCAAATATTAATCAAATTAAATATTCCAAAATTTAAATCGGTCAATTTCAACCGCTTACCGACTTACCCGTAGCTCGATTGCATCACTGGGATTTTTCTCAATTTTTCCTCTTTTTCCTTTTTTCCCTTTTTTTCTTCTTTTTTCCTTTTCTTTTTGACTGAATCGATCCGGTTCAACATACCATCACTGCGCTGAACCGGTCGTATCGGTTCAGGCCTCATTTCGCTGTTTTGGCGCCGTCCGACCAGTTCTCAGACGTTTTCGGTGCCGTTCGGCGCTCCATCGCCTCGGCTTCCATCATCGGGCCTCGAGGCTAGTCGAATCGGCATCGATGGCCGCCGATCTAGGCTTCTCTCCCACAGCCTCTCCCCTTGTTTTTAGCATTCTTCGGCGTTTCCACGGCGTGTCACGGCCGCTGGTGGTTCGCCCAATGTCGAGCTGCCTTAGCCGACCCTCGCTGGCCCCTCAGCCTCGCCGGTGATCGTCGGATTGGAGGATTTTGTTCCTCGGTTCCATCGGCTGCTTTGTTTCTTCAAGAAATCGTATTTCGTGATTTTCTGTGTTTTTTATTTATTTATTTATAATTTATTTTTATTATTATTTTAATCAATTAAAATATTATTAAAAATCCAAAAATATCTAAAAATTATATTTTATTCATTTAACCAATAAAATGAATTTATCGATCTTATTTCGTCTTTTCGGTATATTTTTTGATTATTTTCGGGATAATTTCCTAATGTAAAAATTTTGATTAATTCCTATAAATTCATATCTTAATCAATTTAACCTGAAATTTAATTATTTCTTCGTTATTGATCAAGATTCTCAAATCCATTATTTTTAATGAAATTTTTCTTGTCCAATTAATACCGAGTTTCAATCTTTTGACCTTTTTACCCTTCAACGTGTTTGGGAATACCATTTCCAACTTCCTTTCACAAACACTCACTCATTTTGTGTTTTAAATAAAATCGGGTCTTACAAACCGTTGCTGGTACAGCACTGCTGTTGCATATTTATCGCTGTTGTGTTTATGACGACGTGTACAGGACCAGCAAGGGACGTTGGGTGCAACTGAAGCCGACACTAGCTGGGGAGAGACGCGGGCTGTGTTGCAGGGACAGCAGTTGAGCAGTAATGGAGTAGGAACCGAGAGCAGGAGCTGGACAGTACCTGGATGCAAACCTGGAAATGAAGGAAACGTGCACGGTACATGCACGGGACCAATGTCGGGGTAGCTGGTTATTTCGCAAACCGAGCAAGGCTGTGTTTGGCATACATTATTGTCACCAATCCATTTTTCATGCATGTCTTTTATTTTATTTTTATTGTCATTATTCTTTCTAATTTCAGTTATTAACTTGCTTAGTTAGATTTTTTTAAATTAATTTGCATGTTAGTTATATTTTCTTGCTTGTTAGTTCAAAACTTAGTTTTAATTATGTTAATGGTTAATTTATTTTAGTATTAGGTGTTGCATTTAAAATTAAATTAAAAAAATTATTTTTTGCATTTTTAAGTTTTCATTTTAAATTGCAAAATCCAAAAACAACTATTTTTCATGTATTAGTTATAGATAGTAATTAGTTAGAGTTAGATTTAATTTAGGATCATTTGATAGGTAGTTAATTTCTTAGTTGGATTTAAGAATTTCTTTAGGGTAATAGAAGTTTTATTTTAATTTAGGTTAGTTTAATTTGCATTTTTATTAAGTAGTTTAATTACATGCATATTTTATTTTTATTTTAAGCTTGTTTAATTTTAATCTAGTTAATTTTGTTTCTTATTTTCATATTTGCATTTTTAATTGCGTTGATTAATGTTAACTGTTTTAATTATCTTTTGTAGGCATTTGTTTTTAATTTCTTAGAGCTCTGTAAGTAATTTTATCTCTGTTTAATTTTCTTTATTTTATAGTTTTTATTATTTTCAGTACTTTTAGATTTTAGCCTTGTAGATTACCCATTAAAAATTCATAATTTACTAGGATATACTTAGGGTAAGATTAACCGGTACTTAATTAGGTAATTTAACTTCTCTGTGGGATGATAATCCGGGACTCAAATCTCATTATTACTTGTACGACCCGTGCACTTGCGGATACACGTCTAGGTCACTTAGAATGGGTGTAGTCTCGTATCAATTACGTACATGATGGGATAAAGTTCCTGACCATGTGCTTTGAACCTTTATTGTTTTGTCTGAGGTATATCCTTTTAAAATTCTTTTTGTCTATATTCTAGACTAAGACTCTTTTTATATACATAGTGTATAAGATTGGAACATAAGTAATAAGAACTGCAAATGTTAGGTGATTCAAAACTATACCTTGTGATGGAATCCAAAAAATGTTATGTATTGTTTGTTATGTAATATTTAGAGTTGCTTAATGAGACTCTATTCATGTAGTGATTTGATATATTTATTAAATGTTGATTATAGATGAAAATTATACACGTTACAAGTTGAAACCTTTTTGCATGAAAATGGCACACATTACGAGGTAATTGATTGAGACCTCAGACCAGTTGTCTTAAAGTGATAAGTAAAGTAATAATCTACTTGTCAGGTACAACCTACACTCGTGAGTGATAATAAGGATAAATAAAGGAAAAAATTAGCCCAAAAATCCTAGCTTTTGAGGGTGTTACAATTTTAACTGTTGTTTTTGGGGCCCTTTTGGAGACTTTACTTTATGTTGATGGTTATCAATCCCGTCCCCTTAATGCTTTAGCACTTTTATTCTTTGATTATGCTTTAATTTCATTCCATCTTTTGTGGATAGTGACTATGAGATCTTATTATTATTATGATGTAGGACGAAGCTTTCACCTTTTATGTCTCATTCGCATGTGTTGCTTCTTAGCATGATTTCTTTCTTAGCATTCTATCGTTTTATCTTCTGTGTTTGACTCTACTTGAAAAGGCTTGCTAACCATTCTTACCTCATTTTTATTAAATGAATCTGTGTGTTTCAACTTAGAGTGGTTAAATTATCACCCTTGTTCTTTACTTTGATGGCACTCTCTTGGCAGTGTGACGCTTTCACTTTTCATGACTTAAGGTGGTCACACCTTTCGCGGTTTTCTTAGGAAAGCCCTTATATTTTGACTAGGCATGATTCTCAAAAATAAGTGTTCATTTGACTTTCCATCCATTACTAGATAAGGATTTTCTCACTTGATAAGTTGTACCATCAACATTTTACTTAGGCACACCCATTTTCTTTTGATAATTCAAGCTTTTATTATTGCTTGGTCGCATAAATCTTTTCTACTTCCACCTTGGTTTGGAAAATGCTTTCATAACATCCTCTCTTGGTCCACCTCTTTCTTTAGCTAAACATGATGTTTACTCATTCTCACCATTTTGGTCGAACATTACAATCTCATGTTGTCATTTATATGTAAAAGCTAGTGAACTGTGCTCGCTTTATTTTATTAGTCCTGCATCAGCATCATCGTACTTGCTTTCGTTGATGTTTGTATTTGCTCCATCTTCCTTTTATGGTACTTTGAACATTTAGAAACTTTTTAGTAAAATGGAACCTTTGATAGAGCTTATCTACTGTTCTTTATATTATTATTCAATACACCATAAATGAAGTTTTTAAACTCTATATGCGGAGTTAAAATTATAACACATGCAACATAATAAATATTAGTATTATATTTTAACTCTTTATTTTTTTTAATATTCATTGTGAGTTATATGCTATATTTTTAATCATGCTTATGGAGTTTAAAATTTTGACTAACAATTTATTGGATAATAATACATTATTAAATACTTGTATTTTAAGTAAAAAAAAAAACTAATTCTAACATGAACTAATTAAAATAAAAATATTATTCAAATTAAATAAAAATAAAGTAAAATAATTTAAAGACATTAATCTAATTACACAAATAATTAGTTAAAATAAATAAATTTAAAACATCAAATTGAGTCAATCAAGAATTAATCAAACAAGATAAATAAAATAAATGAAACATGAAATAAGATTAGATAAAACATACCCAGGCTAAAGCCAACTTTAATTCAAGCATGCTTCTACTATGGGTTGGGTCAGTGGATATCCAAATCTGATTGGGTTGAAACAATGGTTTCACCCCTTCTTTTGTTATTTCCTTTTCTCTTTCACAATTACAACTTCTCTCTTTTTCTTTCTTTATTAAAACACCATTTCCCTTTTCTTAATAAAACCCGACTCTTTCTTTTTCTCTCCCCTTTCCAATCCCTAAAATCAAACCTTTGCTTTGCACCGGCTCCATTCTCCTTCAGCCCGTCCTGATGCCATCATTGTCACTGCCGCCTCTTACTTCTCCTGTCTTCAAAGCTTCCTTGGTCTGCCTCGATCTAGCCCATCACCAATCGCCGCCACAGCATTATGCCGCCTGTGGTTTCTACCTCCTTTAGTGTTGTGGTACCTTCTCTACCCTCAATTCATTCCCAGCTCGAGCTCCTAAGGAAAATTCTTGGCTTCTCTTTTGTTAAAACTTTATTAACTGTCCATTTTACAACCCATTCTTGCCTAAAATCTGTTTGAGTCTCTATGTTGCCTTGGGTTTGTATGAATGAATATATCTTGTGGCTTGAATTGACCGATTTCAATATTTACTGAATTGGGATGATTCTGGCTATTAAGAATTTGAGAATGTGTTGTTGGTGTTTAAATCTCTGCCTTTGGATTCTCAAGAGGACATTTATTACAGTCTAATGAGGGAGAGAGGAATATTGTAAAAAATGTTAAAAGGTGTCATTTTCATCCATTCTCCATACAAAATATAGTATTGACCTAACGTAGTCACTAATGGTTAGCTCTGCCACAAATTTGCCAGCATGCGTTAGTTGCATTATTCATATAATTGGGTTGGCCTAAAGCCTATAACTCATTACTTAAAGGCTAAGCCCATTACTACTAACCCAAACGTGAATCCAAAACCATTTAACATAAACCCATATAGCATCCCTGTAGCCATGCATCAATACACCCCTTTTTGAAAACTATCCTTGTCCTCAAGTTCAAAGCAAGGAAACTGTTGCTGAAAAGTTTGCAGAAACTCCCAAGTGGAATCGTCAGGAAATGTATTACTGCACTAAACCAGGACTTTGGTTATTATTTTTTTGCCCCTTTTTGCCATCCTTCGGTACCAAATCTGCATAAGTTCTTTGGCCAAGATACCATCCTCATCGAGCAATGGTTATGTAGGTTGAACTGGCATATCTCCCACATGTTTCTTGAGTTGAGACACACAGAATACTGGATGGACTTTAGACCCCTTTTAGTAATTGAAGTTTATAAGCAACTTTGCCAATTCTAGCCAGCACTTTATATAGAGGAAAAAATCGAGCTGACAGCTTCATGCAGAGCCTGTTCACAACAGACTGCTGTTAGTATGGCTGGAGTTTAACATACACCATATCTCCCACTGCAAACTCTTTATCTGTTCTCCGTTTGTTCGTGAGCTGCTTCATTCTATTCTTAGCTCGTTAAAGGTAATACTTCATCAATTTAAAGGCTGCCTATCTTGCCTGCAAACTTCGGTCAACCATGCTATTCAAGAATCTCCAAGTAGGTAAGGCATGTGGGAAGGTGTAGGTTGATCGTAGACCACTACATAGAGTGTTGTATGAATAGCATTGTGATAGGTTGTGTTGTACCCCCACTCGGCTATAAGAAGCCACTGAACCCACTATTTAGGAGCACAAGTAGGTCTTTAGGCATAAGTTATTGGCCATCCGTTTGAAGATGGTAAGCTGTGGACATTTGAAGTTTAACTCCCAAACTCTTAAATAGTTCTTGCCAAAAAATGTTCATAAACATTTTTCTCTATCTGAAAATATAGTGTTGGAACTCCATGCAGCTTAAAAACATGTTCCAAAAATAATTGTGCTATAGACATTGCAGAAATGGGATGAGCGAGAGAGATAAACTCGGTTCACCACTACCATGATAATATCCTTCCCATATGATTTAGGTAACCCTTCAGTGAAAACTATAGCAACATTTTGTCTAGATTCTATCAAGAGTAGGTAAGGGTTGTAAAAGTGCTAGAGAAGCAGTATTACCATACTTACATTGCTGGCATATAGAGCACGCGCTCACAAATTGTCGAACCTGCTTCTTTAAGCTTTTCTAGTACACCACGAAGCCAATTCGAGCCATTGTGGACTGTACCCTCAAATGTCCACTAAAGAGGAATCATGGAATATGTGCAAGAGATCCTTGCGAAGACTTTCATCCACTTTCATTACGAATTTACCTCTCCTACACAACTGTCCAGCTTGCTAAGTATATTTAGACTTAGCACCTGTTTTTGAGCTAAAGCTGATTAATGAGGTGCAAGACCTTAAAATCATTGTTCGAGGAAGCTTTGATTCGATTAAACAAATATGTATTCATCACAGTAATAGCTTGAATAGCATCCTCGAGACACCAAGAATGAGCATCAACCACTGAATTGGTAACTACTTTTCTATATAACACCTCATAATCCATCCCATCACTTTAAGGATCCATTTTTGCTGGGCAAGTGTTGTTATCTTCCGACTTAAGAGGAATCTTAAGCTCTGATGATCAGCTTTTATTTTAAAATGTTTGCCTATCAAGTAAGCCCCCCATTTTTTGATTGCCGATAAAATGGCCAACATTTCCTCGTCATTTACTAATAAGGTTTGGTGCTTAAGGGAAAGAGCCTTCTTGAAATAGGACAGAGGCTGACCACGTTTGTCATGACCCACTTTTCACTAAAAATCATTACAAATTTTTCATTTTTCGTTTATTGTTTAATTCTTACATTTCTCTCCTCGTGATCATCTTACAAACAGTTGGGCTATGATTTAGTGTTAGTCCTCTTACACTATTTACCATTCAATTTTCATATCACATTTACATGTCAGGATTTACTATTCTTTGACTTTAATTAAATACATTCATAAATGTATTTACATAACTTTACAACCTCGATATTATACCCATGTACTGTACTGTGCATTTACATATGCAGATACAAAAACTATACAAGCGTGTATAGATTTTCCTCGATGGGAAACAGCGGACAATGGGAATGCAAGATTACTGCCGCTCTCGTTCTATTGAAAGTACTCTATAGAGGGGGAAAAATGAAAGAGTGAGCAACCACACGCTCAATAAGGTAATTATGCAAGTAAGTAGATAACTAAATTATCTACAAGAACATAATGTCATGCCTTAAAATACTATTTCCTTAATTTCACATTAAAAGCATGAATTGAAAAACTGATATAATACGTACATATTTAATCACGTGTATTGAAATCATGTTGAGTTCGTAAATACAAGCATTTCATGCAAAATACTGCATATTTGTAAACTCATAATGCCTGTAAGGTAAATCATGTCATTTAAATTCAAACATGTAAAATATGGTATTCAGCAATTAAAACATGTCAATCAGGTTCTGACCCACTCCTCAGGTCTACCCGAAATTATAAAAACATGTGATATAATCATGTGAGGGTGGCTAAATGCAATAATAACCTGAACTATGGCCATATCTTATACTGTGATCTCAGGCTACACGGTACCTAGTGTGTGGGGCATCACAATGTTGTGGACCCATATGGTCTAGGGTGCCTGCCATAGGTCTTATCCCACATCACGGTCTGGGGGTTCTTGCCATAGTTCTTATCCACTCTATGTTTGGGGTGTCTGCCATAGGACTTAGCCCACATCATGGCTCGGGGGTGCTTACCATAGGTCTTAGTCACCCTATACCATGCCTGTAACCAACCCATGTCTCAAAATTCACGTGCGAACATCTCATCCGTGTGACACTCAATTTACACAAGGCAATCAACACGGCTTTAAATTATGTCATGTATATCACATTAAAACTACAGTGCGCGTCTTGAGTGCGATACACAGTCAGCACCCCGTTTAAATACTGCCGTATGCATATCACAAAATCAACCGCTAGTGCGAGTAACACTCCAGCACTAGGTCATGCATAGTTCACATTTCAAAACAAGTACGAGTAATCGCTCTAGTACTATGCTATGCACAAAACTCATTAAAATCAAGTATGAGTAATGCTCCAGTACTATGTCATGCATAAACCATGTAAAACTGAGTACGAGCAACGTTCTAGCATTCTATCATGCATAAATCACATAAAACGTAATACGAGCAACGCTCCAGTACTAAAATATGCATCTCATGAAAATCTAGTGCGAGTCATACTCTAGTACTAATTTATGTGAAAACATATAAAATCAAGTGCGAGCAGTGCTCTAGCACGATTTGTTCTCACATAATTCGATAGATGTCTTTTTTAAAAAGGGATGATGTCAAAACATTAAAATTAGCACCATAATTTGGCTATTTTGTGTATTTCACAAAATCATTGGCCAGTTTATCTATTCTTCTGCTAAACAGCAGAAAAACATTCAAAAATATGTTTTCCATGCTTTTTAGGATTTTTCCTAAACTTTGACTTTTTACCCTTAGTAAGGGAAAAATCGAAATTTTTTCATGTCGGATCCCTACCGAAATTTTTTCATATTCAAAAATTCATATACAATTTAAATACTCGAAGATCTACCTAAAATACGTATAGTTACCTCTAACCACTCACAAAATTTCCTTACCTCAAATCATTCTGATCACTCTGCCTTTTCTATCGCTACCGATCACCCGATCCATTTAGTTCCCAGTACGTTCTTTGGAGATGCAGATAATCACTTATCAGGTTTAATACAGTACATTTTACTCGTATTTCACTTTTACTGGGCTTAATTTACAGCATTGGGCCCGTTTACTCTTATTGGGTTTGACTGCACCTTAATGAGCCTTAATCAGTCTTAAGCCCATTTTTCACTTACTATTCCCTTTATCAAGGCCCATTAGGCTCATTGGGGCCATCAACACTTATTGGGCCTCGGTTTAGGCTCTTTGGACAGCTCATACAATTATTTACGACAATCAATTTCCAATTCCAAAACATAACTCATTTTATACAGAAATAAATCTGTAACTTATGCGATGAATTTTCAACGTGCATAACTATGCAAATTATCATAAATAAGATTTACTTACCCGAGATTCTGTTATAGCACGCAAATCGAGGCTGATCCGAACTCTCGTTTGTCATCAATTGTCGCGCTACACGTTTGTGTAATTAAAGCGAGTCAATTTCAGTCAATTACAATTTCAAATAAATTTTTCGAAAATTAAATCGGTCAATTTTGACCGCTTACCGGCTTATCCTTAGCCCGATTGCATCACCGAATTTTTCTTCCTATTTTTCCTCTTTTTCTTTTTCTTTCTTTTTCCCTTTTCTTTTCTTTTTTTTTTCCTTTCTAGTTGAACCGGTTCGGACCGGTTCAGTTCGGTTCAATCACCCTCGTCATTGTTCAGAGCTGCGCCGACCGGTTCTTCGCCTGCTTCCACTTCCAGCAGATCGGTGGGACCTAGCGAAGCATGAATCTGGTGCTGGCCGAGTCCAAGCTGGTCGGAAAGTGATCGATTCGACCCTTTCCCTTTTCGGCGTCGCTATCATTTTCTCTCTTTCGCCGTTGACGGCGCTGCCAGCCGTTTCACTAGCCGATTCAACCACCAATCGGTCTGTCTTCGCCTGGGGAACGTTCATCGGTTTCCCTTTTCTCTCTTGGTTTCTCTTGGCCCTTCCTCTTTCTCCTTCCGCCGGTGATTTCTCGTCGTTTTTCGCCTGGGTCGGCATCTGTAGTCCTTCCCCTTCTCGGCCGGGCTCTCTCTTGCTTTTGCAATCTCCTCCGTTCGTCGGAGAAGAAGGCTGAAGCCTTCTCTGTTTTTTTTTTCATCTTTTTTTTTCAATTACTTTTTGTTTTTATTTAATATATATTATATTATATTTTAATATAATATAATATATACAAAATATCTTGAACATAAAATATTTTTATTTTATTTTTATTTTTTTGAAAATAATTTTATTTATTAGTATTATTTAGAAATTTTTTTTATATTTTCGAGATAATTTCTTAATGTGAAAATTTTTTCAGATTATCCAAATAAATTCATATATTTATAAATTGAACTTGAAATTTAATTATTTATTTTTATTGATCAAAATTATATAAATTCATATTTATAATGATAATTTTTTAATAAATAATACTAAATTTCGAATCTTACAAGGTTAGCTCAAAACAACCTGTATTCCATAACGGGATGCATCGACTTTAACAATGAGCTTTACGGAAAAATTAGGCAACACTAATACTGGAGCCTTGACCATGGCTTTCTTCAGTTTAGAAAAAGCCTTTTGTACTTCAATAGACTAAGTGAAAGCATTCTTTTTTAATAACTCAGTGAGTGGTCTTGCCATGGCACCATATCCTTTAACAAAACAACGGTAGTAGCTTGTAAGTTCCAAAAACCCATGCAACTCCCTAACTAAGGTAAGAATAAGCAAAAATTTTCCTTGGACCCATGGACACCTTGCCTTGACTAATAATATACCCAGATATTCAATTTTTGTAGTTCCAAATGCACGCTTTCCCCTGTTGAGAAATAATTTGTGCCAGAGCAAAACATTAAACACTCTGCAAATGGTTTAAGTGAGCATGCAAGTTCTCATAATAAACTAAGATATCCTCAAAGAATACTAATACAAACTTCCTGAGGACTGGCTTAAAGACAGTGTTCATTAAGCTCTGAAATGTCGAAAGGGCGTTCGCTAGGCCATGGCGTAATTGAAAATTCATAGTGCCTCTGGTGTGTGCAAAAAGCTATCTTGTGTATGTCTAATGGATGCATTAAAATTTGATGATGTCTCAACCTTAAATCGAGTTTTAAGAAGAACATAACAGTACTGATAGGCTCGTTCAGTGGCTCTTCAATTAGTGGGATGGGAAATTTATCTTTGACAATCATCTTATTAACTTCTCGATAATCAACACAAAACCTCTAGGAGTCGTCTTTAATTTTTTCCAACACCGTCGGGGATGCAAATAAACTAAGACTATCAGGTATGATCCCTACCTCCAGCATCTCATTGACCATTCTCTCTAGTTCATTCTTTTAGACTATAGGGTACCCATAGGGTCTAATTTTGAAGTTGGCTGACGTATTAGTAAGTGGTACTTTATGGTCGTGTGCGAGGAAGGGGTAGACCCTTAGGCAATTGAAATAATAACAATACCTCATATTCGAGAGAGAAATCCTTGCAAATCGTCTATAAAAGATACTCCACTTTGCAAGTCAGTTGCTGACGATGGCAGTTTATCTTCATGGTGACTAGTAACCAACAAGGCCAATGATCCCCTGTTTGAAGAGTAAAAGAGCTTGCTGTTTTGCTTTGTTAACATGAGTAAAATCTATCCCGATGCTATTCCTATCCATGTTACATAGTGCCCATCCCAAGTGAATCATGGGGATAAGTCCCTGATATCCCATAACATAAGACCAAGAGTAATTAGCCATTGTACACCCAGTACCATGTCACACACTTTAAGAGGTAACACGAAAAAAATCTGGCACTTGTTGTAGCCCCTGAACCTCCTAATTAAGATTCTGGCACGTTTCTTTGGCTTGAACCACCTCTCCATTTGGCACTTCTATAGAGAGCCCTCGAATAGGCTTGAGACTGCCACCCACTTGCTTAATCATACTCGCATCAGCAAAGTTACGAGTACTTCCTGTGTCTAACAATATCGGCATCTTTTGATTCTTAATTTGGCCTTCTGCTCACAAAGTTTGGTACCCCTCAATTTCCAACAGGGCATGGAAAGAAATCACCGTCCCATTCTCATCCCCCTGCTCTGCTTCTATCTCTTCTATGTGTTCAACACAATGAAGAAATTCATCTCCTTCCATTTCATCATCCTCTACACCATTCATCAACAAGAGATAGAGCTGGAATTTCATGCATTTATGTCCTATTCCATATTTTTGGCAACATTACATGCAAAGACCCTACCTTTCTTGTCTAGTAGGAAGTTTAGAATTTCTAGTGGTATTAAGATTCAGTTGGGCATCCACATTCTTAGAGTTTTGGTTAGTGGAATATTTATGGGAACTACTGTTAACCGTAAATAAAGGAATGTTTGGGTTGGGTAGCAATGGTAGCGGGTTGTAAGTCTTAGCTGGGTAGCTGTATACAGTGTAATTGGGGGGCGTAAGAAGGGGTGTTTGGTATGGGGTATATGGTTTTTGGGTTAAGATTGGGGGCCAATACAAAGATTCCAATTAATTAGCTAAAGTAAAAGCATGAGTAATGTTTCGAAGGAAGAAAAGTCTACTAATTTAAAAAATTTCTTCTCGAAGATTGCTTACAAATATGCTAAGCGCATAGTCTGATGGCCGCTAGACAGAGTTGAGGGTGGCCAGAAATTCTTCTTAATATTCTTCTACAGTACCTGTTTGCCTTGAAGTAACCAAGTCAAACATGGGGTTGTCAAATTTAGTATCCGAAAACCGTTTCTTAATTTCTTGAACATGACTCTACCATAGAAAGGCTGACAAACCTCCATTAGCATTAGCAAAAAATTGGTGCCACTGTAATGCCTTCCCTTTTAGATGCATTTATAACCACTCTAACCTTCCCTTCCTCTGGAATTTTTTCCACCTCAAAATACTGCTCCACCTTAAGTACCCAGCCTGAAAAATCTTCTACCTCAAACTTAAGACAATCCAGCCTTGAATGCCTATAGCTTTGAAGAATTATTTCTCTCGACTCCATGACATTATCGGCCTCGTTTGGAACCTATTTGAGTTTTTGTCCTAAAGAGCTCGAGGCTGTTTCAGCTGCAAGTATCTCCTCTGCCAACTAAAAAACCTCCTTACCTATTCATCCTCTACCATTTTAGACTAAACCTGTTTAAATAACTCCCTCATCTCAGATCCTAGTTGTCCCATTTCAGCTCGCGTTTGCATTAATCTTTGGTCTGCTTTAGTTTCGATACGCTCCATTTCCTTTTACTGTTGAGATAGCTCTTTCTGAAGCCTAGTAGAAATTCCTTCTGCCATGTTTTCAGATTGCCGGAACGAGGAGCTTTGATACCTCTGATGCCGGTGTTTGAATCTTTACCGTTGAATTCTCAAGACGACGTTGATTACAGTACAACGAGGGAGAGATGCCAAAAGATGTCATTTCCATGCATTCTCTGCACAAAATATAGTACTGACCTAACGGCCTATGACGTCACTAATGATTGGCTCTACCACAAACTTGCCTGCATGCATTACTTACATTATTTATAGAATTGGGCTGGCCTAAAAGCCTATAACCCATGACTCAGGCTAAGCACTGTTATTACTAACCCAAACATAAATCCAGAACCCATATAACGTAAACCCATCAGCATCTATGCAGCCATGCATCAAAATGAAGTCTTAATTCTTAGGTTTCGGGTTCTTTGCAAAATGGGGAATTAGTTATGATAAATTTGGGAGTTGTATTTGGCTAGGTGCTTGATATTTCCTAATTCAATCTTGGTTCTCGGCTAAATGTGTTTGCTAAGCTGGGTTAATTTTTTGTTGTCTAGTGGGAAAATTTATTCTTGAACCTGCTGGGAGGATTGATTTTTAAATCTGTTGGGGGTTGGTTGTTTACAAAACTCAAAATTATGGTTTCGAGATTTAGTTCTTAAGGATTGATTGAAGGTGTTGGGTTCTTTTGTGATGTTGGTCGGGTATGGTAAAGGTTGTAGTCGTCATCCCCTCTGATCGATATCCCCCTCATGTTAAATTTTCATTCATTATAAATAAAAACCCCCCTTAAAGTTTAGATAATCTTAGGATTTTTTTTTTTTTTTTTCCGTTTGAGTTTAACGTGACTTATATTCAAAAATTCGATCCTTATCATATATGTACCAAGAATCGGAGTGCTATCAGAAGAAGGCCAAAGCCAATGAATTCTTTTTGTTGTTTTGTTATTTTTATTTTAATTAAATTAACTCCTATCCTAATTCTCTAACCAATTAATCTTAAACTAAATAATCAACCAAATTTAATTAATTAATTAATTAATCAATTTTAATTATTTTTATATAAATTATCTTAATCTAACTTAGTCCTAAATTAATCTTTAATTTAAAAATGATTCTAAAATTAAAAAGAATCCTAAAAAAGAATCCTACTAATCTAAAAATCAATTATAATATTCTATATATACTAATTTAATATATACAATCAAATTTAATTAAAATAATGTAATTTATCAAATTTAAATCAATTTAATTTTTTTTGTTACAAAGAGAAACACAATCAACAATTAACGTAAATCGAACCCTCTTGGGAATCCTACTCCTATCTGAATCTAAAAACTGATACAAGAAAGATATGTAGCAACTCATATTCATTATCCAACTCGCAAGCATCCTTTGGAAGAGCGTATGCATAGAAATTCCCTTCACGAAGCACATGTCGTATCGTACAACCCCAGTCTCTTGACATTATATCATTAATGCCCTGAATAGTAACCCCATAATGATGGACTTTAGTATTTACTGAGTTAATTACACATATAACAACCAAAGCATCTGCTCACACACCACGCTCTTGTAACCTTTCTATCGTTGCATCAACGTACCAAACCGTAAGGCTTGTAATTCAGCAACTATATTACTATACAATAGTCTATGTGCTTGGAACCCGGTTAACCATTCACATGTATTCATTCTTATTAACCCACTCGCATCGGCCACCCCCAGCTTACCTTGCATCGCACCATCTGTATTGACTTTAACCACACCATCAGCAGGTGCATCCCATCCTAGTATCCATAATCCTTAACTCGCTTCTTCTACTGACAGACCACTTTTGTATTTCAGCTGCACTCGCCATTATATACATAGTAAACGTCTCAGGATCTAGCCAGATAAACTCTGGCTCAAAGACCATTCTGCATCTTTGATGCCATATCCTCCAGATTGCAGCTATGAAATAATAGCTCCGACTATGACTTTTACTAATCCTAGATCCTTCTCCACACAAATTAGCTTCACACTCAGGTTTTAAATTACTTAAAAAGAACCCATTCATAACCACTCATTGAACCAATATATGCCATACACTTCTAACATATGGACAATCCCGTAGAACATGCAACACCGATTCCTCTTTAACTCCACACAACTGACATAACGCCAAGCTTGTTAACTTTTAGCAGTAACGCAACAAATTTGTAGGTAGTTTTCATCTAAATCAACCACAAAAAATGAATCCATCTTTACGGACCAGGTGTTTTTCACAGCCAATTCAAGTCCTGCTCCTCTACAACACCATGCTTCACCATTATGTTGTTGTATGCCGCCTTAGCCGTATGCTCCCCATAGGACGTCTTACCCTAAATCCAACAATCCTCCTTATCATTTACCCTTGACAACGGCGTTCCAAGCACCCGCAGAGCTACTCCACTAGGCAAATGCGTAAATAATAACTCAGTATTCCATTCACCCTGACCTGACATATAATCACTAACAATAGCTTCAATATTAACCACATTGGGAAATTCATTTAATTTACTGATTAAAGGTCCACCCAACCAGTTATCCATCCAAAAGTATGTAGAACAGCTATTACCCACTCTTTTGACTGAACCTAAAGCAAGAGAACTACAAGCTCCCATCAATCCGTTCCAAGATCAAAACCAACCTGACTCTAAGGTTAGACATCTAGCCTTCGAACCTATTAACCTGTGACGACTGTCCTCCCCGCACCAGGTCACAGTCTCACTCAACTGTACTGTCCGTTTTGGTTGCTCCACAAGCCCATCACGATTTTATCGGGGAATACTGCCCCATTTCGCGTCCCACGTGTTCGAACCCAAAACCTTAAAGTCTTTGTTCTCACACACATGATACCAATTGATCCATTTGGAACAATTGGTATCATGTGTGTAAGAACAAAAACTTTAAGGTCTTGGGTTCGAACCACGTGGAACTCGAAATGGGGCAGTATTCCCTAATAAAATAGTGAGGGGTCTCTGGGGTTGCCAAAGCAGACAATATGACTGAATGAGACTGTGACCCGGTGTGGGGAGGACAGTCGTCACAATAATACTCGTGTTTTATTGTCAAAGGCCTTTTTTCGAACCCCACTGGGAACGTTCTCACTTGATTCATCAGTAATGTCCACTTTGACAACCCCACAAGCCCCTCATGATTTTATCGAGGTAAATACCTCATTTTGTGTCTCACGTGGTTCGAACTCAAGACCTTAAAGTCTTTGTTTTTACACACATGTTACCAATTGTTCCAATATTGTGACGACTGCCCTCCCCGCATCAGGTCACAGTCTCACTTAACCGTATTGTCCGTTTTGGCAGCCTCATAGGCCCCTCACGATTTTATCGAGATAAATACCTCACTTCGCGTCCCACGTGCTTCGAACTCAAGACCTTAAAGTCTTTGTTTTTACACACATGATAGGTTTTGAGTTCGAACCACGTGGGATGCGAAGTGAGGTATTGTCACACCCTACTTCCAGGTGTCCTTCATCCATACGTATACTACTATCGGTTGGGCTATGAGTCAATGTAATTACTAAATTTTCATAAATTTACAGCGAAAATATTTACAACTTTAATTCACACTCCCAGGTGTGTGTGTGTAGATATACAAAATCAATTGTTTAATATAATATCTTTACATAACATCCCCGTACATTACGACATTAATTCATAACTGTGTGATACATTATAATAGATACAAAATGCTCGTGTGTATACAAATCTTATACCTTTGCAACTGGTGGGAGCTGTCAAACCCAAAAGGAATCTAGAGACCACCGCACTGTCCTACTTCTCAGTAGGACAGTGCCAGGTGTGTGTGTGTGTGTAGATATACAAAATCAATTGTTTAATATAATATCTTTACATAACATCCCTATAAACTGTTTACGACATCAATTCATAACTGTGTGATACATTATAATAGATACAAAATGCTCCTGTGTATACAAATCTTATACCTTTGCAACTGGTGGGAGCTGTCAAACCCAAAAGGAATTTAGAGACCACCGCACTGTCCTACTTCTCAGTATCTGGAGGGGAAAAAATAGTGGGATGAGCAAACCACAGCTCAGTAAGGAAATAGATGCTAACAGGTAGATATTGTACTATCTACATAACCCATGCTTGCATAAACAAACCATGTTTCAATATAAAAGGAAATATTACTAGAAAATACATTTAAACATTTATTTCTCGTAGGCATTTTCATGTGAAACCATATGCAATACTTCTAATTAAAACATGTCATAAAATAGTACTATCATAGCACGAACATTCAAATCAAGAGATTTATCAATCACAAAATCTCTTTGCTTTTCTCAAATCATTTCTTTTCATCAAATCTCTTTCTTTTCTGAGTTTCTCAATTTCTCTTATCTCTGAGACAGGTATAGAATTCTCGGTAATCTAATATCCACGACATATGACCATAGTCAGTGATCACAGGCCTCACTGATCAGGTGTACACAGGGCATCACTTTGCCTGAAGGGGGATGGGTCAGTCCTACCATCCGGCTCATCTCAATCAACATCATCTCCTCATATCACATATACTCACGGTATAAGGTACGCCATGTGTCATCTACGCGATACTTGTACTCACGTGCACCCATCACGGTGCATAGTATACCAACGGACAACTATACAGTTCAACGTACGACCATGGACCCAATCCATCTACCAACTCCAATAGACTTTTCATCCTGAACCATGTCTCATATAACACGCGAGCAAATCAGCGTGACACACAGTCATCGCAAGGCTCCAGCACGGTATCTCTCAGTGTGAGCAACTGCTTCTAGCACTGTATCATCTCAAACTCAGCAAAACTAGTGCGAGCAATACTCCTGCACTTTTCTCAAATCCATCGTGCGAGATGAACTCCAACAGGTCATATCAAATCATAGAAACATGTGTGAGCTAACACTCTAGCACATTATCATTATAAAACCACGTGCGAGTCACGCTCCAGCACGGTTTATCAAAACGTGTAGACGTATTCGAGTGAAGCTCCAGCATAGTCAAAATCATTAAAACGGATGTGAGCTAGAGCTCCAACACCATTTCACATCTCAAATCTGATAGGTGGCTATTTTCTCTTTTAAAAATTCAAAACATGTTTATTTACTTAGCATGTCGTCCCATGCTAAACAAGCAAATCTAGCCAACCTATCCATCATCATTTCTCAATCGCAAATCAATACGTAGTAGAGAGATAATCAAAATCATGCATGTCATGCTATTTCCTTACCACATCCCATTTTCACAATATATATATACCATAATACATTTCCATTCACATAATTTTCAATAGCTAAGCATAATATTTCTAGCGTCATACTACCGAAATCGCAGTAAAATACATACGAATATCTCTATCGCTAACATAAAGTCTCTTACCTCGAATCGCGCTTGTATTTCCTTCGTCTTGTTTGCTCCGTTCACCGTATTTCGCGTATTTCAATGTACACGTGTAAATAATTAAGTTATTTTCCTTTCCTTCTACTAAACATACACATTGTCTTTTACTTGTCTATGCATGCTTCCCAATCCTTAAATCACATTTCACTCTTCCACTAATATCATTTTATCATCTCTTAAGCTTCTATGGTGTGAGAACTGTGAATTTTGTATACCTCATTTATGAGAATTGTAATTTTGTGTATGTAATTATGATATGTATATGTACACACAAGTTTTAAATATGATGAAGTATAAGAAGATAATGTCCTTAAGTCTTCAATGTGTATTGATTAAAATATGGACTATGGGGTAGATTTTGAGAAGTTTTACATTGAGTTTTTTGCAAATTAATCTGTGAAGGCCAGATCGATCTCCAAGGATGAGAGATCGATCTCATGGCTCCAGAATGCAGAAAAATATGCAAGAACTGATAGGCAGATCGATCTCATAGGCAAGCAGATCGACTTCATGAAGCATTCTGTAAACAACAGATCGATCTCCTCAAGGAGCAGATCGATCTCATGAAACGTTTTGTAAACAGAAGATCGATCTCATAATTGGAGCAGATCGATCTCCTAGGCATAAAATTACCCCCAAAACGTTCCCAAATTCAAAAGTAGATCGATCTCCTATAGGAGCAGATCGATCTCCTACCCTCCGTCTATAAAAGAACTCCTGGGTTTTCTAGCATTTCATCTTTTCTCTCTCTAAGAAACCGAAGCCCTAGCTTTCTCTCTCTTCCAAAGCCCCATTGTCGTACGAATCAAAGGTTGTGGCAAGAGGGAAAGTTGTTCCTCATCCAAAGGAGGCAACATACTTGGAAATCGTAGGAAAAATCGAATCGAGGTGTGAATAGAGCACTGCACGAGTTTCGGGTAAATTTTTAAACTTCGATCTTGAATTTTTAAAGTAATTTTGGTGATCATGGCTGTAGGCATTGTGATGAAATAGCCAGGAAAGGATTAAAGATTGATGAAATTGTAATTTTGTGGGAGTAAAGATGATATTACACAATTGTGGTAATTTTGGAATTTATGACTATACGTTTAGAATTGAGGCAATAAGGTGAATTGGGCATGAAGATTATACATGAAAAATGTAAGATTTGAGATGTAATGCATGGGAGTGTGGGTTGTGATAGAATTATGAGAATTGAGTTATTTGAGTATTTAACGAGAATGTGAGCAAATGTGTGCTCGATGATGTGATTGAGATGAATTATTGATGTTTTAATATCGTTTGGATAGCCCAGGAGTTTCAGAGGGGAATGCGTGGCTAGTCCGTCGTTTGGGGGAACGATTGCACTATACGAGGTGCAACGAGGTAAGGGAAAACTTAAACTCATTTGTGTGTGTGTGATTTTGTGATGAATATTGTAGCATGAAATGTGAAATTGTTTTACAACCGTTTTGAGTTTAAAAAATGAAAATGTGATTTGGGCTTTACGTTAAGGCGTATTGAGATTTGAGAAATATATACGTTGTTTTGCTGATTTGAGCTCGGTTTTGACATGTTTTGTGTTGAGTACAAAATGATTTTTGAGATGAGTTTTATGAGAAAACCATTATGAGCGCTACGTGAAGGCAAAACAATTTTATTTGATAATGGCTATTACTGAGACTTAGGCGTGTCATGTTGAATACACATCGGATTTTGCTCTTGTAGCATGTAAGATCGGGCGGTGCTCTAGTAGCATGTAAGATCGACTCCTCCATTCTGGTAACGTGAGAAGACCTCGCTCCGCGGCAGCGTTGGGTGGCATTGCTCTGATAGCATGTAAGACCGAGCTGTGCTTTGATAGCATGTAAGACCGTCGGCTGTACGACTCTGATCAAGTCTACAGCGAACCATGGCCATGGGTGTATTATTGTCAACGAAATCTCTCGATTAGGGATGTCCGCCTAGGGGACGAGTTCAATCATTTTGATGTGCCATGACGAGTTTTATATGAGTTTTATTTGCCTAGTCTCGTTTTACATATGAGATTGTGTTTTGTGGCTGCGCTACATGCATTACTAACGCGGTGATTTTTATCACGTTTTATGATAAAATGTCATTATCGCATCATGTTTTATACATGCTTATTCCACATGCTTGTAACTACTTGCAACCATGGTTTTGTGTTAAGCCATTGATTATCATGTTTCTACATGAGCTTTGATAAAAGAGTTGAGATGATGTTTTAATTATTCATGCTCCATTTTTCACTGAGTTTATTTTACAAAATAAAATGATTGTATTGTGAAAATCATTTTTCTTATTAATGAGTCCCTTACCCCCTTACTGAGCGATTTAGAAGCTCACCCTGTTTTATATCCCCCCAGATTTCTTCAAGTGAAAAGGGTTTTCCTGCGACGTACGAAGTAGTGGCTAGTGGAGGACTTGAGCTCTAGGTCATATATTGTATTTGAGGTATAATTTACACTTCATGTACCCAGACTTATGTTGTATTTACAGACACTTGATGTACAATGATGTATGGGATGTATTAGGATTAATTAACCTTGAATTGAGTAATAGATATGGTATAATATATAATTATGAGATGATGAGATCCTAAGGTGAAAATTATAAATTATGTATGATGATGCATGACACTGTATATGAATGCACCCTTAATTGTGAATGGATGGATAAAAAGTTTTAAATTTGCCATATTTTTCGCGCTTTCGGGGCGTCATAGAGTTTTCTTAGTATCAGAGCTTAGGGTGTTTAGTACTGTCAGTGTCGGTCAAGTGAAATAGAATACATCCTAAGTATCTGTATAAATCTGGTCATGAACTGAAATTGAGGATTAAGATTTCAATCAAATTTGATGTGTACGCGTAGGAAACGTATTAAGATTGAGAATGAGTGGATGATGAGGTCGTTTGAGGAGGCAGGTAGAGCCAGCTCCGCCACCTGCCCCACAATTGGAGAGTCCTAACTCTTGATTTAACTGGATTGAACGTGATGTGCGACAAGGTTTTGAGCAAATGGCAATGCTATTCGCGTAATATTTTGGAGTTAATGCCTCGGGTACTACTCCTACACCACCACAAAGACCTCCCGTACCCCCAGTACAGATGGACCCAGTGCCTCCCGTCACTCAGCTTGATGACAGAAGTATGGTCCGACTGAAGGACTTTTTAAAAATGAATCCATCTGCATTCAAAAGGAAAAAGGATCCCACAGAGGCTGAGGAGTGGCTGACTGAGTTGAGAGTCATATTTGACTATTTGGGATGCACTGATGCTAAGAGAGTCAGTATGGGCGCTTATATGTTGAAAGGGAGAGCTCGAGATTGGTGGGGTATTACTTAGGGTATTCTGATGTTCAACCAAGATGTGATTAGCTGGGACGAGTTACAAACGACATTTAGGGCCCAATATGTACCACGAGCTGCTCAGAGAAGGAAGTAGGCAGAGTTGTTGAATCTGGTACAGGGCGATATGTTTGTGGACGATTACAAGAGCCGATTTACCGCTCTACTGAGCTATGATCCAGAGACCTTAAAAAATGAAGAGCTTCACGCTGAGAGATTTGTGTATGGATTGAAGCCCATCATTAGAGATTGATTGATAGAGTTATATATTACTGAGTTTGGAGTTGCTCTGAGACAAGCACAAGAGATTGAAAGGGGAATCAAAATTGTACAATCTTAGAATGAGTTCAGTGCAGTGACTCAAGATAAGGGCAAGAGGCCAACGATTTCCCAGGCAGATGTTCGGAGAGGTTTTTTCAGAAGAGGAAGGATTGAGATACAGAAGGGCAGATTGGAGAGACATAGAGCTTATCCTATCATCAGGGAGACCCCTCAAAATGTCAGGCCTGAGATAAGAGTTTGTAAAAATTGTGACCGATCGCATGAGAGAAATTGTACTAGGTTGATCCACAGATGTTTTAGATGTGGAGACATGGGTCACAGGGTAAAAGACTGTCCTCAACCTCAAAAACCACATGCTTTGGAGCCTACTAGACAGCAGCCTCAGAGAGTGAATCCCCCAAGACGGGCCACTGTTGCAGAGAAAGGAAAGAAGCCCGTTACAGTGGGACGTGTTTGCTCTGGACAAGGAAACAACAGACACTTTAGCAGAAACCATAAGAGGTACACTCTCTGTCTGTAATCATAAGGCTCATGTGTTGATTGATTTAGGGTCCACTGTTAGCACTGAAATTTATATATGTTTAGAACCTTTTTACTTAGTTATTTGATTTGTTCTTTGCTATATTAGGTATGTTTTATGTGTTTTTTTGCATTTATGCAGGAAAAAGAACAACATGGAGAAGTTAAAGCTTTTGGAACTGATTCTGATGATTCTGTGAAGAAGTGAAATTACAGGATGCTGATCGTGACTTATGCTGCAGCAATAGAAGAAACTGGACAGTGCAGAGCAGATCTGGGGAATCAATACCATTGTCGCAGCATAGCATTCTGATTAGGGCAACATTGTTTTTCCACGTGGCATTCCGCATTTTAGTGCCTGGGAACCTTATATATAGTCTTTTTTTTTTTCAGAATATCGAGGGAGGCTGCGGCAGAAGGCTTCAGGATTGATTTAGCTCCATAGAAACTCCATCTTTTACATTTTTTTCAATCAATGTTTATTCTAGAGATGATGATTTGGAATTATTGGATGTTTATCATGATTTCTAGGAACTAAACTCCTTTTTCCTAGAATCGATGTAGCCAACTTTGGGCAGATTGCAATTATTTTGTGATATTGTTTGGATGATTTCAATTATGTTTATTTAATCTACTTGTTCTTAATGCTCTAGTTGATTGGCCACCAATTGGATGAATTAGTATAGGAATCCGACACTCGGGAGAGGGAATTATTTATATGCACAAGGATAGACTAACATAGGACATTGTTGAATCGGGAGGTTGACAATTCTTATGAGCCATAGAAAAACGGATTACCATTGCTTAATGAACTCTATTATTTAATTCTGAATCGGGAGGTTAGGATTAGGTAATTTGGGTATGACTGTTTAAAACTCGGGAGAGATAAACAGGAAATAGTTTCGGCTATAAACAAATTGAAATCAAAAGAACAATTGATCAAAGGAATTGTATGAACCCTAGTTAGGTGAAATCGAGTTCTAGGAATATTTTGTCATTGATATTTTCATTCATAATAATTGTGATTTGTTTTAAGTAATTTGTTCCGTAATTAATAGTTAGAATAGTAATTAGGATCTTAACCATTATAAATTACTTTTTCTAAATAAAGTTCAAGGTTGTTGATTACATTGATTTGCGATAGGCACAATTCCCTGTGAAACGATACTTATATTTACTCTATACTCGAAGACTGACCTGTGCACTTGCAGTAGTATTTCATTTAAGCACGAAAAGTTTTCTGGCGCCGTTACCGGGGAATTGTTGTTTCGTTTTTCGTTAACACTGTTTCCCAATAGCCTTTACTTTAATTTAGATTTTTTATTTTTGTTTTGATTTACTCTCTACAAATTTTTATTTTAGGTGAATGGTAAAAACCCGCAGAAGTGGAAATATAGACATAAAAGAAGAGTTAGATCCAGAAATTGAGAGAACCATCAGGCAAATTCAACAGAACAGATTTGAAGAGAAAGACAAAAATTTAATCATGGCAGAGGAAAATCAGCAGCAGCGAGCTATACGCAATTACTTAAGCCCAGTTGTGACTCAAAATTTTGCTGCTATAAGAGAGGTTCCTGTAAACTGTAATAACTTTGAGTTGAAGCCGGCATTGATCAATATGGTTATGCAAAATCAGTTTGGAGGTTCGGCCTTAGAGGATCCTAACACACATTTGACAAGTTTTCTGCAGATTTGCAGCACCATTAAGATTAATGGAGCCCCTGATGATGCTATTCGACTGAGATTGTTTCCATTTTCTCTTCGGGATAAAGCCTTGAGCTGGTATCAAAATTTTGCCAGCAGGAAGCATTCCGACATGGGCAGTGATGGCACAAAAATTCTTAGCAAAGTACTTCCCACCAGGAAAGACAATGCAGATGAGATTAGAAATTGCCCAGTTCACACAGTTGGATCAAGAACCATTACATGAGGCATGGGAGCGATTTAAAGAGTTATTGCGTAAATGCCCTTAGCATGGATATGTTGAAGGAAACCAGATACAAGTTTTCTACAGAGGCATGACTTCGCAAACACGAGCTACTGTGGATGCTTCAGTAGGAGGTTCACTGTGGTCCAAGACACCTAATCAAGCTATGCAGTTAATTGAAGAGATGGCTATAAACAGCAGCTAATGGCCAAGTGAAAGAGCTAATGTCAGAAGAGTAGCAGGTATGCATGAGTTAGATACGCAGACAGCCATCCTAGCAAGACTTGAGCAGATTTCAACACAAATTTCTTCAATGGGTATACAAGGGTCGCAAGCTATGATTCATCATGACAGCACAAATCCTAACTTAATGGGGACAGATTTGGAGCAGGTGAATTATGTTAATAATCGTAACTTTGGTTTTCAAGGAAATCGAGTTCCTAACTACTACCAGCCAGGATTCAGAAACCATGAGAATCTATCTTATGGTAACTCTAAAAACGTTCTAAACCCACCAGCAGCAAGTAACAGCAATATAGGATTCAATAACCAAGGGAATTCCCAAGGTTATGGTGGAGTTAAAAGGAACGAATTTGAGGAGTTCATGGTTGAAACTAGAACAAGATTTAGTAAAACTGATGCGCGATTAGAGAACGTGGAAGCTAAAATGTTAGAGATGAATACTAGTCTTGGTGCACAGATAAAGTCTGTTGAGACCACTTTGGGACAGTTAGCTGCAGCTGTCAGTTCTTTAAATGAAAGAGGTAAGTTTCCAAGTGACACAGTGCTCAATCCGAAGGAATACTGCAATGCTATATCTTTGAGAAGTGGGAACACATATGAGCCACCGAAGGTAGCAGAGAAAGAAGGAACTGCACCAATAACTGAGGTGCAGAAGAAACAGACTGAATCTGTAATGACAAAGGATGTAGAATCAGAAACAGTAAAATAGGGAGTTAATTCTAAACCCTTTAGTAAACTTTTTCTTGATAATCCTCTTTTGTTAAAACCATCTATTCCTTATCCTCAAGCTTTGTACAAAAGGAAGATTGAATCTGAGTTTAAGAAATTTCTTGATATATTTAAGAAATTACATATTAACATTCCGTTAGTTGATGCTCTGCAGCAGATGCCACATTATGCAAAGTTCATGAAAGAAGTGCTGTCAAAGAAACGAAAACTTGAAGATTATGAAACTATCTACTTGACAGAAGAATGCAGTGCAATTTTGCAGTAGAAGTTATCGCAAAAATTGAAAGACCCTGGAAGCTTTACTATTCCATGCGAGATTGGAGGATCGAAAGTGGGTAAGGCATTGTGTGATCTAGGAGCTAGCATAAATTTAATGCCTTTATCTATTTTCAGAAGCCTAGGTCTTGGAGAGGTAAAGCCGACTACCATAACACTGCAACTAGCGGATAGATCGATTACTTATCCCAGAGGTATAATAGAAGATGTACTTGTTAAGGTTGATAAGTTAATTTTTCTTGTCGATTTTGTAGTCTTAGATTATGAAGAGGACAGAGAAATTCCACTTATACTTGGGAGACCATTCCTTGCCACTGGGAGAGCACTAATCGATGTTCAGAGAGGGCAATTAACCTTGAGGATGAATGATGAATCAGTTATGTTCAACATCTATAAGGCGATGAAATTTGCTAATGAGCCAGAAACATGTAAGTTGATTGAAGTAGTGCAGAGTTGTGTAAGAGAAGTTGAAACAAAGGAAGCACCAACCGATCCTATGGCTCAATGTCTGGTAAATTCAGTTTCTAATTTAGATGATGAATTACTAATTGATGAAATTAAAAGTTGTGTTGTTACTTTGGAAGCCAATCCATTAGAAAGTACAACTACAACAACTAAGGAGAAGATTGACAAGTCACAGGTAAGTGAAAAACAAGAAGGCAAAACTGAATTGAAAGAATTACCAAGCCATTTGAGGTATGCCTTTTTAGGTGATGATAGTACTTTTCCTGTAATTATTTCATCATTTTTATCAGTTGCAGAGGAAGACAAGTTGCTTAGAATTTTAAGAGAGCACAAACCAGCAATTGGATGGTCTATTGCTGACATCAAAGGAATTAGTCCCTCTGTTGTGATGCACAAAATTCGACTAGAGAAAAATCATAAACCCTCTATCGAACCACAAAGAAGACTAAATCCAGCAATGAAAGAAGTTGTTAGAGCTGAGATCTTAAAATTATTAAATGCTGGTATTATATATGCTATATCTGATAGTTCTTGGGTGAGTCCTATGCAGGTTGTACCTAAAAAGGGTGGATGACAGTAGTTCGTGACACAAACGATGAAATCATATCCACCAGAACTGTAACAGGATGGAGAGTTTGCATCGATTATAGGAAGCTGAACAAAGCTACTAGGCAAGACCACTTCCCGCTTCCTTTCATCGACCAAATGCTAGATAGACTAGCCGGACACAGTTATTATTGCTTTTTAGATGGCTACTCGGGCTATAACCAGATTGCAATAGCCCCAAAAGATCAAGAGAAAATAACATTCACTTGCCCATATGGAACTTTCGCATATAGAAGGATGCCTTTCGGGTTGTGTAACACCCCAGCAACCTTCCAGAGATGCATGATGTCAATTTTCGCTGACATGGTTGAAGAGATAATGGAAGTCTTCATGGATGACTTCTCGGTATTTGGTAGGACTTTTGACCAATGTTTATCTAATTTGGCACTTGTTTTTCAGAGATGTGAAGAGACGAATCTTGTCTTAAATTGGGAGAAGTGTCATTTTATGGTGCAAGAAGGGATCGTCCTTGGACACAAAATTTCAGCTCACGGCATTGAGGTGGATAGAGCTAAAGTCGCTGCTATTGAAAAGCTTCCTCTTCCAAAATCAGTTAAAGCCGTGAGAAGTTTTTTGGGACATGCAGGATTCTATCGTAGATTTATCAAGGACTTTTCAAAAATCTCAAAAACCTTTATGTCATTTATTGGAAAAAGATGCTGACTTTATCTTTGATGATTTTTGCTTGTATGCATTTGAAAAGATCAAGAAGGAGCTTATTTCTGCACCTATTATGATCACACCAGATTGGACAGAACCATTTGAATTGATGTGCGACGCGAGTGATTTTGCAATTGGACCTATCCTTGGACAGAAAAGAGACAAGATTTTTTGGGCTATTTATTATTCAAGTAGGACCTTAGATGATGCTCAGAAAAATTATACAACAACAGAGAAGGAGATACTTGCAGTTGTACATGCATTTGACAAGTTCAGACCATATCTAATTGGAAGCAAGGTCATTGTCTATACGGATCATGCAGCTATTCGTTATCTATTTGCAAAAAAAGACGCCAAACCCAGACTTATTAGATGGATCTGGCTTTTGCAAGAATTTGATTTTGAAATCAGGGATAAAAAAGGATATGATAATGTTATAGCTGATCATTTATCTAGATTGGAGCAATCTAAAATTCAGTAAGAACAGCCTATTCAAGAGAGATTTCCAGATGAGACAATTATGAAGATTGATGAAAATCTACCTTGGTTCGCTGACATAGTGAATTACTTAGCAGGAGGACTAATGCCAAGTGGTTTAACGTACCAACAGAGGAAGAAATTCTTCCATGATGTCAACTCATATTTTTGGGATGATCCTCTGCTATTTAAGAAGTGTCCAGACCAGATTATAAGATGATGTGTGCCGGAAGATGAAGCTCAGGAAATTCTGCGCCACTGCCATGCTGCAACATATAGAGGACATTTTGGTGCAGAACGTACAGCAGCAAAGGTGCTGCAATCAGGTTTCTATTGGCCTAGTGTGTTTAAAGATAGTTACATATTTGTAAATACGTGTGACAGATGTCGAAGGGTTGGAAACATCTCAAGAAGGCATGAATTACCTTTGACAAATATTTTAGAAGTGGAAATCTTTGATGTATGGGGTATAGATTTTATGGGACCGTTTCCTCCATCTTTTGGGAAGCTGTACATTTTCCTTGCTGTTGATTATGTCTCTAAGTGGGTTGAGGCAATAGCAACACCAGCAAATGATGCAAAAGTGGTAATTCGATTTCTGCACAAGAATATATTGACAAGATTCGGTACCCCAAGAGCTATTTTGAGTGATGAAGGCACTCATTTCTGTAACAAAATCTTCAATGGTTTGATGTCAAAATATGGAATTCGACATAAAGTAGCTCTCGGTTATCATCCGCAGACAAATGGCCAAGCTAAAATTTCAAACCGAGAAGTGAAGTTGATATTGGAGAAGACTGTCCACCTGCATAAAAAAGACTGGGTTAACAAGTTAGATGACACACTTTGGGCATACAGGACAGCCTATAAGACTCCAATTGGAATGTCTCCCTATAGGTTGGTATTTGGTAAGGCATGTCATCTACCTGTAGAGCTTGAGCACCGAGCTTATTGGGCCATTAAGAAGCTAAATTTTGACCATAACAAGGCTGGAGAAAATCGATCACTCCAATTGAATGAGCTTGATGAGTTGAGAAATGAGTCCTATAACAATGCAAGAATTTACAAGGACAGGACCAAAAGATGGCATGACAAGATGATAATGAGAAGAGAATTCAGTCTTGGACAGCAAGTTCTATTGTATAATTCAAGGCTTAAATTATTTCCTGGCAAATTGAAGTCAAGGTGGTCAGGACCGTTTGAAATAAACCAAGTTTTCCCATATGGAGCAATTGAATTGAAAAAATCAGATTGTTCAAGGTCAATAGGCAGCGTATAAAGCATTATTATGGAGAGGGAGTGCATAAATTAGATAGCATTCCCCTTGGTGAACCGAATTAAGGAGACTGGAAGCAGTCTGGCTGAGGACTTAAAATTTAGCGCTTTTGGGAGGCAACCCAATTAATTTTTTTTTAGATTCTTAGTTTTTCATCTCATTTTATTTTCTTTGATTTTAGTAGTTTGTTTTTCTTTTTATTTTATTAGTTTGAATTTTACTTTTATTTTCAGGCATATCAGAAGAGCACAGTTTGGAAGAATAATTATCATGATCCTACCAGCAAGAACGCATGAGTGCGTGATCAGGTGAAAGAACAAGAAAATTTTTGCAAAGGCTTAGCAGCTTCAATGTAGACAAACAAAACAGCAAAGAAATGAAAAAAATTTTCAAGAACAAAAGTGAAGAAGTATGTGAACAACACCTAAGCTGGAAAACTAAATTCTTCAATTGAAGAAGTGAGGGTCGAATAATGTTTGCATAGGAAAAGAAAGTCAGCAAGAAGGAGAGAAGAAATTCTGTCAAAATAAGAAACAAATGGTTACAATAGTGAGGTGAATGGGATCCACATGTCCGTGTCTTATTGGAAGACGGAAGCCCACTCACTATTCGGTAAAGCCAAATAACCCTACCAAATTTATTTGAAAAAGGCGGCCGAAACTTTTTCTTACTCAGACTCTCTTTTTCTAATCCTGCAATTTTCCCTTGTTCCCTTGGAAGTACACCGATTACCCCACACCCATTATTCTTCTTTCTTCCGATCCTGTTGTTTTCTGCTGATTTGGTAGTTTCGCCGACAACATTTTTGTGGATTCGAAATCTTGGTGGTCCCGAAACCCTTGGGGGAAGTAGAAAGCATTTTCTTGTCCGATTGTGATAAAGACACAGAGTGGTCCAACTTGAGCTGACGTGATTTTCATTCCGGGTATTCTACTGCTTTTTTCAATCGTTTTCGATTTTTAGCAGATTTCCTTTTGGTTTCTGCAACTTAGATTTTGAAGCTCTTCTCGGTTTGGTCGATTGTTGTTTGAGAAATTCTGGTTGTGACGTAAATTTTTGGGATTAGTTTGTGTGCTTGTCTGATTGGGGCCAGCTGAACACTATTCTTGTCAACATTAAGCTTCCATTGGCAATGGCACCCAAAACCCGAGCAAAACGAAACCTGGAGAGTTCGAGTCAAGCGACTAAAAGTACAGCCCCATCTCCCCAGAGGGAAGAGCCGGTCATAACTACTTATGATTCCTCTAGATTTGTCAGCAGCCAAGCCGCAAAAAATTTCAAGAAAATTATGGGAAAAAAATATGATTATCGAGAGAAGTTTTCGGCCTGATATTGGTGGTTGGGACATGTATCATGAGTTTTTGAGAGATTTCGGGTTGCTGAAATTAGCAGGACAACCTGAAGATGCCATTCTTGATGTAGTCTGAGAATTTTATACTAATGCAATGGAGAGTACCCATTCGATATCTGAAGTCAGGAGTATTCTTGTTCCTTATAACGCCAACGCCATTAATTTGTACCTGGACCTTCTGTAAGGGGTGCAGGATGAATATCACCGTTATGTTGCAGCTCTCCACACTGATGCTGATGAGCTATACTGGGTTATTAACGAACTTATAGTACCTCACACCCATTGGCAGAAGAGGCCAGAAACTGAATCTATGGCATTCCCTTCCAATCGACTTCAATATGGTTTATACGAATGGTATGATTTCATTTGCTCACGAATAATGCCTATAACTCATAAAAGCAGTGTTGATGTCGATAGAGCTGCTCTCCTTTACTGTATTCTGACTGGCAAGATTGTTGATTTCGGAGCCATTATCTTTCGGTCCATGTAAGAATTTATACGCAGGGAAAATAAAAGGGGATTACCTCACCCTTCATTGGTTTGTGGACTTTGTAAGAAATACAGCGTATATTGGACTGAGCTTGAACCACGACTGGCTAGGAAATTTGCAATCACTTTCAGAAATCCTCGGGTACCTCTGACTCAGAGAGAAGTTGCTCCTCCTACTGTTCCACCACAAACTTCTGCTGGTCCATCTGTTGCACCTTCCACCACTTCCGACTCCATTGCAGCTGTGCTAAACGAGATTAACGAGTTGCGATGGAGATGCGCAATAATGACCGAGACTATCAGACTTTTGGTGCATATGTTGCCTCCTACCATAAATCATTAGTCGACTACCTAAATATGAAGGGTCGTGCGAGAGAGGTGATATTCCCCATGCCGCCACAATGGTGTCCTTTTGCTAATGATGACATGGAAGCAGATGCCCAGGAGGAAGCTGATGCTGAAGATGGCTCAGAGGAGGATTCAGACAGTTGAGACTACCCCAAGGAAGTCCTCTTTACTACTTTTTCCAATTCATTGAGGACAATGAATATTTTAAGTTTGGGGGAGTTATTGGTTGTGCTCTGTTGTGCTCTGTGTCATGCTGCTATGTTTTTCATGCCTGCTGTTATGTTTTTCATGCTTTGTTTTTCATGTTTTGTTATGTTTTATATGCCTGCTTCAATTTTATTTTTATGTGTTTCTTTTTATTGTTTGTGTGCAATTATACTCAGTTTCATAGATTAGTTTTCTAGATTGTGGCCAAAGATGGATTTTACAAGGAATTGATCAAATTTTGTTTAAATGGATGATTTTTATTGTTTGAGTATTGGAATGTGGATAGAAAGCTTCACTTGAATCTTTTCACTCAAACTATGCACCAATCATATTCAGTTTATGCACTTACTGTGTTGATATGTGAAACTAAAAAGACTCTAGAACTTGATTAGTTATTACTTGAGGTGAAATTGATAGACCATGCATGATTAGGAAAATGATCTAGGCAATTTTTTTTGTTTGTTTTGAGATTGAGCCTTTCAAGCCTACCCAATTATATTAATCCCTTGGAAAACCCTTTGAGCCAAAATTTTCCATTTTGTTGTTATATAACCATATTACAAGCCATAGCCTAATTGTTTGATTATCCTATTCTTTTGGTCCCTTACTTAAAGCACTATCAATCAAAATTTTTGGATTAAGGGAGAAGCTCAAAAGAAAACAAGGTGGTTTGTAAATTATTGGTTTGAGAACTTGAATGTTACAAACAAGGGTTTGTTCTCGGGTCTTGCTGAAAATCTAGTGTCATATGTAGTTTCAACTAGTGGAAAATAAAATTCTGGAGTGTGACACAAAAAAAAAAAATTTAAAAAAATCATAAAATCAAACTCGAGAATGAGTAAGGTTGGGTAGTAATTCATGAGCTCAAAACAAATTAAATCCAAAGGTGATTACAGTGCTTTAGGTGGATTAAACTTCATATTATATCCTTTATCCCACCTAAAACCCGAGCCTTACATTACAACCTTTGAAAAGTCCTTTTGATTCTTGGTTATGCATGAGTCTTTATTAGTGGAGAGTAGTAGTTAATTCAAGCATATGAAGTCTTGTGTTTAATTTCCATTTAGGTTTCGCATTAACATTTGAGTGCATAAATTTGAATAAATGATTGTACACACACTCACAAGTGGAAAGTGAAGAGTGAAGGGGGATTGGTTTGCTTTGATTGACTTGAACAATATAACTATGAAATTTATCTTAAGCTGAGAACCTTGTGAATTCTTGAGGAAAATCCCAATTTAGTATGACAAGTATGTGAGCTGAGTATGGTTGAGAGTCTTTAATTGTTTTATTTCTAGTATATGTTTGTTTGAGGACAAGCAAATTACTAAGTTTGGGGGTATTTGTTAGTACTGAAATTTATATATGTTTAGAACCCTTTTTACTTAGTTATTTGATTTGTTCTTTGCTATATTAGGTATGTTTTATGTGTTTTGTGCATTTGTGCAGGAAAAAGAACAATATGGAGAAGTTAAAGCTTTTGGAGCTGATTCTGATGATTCTGTGAAGAAGTGAAATTGCAGGATGCTGATCATGACTTATGTTGCAGTAATAGAAGAAACTGGATAGTGCAGAGCAGATCTGGGGAATCAATACCATTGTCGCAGCATAGCAGTCTGATTAGGGCAACACTGTTTTTCCATGTGGCATTCCGCGTTTTAGTGCCTGGGAACCTTATAAATAGTCTTTTTATCAAAATATCGAGGGAGGCTGCGGCAGAAGGCTTCAGGATTGATTTAGCTCCATAGAAACTCCATCTTTTACATTTTTTTCAATCAATGTTTATTCTAGGGATGATGATTTGGAATTATTGGATGTTTATCATGATTTCTAGGAACTAAACTCCTTTTTCCTAGAATCGATGTAGCCAACTTTGGGCAGATTGCAATTATTTTGTGATATTGTTTGGATGATCTCAATTATATTTATTTAATCTACTTGTTCTTAATGCTCTAGTTGATTGGCCACCAATTGGATGAATTAGTATAGGAATCCGACACTTGGGAGAGGGGATTATTTATATGCACAAGGGTAGACTAACATAGGGCATTGTTGAATCGGGAGGTTGACAATTCTTATGAGCCATAGAGAAACAGATTACCATCGCTTAATGAACTCTATTATTTAATTCTGAATCGGGAGGTTAGGATTAGGTAATTTGGGTATGACTGTTTAAAACTCGGGAGAGATAAACAGGAAATAGTTTCGGCTATAAACAAATTGAAATCAAAAGAACAATTGATCAAAGGAATTGTATGAACCCTAGTTAGGTGAAATCGAGTTCTAGGAATATTTTGCTATTGATATTTTCATTCGTAATAATTGTGATTTGTTTTAAGTAATTTGTTCCGTAATTAATAGTTAGAATAGTAATTAGGATCTTAACCATTATAAATTACTTTTTCTAAATAAAGTTCAAGGTTGTTAATTACAGTGATTTGTGATAGGCACAATTCCCTGTGGGACGATACTTATATTTACTCTATACTCGAAGACTGACCTGTGCACTTGCAGTAGTGTTTCATTTGAGCACGACATCCACGCATTCATTTATTTCTGAACATTTTACATATAGATTAAATTTGAAGTTTGAACCTCTAGAGTATGTACTACATGTAAATACCCCTATGTGTGAGTCCTAGAGAACTGATTTAATCTGTAGAGGGTGTGAAATAAAGGTGGGAGATAGAGTGATGTTAGTAGATCTAATGATGCTAAATATACATGGATTTGATGTGATTTTGGGAATGGATTGGCTGGCAACCAATCAAGTGAGTTTAGACTGCTACACTAAGATTGTAACTTTCTCCCTACCTGAACCTTACAGTGTACGTTTGAAATATTGAGGAAATAAATGTCTGGAATTTTTGTAAGTAAATTGAAATTTTGATGTTGCTTTTGAGAGTACTAAATATGATTGTTCATGTGAAGGTTATGAAACATTTATCTCAGACAATAAATGGGAACATCGAAGGATTGAGGATATACCGGTGGTGTGTGAATTTTCGGATGTCTTTCCAGATGAGTTGCCAGGTTTACCACCAGAGAGAGTGAGAGAGCTGGAGTTTACCATTGATTTGGTACCAGATACTCAGCCTATCTCTAGACCTCCATATAGGATGGCATTAGTGAAACTTGAGGAATTGAAGAAGAAACTACAGGAGTTATTAGATCAAGGATTTATTAGACTCAGTGTTTCACCATAGGGAGCACTAGTGTTATTCGTGAGGAAGAAAGATGGTAGTCTCAGATTATGCATAAACTACCGACTGTTGAATAAAACCACGGTGAAGAATAAATATCCATTGTCGAGGATTGACGATTTGCTTGATCAGCTGAGAGGGGCTTCAGTCTTCTCTAAGATTGATTTGAGATCGGGCTATCACCAATTGAGGATTAAGGAAGAAGATATTCCGAAGATGACCTTCAAGACAATGTATGGCCATTATGAATTTCTAGTGATACCCTTTGGATTGACGAACGCCCCTACAACCTTTATGAGATTAATGAATGAGGTGTTCAGAGACTATCTAGATAAGTTTGTGATAGTCTTTATTGATGATATCTTGGTGTACTCTCGAACTTATGAGGATCACGCACAACACTTATGGTTAGTACTTCAGATACTTTGAAATAAGCGATTATATGGAAAGCTTAACAAGTGTGAGTTTTGGCTGGATCAGATAGCTTTCCTTGGTCATATAGTTTCAGAGGAAAGAGTATCAGTGGATCCAAGTAAAGTAGAAGCTATGCTTAATTGGGAAAGATCGATGACAGTTACAGAGGTACGAAGCTTCCTTGGTTTGGTAGGGTATTACAGAAGATTTGTGGAGGGATTTTCCAAGATTGTCGCTCCTTTGACTTAGCTCACGGACAAGGAGACTCCGTTCATATGGACTGACCAATGTGAGCTCAATTTTCAAGAGTTTAAAAGGAGATTGACAACGACACCTGTGTTGACTATCCCCGAAGGATCAGGAGGATTTTCAGTGTATAGTGATGCTTCTCATCAAAGATTGGGATGTGTGCTCATGCAGTACGGAAGAGTGGTTGCCTATGGATCGAGTTGAAAGATCTTGAATGAAATTACCCCACGCATGATTTGGAGCTAGCCGCTGTGGTGTTTGCCTTGAAGATTTGGCGACACTACTTATGTGGGGAAAGGTTCCAGATCTTCACTGACAACAAGAGTTTGAGATAACTGTTTGATCAGAAAGAGTTAAACATGAGACAAAGGAGATGGATAGAATTCCTTAAGGATTATGACTGCGAGATTTTGTACCATCCGGGAAAGGTGAATGTAGTTGCTGATGCTCTGAGCAGGAAGAATATGATATCTGCTATGATGATCAGGGAATGGGATTTGTTGGAGCAGTTCGTCAACTCCAGATCAAAGTTAAAGAGGTAGAGGCTGGATTTCTGGCTAGCCTACGAATAGAGCCCAGGATCATGGATCAGATTAGAACTGGGCAGCGTGATGATCAGAGGTTGATTGATATGGTTAGCCAAGCTGAACAGACTTTGCAGTCGGATCTCATAGCAAGTGAGGATGGATTTTTGAGATTCAAATGACAAATTTGTATACCGATCGATGATACCCTGAAGAGACATATTTTGAGTGAATCCCACTACTTACGATACACCATGCTCCCAATGAGTACTAAGATGTACCAAGATTTGAGAAAGGTGTACTGGTGGAGTGGTATGAAGCGAGACGTGACAGATTATGTGGCCAGATGTTTAGTATGCCAGCAAGTGAAAGCTGAGCATTGGAAGCCTGAAGGATTACTACAGCTTTTACCTATACCTACATGGAAATGGGAGCATGTCACCATGGATTTTATTAGGGGTTTACCGAGGACCCAAAGAGGTCGTGATGCTATATGGGTTATAGTGGATAGATTGACAAAGAGTGCCCACTTCCTTGCCATCAAGAGCACAGATACTGTGGATGCCTTAGCTGAGTTATATGTCAGCGAGATAGCTAGATTACACGGGGCTCCAGTGAGTATTACTTCTGACAGAGATTCTCGATTTACTTTCAGATTTTGGACATAATTTCAGGAGTCCATGGGATCTCGATTGAGTTTTAGTACCGCCTATCATCCTCAGACAGATGGTCAGTCAGAGAGGACTATTCAGACCCTGAAGGATATGTTGAAGGTGTGTACGATAGAGTTTAAGGGATCATGGGATGATCACCTGCCCCTAGCAGAGTTTGCGTACAATAATAGCTATCATGCGAGTATTGGAATGACACCTTTTGAGGCTCTACATGGTAGGAGGTGTAGATCCCCTGTAGCTTGGGAAGAAGTGGGTAACCGAAAGATAAATGCTCATGAACTTGTTGAACAGGCTGTACAGAGTGTGAAACTCATATGTGAGTGATTACAGGCTGCACAGAGTAGACAAAAAAGCTACGCGGATGTGCGTAGACGGCTACTCGAGTTCGATGTTTGTGATGCAGTATTTCTGAAGATATCACCAAGTAAGGGTATCCTGAGATTTAGTAAGAAAGGGAAATTGAGTCCTCGATACATCGAACCATTTGAGATTCTTGAGAGAGTGGGATAGGTAGCCTACAGGTTAGCATTACCCCCACAGATGTCCGAAATACACAACGTCTTTCATGTATCTATGCTGAGGAAGTACTACCTGAACCCTTCTCATGTCATAGAGTATGAAGAGATGGACATACAAGAGGATATAAGCTACACTGAGGAACCTGTTCGAATCCTTGATAGGAAAGAGAAGGTACTTAGAACCAAAAGCATCCCATTAGTGAAAGTTTTGTGGAAACATCACTCAATGGAAGAAGTAACTTGGGAATTGGAAAATCTCATGAAGGAAAAATACCCCTATTTGTTTAATGAGTCAAATTGAATTTGGAGGACCAAATTCTTTAAAGGTGGGGAGGATGTGAGAACTGTGAATTTTGTATACCCCATTTATGAGAATTGTAATTTTGTGTATGTAATTATGATATGTATATGTACACATAAGTTTTAAATATGATGAAGTATAAGAAGATGAGATCTTTAAGTCTTCAATGTGTATGGATTAAAATATGGACTATGGGGTAGATTTTGAGAAGTTTTACATTGCGTTTTCTGTTAATTGATGCGGCAGCAGTATAATCTGTGAAGGCCAGATCGATCGCCAAGGATGATAGATCAATCTCATGGCTCCAAAATGTAAAAAATATGCAAGAACTGATAGGCAGATCGATCTCATAGGCAAGCAGATCGATCTCCTCAAGGATAATATCGATCTCATGAAGCGTTCTGTAAGCAGAAGATTGATCTCATAATTGGAGCAAATCGATCTCATGAAGCAATTAAGAGATCGATCTCACCCTACGACAGATCGATCTCCTAGGCATAAAATTACCCCAAAATGTTCTCAAATTCAAAAGCAGATCGATCTCCTACAGGAGCAGATCGATCTCCTACCCTTCGTCTATAAAAGAACCCCTTTGTTTTCCTGTATTTCATCTTTTCTCTCTCTAAAAAATCGAAGGCCTAGCTTTCTCTCTCTTCCAAAACCCCCTTGTCGTCCGAATCAAAGGTTATGGCAAGAGGGAAAGTTGTTCCTCATCCAAAGGAAATCGAGGTGTGAATAAATCACTCCACAAGTTTTGAGTAAATTTCTAAACTTCGATCTTGAATTTTTAAAGTAATTTTGGTGATTATGGCTGTAGGCATTATGATGAAATAGCCAGGAAAGGATTAGAGATTAATGAAATTTTAATTTTGTGGGAGTAAAGATGATATTATGCGATTATGGTAATTTTGGGATTTATGACTATAAGTTTGGAATTGAGGCAATTAGGTGAATTGGGCATGAAGATTGTACATAAAAAATGTAAGATTTGAGATGTAATGAATGAGAGTGTGGGTTGTGATAGAATTATGAGAATTGGGTTATTTGAGTATTTAACGAGAATGTGAGCAAATATGTGCTCGATAATGTGATTGAGATGAATTATTGGTGTTTTAACATCATTTGGACAGCCTGAGAGTTTTAGAGGGGAATGCGTAGCTAGTCCATCGTTTGGGGGAACCATTGCACTATACGAGGTGCAACGAGGTAAGGGAAAACTTAAACTCATTTGTGTGTGTGTGATTTTGTGATGAATATTGTAGCATGAAATGTGAAATTGTTTTACAACCGTTTTGAGTTTAAAAAGTGAAAATGTGATTTGGGCTCTACGTTAAGGCGTATTGAGATTTGAGAAATGTGTGTGTTGTTTTACCGATTTGAGCTCGGTTTTGACATGTTTTGTGTTGAGTACAAAACGATTTTTGAGATGAGTTTTATGAGAAAACCATTATGAGCGCTACGTGAAGGCAAAACAATTTTATTTGATAATGGCTATTACTGAGACTTAGGCGTGTCATGTTGAATACACATCGGGCTTTGCTCTTGTAGCATGTAAGACCGAGTCGTGCTCTAGTAGCAGGTAAGACCGGCTCCTCTGTTATGGTAATGTGAGATGACCCCGCTCCGCGACAGCGTTGGGTGGCATTGCTCTGATAGCATGTAAGACTAGGCCGTGCTTTGATAGCATGTAAGACCGTCGGCTGTACGACTCTGATAAAGTCTACAGCGAACCATGGCCATGGGTGCATTATTGTCAACGAACTCCCTCGATTGGGGATGTCTGCCTAGGAGATAAGTTCAATCGTTTTGATGTGCCATGACGAGTTTTATATGAGTTTTATTTGCCTAGTCTTGTTTTATACATGAGATTGTGTTTTGTGGCTGCGCCACGTGCATTACTAATGCGGTGATTTTTATCACGTTTTATGAGAAAATGCCATTATCGCATCCTGTTTTATACATGCTTGTTCCAATGCTTGTAGCTACTTGTAACCATGGTTTTGTGTTAAGTCATTGATTATCATATTTCTACAAGAGCTTTGAGAAAAGAGTTGAGATGATGTTTTAATTATTCATGCTACATTTTTCACTGAGTTTATTCTGCAAAATAAAATGATTGTGCTGTGCAAATCATTTTCTTATTAATGAGTCTCTTACCCCCTTACTGAGCGATTTAGAAGCTCACCCTGTTTTATCTCCCCTTAGATTTTTTCAAGTGAAGAGGGTTTCCCTGTGACGTACAGAGTAGTGGCTAGTGGAGGACTTGAGCTCCATGCCATTTATTGTATTTGAGGTATAATTTACACTTCATGTACCCAGACTTATGTTGTATTTACAAACACTTGATGTATAATGATGTATAAGATGTATTAGGATTAATTAACCTTGAATTGAGTAATGGATATGGTATAATATATAATTATGAGATGATGAGATCCTGAGATGAAAATTATAAATTATGTATGATGATGCATGACACTGTATAAGAATGCACCCTTAATTGTGAATGGATAAATAAAAAGTTTTAAATTTGCCCTATTTTCCGTGCTTCCAGGGCGTCATACATGGATTTCCTCTTTACTTCTCTCTTGATATTACTCACCCATCAATACATTCATCATTTCTATCCATATTTCACATATTATCCAACTCACAAATGTCTAGAAACCTATATTTAAGGCTTGTAGGTTGAAGAGCTTACCCCTTTACTTAGCCAAACTAGTGGTAGCCAAAACTCCTTCTCTTGGTCACACCAATGTATGATTTTTGGGTATGTTGTTCTCCTTGCTTCAAGGAACCACTTTCCCTCCTTGAGCTTCTTCCAAAACTAGCTGGAATGTAGTGATTTTTGGAATGAGAAAGCTTGGGTCTTTGAGAGAAAATGGCAGGTGCGGTTTGGTGGGAGGGAAATCTGATTTTCAGTCCAAATCCCGTGCCCTTTTTATAGACGGAGAGACATGAGATCGATCTGGTCCTTGTGGACATCGATCTCTACAAGGTTTGGTAGTTCTTTTTACCACATGCAACTACTACCAGATCGATCTTCTTCCATGATGAGATCGATCTGTTTGCAAGCAAATCCCTCCTTGGAGATCGATCTGCCTCTTATAGGAGATCAATATGCTTCTTACAGAACCTTAAGGAGATCGATCTGTCGCTTAGGGGAGATCGATCTGTTTTGGGTCGAGAGTTAAGGAGATCGATTTGTGTCTTGTGAGAGATCGATTCCTTCCAGACAAAGACTTAAAGAGATCGATCTGTCTTCCCATGAAATCGATCTACCTAGTTCCATTCGACAATTTCTGGGCATTTCATGAGGGGGGATCGATCTCTCCTTCATATGAGATCGATCTCTCATCCCCTGCACCCTCATCTTCTGCAGTTTTCTGTAGATTTCTCAATGTGCATTCATCCTTATTTGCTTCACACCTCAATTTACAATCCGTGCACAATTAATACACAATAACATCCATTCTACATAGTTCACAGTTAATGAAACTTGTGCAGACAACTTAGAATCATGGGTGTTTCATTAAATCTCCAAAATCCTTACATCCTCTTATCACTTACACACTTGTAACAAATGTACATATACATTATATCTTCATAAATCAAATACATGGGAAGTTATGGGTATTACAGGTATTTACCTTGATAAAACCGTGAGGGGTCTGTAGGGCTGCCAAAACGGACAATACGGTTGAGTGAGACTGTGACCTGGTGCGGGGAGGGTAGTCATCACATAGCCTTTGAGTTACCTTACCGATTATATCCTAATATGTTTGATGTTACCCTACCATGTACAAAAGGTATCCCCAAATACTTCCTTAGGTCATCAGTATGACCAATGCCTATAATTCTACTCGCCATTCTCACAGACATCCTTAAAACTTTTGGAGAAATGTATATTTTTGACTTTTCAAAACTCACCTTCACTCTAGATGCAAAATTAAAGCTATTTAACCGGAATCTCATATACCTTAGCTGAGATTTTGACACCTTCCCAAATAGGAACAAATCATTTGCAATGAAAAGGTGTAAGATAGTTATCCCTCCTCTTCTAATAACAATAGGTTTTCGTGAACCATTCTCCACCTCTTTTGCAATCATATGACCCATCCTCTCCATACACAATATGTCATGCCCCGATTTTCGTACCTTTATGGAAGCTTCAAATTTATGGGTTAATTCTTCACTTTTAAAACTTTCTTATCGTTTGTGTGTGTATGTGTATGCCACCTAGGTGATTAGTCCCTTTCTGACTAATTCACTTGATATTTATTCTTTCAATGTTGATTTTTCTAATTAATTAAATCAATCTAACATCTTACATGGTTTTGGTATAGAGTTCTATTAAAGTAAGGAACTTACTTAATTGATGCTTGATGACAATATATGTATCTATTTGGCCACTTTTCTCTTATTCAAATTCACAGTTATAGGTCACTTCTAAACCAACCATTTCGACCTCAAACTTAATATGACCAGATATGAAAACTTTGAAGTATGCAGCATTTACCAAAAATGTACATTTTTCCATTTGGTTCCCTATCACTCACTAAACGAGACTTTATACCATCGAGTAATTGAACAACCCGAGAATTATCAACTCATAATAAGCATACATCCATGATCCGTTAACTGTAAATAAAACAAAGTAATCCTCTTTTTGTTGGTTACACATTTAACATACATGAATTATACTTATCTCGGCCAAGACAATCTCATTAACACACAACTATAATTGTACTAAGTGAAGCCGAGTTTAACATAGGCACTAACAACACCTATTCCACAATATAATATCAATCTAATTCGGTTACTACCTCAATTATCCATTTCAACATAAACCAAAAAATATAATATATACATCACATCTCTAACATTTTTGCAAAATAGTTTATTGGCACGTATACATCAATGCCATCATCAAGATGCCAAATCATCATCAGAAATAACTTAAAACATCACTTTACATGGAAATTACATCATCATAATTTCAAATATCACAAAATACACTCACTAACAACCCAAACTATGCAAAATAAAATCAAACAAGTGTTTATATATCAAGACCCTTCCTGACTTAACCAAAACCACTACAAATTTTTTGCATTTTTAACTTACCTTTCCTTTCATCAATGGTTGGGCTGTGATTCGATGTTAGCTTCCTCACATACCACATCATCCATTATCATACATACATGTCGATATACTGTTACTGACTGTAACTTCTTTTATAATACATGTGAGGTTCATATGAAACTAATACAAATACATTCCTCATAATATATATCGTATACATCACTGTGCTATTTCTATGTTTAGATACATAACCGTACAAAATATGTATACCTGTCGATCGATAGGAAATAGCAGCGGACAACAGGAATACTATCTCTCAAGCACACTCGCTCTACAGCTGATGCTCTGTAGAAAGGGAAAATAAAGGGGGATGAGCATACAACGCGCTCAGTAAGGAAATCAGGCAAGCAAGTAGACATCTACACTATCTACTCAAAATAATGCTATGCCTCAAAAATATTATTTCCTTAACTCACTTTAAAAGCATGTCTTTAAAATATATATATACTTGTACAGGTTAAATCCAATGTACAGAAATCATGCTTGCTTTCTCAAATGTGGCATGTAGTGCAAAATAATGCATCTTTATAATATCACAATGCCTTTAGATAAATCATGCCATGTATATTTAAATCACAGTAAATATGACATTTAAATCATTCACAACACAACAATCGGATTCTGACCCATCCCTCAGGTCTATCCACATCATAAATAAATCAGTCAATCAAGTGATATATCATGTGAGACTCTGTGGTGAAATGCAATAATATCCTGGACTATGGTCATATCCTATAATGGTGATCCTAGGCTACACGGAATCCTAGTGTGCGGGGCATCATTGCTGCAACGGGAGGGGGGTCAGTCCATCATAACCGCCAGCTATAAACTCCTTAACTCCACAACACCACACAGTACACTGTACTCCATGCCACTCGTATGGTAAAACGTACTCCGTGGACCCTACATCACAGTCGGGGTGCCTGCCATAGGTCTTAGCCCTCAAACCATGGAATATCATACCACGTCTCTAAATCCACATGTGAACCTCTCATAGTGTGACACTCAGTCTACATGAGAAAATCAAGCATGGTTTTCAACATGTATTATATATCAAATAAATTACAGTGCGCGCCTTTGAGCGTGACTCACAGTCGACACTCTGCTCAAACACTGTTTCACATCACAAACTCAACTCTAGTGCAAGTAAACCTCCAGTAACTAGGTCAATGCATAGTTTATGTTTCAAATCAAGTACGAGCAATAGCTCCAGTACCATGCTATGTACAAAACTCATCAAATCACGTATGAGAAATAACTCAAGTACTATGTCATGTATAAATCATGAAGAACCGAGTACGAGCAACGCTCTAGCACTCTGTCATGCATCTCATGTGAAAATTCGAGTACGAGCTAATCGCTCCAGCACTCTCTCATGCATATATCATATAAAACTGAGTACGAGTATTAACTCCAGTACTCTATCATGCATGTCATGGAAATCTCATGTGAATCACAATCTAGTACTAATATATGTGGAAATTATATAAAATCAAGTGCGAACTGTGCTCTAGCACGATTTATTCTCACATAATTCAATAGATGAGCTCTATAAAGTGTGCTTAATTCACATCAACCTTAAAATCATTAGCCCATCTATTTATTCTTCTGCTAAACAGCAGTAAAACACTCAAAGTGGTGGTTTCCACGCTTTTTACAACTTTTCACAAAAGTTGACTTTTGTCCTAACTAAGGGTAAAATCGTAATTTGTCACTATCAGGTCACAATAATTATTATTCACTTTCTCTGACCCTCAAAGTTTCTAAGTGAATGTAAAAGCAGACGAAAATACGTACAGCTATCTCTAGCTACTCACAAAAGTCCCTTACCTGCAATCACTCGAGAAATTTTACTTTCTCAACGCTGCTCGATCCAGCAGTCCGATTTGCTCCTCCAACAATCTCTGGAGCTGCATATAACCATTTATCAGGTTAATTATACTTTTCCTACTGTATTTCACATTAAATACAGTCTATTCCACTTAATGGGCTTTAATAAACTTTAATGGGCCTAACTATACCTTAAGCCTATTTCTATTTTACTATTCATTTTCGTTGGGCCTATTGGGCTTGTGGGGCCTATCAACTCTTATTGGGCTTATCTAAGACCCATTACATCTCATTGGGCCTAAAATAATTGGGCTTGGCCCATTGGACCTCTCGGCCACATGCCATGGCCGAGAGCACCCCATGCCGTCGGTCACACCATGGCATGCCGTCCATGTCCATTTCCTTAGCCAATTCACTTAAGCATTTTCACAAACACTTGGTTGGCAATGTTCTTAGGCATCACATAGTTCATTTAGGCATTTTATCAAACACCTTGATTTCCAACTTAATACATGTATTAATTAATCAAATTGATTAATTCTAACTATACCATAATCGTTAACACATGTACATTAACCCATTTATGCCTTAAAATCATATGGGCATTCATCAATATTTCACTACTCACTCTCGACCTAACCATGATCATAGTGATTTCATATGTTTCAATGCTTAAAACATATACCAATATACTTAAAATCATTCATACATTAACATATATGAATTTGAAAGCTTGAAAATATACCTAGTATTTGTGTTCACACTTGGCCTAAACTTTGGAGCCTCACGGTTTGCACACTATGGCTTCTTGATAGCCAATTCCAACATATGTCACTCTCCTCTCAATTTGGATCAACTTTCATGAAGAATGCAAGTTCCAAATATGCCTAAATCCTAGGGATTTCTAGTGAGAGAAAGCTTGGATAAATGTATTTAAATGGTTTCCTTGTGTAGCCGAGAATGGTATGGTGAAGATGACAATGGTATGGATGATTTTATAAGCCATTTACTTAGCCATTAAGCCTTACTTTTCAGCCAATAAAATTGACTTCCTAAGGTTTAGGTATGAGTCACCTAATGAGTCGTAGTTAGCATTAACTATGGTTAGATATTTAATCCTAATGGGCTTTACAATTGGGCCTCTCGGTTTGGGCTTTCTTAATGGGCTTTCGGGCTGAAAATTTTACTATACCTCGGGCCTTTTATTGTCTCAATATTTGGCTTATCAATCAGTCCAACAATTCGGTCTAAGGGACCTAAGAATTTCGATCTACGTTTAGTATACCTTAATGGGCTTTAAAATCTTCATTTCGGCCCATTACATTTTTATCCATTAATTTTTATCCGGAATCCTTCCGAATAAATTTTCCTTACTTCTGAGGATGATTATCTTGTATTCTGACCAAAAATATTTTTCTCCAAAATTTTCTCTATACTTAGGTTAATTTTTAATTATGGTTAGTCAACTATGGTAAAAGTCCACTTTTCTTAACTATAGTTGACTTTTTCCTTAATCATGACCAAGTTGACTTTTTATCAAAATTTTGAAAGTGTCATATCTTATGTCTTACACTCTCGTCTTTATGTTTTAGCCATTTTCGTAGGTAAATACACCCGAAATACCTTAAATACCTTAACTCGCTAAAAAGGTCCATTTTACCCTTTTTAGCTTTTACTCTTGTTCTCTGTGTTCGGGACTAAATCAAACTGACTTTCTTTCATAAGCTCTCTATATTTTCTCATTTTAAGTTCTTCTCTTCAGTTAGAATGATTCAGATCCACTCGGTTTAGCCTGTGACTCTTATAGCTCACATTAGGCTTTTATGTAGCTTTTAAGTGTTAAGCATTTCACTAACACTTAAATCTAGTAAATACTCTTCTTATGATTTAAATAACTTAATACATGTTTGTACATATATAAATCATAAGGAACAAGCTACATAAAAGTACGGGGCTGACAATCCTCCCCCACTAGAAAATTTGGTCCTCCAAATAAAAACCAAGTTAGTCATCAAATAGATGGGGGTGCTTCTTTCGCATCAGACTCTCCAGCTCCTAAGTAGCCTCCTCTGAAGTATGATGCTCCCAGAGAACCTTCACTAATCCGATAGTCTTCGATCTCAATACCTTCTCATTCCTATCTAATATCCAAATCGATCTCTCAACATATGACATGTCCTCTCGGAGCTCCAATGGCTCATAACTAATCACATGTGCCTGATCCGGGTGATACTTCCGAAGCATTGATATGTGGAAGATGTTATGGACACCTGATAAGTCTGGTGGCAATGCCAACCTATACGCCTTATCTCCCACTCGATCAAGTATCTCAAGGGGTCCAATATAGCGAGGATTCAGCTTTCCTTTCTTCCCAAATCTCGCTATGCCCTTGGAAGGAGAAACCTTCAGAAACACTGCTTCACCAACTGCAAACTCTAGTGGCATTCGTCTCCTATCAGCGTAACTCTTCTATCTACTCTGAGCCATCCTCAGTCTCTCTATAATCAAATGGACGTCCTCAGATGCTTGTGTAACTCTGTCAGGAGCGAAAATCTTACGGTCACCCACTTCTTCCCATCCAATAGGGGAACGACATCTATGGCCATATAAAACCTCATACAGTGCCATCCTGATACTCGAATGATAACTGTTGTCGTAGGCGAACTCGGCTAGTGCTAAGTGGTCATTCCAGGAGCCTCTAAAATCTAGTACACATGCTCTCAACATATCTTCCAGAGTCTGTATAGTCCTCTCTGACTGACCGTCTGTCTGAGGATGAAAAGCGGTGCTCAAACTCAACTGGGTTCCCATGGCTTTCTGAAAATATTCCCCAAAGTGGGAAGTGAAGCGGGAATCCCTATCAGAGACTATGCTCACTGGTACACCATGTAACCTCACTACCTCGCGTACATACAGCTCTGCCAATGAACTCAGAGTATCGGTAGCTCTCATAGCTAGGAAGTGGGCTGACTTCGCCAGTCTGTCGACGATCACCCATATAGCATCGTGATTCCTACGGGTCCTCGATAAACCCATCACGAAATCCATGGTGATATGCTCCCATTTCCATGTCGGTATAGGTAGAGGCTGCAATAACCCTGTCAATTTCTGATGCTCTACCTTCACTTGTTGACATACGAGATACTTCGCCACAAAATCTGCTACATCTCTCTTCATACCCGACCACCAGTATACCTTCTGGAGGTTCTGATACATCTTGTTACTCCCCGGATGTAATTTATACCTCAATGAATGAGCTTCCACAAATATCAATCTCCTGAGTCCTGGATCCTCGGGAACACACAATCTACCTCTGAACCTCAGTAGCCCATCAGAACTCAACTCAAAATCAGTCACTGTGCCCTTCTGCATCTGACTACTCACATCCATACCAAATAGATCAATCTACTAAGCCACTCTGATCCTGTCCAACAGATCTGACTCCAAGCGTAGACTAGCTATCACATAGCCTTTATCCATGTCAGAAGGCACAACTCCCAGACTGAGGCTAGAAAACTGCTCTAGCAATAGCCATCATGTACGATACCATCCCTAGGCTCTTCCTGCTCAAAGCATCAGCTACAACGTTAGCCTTACCCAGATGATAAAGTATCTCGCAATCGTAGTCCTTTAGAAGCTCTAGCCATCTTCTCTGTCTCATGTTCAATTCTTTCTGTGAGAACAGATACTTGAGGCTCTTGTGGTCGGTAAATATGTGGAACTTCTCACCATACAAGTAGTGCGCCATACCTTTAATGCAAACACTACTGCTGCTAACTCCAAATCATGGGTCGGATAGTTCTTCTCATGATCTTTCAGCTTTCTGGATCCATAAGCAACTACCCTCCCATCCTACATCAATACATAGCCCAGTCCCTGATACGAGCATCAGTATACACTGCAAATCCTCATGAGGTGGTAGGGATAGTGAGAATCAGAACGGGGTCAATCGACGCTTCAACTCTTCAAAACTCTTCTCACAATACTCGTTCCATAAGAACGGTACACTCTTTCGAGTAAGAGGTGTCAACGGAGCAGCTAACTTTGAAAATCCCTCAATAAATCTTCAATAGTATCCAGCTAAACCCAGAAAACTCCTGATCTCAGTGACTATCCTCGGCTGTTCCCACTGAACTACAGCCTCTATCTTGGATAGATCTACTGATACACCAGCTCTTGATACAACATATCCCAAAAATGAGATCTGTGACAACCAAAAGTCACACGTATTGAGCTTAGCATATAACTTCTGCTCTCGTAAAGTCTGCAACACAATCCTGAGGTGCTCCTTATGCTCCTCCTCGAATCTCGAGTACACCAATATGTCATCGATGAAGACGATAACAAACTGGTCCAAATATGGCTTGAACACATCGTTCATTAAAGCCATCAAAGCAACTGGAGAATTCGTCAATCCGAATGGCATGACCAAGAACTCATAATGGCTATATCGGGTACGAAACGTTGTCTTGGGTACATTTTCACTCCGAACTCTCAGCTGATGATACCCAGACCTCAGATCAATCTTAGAAAAGACTTGTGCTCCTCGAAGCTGATCTAATAAGTCGTCAATGCGTGGAAGGGGATACCTATTCTTGATGGTGGCCTTATTCAACAATCGGTAATCTATACATAATCGGAGGCTCCCATCCTTCTTCCTCATGAATAAAATCGATGAATCCCAAGGTGAAACACTCGGTCTAATAAAACCCCTATCCAACAGCTCCTACAACTGCTTCTTGTGCTCTTCTAGCTCAACTAAGGCCATGTGATATGGTGGTCTCGAAATAGGCTCTGTACCAGGCACCAAATCTATACAGAACTCCATCTCTCTGTCTGGTGGTAACCCTGGCAACTCATCCGAAAAAACATCTGGGTACTCCCTGACCACGGTAAAATCTAACAACTCTAGATGTACCTTATCCGTATCTACCATGTACGCAATGAAACCTTGATATGTTGAAGGTTTTCTAAGTCAGTATATCATATTATAATCATAACTACTTCTTTCAATTTTTTTTTTAAACTTTACAACATATCTAGTAGGGTTAGGAAACATAACTGTCTTAGCATAACAATCTAAAACAGCATGGTTTGCAAATAACCAATCCATTCCTAAGATTATATCAAAGTCACTCATACTTAGCAATATTAGATTGGCTGTCATCTCCTTATCCCTTACTCTCAACTTGCAATCATTAAAAACATACTCTACAACTTGACTACTGTTCATAGGCGTACTAATCAACATCATCATACATAACGGTGTATACTCAACATGTCTTGCTAATTTACATGGAAATGAAGGCGATACAAAAGAATGTGTGGCACCAGGATCAATTAAAACATATACTTCAATATCATAAATCAGGATGTTACCTCGTATCACATCTGATGAAGCATCAGCTGTACTCTGGTCCAAAGCATGTACGCGCCCTCGACCAATCACTTGCTTCCCCTTTTCTTCTGCTGTCGCTCTCCTCCTCGAAGTAGAAGGATCAACTGGAGCTCTCTCTAGCTCCCTACCCTTCAGTGGAGTAGTCTCAACCATCTCTGGGTAAGCTCTAGCAATATACCCCTGTTTCCCGCATTGGAAACACACTATAGGAGTCAGCAGACACGGTCTACCTCCATGTTGTCTACCGCATCTTCTGCACTGATCGGTAGTAGGTCTCTGCCCTCTTATGACAATACCCTTTGCTGGAGCTATGGTCAGATAAGCAGGAGGTCTAGCAGGTCTCTCTCATGCCTCCTCAACCCGTGGTCTCTTACAGAAGAGTTTCCTCCCTCCTCGATAACTGAAACCTCTATCTCTAGCCAGCCTCTTCCTCTGTATATCTCGACTCCGACTAAACTTCCCAAACTCAAAATCATTCCTCTCATAATCTTGCTCGCACAATTGCGCCCTGTGCACTGCTTCCTCATAGGTGGTTATATCTAATAGGACCAACCTAGACTGCAGAACCGGTCTCAATCCATCGATGAACCTGTGGACCTTCTTGGCCTCACTATACATGGTATCTGGGTCGTATCTCCCCAGGGATAAGAATCGAGTCTCATACTCATCCACAGACAAACTCCCCTGATTCAGTCCTAAAAACTCAGCCTGTAGTTTCCACTGTGCGGTATCTAGAACAAACTGCCTCCTAAAGGCATCCCAAAATGTCTCCCAACTAATATCTGTAAGTCGAGCTCTCAATATGGGTCAGTGGACTGTCACCAATGCTCTGCAGCTCCCTTCAGTAGGAACGCAGCAAATGCGACCATCTTCGATGTCGTACATTCGAAGAATCCATAAAGCTTCTCCATCTTAGCAACCCACTCCTCAGCAGCTACTGGGTCTTTGACCCCACTAAAAGATGGAGGTCTAAACTCTAGAACTATCGCAACTGATCCAGATCACATTCATACCCTAATCCTCTACTACCCGAAACTGGTGGGGGCGTAGCAGTATCTACAATCCTCGGTGCATGAGCTGGCTGTGTAGGTGTATCAGGGATAACTGTGAGACCCCGTATATGTATAGCTGTATATAGGAACATGGGAATGTAAATAAAATCATAAGTATAATGATACATTTGTAATGTGAAGTATATGCAGTGTAAGTTCATAAGATTATGTACGCACTTGTAATAAGAATCGTGATTATATGTAAAAGTTGCATTATGAATGAGTAGGAAGAAATGGATTTAAACATGAGAAGAATGTGATTGAAATGGAATATGAGTAGTGTAGTAAAATGGAAGGAAAGATTTTTATAAGTTGTATACTTTCATTCGGGTAATATCGTGAAAATTTGGTTGTACAAAGATTTCCCACAAGTTTTAATATATGTTAAGTGTGATTGGATGGCATTTTTAAGTCTCAAGGAGCGATGAATAAGGGAAGGACTATGGAGGTAAATTGAGGAAGTTTTGAATGAAGTTGTTGTAGAAAAACTGTAGGAAATCAAGAAATGTGAAAGCCAGATCGATCTCATAGGATGAGAGATCAATCTAAAAGAGCCAGAATACTCTTATGAGAGTAATGGAATGGAGCAGATCGATCTCCAAAGGAATCAGATAGATCTCCTTAGCTCTCGGGTTGGAAGCAGATCGATCTCCCCTAAGACCAGATCAATCTCCTTAAGCTTCTGTTCGATAGCAGATCGATCTCAAGCCTCGACAGATCGATCTCCTACTTTTAAAATGTCTTAGAAAAGAGAAATTTTTAGAGGACCAGATCGATCTCCACCCAAGGAAGATCGATCTCATCAAGTTAAAACTATAAATAAGAGCAGTTGGATTTGTAGATTTTTGGGATAAATCATTCCTTTCCACTTCAACTCAAAAACCTAGCTTTCTCACTCCTAAATCCAGCCATTTTCAGTAAGATTTGAGGAAAAGCTATTAGAGACAAAGTCGTTCACGTCTAAGAGAAGAACAACATAGTCTAGAGGCATTTCCCCATTTGTCGGATTGAAGGAATAAATGGCATTCCTAATTGGAGCAAAGAGAAAATCCAATGAGGTAAGTTCTAGTGCACAAATCCAAGTACATTGGTCTAGTTAATGATTATGAAGTTAATTGGGTGTGCACCTTGTGGGTAGAACTACCTAGAATGGCATGAAATGAATATAACTTAGAAATGGTCTAGTGTGAGAAAGTGGAATGTAGAAGTGTTAATGATGAATGAGATATCTTGAGAGGATGATTATGTTGTGGGCATAGTTTGGGCATGTTGATATTGGGATAAAATTGTGAGATTTACCACAAGGGGTAAAATGTGTATTTAAGGCATTGGATAAATGCTTAGTTGAATAAGAGTTAGAAACGTTAACTCAAGTGTTTGATGGATGAATTTCAGTTTCGGATGATACGCCGGAGCAAGTCGAGATGAGAATGCGAGAAGCGTAGAGGAGGATAGTTGCACACAAATAAAGTGAGGTAAGGGACTGTGTGTTAGCTATAGAGATGTTCATCCGTATTTTACAGCAATTTCATAGATATATTGCTAGAACTAGTACGATATTATAATTCTATGAAATGATATGGAAGCATGAAAAGTACTATGATGTATATATGTATTGAGAAATGGGATAGGGTAAGGAAATAGCATGATATACATGTTTTCAATGTGTTTCTCTAATTTACATTGATCTTGATGATTGAGAAATGTTGATGATAGGTTGGCTAATTTTACATGTTTTAGCATGAAGAGGCGTGCTGTATGAATAAACATGTTTTGAGTTTTAAAAAGAGAAAATAGCCATCCATCAGTTTTGAGATGAGATTTGGTGTTGAAGCGCTAGCTCACACCCGTTTTAATGCCTTTGATGTACCGTACTGGAGTTTTAACTCGCGCGAGGGTTTTGAGAAAGTGCGGGAACTTTGCTCGCACCTGTTTTATTGAGTTGGGGTAAACCTGGGGGTCTGGGACCTAAGGGGATACCAGCCAACGGCCATTTGAACGGGCTGGGCCTTAACGATAGATCGTACCGCGCTGGAGCCTTGCGATGACTGTTTGTCACGCTGCTTGCTCGCCTGGTATATGAGACATGGTTTAGGATGGAAAGTCCATCGGAGTTGGAGTATGGACTTGGGTCCACGGTCGTACGTAGAACAGTGTAGTTATCCGTTGGTATACTATGTACCGTGTTGGGTGCACGTGAGTACGCGTATCGTGTAGATGACACACGGCGTATTCTTACCGTGAGTATATGAGGAGATGTGGTTGATTGAGATGAGCCGGAGGGCAGGACTGACCCATTCCCCTTCAGGCGAAGTGATGCCCTGTGCACACCTGATCAGTGAGGCTCGGGATCACTGACTATGGCCATATGTCGTGGATATTTGATTGTCAAAAATTCCATGCCTGTCTCAGAGATTCGAGAAACAGAGATAATCTCAGAAAAGAAAGAGATTTTATGTTTTTGATAAATCTCTGATTTCACATTTGTGCCGTGAGGGCACTATTTATGAGCATGTTTTACATGGAAGCTTGATATTTGATTTACACGAAAATGCTGTTGAGAAATATATGTTTAAATGCATTTTTCGTATGATATTTCCATTTGTACTGAAAACATGGTTTTGGTTTATACATGCATGGGCTATGTAGGTAGTACAATATCTACCTGCTAGCATACATTTCCTTACTGAGCTGTGGTTTGCTCATCCCACTATTTTCCCCCTTCAGGTACTGAGAAGTAAGAGAGCGGTGGTCTCTAGGTCTTTTGTGTTGAACAGCTCCCACAATTTCGTAAAGGTATAAGATTTGTATACACGAGTATTTTGTATCTAATTTATCGTATCGCACAGTTATATCTTAGAATTGTAAACAGTATTATGGGGATGATATGTAAGCACATGGTATTTATACAATTGATTTTGTATATCTACACACATACCTAGGAGTGTGAATTAAAGATTTAAATCTTCCGCTGTAAATGAATGAATTTTAGTAATTGCATCTTCTCACAGCCCAACCGTAGTAGAGAATGTATGGATAGAAGGGTTCCTAGAAGTGGGGTGTGACAGATTTGGTATCAGAGCATGGTTGGTCTGATGTGAGTTGATGTTTAGGACTAAGAAAACATATATCCCCAAGTTACTGTGCGATATTTAGCTACAAATGTGTGTACGGAGCTGGTAGTGAATTAAATGTTTGTTATAACGCAAGAAAGTTATCAGGCTAGTGAGTTATGCCTGAGAGACACCGCAAGAGGGGAGAGAGCTCGAGAGCTCTAGGGCGAAATGACAGGACTAAGAGGCACAGTAGATCATCCTCTAGTCATGAGCCCCAGGAACAGATAGAGGCTTCTGATCCTCGAATAACTCGATTGGAGGAAGATATGCGCACGATGATGACCATGATGGGTCAGATCATGGCTAGGTTTGAGGGTACACCTGGTACAACGGGACAGGCTGCACCGAATCCCCCAGCAGTTGCACCTGAACCTGAGAATGTTGCACCTGCGCAAGCTGAACCGGTTAGGCCACAGGAACCTCATATTCGACCTGTACCTCCACCAGTAGCCCCACAGCAGTATGCTGATGATTTGGGGTATGGATATAACTGTGATATGGAGAGATTGAGGCATTTTATGGACTTTAAGCCTCCTTCGTTTAGCGGGGTAAAGGATCCGACGGTGGCTGAGGACTGGATCAGTCAGATGGAGAAGTTGTTTGACTTCTGTAGATGTTCAGCTACGGAGAGAGTAGCGCTTGAGGCCTTTGTATTAAGAGGCGAAGCAGAGCACTGGTGGAAGTCCACCAGGCCATGTTGAGAGCTCAAGGTATGACTATCACTTGGGATATGTTCTTGGGTGTTTTCAGAGAGCAATACATCCCAGATACTGCTCGACGTAGGCTACAGATGAAATTTCTGAATCTGACTCAAGGGAATCGAACAGTTGATGAGTACGAGTCATGATTCACTTCACTGGGTCGATATGATCCGAACTCGATCAGGAGTGAAGCTATCAGAGTCCGTAGATTTGTAGATGGACTGAGGCCTTCAATCCGAGCGAAGTTGGCCCCATTTGATGTCGCTACATATAGAGAGGCTGTGCGACGGGCCCAGTTATGTGAGCAAGATTATGACTTGCAGACTTCTGAGTTTAGTTGGGGTAAAGACAAGGGTCCGAGGAAGCTGGGAGATGGCAAGAGTGCCAAATTTGGTCGAAAATTCATGAGTAAGTGTCGGAGAGAGGTAGATGAGTTCCAGAAAAAGGTTGCTAGACCTTTTATGCCTCCGACTCAGACACCAGCCAGGGGTATAGTGATTGGTGGACCCCGACCGACTACAGATCAGTGTAGACTATGCGGTCGATACCATAGTGGTAGGCCATGTCATCTTCAGGGTACTCGATGCTTCAGATGTGGTAAATTTGGACATTATGCCAGAGAGTGCCTGGAGATAGTTGAGGCAATTCCACAGAGGGGTAAGGAGCCAGAGAGGGTTCCTACAGTTGCACCTCCTGCAAGAAAGAAAGCCTCGACTGAAGAAAAAGGAAAACAAGTTGTGGGTCAAGGCAGGGTGTATGCGATAGACCAGGCATCGGCTGATACCTCTTCTAAAGTGATAAAAGGTACAATCTTGATTTTCAATCTGGAGGTTATAGCTTTGTTTGATTCTGGTGCTACGCATTCCTTCATATCACCTGCATGTGCATCTAAGTTAAAAGGTTTTGTAGAACCCACATAATAAGTACTCCAATGAGAGTTAGCCAATTAGTTGAGCAAGTGTATAAAGATTGTCAAGTGAAGGTGGGAGATAAGTGCATGACAGCCAACTTGATTTTGTTGAATATGTATGACATTGATGTAATTTTGGGAATGGATTGGTTAGCCACCAATCATGCTGTCATAGACTGTCGTTCTAAGTCCATTAAGTTTTCTCTACCTGAAGAATGTGTTGTAAGATTTTAAGAGAAGAAATGAAATCTTAAATTTTGTGTTAAGTAAAGTACTTTGGTATAAATGACTGGAGTGTTGTTTTGAAGGTTTTGTTGCTTATGTGGTGGATTTGAACAAAGTACATCCGGATATGGAGGACATCCCAGTGGTTAGAGAATTCCCTGATGTCTTTCCAGACGATCTACCAAGATTGCCACCTGATAGAGAAACGAATTTCGGTATAGACTTGATGCCTGGAACCGAACCAATATCCAAGTCACCATATAGGATGGCTCCAGTTGAGTTAGAGGAATTAAGGAAACAGCTGCAAGAGTTGTTAGAGAAGGGGTTCATAAGACCGAGCGTCTCACCATGGGGAGCCCCGGTATTGTTTGTGAAGAAGAGAGATGGGAGCCTCAGGTTGTGCATCGACTACCAGATGTTGAACAAGGCTACCATCAAGAATAAGTACCCCTTGCCACGCATTGATGATTTATTGGATCAGCTTCGAGGAGCACAGATCTTTTCCAAGATAGATTTGAGGTCTGGGTATCATCAATTGAAGATTCGGAAGGAGGATGTGCCCAAGACAGCATTTCGTACCCGCTATGGCCATTACGAATTCTTAGTAATGCCTTTTGGGTTGACCAATGCGCCGGCAGCTTTTATGGCTCTAATGAATGAAGTATTCAAGCCAAACCTGGACGAGTTCATAATTATTTTCATTGATGATATATTGGTGTATTCAAGGTCCAGAGAAGAGCATGAGCAGCACTTAAGGATTATTTTGCAGACCCTCCGAGAGAGAAGGTTATATGCCAAGCTTAACAAATGTGACTTTTGGCTAGAACAGATTTCTTTTCTAGGCCATGTTATATCGAAGGATGGGGTGTCAGTAGATCCGTCCAAGATTGAGGCCGTTGTTCAGTGGGAACAACCTAGGACAGTCACAGAGATCAGAAGCTTTCTGGGTTTGGCTGGTTACTACAGGAGATTTGTAGAGGGTTTCTCTAGATTAGCTGCTCCATTGACACGTCTTATGAGGAAGAGTGTGGAGTTTTCATGGGATGAAGCTTGTGAGAGAATTTTTTAGGAACTTAAGCGCAGATTAACCACCGCGCCAGTTCTTATCATCCCTAACAGTTCAGGGAATTACTCGGTGTATACAGATGCTTCGCATCAAGGACTAGGCTGTGTTTTGATGCAAGATGGAAGGGTGGTAGCTTATGGATCTAGACAGCTGAAAGATCATGAGAGGAACTACCCCACTCACGATTTGGAGTTAGCGGCCGTAGTGTTTGCGTTGAAGATATGGCGCCACTACTTATATGGTGAGAGATTTCAAATCTTTACGGATCATAAGAGTCTGAAATATCTATTCTCACAGAAGGAGTTAAACATGAGACAGAGGAGGTGGTTGGAACTCCTCAAGGACTATGATTGTGAGATCTTATACCACCCGGGGAAGGCAAATGTGGTTGCCGATGCATTGAGTCGGAAGAGTCTCGGGTTGGTATCACATATGATGGTTAGAGAGCACGAGTTGTTGGAATAATTCACGAACCTTAGTCTGGATATGACCCTACCTGAGATTGACAACTATGGGATTATTGCTAGCCTGAGATTAGAACTAGAGTTGATTGAGAAAATCTGACAAGCTCAGCAAATTGATCAATGGTGTATTGAGATGATTAGCCAAATCCGGAAAGGGAAGGGTGCCGATTTTATATTGAGTTCAGATGGAATACTAAGGTTTGGAGATAGAATATGTGTTCCTAAGGATTTAGAGCTGAGGAAGCTGATCTTATCAGAGGCTCACTCGTCAAGATATACGATACACTCGAGGAGTAGTAAGATGTATCAAAATCTCCGAAAGGCATATTGGTGGTCTGGAATGAAGAGAGACATAGCTGAGTATGTCGCTAGATGTCTCATTTGTCAGCAAGTAAAAGTCGAACATCAGAAACCAGGAGGATTATTACGACCTCTACCGATACCAAAATGGAAGTGGGAGCATGTCACCATGGATTTTGTGATGGGGTTACCGAGAACCCATAAGAACCATGATGCGATATGGGTGATAGTAGATCGGTTAACGAAATCGACACATTTCTTAGCCATGAGATCTACAGATACATTGAGTGCATTGGCGAACCTGTATGTACGAGAAATAGTGAGATTGCATGGAGTCCCAGTGAGTGTTATTTCTGATCGGGATGCCCGCTTCACTTCCCACTTTTGGGGACATTTTCAGGAAGCGATGGGGACCCAGTTGAGTTTTAGCACCGCTTTTCATCCTCAAACAGATGGTCAGTCAGAGAGGACTATACAGACCTTGGAGGATATGTTGAGAGCGTGTGTACTGGACTTTAGAGGCTCATGGGACGATCACTTGCCATTGATTGAGTTCGCCTACAATAACAGTCATCACTCAAGTATTGGTATGGCCCCTTATAAGGCACTATACGGTCGTAGATGCCGATCGCCCATTGGTTGGGAAGAAGTTGGTGACAGACAGTTGCTCGCTCCCGATTTGGTTAAGCAAGCCTCCGAGGATGTTCAGATAATATGCGAGAGGCTGCGAACAGCTCAAAGTCGACAAAAGAGCTACGCTGACAGGAGACGGAGACCACTTGAGTTTGATGTTGGAGAGTCTGTATTTTTGAAAGTATCTCCTTGTAAGACCCGAATTTAATTAAAATACGAAAATTAAATAAGAAAAGATGGGGAAAGTATGAAGGAAGTCGGGTTAAATTAATCCCGAACACGTGTAAGGGCAAAATGGTCAAAAGATCGAAAGTCGGTATAATTCGATAAGGAAATTTAATTAAAAATATGGATTTGAGAAATCTTGGTCAATAAAGATGAAATAAATTTATTTTGGGTTAAATTGATCAAGATATTAATTTATTGGAATTAATCGGGATTAATCGAGATTTTTAGTTCGGAAGAATAATCCCGAAAATAATCGAAAAATATACCGAAAAGTCACCAGGGATAATATCCCGAAAATACGGGGAAATTATACCCGAAAAAGAGGTTAAAATATAATAAATAAATTAAATAAAATTAAATTAATTAAATTAGAATAAAATTATAATTTTAAGTGATATTTTGGGTATTTTAATATATTTTAATGAATAGTATAAAAATAAATAATAATAATAATAATAAAAAAAACACAGCTGAAACGCGAAATCGCGCGAAAACGGAAGAAAACGAAGCAGCCGAATTGCCGAGGAGCCACCGGCGGCCAGGCGACCAGGCGAGGCCGGCGAAGGCAAGCCCGACGAGGGCCGACCCACTACCAGCCCCATGGAGGCCCGAACGGCAGCCACCGGCGAGAGAAACGACAAGAACGAAACCGAGAGGGGGAGAGAAGGATCGCCGGCGATCGGCGCCGATCTGGCCAATCCCACCCCTAGCCGAACGTTCCCGAGGCCAAGACGAGCAGATTGGTGGTGGTGGCAGCCACCGAAACAGACGGACGGCGCCGGAAACAGAAAGAGAGGAAAGTGGGTACCGACGGAGGAGGAGAACGGCCGGACCGGCGACTTTCCGGCGGCCTTGGGCGAAGCCGAGCCCAGATCTGAGATGCGGACGACCTAGAGGAGCGACTGGCGGTGGAAGCCGGCGGAGAACCGACCGGCAAGGCAGTGAACCGGCGGTGAACCGGTCGAACCGGAGAGAACCGGCAGTCTGAACCGGTCCGAACCGGACTGAACCGGTTCAGCCAAAAAGAGGAGGAAAAAAGGAAGAAAAAAGGGAAAAAGAAAAAGAGGAAAAATTGGAGAAAATTCCTGTGATGCAATCGAGCTTCGGGTAAGTCAGTAGTGGTCGAAATTGACCCGATTTAAATTTCGGAGTATTTAATTTAATTAATTTTGGGCTGAAAACTTACCCGAAAAAATTATGAAATTATGTAGCTCGACGATTGGCATCCAACGAGAGCTCGAGATAGCCTCGATTTACGGACTAGCATGGAATCTCGGGTAAGTAACCCTTATTTACGACAATTACCTCATTATGCGTGATATTGATTTAATTTTCGCATAAATTGAATTAAATTATGGAAATTTAGATAATTGTCGTAAATAGTGAATTTAGCTATTCGAGAATTAGAACGAGGCCCAATAAATTATTGGTGGGCCCAATGAGCCCAATAGGCCTCGATAAAGTGAAAATTAAGTGGAAAACGGGCTTAAGGCCGATTAAGGCCCATTAAGGTGCAACCGGGCCCAATAGGGGTAAATGAGCCCAACGATTTAAATTAAGCCCAGAAAGTATTAAATACGATTAAATTGTATAATATCTGACCTGAGGAATATTAATACGCAGTTCCGGGCATTTGATTTGGAGCATATCGGACTGCGCGACGAGACAACATTGGAAAAGAAAAGGTCAACTCGACAGGAAAATAAGGTAAGGGAATTCTGCGGACTGCTAGAGGTAAACTTTACGAAGTTTTAAATTCATTGCAGTCATTTAAAAATTTATCTGAAGGGTCTAGAGGTCGAAGAATAATTTTAGTGCCCCGTATGGGCAAAATTACTAAAATACCCTTGTTAAGGGTAAAATTTACAAAGTTAGGAAAAATTGGGAGGAGCAAGAACAAAAGGTTTCTGCTCATTCTGGAGGTGTTTTGATGCATGCATGAGTAGGCTGGCTCACCTTGAAAGAAAATGCACAGCATTGCATACTTTCAACATGATATTGTTTTGAAAACTGTTTTGAGGAAACAGAGTCGCCTACGTGTTTTTATTGACATGTGACGTGCTAGAGCTCAGCTCGCACGATGTTGTCGATTTGTGTGATGCACGCATTAGTGCTAGAGCGAGAGCTCGCACTAGAGTTTTACATGCATAGGTGCTAGAGTACAACTCGCGCCAGATTTCATATGCTTTTTCGAGACAGGGTGCTAGAGTTTAACTCGCACCAGATTTTATAAGATTTTTATGTGATTTATATACAGAGTGCTGAGCTTAGCTCGCACTAGTTTTACCGGATTGGTGGAGTAGCGCTGTCTGCCCTTGGAGTCAGCCAAAAGGCCCAACAGGCTCAAGAGACCTCTTAGGTGGGGTGAGAGTGAGGGATGAGGTTGGCGGCCTTGTGGGGATGTAAAGCGGGCTCTGCCAGTTTTATTTGAGTTGATGAGAGTGCTGAGCATCGCTCGCACTGATTTTATGAGAACATGCGATGAGCCGTGCTTGGAGCATCGGGTAGACTGTGTGTCACCGGTTTAATAGGCTCGCACGTGCGTTTTGAGACATGGCATGAGTATTGAGAAACAAACCTCTGTGGGAAGCAGGCCATTTGGGCTGGAGTACCTAGAGATATTATATGGGTTCACGGAGTACGATGTACCGTGCAAGTAGCATGGAGTACGATGTACCGTGTGGTATCTTCGGATACGGCATCTCCGGATGCAGCATCTTCGGATGCCTGGGATCGGATAAGACTGACGGGATGGATTGACCCACCTCCTGGGTGGTTCCCGATCATGGTGAGAACCCGCACACTAGGATCCGTGTAGCTGAGGAACTCCCGAGGACACATATGGCCATAGTCCTGGTTATTGCCGTTATACAGATATTGCCTCGTCTCGCATGTCGACGATTTCGATGATTTAAACTGGGTTTTTAATTAAATGTGCATGATGGTTATTTCCATGCTTTTTAAACCCATGTGTGATGTAAACCGATTTTCATGGATTTGTGTGAGTCAGGATCACCCGAAGGAGGGGTCGAGTCCTGACTTTATTGTGAAATTTTTAAAGAGAAAGAAATGATTTAAAATAATTGCATGTTGAATTTTCCGGGCAAACTCGATTTACATAACATCATAACTTTCATATCATCTGTTTAAAATGTGTGGAGAAAGGGTGGTTTATGCATGGCACCACGTTCATGTAGGTAGTATGGTTACCTACTTGTTCGTAGGATTGCCTTACTGAGCTTGATGTGCTCACCCCTTTCATTTTCTCCCACAGATGATCTCCAGTTGAAGTTGAGGCGACTCAGTACTGCATTCCGGATATCCGCTGCTGCCCATCAACATAAGGTTTATACACTTGTACATATTGTATCTACATAAGCATAGCATAGTAACATGTTTGTAAGTAACTTTAGGGGATGTATAAATAATGTAAACAATTATAAATGACTGGAGAAGAAATAAGTTAGATGGTAATTGAATGGTGGAACTGGCATTGACGCACAGCCCAATTATTAGTGGAGTGTTGGTCACGATTCGAGGACAGGTAAGAATTTAAGTAAATAATAAAACGCGAAAAATTAACTCTGATTTTTGGGTAGTTTGGGTCGTGACACTCCTTCTAAGGGAATAACGAGGTTTGGGAAGAAAGGAAAATTATGTCCTCGTTACATTGGTCCCTTCGAGATTTTGGATAGAGTGGGAGATGGAGCATATAGGCTAGCCTTACCACCTGAGCTAGCAGAAGTCCACAATGTCTTCCACGTTTCTATGCTTTGGAAGTACTACCCGGATCCGACACATGTAATTAGCTATGAGCCGTTGGAGCTCAAGGAGGATATGTCGTATGTCGAGAGACCGATCAGGGTGTTGGACAGAAAAGAGAGGGTGTTGCGGAACAAGACGATTTCATTGGTTAAGGTTTTGTGGCAACATCACACTGTGGAAGAGGCCACATGGGAACTGGAAAGTTTGATGCGGGAAAAGTATCCCGAGTTATTCACAGATTGAATTGGTTCTAATTTGGAGGACCAAATTCTCTAAGTGGGGGAGAATGTGAGACCCCGTATATGTATAGCTGTATATAGGAACATGGGAATGTAAATAAAATCATAAGTACAATGATACATTTGTAATGTGAAGTATATGCAGTGTAAGTTCATAAGATTATGTACGCACTTGTAATAAGAATCGTGATTATATGTACAAGTTGCATTATGAATGAGTAGGAAGAAATGGATTTAAACACGAGAAGAATGTGATTGAAATGGAATATGAGTAGTGTAGTAAAATGGAAGGAAAGATTTTTATAAGTTGTATACTTCCATTCGAGTAATATCGTGAAAATTTGGTTGTACAAAGATTTCCCACAAGTTTTAATATATACTAAGTGTGATTGGATGGCATTTTTAAGTCTCAAGGAGCGATGAATGAGGGAAGGACTATGGAGGTAAATTGAGGAAGTTTTGAATGAAGTTGTTGTAGAAAAACTGCAGGAAATCTGGAAATGTGAAGGCCAGATCGATCTCATAGGATGAGAGATCGATCTGGAAGAGCCAGAATGCTTTTATGAGAGTAATGGAATGGAGCAGATCGATCTCCAAAGGAATCAGATCGATCTCCTTAGCTCTCGGGTTGGAAGCAGATCGATCTCCCCTAAGACCAGATCGATCTCCTTAAGCTTCTGTTCGATAGCAGATCGATCTCAAGCCTCGACAGATCGATCTCCTGCTTTTAAAATGTCTTAGAAAAGAGAAATTTTTAGAGGACCAGATCGATCTCCACCCAAGGAAGATCGATCTCATCAAGTTAAAACTATAAATAGGAGCAGTTGGATCTGCAGATTTTCGGGATAAACCATTCCTTTCCACTTCAACTAAAAAACCTAGCTTTCTCACTCCTAAATCCAGCCATTTTCAGTAAGATTTGAGCAAAAGCTATTAGAGACAAAGTCGTTCACGTCTAAGAGAAGAACAACATAGTCTAGAGGCATTTCCCCATTTGTCGGATTGAAGGAATAAAGGGCATTCCTAATTGGAGTAAAGAGGAAATCCAATGAGGTAAGTTCTAGTGCACAAATCCAAGTACATTGGTCTAGTTAATGATTATGAAGTTAATTGGGTATGCACCTTGTGGGTAGAACTACCTAGAATGGCATGAAATGAATATAACTTAGAAATGGTCTAGTGTGAGAAAGTGGAATGTAGAAGTGTTAATGATGAATGAGATATCTTGAGAGGATGATTATGTTGTGGGCATGGTTTGGGCATGTTGATATTGGGATAAAATTGTGAGATTTACCACAAGGGGTAAAATGTGTATTTAAGGCATTGGATAAATGCTTAGTTGAATAAGAGTTAAACATTAACTCAAGTGTTTGATGGATGAATTTCAGTTTCGGATGATACGCCGGAGCAAGTCGAGATGAGAATGCGAGAAGCGTAGAGGAGGATAGTTGCACACAAATAAAGTGAGGTAAGGGACTGTGTGTTAGCTATAGAGATGTTCGTGCGTATTTTACAGCAATTTCGTAGATATATTGCTAGAACTAGTACGATATTATAATTCTATGAAATGATATGGAAGCATGAAAAGTACTATGATGTATATATGTATTAAGAAATGGGATAGGGTAAGGAAATAGCATGATATGCATGTTTTCAATGTTTTTCTCTAATTTACATTGATCTTGATGATTGAGAAATGTTGATGATAGGTTGGCTAATTTTACATGTTTTAGCATGAAGAGGCATGCTGTATGAATAAACATGTTTTGAGTTTTAAAAACAGAAAATAGCCATCCATCAGTTTTGAGATGAGATTTGGTGTTGAAGCGCTAGCTCACACCCGTTTTAATGCCTTTGATGTACCGTGCTGGAGTTTTAACTAGCGCGAGGGTTTTGAGAAAATGCGGGAACTTTGCTCGCACCTGTTTTATTGAGTTGGGGTAAACCTGGGGGTCTGGGACCCAAGGGGATACCAGCCGACGGCCATTTGAACGGGCTGGGCCTTAACGATAGATCGTACTGCACTGGAGCCTTGCGATGACTGTGTGTCACGCTGCTTGCTCGCCTGGTATATGAGACATGGTTTAGGATGGAAAGTCCATCGGAGTTAGAGTATGGACTTGGGTCCACGGTCGTACGTAGAACAGTGTAGTTATCCGTTGGTATACTATGTATCGTGCTGGGTGCACGTGTATCGCGTAGATGACACACGGCGTATTCTTACCGTGAGTATATGAGGAGATGTGGTTGATTGAGATGAGCCGGAGGGCAGGACTGACCCATTCCCCTTCAGGCAAAGTGATGCCCTATGCACACCTGATCAGTGAGGCTCGGGATCACTGACTATGGCCATATGTCGTGGATATTTGATTGCCGAAAATTCCATGCCTGTCTCAGAGATTCGAGAAACAGAGATAATCTCAGAAAAGAAAGAGATTTTGTATTTTTGATAAATCTCTGATTTCACATTTGTACCGTGAGGGCACTATTTATGAGCATGTTTTAAATGAAAGCTTGATATTTGATTTACACGAAAATGCTATTGAGAAATATATGTTTAAATGCATTTTTCGTATGATATTTCCATTTGTTCTGAAAACATGGTTTTGGTTTATACATGCATGGGCTATGTAGGTAGTACGATATCTACCTGCTAGCATACATTTCCTTACTGAGCTGTGGTTTGCTCATCCCACTATTTTCCCCCTTTAGGTATTGAGAAGTAAGAGAGCAGTGGTCTCTAGGTCTTTTGTGTTGAACAGCTCCCACAATTCCGTAAAGGTATAAGATTTGTATACACGAGTATTTTGTATCTAATTTATCGTATCGCACAGTTATATCTTGGAATTGTAAATAGTATTATGGGGATGATGTGTAAGCCCATGGTATTTATACAATTGATTTTGTATATCTACACACATACCTGGGAGTGTGAATTAAAGATTTAAATCTTCCGCTGTAAATGAATGAATTTTAGTAATTGCATCTTCTCACAGCCCAACTGTAGTAGAGAATGTATGGATAGAAGGGTTCCCAGAAGTGGGGTGTGACAGTAACTGCCTCTCCTGTCGCAGCTCTTGCCTCCTGTTCCTGCCTACCTAGCATCGTCTATGCTAATATCTCTATAATCGTCTCTAGACTACGCTCTAATCTCGTAAAGCACATCTTAACACACTCTGGTGCCTCAGTAGCACCTAGAGTCTTATGGGTAGGTAATGGTTCGGCAGTAACTCGTCTCTCAGGCCTATCTCCACGGCCTAGAGCCCTATCTCTAGTCTCTCTACCACCACAAGTTTTGCCATATAGGCAAAGTTCCTGCATTCACAATCATGAATTAGTCCGTCTCCCATCTGGTATACACAGTTGTATCTAAACACAACACAATATTATGGGGATGTACACTTTCCTATTTTCTAACATCGACTCACATCAGACCAACCTCTGCTCTGATACCATTCTGTCAAGACCCTTCCTGACTTAACCAAAACCATTACAAATTTTTTACATTTTTAACTTACCTTTCCTTTCATCAATGGTTGGGCTGTGATTTGATGTTAGCTTCCTCGCATACCATATCATCCATTATCATACATACATGTCGATATACTGTTATTGACTGTAACTTCTTTTAAAATACATGTGAGATTCATATAAAACCAACTCAAATACATTCCCCGTAATATATATCGTAGACATCACTGTGCTGTTTCTATGTTTAGATACAAAACCATACAAAATATGTATACCTGTCGATCGATAGGAAATAGTAGCGGGCTACAGGAATACTATCTCTCAAGCACACTTGCTCTACTACTGATGCTCTGTAGAGAGGGAAAATAAAGGGGGATGAGCATACAACGCGGTCAGTAAGGAAATTAGGCAAGCAAGTAGACATGTACACTATCTACTCAAAATAATGCTATGCTTCGAATACATCATTTCCTTAACTCACTTTAAAAGCATGTCTTTAAAATATATATATACTTGTACAGGTTAAATCCCATGTACAGAAATCATGCTTGCTTTCTCAAATGTAGGCATGTAGTGAAAAATAATGCATCTTTATAATATCATAATGCCTTTAGATAAATCATGCCATATATATTTCAATCACAATAAATATGGCATTTAAATCATTCATAACACAACAATCAGATTCTGACCCATCCCTCAGGTCTATCCGCATCATAAATAAATCAGTCAATCAAGTGATATATCATGTGAGACTCTGTGGTGAAATGCAATAATATCCTGGACTATGGCCATATCCTATAATGGTGATCCCAGGCTACACAGAATCCTAGTATGTGGGGCATCACTGCTGCAATGGGAGGGGGGTCAGTCCATCACAACTGCCAGCTATCAACTCCTTAACTCCACAACACCACACGGTACAGTGTACTCCATGCCACTCGCATGGTAAAACGTACTTCGTGGACCTTACATCACAATCGGGGTGCTTACCATAGGTCTTATCCCTCAAACTATGGAATATCATACCACGTCTCTAAATCCACATGCGAACCTCTCATAGTGTGACACTCAGTCTACACGAGGAAATCAAGCATGGTTTTCAACATGTATTATATATCACATAAATTACAATGCGCGCATTTGAGTGCGACTCACAGTCGACACTCCGCTCAAACACTGTTTCACATCACAAACTCAACTCTAGTGCGAGTAAACCTCCAGAAACTAGGTCAATGCATAGTTCATGTTTTAAATCAAGTACGAGCAATAGCTCCAGTACCATGCTATGCACAAAACTCATCAAATCACATACGAGAAATTACTCAAGTACTATGTCATGTATAAATCATGAAGAACTGAGTACGAGCAATGCTCTAGCACTCTGTCATGCATCTCATGTGAAAATTTGATTACGAGCTAATCGCTCCAACACTCTCTCATGCATATATCATATAAAACTGAGTACGAGTAATAACTCCAGCACTCTATCATGCATGTAATGGAAATCTAGTGTGAATCACAATCCAATACTAATATATATGGAAAATATATAAAATCAAGTGTGAGCTGTGCTCTAGCACGATTTATTCTCACATAATTCCATAGATGGCTCTTTAAAAGGGATGATTTTCAAAACATCAAAGTCAGCACTATAAAGTGTGCTTAATTCACATCAACCTTAAAATCATTAGCCCATCTATTTATTCTTCTGCTAAACAGCGGTAAAACACTCAAAATGGTGGTTTCCATGCTTTTTACAACTTTTCACAAAAGTTGACTTTTTTCCTAACTAAGGGTAAAATCGTAATTTACTACTATCGGGTCACAATAATTATTATTCACTTTCTCTGACCCTCAGAGTTTTTAAGTGAATGTAAAAGCAGACGAAAATACGTGCAGGTATCTCTAACAACTCACAAAAGTCCCTTACCTGCAATCACTCGAGAAATTTTACTTTCTCAACGCTGCTCGATCTAGCAGTCCGATTTGCTCCTCTAACAATCTCTGGAGCTGTATATAACCATTTATCAAGTTAATTATACTTTTTCTACTGTATTTCACATTAAATACAGTCTATTCCACTTAATGGGCTTTAATAAACCTAATGGGCCTAACTATACCTTAAGCCCATTTCCATTTTACTATTTATTTTTGTTGGGCCTATTTGGCTTGTGGGGCCCACCAACTCTTATTGGGCTTATCTAAGACCCATTACATCTCATTGGGCCTAAAATAATTGGGCTTGACCCATTGGACCTCTCGACCACATGCCATGGCTGAGAGCACCCCATGCCGTCGGTCACACCATGGAATGCCGTCCATGTCCATTTCTTTAGCCAATTCACTTAGGCATTTTCACAAACACTTGGTTGGCAATGTTCTTAGGCATCACATAGTTCATTTAGGCATTTTATCAAACACCTTGATTGCCAACTTAATACATGTATTAATTAATCAAATTGATTAATTCTAACTATACCATAATCATTAACACATGTACATTAACCCATTTATGCCTTAAAATCATATGGGCATTCATCAATATTTCACTACTCAGTCTCGGCCTAACCATGATCATAGTGATTTCATATATTTCAATGATTAAAACATATGCCAAAATACTTAAAATCATTCATACATTAACATATATGAATTTGAAAGCTTGAAAATATACCTAGTATTTGTGTTCACACTTGGCCGAAAATTTGGAGCCTCTCGGTTTGCACACTATGGCTTCTTGATAGCCAATTCCAACATATGTCACTCTCCTCTCAATTTGGAACAACTTTCATGAAGAATGCAAGTTCCAAATATACCTAAATCCTAGTGATTTCTAGTGAGAGAAAGCTTGGATAAATGTATTTAAATGGTTTCCTTGTGTAGCCGAGAATGGTATGGTGAAGATGACAATGGTATGGCTGATTTTATGAGCCATTTACTTAGCCATTAAGCCTTACTTTTCTGCTATTAAAATTGACTTCCTAAGGTTTAGTTATGAGTCACCTAATGAGTCATCTAATGAGTCATAGTTAGCTTTAACTATGGTTAGATATTTAATCCTAATGGGCTTTACAATTGGGCCTATCGGTGTGGGCTTTCTTAATGGGCTTTCGGGCTGAAAATTTTACTATACCTCAGGCCTTTTATTGTCTCAATATTTGGCCTATCAATCAGTCCAACAATTCGGTCTAAGGGACCTAAGAATTTCGATCTACGTTTAGTATACCTTAATGGGCTTTAAAATATTCATTTTGGCCCATTACGTTTTTTATCCATTAATTTTTATCCGGAATCCTTCCGAATAAATTTTCCTTACTTCCGGGGATGATTATCTTGTATTCTGACCAAAAATATTTTTCTCCAAATTTTTCTCCATACTTAGGTTAATTTTTAATCATGGTTAGTCAACTATGGTAAAAGTCCACTTTTCTTAACTATAGTTGACTTTTTTCTTAATCATGACCAAGTTGACTTTTTATCAAAATTTTGAAAGTGTCATATCTTATGTCTTACACTCTCGTCTTTACGTTTTAGCCGTTTTCGGTAGGTAAATACACCCGAAACATCTTAAATACCTTAACTCGCTAAAAAGGTCCATTTTACCTTTTTTAGCTTTTACTCTCGTTCTCTGTGTTCAGGACTAAATCAAACTAACTTTCCTTCATAAGCTCTCTATATTTTCTCATTTTAAGTTCTTCTCTTCAGTCAGAATAATTCAGATCCACTCAGTTTAGCCTGTGACTCTTATAGCTCACATTAGGCTTTTATGTAGCTTTTAAGTGTTAAACATTTCACTAACGCTTAAATCTAGTAAATACTCTTCTTATGATTTAAATAACTTAATATATGTCTGTACATATATAAATCATAGGGAACAAGCTCCAGAAAAGTACGAGTCTGACATTATATACATCACTGTGACCAAAAGTACCTTATGTAATGCAAAGTGAAAGTCTTAGAAGCTATATGAAGACCTTCGTACATCTACAAGGTCCATGAGGCTAAATCTGTGGAGAAAGAGAGGGGTGAGCTTGAGAAAGCCCAGTAAACAAATATACAATTACAAAAAGCAGAAAAAAGTTCGCAAATCTCACATACTTCGTAATTTCATTTCAAAAATAAAACAAAGAAGAACACATTTCATTAGCATGCTTAAACAAAAATTAAGGCATGCAAGTATTTTCATGGAAGTTTTCAAATATCTAGAAATCATAAACAGGGAATCATAATAGATAAACAAATACAGAAGCATAGTATGTCGATATCATAACAAGTAGAGAAGCACCATATCCTAACATTAAATAAACATTGTAGCATAATATGCTAAGTATAACCATAATGGGGCATTATAGCTATTAGTGCATCAGACTCCCTATTGCTAGGGCACCATCTATATTCACAGACTAGAACCAATCTCACAGGTCAAATGAAATCGGTACATGTCACCTCAGGATAGGCCAAAAGTTCTTGATTTACTTACAGAAGGAACTATGTGTGATCGGTGTACCTTATGGGTCTAGTCTATTGTGATGCCCCGGAAGCATGGAAAACAGGGCAAATTTAAAACTTTTATTCATCCATTCACAATTAAGGGTACATTCCTGTGCAGTGTCATGCATCATCATATATAATTTATAACTTTCACCTCAGGATCTCATCATCTCATAATTATATATCATACTATATACATTACTCAATTCAAGGTTAATTAATCGTAATACATCCCATACATCATGGTACATCAAGTGTCTGTAAATACAACTCTAGTCTGGATACATGAAATATTAAAATGTACCTCAAGTACAATATGTAGCCTGGAGCTTAAATCCTCCATGAGCCACTAATTCATACGTCGTAAGGAGCTCTCTTCACTTGAAGAAATCTAGGGGGGATAAAACTAGGTGAGCTTCTAAATCGCTCAGTAAGGGGGTAAGGGACTCATTAATGAAATAATGATTTGCACAGCACAATCATTTTATCTCGTAGTTGAAACTCAAATAAAAATGTAGCATAAACTCATTAAAAAATCATTCTCATCTCAGTTCTCTAAAATCATGTAAAAGCATGAGGGTACATAACTCAGTATAAATCACAGTCACAAGCATGTGGAAATCAAGATTCGATAATGGCTTTTCTCATTAAATCGTGATAAAAATCACCTCAATAGAATGCACGTGGCACAACCACAAAACACAAACTCATGTGTAAAACGAGACTAGGCAAATAAAACTCTTCTAAATATTCATCATGGCACATCATAATAAATATCCTCTGGGTGCGCATCCCAGGCATCCTCAAAAGAGAGAACGTCGACAATATGCTCGTGTACATGGTATATTGGACTTACATGTTACCAAGACAAGGCCCGACCTTACATGCTACCAAAGCAATGCCTTTCCTCATGTACACTATTGGTCTTACATGCTACCAAAGCAAGGCTTCCCAATGATACCAAAGCGGGAAAAAATATCGATCTTACATGCTACCAAAGCAATGCCTCCTAACGCTACCAAAGCGGGGGAATAATATCAGTCTTACATGCTACCAAAGCAATGCCTCCCAACGTTACCAAAGCGGGGAAAAATATCGACCTTACATGCTACCAAAGCAATGCTTCCAACGCTACCAAAGCGGGGAAAAATATTGGCCTTACATGCTACCAAAGCAATACCTCCCAATGCTACCAAAGCGGGAAAAAATATCGGCCTTACATGCTACCAAAGCAATGCCTGATGTGTATTTGACATGACACGCCTAAGTCTCAATCATTAGCCATTATTGTATAAAACGTTTTGCCTTCACGTAGAACTCATAATGGTTTTCTCTCATAAATCTCATTTAAAACATTTGTGTACTCAACACAAAACATGTTAAAACTGAGTTCCAATCAGTGAAACCACGCACACATTTCTCAATCTCAGTATGCCTTAACGTAGAGCCCAAATCGCTTTTCATGTTTTAGACACAAAACAGTTGTAAAACATTTTCACGTTTTAGACACAAAACAGTTGTAAAACATTTTCACGCTTAGTTTACAACTCATAAAAGTTGGGCCCCAATCGGCTATAAAATCGTGTGCAATACTCATTCACAACTCATAAAACATGCTTGTTTTCTCAAATCACAATTCATGCTACAATATTGTCACAAATCACCCACACAAACGAGTTTAAGTTTTCCCTTACCTCTTTGCACCTCGTATAGTGTAATCGTTCCCCTGTATCACAGACTACCCTCGCATTCCACTCTAGAGTTCCTGAGCTGTCCAAACGATGTTAAAATATCAGTAATTTATCTCAATCACCTCATCGAGCACATTTTTGCTCATATTTCTCATTAACCTCTCTAATAGCCCAATGCTCATAATTTTATCACAATTCCTCATACCATATTCCAAGCTAAATTCACCTCATTGCCTCGATTCCAAATTTATAGTAAAAAATCCCAAATTACCACAAATTGCCTAATGTTATCTTTACTCAAACAAAATCATAATTTCATCAATCTCTAATCATTTCCTAGCTATTTCATCACAATGCCTATAGCCATAATCACCAAAATCACTTAAAAATCCAAGATCGAAGTTTAGAAATTTACCAAAAACTTGTGGAGTGCTCTATTCACACCTCGATTCAATGCGTCATTTGATTTCGAAGTATGTTGTTCTCCTTTGAATGAGGAACAACTTTCCTTCTTGCTACAACCTCTGATTCGAATGGAAATGGGGGTTTTGGAAGAGAGAGAAAGCTAGGGCTCGGCTAAAATGGATTTTGAAAGAGAGAAAAAAGATGAAAAGCAGGAAAACACAGGGGTCTTTATATAGGCAGAGGGTAAGAGATCGATCTGGTCCTTAATGAGATCGATCTGCATTTGAATTTAGGGACGTTTTGGGGCAATTTTATGCTTAGGAGATCGATCTATCGTGGGGTGAGATCGATCTCTTAATGGCTTTATGAGATCGATTTATTCCTTGAGGAGATCGTTCTTCTATTTACAGAATGCTTCACGAGATCGATTTGCTCTTGTAAGAGATCGATCTGCATTTTACAGAAGCATTTGGAGATCGATCTACTTGCTTATGAGATCGATCTGCTTGCTTATGAGATCGATATGCTCATCAGTTCTTGCACATTTCCTGCATTCTGGAGCGTTGTGATCGATCTCTCATCCTTGGAGATTGATCTGGCCTTCACAGATTGCACTGCTGCTACACCAAATTGCAGAAGACTCAAATGTAAACTTCCCATAATCTACCCCATAATCCATATTTCAGTCTGTACACATTCAAGACTTAAAAACCTCATCTTCTTATACTTCATTATAATTAAAACTTGCGTGTACATCAACATATCACGATAACATACACCGAATTACAATTCTCATAACTGGGGTAAATAAAATTCACAGTTCTCACATTTATCCCACACTTCTAATTTTTAAAATCAAACTTAGCTTACTTCCATTAAATCACAAGTTAGGCAAGAGACTATAATTAGGCATGGTCTTTACATTTGAAGAGGTTTATAGAGTTCTTTATAATTAGGCATGGTCTTTACATTTGAAGAGGTTTATAAAGTTCATTCTTAAATATCATGATATAGGAACAAACAGGTTAAAGGAAATAGGTTCTTTCAAACATAGTAATAAAAATAGTAAATTTTAATTGATCAAATCTCCTGATTTAAACATTTCTAGTATAAATGAGCGTGCATAATATAAGCTAAATAAGGAAACAGAGGCCTTGGGAATCATTTTATTCCTCTTTTGGACAGACCACTCCAAGTAGAAATTACATTTAACAAAACAAGTCTTATGCCATAGAAATATTTTCAAACAATAGTAATTATTTTATGGAGTAATTGCATATTTACTTACCCCTAAAAGCTTGGCCGAGTTTATCTTGGCCACTCAAACAATATCCACAGGAAAAGTCGATACCAGTTTTAACTTCCGAAGCCAAGCACCGATCTCAAAAAGGCTGAGAGCCTTGCCTATCTGACCAAGGCTAATCCGAGTCTATCACAAGCACTCTAAATAAATAAATCATTCCAAATCAAGGCTTATTTAATTTTCCAATTAAATTTAAGCCTTTATCACCAAAAAGAAACAAAAGGTCACTTTTTGTATTTTTGGAATCCTAACCTATGTGTAATTTTCTATTAATATCTAATAGTATACACATCCAATTGATTCAAGGTAAATTTTATATGAATTTAGACTTAATTGCCTATTTAGAGGTGTAAAGTCCATCACCTACTTCAATTTCCTAATAATTTGAATTTCAAAATTTTATCTTGTTTGAGTTAATATCAAAAATTCCTCAAAGTCACTTTATTTCTAGCACATTCAGGCAGACTTTGTGTTTGACCTTTGTGCATATACCGAGCCATATCTTAACTTAGGAAAATCCAATTGGCATCATTCTGAATTGATGTTTTAGCTAAGTTAATTATCTTTCAGGGCATATAAATATTGAAGCATGTTTATTTTGGTTGATTTTATCTAGATTTTTAAAATTACCTTTAAGAAATAGGATCATGACATGAGTGTCCTGCATTCATTTACACATAACTTGAGCTATTCAACTCCGATTCCAAAAATTCCAAAACAAGCTTTTTCCTAACTTACAACTCTATCATCCTTAATTTTTCTAGATTTTAATGCCTTTCATAACCATAAAACTAAACATTAAAAATTAGCATCAAAACAGAACACGTTGACAGATTTTGTTTTGACCTTTGTGCAATAAAATGCACTTATCTAATAGTAGATATATCCAATCAATTTAATTCCAAAGCTGGACGAAAGCTAACTCATTTCCCTATCTGGAATTTTTAAGAGCATGGTCAACTAATTTTGTGCTATTTTATACAGGCTTTCAAAGTCCTAGTAGGAATTCACGTTATCGAGGGTAGAGTGCCTTGTACTATTTTATTTATTTCTCCAACTACACGACTCCAAATTCAGTGATTCCAAAACTAAATTAAAGCAAACTTATAAGGCTATCTCCTATAATATTTTAGAAATACGCTCCTTATAGATTAATTATACCAAAATTTCAAACTTAGACTATCGGTAGGACATACAATCAGGATTTATTTACAAGCAAACTTCTTCTTAGTCTTAATGCGCGACAATACTAAAATGCACATATATGATCAACCAATCTCATTCCATAATGTTTAAGCTCAATAACATAGAAAAGGTAGGTTTATTACCCTCTAGATTAAGAAGATGGGTTTACTCTTCACTTTACTAACTAATTAAATGCTAATCTCTTAAGGATGGGACCCCACGAATAAGATCACTTATTTGGCAATTGGCTTAATAAATTAATTCCTTTAAGAACCAGATCTTAGCCTAACATTTTTTTTAATATACATTTAATCCTCCTACACTAAAGTGACCCCATGGCATTAGGACACAAATGAGCTTCCTAATTAATCCAATTGCCTTACATAAATTCTTAATAAAATAATAATCTTTGCTAGTGGAATTGATGCAATCCATGAAAATGATTATGTGGGAACATACTCATTACATGAAAAATCATGTCTCCCACTCACTTGCAACGACATTTAATTAATGCCAAATTTAATCATTTATTCCTTTAAGTCATAACTTAAACTTATTTTCTAGCAATTTTTCCACAATCAAATTCGAGTAAAACGGTCAGCTTAAATACCGGGCTATGAAAATTACCTTTTTATCCTTGATGTCGAAATTCCACCAAACTTGACACCGAGTCTTGAGGCATTGTAAATCCACTAATTTGTCCAAAATCCATCAAAATAAGTTTAAATTAGCTTAATTTCACTTAAGTATATTTACGTATAGTTGCGTATTTTCAGGAATATCACATCCTTCCCACCTTATGAAATTTTGTCTCCGAATTTCATTGTAGCTATTAAAATAGATGAGGTTACTTCTCGCGCATCAAAGACACTGACTCCTAGGTTAATTCATCCTTGGGATGTTGTTACCACAAGACTTTAACAAGTGGAATTATCTTAGACCTCAAAACCTTATCTTTCCTATCCAGAATCCTGACTGGTGTCTCTACATAAGATAAGTCCTTTTGGATGTCTAAGTCTCCATAACTAATAATTTGAGATGGGTTTAGATGATACTTTTGCAATGTTGAGACATGGAATACATCGTATACATCGGTTAATTGAGATGATAAAGCCAACCGATATGCTACCTCACCAACCCTTTCCAATATCTCAAAAGGTCCATAAATCTCGGGCTCAGCTTCCCTTTCTGACCAATTCTCACAATAGTTTCAGGAACACAAATACAACCCTTAAACCTCAAAATACCATCACTGTCAACTATATAATCAAATTGAAAATCATTATTCTTCCCATGTTCACTGATGATCTTTACCAATATGGGGTCTTCTTCCAAGGCTCCCCTGATCTAATCCATCGAATCTAGCTCTATTCATATACTGCCAATCATATAACCTTCTACATATAGATCTGAATTCATAGAGATTCTCATATCCATAAATTATCTTTTCCAATCCCCTGACGATTGCTCTGAAGCCTTACGAACTCTTATATGGCTCGGGCAATCTGTAACTATATGTCCCTATTTTCCATACTCATAACATGCACTCGTATCTCTGTAGTAGGGCTTTCGAGCTATGAAACATGACACACTTGTGGTAGGATTAATCAGACTTGGACCCTTTAGTCTGAGAACGATAATGAAAAGTCCTCTTTCTCTTATTAGATTGCTACCAGCCCCTATTGGGCTTTATATCATTGTGTCTCTAATTTTTGCCCTTAGCCTTCCCTCTCTGACCCACTCTTGCTAAGTCACCTACACGTCTAGCTCCACCATCTAGTCTATATGGAGGATCTCAGCGTAGTTATCTATATCAAATGCTAATAGTCGACCTTTAATTCCATGTCTCAATCCAAATTTAAACTTCACTGTCTTGACCAACTGATCTCACAAGGTCAAACATCATAGTGACATAGGCTGGTGAATTTGGAGTCATACTCATTGACTAACATTGAGCCCTGTGTCAACCTCAAAAACTTTGCTTGCTTCTTCCATCTTATAGACTCTGGGACATACTACTTGAAGAAGTACTTTAAAATAAATGTCTTCCACGTGGTCTTGAGACTTTTATCCCTCAAAAGCTTTTTAGCTGATTACCACCATATCTTTGCCTTATCTTGGAACATGAAGACAACTAACGCAACCCCTCAATAGAGTTACAGTCCATAAATCAGAATAACTTTTCTAACTGTTTCACCTAACCCTCAGCAAAATCTGGTGCTTTTTATCCTTAAATGTGAGCGAATTCATCTTTTGAAGCTATCTAAGCCTAGTTATATTCTTATTGTTCTCGGTCATAGGCCATGCTGCAGCTAGCTGTTGTAGGACAACCTCTGGCGTTGCTCGCTGTACAACCATTCGTTGTGGCTACTACGGAGCTGGATTAAAAGCCTGACCTAATGCTAAGCGGATGTTTGTGGCTGAGCCAATGCCTCACAAAACTGCTGAGTCAAGAATGCGATGAGATTTTGAATAGCTTGCTACAACTCCTCTAGACTGCGCTCCATCTACCCTATTTTGATGTTGGGGTTAAAAGGCTATGGATGTGGCGTGAGAGACCATCCTCATCTCCTAAGAGGAACTCGCTTGCCTAATCTACTGAAATCAAATCAAATGTCAAACACCTATACTGAAGCTAACAGTTTAGTATAAGTCAAACCACATCATAATTCATACATATATAGACACAAACATAGTGTACAATGATGTAAGACTTACTCAAATTATCTACAGAAACACAAGCAAATAATGCTCTAATACTAACCTGTCACGCCCTAATTTTCGTACCTTTACGGAAGCTGTAAATTTATGGGCTAATGTTTCACTTTTAAAACTTCCTTATCATTTGTGTGTATGTGTAAGCCACCTAGGTGATTAATCTCTTTCTGACTAATTCACTTAATACTTATTCTTTCAAGTCCCAATAGCACGAATGTTTATTTTTCTGATTAATTAAATCAATTTAACATTTTACATAATTTTGGTATAGAGTTATATTAAAGTAAGGTATTTACCTAATTGATGCTTGATGACATTATATGTATCTATTTGGCTACTTTTCCTTTATTCAAATTCACAATTATAGGTCACTTTTAAACCTACCATTTCGACCTTAAACTTAATTAGACCAAATATGGAAACTTTCAAGTATGCAACATTTACCGATGATGTACATTTTTCCATTTGGTTACCTATCACTTACCAAACAGAAACCTTATACCACCAAGTACTTGTACAACTCGACAATCATCAACTCATAATAAACATACATCCATGATCCATTAACTTCAAATAAAACAAAGTGATCCTCTTTTAGTTCGTTACACATTTAACATACATCAATTATACTCATCTCGGCCAAGACAATCTCAATAAAACGTAACTCCAATTATAATAAGTGAGAACAAATTTAACATAGGCAATAACAATACCTATTCCATAATATACTATCAATCTAGTTCGGTTGCTACATCAATTATCCATTTCATCATAAACCATAAGATATAATTTATACATCGCATCTCTGACATATTTATGAAATAGTTTATAGTCACGTATTGTCACGACCTCCTTTTACCTTAAAACACTGCAAATTTTTTACTTTTTATTTACTTTTTTTCCTTCGTGACAATTTTACCACTAACAGTTGGGCTATGATTCAGTATTAGTCACATCGTCCTACTTACCTTATCATCCATTTCTATGCCACACATACATGTCAATATAAACTATTGATTGACTGTAAATGATTTCATCTCATAAGTGAGCTCACATATGTTTACATACATTTACATCCTCGATATTACATCCGTATACATTACTGTGCTGGTACATGTTTAGGTACAAAACTATATGAATGTGTATACCTTTCGATCGATAGGAATGCAACAAATATCGGAATACGATTCCTCAGTCGCTCACTATCTACTATAAATGCTCTGTAGTGTTGGCTCTACCGAGAGGGGGGGTGAATCAGTTTTCTAATGTTTATGGTAAATTTTAAATTAATCCTAATTTAATTAGCAAATGATAGTGAGCAATATAATAAAATTAAACAATTTAATGCAAGATAGGGAAGAGAGAAACAAACACAATCGCTTATAGAGGTTCGGCCAAACTCTTTCCTACGTCCTCTCTCCTTGACCCTCTTGTCAAGTGCTTTCTTTCTCTCCTTCAACAAAAGTTACAATCTTCCTTTTTCAGGTTAAGGAATAACCTCTCTACCCTTTGCAATACAAAGATGTATTCACCCTTTTACAATTTTATCTCACTGAGGAACAATCCTCTTCTCTTTTAAGGTAAGGATGAATACAGAATCAAGCTTTTAATGTGGGTAGGACAATTACAGCTTTTGCACTTAAGCTTATACAACAAACTCAATAAATGAAGAATGAAGACACAAGGAATGAAAGTATTAAACTCTTGAGAATGTAAGAAATGTGCAGCAATAGTGTCTCTATTCTCATTGTCTTCAATGCTTGGTTAAATACTGAAGGATTGGTAGTTGGAGCATTAAATGCTATTTTTCCCGTTGAGATTTTACAGAAACTAGCCGTTGGGTACCTCCAGTAGAGTGCCAGATCGATCTGCCATCTTGGCTAGATCGATCTCTTAGTTATAAATCCTGCAAGATCAAAGCACAATAACACAAGGAGATCGATCTCATAGGTTAGCAGATCGATCTCTTAATTTGAAAATGATAGGGGAGATCGATCTGTCGAATAGGCAGGTCGATCTTCCAATCTCTCTGTTAAAGGTAAGATCGATCTACAGATCGATCTGCCATGCAATCTCGTAGTGGGGAGATTGATCTCTCAATAACCCAGATCGATCTCTTTAGCTCTTTGACTTTGAGGAGATCGATCTCTTTCTTATCAGATCGATCTCATAAGCTCTCTGTTTGAGTGTAGATCGATCTTACAGATCGATCTACTGTCTTTGCATTAAGGGAGATCGATCTCTTCATAGATCAGATCGATCCCTCAACTCCAGTATTGGGCAGATCGATCTCTTAACCCTTATAGATCGATCTTACTCTTCCTTAATACCTTTGTACAGGCTCAAGGCTTGGCAGATCGATCTCATGTCTTCCTGAGATCGATCTCTCATCCAAGATAAACCCAGGAGATCGATCTCTCATAACCCAGATCAATCTCTTATCTATAGAAAACCCAGGAGATCGATCTCTCATAACCCAGATCGATCTCTCATCAATAGAACTTTAAGTTCTGGTACTGATAACCTCTAAACATGTTTTTGTATCATCTTTATATTATTGAATTTACTTGTTTTGTCATTTCAAAATACATTAACTCAACAATCTCCCCCTTTTTGATATGACAAAACTTATTCAATCAACATGTTTAGTTAATTTGCAAAAGCTGCCCCTTTTTGTGAGCTCCCCCTTTCTTTTAGCTTTTGACCTTGTTACTATCTTAACTCCCCCTCATTTTAATCATTCTTTTAAAACTTTAGAGATGTTTCTTAAAGCCATTTACACATCTTTTAATTAACCATATGTTCTCTTAACCATATGTTCTCTTTTCTTCTCCCCCTTTTTGTCATATCAATGGCAAGAAAGAAATAATATTCATGTCATTTCAAATTAACATTTTCATTAAAACTCGGTCAACAAGAAGACAAATGGCAGTTCATTCAAGTAAATTGAGTTCAAATAACAAAGAGTAATGAAAACATATAACTAAACTAGATCTAGCAACTAAGTCCTATGGTGGAGGAGGAAATCGATCCATGAGATCCTCAACGTGAGTGCGAGTGTCTTGAAGCTCATCAAATATCGCCTCCTGAGCCTCATGAAGATTTGCAAGACCGTCATCCACTTTGCGGTTCAGTTCCTCGAACATCCGCTGCTGAGTTGCATGAAGGTTTGCAAAGCCTTCATCGATTTTTCTGTTGAGGTCACTCATCATCGTCATAATGAGCTCCATGCCAGCAGGTGAGGGTGCAGGTGCAGTGGCCTGAGCAAGTGGAGATGGTGGACGCGCAGTCGGTGCAGCCGGTGGATCGACAGGCTCATCGAAGGGATCTTCCTTCATAGCTGCTGCAGAAGGCTGTTCCCGTTGCTTCTTCCAGTCGCCCCGGAAGTCTTTGTAGTAGCCCATGTGAGGGAGTGTCCCAATGTTGAGGACGCTCTTCGGAGAGAGCATTTCGTAGGTTTCGTAACTGCTATCTATTCCGAGTCGGTGGAGAAAGTACGCCAGTGGTTGCGGAAACACGATCGTTGTGGCTTGACCTCGTACGATCTTCAACCAGTCTTGATAGATAAAGTGGATGAGGTTGGGTTTTTGACTGGTGGAATGAATGTGGTGAAGCCAGAACCTATCTAACCGTCTAACAGTGGAGTGACGGGTACCAAAAGGACGAAGATTCCAAGAAATGATGAGGTGGAGTAACCGGGGGTGCATTGGGAGGTCACTCGCCTTATCCCCGGGAATATCAAACTCCAAAGGAACTTCCTCATCTTCGTTTGTCAAGCCTTCATCGCGTATGTCAAATGCTTTGGCAAGGACTTCAGTGTCGACGACAATGGATTTACCCATGACATATGTAGTAAATCCGAGAATGTTACAAGTGTCGTTGGGATCATAGTTGAGTTCGGCATTGGAAAAGAATGCGCGAACGATATTTGGAGGTACGGGAGTATTGATTTTTAGGAAAGACAGCCATCCAAAATCTTCAAATTTGGACATATACGGGAAATCAATGTGGTTTAGGAAAGAGAAATCGATTGTGCGCCAATGTTTAATTGGCATGGTTGAAAAGTATTCTTCATATCGTTTCCTTTTGGCAGGTGTTTTAAAACACCTGTTGAAGGTAGCAACGGAAGAGGGGAAATGGATTGAGAGGATGACCCGGGTTCTACATTAGATCGGGGAGGTTTTTGGCCTACTCTCTTAAGCCTAGGCATGGTTCTAGACACTAGATTGAATCTTAAGGCTAGTTCTCTAGACACCTATCCAATGGAACAGTAAAAAAAAAAATTGCCCTAACTAAGATTTACACAAAAACTAGACAAATTTTGAAGAACGATTTACCAATGTAGGTTACTTGACCCTGATTGACGAGAGATTTAGGCAAGATTCTTACCGAAGATTGATCTGGAGGGAGAATTGAGAGAAGATGTGTGACAGGAGCTTTAGGGATTTGAGAATTGGAGTTTTGAAATTTGGGGATTTCTCGCCAAATTATATAGTCCAGGGCACAGGAGATCAATCTGTCGAGACGACAGATCGATCTATCATTTCCAGAAGCCCAAGGAGATCGATCTGTCGTATGCACAGATCGATCTGTTTCGAACAGAGGTGTAAGGAGATCGATCTGCCAAATGCATAGATCGATCTTCAGAGGATAGAGACTTGAGGAGATCGATCTGTCGTATGCACAGATCGATCTTCAAGATACAGAGGCTAGAGGAGATCGATCTGTCGTATGCACAGATCGATCTGTTATCTAACAGAGGCTTACGGAGATCGATCTTATGGATAGAAGATCGATCTTCCTAGCTTAACCTTAATGCTTTAGGCTTATTTGAGGTATGGAGATCGATCTATATGAATGGGAGATCGATCTCTCATACTTGTTGCCCAGAAAAATCATTGAAAATCACTTTTAAGATAATTTGAAATCAAGATTTTGAAGCACAAACATCTTAGGGAACATTCATAAGTCCTAATTCACCTCTAAGAATACAAAACCTATCTCTATCAAGGGGTTTGGTGAATATATCAGCTATTTGATGTAAAGTGTCAATGTACTCTAGAATTATATCCCCCTTTTGCACATGGTTTCTAAGGAAGTGATGCCTAATTTCTATGTGCTTGGTTCTAGAGTGTTGAATAGGATTTTTAGATAGATTAATGGCACTGGTATTATCACATTTAATAGAGACTTGTTTCATGTCAATACCATAATCTTTCATTTGTTGTTTAATCCACAACACTTGAGCACTACAACTACCTGTTGCTATGTATTCAGCTTCAGTTGTGGACTGAGCCACACTGTTTTGTTTGTTGGAGAACCAAGAGATTAGTCTATTTCCTAAGAATTGGCAAGTACCTGAAGTACTTTTCCTATCTATTTTGCATCCCCCAAAATCTGTATTTGAAAATGCATGAAGTACAAAGGTAGAGTCCTTGGGGTACCAAAGTCCTAGATAGGGAGTGTCCTTAAGGTATCTAAAGATCCTTTTAGTGGCTAATAAATGTGATTCCCTAGGAGAGGATTGAAATCTAGCACAAAGGCATACACTAAACAAAATATCTGGTCTACTTGCAGTTAAATAAAGCAATGAGCCAATCATAGACTTATAGAGTTTAGTGTCTACACACTTACCACTTTCATCCTTATCAAGCTTGATGTTGGTGCCCATTGGAGTTGCTTGAGGTTTGCAATTGTCCATTCAAAATCACTTGAGCAAATCCTTAGTATACTTTGCTTGATTGATGAAGGTTCCATCTTTTGTTTGCTTTACTTGAAGTCCCAAGAAGAATGTGAGTTCTCCCATCATGCTCATTTCAAACTCACCTTGCATGATCTTAGCAAACTCTTGACATAAAGACTCATTAGTTGATCCAAAAATAATATCATCTACATACACTTGTACAACTAATAAATCCTTATTTTTATTTTTGATGAATAAAGTGGTATCCACTTTTCCTCTTAAAAATCCCTTTTCTATTAAAAATTTTGACAACCTTTCATACCAAGCTCTAGGAGCTTGTTTCAAGCCATAGAGTGCCTTAGATAATTTAAAAACATGTTCAGGAAATTCATGATTTTCAAAGCCAGGAGGTTGTTCAACATAGACTTCTTCATTAATGAAACCATTTAAGAATGCACTTTTTACATCCATTTGATATAACTTGAAGTTTTTATAGCATGCAAAGGCAAGTAACATTCTTATTGCCTCTAATCTAGCTACCGGTGCATAGGTTTCATCATAATCTATACCTTCCTCTTGTCTATATCCTTGTGCAATTAACCTAGCCTTGTTCCTTATGATCACACTATTTTCATCAATCTTGTTCTTGAATATCCATTTAGTTCCAATTATAGAGTGATCACTAGGCCTAGGAACTAGTTTCCATACTTTGCTTCTCTCAAATTGATTTAATTCTTCTTGCATTGCTAAGAACCAATTATTATCATCTAAAGCTTCATTGACATTCCTAGGTTCTATTTGAGATACAAAGGCTATATATTGACACATATTTCTTAGAGATGATCTAGTTCTAACTCCAAGAGTTGGATCTCCTACTATTTCACAATCTTTTACATATCCTAACTCTCTTGGTGCTCTAGACTCTCTCTCTCTAATATCTCTATTTCTTCTTCATCTTCTTTATTCAAGTTAAGTTTTTCTAATAAATCATCTTCTAATTTTGGAATTTCCTCCAAGTTTTCATCAAATATTCCAACATCCTCATCATTGGTTGAATCTTTAGATACATCATTTGACTCATCAAATATAACATGAATAGATTCTTCAACCATTAATGTTCTTTTGTTATATACTCTATAAGCCTTTGAATTCAATGAGTACCCTAGAAAGATTCCTTCATCACTTTTGGCATCAAATTTTCCTAAATTATCTTTCCTATTATTTAAGACAAAACATTTGCAGCCAAAGGGATGGAAGTAACTAATGTTAGGCTTTTTACCTTTGTAGAGCTCATAAGGAGTTTTCTTAAGCATGGGTCTAATCATGGCTCTATTAATTATATAGCAAGATGTGTTGATAGCTTCAGCCCAAAAATACTTTGGCAAATTATTCTCACACAACATGGTTCTAGCCATTTCTTCCAAGGTTCTATTTCTTCTTTCAACTACTCCATTTTGTTGTGGTGTCCTAGGGGCTGAGAAGTTATGACTAATTCCTTGATCATTCAATACTCGTCAAATCTATGTTTTCGAATTCCTTGCCATGATCACTTTTAATGCTAGTTATTGTATACCCTTTTTTCATTTTGAGTAATTTTTGTATAGGCTATGAATTTTTCTAAGGCTTCATTTTTTACTCTTAAAAAGAACACCCAAGTGAACCTAGTGTAATCATCAACTATTACAAATCCATAGTGTTTCCCACCTAGACTAGTTGTTCTAGTTGGTCCAAATAAATCTAAGTGAAGTAATTGAAGAGGCCTAGTGGTGGATACAATATTCTTAGGCTTAAATGTTGTCCTTTTGTGTTTTCCTTTAACACAGGCTTCACATATTTCTTCATAATCAAAGGATACCTTGGGTAAACCTATGACTAGATCCTTTCTAGCTAACTTAGATAGCACATGCATGCTAGCATGACCTAGTCTTCTATGCCATAACCAAGATTCCTTTTTATTGTCTACCATTAGGTATATATTTTCATTTTTGAGTTCATTAAGATAGACAATATATATTACCTTGCCTATGACCTAGAAAAAGTACTTTGTTTGACTTAGGATCTACAACATGACATTTCATGCAATCAAAAATTACTTTGTAACCTTTGTCACAAAGTTGACTTATGCTTAATAAGTTATGCTTTAGACCCCTAACAAGTAATACCTTTTCTAATGAAAAATAGTCATTACCTATTGAGCCACTTCCTTCAACTTGGCCTTTGGAGTTGTCCCCAAATGTGACCTCTCCACCAACCTTTGATTTAAAAGAGTTGAAGTGGCTACTATCTCCCGTCATGTGCCTTGAGCATCCACTATCCAAGTACCATGCTTCCTTTATTTTAGCTTTGTGGCCATGCTCAATTACCTACAAAAAGATTCCAACTCAAGTCTTAGGTACCCAAATTCTCTTGGGTCCTTTGAGGTTAGTGAATGCAATTCTTGATGTCAGACCCGGATTTTTTGTAGCTTATTTCCTTATGATTCCTATGTGTATGAACACTATGTAATTATGGTTGAATCATAAGAAGAGTATTTACTAGATTTAAAGTGTTAATGAAATGAATTAACACGCAAAAGCTACATAAAATGCCTAATGTGGATGATGAGTATCACAGGCTAAACCGAGTCATTCTAAATCATTCTGACTGAAAATAAGAACTTAAAATAAGAGAGCGTAGAGAGCTCATGAAGGAAAGTCAGCTTGATTTAGACCCGAACATACAAAACGAGTGTAAAAGCTAAAAAGGGTAAAATGGACCTTTTCGGCGAGAAAAGGAGTTTCGGGTGAAATTATCCACCGAGAGCAGTTGGAATATAAAGAAGAGAGTGTAAGACATGATATAAAACACTTTCGAAAATTTAAGAAAAAGTCAACTTAGTCAATGGTTAAGGAAAAAGTCAACTATAGTTAAAAAAGTGGACTTTTACCATAGTTGACTAATCAAGGTTAGAAATTAACCTAAGTGTGGAGAAAAATTTGGGAAAAAATATTCTTGGCCAGAATACAAGATAATCATCCCCGGAAGTAAGGAAAATTTATTCGGAAGGATTCTGGAATAAATTTAATGGTTAAAAATGTAATGGGCCTAAGACAAGCCCAATAAGAGTTGGTGGGCCCCACAAGCCCAATAGGCCCAACAAAAGTGAATAGTAAAATGAAAATGGACTTAAGGCCTAGTTAAGCCCATTAAGGATTTTTAAGGCCCATTAAGGGAAATTAAACTGTATTAATGTGTAATACAGTAGGAAAATGATAATTAACCTGAGGAATGGTTATTTACAGCTCCGGAGTTTACATCGAGAGCTGATCGGACTGCGGGAATTAGCAGCACCGAGGAAGTGAGGTCACGAGACGTGATCCGAGGTAAGGGACTTTTGCGAGTAGTTAGAGATACCTGCACGTATTTTCAACTGCTTCAGCATTCACTTAAAAACTCTGAGGGTCAGAGAAAGTGAATAATAATTATTGCGACCCGATAGTGGCAAATTACGATTTTGCCCCTAGTTAGTCAAAAAGTCAACTTTTGTGAGAAGTTGCAAAAAGCATGGAAAATACTATTGTGAGTGTTTAAATGCTACTAGCATGAAAATAAATAGATGGGCTAATGATTTTAAGGTTGATATGACTTAAGCACACTTTTAGTGCTGATTTTACTATTTTGTAAACAATCCCTTTTAAATAGCCATCTATCATATTATGTGACAATGAATCGTGCTAGAGCACAACTCGCACTGGAATTCATATGTTTTCCACATAATATTAGTGCTGGATTTTGATACGCACTAGATTTTCATGACATGCATGATAGAGTACTGGAGTTTTACTCGTACTCAGCTTTGAATGATATATGCATGACAGAGTGCTAGAGCGTGGCTCGTACTCGATTCTTCATGGTTTATACATGACATAGTACTGGGAGCGATTGCTCGTACTTGATTTTGATATTGTGCATAGCATAGTACTGGGAGCTATTGCTCGTACTTGATTTGATACATAAACTATGCATTGACCTAGTTGCTGGAGGTTTACTCGCACTAGAGTTGAGTTTTATGATGTGAAACAGTGTTGAGCGGAGTGACGACTATGAGTCGCACTCAAGACGCACACTGTATGTGATATGTAATAGATGTTGAAACCCATGCCTGATTCCTGGTGTGACTGTGTGTCATAGCTAGAGAGGATATCCGCATGAGGTTGATATAGACGTGGTATACTTATTTCCATGGTTTCGAGGGCTAAAGACCCTGGCTATGAGGATTTCCATGGTTTCGAGGGCTAAAGACCTTGGCTGTGAGGGTCCACGGGTGTACTTTGTACCGTGCCCGGGGTACGAGGTGTACGCTGTACCGTGTGTTACGTAGCTGGCAGTTGACATTGGACTGACCATCCTCCCGTTACAGCAGTGATGCCCCGCACACCGAGATCTGTGTTGCTTGGGATCACATTTTAGGATATGATCATAATCCATGATACTATTTGTATTTACCACAGAGTCTCACATGATATATCACATTGATTGACTGATTTAAACTGCGGACAGACCTGAGGGATGGGTCGGACTCCGATTTTGTGTTGTGAATCATTTGATGCCATATTTATATGTGATTTAAATATACATGGCATGATTTACATAAAGGCATGATTTATATGCAATGCATTGTTTTGCACTACATGCCTACATTTGAGAAATAAAGCATGATTTCTGTACATGGGATTTATTCTGTACAAGTATATATATTATATTTCAAGACATGCTTTTAAAGTGAGTTAAGGAAATAATGTTTTCAAGGCATAGCACTATTTTGAGTAGATAGTGTGGATATCTACTTGCTTGCCTGATTTCCTTACTGAGCACGTTATGCTCACCCCCCTTTTCTTTACATCTCTCTACAGAGCGTCAGTAGAGCGAGAGTTATCGTGGGAGAGTGTCCCAAAGTCCACTGCTAGTTCCTATCGATTCATCAGGTATACTTATTATGTACAGTTGTGTATCTAAACATAGAAACAGCACAGTGATGTATACGTTATATATTATGGGGAATGTAATCGTATTAGATTTTATAAAATCTTACATGTATAATAAAAGCACCTACAGTCAGAATTAATATATTGACATGTATGTATGAGAATGGATATTATGGTAAGTGAAGACTCTGACATCGAATCACAGCCCAACCAGTGAAGAGAGGAAAGGTAAGTTAAAAAGCGAAAAATTTATTGTGGTTTTTGGTTAAAGTCAAGGATTTAAACTGGGGTCCTGACAGGATTGGTATCAGAGCAGAGGTTGGTCTGATGTGAGTCGGTGTTAGAAAATAGGAAAGTGTACATCCCCATAGTACTGTGCTGTGTTTAGATATAACTGTGTATACCAGATAGGAAATGGACTAATTCATTATTATAAATGCAGGGACTTTGCCTATATGGCAAATACGCGTAGTGGTAGAGGTATGAGAGGTAGGGCTCGAGGCCGGGGAGAGAGACCCGAGGGACGAGCCGCTGCCAGGCCATTACCTACGCATGAGACTGCAGGTGCTACTGAGGCACCCGAGTGTGCCGAGACGCGCTTCATGAGATTAGAGCGTGGTCTCGAGACTATTATTGAGATACTGGCACAGACGATGCCAGGTAGGCAGAGACAGGAGGCAGGAGCTGCTACAGGAGAGGCAGTTGCCCCTGATACACCTACGCAGACAGCTGATGCACAGAGGACAGTAGATACTCCTACACCCCCACCAGTTTCGGGTGGTAGTGGATTAGGATATGGATGTGACTTGCATCGGTTGAGGGAGTTCCAGAAGTTCAGACCTCCATCATTTAGTGGGGTCAAGAACCCCGTAGCTGCGGAGGAGTGGTTGGCAGAGCTAGAGAAGCTCCATGGATACTTCGAGTGTACGACCTCGGAGATGGTCGCGTTTGCTGCGTTCCTACTGAAGGGAGCTGCAGAGCATTGGTGGAAGTCCACCCGACCTATATTGAGATCCCGACACACAGATATCACTTGGGATATATTTCGGGAGGCCTTTAGGAGGCAGTTTATTCCTGACACCGCACAGCGGAAGTTACAGGCAGAGTTTTTGAGACTCAACCAGGGGAGTTTATTGGTGGACGAGTATGAGACTCGATTCCTATCCCTAGGGAGATACGACCCGGATACTATGTACAGTGAGACCAGGAAGGTCCACAGGTTTATCGACGGGTTGAGACCGGTGCTACGGTCCAAGTTGGTCCCATTAGACATAGTGACCTATGAGGAGGCAGTGCGCAGGGCGCAACTATGAGAGCAGGACTACGAGAGGAATGCTTCCGAGTTTGGGAAGTTTAGCCGTAGCCAAGACTTGCAGAAGAAGAGGCCGGTAAGAGATTTTAGTTATCGAGGGGGGAAGAAACCCTTCAGTAAGAGATCACGGATAGAGGGGACACGAGATAGATATGGTAGATCTCCTGCTTATTCGACTGTAGCCCCAGCAAAGGGCATTGTCATAGGAGGACAGAGACCTGCTGCAGATCAGTGCAGAAGATGCGGTAGATCACATGGAGATAGACCGTGCTCACAGGGTGCTATGGTATGTTTTCGATATGGGAAACAGGGGCATCTGGCTAAAGAGTGCTCAGCGCCATATGTGACTGCACCACAGAGGGGCATGGAGTATGATAGAGCTCCAGCTAGTACGTCTGCTCAGAGAGGTAGAGCGACGGCAGAGGAGAAAGGGAAACAAGTGATGGGTCAAGGGCGAGTACATGCTTTGGACCAGGGAACAGCTGATGCTTCATCGGATGTGATTCGAGGTAACATCTTGATTTATGATATTGAAGCATATGTTTTAATTGATCCTGGTGCCACGCATTCTTTTGTATCGCCATCATTTGCATGTAAGTTAGCAAGACATGTAGAGCGTACACGTTTATGTATGTTGATGTTGATAAGTACGCCTATAAATAGTAGTCAAGTTGTAGAATATGTATATAATGAATGCAAGTTGAGAGTAGGGGATAAGGAGATGACAGCCAATCTAATATTACTAAGTATGAGCGACTTTGATATAATATTAGGAATGGATTGGCTATCTGCAAACCATGCTGTTTTAGACTGTTACGCTAAGACAGTTATGTTTCCTAACCCTACTAGATATGTTGTAAAGTTTAATAAAGATAAATGAAAGGAGTAGATATGATTATTACATGACTTCTGATTTAGAAAACCTTCAACATATCAAGGTTTCATTGCGTACGTGGTAGATATGGATAAGGCACATCCGGAGTTAACAGATATCACTGTGGTCAGTGAGTACCCAGATGTTTTCCCGGATGAATTGCCAGGGTTACCACCAGACAGAGAGATAGAATTCTGTATAGATCTGGTACCTGGTACGGAGCCTATTTCGAGACCACCTTATCGCATGGCCTTAGTCGAGCTAGAGGAGCTCAAGAGACAGTTACAGGAACTGTTGGATAGGGGCTTTGTACGACCGAGTGTTTCACCTTGGGGAGCACCGATTTTGTTTGTGAGGAAGAAGGATGGGAGCCTCCGATTGTGTATAGACTACCGATTGTTGAATAAGGCCACCATCAAGAATAGGTACCCCCTTCCACGCATTGACGACTTGCTAGATCAGCTACAGGGAGCACAGGTCTTTTTCAAGATTGACCTAAGGTCTGGGTATCATCAGCTGAAGGTTCGGAGTGGAGATGTACCCAAGACAGCATTTCGTACCCGATATGGCCACTATGAGTTCTTGGTCATGCCATTCGGATTGACGAATGCTCTAGCTGCTTTCATGGCTTTGATGAACGATGTGTTCAAGCCATACTTGGACCGATTTGTTATCGTCTTCATCGATGACATATTGGAGTATTCGAGATCCAAGGAGGAGCATGAGGAGCACCTCAGGATCGTGTTGCAGACGTTACGGGAGCATGAGTTATATGCTAAGCTCAGCAAGTGTGACTTTTGGTTGTCACAGATCTCATTTTTGGGACATGTTATATCGAGAGATGGTGTATCAGTTGATCCATCTAAGATAGAGGCTGTAGTTCAGTGGGAACAGCCGAGGACAGTCACCGAGATCAGGAGTTTTCTGGGTTTAGCTGGATACTATCGGAGATTCGTTGAGGGATTTTTGAAGTTGGCTGCTCCGTTGACACGTCTTACTCGAAAGAGTGCACCGTTCATATGGAACGAGGATTGTGAGAAGAGCTTTGAGGAGTTGAAGCGTCGATTGACCACCGCTCCGATTCTCACTATCCCTACCAGCTCAGGAGGATTTGCAGTATATACCGATGCTTCGCATCAGGGACTGGGCTGCGTATTGATGCAGGACGGGAAGGTAGTTGCTTACGGATCCAGACAGCTGAAGGATCATGAGAAGAACTATCCGACCCATGATTTGGAACTAGCAGCAGTAGTGTTTGCGTTGAAGGTATGGTGCCACTACTTGTATGGTGAGAAGTTCCAGATATTTACCGACCACAAGAGCCTCAAGTATCTGTTCTCGCAGAAGGAGCTGAACATGAGACAGAGAAGATGGCTAGAGCTTCTGAAGGACTACGACTGCGAGATACTTTATCATCCGGGTAAGGCTAACGTTGTAGCCGATGCTTTGAGCAGGAAGAGCCTGGGGATGGTATCGTATATGATGGTTAGGGAGCATGATTTGCTAGAGCAGTTTGCCAGCCTCAGTTTGGGAGTCGTGCCTTCTGACATGGATACAGGCTATGTGATAGCTAGTCTACGCTTGGAGCCGGACCTGTTGGACAGGATTAGAGTGGCTCAGCAGACTGATCCATTTTGTATGGATGTGAGTAGTCAGATGCAGAAGGGCACCGTGACTGATTTTGAGTTGAGTTCTGATGGACTACTGAGGTTCAGAGGCAGATTGTGTGTTCCCGAGGATCCAGGACTCAGGAGATTGATATTGGCGGAAGCTCATTCGTCGAGGTATACATTGCATCCGGGGAGTAACAAGATGTATCAGAACCTCCGGAGGGTATACTGGTGGTCGGGCATGAAGAGAGACGTGGCAGACTTTGTGGCAAAGTGTCTCGTATGTCAGCAGGTGAAGGTAGAGCATCAGAAACCTGCAGGATTGTTGCAGCCTCTACCTATACCGACATGGAAATGGGAGCATATCACCATGGATTTCGTGATGGGTTTACCGAGGACCCGCAGGAATCACGATGCTATATGGGTGATCGTTGATAGACTGACGAAGTCAGCCCACTTCCTAGCTATGAGAGCTACCGATACTCTGAGTTCATTAGCAGAACTGTACGTACGCGAGGTAGTGAGGTTACACGGTATACCAGTGAGCATAGTCTCTGATAGGGATTCCCGCTTCACATCCCACTTTTGGGGACATTTTCAGGAAGCCATGGGAACCCAGTTGAGTTTGAGCACCGCTTTCCATCCTCAGACAGATGGTCAGTCAGAGAGGACTATACAGACTCTGGAGGACATGTTGAGAGCAGTGTGCTAGACTATCGAGGCTCCTGGGATGACCACCTGCCACTAGCCGAGTTCGCCTACAACAACAGTCATCATTCGAGTATCGGGATGGCACCGTATGAGGCTTTGTATGGCCGTAGATGTCGTTCCCCTATTGGATGGGAAGAAGTGGGTGACCGTAAGATTTTTGCTCCTGACTTGGTTACGCAAGCATCTGAGGACGTCCGCTTGATAGTAGAGAGACTGAGGACAGCTCAGAGCAGACAGAAGAGTTACGCTGACAGGAGACGTAGGCCACTAGAGTTTGCAGTTGGTGAATCCGTGTTTTTGAGAGTTTCTCCTTCCAAGGGCATAGCGAGATTTGGGAAGAGAGGGAAACTAAATCCTCGCTACATTGGGCCCTTTGAGATACTTGATCGAGTGGGAGATAAGGCGTATAGGTTGGCATTGCCACCGGACTTATCAGGTGTCCACAACGTCTTTCACATATCGATGCTTCGGAAGTATCACCCTGATCCGTCACATGTGATTAGTTACGAGCCTTTGGAGCTCCGAGAGGACTTGTCATATGTAGAGAGACCGATTCGGATATTGGATAGAAAGGAGAAGGTATTGAGATCGAAGACCATCGGATTAGTGAAGATTCTCTGGCAGCATCATACTTCAGAGGAAGCTACTTGGGAGCTAGAGAGTCTGATGCGAGAGAAGTACCCTCACCTATTTGAGGACTGACTTGGTTCTAATTTGGAGGACCAAATTTTCTGAGTGGGGGAGGATTGTCAGACCCGGATTTTTTGTAGCTTATTTCCTTATGATTCCTATGTGTATGAACACTATGTAATTATGGTTGAATCATAAGAAGAGTATTTACTAGATTTAAAGTGTTAATGAAATGAATTAACACGCAAAAGCTACATAAAATGCCTAATGTGGATGATGAGTATCACAGGCTAAACCGAGTCATTCTAAATCATTCTGACTGAAAATAAGAACTTAAAATAAGAGAGCGTAGAGAGCTCATGAAGGAAAGTCAGCTTGATTTAGACCCGAACATACAAAACGAGTGTAAAAGCTAAAAAGGGTAAAATGGACCTTTTCGGCGAGAAAAGGAGTTTCGGGTGAAATTATCCACCGAGAGCAGTTGGAATATAAAGAAGAGAGTGTAAGACATGATATAAAACACTTTCGAAAATTTAAGAAAAAGTCAACTTAGTCAATGGTTAAGGAAAAGTCAACTATAGTTAAAAAAGTGGACTTTTACCATAGTTGACTAATCAAGGTTAGAAATTAACCTAAGTGTGGAGAAAAATTTGGGGAAAAATATTCTTGGCCAGAATACAAGATAATCATCCCCGGAAGTAAGGAAAATTTATTCGGAAGGATTCCAGAATAAATTTAATGGTTAAAAATGTAATGGGCCTAAGACAAGCCCAATAAGAGTTGGTGGGCCCCACAAGCCCAATAGGCCCAACAAAAGTGAATAGTAAAATGAAAATGGACTTAAGGCCTAGTTAAGCCCATTAAGGATTTTTAAGGCCCATTAAGGGAAATTAAACTGTATTAATGTGTAATACAGTAGGAAAATGATAATTAACCTGAGGAATGGTTATTTACAGCTCCGGAGTTTACATCGAGAGCTGATCGGACTGCGGGAATTAGCAGCACCGAGGAAGTGAGGTCACGAGACGTGATCCGAGATAAGGGACTTTTGCGAGTAGTTAGAGATACCTGCACGTATTTTCAACTGCTTCAGCATTCACTTAAAAACTCTGAGGGTCAGAGAAAGTGAATAATAATTATTGCGACCCGATAGTGGCAAATTACGATTTTGCCCCTAGTTAGTCAAAAAGTCAACTTTTGTGAGAAGTTGCAAAAAGCATGGAAAATACTATTGTGAGTGTTTAAATGCTATTAGCATGAAAATAAATAGATGGGCTAATGATTTTAAGGTTGATATGACTTAAGCACACTTTTAGTGCTGATTTTACTATTTTGTAAACAATCCCTTTTAAATAGCCATCTATCATATTATGTGAGAATGAATCGTGCTAGAGCACAACTCGCACTGGGATTCATATGTTTTCCACATAATATTAGTGCTGGATTTTGATACGCACTAGATTTTCATGACATGCATGATAGAGTACTGGAGTTTTACTCGTACTCAGCTTTGAATGATATATGCATGACAGAGTGCTAGAGCGTGGCTCGTACTCGATTCTTCATGGTTTATACATGACATAGTACTGGGAGCGATTGCTCGTACTTGATTTTGATATTGTGCATAGCATAGTACTGGGAGCTATTGCTCGTACTTGATTTGATACATAAACTATGCATTGACCTAGTTGCTGGAGGTTTACTCGCACTAGAGTTGAGTTTTATGATGTGAAACAGTGTTGAGCGGAGTGACGACTGTGAGTCGCACTCAAGACGCACACTGTATGTGATATGTAATACATGTTGAAACCCATGCCTGATTCCTGGTGTGACTGTGTGTCATAGCTAGAGAGGATATCCGCATGAGGTTGATATAGACGTGGTATACTTATTTCCATGGTTTCGAGGGCTAAAGACCCTGGCTATGAGGATTTCCATGGTTTCGAGGGCTAAAGACCCTGGCTGTGAGGGTCCACGGGTGTACTTTGTACCGTGCCCGGGGCACGAGGTGTACGCTGTACCGTGTGTTACGTAGCTGGCGGTTGACATTGGACTGACCATCCTCCCGTTACAGCAGTGATGCCTCGCACACCGAGATCTGTGTTGCTTGGGATCACATTTTAGGATATGATCATAATCCATGATACTATTTGTATTTACCACAGAGTCTCACATGATATATCACATTGATTGACTGATTTAAACTGCGGACAGACCTGAGGGATGGGTCGGACTCCGATTTTGTGTTGTGAATCATTTGATGCCATATTTATATGTGATTTAAATATACATGGCATGATTTACATAAAGGCATGATTTATATGCAATGCATTGTTTTGCACTACATGCCTACATTTGAGAAATAAAGCATGATTTCTGTACATGGGATTTATTCTGTACAAGTATATATATTATATTTCAAGACATGCTTTTAAAGTGAGTTAAGGAAATAATGTTTTCAAGGCATAGCACTATTTTGAGTAGATAGTGTGGATATCTACTTGCTTGCCTGATTTCCTTACTGAGCGCGTTATGCTCACCCCCCTTTTCTTTACATCTCTCTACAGAGCGTCAGTAGAGCGAGAGTTATCGTGGGAGAGTGTCCCAGAGTCCACTGCTAGTTCCTATCGATTCATCAGGTATACTTATTATGTACAGTTGTGTATCTAAACATAGAAACAGCACAGTGATGTATACGTTATATATTATGGGGAATGTAATCGTATTAGATTTTATAAAATCTTACATGTATAATAAAAGCACCTACAGTCAGAATTAATATATTGACATGTATGTATGAGAATGGATATTATGGTAAGTGAAGACTCTGACATCGAATCACAGCCCAACCAGTGAAGAGAGGAAAGGTAAGTTAAAAAGCGAAAAATTTATTGTGGTTTTTGGTTAAAGTCAAGGATTTAAACTGGGGTCCTGACACTTGATCCTTTTGGGATCCATTTAGCTAATGCATTAACATTCTTGGAGTGAATTACTTCTTTTAGAATCCATATCCTTTTTGCTATTTTTCCTTTAAGAGATCTCATTTTTATATTGCAATTATGTGATGCATGTCCCTTCCTATTGCAATATGAACAAGAAGTTGATAGTTTATTTATACTATTTCTAGCAACAAAGCTTTTAAGATGAGTCTCTCTACTTTTTGCATTATATCCTAACCCATTTTTGTCAAAGAATGCCCTTTGGGTCTCTAGCATGCTATCCAACTTTTGTTGACCCATGTGGAACCTATTAAAGGAATTATGTAGATTGCCATTTTTCTCTTTAAGATCACAGATTTCACGATTTGAAATTTCTAATTTCTTTTCGCATTCTAATTTGTCCCTTAGCATCAACTCATTTTCTTTTCTTAATTTGGATATTATCTTTTTATATTTCATGCTCATGCATTCATACTCTAATGCAAGATCATCAAAGGCATCTTGCAATTCATCAAAGGAATATTCATTGAGGTTTGAAGTTACCTTTTCATCCTCAATAGCCATGAAGCACAAGTTGGCAATGTCCTCATTTGAGTCATCATCGGAGCAGTCACTGTCGCTCCATGTTGCTACCATTGCCTTCTTTTTGTGGAACCTATCATTGGACCTTTTAAGAAGAGGGCAGTTAAATTTTATGTGTCCTGATTTTTTACATTCATAACACACAATTGAATCTTTTCTACCTACTTCTTCTTGATCTCTCTTATTGTTTCTCCTATTACTACCACTAGCTCTCATCCTCATGAACTTGTTAAATCTTTTGGCAAACATTGTCATCTCAAGGTCCTCTTCACTACCACTCTCATTCTTAATCTCTTCTTGAGCAGTGGATTTTAGAGCAACTCCCACTTTCTTGGGTGGCTCTTCATTTCTTCTTAATTTCATCTCATAAGTGAGTAGTGATCCTATTAATTCATCTAAAGACAATGTGTGAGGATCCTTAGATTCCTTAATTGCAGTCACTTTAGCTTCCCATGATTTAGGTAAGCTATTTAATATTTTCTTGACCATTTCAATATTAGAGTATATCTTTTCTAAGGACTTTAATCCATTAATAACATCCGTGAATCTAGTGAACATATCACTAATTGATTCTCCTTCCTTCATCCTAAAAAGCTCATAATCATGTGTGAGCATCCCTACCTTAGTCTCCTTCACTTGGGTAGTACCCTCATGAGTTATTGCCAATTTGTCCCAAATTTGTTTGGCATTATCACACCCGGAGACTCTATTATATTCATTTGGACCTAAGGCATAAAATAATGTGTGCATAGCTTTAGCATTTAGCTGAGCACATTTAATATCATTTGAATCCCATTCATCTTCTTCTTTAGGGATATCTCTTCCCTCTATTCTCTTTGTAGGGATTTGAGGTCCTTTAATTATGATCCTCCACACCTCATAGTCATTTGCTTGAATGAACAACATCATCCTAGTCTTCCAGTAAGCATAATGCTCTTCATTGAACATAGGAGGTCTAACCGTAGAGTGCCCCTCTCCTACCAAACTAGTTGCTACATTGTTGTGAGCCATTTGATCGTTTCTAACTCTTAGGAAGTTGTTCCTATGTGATTAAAGAGTCCTAGCTCTGATACCAATTGTTGGCTCTACCGAGAGGGGGGGTGAATCGGTTTTCTAATGTTTATGGCAAATTTTAAATTAATCCTAATTTAATTAGCAAATGATAGTGAGCAATACAATAAAATTAAACAATTTAATGCAAGATAGGGAAGAGAGAAACAAACACAATCACTTATAGAGGTTCGGCCAAACTCTTGCCTACGTCCTCTCTCATTGACCCTCTTGTCAAGTGCTTTCTTTCTCTCCTTCAACAGAAGTTACAATCTTCCTTTTTTAGGTTAAGGAATAACCTCTCTACCCTTTGCAATACAAAGATGTATTCACCCTTTTACAATTTTATCTCACTGAGGAACAATCCTCTTCTCTTTTAAGGTAAGGATGAATACAGAATCAAACTTTTAATGTGGGTAGGACAATTACAGCTTTTGCACTTAAGCTTATACAACAAACTCAATAAATGAAGAATGAAGACACAAGGAATGAAAGTATTAAACTCTTGAGAATGTAAGAAATGTGCAGCAATAGTGTCTCTATTCTCATTGTCTTCAATGCTTGGTTAAATACTGAAGGATTGGTAGTTGGAGCATTAAATGCTATTTTTCCTGTTGAGATTTTGCAGAAACTAGCCGTTGGATACCTCCAGTAGAGTGCCAGATCGATCTGCCATCTTGGCCAGATCGATCTCTTAGTTATAAATCCTGCAAGATCAAAGCACAATAACACAAGGAGATCGATCTCATAGGTTAGCAGATGGATCTCTTAATTTGAAAATGATAGGGGAGATTGATCTGTCGAATAGGCAGATCGATCTTTCAATCTCTCTGTTAAAGGCAAGATCGATCTACAGATCGATCTGCCATGCAATCTCGTAGTGGGGAGATCGATCTCTCAATAACCCAGATCGATCTCCTTAGCTCTCTGACTTTGAGGAGATCGATCTCTTTCTTATCAGATCGATCTCATAAGCTCTCTGTTTGAGTGTAGATCGATCTTACAGATCGATCTACTGTCTTTTCATTAAGGGAGATCGATCTCTTCATAGATCAGATTGATCCCTCAACTCCAGTATTGGGCAGATCGATCTCTTAACCCTTATAGATCGATCTTACTCTTCCTTAATACCTTTGTACAGGCTCAAGGCTTGGCAGATCGATCTCATGTCTTCCTGAGATCGATCTCTCATCCAAGATAAACCCAGGAGATCGATCTCTCATAACCCAGATCGATCTCTTATCTATAGAAAACCCAGGAGATCGATCTCTCATAACCCAGATCGATCTCTCATCAACAAAACTTTAAGTTCTGGTACTGATAACCTCTAAACATGTTTTTGTATCATCTTTATATTATTGAATTTACTTGTTTTGTCATTTCAAAATACATTAACTCAACATGTAGATAGGGGAAAATGAAAGGGGTATGGGGAAAATGAAAGGGGCGAGCTCACTAGCATGTCTTGCATTTATAAACATATGCAACATAAATCTCACGCACAAAAGGGTGTTCCATGCCATTCATTCATGGACAAGTATTTTCACATTTACTGTGTTTAAAACAATGATCAGGACTTAACCTTTCCCTCAGGCTACCAATCCATGTAAAATCATTTCAAATATGAATTTCATTCAACATTTATTAAGGCTCCTCCTATCCCTCGGGATACCTTAACTCACATAAAATCATTCAAAATATGCATTTCATTCCACATATATTGTAACAACCCTTGACCCTTGAAAATTGGGAGATTTTTTTTTTGAACTTAATTTACCTACTTATTCCCTTATTCACTTAGGTTGTATTCCTGTGCAGTGTCAAAACACTTTTCCTAATTCTTTATCTGTAATTATATTTAATTTCCATACTTTGACCTATATGACCGATAGAAATTTCGACAGCATAACGGCTTATATATAAGCCTACCCACCTGCAATTTAATTGGTTTGACAATCCTAGATATCCACAACTACCAAGCATGCTTTCCAACAATCCTAAATATCCACAACTACCAAGCATACTTTCCAAATCCAGATTTACAACTCAGTACATCTTTTTTGATTAAATACCTATCTTCTTGAAACCTAATCTCAAAAATAATATTCTTTACATCAATGCCTTACAAATTACATCCCAACAAAATATTCTCAATATATGTCTGTGCATACAAATATGTCTGGTACAGGAATGTAATTGTATACCTTTCTGCGTGTACAAAAAGTAGCCTAGGGTAACTCTTTCCTACCAGCCTACGTCGTGTACGCGACAGGTAGCACTCACAGATCACTGCAAATGGTCTGAGAGGTAGAGGGGTGAGCTTTTGGGGAAAATCCAGAAAGATAATACTCTTAAAGCAATTCTGATATATAAAAGCATGTGAAATCGTTCATAGAACCAAACTTTAATGAAATACATAAATTTTCGTTTCATGCGTAATCATCATAAAAATAATAAAGCATGCATGTCTTTAAAACAAATAACATGCTTAACCATTTTACAACTTTTCATTGTTCATGAATGAGTTCTTAAAACCATCGGGTTCATAAACGTTTCGTAAACATTTCATAAACCTTTCGTAAACATTTCATAAACATTTCATAAACATTTCATGAACATTTCATAAACATTTCATGAAGCATATCGGTCGTAACCAATTATCGTATATATCATGAAAACACATATTCATTCATCATAGTCGATATTCATAATCAAATCGAGGATACTAGGCTATAACTAAGTCATGCGATACGTGTCATTCTCCGTAGAGAGTCATCATACCTATGGCTATGGTAAAGGGGCTGTAGACTGGATCAGGGTCGTACAACACTTTCATAAAATATAGGTAGTATCTATCTTACTTACATTCACTAATACTTAGCTAGGACCAGAACACGGGCACCAATGGCACTCTGTGTGGGCAACATAATTGCATGCTGCGCAGGCACAAGATACTACTGAAAACATCATCATAAACCACCAGTAGCACGACATCTTCCACACAGGTTGAGTCAAGTGCTAAAGGGGCCCTACATACCGGCACCCAAGTGGTGGAGCCGGAACAACATAAGAAGTAACCATGCATGAAGCCTATAGTCTCAAAACAGAGTTTTCAAAATCTTTCTTGGGTTTTATAACTCATAAACTCATATCGAGTAATAAAATCAAATTCCTTGTAATATGAAAACTCTTTCATAAAACAAAAAGACTGTATGGCACATTGTTCCTGCAGGACTCAAGAGGTGGCCCCCTCAATCATCTTTCGAAAACAAATTTCTTTTCTTAAATACTTTTGAAATTCTTAAAAGTTTCTTTAACGATATGGATATAAAATCATAAATAAATGTAAAACATCCATATGTTTCACACCTTAGGAAAATTCATGTCATACCATGGAAGGTACTCGGGGAATACTTCAACAAATTAAAACATGCTTCGTAAAGAGTTTCACAAGTATGAAAGCATTGATAAATCATTTCAAATCAGATGCACCTTCATAAAATCTTTTATCGGTGAAACAAGATTGCATTATCAGAACTAAGTTAAATAGTAGCCCTTACCTCAATTTATTGAAAAATCTCGAATTCGAGTGGTGACGCCTCCTAGTACCTCCTTTAATTCCTTCTACGATCACCTACACTGAAATTATATACTTAGCACTCTATCTATGAGAATCGTCCGAATTGTGTTAAAATCGTAACCTATTCATTACTACTTTGTGTACACGTATTATTGTACATACCTGGGCCAACACGCACATTTATATATTTTCTTTACCATATATATATTTTGTACATACAAGTATTAACATACACATTTATTATATACATCTACATGTATATACACATAAATATATATATATATATATATATATATATATATATATATATATATATATACTCCTATATATATATTATTATTTGTTTTCATTCTTCCTTATCACATGTATATATTCTTTGTATGTACATATACTAACATACCCATTCATTATATGCACCTATATGTATATACCCAAATATATATATATATATATATTCACATAAATATATATATTATTACGTGTTTCCATTATTCAATATCACAATATTTATTTATTTGCCTACTTCTCATCTTTCCCATTTATTCTCCATATCTAATCTAATTTACCTTATCATGCTTATAAACATAATCACATATATATATACATGTACAATTAAATATACATATATACATATAGATTTTACCTTTTCTATTTTCCAGCTTTCCCTTTCTTTTTTTTTCTCCTTTCTTCAGCTCTCAATTTGCTCTTCAGTCTCCCATTTTCTTTTCTTTTTTGTGGCTCTCGGTTCCAGCCTTCACTGCCCTATTGAGTTCCTACATTAACCAGTCGAGACCCAGCTACCTCAGCCGCAAGACTCACACCATTTCAGCCACCAAGTCAGCCTTGAAACCTCTGTTCTGAACCCTTAAAGACAACACCTAACAGCCACCTCAACTCTGGCTCCATCTCCCCTGTGCAGCAACCAACCCCTCAGCCTAATTTCCCCTAAACTCAGCTCTGTTTTCAACCCTTCAGTCTACTTAAATTTCTTTTGTTATGCTTCGCCCTCCTTCTCCCTCGTTTTCTTCTTCTCCTCCCCTGCCTCGGGGTCTCGTTTCTGGATTCAGCTTCAGCTCCGGCCTGCTTCAGTTCTATTCCAGCCTTCACGCAGGTCTTCCTCGATATCGGTTTCCCTTCTCTTCTCCCTCTCTTTTTCTCTTTCCTCGGCCAACAGCTCTTTCTTCTTTCTTTTCCTTTCTTCTCCAGCCGAGCAGCTCCTTTCTTCCTCTTTTCCTTCTTCTTCCTCTTCTCCTTTCTCTTTTCTTTTCTTCTCTTCTTCTCTTCTTCGTTTTCCCACCTAGCTCCTCTCTGTTTTCTTTTCAATTTGGTCTTCTCACTTCCTTTGCATTTTCTAAGTGCTAGATTGGCTTCTCTTTGAAGCCAATTCCGTACACTATTATATATATATTAATATTATATTATATATATTATATTGATTTATATATATATATGTTTATTGGTTGGTGTATTATTTGTTTTGTTATTATTTTTGTTTTTTTTTGTTTAATGTTTGTATTATTGTTTTTATGTTCATTATTAATTCTTATATATTGTATGTTATACATTACAATATATACATATATATATATATATTCGTTATATATATATATATATATATATATATATATATATATCATTATTTGTCCATTTAAATTTGTCTAGTATATATATATATTATACCTGTGTACATTTTTTTTATATAATCACCTAATGACAATATTCATGCCTTCCATGAAATTTTTATTATTTCGTAAATGAAATATTATCGGGATTTCATCATTCCTCACAACTTCCTGATACAAGTTTTTACATCAACAATTTTCAACTAATAAATTAAAATTTTCCAATCCCTCCGTGTTTGCATTTGCTTTGTCACTCCCTGTATTTCGGGTTCCCTATCATTCATGGGCTTCTCGGTTCCTATAGTCCTCGAACCCTATAACGAATATTCGCACTTCCATTAAAACATATTATTCTTGTTTTTATAAAGTCTAATTTAAATGTAGGAAATTTGTGGTGTTTACATTGTCCCCACCTTAAGAGAAATTGGTCCTCCAAATTCATTCGGGTCCATCAGAATAGATGTGGGTACTCCTCCTTCATGAGGCTCTCTGGTTCCCACGTAGCTTCTTCAATCGAATGGTGTTGCCAGAGAACCTTTACTAGAGGTATCGTCTTCGATCGAAGTACCTTTTCCTTTCTGTCCAAAATCTGAATAGGTCGCTCAACGTAGCTCATATCCTCCTGAATACTCAAAGGCTCATACTCAATGATGTGTGAGGGATCCAGATTATACTTCCTTAACATCGAGACATGGAAGACATTGTGTACCCCAGAAAGCTGCGGTGGTAAGGCAACTCTGTAGGCTACGTCTCCCACTCTCTCTAGGATCTCAAAAGAACCAATGAAGCGAGGACTCAACTTCCTCTTCTTCCCGAACCGCATGATACCCTTGCTAGGAGATACCTTAAGAAACACGGAGTCCCCAATCTGAAACTCAAGTGGCCGCCTATGCTTATCCGCATAACTCTTCTCTCTACTTTGTGCGATCTTAAGTTTATCACAGATTATCCAAACACCTTCCGCTGCCTGTTCTACCAACTCGGGAGCTAAGATCCTTCTGTCACCCACTTCTTCCCAAGCCACTGGAGACCTACATCTTCTACCATACAAGGCCTCATAAGGTGCCATCCCGATGCTAGCATGATAGCTGTTGTTATAAGCAAACTCTGTGAGAGTTAGATGATCATCCCATGAGCCCTTAAACTCCAAAACCCATGCCCTTAGCATATCCTCTAAGGTCTGAATGGTCCTCTCGGACTGACCATCGATCTGAGGATGATAAGTTGTGCTCAAATTAAGCTGAGATCCCATGGCTTCTTGAAAATGAGCCCAAAATCTTGAAGTGAATCAGGAATCTCAATCTGATGTAATGCTCATGGGAGCCCCATGCAACCAAGCTATCTCTCTCACATACATCTCTACTAAAGCACCCAAGGAGTCTGTACTTTTGATAGCTAGGAAGTGGGCACTCTTAGTCAATCTGTCTACAATCACCCAGATTGCATCATGTCCCTTTCGGGTCCTTGGTAAACCCATAATGAAATTCATAGTAATGTGCTCCCATTTCCAAGTAGGCACTAGAAGAGACTTAAGTAATCCCGCTGGCCTTTGGTGTTCGATCTTAATCTGTTGGCAAATCAGGCACTTGGCCACAAACTCAGCTATATCTCTTTTCATACCGACCCACCAATACACCTTCCGTAAATCATGGTATATCTTTGTGCTTCCCGGGTGCATGGTGTATAGAGAACAATCAGACTCCTTTAAGATCCTTTGCCGTAGGGCATCCTCGTTTGAGACACCAAACTTATCACAATTTCACATTTATCCTTAATGAGAACTTATTCTTAATTCATATCACTTGATCCAAATCACTTCACATACCAGAGATATTCGTACCTTGCATACATCTCTTATTCCAATATGACTCGTATATTCAAGATTTATCTCATTTCAAAGCTTGTCTCATTTCGTACATCAACTATAGCAAAATTCTTTCGTTATTCCAATTAAGTCTCACATTCAAAACATAAGAATATAGAAATTACAATCCTTAGATTCAATACGTAATCCATATTCTAAAGTTTCCTTATATCTTAAACTCTGAATCTTCATAATTGTTTGGATCTTTCCCATTAACATGTAACTTCTATTTGAGAAATCCTACTTACACCCATTCTTAATACACTGTGACCCAAGAGACTCCGAGTTTCCTTAAAATTTAACACCAGTACACTCCAAAGCGGGTCACTCGGTCCAAAAATCTCCCCTTCATATAGTTCTTATAATTACTCTCTCAACATTTCTAATCCAAGCAAAGTCACTCAGTGTCACGACCATTTTTCATTCCCTTTTACCAAAAATCTCAATAAATTTTTCGCATTTTACTGTTACCTTACCTGATCGTGAACAATTCACCACATACAGTTGGGCTGTGAGTCAATAATAACCGCCACTTATCATTCATTCACAATTTAATGAAACAATCTCATACATTCGAAGTTAATCATTTACTTCTTCAAAATGTGATTACTGACATCTACATCCCCCATAATTACATTTCAAATGACTACTGTACTTTTACATTGTTTAGATACAAAAAGAAATCACTATGTATATAACTCTAAGTGATGGAGATGCAGCGGATGTCCAAAATACCACGCCTCAGTCCTCACTGGGCTGCTATGCACGCTCTGTAGGAGGGGGAAAATAGAAAGGGATGAGCAACCACACGCTCAGTAAGGCAATAATGCAAGCATGGTAGATAACTACTCTATCTACATGCTGATAGTGTTATGCATAAATCATTTATAGTAGGAGCATGAGGAAGTAAAACTATGCCAGGTGAGTATACATATATATCATGTATCAAAATCATGTACATTGGCATATAAAACATGGTAAAAACATCATGTATAAATCATCTCATGCTCAATCTCATTTAAATTCATAAAAAGGGCAATTCATCGAGAAACCTCCTTTTTGAAGCCCACATCATAAAGCTCTTTCTCAAACACATACAATCCCATCAGAAACCATTTTCTCAATCACAAACATCATCATCGTTTCACAAATAAAATCTACTAGGCTCGACCCCTCCCTCGGGTCTACCTTGGAGAGTCACAATTACACTTATAGATTAAAATCATGTGGTAGTAAGTAAATCAAGCAAGGAGACAGGTCACTATATCTCAACTGACTATGTTGGCCAACTGTCACATATCATCCCAGACCACACGGATCCCGGTGTGTGGGGTATCATACTGGCATGAAGGTGGGTTAGTTCTTCACCAGACTTTCTCAAATCAAGTAACCACCACGCGGTACATCGTACTCCATGTGATATACACGGTACATCGTACTCCGCGGACCCATAACATGGTTGGGGGTGCCTGCCGTAGGTCTTACCTACCCCATACCAAGTGTAACCTCTATAGTCTCAAGTGCACGTGGGAGTACTCTCAATACTTGGTCCTAGACCCTCATGGCCTTGCTCGCCCCTGTTGAGTTCCCTGATTTAGGTCCTAGCCCCTCACCCTCACCCCACTCAAGAGGTCTGTTAGGCCTGTTGGGTTCCTTGAATGGATTATGTCAAGTCCTAGACCCTCACCCTCACCCCACTCAAGAGGTCTGTTAGGCTTGTTGGGTTCCCTGAACACCAATCCGTATCTCTCACCACGGCCTAATACATACCACAGTGTGAAAACCAGCGTGAGCTATGCTTTAGCGCGAATTCATGCATCAAATCCAATCACCTCGTACGAGCAATGCTCTAGTACGACATTTATGCATAAAAACATGTAGAAACCACGTACGAGCATAGCTCCAGTACGGTTATATGCATAAGAAAACCATCGAAAATCACGTACGAGCAAGAGTTCTAGTACGATTTATAAAACATCATCACATTTCAAATCAAAGTGCGAGCTAAGCTCCAGCACGTTTCACACAAGTGAAAACACTGAAATCCAGCGTGAACGAGGCTCTAGCGCGATTTTTGTTATACAAATACGATAGACAGCTCACACACAATCAAACAACCCCGGCAATCGGGTTTAGCACTTCAAAATGCTTTTTCCACAACATCAATAAAACACTAGCCAACCCATCTACAAGCTTGCTTAAAACATAGCAATTACGTTTTGTAAAACATCAAAACATTAGATTTATGCAATTATTAGCCTTACTATCACATTTCATAGAATCCACTTCAAAACCAAAATCACGCACATACTTATCATCATTCATGAATACCGTCAATCATTTACTTGAGCAACCATGCATTTCATAAAACACCCAATATTCACCCACAAGCTCAAAGTACGAGCAGCTACCTCTATATACTCACAAAATTCCCTTACCTGGAATCACGACGCGTGATTCCACTTCCTTAAAGCTGTTTACTCGTACAGCTCGATTCGTTTCCCACGGCTCTCCGAAACTGCATATAAACGAAATTTCAAATTGTTTTAGCCCATTATAATCTAACCTTTGCGTTTACTATAGTCGATTCAACCTATAGTCTCTATTAACGCTTGTGAGGCCTCGTTTTATTATTCCACTTATAACTTGAGGAGATGGATTCTCTTAGGCATCTTAACTTATTCTAAATCGATATTAGGCTCATGGTTCACAAACTTCCCCACTATGGCCTTTTATCAAGCCTTACTTATACTCATCCTCATAAATTCACTAAACTCACTTTATAGCTTCATTTACCCATTTCATATCATTTACATTACTCCAATAGCTACTTTATCATACCCATAATTCATCAACTCATTTGACTTTCACTTTCTCACACTAGGTTCAATCCATTTTCTAGGTTATATTAGTTTCTAACAAAACCTAGGTGTTTTCAACCATCCATACTCATGCCAAACCACTCCAAAATCAATTTAATAGACAATGTACCAGAGTTGGAGTGTTAAAATCTTACCAAATCCAATTTCTCGTCTTGCTCCAAATGTCAAACCTATTAGCTCCTTCAATACCAATAATGAGATTTTGGGTTCCAACTATGTTGTTCTCTTCCTCAAGATGAACAACTTAGTGTCTAATGGCCTTCCCTCAAATCTTACTAGAAATGGCTAATTTTAGAGAGAGAAAGCTAGGTTTTTGGGTTGAAAATGGAAGGATGGTGTTTTTCCTGAAATTTTTAGATTTTCAGCACTCCTTTTATAGAAATAGCTTGAGGAGATCGATCTGCACCAAGAGGAGATCGATCTGGTCCCCTTAAATCCCTATTTTTCACGACAATTTAAGCATGAGATCGATCTGTCGAAGCTTGAGATCGATCTGCTCCCAAACAGAGAGCTAAGGAGATCGATCTGTATGCTTGAGGATTGATTTTTTCATTACAAAATGGTTAGGAGATCGATCTGGCCCCATTGGAGATCAATCTGCTCTATTCCATTGTCCAAATAAGAGCTTTTTGGCTCTTCCAGATCGATCTCTCATCCTATGAGACTGATCTGGCCTTCATACTTTCCAGATTTTCTGTAGTTTTTCTGCAGCAACTCACACCAAACATCCTTAATCTGCTGCTATAGTCATTTTCTCATCTATCCACCTTTATGACTTGGAAATGGCATCCATTCATACCTTATACACATTAAAACTTATGTGCAGTACTTGTATATCCAAAAGTATCACATTCCAAACTAAATGGAAGCATAACTTCATTCCATTTTACCACACTACTCATTTTGAGTTCCAATCACATTTATCACTTATAAGAACTTATTTCTTCATATTCATACTCAATGAAACTTGTATGTACATTACAAATCATATTACACATATGTACATTGAATCCATGGCTTACATCAATCATACTTTACATTACAAGTCCATTTACATTTATTTGATTCAATTACACACATTACAACTATACATCTATGGGGTCTCACATTCTCCCTTCCTTCAAGGAATTTGGTCCTTCAAATTAGAACCAAGTCACTCTTCAAAAAGTTGGGGGTACTTCTCCCGTATCATGTTCTCCAATTCCCATGTGGTCTCTTCCACCGAGTAATGTTGCCAAAGAACTTTCACCAAGGGAATTGCCTTATTCCGTAACACTTTCTCTTTTCTATCCAATATCTGAATCGGCTTCTCAATATACATCATACTCTCATTGAGCTCCAACGGCTCATATCTTATCACGTGTGTCGGGTTTAGGTGATACTTTTAAAGCATAGAGACGTGGAAGACGTTGTGGACATTTGCCAAGTTCGGTGGCAATGCCAACCTATACGCCTTATCTCCCACTCTTTCCAAGATCTCGAAGGCTTCGATATATCTAGGGCTCAACTTGCCCTTCTTACCAAACCTCATAATACCCTTCGAAGGTGAAACTTTCAAGAATACTAACTCACCATCATCAAACTCTAGTGGTCTCTATCTCTTGTCAGCATAACTCTTTTGTCGACTCTGAGCTGTCTGTAATCTCTCACATATCAACTGGACGTCTTCAGATGCCTGCTGTACTAAGTTCGGAGCAAAAATCTGTCTGTCACCAACCTTTTCCCATCCAGTGGGGGATCAACATCTGCGTCCATACAGTGCCTCATACGGTGCTATCCCGATACTCGCATGATAGCTATTATTATAGGCAAACTCGACTAACTGCATGTGGTCATCCCAGGAGCCTCTAAAATCTAGCACACACGCTTTCAACATATCCTCGAGGGTCTGTATAGTCCTCTCTGACCGCCCATTTGTCTGAGGATGAAAAACAGTGCTAAAACTCAATCGGGTCCCCAACACTTCTTGAAAATGTTCCCAGAAATAGGAAGTGAAGTGGGCATCCCTATCAGAAACAACGCTCATTGGTTACCATGTAGTCGTACTATCTCTCGAATATACAGGTTTACCAACTGACTCAGTGTATCGGTAGCTCTCATAGCCGAGAAATGGGCAGACTTAGTCAACCAATCCATAATAACCCATATGGCATCATGACCTCTGCGGGTCCTCAGTAACCCCATCACAAAATCCATGGTGACATGCTCCCACTTCCATGTCGGTATCGGTAGAGGCTGTAACAATCCTGCAGGCTTCTGATGCTCTACCTTCACTTACTGACAAACGAGACACTTAGTGACATATTTAGCAATGTCTCTTTTCATTCCAGACCACCAATAAGCCTTTCGAAGGTTTTAATACATCTTGGTACTTCCCGGATGTATCGTATACTTCGATGAGTGAGCCTCTGATAAAATTAACCTCCTGATCTCAGGATCCTCGAGAACACATATTCTGCCTCTGAACCTCAATAGGCCATTTGTACTCAGCTCAAAATCACTACCCACACCTGTCTGTATCTGCCTCAGCCAATCGATGCACTGTCGATCATTCTGCTGGGCCTGCCAAATACGGTCAATAAGTTTTGGCTCTAGTCTCAAACCAGCCATGATCTCCAATCTCTCCGATCCAGGTGGGGTTACATCCGAACTGAGGTTTGTAAAGTGTTCTAACAATTTATGTTCCCGTACCATCATATAAGACACCAACCCAAGGTTCTTCCTACTCAAAGCATCGGCAACTACATTTGCCTTACCCGGGTGGTACATGATTTCACAATCATAGTCCTTTAAGAGTTCGAGCCATCTCCTCTGTCTCATATTCAGTTCTTTCTGCGAGAACAGGTACTTAAGGTTCTTATGATCTGTGAACACTTGAAATTTCTCACCATAGAGATAATGGCGCCATATTTTCAAAGTAAATACCACGGCCGCCAACTCCAAATCATGGGTCTAGTAGTTCCTTTCATGATCTTTCAACTGTCTAGATCCATAGGCAACTACCTTCCCATCCTGCATAAGTACACAACCCAATCCCTGGTGTGATGCATCCGTATACACCGAGAATCCTCCTGAGCTGGTAGGAATGGTAAGAATTGGAGCAGTGGTCAATCGACGCTTAAGCTCCTCAAAACTCCTCTCACATGTCTCATCCCATACAAACCTAACATCCTTCCGTGTGAGGCGTGTTAATGGAGCAGCTAGTTTGGAGAAACCCTCTTCAAATCTTCGATAATATCCTGCCAATCCTAGAAAACTTCTAATCTCAGTTACTGTCTTGGGCTGTTCCTACTGTACAACTGCCTCTATCTTGGATGGATCCACCGATACTCCATCCTTCGACACAACATACACTTGCTGAGTTTGGCATACAACTCTTTCTCTCGAAGGGTCTGCAGAACTATCCTCAAGTGCTCCTCATGATCTTCCATGGACTTGGAATAGACCAAAATGTCATCTATAAATACAATCACAAACTTGTCCAGGTATGGCTTAAACACATCATTCATCATTGCCATAAATGCTGCAGGAGCATTCGTCAATCCGAATGGCATCACCAAAAACTCATAGTGGCCATAACGGGTACGAAATGCTATCTTGGGTACATCTCCACTCCTGATCCTCAACTGATGATACCCTGACTGCAGATCTATCTTAGAAAATACTTAGGCTCTTTGGAGCTGATCCAGCAAATCATCTATTCTTGGAAGGGGGTACTTGTTCTTAATGGTGGCCTTATTCAACAATTGGTAATCTATACACAATCGGAGGCTCCCATCCTTCTTCCTTACAAACAATACCGGTGCTCCCTAAGGTGAGACACTCGGTCTTATGAACCCCTTCTCCAGCAACTCTTGTAGTTATTTCTTCAGCTCTTCCAATTCTATCGGAGCCATTCTATAGGGTGGTTTCGATATCAACTTTGTACCAGGCACTAGCTCTATGCAAAATTCCATTTCCCTTTCAGGTGGTAGTCCTGGTAATTCGTCCAGAAAGACATCAGGGTAATCCGCAATTACGGATATGTCCCTCAATTCTAGGTGTGCCTCATCTATATCGACCACGTAGGTAATGAACCCTTCACACCATTCTTTCTATCGTTAGTAACATAAACCATACTCCACATTCAGCATTTATCATAAACAATAAATTTATCTCTCAAGCATTATGTATTTAAAATCATTCTCCTTTATTTACAACAAACATGTTATTTTCATATCATTTCTTTTCATCAAAGTTTACAATAAGATTGTCTAATCCTGAAAACATCAATGTCTTGGCATGACAATCCATAACGACACGATTGGTAGCCAACCAATCCATTCCCAATATTACATCAAAATCATTCATATTCAACAAAATTAAATTGGCTATCAATTCCTTTCCCTCTATCTTTAACTTACAATCTCTACATACATGCTCGGTCAATTGACTATCATTCATGGGTGTGGAAATCATCAACATTTTATCCAACAATGTTGGTTTCACATGCTTCAACAATTTATGTGCAAAGGAAGGTGATATGAAAGAATGCGTGGCACCAGGATCAAATAATACCAATGCTTCTAAATCAAAGATTCGGATGGTACCTTTAATCACATCCGTTGATGTGTCTGCAGTGTCCTGATCCAGTGCATGCACCCTTCCTTTGCTCACACCCACAGCTTGTTTCCTTTTTTCCTTAGCTGTAGCCCTCCTCCTAGGGGTCGATGTCTCAACTAGAGCTCCCTCAGGCTCCTTGCCCTTCTGTGGGGTAGTCTCAATCATCTCATTGCAGAACCTCGATATATGTCCTGGCCTCCCACATCTATAACATGAGACAGGGGGTATCTGACATGGCCTAGTCCCATGGTATCTGCCACATCTCCTACACTGATCAGTGGTAGGTTGTGGTCCTCCAATAGTCATACCCCTCGGCGCAGTCAAAGTCGGGTACACGGGAGGTCTAGCAGCTCTCTCCTGCACCTCCTCGATCTTAGGTCTCTTCTCAAAATACCTTGGGCCTCCTTTCCTGGCCACTCTATCCCTCCTGGATCTCTTCTGGTCTCTATCCTTCCTGACACCAATTCTCCCAAGCTCGGAGGCATTCCGCTCAAAATCTTGCTCGCATAACTGAGCCTTATGTACAGCCTCCTCATAGGTCAAAATGTCGAAGGGAGCTAGCTTAGTTTGGATGGCCAATCTCAATCCATCCATGAACTTCTAAATCTTTCGGGTCTCACTACCCATCGTGTCTGGGTCATATCTCCCCAAGGACATAAACTTGGACTCATACTCGTCTACAGTACGGTTCCCCTGAACTAGATTCATGAATTCCATCCGTAATTTCCTCTATGGGGTAGCTGGAATGTACTGTCTCCTGAAAGCCTCCAAGAATATCTCCCATGTGATTTCAGAGTGTCTAGCCCTCAAAATAGCTTCAGTGGATCTCCACCAGTGCTCTGCCTCACATTTCAGGATAAACACGGTAAAGGCAACCTTCTCTGCTGAAGTGCATCTGAAAAACCTATACAGTTTCTCCATCTCATACACTCAATCCTCCGAAACCACTGGGTCTTTCACCCCTCTGAACACTGGGGGTTTCAGCGCTTGAAACTCTCGCAACCTGCTCAAGTCACAGTCATAACCCAAATCACTATCGCTCTGCTGTAGAGCGATAGGAGAATCTGTATCCTGTACTGGAAGTGGTGTAGCAGTAGTAGTCTCTACAGTCTGAGGTCTCTCCGCCTCTGCAGCTGCCTATCCAGTCGTAGGCTATGCTGCGGGACCTCGTCTATCGTCGAAACCCAATGCCTGTGTGACTATCTCCACCAAATTCTCAATACTCCGTTCTATCCTAGCGAAGCGTGCCTCTGTATCTTCTGCTCTCTCAGCAAGGTTTTGTGGAGCCTGCTCAGTCTGTGGCTCCGCACGGCTCTCAGGCCTACCTCTACGGCCTCTAGCACGTGCCTTTGCCCCTCTACCTTTGCATGTAATTGGCATAGTGTCTAACTTCCTGTATTATAATAATTTACTAAGCTCAATCCATCACGGTATACACAGTTATATCTAAACAAAAGCACAGTAATATGGGGATGTACTTTCCTACATTTTATTACTGACTCACATCAGGCCAACTCAGCTTTGATACCAATCTCTGTCACGACCATTTTTCATTCCCTTTTACCAAAAATCTCAATAAATTTTTTGCGTTTTACTGTTACCTTACCCGATCGTGAACAATTCACCACATACAGTTGGGCTATGAGTCAATAATAACTGCCACTTATCATTCATTCACAATTTAATGAAACGATCTCATACATTCGAAGTTAATCATTTACTTCTACAAAATGTGATTACTGACATCTACATCCCCCATAATTACATTTCAAATGACTACTGTGATTTTACTTTGTTTAGATACAAAAAGAAATCACTGTGTATATACCTCTAAGTGATGGAGATGCAGTAGATGTCCAAAATACCACGCCTCAGTCCTCACTGGGCTACTATGCACTCTCTGTAGGAGGGGGAAAATAGACAGGGATGAGCAACCACACGCTCAGTAAGGTAATAATGCAAGCATGGTAGATAACTACTCTATCTACATGCTGATAGTGTTATGCATAAATCGTTTATAGTAGGAGCATGAGGAAGTAAAACTATGCCAGGTGAGTATACATATATATCATGTATCAAAATCATGTACATTGGCATATAAAACATGATAAAAACATCATGTATAAATCATCTCATGCTCAATCTTATTTAAATTCATAAAATGGGTAATTCATTGAGAAACCTCCTTTTTAAAGCCCACATCATAAAGCTCTTTCTCAAACACATACAATCCCATCAGAAACCATTTTCTCAATCACAAACATCATCATCGTTACACAAATCAAATCTACTAGGCTCGACCCCTCCCTCAGGTCTACCCTGGACAGTCACAATTACACTTATAGATTAAAATCATGTGGTAGTAAGTAAATCAAGCAAGGAGACAGGTCACTATATCTCAACTGACTAAGTTGTCCAACTGTCACATATCATCCCAGACCACACGGATCCCGATGTGCAGGGTATCATGCTGGCACGAAGGTGGGTTAGTTCTTCGCCAAACTTTCTCAAATCAAGTAACCACCACGCGGTACATCGTACTCCATGTGATATACACGGTACATCGTACTCCGCAAACCCATAACATGGTTGGGGGTGCCTGCCCTAGGTCTTATCTACCCCATACCAAGTGTAACCTCTATAGTCTCAAGTGCACGTGGGAGTACTCTCAATACCAGGTCCTAGACCCTCATGGCCTTGCTCACCCCTGTTGAATTCCCTGATTTAGGTCCTAGCCCCTCACCTTCACCCCACTCAAGAGGTCTGTTAGGCCTATTGGGTTCCCTGAACACCAATCTGTATCTCTCACCACGGCCTCATACATACCACAGTGTGAAAACCAGCGCGAGGTATGCTGTAGCGCGAATTCATGCATTAAATCTAATCACCTCGTACGAACAATGCTTTAGTATGGCATTTATGCATAAAAACATGTAGAAATCACGTACGAGCATAGCTCTAGTACAGTTATATGCATAAGAAAACCATCCAAAATCACGTACGAGTAAGAGCTCTAGTACGATTTATAAAACATCATCACAATTCAAATCAAAGTGCGAGCTAAGCTCCAACACATTTCACACAAGTGAAAACACTGAAATCCAGCGCGAGCGAGGCTCTAGCGCAATTTATGTCATACAAATACGATAGGCGGCTCACACACAATCAAACAATCCTGGCAATCGGGTTTTGCACTCCACAATGCTTTTTACACAACATCAATAAAACACTAGCTGACCCATCTACAAGCTTGCTTAAAACAAAGCAATTACGTTTTGTAAAACATCAAAACATTATATTTATGCAATTATTAGCCTTACTATCCCATTTCATAGAATCCACTTCAAAACCAAAATCACACACATACTTATCATCATTCATGAATACCATTAATCATTTACTTGAGCAACCATGCATTTCATAAAACACCCAATATTCACCCATAAGCTCAAAGTACGAGCAGCTACCTCTATATACTCACAAATTTCTCTTACTTGGAATCGCGACGCGTGATTCCACTTCCTTAAAGCTGTTTACTCATACAGCTCAATTTGTTTCCAACGGCTCTCCGAAACTGCATATAAACAAAATTTCGAATCGTTTTAGCCCATTATAATCTAACCTTTGCGTTTACTATAGTCGATTCGACCTATAGTCTCTATTAACGCTTGTGAGGCCTCACTTTATTATTCCACTTATAACTCGAGTAGATGGATTCTCTTAGGCCTCTTAACTTATTCTAAATCGATATTAGGCTCATGGTTCACAAACTTCCCCACTATGGCCTTTCATCAAGCCTTACTTATACTCATCCTCACAAATTCACTAAACTCACTTTATAGCTTCATTTACCCATTTCATATCATTTACATTACTCCAATAGCTACTTTATCATACCCATAATTCATCAACTCATTTGACTTTCACTTTCTCACACTAGGTTCAATCCATTTTCTAGGTTACATTAGTTTCTAACAAAACCTAGGTGTTTCCAACCATCCATACTCATGCCAAACCACTCCAAAATCAATTTAATAGACAATGTACCAGAGTTGGAGTGTTAGAATCTTACCAAATCCAATTTCTCTTCTTGCTCCAAATGTCAATGCCCTTAGCTCCTTCAATACTAACAATGGGATTTTGGGTTCCAACTATGTTGTTCTCTTCCTCAAGATAAACAACTTAGTGTGTAATGGCCTCCCCTCAAATGTGAGATCTGAGAATTTCGGACATATTTAATGATGTAATAATAAATTGAAGTGTAATTTATTGAGCTAAGTGAATTGTGGGAATTATAATTGGAGATTTATGTGTTAAGTGTGTAAAATAAGCTTGATCCATGAGGACAGATCGATCTGGGAGAAGGAGAGATCGATCTGGTGAATTAAAAATGACAAGGAAAGGGAAATTTGAGGAGCAGATCGATCTCCAATGGAAGAGATCGATCTCCAAATGAATCTGTTTGAGAGAAGATCGATCTCATGAGGAGGAGATAGATCTCCAAATGCTTCTGTTTGGGAGAAGATCGATCTCCTCAAGGCACAGATCGATCTCATAAAGCCATAAAGAGATCGATCTCACCCCTCGACAGATCGATCTCCTAGGCATAAAATTGCCCAGATCGTCCCCAAAATTCAAACGCAGATCGATCTCTCCAGGAGACAGATCGATCTCCTACCTCCAGTCTATATAAGGGACTCGTGTTTTCTCCTGAAATCTCACTTTCTCTCTCTTTCAAACCTCCATTTTTCCGAAAACCTAGTTTCTCACTCCTCCAAATCCCCCATTTCCGGCCGAATCAGCTATTGTGGTAAGAAGGAAAGTTGTTCCTCATCAAAGGGAGAACAACATACTTGGAAATCGAAGGACGAATCGGATCGAGGCGTGAGTTGTGCGTCTCACAAGCTTTGGGTAATTTCTAAACCTCGATCTTGATATTTGAGTTGATTTTGATGTTATTGGTGGTTGAATTTGTGTTGAAATGGCTGAAAGATGACTAGGGATTGATTAAATTTCAATGTGGTAGGAGTGATATGCATATTGAGAATTTTGGTGAATTTAGGAAATTGTGAGCTATAAATGGAAAATTGGACAATGTGGAGAATTAGCGTAGATAATTGGTATTAGAGATATCGAACATTGGGATATTGTGAATAGAGTTGTAGTTTAGGGTTGAGTTACGAGAAATCAAGAGAATTGAGGTGTTATGAGCAATTATGCTCGATTTTAAGAATTGAGGCTTATGTGATGTGGAGTATTGATGTTTTAACATCGTTTGGACAGCTCGGGAGTTCCAGAGTGGAATGCGAGACTAGTCCGTGATACGGGGGAAACGATTGCACTATACGAGGTGCAAAGAGGTAAGGGAAATCTAAACCATTTGTGTATGTGATTTGTAAACTGTTATAGCATGATTTATGATTTATAAACAAGCATGTTGAGATTTGAACTGCACACGATTTTATAGCCGGTTGGAGCCCAATGTTTTATGAGTTTATAACTGGGCTCTACGTTAAGGCAATATTGTGATTTGAGAAATGTGTGCGTGTGCTTTGCCGGTTGGAACTCGGTTTTACTACGTTTTGCGTTGAGTACAAAACGATTTCAAATGAGTTTTATGAGAGAAAACCATTACGAGTTCTACGTGAAGGCAAACCTGTCTTATGTGATAAGACTTGGGTGTGTAGTTGTGAGTACACACCGGGCATTGCTCTGGTAGCATGTAAGCCCGAATTCTTCTCCGTTCTGGTAACGTTGAGAAAACCCCATTGGTGGCTGTGCCACGTATACCCCATTGGTGGCTGTGCCACGTATACCCCATTGGTGGCTGTGCCACGTTGAGAAAACCCCATTGGTGGCTGTGCCACGTATACCCCATTGGTGGCTGTGCCACGTTGAGAAAACCCCATTGGTGGCTGTGCCACGTTGAGAAACCCCATTGGTGGCAGTGCCACGTTGAGAAACCCTATTCTGTGGCTATGCCACGTGAGAAAATAATTCAGTGGCCTTGCCACGTGTGTTTTGTGGCTATGCCACGTGAGAAAATAATTCGGTGGCCTTGCCACGTGTGTATTGTGGCTATGCCACGTGTGATTTTAAATCAGTGGCTATGCCACGTTATTTGAGAAAGCGTTTAACGCGTATTTTCACATGCTTAGTTTTGCTCTAGAGTGAGCCTTTTACTTCATGTTTTCACATGACTTGACACATGAGAGTGTCGTTTTGAATATTTTCATGCTATGGTTTTCAAATGAGTTTCACATACAAATAAATGCTTTGTGATGTGCATTTTGGTTTATGAAATGAGTCCCCTACCCCCCTTACTGAGCGATTTAGAAGCTCACCCTGTTTTTCTTTCCCCCCAGAGTTCTTCAAGTGAATAAGGACTTCCCTGCGACGTACGGAGTAGTGGCTAGTGGAGGATCCGAGCTCCAGGCTATATATTTTGTACTTTGAGGTATATTTATCTTTTCATGTACCCAGACTATTATTGTAATTACAGACACTTGATGTATGACATTATATGGGATGTATTAGGATTAATTGACTTGTAATCGAGTAGTGGGTATAATACAATATTTATTGTATCATGATGAGATCCTGAGGCATGATAGTTATGATGATGTATGACACTGCACAGGAATGCACTCTTTATTTGTGAATTAACGAGTAAAAAGTTTTAAATTTGCCCTATTTTCCGCATTTTCGGGGCGTGACATCAAATCTTACTGGAAATGGCTAATTTTAGAGAGAGAAAGTTAGGTTTTTGGGTTGAAAATGGAAGGATGGTGTTTTTCTTGAAATTTTTAGTTTTTCAGCACTCCTTTTATAGAAATAGCTTGAGGAGATCGATCTGCACCAAGAGGAGATCTATCTGGTCCCTTTAAATCCCTTTTTTTTCACGGCAATTTAAGCATGAGACCAATCTGTCGAAGCTTGAGATCGATCTGCTCCCAAACAGAGAGTTAAGGAGATCGATCTGTATGCTTGAGGATCAATCTTTTCATTACAGAATGGTTAAGAGATCGATCTGGCCCCATTGGAGATCGATCTGCTCTATTCCATTGCCTAAATAAGAGCATTCTGGCTCTTCCAGATAGATCTCTCATCCTATGAGATCGATCTGGCCTTCATACTTTCCAGATTTTCTGTAGTTTTTCTGCAGCAACTCACACTAAACATCCTTAATCTGCTACCATAGTCATTTTCTCATCTATCCACCTTTATGACTTGGAAATGACATCCATTCATACCTTATACACATTGAAACTTGTGTGCATTACTTGTACATCCAAAAGTATCACATTCCAAACTAAATGGAAGCATAACTTCATTCCATTTTACCACACTACTCATTTTGAGTTCCAATCACATTCATCACTTATAAGAACTTATTTCTTCATATTCATACTCAATGAAACTTGTATGTACATTACAAATCATATTACACATATGTACACTGAATCCATGGACTTACATCAATCATACTTTACATTACAAGTCCATTCACATTTATTTGATTCAATTACACACATTACAACTATACATGTACGGGGTCTCACACTCAGTACAATGGTTTGAGTAATTAACTCGATACCACCTGCTAAATTAATTCTAGTACTTCTCCTTTCAATTTAGGGTTAACTTTGATAAATCATCCGATTGTGTCAGAAAACTTTCTCTATTTACAAGGATGTTTCTATACTCCGAATACGCCCTATCTTTATCAATCATGTAAGCAGTGTGACCTTTAGAGTCTTATTTATACCGTTAGTGCCCTGATTCATTCTTTCAGATATAGTGACTGTGCTATTTCATTGTCCCTATTTCCCTTGTAGATCTCTTTTCCGTCATTCTCTTTATCTTTTCCTTTTCTTAGTGACTTTAGAAATATACAATTCATATCATCATAATTGCGCATTGCGCACTGCTTAATCAAAACAATTTCAAATGGAGTTATCTTAGCTTGACTAAATATCCCAATATCTCCTATGAGTTTCCTGGATTTTTTTTCTCCGTTTCACATCTTTACTTATCCAGATCGTTCTTTTTCCAAATCTATAAATTCAATTTCATAATCATTCATAAACTTGTTACTTTATGTTTGATTGCAGTCACTTCATCCATAATTGCCACTTTATTTCATTCGGACCATGTTGCCGCTTAAGGGCTTTCATAATATATCCCATGTAATTTTTTGATGTCGCCTCTCGGATTAAATCGGAAAACTTCCCTCCGATTTCGACTTTCCATTTCGATACTGTTGCTACAAAGACTACTTTCTTTATAGTAGCACACTCAAAAAATCCATGTAGCTTCTCCAATCCTTTATCATAAAAGTTGCAAAAGTAACTTTCTCGGTAGAGTTACTTCTAAAATCATCAAGCTTTTCTATCTCATCCATTCAACACTCTGAATCACTAAATTCTTAACCTTGTCGAAAAATGGAAGCTTAAACTCTTGAAACTGCCCTCGGTTTATTAAGCTCACAGTCATACTCTAAGAATCCATCCACGTTTTTCCAATTTAATTTTTTAGTTTTCTATTTCAATTAGATTCTTGATTTCAGCATGTAATAGCATACTATCCTTCGAAATCAGCTTGGTCTCTATCTATTAGTGAACTTACAAACATTTCTTGACTTCACTACCCTTAACATTGGGTCATACATTTCCAGGGATATAATTCATAATTCATACTCATAGACAAATCAATTTCCATGTGCTAGACCCATAAATTCCATTTGTAGTTTCCTTAATCTCATTCGTTCAGTCCTCGATATCTACTGGGTCCTTTATCTCATTAAACAATGGCGGTCTGCAGTTTTGAGACTGTATTATCTAGTGTAGCTCCTACTCCTAACTTAAGTCATCATTATTCTACTGTGGAGCTACAGGAGCAGACATATTCTAGTTCTTGAACAATCTCTACAGGCTATGCAGGCGTATCGGGAGTAATCTGTCTGTCTATTTTTTTGTCTACCCCATCACCCAACATAGCCTGTGTCCTAATTTTCCATAATATGTTTAATACTCCACTCAACTTTAGCAGAATGTATCTTAATACCATCTGTCCTTTCCACAGGACCTGATGGAGCACGCTCAACATCAGTTTCAATCTCAGTATCATTTATGAGTCTCATATGATGACTCTGCATGATTCTCAGGCCTATCTCTACGGCCTCTAGCCTGTGATCTAATTCCTGCGCGTAAACCAAAGATCAAATCTTAAATTCATTAGGTATACATTACCTACAACCAGATAAGCACAGACATTTGGGATGTAATTTTATCCTTATTTTCGACACTGACAGTACTAGACAACCTTTGATCTGCTACCACTTAAACTGCAACGACTCTTTACCCTTGAAAATTGGGGGATTTTTTTTTTAAACTTGATTTACCCACTTATTCCCTTATTCACTTAAGTTGTATTCCTGTGCAGTGTAAAAACACTTTTCCTAATTCTTTATCCGTAATTATATTTAATTTCCATACTTTGACCTATATGACCGATAGAAATTTCGACAGCATAACGGCTTATATATAAGCCTACCCACCTGCAATTTAATTTGTTTGACAATCCTAGATATCCACAACTACCAAGCATGCTTTCCAACAATCCTAAATATCCACAACTACTAAGCATGCTTTCCAATAATTCTAAATATCCACAACTACCAAGCATACTTTCCAAATCCAGATTTACAACTCAGTACATCCGTTTCGATTAAATACCAATCTTCTTGAAACCTAATCTCAAAAATAATATTCTTTACATCGTTTCCTTACAAATTACATCCCAGCAAAATATTCCCAATATATGTCTGTGCATTAAAATATGTCTGGAACAAGAATGTAATTGTATACCTTTTTGCGTGTATAAAAAGTAGCCTAGGGTAACTCTTTCCCACCAGCCTACGTAGTGTACGCGGCAGGTAGCGCTCACGGATCACTGCAAATGGTCTGAGAGGTAGAGGGGTGAGCTTTTGGGGAAAAGCCCAGTAAGATAATACTCTTAAAGAAATTCTGATCTATAAAAGCATGTGAAATCGTTCATAGAACCAAACTTTAATGAAATACATAAATTGTCGTTTCATGCGTAATCATCATAAAAATAATAAAGCATGCATGTCTTTAAAACAAATAACATGCTTAACCATTTTAAAACTTTTCATTGTTCATGAATGAGTTCTTAAAACCATCGGGTTCATAAACGTTTCGTAAACATTTCATAAACCTTTCGTAAACATTTCATAATCATTTCATAAACATTTCATGAAGCATATCGGTCGTAACCAATTATCGTATATATCTTGAAAACACATATTCATTCATCATAGTGGATATTCATAATCAAATCGAGGAGACTAGGCTATAACTAAGTCATGCGATACGTGTCATTCTCCGTAGAGAGTCATCATACCTATGGCCATGGTAAGGGGGCTATAGACTGGATCAGGGTCGTACAACACTTTCATAAAATATCGGTAGTATCTATCTTACTTACATTCACTAGCACCTAGCTAGGACCAGAACACGGGCACCAATGGCACTCTCCGTGTGGGCAACATAATTGCGTGCTACGCGGGCACGAGATACTACCGAAAACATCATCATAAACCACCAGTAGCACGACATCTTCCACATAGGTTGACTCAAGTGCTAAAAGGGCCCTACGTATCGGCACCCAAGTGGTGGAGCCGAAACACTACAAGAAGTAACCATGCATGAAGCCTATAGTCTCAAAACAGAGTTTTTAAAATCTTTCTTGGGTTTTATAACCCATAAACTCATATCGAGTAATAAAATCGAATTCCTTTTAATCTGAAAACTCTTTCATAAAACAGAAGGACTGTGTGACACTTTGTTCCCGTAGGACTCAAGAGGTGGCCCCCACAATCACCTTTCGAAAACAAATTTCTTTTCTTAAATACTTTTGAAATTCTCAAAAGTTTCTTTAACAATATGGATATAAAATCATAAATAAATGTAAAACATCCATACGTTTCACACCTTAGGAAAATTCATGTCATATCATGGAAGGTACTCAGGGAATACTTTGACAAATTAAAACATGCTTCGTAAAGAGTTTCACAAGTATGAAAGCATTGAAAAATCATTTCAAATCAGATGCACCTTCATAAAATCTTTTATCGGTGAAACAAGATTGCATTATCAGAACTAAGTTAAATAGTACCCCTTACCTCAATTTATCGAAAAATCTCGAATTCGAGGGGTGATGCCTCCTAGTACCTCATTTAATTCCTTCTACGATCACCTACACCAAAATTATATACTTGGCACTCTATCCATGCGAATCGTCCGAATTGCGTTAAAATCGTAACCTATTCATTGCTACTTCGTGTACACGTATTATTGTACATACCTAGGCCAACACACACGTTTATATATTTTCTTTACCATATATATATATATATATATATATATATATATTGTACATACAAGTATTAACATACACATTTATTATATACATCTACATGTATATATATTCTTTGTATGTACATATACTAACATACCCATTCATTATATGCACCTATATATATATATATATACCCAAATATATATATATATATACATATATATATTGTTACTTGTTTCCATTATTCAGTATCACAATATTTATTTATTTACCTACTTCTCATCTTTCCCATTTATTCTCCATATCTAATCTAATTTACCTTATCATGCTTATAAACACAATCACATATATATACATGTACAATTAAATATACATATATACATATAGATTTTACCTTTTCTATTTTCCAGCTTTCCCTTTCTTTTTCTCCTTTCTTCAGCTCTCGGTTCCAGCCTTCACTGCCCTATTGAGTTCCTCCATTAACCAATCGAGACATAGCTAACTCAGCCGCAAGACTCACACCATTTCAGCCACCAAGTCAGCCTTGAAACCTCTGTTCTGAACCCTTACAGACAACACCTAACAGTCACCTCAACTCTGGCTCCGTCTCCTCTGTGCAGCAACAACCCCTCAGCCTAATTTCCCCTAAACTCAGCTCCGTTTTCAGCCCTTCAGTCTACTTCAATTTCTTTTGTTCTGCTTCGCCCTCCTTCTGCCTCGTTTTCTTCTTCTCCTCCTGTAAAACCCGACTTTATCGTAAGAGCAAAAAGGGAATGAATAAAAAATTTTGAGTGCATTGAAAAATACAAAAGGATTGAAATGGTATTCCCGAACACGTGCAAGGGTAAAACGGTCAAAAGAACAAATTTTGATATTTATCGTGACAAGAAAATTTAATTAAAAATATGAGATTGAGAAATCTTGATCAATAATGAAGAAATAATTAAATTTCGGGTTAAATTGATCAAGATATGAATTTATTGGAATTAACAGAAATTTTTAATTCGAAAAATAATCCCAAAAATAATTGAAAAATATATCGAAAAGTCAAAATAAGACTAAAAAATTCATTTATTGATTAAATGAATTAAATATAATTTTTTTAGATATTTTGAAAAAATAATAATATAATATTGATTAAAATAATAATAAAAATAAATAATAAAAAATTAATAATAATAAAAAAAAAGTAAGTAAAAAAAATTCACGAAAAACGCGAATTGAGGAAAACAAAAAAGGAAGCCGATGCTTCCCTTCTGCCTCACCGATCACCGACGATCGACAGAGGCCCAAACCAGAGGTGACCATCACCGGCAGCCCAACCGAGTCACCACCGACACTAACAAACCAGCGAACGACGACTACCGATGGTGAAAGAGAGGAGAAAGAGAGTCGAGAGAGGCAAAGAGTTTCACGATGATCGACGTCGATTCAGGCCCGGCCACCGACAGCCAAAGGTAGCCCACACGGAGACCGATCGATCGACGGTTGAATCGACTGGTGGGGCGACGGCTAGCGTCAAAAAATGGGAGAAAGAGAGAAGCCACCGACGACGAGGAGAGAAGAGGCCGTACCGACCACTTTTTGACGACCTCGAGGAAAACTTAGACCAGATCCGAGCTGCGGATGACCCCGCAGAGCTGCTGGCCGCAAAAGTCGGTGGATAACTGACAGGCGAGGCACTGAACCGACCGAACCGGACTGAATCGACTGTCTGAACCGGGTTGAACCGGACCGAACTGGTTTAGCCAAAAAGAAAAGGAAAATAGAGAAAAAGGGTAAAAGAAATAGAGAAAAAATTGGAAAAAATTCCAGTGATTCAATCGAGCTATGGGTAAGTTAAGTAAGCGGTCGAATTGACTGATTTAAATTTTAGAATATTTAATTTGATTAATATTCGACTGGAAGTTTACTCGAAAAATATTAAATTGTGTAGCTCGACAATTGATGTAGAACGAGAGCTCGAGACAACTTCGATTTACGTACTATCATGGAATCATGGGTAAGTAACCTTTATTTATGATAATTTGCATCGTTATGCGTGTTAGATAAATTTCAGATTTAATTTCTGTATTAAATGAATTAAATTTTGGAAATTGGGATAAATTGTCGTAAATACTAAATTGAGTTATCCGAGAGTTTAGAACGAGGCTCAATAAATACTGATGGGCCCAATGAGCCCAATAAGCCTCGATTATGTGAATAGCAAGTGAAAAATGGGCTTAAGGTCCATTATGGTACAATCGGGCCCAATATGGGTAAACGGGCCTAATGATTTAAAATTAAGCCCAAAAAATATGAAATACAATTAATTGTATTGTATTTGACCTGATGTATATTTATACGCAGTTTTGGGGATTTGATTGAGAGCAAATCGGACTGCATGACGAGACATCAGTGGAAAAGGTCAGACTGTACAGAAAAATGAGGTAAGAGAATTGTGTGAGTAGCTAGAGGCAGCTACGCGTATTTTAATAGCTTTTCTGTAACTGAATATGTATGTATACACTGATTATGTATAAAAGTCCTAAAAATGGTTTAAAGATTTAAGGACTCGAAATAGGTTAAAATCTATTTTACCCCTATTGAGGGAATTCACCTAAGGATGGTGAAACATGACATGCATGAAATGCATGATTTAAGGAAATTTCTGGTTTTAAGGAATTTTATTGGTTTTAAACAAAGCAAATCGATAGATTGGCCAATAATTGCACAAGTTTCCCAAAATAACACTACGTAAGTGTTATTAAGATTTAAATGAAATTTCTTTAGAAAATGGGCCAACTATCAAGTTTATATGGAGACAGATAGTGCTGGAACATAGCTCGCACTATATCTACGTTAGTGAGTGTGCATAAATGTGCTTGAGCGGTTGTTTGCACAAACTTGTGTGACATCATATGCATGAAATGTGCTAGAGCGGTTGCTCGCACTGATTTTCATTCTTGTGAAATGCATGAGAAGTGCTGGAGCCTAGCTCGCACTCTGTTTTGACATGTTTTGACTGAATATGCATAAAAAGGTGCTGGAGCGATTGCTCGCACTAGTTTTAATGATTTGACATGCATGAGAGGTGCTGGAGCTTAGCTCGCATCCTGTTTTGATATGATAATTGCATAAAAGCCGTGTTGGAGTGTAACTCACACGAGATTTGATTTATTTATGCATAAAGTCGTGATGGAGTGTAACTCGCATGAGATTTGATTTATTGATGCATAACACCGTGCTGGAGCTCGCTCGCACGTGATTTTATATGGATTTATAACTCATTCATTTTTAAGTCGTATTGGAGTGCTACTCGTACGCAAATTTCATTGATCTTTATGAAACCGTGCTAGACATTCGCTCGCATGAGATTTTTAGATATCATGAATATGCATGGAGCCGTGCTAGAGCTTCGCTCGCATAGGGATTTATATGATATGCATATAGCCGTGTTGGAGCCTCCGATAGACTGTGTGTCACTGTGAGATGATATGCCCACACGTGCATACTGAGACAGAGATGATATGGGTGGATAAGACCTATTGCAGGCACCCCTGACTGAGCTTGGGTTCACGGAGTATGTTGTATCGTGTATGTCACATGGAGTACGTTGTACCGTGGGAATTGTTGGAGTGGAGTGGTATTAGCCACGACGCAGCAAGCCTTGCCTTTGCAATCCTGATGTTATGCTGTTCTGGCAGGTAGGATCGACCCACCTCCCATTTCAGGTGTGATACCCCGCACACTAGGTACCGTGTTACCAGGGATCACGAGGTTATGGCCATAGTCCTATGTTGTTACTAATAGTCACCTACTTGTCTCACATGATATAACTATTGGTCAATAGACCAGGGTAGACCCGAGGGAGGGGTCAGGCCCTCGATTTTATGATTTTATGATATGTGACCCTGAAAGAAGGGTGGTTTTATAACAGAAGTTTTATAATGAATTTTAGTGAATTGTTTTATGAGATGATTGACCCGGAAGGGTTAGTTTATACTGGAATTTTAATGAAATGATTTGAATGAAGTAGCATGATGATGTTTTCCATGCTTTCATTTCAAATTCATGATTTGTCTTACGTGACCTGAAAGAATGCATGATTTTGATTAAATTCATGCTAAGTATGATTTACTGATGTCACATAAAATGCCATTGATGCATAAGTAGTATGAATGATATATGCATGAATATTTTTATAAACTAAGTCATTGATGAAATACATGATTTTGTGCTTGAGATTTTGTTGAAAAGAAATGGATTTGAGGGCATGGCATTCAGAGCATGTAGATAGTGGAGCTATCTACTTACTTGCATAATTGCCTTACTGAGCGTGTGGTTTGCTCACCCCCCTTATTTTCCCATCTTTTCAGAGCACTCGCAATAGTTATTGAGCGGCTGAGGACTTGCATTTCGGTATCTGTTGTTTCCCATCGAGAGATAGGTATACACATTTGTATAGTTTTGTATCTAAATATGTAATGCACAGTACTGTAAACGATTGTGATGTCGAGGATGTAGAGTTATAAAGACCTTTGTGTATGTATTCAGTTAAAGGCAAAAGATAGTAAACTCTGATATGTGAATATGATTATGGAAATGGAATGGTAAATAGGTGAGAGGTGACTAACACCGAATCATAGCCCAACTGTTTGTAAGATGGTCACGATGAGAGAAAGGTAAGAATTAAATAATAAATGAAAAAGTGAAAAATTTACTCTGATTTTTAGGTAATTTGGGTCGTGACAGGTTTAATGGTATCACAGCTCAAGTTGGCCTGATATGAGTCGGTGTTAGTGGTTAAGGAAGTTTACATCCCCATGTATTGTGCATTGTTTAGATACAATTATGTATATCGAGATGGAAGTGCAGCTAAGAATTTGATTTTTGAATGCAAGAATAGACTTATTAACTGATAGCAGCTATGATAGAGGGGCGAGTACACGAGCTCGAGGCTGTAGGGGTAGGCCCGAGAGTTGTACTGAGTCACCACATGAGACTCAAGATGAGATTGACGTGGAAGCTGGTATTAAGTATGCCCCACAGTGTCCGACAGAGAGATCGAACAAAGTTCGATAGAGAGATCGGACAGTATTGAGACACGCTTCGCGAGGTAAGAGCGGAGTATAGAGAATTTTGGGAGCTAATTTCTCGGTGTATGCATGGTATTTGAAGGTGAGTCGGAGCATTGGTGGAAGTCCGCTCGACCCATCTTAAGAGTTAAACATCCATAATGGACATGAGAACATAATTCTAGATGTATCTCGGTGACAGAATATCCCGGACACTACTTAAATGAAATAACAGATAAAATTCTTGACTCTGACCCAAAGGAACTGGTTGATTAACGAGTATGAAACTCAGTTTATATTCCTGGGCAGATATGACTTCGACACTATGAACAGTGAGAGTCGAGATGTTTGAAAGTTCATAGAAGGGTTCAGATTGTCAATTAGAGTCCGATTGGGCTATTAGATATCACTACCTATGCCAAGGCAGTGCGCATACTACATTTGTGTGAATAAGATTATAAGTTGCCCGCCTCTGAGATTGGAAAAGGTAGTAAGGGCCGAAATAGAGACAAAAAGAAAATAGTGGATGACAGAGATGTCAGAATGGGAAAAAAGCAGTTTGGTAAGAGATTAGAGTTAATAAGTCACGGGGTAAGATGTTTAGTAAGGCCCCAATGTATCTAAATACAGTATTTTTTAGGGGTATTGTGATTTGAGGACCCCGACCTGCTACGGAGCAGTGTAAAAGTGTAAGCAGTGTAGTAGTGTAAACAGTGTAGGATGTGTGATAGTTACCACGAAAATAAGATGTTGGACGAGGACGAGTGTATGCCTTGGACCAGGACACTATTGATGCTTCATATATGTGGTGGAAGATACCACTCTGGTTGTGAATAATGAAATAATTATTTTAATTGATCATGGTGCCACACATTTATTCATACCGCCTTCAGTTGCTTATAAGTTAGGAAAAGATGTGAAGCCCGTACCCTTAGGCAAGATGATGATGGTTAGATTATTATCAATAACTGAATATGGGTATAGGGATTGTAAGTTGAAAACGGAGGAAAAAAGGATATGTCAGTCGATTTTATTCAATGGAATATGAATAATTTTGAAGTAATATTTGAGAATAGATTGATTCGGCTGCAGACTATACTGTTTAGATTGCTATCATAAGTAGTGATGATTTCACCCCAGAAACATATACTGTAGAGTCTTAACAAGTAATGAAAGAGTTTGTTATAAGTGGTATATGAAAGGAGATAAGCTTCGAGATATAATAGATCCTGAATACAAGATATATTGGAATAAGAGTCGTATGCAAGGTAAGGATATCTTTGATATGTAAAGTAATTTGGATTGAGCGTTATGTAGTGAATATGAATTGCGACCAAGGATACGATGAGGATATATCCATAACCAGTATATGTGGTCAAGTCTGAAGGTTAATAAAGGTATTTCAAAACACTTCCCCGCCTAAAGATTAGACAGCGTCTAGAAGCGCACACATAACCTATAAGTTGAAATAGACTGTCGTAATATATACATTTAAAATTTGGGTACCTTTGTTGGTACGATAAAGAAATATAGAATTTGAGTAATCATGAAGGTTTAAAAATTAAAATTTTATAAAAGACGTTAATTTAAGAAAAAGGAAATGACGTGGGTTAGTAGCTTCAACAGAAGCGATTTCGAAATGATGTTTGACGTTTATGCGTACGTAGGTCAAGAATATGGATGATTGAAATATTTAGTGGAACTCAACTACGATGAGGTATTTAAACCTTACCTAGACTGATTGGTTGTCATCTTTAGCGATGACATTTTGATGTATTCGAAGTTCAGGGAAGAGCATGAGTAGCAACAGGAAGCTGTCTTACAGATGAATTGTTGAGAGTTTCTCAAAATGGACAGCTCAGTTGACACATCTTATTCGGGAAAAGATTGCAGACGAGTGAGATGACAAGTATGAAAGTAGCTTCGGTGAGTTTTGGTATATGAAGTAATAAACTGACCACTATAATTATTCTCATCATAACCAACAGCTCAAGAGGTTTCAGTGTGTATGGATACCTCAAAATAAGGATTGGGCTATGTATTGATGTAAAATGGGAAGATAGTCATTTATGGATCCAGATAGTTCAAGAACCATGAGAGAAACTATCCGACCTATGATTTAGAGTTGGCAGCCATAGCGTTTACACTAAAAGTATGGCGCCACAACTTAAATGGTAAGAATTTCCAGTTATGCACCGAACATAAAAAAGCCCCGAGTATCTATTTTCACAAAAAGAGTAGAATATGAGATAACCAAGAGGGTTAGAGCTTCTAAGGATTATGATTGTGAACATTGGACCACCCAGCAAAGGCTAATGTAATGGCTGATGCCTTGAGTTGAAAGAGCCTCGGGATGGTATTACATATGATGGTCAGGAAGCGTGAGATGCTAGAGCAGTTGTGAGCCTCAGTAGTGATGTAATCCTTTCTGATGATGACGGTGATTTTGTGATAGCTAGCTTGAGGTTAGAATCGGATTTGAGTGATCGGATTTGCCAGGCTTAGCGTGATGATCGGCATGGTGTCGATAGTGTGGGTCAGATTCAGATGGGTACAGTGACAGAGTTCACAGTGAGTGATGATGACTTACAGAGGTTCAGAGATATTATAAGTGCTCCTAGGACCACAGTTGATGAGATAGTGCTATTGACAGAAGCTCACTCTTCGGGATATACAGTGCATCCGGGAAGTAATAAATATATCAAAATTTTTGAAAAGGGTATTGGTGGTCAGATATGAAAAGTGATCTTGTAGAGTTGTAGCAAGGTGTCTCGTATGTCAGCAGATTAAGGTAGAGCAAAAGAAGTTGCAGGGTTATTACGGCATCTACCTATATCGACACGAAAATGGGAACAAGTTACCATGAATTTCGTGATGGTTTACAGAGGACCCGAATGAATCATGAGGCTATCTGGCTGATAGTCGATAGATTGATTTAGTTTACCCACCTTCTGGCTATAGAAATCCCCAGATACTCAGAGTGTGTAGGCAGATTTATTGTATGGAAGATTGTGGAACAGTATGTAGAGTTCCAATGAGCATGGTATCAAATAGGGATTCACGCTTCATTTCCCACTTCAGGGAATATTGTTTTTGGAAGCTATAGGAACCTGATTGAGTGTTAGCACAACTTTCCGTCCTCAGACAGATGGTTAGTCAGAGAGGACTGTACAGGTTCTGGAGGATATGATGAGAGTGTGTGCCTTTGATTTTATAAGCTCCTGAGATGATCAATTGTTAGTAATCAAATTCGCCAATAATGACATTGTCACTTGAGTATCGAGATAACATTTTATATGAGGCATTGTATGGTCGTAAGGGACTTATTTTCCCGACTTGGATAAGAAAAGCGGGTGACAGATAGAGAATTGTTTCCGAATTGGTAAGACAAACCTCTGAGGATGTTCAGTTGAATTGTGAGAGATTAAGAACACCTCAAAGCAGACAGAAAAGCTATGCTGACAAGAGACAGAGAACCATTGGAATTCACCGAGGGTGAATCAGTATTGTGTCAGTTACATGTCCTAAGAACATAACGAGATTCGGAAAGAATGCAAATTGAGTTTTGTTAGATTGAATCATTTGAGACATTGGACAAGGTGGAAGGTAAGGCCTGTAGGTTGGCGTTACCACTTGCATTAGAAGGCATCCACTATGTGTCCCATCTTTTGATGCGTTAGAAATACTATCCGGACCCAGCATATGTAATCGGATATGAACTCTAATAGCTTAGCTCAATGAAAGTAACGTATGTTGAAAAAAAATCGATTCGGGTATTACAGGAAGGAGAAAGTGTTGAGGTTTAAGATGATCTCCCTAGTTAAGTATGTTGTTAGGATTACACTTTGGGAAAAAGTCACATGAGAATTAAAGAGTATGATGGGATAGACATACCCAGAGTGGTGTATGGACCCTTTTGACTTGGTTCTAATTTGGTAGACCAAATTTCTCAAGTGGGGGAGATAGTAAGACCCGATTTTATCGTAAGAGCAAAAAGGGAATGAATAGAAATTTTCGAGTGCATTTAAAAATGCAAAAGGATTGAAATGGTATTCCCGAACATGTGCAAAGGCAAAACGGTCAAAAGATCGAAATTCGATATTTATCGTGACAAGAAAATTTAATTAAAAATATGAGATTGAGAAATCTTGATCAATAATGAAGAAATAATTAAATTTTGGGTTAAATTGATCAAGATATAAATTTATTAGAATTAACTGAAATTTTCACTTCGAAAAATAATCTCGAAAATAATCAAAAAATATACCGAAAAGCCGAAATAAGACCGAGAAATTCATTTATTGATTAAATGAATTAAATATAATTTTTTTTAGATATTTTGACAAAATAATAATATAATATTGATTAAAATAATAATAATAATAAAATAAAAAAAAAGTAAGTAAAAAAAATTCACAAAAAAACGTGAATTGAGGAAAACAAAAAAGGAAGCTGATGCTTCCCTTCTGCCTCACCGATCACCGACGATCGACGGAGGCCCAGACTAGAGGTGACCATCACCGGCAGCCTAACCGAGTCACCACCAGCACTAACAGACCCACGAACGGCGGCTACCAGCGGTGAAAGAGATGAGAAAGAGAGCTGAGAGAAGGAGAGAGTTTCCCAGTAACCGGCATTGATTCAGGCCCGGCCACCGACAGCCGAAGGTAGCCCACGTGGAGACCGACCGATCGACGATTGAATCGGCCGGTGGGGCGCGGCTAGCGTCGAAAAATGGGAGAAAGAGAGAAGCCATCGATGGCAAGGAGAAAAGAGGCTGAACCAGCCACTTTTCGGCGACCTCGGGGGAAACTGAGACCAGATCCGAGCTGCGGACGACCCCACGGAGCTGCTGGCGGTGGAAGCCGGTGGAGAACCGGCTGGCGAGGCACTGAATCGACCGAACCAAACTGAATCGACGATCTAAATCGGGTTGAACCGGACCGAACCAGTTCAGACAAAAAGAAAAGGAAAAGGAAGAAAAAGAGAAAAAAATTGGAGAAAATTCCTGTGATGCAATCGGTAAGCGGTCGAATTGACCGATTTAAATTTCAAAATATTTAATTTGATTAATATTCGATTGGAAGTTTACCCGAAAAAATATTAAATTGTGTAGCTCGACAATTGACGTAGAATGAGAGCTCGAGATAGCTTCGATTTGCGTACTATCATGGAATCATGGGTAAGTAACCCTTATTTACGATAATTTGCATCGTTATACGTGTTAGATAAATCTCGAATTTAATTTTCGTATTAAATGAATTAAATTCTAGAAATTGGGATAAATTGTCGTAAATACTAAATTGAGTTATCCGAGAGTTTAGAACGAGGCTCAATAAATACTTATGGGCCCAGTGAGCATAATAGGCCTCGATTATGTGAATAGTAAGTGGAAAATGAGCTTAAGGCCCATTATGGTACAATCGAGCTCAATATGGGTAAACGGGCCCAATGATTTAAATTAAGCCCAAAAAATATGAAATACAATTAATTGTATTGTATTTGACCTGATGTATATTTATACGCAGTTCCGGAGATTTGATTAAGAGCAAATCGGACTGCATGACGAAACATCAGTGGAAAAGGTCAGACTGTACAGAAAAATGAGGTAATGGAATTGTGTGAGTAGCCAGAGGTAGCTACGCGTATTTTAATAGCTTTTCTGTACACTGAATATGTATGTATACACTGATTATGTATAAAAGTCCTAAAAATGGTTTAAAGATTTAAGGACTCGAAATAGGTAAAAATCTATTTTACCCCTATTGAGGGAATTCACCTAAGGATGGTGAAAGCATGACATGCATGAAATGTATGATTTAAGGAAATTTCTGGTTTAAGGAATTTTATTGGTTTTAAACAAAGCAAATCAGTAGATTGGCCAATAATTGCATAAGTTTCCCAAAATAACACTACGTAAGTGTTATTAAGATTTAAATGAATTTTTTTTGGAAAATGGGCCAACTATCAAGTTTATATGGAGACAGATAGTGCTAGCAGATAGCTCGCACTATATCTACGTTTGTGAGTGTGCATAAATGTGCTTGAGTGGTTGCTCGCATCGACTTGTGTGACATTATATGCATGAAATGTGCTAGAACGGTTGCTCGCACTGATTTTCATTCTTGTGAAATGCATGAGAAGTGCTAGAGCCTAGCTCGCACTCTGTTTTGACATGTTTTGACTGAATATGCATAAAAAGGTGCTGGAGCGATTGCTCGCACTAGATTAAAGATTTGACATGGATGAGAGGTGCTGGAGCTTAGCTCGCATCCTGTTTTGATATGATAATTACATAAAAGCCATGCTGGAGTGTAACCCGCATGAGATTTGATTTATTTATGCATAACACCGTGCTGGAGCTTGCTCTCACTTGATTTTATATGGATTTATAACTCATTCATTTTTAAGTTGTACTGGAGTGCTACTCGTACGCAAATTTCATTGATCTTTATGAAACCGTGCTAGAACTTCGCTCGCACGAGATTTTTAGATATCATGAATATGCATGGAGCCGTGCTGAGCTTCGTTCGCACAGGGATTTATATGACATGCATATAGCCGTGTTGGAGCCTCCTGTAGACTGTGTGTCACAGTGAGATGATATGCCCACACGTGCATACTGAGACAGAGATGATATGGGTGGATAAGACCTATTGCAGGCACCCCTGACTGAGCTTGGGTTCACGGAGTACGTTGTACCGTGTATGTCACGTGGAGTACACTGTACCGTGAGGATTGTTGGAGTGGAGTGGCATTAGCCATGACGCAGCAAGCCTTGCCCTCGCAATCCTGATGTTATGCTATTTTGGCGAGTATGACCAACCCACCTCTCGTTTCAGATATAATACCCCGCACACTAGGTACCGTGTTACTAGGGATCAGAGGTTATGGCCATAGTCCTATGTTGTTACTGATAGTCACCTACTTGTCTCACATGATATAACTATTGGTCAATAGACCAGGATAGACTCGAGGGAGGGGTCAAGCCCCGATTTTATGATTTTATGATATGTGACCCTGAAAGAAGGGTGGTTTTATAACAAAAGTTTTATAATGAATTTTAGTGAATTGTTTTATGAGATGATTGACCCGGAAGGGTTAGTTTATACTGCAGTTTTAATGAAATGATTTGATTGCAATAGCATGATGATGTTTTCCATGCTTTCATTTCAAATTCATGATTTGTCTTACATGACATGAAAGAATGCATGATTTTGATTAAATTCATGCTAAGTATGATTTACTGATATCACATAAATTGCCATTGATGCATAAGTAGTATGAATGATATATGCAGAACAGTTTTATAAACTGTCATTGATGAAATACATGATTTTGTGCTTGAGATTTTAATGAAATGAAATGGATTTAAGGGCATGGCATTATGAGCATGTAGATAGTGGAGCTATCTACTTACTTGCATAATTGCCTTACTGAGCGTGTGGTTTGCTCACCCCCTTATTTTCCCATCTTTTCAGAGCACTCGCAATAGTTATTGAGCAGCTGAGGACTTGCATTTTGGTATCCGATATTTTCCATCGAGAGACAGGTATACACATTTGTATAGTTTTGTATCTAAATATGTAATGCACAGTATTGTAAACGATTATAATGTCGGGGATGTAGAGTTATAAATACCTTTGTGTATGTATTCAGTTAAAGTTAAAAGATAGTAAACTCTGATATGTGAATATGATTATGGAAATGGAATGGTAAATAGGTGAGAGGTGACTAATACCGAATCATAGCCCAACTATTTGTAGGATGGTCACGATGAGAGAAAGGTAAGAATTAAATAATAAATGAAAAAGCAAAAAATTTACTCTGATTTTTAGGTAGTTTGGGTCGTGACACCTCCCCTGCCTCGGGGTCTCGTTTTTGGATTCAGCTTCAGCTCTGGCCTGCTTCAGTTCTGTTCCAGCCTTCAAGCAGGTCTTCCTCGGTTTCGGCTTCCTTTCTCTTCTCCCTCTCTTTTTCTCCTTCCTCAGTCAGCAGCTCTTTCTTCTTTCTTTTCCTTTCTTCTCTAGCCGAGCAGCTCTTTTCTTCCTCTTTTCCTTCTTCTTCCTCTTCTCCTTTCTCTTTTCTTTTCTTCTCTTCTTCTCTTCTTCGTTTTCCCACCCAGTTCCTTTATGTTTTCTTTTCAATTTGGTCTTCTCACTTCCTTTACATTTTCTAGGTGCGGGATGGCTTCTCTTTGAAGCCAATTCCGTACACTATTATATATATATATATATATTAATATTATATTATATATATTATATTGATTTATATATATATATATATATATTTGTTTATAGGTTGGTGTATTATTTGTTTTGTTATTAGTTTTGTTTTTTTTTTGTTTAATGTTTGTATTATTGTTTTTGTGTTCATTATTAATTCTTATATATTGTATGTTATACATTACAATATATACATATATATATATATATATATATTCGTTATATATATATATATGTATATATATATATATATCATTATTTGTCCATTTAAATTTGTCTAGTATTTATATATATATTATACTTGTGTGTGTATATATATATATATATATATATATATATACATTTTCTTTCTTTCTTTTTTTACATAATCACCTAATGACAATATTCATGCCTTCCATGAAATTTTTATTATTTCGTAAATGAAATATTATCGGGATTTCATCATTCCTCACAACTTCTCGATACAAGTTTTTACATCAACAATTTTCAACTAATAAATTAAAATTTTCCAATCCCTCCATGTTTGCATTTGCTTTGTCACTCCCTGTATTTTGGGTTCCCTGTTGTTCACGGGCTTCTCGGTTCCTATAGTCCTCGAGCCCTACAACGAATATTCGCACTTCCATTAAAACATATTATTCTTGTTTTTATATAGTCTAATTTAAATGTAGGAAATTTGTGGTGTTTACATATATCAAGACTCCTCTCGTCCCTCGGGATACCTTGATTCATAAAATCACATTAAATCATGTATTTATATACATTCTAAACATGCGAGATTTGGCAAGTATTGTGGTAATCATGTAGGAACTATGACTATATCCTAATCGGTGATCCCAAGCTACACGGTACCTAGTGTACGGGGAATCACTTGCTGCAACGGTAGATGAGTCAAATCCTCCCCGCCAGTCTATAATATAATATAATCCAGTCCGAAGACTCATCTAGTTCGAAGACTACATGGTACAGTGTACTCCATGCTACGTACACGGTACAAAGTACTCCGTGGGCCCCATCTCATGTCAATCACCCATGCCATTCTCATATCGCTTGTGCGAGCATCTCATCCGTATGACACACAGTCTACATAAGGCATCTAGCATGGCCTTAAACATGTTAACTGAAATCCACGTGTGAGTAATCTCCAACACGGGGTTCATGTATATTAAACCACAGTGCAAGCCTTGAGTGTGACACCCAATCAACACCCCGCTCCAACACGGTTTATGCATATTTCATATAAAATCTAGTGCGAGTAATACTTCAGCACCATATCATGTACAAATCACGTTTAAAATCAAGTATGAGCAACGCTCTAGTACTATGTCATGTATATCATGTGAAATCTAGTGCGAGTAACACTCCAGTACAATTTCATGCAGAAATCATATAAAATCCAGTGCGAGCAATGCTCCAGCACGATTTATGTCGTGACCCAAATTCCTTATATTCATACCTTAATTTCCACACATCACGACTACAGAGACTGATAGTTAGGCTATGAGTCGATGTCAATCGATCACTCCCATATACTTTAATTCATTTGTTTACATAGGTTTACATCCCAGTACTAACATAAATACATCACGGTGCTCTATCATATTTAGATACAAAAGATTTCAAAAGTGTGTATACCTTCCGCAATGTGATAACAGCTGTTAGCAGAAGGAAAATACAGGAATCTACCACAGAGCTCTCAGAAGCATCGGAACTAATCTATGGAAAGATGAGAGAAAGAAGTGAGCTAACACGCTCAGTAAGGAATAAATGAAAGCAGGTAGATAACCATACTATCTACGATGCTCATAATGTATGGCTTATGATGGAAACTCATGTCATTCATGAAACCATTATAGTAAAACACAGCGATTTATTGCCAAATATCGAATATGAAAACTCATTCAGAGTAAAATATCTCTATGTTCAGTATTGAAACTCACATTTAAATCATATTCTCATTTCAAATGGTTTCATCACAGAAATCAAATCACAGATAGTTTCGTCATAGAAACCAATAAAATAGGTGAGACTAGGTAGGAATCCACACATAATCCATAAGACATTTGGCCAAAGTTCGAGACCCCGAGCTATCACTAGCTAGGTGTGCAAAGGTATCTCAGAGTCCGAGGAGGGGATTAATCTATCTATCGGCTCCTATCTAAGGACTATTACAAACCAGAGAAATGACATAGCATGCCCGAGTCCAAAGACGCAATCCTCACATCTCATTGTTAAACAGTACAATGAACTCCATATTGTCTACACGGTACAACGTACTCCATAAACCACAGTACAATTACCACACAGTTGTAGGTGCCTGAGTCACAAGCTTACCACTCCAACCAAATAAATTATCAACCATAGCATGTCATCTCAGATCTAGTGCGAGCAGGTCAGTGTGACACACAATCTAACATGAGGATTCCAGCACAATCTCAATCATACATCACAACAAAACCCAGTACGAGCAATGCTCCAGCACGGTCTGTTTATATGTCATACCAAATCAAGTGCGAGCGGATTTGGATAATCCACAGATCTCATCGTAGCTCCAACACGATTTCACACACACAAAATAGACAGCTAGCTCTATTTCCCATAACAGTGGTAGTCAAAACTGAGTGTGACATGCAAAATGGTGTAAAACAGAGTGAGAGGTAACATCTCTTCAAATCACTCGTCAATCAAATTATATTTTATAAAAAAGATACAATTTAATGCATACTGTCAAATCATGACCCAGTCTATCATTTCAGCTTTACAAAATCTCTTTTTCACAAAGAAAATTTTGATTTATGCACTTTATGCTTTTCTAAAAATTCTTAGGTCTAGGGGCATTTTCGTAATTTTCCTATATTTGGGCATCATAAGTATTATCCTATATTTGTAATCCTTCCAAAATTTAAAGAATTGAAACTATGAAAAATCTACACACAGCTATCTCTAAGAGCTTGCAAAGATCCCTTACTTGGAATCGCGTCGACTGCTCTTTTCACATTTTCCTGTTTTTCAAAAATTCGCTTATCTGGCTCTGAATATATCTCTGGGAACTGCAGATAATTACCAATCTCATCAATTAATTTTTTTTACCCTGTATTCCACTTTCTGTATGGTTAATTTAAAGTATTGGGCCCAAATACTCTTATTGGGCCTTATTATACTTTAATGGGCCTAACTCTGTTTGAAACACATTTCCATTTTACTATTTATTTAATCTTGGCCTATTGGGCTTGTTTAGCCCATTAACATTTATTGGGCTTTGTTCGAGGTCCATTTTCTCTTATTAGGCTAAAACCAATTCGGTTTTGCCCATATGCCTCTCGGCCATGGCATGTGGCCGAGAGCTATTGCCTAGGTTGGCCATTTGCTTAGCCATTCACTTAGGCATTTCATCAAACACTTATTATGCATGCCTAAAGCCTTTAGTTTTTGTTCATTAAGGCATTTTATCAAACACCTTACATGCCAACCTTAATTCACCCACCAATTGACCGAATTAATTAAAGCTAACTATGTCATAATCATGTATACATGTTTACCAACCTATCCATGTCTTAAACTCACATGGGTATTCATCAAAACCTAAATAACCATTTTTGGCTAACTTGTGTTCATGGTGATTTTGTGTGTTTTGATCCATAAAACATATACCAATCATCTTAGAATAATTCCTAGATTAACATACTAGAAGTTGGAAGCTTCCAAACTCACCTAGCTTATACTTCTCTTATTGGCCGAAACTTTCAAGAATTTCTCCCTTTTCAGTATGGATTCTTGATGGATGATTCCAAGGTATGTTAATCCTCTCTCAATTTGGAACAACTTTCATGAGGATCACTTGTTCTAAATATGTCTCTAGGTTAGTGTTTTCCAGTGAGAGAAAGCTTGAAAGCTTATGTTTCCATGGTTTCCTTGTTTGGCTGAGAGCTTATGGAGAAGAAGGCTTGGCTTTGGTTGGTTTTTACTTAGGAAATTAATCCATTTAATCTACATTTTCAGCCCACCATTTTGGGCTTGGTCATGGTTTTGGGCTTTGGTAATTTAGGCTTAAGTTTTGGGCATAAACTTTTAAGTAATGGGTTTTTGGTTTGGGCTTTAGGTTTGGGCTTTTCTTTTGGGCTGGAAATTTTTCCACAATTTAGGCCTTCAATTGTCTTAATATTAGGCCCATCAAATGGCCCAACAATTTGACCCATTAGGCTTACCAAATTCGGCTCATACTTAATCCACCATAATAGGCTTTAAAATTTCCTTAGTTAGCCCATTGATTTCTACCCATTTAATTTAATCTGGATTTCAATTAAATTAGTTTTCTATACTTAAGGAGTTGAAGATCGAGTGTTTTAGCTAAAAAAATTCTTCTCCACTTTTTAACCTTAGTTGGGTTAAATTTTAACCATGATTAGTTCTTTAAGGTCAAAGTCAACATTTCCATCAACTCTGACTTTCCTTGACCATTGACCACATTTGACTTTTTCTCAAAAATCCAAAAGTGTCAATTCTCATGGTTAACACACTCTTCTCTACGTTTTGTTCATTTTCGGGAAGTGAAATAGCTAAACACACCTTGAATGGTCCATTTCGAGTTCGTTTAGCCCCTTTTTGGCGTTTTCATCACTTCGACCTTATTGGGACCAAACCAAACCAACTTTCCTTCTTGAACTATCCTTATTTGGATATTTTAAGTTCTTATCTTCAGTCAGAATGGTTGGCATCCCCTCGGTTTAGCCTGAGCTCACTTTAGCTCACTTTTGACACTTTAATGCCTTTAAAGTGTTTCTACTTCTACTTGCACTTTGGTTTGTAATACAATCTTTCTTATGATTTCGATAACATATATAAATGTTTACAAAGGTGAATCATAAGTAATAGGATACAAAAATTACGGGTCTTACAATTTGTTTCCACACAAACTCGATAGATGGCTCATTTCAAATAAATTATTTCAATAATCGAAATCAGCATCATAATTGTGCTATTTTGTGTAATTCATGAAAACACTAGCCCATCCATCTATATTTTTGCTAAACAGCAGTAAAAACAATCAAAAATATGTTTTACATGCTTTTTGTGACTTTTCTCAATTTTTGGAATTTTTCCCTTAATAGGGGTAAAATTGTAATTTACTCATATCGGGTCTCTACAACTTTTATTCTCTTTCTATGACCCTCAGACTTTTTAAGTGAATGTAAATGCCTTCAAAAATACGCGCAGGTATCTCAACTACTTGCAAAATTTCCTTACCTCGAATCGCATGGAATGCTCTTCCTTTTCCAACGCTGTAAAATCACTCAATCTGCTTTTCTCCCAATATACTCTATGGAGCTCCATATAATCATTCATCAGGTTAATTACAGTATATTCATCTGTATCTCACTTTCACTGAACTTAATTTAAAGCTTTGGGTTCATTTACTCTTATTGGGCCTAATTGCATCTTAATAGGCCTTACTCAGTCTTAAGCTCATTTTTACTTTACTATTCATTTCATCTGGGCCTACTAGGCTTATTGGGCCCATTAACATTTATTAGGCTTGGTTTGAGGCCCATTAACTCTAATTGGGCCAAAACGATTTGGTTTGGCCCATTATACCTCTCGGTCATGGCATGGTGGTTGAGAGCCATGCACGCCACCATGGCCGAGAGTTACGTCATTCATCCCACCATCATGCCATTTTGCTAGCCATTCACATAGGCATTTTATAAAACACTTACTATGCATGCCTTAAACCTTTAGTTTTTGTTCATTAAGGCATTTTATCAAACACCTTACATGCCAACCTTAATTCACCAACCAATTCATCAAATTGAATGAAATTAAGCATTTCATGATTATGTATACATGCTTACCAACCTACCCATGCCTTAAAATCACATGCTTACACATCAAAACACAAATACCCATTTTTGGCCATCACTTGTTCATGGTGATTTTGTGTGTTTTGATCCATAAATCTTATACCAATCAACTTAGAATAATTCATAGAGTAACATACTAAAAGTTTAAAGCTTGAAAACTCACCTAGCTTCTACTTCTCTTCTTAGCCGAAACTTTTAAGGATTTTTGGGTCGCTCAATATAGCTCCTTGATAGCTAATTCCAAGATATGTTCATTCTCTCTTAATTTGGAACAACTTTCATGAAGATCACTTATTCTAAATATGTCTTTAGGTTAGTGATTTCTAGTGTGAGAAATCTTGAAAGTTAGATTTCCATGGTGTTTGTTCTTGACCGAGACTTGCAAGGGAGAAGAAAACTTAGCTTGGCTGATTTCTCCTTAGCAAAATTCATCCATTTAATGTTAATTTTCAGCCCACCATTTGCGCTTGGTAATTTTGGGCTTAAGTTTTAGGCTTAGACATTTAACTAATGGGCTTATTTAGGGCTTTTCTTTTAAGCTGAAATTTTCACCACAATTTAGGCCTTCAATTTGCTTAATATTGGCCCCATCAAATGGCCCAACAATTTGGCCCATTGTGTTTACACAATTTGGCCCATGCTTAATCCACCTTAATGGGCTTTAAAATTTCCATTTGTTGCCCCATCGATTTCTACCCATTTAATTTAATCTCAATTTCGATTAAATTAATTTTCTATGTTTGAGTAGTTGAAGATCGAGTGTTTTAGCTAAAAATAATTCTTCCCCACTTTTTAACCTTGGTTGGGTTAAATTTCAATCATGATTAGTTCTTTAATGTCAAAGTCAATATTTTCAACTAACCTTGACTTTTCTTGACCATTAACCACACTTGACTTATTCTCAAAAATCCGAAAGTGTCAATTCTTATGGTTAACATTCTCATCCCTGCGTTTTAGTCGTTTTCGAGAAGTAAAATAGCTAAAACCACCTCGAACGGTCCATTTCGAGTTCATTTAGCCCCTTTTTGGCTTTTCCACTACTTTGACATATTCGAGATCAAACCAAACCAACTTTCCTTCATGAACCCTCTATATTTTGATGTCTTTAGTTCTTATCTTCAGTCAGAATGGTTGGCATCCCTTCGGTTTAGCCTGTGGCCATTGTAGCCCTTATTTGGCCTTTTCATTACTTATATGCATTGATTCTTTTCGTTTGCATTTTTCATTTCAAAAATGTCTCTTCTTATGATTCAACTAACATAATTAAATGTTTAGACATAAGAATCACAAGGAATATAATACAAAAATGTGGGTCTTACACGCATACATCAATGACATCATCAAGACACCAAATCATCATTAGAAATAACTCATAAAATCAGTTTACCAAAAATTACATCATCATAATTTCAAAAATTACAAAATAAACTTAGTTTACATCCTAAACTATGCAAAATAAAATCAGACATGTGTCTATATACATCACTGTAAACCAAAGTACCTTAAATACTGTAAAGCGAAAGTCTCGGAAGCTATACGAAGACCCTCGTATATCTGCAGGGTCCTCAAGGCTAATCTATGGAGAAGGAGAATGAGTGAACTTGGGGAAGCCCTGTAAGCAAATACATAATTACAGAAAATAGAAAACAGTTCACAAATCTCACATGCCTTGTAATTTCATTTTAGAAAACAAAATAGAGCAAAAAAACATTTCATTAGCATGCATAAACAGAAATTAAGGTATGTAAGTATTTTCATGGAAGTCACGAAATATCAAAAAATCATAAATAGAAAAATCATAACAGATAAACAAATGCAAAAGTGTATTATGTTGATTTCAAAACTAGTACAGAAGCACCATGTGCGAACATTAAATAGACATAACGGCATAATATGCTAGGTACAACCATAAGAGGGCACTGTAGCTATCCTTACATCAAATTCCCTATTGCTAGGGCACCGTCTATGATCATAGACCTGAACCAGTCCCACGAGCCAGTGAAACAGATACCTATCATCTCTGAATAGTCTAGAAGTTCCTGATTTACTTACAGAAAGAACTTTGTGTGATTCATGTACTTAATGGGTCTAGCCCATCCCTTGCTTCCAGTTTTTAAAATCAAACTTAGCTTACTTCCATCAAATCACAAGTTAGGAAAAAGACTATAATTAGTCATGGTCTTTACATTTGAAGAGGTTTATAAAGTTCTTTCTTAAAGATTATGATATAGGAACAAAGAAGTTAAAGGAAATAGGTTCTTTTAAACATAGTAATAAAAACAGTAAATTTTAAATGATTAAACCTGTTGATTTAAACATTTCTAGTATAAATGAGCATGCATAAAATCAAGTGAACATGGAAACAAAGGCCTCAAGAATCATTTTATTCCTCCCTTGGCCGAGACCACACCAAGTAGAAATTTTATTTAACAAAACAAGCCTCATGCCATGGAAATATTTTTAAACAGTAGTAATTATTTTACGGAGTAATTGCATATTTACTTACCCACAAAAGCTTGGCTGAGTTTGTCACGACCCTCTTTCATAAAAAATCACTATAAATTTTTCACCTTTTTTTTCATTAACTTACCCCGTCGTGAACAGTTTACCTACACCAAACAGTTGAGCTATGATTCGAAGCTAGTTACCCTTACCATACACAATATCACTTAATATTTATATACAATAATTGTAGACACTTAAATTGTTTACGTTAACTTCATTAATTAATACATGTCTACAAATGTTTACATCCCCTGAATTTACATTTCCAAAAATATTGATGTGTTGTACTTGTTTAGATACAAAACGACAATAATGTGTTACCTCTCAGTGATGGGCAGTAGCGGACACTGGGAGTGTAAGTCTCTGCTCGCTCTCGACCACTATAGATGCTCTGTAGGGATGGAAAATGAAAGGGTGGGTAACCATACGCTCAGTAAGGAAATTATGTAAGCAAGTAGACAGCTACACTATCTACATGCATATAATGTCATGATATCAAAATCATTTACATCTTGAGCATGAGGTAGATCAAAACCATGCCACATGAATATGTATATAGTATATGAAGCATTCATAAAATCAGACATAATAATAAATGGAAAATCAACATGTAAATCATCTCATGCTTGTCATATCAAAACTCATTGCAATTCATTTAAATCAAATCTAATCCCGCCCGTCGGGAATACCCTGTGCATAAAATCACATTTCCTTCTATAAAAACCAAATCACGGGTGTCACCCCTCCTTCGGGTCTTCCCAAGTCTAACAATAAAACACAATAGTAAGTGAGGCATGTAGGTTACATTTCAAAAATAAATTGGGAATAATGGCCATGTCTAAATCCCTGTGATCCCAGGCTACGCGGATCCCGACATGCAGGGCATCATAACTGCAACGAGAGGTGAGGTCAGCCCTACTCATGCAACAACTCAACTAACTAGTCATCAAGACTACACGGTACAACGTACTCCATTTGACATACATGGTACAACGTACTCTGTGGACACACACAGTCTGAGGGTACCTGTCATAGCTCTTAGCCCACATCATTGTCAGGGGTGCCTGCCATACGACTTAGCCCACATGACTGTTTATCTGGGGTGCCTGCCATAAGACTTAACCCCATCATGGTTCGAGGGTGCCTGCCATAGGTTTTAGCCGCCCTGTACCATGCCGGTAACCATTTCATGTCTTAAAATCACGCGTGCGTTACATCATCTCACTATGACACATAGTCTACAGGAGGCTACAACACGGTTTTCTATAAAACATGTCAAACCTTAGTACGACCAAAGCTCCAATACTACTTTCATGCACAATAAACCAATGAAACTAGTGCGAGCAGGGCTCTAGCACTATCAGTATAAATTAAAGCATCAAATCCAGTACAAGTTTAACTCCAGCACTGTTTGCACTCACACAAATATAATAGGTGGCTCCAATTAAAATATCAAGCATTTTCAAGGATAAAACTTAGCACATGAATCGTACTTTTTCATGCAAATACACAAAGCAATAGCCAACCTATCCTCTTTTCATTTATATCAAAGCATTTCATTTTGGTAGAAACATTAAATTCATGGAAATCCATGCATTTTTAGATCCTTACTACCCCTTTCATAAAATTCCTACCAAGGTAAAACTTATATTTCCTTCCTTATTTTTAGAACCTATCACAAAAATTCTTAATGCACTATTAGATAGTAAATAAAATTCACACCCTATAATTCCCCTCAAAGTACGAATAGCCACCTCTAGGCACTTACAAAACCCCCTTACCTCGAATCACGTCAAGCATAGTACAAGTTCCACCGCTGGAAGCTCATTCAATCCACATTGCTCCTAATCTGGTCTCTGGAGCTGCAAACATTCATCAATCACTTCGTCATAATTGATACATCTTATCGTACCTTATAGTCTTAAGCTTGATCCTCTTTCACATTCAGCCAACATTATGTCGTTCCTAATAAATTGGGCTAGCAACTCACATAGTTATCAAATCAAACACTTGTTTTGTATGCTTAAACCTTAGTTCCTCCATTCATTCATGCACATTTCATCACTTTTTCCAATCCCATAAATTTGATTCCACATAACCATCTCAATGTCATGTATACAACATTATTAACACCTTAGCATAACCCATTTATCATCAACTCAACCATATTATATCTTCTCACACTAAACCCATTCTAGGTTGTGCTGGATTCATCATATTCTAGGTGTTTTCAACCAATGATATATACACCAATTTACTCCTAACAACATCTTATTATACATATTTAGAGTTGGCGTATCGAGAACTCACCTAGCATGACTTTTCCCATGTCCGAACTTGGAAGATCCTTTTGCTCTTTCAATCAAACTAGTTGATTTTTTATTCCATGGTATGTTGTTCTCCTCCTCAAAATGAACAACTTTGGCTCTAATAGCTTTTTCTCAATTCTTTCTGGAAGGGAAGGTATTCTATAGAGAGAAAGCTTGATATTTGGGTAAAAATGGAGGGGAAATGTTTGATTTGCTAAAGAATGAAGTTTTATCGTCGGGTTTTTATAGATTGAGAGTGATGAGATCGATCTTCTAGGGTAGGAGATCGATCTTTCCTTGGTTTTAGCCATCGAATTCTCAGGTTTTGGAAGAGGGAGATCGATCTGCTCATTAGGGAGACATCGATCTTGGCTTGACAGAATCAAATGGAGATCGATTTGAACTTAATAGGGGATCGATCTCTGCTAGGTAAAGGTAAATGCAGATCAATCTGCTCATTGGGGAGATCAATCTGACCTTGGCAGATTCACTTGAAAATTGTTCTGCTTGAACAAGGGATCAATCTGCCTTGACTAGGAGATCGATCTGGCCTTTGTTTGGGGCATTTCCTGCTGCATTTTTCCAGATTTTCCAAGGGAGAACTTGCGTTTGATTGCCTCACTAGTCATTTTGCAATCTATTCACACTTCGAGCATGGAAATGCTCGTTTCCTATAAGTTTCGTGTTATGGATTTTGTGTGTGTTACTTGGAAATCAGAATGGATACACAAATTCGTAATCCATGCTTTATCATCTCATGTTTTAAGTCCTTATCTCCAGTTCAGATGCTTGAAGTTCTATTTGTTTAGTTTGTGGCCACTTCAGCCCTTATTTAACCTTTACATGCATCCACGATGCTCATTCATTCTTATTTGCATGGTCTAAAATCATCTGTCATATAATTCCATTAACATATAATAATGTCATACATACATGGGGTCTCAGAATCTCCCCCACTTGGAAAAATTTGGTCATCCGAATTGGAACCAATATTAGTTTGTGAACAACTCGGGATACTTTCCCACATCAAATCCTCTAACTCCCATGTGGCTTCTTCTGCAGTGTGGTGCTGCCAAAGGACTTTCAATAAGGGAATCGTCTTCGATCTTAGTACTTTCTCTTTCCTATCCAATATCTGAACCGACTTCTCAACATACGACATGTAAGACCCTTAAAATCATAAGTATATACATGTACATGTTATGTGAAGCATAAATGATGTAAGTCCATAAATTCAATGTACACACTTGTATTATGAGTCTGTAATGTACGTACAAGTTTCATTATATAGGAATGAGAAGAAATGGACTTTTATAGATTATGAATGAGAATATATGGAATGTAAGACTCGATTTTTATCATATTTCCTTATGATTCACACATTGTATGGATATTGTTATATGTTAATGGAATCATAAGATGGATGATTTTGATCATATAAATATGAATGAAGTTGTCGAACGTACGTAAAATCCGAAAATAAACAGTTAAGGAATTTAAATTAAATTTATGAGATTTGAATTATCCAGACAGAGATACGAATTTTAAATGAGAAATTATAGTGGCTCCAAGAAGGAAAGTCGGTCTAAATTAGTCCCAAACGTGTAAAAGGGTAAAACGGTCCAAAGACTAAAATCCAGTATAAATTCGATAGAAAATTTTCAAAATAAATAAATAAATAAATAAAATATGGAATTGAGAAATCTTGATCAATAACGAGAAATTTATTGAATTCCGAGTCTAATTGACCAAGATACAAATTTATTAAGATTTATCGAAATTTGACCGGGACAATATCCCAAAAATACACCGAAAAATGGTCAAAATAAAATAAATAAATAAATAAATCAAAATAAAATATAGTTTTTGTTGATATTTTAAAATGAATTTAAAAAAAAAAAGAGAAAATCAAAAATCTGGTTTTTCGAAGAGAGAGAAACTGAAAACAGAAATCGAAGCTTGGCGAACCGAGGAAGATCGAGAAGCCCGACGACCACCGGTGACCGACGAGGCCAAGTGAGGGCCGAAGAAGGAAGAGGAGCTTCAGGCGAACCCATCGGCACCAGCAACGCGTCGTATCGATGTCAGAGTCTGGTGAACGGAGGAGGAAAAATCGACAGGAAAAACGAGTTCGATTCCGACGATCCACGGCAGCTGGTTGTGATCGGAGGGTACCGACGTGATCGGGAGGACGAGCCAATTTTTTTGGTACCGATAGTGGCCGATGAAACGGTCGGGAATGTCGGTGTCGGTGAGAAGAGCAAAACGGCACCAGTTTGGCCGAGAGGAAAGGGGAAGGAAAAAGGGAAGGAAAAAAAAAGAAAAGAAAAAAAGAAAAGGGAAAAGGGAAAAGGAAAGAAATTTTTTTAAGGACGTCTCGAGATTCAGGTAAGTTGACCAATGGTCGAGATTGACCTACGGGTAAATTTTGAAAATTAATTTAATATTATATTAAATGCAAAATAACTCAGATTAATATAATTGTGCAGTTCTACGACAGAGCCCGAACGAAAGCCGATTGAGCTCCAATTTTTGTACCCCGCATAGTATTGGGTAAGTACACTTTAATTACGATAATTTGAGTCCTTAATGCAGAGTTAAAATTATTTTACGGATTAATTCTACATAAAATGAATTGTATTTGAAAATTTAAAGTAATTATCGTAAATAATATACGGGCTATCCAAAGAGTTTGGAACAAGGCCCAATGGGTATTCATAGGCCCAATGACCCCAATAAACCCGAAGAAGGGATTTAATAAGTGGAAACGGGCTGGAAAGGGGTCGAAGCCCATTAATGTGCAATCGAGCCCAATAAAGTAAAACGGGCCCAGTGTTTTAGATTCGATCAATAAGAGTGAAATTCTGATAACTATATTAGAACTGACCTAAATACGTGGTTATATACAGTTTCGTAGACTTAGTTTGAAGCGAATTGGACTGAGAGACCTGGTACGGTCGAGAAAAAATAAACTCGCGCGTGATTCCAAGTAAAGGAATTTTAAGGACTGCTAGAGGTAACTTTACGCAATTTTGACCTCATTTACATTCCCTAAAATTGTCTGAAGGGTCTAGATTTAAAATAAAAATTTTTGGTGTCCGGATGGGTAAATGACCAAAATACCCCTATGAAGGGTAAAATTTTAAAAATTAGGAAAAGTTAAGAGGGGCAAGAACAAGAGGTTCCTGCTTGTTTTTTATGTGTTTTGACACGTGCATGGGTAGGCTTGCTAACTTTTAAATAAAAATGCACAGCATTGCATATTTTCAACAATGTGATTTCTTGTGGAAATTGTTTTGAGATAACAGAGCCGCCTACGTGATTTTATGAAAATGTGACGTGCTAGAGCTCAACTCGCATGAGTTTTGATTTGTGTGATGCATGCATTAGTGCTGGAGCAAAGGCTCGCACTAGAGTTTTACATGTATTGCTGCTGGAGTCTAACTCACACCAGATTTTCATATGATTTTCGTGACAGGGTGCTAGAGTCTACCTCGCACCAAGTTTTCACTTGATTTTTATGACACAGTGCTGGAGCCTAGCTCGCACTAGTTTTACATGATTTTGACAGAGTGCTGGAGCTTAGCTCGCACTAGATCTTATGAGATTTTATGAAACGCATGCTGGAGCTTTGCTCACATGAGATTTTCCTTGATTTTATGAGTGTGCTGGAGCATCGCTCGCACTAATTTTATGAGACATGTGATGAGCCGTGCTTGGAGCGTCGGGCAGACTGTGTGTCACATCGATTAAATATGCTCGCACGTGTGTTTTGAGATAGGCACGATTATTGATGAGATGTGGGTCCACGGAGTACGTTGTACCGTGCAAGTAGCATCGAGTACGTTGTACCGTACTGGGATTGATTATGTGGCATCTTCGAATGCGAGTGCCATCTTTGGATGTGAGTGATCGGGCAGGACCGACGGGATGACTGACCCACCTCTCGGGGCGGTTCCCGATACTGGTGAGACCCCAAACACAGGATCCGTGTAGCAGTGGGATCATGAGGATGTGGCCATAGTCCTGGTTATTCGCCTGCGATATATATATTTTCTAGTCTCGCATGTTATAAATTGATGTCTTGGGAAACATGTTTTGTGGACTTTTGTGTGAGTCTGGATCACCTGAGGGAGGGGTTGGATCCTGACTGAGATGTGATTTTGATGAGAATGAAACTGGGATTTAAACTAAAATTTGCATAACGTTATTTCCATGCTATTTAAATCCAGGCGTGATGTAAACTGGTTTTACACGACATTCATTGTGTCGCATGTTACTATTACTTTGAAAAGTGTCTGATTTCATGATTTTGTGTGAGTCAGGAACACCCGAGGAAGGGGTTAAGTCCTGGCTGTGTTGTGAAATTTTAACGAGAATGAAATGATTTAAATGGATTTGCATGTTGAGTTTTCCATACTCTTTGAAATCCATATGTGAACTTGTTTTACATGACATCATGAATTGTAGCATCTATTTTGAAATGTGTGGAGAAATGGTGGTTTATGCATGGCACCACGTTCAAGTAGGTTGTATGGTTACCTACTTGTTCGTAGGATTGCCTTACTGAGCTTGATGTGCTCACCCCTTTCATTTTCCTACACAGATTTCTTTCAGTAGACTTTGAGGTGACTGAGTACTGCATTCCTGATATCTGCTGCTGCCCATCACTTGAGGTATTTACACTTGTACATATTGTATCTAAATAAGAATAGCACAGTAACATGTTTGTAACTTTCGGGGAAGTACAGATATTGTAAACACTAGTAAATGAATGAGAAATAATTAGTGAAAAACTTATGTGTTTACCTTTCCTTTAATAAGGAATTAAGTTATATGATGAATTAATGGTTGGACAGGCATTGGCGCATAACCCAATTGTTAGTGGACTGTGGTTACGATCAGAGAACAGGTAAGTATGAAAGAAAAAAGAAAAATTTACTTTGATTTTTGGGTTGTGACAAATGGTGGTATCAAACCGAAATTGGTCTGATGTGTGTCAGTGTCAGTAATTAAGAAATTACATCCCCGTGTTACTATGCTTGGTTGGATACAATCGTGTATATTGAGATGGGTTTTAACTAAGAAATGGTTGAGAATACAAGATTTAGGCATTATGTCGAACACTAGTCGAAGTAGAGGAGGTAAAGCACGAGGCAGAGGCCATAGAGGTAGGCTTGAGCCTGCTAGTCGTGCTGAGTCGACCCATGAGACTCATGAGAAGGTTGAGGTGGAGACTGATGTTAAGCATACTCCACATGGTCCTATAAAGAGATGAGACAATATTGAGACACGCTTTAAAGGATGGAGTGGAGTGTAGAAAATATTTTGGAGTTGTTTACTCAGTCTAGCCAAGTAGTTGAGGATAGGTAGGGTAAAGACTGAACAGATGCTTTAGACTATAGAGATTTCCACACCCTTCCAGTAGATAGTGAAGTTGTATGGATTCTTTCAGTGTATGTCAACCAAGAAAGTGACTTTTAAATACATTTATGTTGGAGGGCGAAATGGAGCATTGATAGAAATCCGCTTGACCCATTTTAAGAGTTAGACATCCAGGACTGATATGGGAGATAATTCTGGATGCACAGAGTCAGTATATTTCAGACATTGTTCAGAGGAATTTACGGATAGAGTTCCTTACTCTGACCCAGAGGAACAGGTCAATCGACGAGTATGAATCTCAATTTACATCCTTGGGCAGGTATAATCCAACATTATGAACAGTGAGAATTGGAAGGTTCGAAAGTCATGGAAAGACTCAGACCGTCTATCAGAGTCTGATTGGCCCCGTTAGATATCACTATTTAAGATGAGACAGTGCGCAGATCACAGTGCGTAAATAAGATTAGGAATTGTATGCCTATAAGTTTGAGAAAGGCAATAAGGGCTGAAATAGCGATAAAAAGGAAATAGTGGATAACAGAGATGTCAAAGCAGGAAAGAGGCGGTTTGGTAGGAAATTTAGAGTTAGTGAGTTATGGGGTAAGATGATTGGTAAGTCCCAATGTATCCAGTTTCAGTGCTTACACGGATATTATGATTGAAGGACCCTGACCTGCTAATGGGCAGTGTTGGATGTGTGGTAGTTACCACGAAAATAGGCGGTTGAATGAGGGCGAGTGTATGCCTTGGACCAAGACACTATTGATGCTTCATTTAATGTGGTGTAAGGTACCATCTTGATTGTTAATATTAAAGCAATTATTTTAATTGATCCTGGTACTACACATTAATTCATATTGTCGTCATTTGCATATAAGTTAGTGAAATATGTGAAGCCTATATCATTAGGCGAAATGCGGATAGTTAACACCCCAATGAAGGATAGTCTGCTAATTGAATATGTCGGTAGAGATTGTAAGTTGAAAGTGGGGGAAAGGAACATGCGGACCAATCTCATTCTATGAAATATGAGTGTTTTGATGTAATATAGGGATGTAATATGGGGAATAAATTGATTGGCTGCAAACTATGTTGTTGAAATTGCTATTCTAAGATAGCGATGTTTCACCCTAGAAAAATGTACATTAAGTTTTAACAAGTAATGACAGAGTTTTGTTATAGTTGATATACGAAATGAGATAAGCTTTGAGATGTGATAGATCCTGAATACAAGATATATTGGCATAAGAGGAGTATGTAAGGTAAGAATATCTCTGATATGTGAAGTAATTTGGATTAAGCGATATGTACTAAATATGAATTGTGACCAAGGATAAGGGATAGATATATCCACAACCAGTCCATGTGGTCAAGTCTGAGGGTTAATAAAGGTATTTCAAAATACCTCCCCGCCTGAAAACTTGATAGCATCTAGAAGTACACATAACCTATAAATTGAAATTGACAGTCGTAAAATATACATTTAAAATTAGGATACCTTTACTTGTACGATAAAGAAATATAGAATTCGATTAATCATGAAGGTTTAAAAATTAAAATTTTATAAAAGCTGTTAATATAAGAAAAAGGAAATGATACAAGTTAGTATCTTGAACAGAAGCGATTTCGAAATGACATTATATGTTTATGCGTACATAGGTCAAGGATATGAGTGATTAAAATATTTAGTGGAACTCAACTACGATGAGGTTATTTTCTCATACTGACATTTATTCTGTGGTAGTGAGCTTAAAAGTTGAAAACTAGACTTGATTTATCGAATCTAACAGGATCGGCGTAAGAATAAGTATTTCGTTCTACTATTGATGATCCATTGGGTTAGTTACGAAGAGTGCAAATTTTTTTTTGATCGATTAGAAGTCTGGGTTTTATCCGTTGAGAATTTGGAATGTGGATGTGACCAAGACAATTCTTTATACTTGTTAGGGCATTGATGAATGAGGTATTTAAACTTTACCTGTACCGATTTGTTATCATCCTTATTGATGATATTTTGGGTGTATTTAAAGTCCAGAGAAAATCATAAGCAATAATTGGAAATTGTTCTTACAGTTAATTTGTTGAGAGTTCTTGAAATGGACTAATTTGTTGACACGTTTAACTTAGAAAAAGTTGTAATTGAATGGGATGATAGACGTGACAGGAGTTTTGGTGTATTGAAGTATGGACTGACCCCCGCATTTATTCTCACCATACCCAACAGAATAAGAGGTTTCTCAGGGTATATTGATGTCTTAAAACCAAGTTTAGGCTGTGTTGAAGCAAAATGAGATGATAGTCACGTATAGATCCAGACAGTTCAAGGACCATGAAAGAACCATCCGACCCATGATTTAAAGTTGGTAGCCGTAGTAATGCACTGAGGGTATGGCGCCACTACTTTTACGGTGAGAAATTTCAGGTATGCACTGATCATAAAAGTCTCAAGTATCTGTTTTCATAAAAAGAAATGAATATGAAATAACAAAGAGGGTTTGAGCTTCTAAAGGATTATAATTGTGAGATATTGTACCACCCATGAAATGGCTAATATAGTGGCTGATGCTTTGAGCAGAAAGAGCCTCGGGATGGTAATGGTCAGAGAACGTGAGCTGTAAAGCTGTTTGTGAGCCTCAGTAGTGATGTGATCCCTTCTGATGATGACAGTGATTATGTGACAGCTAGTTTGATGATAGAACCAGATTTGGTTGACCAGATTTGATAGGCTTAGCGTGATGATCGGCAGGGTGTCGATAGTGTTAGTCAGATTCAAATGGGTACCGTGACAGAGTTCACAGTGAGTGATAATGACTTACTGAGGTTTGGAGATAGAATAATGGCTCCCAAGGACCACAGCTGTTGAGATTGTTAATGACAGAAGCTCACTATTTGGGATATACAGTGCATTCGCTGAGCAATAAAATATATCAAAATTTTTGAAAAAGGGTATTGGTGGTTAGGCATGAGAGAGATATCGGAGAGTTGTGGCGAAGTGTCTCGTATGTTAGTAAATTAAGGTAGAGCACTAGAAGTCTGCAGGATTATTGCAGCCTCTACTAATTCTGACATGGAAGTAGGAGCAAGTTACCATGGATTTTTTAACAGGTTACAGAGGACCATAGGAATCACGAGGCTATTTGAGTGATGGTCGATAGATTGTTTGAGTCTACCCACTTTCTGGTTATGAAAGCCATAAATACTCTGAGTGTGTGAGCAGATTTATATAAGTAAGAAGATTGTGGAACAATAGGTAGCATTCCAGGGAGTATTGTATCAAATAGGGATTCCCGCTTCACTTCCCACTTTTGGAAACATGTTTCAGGAAGCCATGGGAACCCAGTTGAGTGTGAGCACAGCGTTCCGTCGTCAGACAGATGGTCGTCAGAGAGGACTGTACGGGTTCTGGAGGATATGATGAGAACGTGTGCAATTGATGTTAGAAGCTCCTGGAATGATCATTTGTTGTTAGCTAAATTGCCCACAGCGATAGTTATCACTCGAGTATCGATAAGGCATTGTGTGAAGCATTGTTTGGCCGTAAGGGTTACTTTTTCGAATTGATAGAAAGAAGTGGGTGACAGATAGAAAATTGCTCCTGATCTAGTATGATAAGCTTTTGAAGGTGTTCAGCTGATTGTGAGAGAATGAGAACACCTCAGAACAGATAGAAAAGTTATACTGACAAGAGATGGGGATCGTGAGGATTCATCAAGTGTGAATCAGTGTGTTTGGAAATTTCTCTTTCTAAAGGTATAATGAGATTCAGGTATTAAACAAGAAGGAGAAGGTGTTGAGGTTTAAGATGATCTCCCTAATTAAAGTCATTCGGCAGTATTACACTTCGGAGGAATTTAAATAGGAGCTCGAGAGTAAGAGTATAATATGTGTGAAGTATCCGTAGTGGTTCTAATTTGGAAGATCAAATTTCTTAAGTGGGGGAGATTATGTAAGACCCATTTTTTATCATATTTCCTTATGATTCACACCTTCTGTGGATATTGTTATATGTTAATAGAATCATAAGACAGATGATTTTGATCATATAAATATGAATGAAGTTGTCAAACGTACATAAAATCTGAAAATCAACAGTTAAGGAATTTCAAATTAAATTTATGAGATTTGAATTATTCGGACAGATATACGAATTTTAAATGAGAAATTATGGTGGGTCCAAGAAGGAAAGTCGGTCTAAATTGGTCCCGAACGTGTAGAAGGGTAAAACGGTCAAAAGACCCAAATTCGATATAAATTCGATAGGAAAATTTCAAAAAAAAAATGGAATTGAGAAATCTTAATCAATAACGAGGAAATTATTGAGTTTCGAGTCTAATTAACCAAGATACAAATTTATTAAGATTTATCGAAATTTGGTCAGGACAATATCCTGAAAATACAGAGAAAAATACACCGAAAAATAGTCAAAATAAAATAAATAAATAAAATAAATCTAAATAAAATATAGTTTTTGTTGATATTTTGGGATTTTTATAATATTTTAATGATTAAAATAATAAAAAATGAATTATAAAAAAAAAAAGAAAATCAAAAATCTGGTTTTTCGAAGAGAGAGAAACCGAAAAGAGAAATCGAAGCTTGGCGAATCGAGGAAGACCGAGAAGCCTAAAGACAACCGACGAGGCCAGGCGAGGGTCGAAGAAGGAAGAGGAGCTTCAGGCGAACCCATCGGCACCGACAACGCGTCGTATCGACGCCGGAGTCAGACGAACGGAGGAGGAAAAGCGGATGGGAAAAATTGGTTTGCTTTCGACGATCCACGACAGCTGGCTATGATCGGAGGGTACCTCTGTGATCGGGAGGACAAGCCGGTTCTTTTGGTACCGGTAGCGGCCGGCGAAACGGTTGGGAATGCCGGCGACAGTGAGGAGAGCAAAACGACACCGGTTTGGCCAAGAGGAAAGGGGAAGGAAAATGAAGGAAAAGAAAAAAAAAAGAAAAAAAAGAAAAAAAAGAAAGAAAAGGGAAAAGGAAAGAAATTTTATCGGGGACGTCTCAAGATTCGAGTAAGTTGATCGATGGTTGAGATTGACCTACGGGTAAATTCTGAAAATTAATTTAATATTATAGTTAATGGAAAATAACTCGGATTAATATAATTGTGCAGTTCTACGACAGAGCCCGAACGAGAGCCGATTAAGCTCCAATTTTTGTACCCCGTATAGTATTGGGTAAGTACACTTTAATTACGATAATTTGAGTCCTTAATGCAGAGTTAAGATTATTTTACGGATTTTACAGATTAATTCTGCATAAAATGAATTGTATTTGAAAATTTAAAGTAATTATCGTAAATAATATACGGGTTATCCAAAGAGTTTGGAACAAGGCCCAATGGGTATTGATAGGCCCAATGAGCTCAATAGACCCGAAGAAGGGATTTAATAAGTGGAAACGGGCTGGAAAGGGGTCAAGGCCCATTAAGGTGCAATCGGGCCCAATAAAGTAAAACGGGCCCAGTGTTTTAGATTCGATCAGTAAGAGTGAAATACTGATAAGTATATTAGAACTGACCCAAATACGTGGTTATATGCAGCTCCGTAGACTTGGTTTGAAGCGAATTGGATTGAGAGACCTGGTATGGTCGAGACAAAATAAACTCGCGCGTGATTCCTAGTAAGGGAATTTTAAGGACTGCTAGAGGTAAGTTTACGCAATTTTGACCTCATTTACATTCCGTAAAATTGTCTGAAGGGTCTAGATTTAAAAAAAAAAATTTGGTGCTCGAATGGGCAAATGACCAAAATACCCCTGTGAAGGGTAAAATATCCAAAATTAGGAAAAGTTAGGATGAGCAAGAACAAGAGGTTCCTACTTGTTTTTGAGGTGTTTTAACACGTGCATGGGTAGGCTAGCTAACTTTTAAATAAAAATGCACAGTATTGCATATTTTCTACAATGTGATTTCTTGTGGAAATTGTTTTGTGATAACAAAGCCACCTACGTGATTTTATGAAAATGTGACGTGTTAGAGGTCAGCTCGCATGAGTTTTGATTTGTGTGATGCATGCATTAGTGGCGGAGCAAAGGCTCGCACTAGAGTTTTACATGCATTGGTGCTGGAGTCTAACTCACACCAGATTTTCATATGATTTTCGTGACAGCGTGCTGAAGTCTACCTCGCACCAGGTTTTCACTTGATTTTTATGACAAAATGCTGGAGCCTAGCTCGTACTAGTTTTACATGATTTTGACAGAGTGCTGGAGCTTAGCAAGCACTAGATCTTATGAGATTTATGAAACGCGTGCTGGAGCTTTGCTCGCACGAGATTTTCCTTGATTTTATGAGAGTGCTGGAGCATCGCTCGCACTGATTTTATGTGACATGCGATGAGTCGTGCTTGGAGCGTCGGGTAGATTATGTGTCACGCCGATTAAATATGCTCGCACTTGTGTTTTGAGATAGGCACGATTATTGATAAGATGTGTGTCCATAGAGTACGTTGTACTGTGCAAGTAGCATGGAGTACGTTGTACCGTGCTGAGATTGATTATGTGGCATCTTTGGATGCGAGTGATCGGGCAGGACCGACGGGATGGACTTACCCACCTCCCAGGGCAGTTCTCGATAGTGGTGAGTCCAGTACACAGGATCCGTGTAGCAGTGGGATCACGAGAATATGGCCATAGTCCTAGTTATTTGCTTGAGATATATATATTGCCTTTCATTTTCCTACACAGATTTCTTTCTGTAGACTTTGAGGTGACTGAGTACTGATTCCTGATATCCGCTACTGCCCATCACTTGAGGTATATACACTTGTACATATTGTATCTAAATAAGAATAGCACAGTAACAAATTTGTAACTTTCAGGGATGTATAGATCCTGTAAACACTAGTAAATGAATGGGAAAGAATTAGTGAAAAACTCATGTGTTTACCTTTGCTTTAATAAGGAATTAAGTTATATGGTTAATGAATGGTGAGACTGGCATTGACGCATAACCCAATTGTTAGTGGAGTATGGTCACGATCAGAGAACAGGTAAGTATGAAAGAAAAACGAAAAATTTACTTTGATTTTTGGGTCGTGACATGGAATTTTGGGTAGAGTGGTAAAATGGAAGGAAGTCTGCATGAGTACATGAATCTTTATACTTCCAATGGGTGTGTATTGTACACCTTTGATTATACAATGAATGCACACAAGTTTTAATACATATGAAGTATGGATGGATGTCATTTTCAAGCCTTAAAGGTGATTGGATGAGAAAATGACTATGGCAGCAAAATGTATGAAGTTTGATATGAGTTATTGTAGAAAACTGCAATAAAATCTGAAAAATATGAATGAGAGATCGATTTCATGGGATGAGAGATCGATCTGGAAGAGCAAAAAATGCTATTGTTCAAGCAATGGAATAGGGACAGATCGATCTCCAAAAGAGCCAGATCGATCCGCTAAGCATTCTGTGAAGAAGGAATCGATCCCTAGAGGGTCAGATCGATTTCCTTAAGCTACTAACTTAGAGAAGATCGATCTCATTTGGAGAGTAGATCGATCTCCTTAAGGTTCTGTGTTGTTAAGATTGATCTCATGTTTAGAAGCAGATCGATCTCATTAGGTTTGGAAGGTCGATTTTGAGAGGAAAAAGTGTAAGGCAGATTGATCTCATTGGAGAGCAGATCGATCTCATAGAGACAATTTTATAAATACAAGACTTCTGTGCTTCAGTTTTCACAAGATTTACTATTCCATTCAATACCAAAAGTGTGACCTAACATTTCTAAGCTAGGAAACTTCAGTTTGTGATCAGTTTTGAGTGAGTTTTAGTTGAGCAAGGTTATTCTTGGTAAAGAGGAGAGCAACATACTTGGAAACAAGAGATTGAAATCAAGGATTTCAAGAGTAAGGAGGATTTGTACCAATTGGTGAAAAGGGAAGGAAATCTCAGCTAGGTAAGATTTAATGCACCAAATTGATATATGTTAAACTAGGTGTGTCGATGAGTTTATTGGTATACATATATATATATATATATATTGTTGGAAATGAAAGAATCATGAAAAATAAGCATGACCTAGTTTTGGCATGAAAGTGAGAAAGTGATGAGGAAATGGTGTTAACATAGATTTAATGATGGATTATGCATGTATGGGAGATTATAAAGTAATCTTATGAAATGCATATACTGGAAATAAGGAGTAATGAATATGGCTATATGGAAAATGTGGTATAATACCATATTGAGAGAAAATAATGAAAATGATATGTTAAGTTGAGATTTGACAAAAGAAATGAGTATATTAAGATATACTAACGTAAATACGTATAACAGCTTCGGAGAATCACATTGAAGCTGATTGGACTGCAAGAGTGAGTAGAACCGAGGAAGAGAGGTCACTTGATGTGATCCGAGGTAAGGGAATTTCGTGAGTAGCTAGAGATGGCTCCACATATTTTGAATAGCATTTTGATATTATATGCTATATGAATTCTCATGAATAGGCATATTTTGATGATTGAGAAAAATGAGGATAAGTGTATTTTATCCAAAACTAGGGTGAAAATACCTTAGAAGAATGTTGTGACTAAAATGCATGGTTCCATGATAGATTGGCAATTGTTTTCATGTATATAGGAAAACACGCACATTTGAGTGCTTATTTGAGCTACTTGGGTGAATTGTATTTTGAATATACCATCTATATGGTTTTATGTGAAAACCATAAGTGCTAGAGATTACTCGCACTATATTTTGAGATATGCATCGCATAGTACTTGAGTTATAGTCGTACTACATTTTAATGCGATTTATGCATATTAGAGTACTGGGAGCATTACTTGTACTCAATTTGTGATTGATGCATTGTAGAGTATTGGGAGCTATGCTCATACTCAGTTTTACATGATAGATTACTGGGAGCTTAGCTCATACTCAATTTTCACATATATTACATTATAGAGTATTGGGAACTTTGCTCGTACTCATGTTTTATATAACCTAGTGTTTGGAGCATTGCTCACACTAGAGATTGTGATATTGTGATATGGTAGTGCTGGGAGTTTTACTCACACGTACCTAGTTTTGAAAAGAGCATGAAACAGCCGTGTTGGGAGTCTGTGCTGACTGTGTGTCGCATTGATATTATATGCTCACACGTGCATTATTTTGAGATATGGCAGAGGGCTATCGAAATAACCCATAGGTGTGAGGACTAAGACTCATGGCGAGCATCCTAACTATGAGGTGAACCTGTAGTATGTGGACTAAGACTCATGGCGAGCATCCTACCTTGAGATAGGGTCCATGGAGTACTATGTACCGTGTATGTCACATGGAGTACGTTGTACCGTGAGTACACGATGAGAGTGAGTTGTGAGCTGACGGCTAGGATTTGACCCACCTCTCGTTACAGCAATTGTGAGTCCCCGCACACCGAGTACTGTGTTGCCTGGGATCACGGAAAATGAGTTATGATTATACACTCGGAACATGTAGTCACCTATCTCTGTTTTCTTTCATGGTATGTATAATTGAATTTCTTGAATGAATTACCATATGGTTTTATGATATAAACATGTGAGTTTGTGAATTGTGAAAAGGGTAACCCGAGGGACGGGTGAGGCCCAGATTTTCATGTTTTGAAATATGATGAATACCATATAATTTTGATTTAAACGAATGACATGATAAATATGAGATTTATGAAATTACGTGAGAAATGTAGTATTTATGCATATTATGCTGAGGTTATTAAACCAGCATATTACCAGTTTTATAATTGATGTTTTGTATCTATATGTATAAATTGGATAATGATTTGAGAGAGATGCATGCTATAAAAATAGATAGTGTAAGGAAACGATTTCGAGGCATAAGCATTGTATTTTGTAGATAGTGCAATTATCTACTTGCTTGCCTGATTTCCTTACTGAGCTGTGAGCTCACCCCTTTATTATTTCCCTCTTTTCAGAGCATCCACAGTAGGTGGACACGGTTGAGGACTGGCATTCCCTGATATCTGCTGCAGACCCATCTTGTTAGAGATATACATGCTTAGTATTTTGTACCGAACATTGTATAAGCATAGCTATGTAAATTAATGTACGATCAGGATGTATATGTATAGATAAATGTATTAATGTACAAGAGTTTGTATTATAGAAAAGAAATCTTAAATTCTATATATGTTATGAATGAGTGTGAATGGGTAACTAATATCGAATAACAACCCAACGTATGATGTAAGAGATGACAGAAGAAGAGGTAAGTGAAATGCGAAAAATTTATGGTGAATAAGGTAGGTCGCGTGTGGAGGAAGGGCGTGACAGAAATGTTCTTGTTGAGCTCTAACGACTCATATCTAATTACATGTGTCGGGTCCAGCTGGTACTTCCGTAACATAGAGATGTGGAAGACGTTATGAACGCCTGTTAGCTCAGGTGGCAATGCTAGCATATAGGCCTTATCTCCCACTCTATCCAATATCTCAAAGGGTCTGATGTAACGAGGACTCAACTTACCTTTCTTCCCGAACCTCGTTATACCATTGGAAGGAGAAACTCGTAAAAACACTGATTCACCCACTGCGAACACCAATGCTCTCCGTCTCTTGTCAGCGTAACTCTTTTATCTGCTCTGAGCGATCCGTAACCTCTCACAAATCAATTGGATGTCCTCAGAGGCTTGTCTCACTAAATCGGCAACAAATATCAGTCGATCACCAACCTCTTCCCATCCAATAGGGGAACGACATCTGCGGCCATACAAGGCTTCATACGGTGCCATCCCGATACTCGAATGATAACTGTTATTATAGGCGAACTCTACGAGTGGTAAATGGTCATCTTAGGAGCCTCCAAAATCTAATGCACATGCCCTCAACATATCCTCCAGGGTTTGTATCGTCCTCTCTGACTAACCATCTATCTAAGGATGAAAGGTTATGCTAAAACTCAATTGGGTACCCATCGTTTCCTGAAAATATTCCTAAAAGTGGAAAGTGAAGTGGGCATCCTTATCGGAAACAATGCTCACCAAAACACCATGTAACCTCACTATCTCGCGCACATATAGTTCTGCCAGTGTACTTAGAATATCAGTGACTCTCATAGCTAGGAAGTGTGTCGACTTCTTCAATCTGTCCACTATCACCCAAATCACTTCATGTTTCCTGCGGGTCCTGGGTAAACCCATTACGAAGTCCATAGTGACATGCTCCCATTTCCAAGTCGATATAGGTAGAGGTTGCAATAGCCCTACAGGCTTCTGATGCTCTACCTTCACTTGCTGATAGACGAGACACTTCGCCACATATTTAGCCACCTCTCTCTTCATCCCTGACCATGAATACACTCTCTGGAGATTCTAATACATCTTGTTACTTCCCGGATACAGTGTATACTTCGTTGAATGAGCCTCTGAAAAAATTAGCCTATTTACCTCTGGATCATTGGGAACACATATTCTACCCCTGAACTTCAGTAAGCCATCAGAACTCATCTCAAAACTAGTCTCTGTGCCTCTCTGTATTTGCCCGATAATATCATTACATTGCTGATCAATCTGCTGAGCCTACCGGATACGATCCATCAGATCCGATTCCAACCATAGGCTAGCTATCATAAAGCTACTATCAATATCAGGCGGGGTCACATCCAAACTGAGGCTCGCAAACTGTTTCAACAGCTTGTGTTCCCTGATCATCATATACAACACCAACCTGAGGTTCTTCCTGCTCAAGGCATCAGCAACTACATTTGTCTTACCCGGGTGGTACATGATTTCACAATCATAATCCTTGAGAAGCTCGAGCCATCTTCTCTATCTCATATTCAGCTCCTTATGTGAGAACAGATACTTAAGGCTCTTATGATCCGTAAATACTTGAAATTTCTCACCATAGAGGTAGTGGCACCATATTTTCAACGTAAACACTACAGCCACCAACTCTAAATCATGGGTCAGGTAGTTCCTTTCATAATCCTTCAGTTGTCTAGATCCATAGGCGACTACATTCCTATCTTGCATCAGTACACTGCCCAGTCCTTGGTGTGATGCATCCGTATATACAGATAGCCCTCCTGAGCTAGTAGAAATGGTGAGAATCGGAGCTGCGGTCAATCGACGCTTAAGCTCCTGAAAACTCCTCTCACATGCCTCGTCCCACATAAACTCAACACCCTTCCTCATGAGACATGTCAATGGAGCAGCTAGTCTAGAGAAACCCTCAACGAATCTTCGATAATAACCTACCAATTCCAAAAAACTTCTGATCTCAGTGACTGTCCAAGGCTGTCCCCACTGAATAATTGCCTCAATCTTGGATGGATCTACTGATACCCCATCCTTTGATACAACATGTCCCAGAAATGAGATCTGCTCCAACCAAAAGTTACACTTACCGAGTTTGGCATATAACTCATTTTCTCGAAGGGTCTGCAGAACTATCCTCAAATGCTGCTCATGATCTTCCCTGGACTCTGAATAAACCAATATATCATCGATAAACACTATCACAAATTGGTCCAGGTATGGCTTGAATACACCGTTCATCAACGCCATAAATGTTGTGGGGGCATTCATCAATTCGAATGGCATAACCAAGAACTCGAAGTGGCCATAACGGGTACGAAATGTCGTCTTAGGTACATCTCCACTCTGTATCCTCAACTGATGGTACCCAAACCGTAGATCTATCTTAGAAAAGACTTGGGCTCCTTGGAGCTGATCTAACAAATCATCAATGCGTGGAAGGGGATACTTGTTCTTAATGGTAGCCTTATTCAACAACCGGTAGTCTATACACAGTCGGAGGCTTCTATCCTTCTTCTTCACAAACAAAATCGGAGCTCCCCAGGGTAAGACACTCGGTCTAATAAGCCTCTTCTCTAGCAACTCCTGCAATTAGTTCTTCAGCTCTTCCAACTCAATCGGAGCCATCCTATACGGTGATTGAGATATCGGTTTAGTACTAGGTACCAACTCTGTATAAAACTCCATTTCACGATTCGGTGGTAGTCCTGGTAGATCATCCGGAAAGACATCAGGAAATTCTGGAACTACTGGAATGTCTTTCAATTCCGGATGAGCCTTATCTGTATCAACCACGTATGCAATGAACCCTTCACATTATTATTTCCACCGTTAGTAACATAATTCATCCTTATAATTAGACTCATTAATTTCAATGTAGAGATTTATCCATTTTACTTATCATAAATACTACTTCCATTACTTTTCAAAGAAATTTTACAATACTTTTTTCGAAAAACTTACGGTAACACTATCTACCCCTGAAAACGTTATCGTCTTAGAAAAACAATCTAAAACAACCTCGAATTGCAGCCAACCAATCCATTCCTAAAATTACATCAAAATCATTCATATTCAACAGAATAAGATCGGCTGTCATCTCTTTCCCCCTATCTTCAACCTACAATCCCTATACACATAATCAGTCAACTGACTGTCATTCATAGGCGTAAAAATTATTAACATTCTATCCAATGATGTAGGCTTAACATATTTGGACAACTTACATGCGAATGAGGGCGATATGAAAGAATGCGTGGCACCAGGATCAAATAACACAAATACTTCTAAGTCAAAAATTAGGATAGCACCTTTAATCGCATCCGTTGATGCATCTGCTATGTCCTGATCTAGTGCATCTCTCGCCCTCTGCCGACAACCTACTTCCCCTTTTCTGCGGCTTTGGCTCTCCTCTTCAGAGTAGAAGTCTCATCAGGAGCTTTTTCTGACTCCTTGCCCATCTGTGGGGCAATCTCCATCATCTCGGGGTAATCCTGTACCATATGCCCTGGCTTCCCATAACGATAGCACACTACCGAAGACATCAGACAGGACCTATTACCATGATATCTGTCGTATCTCCTACACTGCTCGATAGTCGACCATGTCCCTCCAATAACTACACCTCTCGACGATGGTGCTAAAGCTGGATATACCAAGGGCTTTACCATCCTCTCTTGTACCTCCTCAATCTGAGGTCTCTTATCAGATAATCTTTGACCTCTTCTCCTGATCAGTCTATCAATTTCGGATCTCTTTCAGTCCCTATCTTTACCTCTACTGATCTTTCAAAACTCGGAGGCATTTCACTCAATGTCTTGCTCACACAACTGCGCCCTGTGCACAGCATCCTCATATGTCGAAATATCGAATGGGACCAATCTGGACCTGATAACTGGCCTCAATCCATCAATGAATTTCCTCACCTTCCTCGTCTCATTGCTCATCGTATCCGAGTCGTACCTTTCCAGAGATATAAACATTATCTCATAATCGTCTACAGATCTATTCCCCTAAGTCAACCCAATAAACTCCATCTGGAACTTCCTCTGAGCAGTGTCTGGAACATACTACCTCCGGAAGGCCTCCAAAAATACCTCCCATGTAATCTCAGTGTGTCGAGCCCTCAAAATCGTCCTAGTGGACTTCCACCAATGCTCTACCACTCCTTTCAACATGAATGTGGAAAAAGCGACCATCTCTGTAGTGGTGCACTCAAAGAACCCATATAACTTCTCAATATCGCTCACCCAATCCTCAGCAACCACTGGGTTTGTCACCCCACTGAATTATGGCGGTCTAAATTTCTAAAATTATCGTAGTCTCTCCAAATCACAACCATAACCCCACACTCTGCTGCTCTGCTATGGAACAACAGGTGATTCTATATCCTGAACTGGTGGGGGTGTATCTGCCGCTTGTGGCATCTAGGCTAGTTGTGTGGCCGTAGCAGGAGCAGATGTCGGTCCAGCATCAGCAACCTAGGTAGCTGGGCCCTGTCTCCCCCCAGCTCTCTACCTAGACTGAGTGACTAGCTCCATAATAGTCTCCAAACTCTGCTCCAACCTAGTGAAGCGTGCCTCAATATCCCTTAGCCTCTCAGTAGGCTCCTACGAGATCTACTCAGTCTGGGTTCTGCACGACTTTCAAGCCTCCCTCTACAGCCCCTAGCACGTGTCCTCGCCCCTCTCCTACTGCATGTGACAGGCATGATGCCTAAATTCCTACATCCATAGTTGTTCATTAGTCTAACCCATCAGATATACACATTTATATCTAAACAAAGTACAATAATATGGGGATGTAAGTTTTCTTATTACTAACTCCAACTCATATCAGATCAACTCCGCTCTGGTACTAATCTCTGTCACGACCCTCTTTCATAAAAAATTACTATAAATTTTCCACCTTTTTTTCATTAACTTACCCCGTCGTGAACAGTTTCCAACTCCAAACAGTTGAGCTATGATTCGGAGCTAATTAGCCTTACCATACACAATATCACTTAATATTTATACACAATAACTGTAGACACTTAAATTGTTTACGTTAACTTCATTGATTAATACATGTCTACAAATGTTTACATCCCCCGAATTTACATTTCCAAAAATATTATTGTGTTGTACTTGTTTAGATATGAAACGACAATAATGTGTATACCTCTCAATGATGGGAAACAGCAGACATTGAGAGTGCCAGTCTCTACTCGCTCTCGACCACTATGGATGCTCTGTAGGGATGAAAAATGAAAAGGTGAGCAACCATACGCTCAGTAAGGAAATAATGTAAGTAAGTACACAGCTACACTATCTACATGCATATAGTGTCATGATATCAAAATCATTTACATCTTGAGCATGAGGTAGATCAAAACCATGCCACATGAATATGTATATAGTATATGAAACATTCATAAAATCAGACATGATAATAAATGGAAAATCAACATGTAAATCATCTCATGCTCGTCATATCAAAACTCATTGCAATTCATTTAAATCAAATCTAATCCCACCCTTCGGGAATACCTTGTGCATAAAATCAAATTTCCTTCTATAAAAACCAAATCACGGGTGCACCCCTCCTTCAGGTCTGCCCAAGTCTATCAATAAAACACAATAGCAAGTGAGGCATGTAGGTTACATTTCAAAAATAATTTGGGAATAATGGCCATGTATAAATCCCTGTGATCCCATGCTACGCGGATCCCGACGTACGGGGCATCACAACTGCAACGAAAGGTAAGGTCAACCCTACTCGTGCAACAACTCAACCAACTAGTCATCAAGACTACACAGTACAGCGTACTCCATGTGACATACACGGTACAACGTACTCTGTGGACCCACACGACCTGAGGGTGCCTATCATAGGTCTTAGCCCACATCATTGTCAGGGGTGCTTGCCATACGACTTAGCCCACATAACTGTTTATCTGGGGTGCCTGTCATAGGACTTAGCCCCATCATGGTTCGGGGGTGCCAGCCATAGGTCTTAGCTGCCCTATACCATTCCGATAATCATTTCATGTCTCAAAATCACATGTGCGTTACATCATCTCACTGTGACACATAGTCTACAGGAGGCTACAACACAATGTTTTATAAAACATGTCAAACCTTTGTACGAGCAAAGCTCCAATACGACTTTCATGCATAATAAACCAATGAAACTAGTGCGAGCAGGCCTCTAGCACTATCAGTATAAATCAAAGCATCAAATCCAGTACGAGTTTAACTCCAGCACTGTTTGCACTCACACAAATATGATGGTGGCTCCAGTTAAAATATCAAGCATTTTCAAGGATAAAGCTTAGCACATGAATTGTACTTTTTCATGCAAACACACAAAGCAATAGCCAACCTATCCTCCTTTCATTTATATCAAAGCATTAGCTTAGCACATGAATTGTACTTTTTCATGCAAACACACAAAGAAATAGCCAACCTATCCTCCTTTCATTTATATCAAAGCATTTCATTTTGGTGGAAACATTAAATTTATGGATATCCATGCATTTTTATATCCTTACTACCCCTTTCATAAAATTCCTACCAAGGTAAAACTTATATTTCCTTCCTTATTTTTGGAACCTATCATAAAAATTCTTAATGCACTATTAGATAGTAAATAAAATTCACACCCTATAATTCCCCTTAAAGTACGAATAGCCACCTTTAGGCACTTACGAAACCCCCTTACCTCGAATCACGTCGAGCGTAGTACAAGTTCCACCGCTGGAAGCTCGTTCAATCCAAATTGCTCCTAATCCGGTCTCTGGAGCTGCAAACATTCATCAATCACTTCGTCATAATTGATACATCTTATCGTACCTTATAGTGTTAAGCTTGATCCTCTTTCACATTCGACCAGCATTGTGTCGTTCCTAATAAATTTGGCTAGCAACTCACATAGTTATCAAATCAAACAACTTGTTTTGCATGCTTAAACCTTAGTTCCTCCATTCATTCATGCACATTTCATCACTTTGTCCAATCCCATAAATTTGATTCCATATAACCATCTCAATGTCATGTATACAACATTATTAACACCTTAGTATAACTCATTTATCATCAACTCAACCATATTATATCTTCTCACACTAAACCCATTCTAGGTTATGCTTGATTCATCACATTTTAGGTGTTTTCAACCAATGATATATGCACCAATTTACTCCTAACAACATCTTATTATACATATTTAGAGTTGGTGTATCGAGAACTCACCTAGCTTGACTTTTTCCTTGTCCGAACTTGGAAGATCATTTTGCTCCTTCAATCCAACTAGTTGAGTTTTGATTCCAAGGTATGTTTTTCTCCTCCTCAAAATGAACAATTTTGGCTCTAATAGCTTTTTTCTAATTCCTTTTGGAAGGGAAGGTATTCTATAGAGAGAAAGCTTGATATTTGGGTAAAAATGGAGGGGAAATGTTTGATTTGCTGAAGAATGAAGTTTTGTCGTCGGGTTTCTATAGATTGAGAGTGATGAGATCGATCTTCTAGGGTAAGAGATCGATCATTCCTTAGTTTTAGCCATTGAATTCTCATGTTTTGGAAGAGGGAGATTGATCTGCTCATTGGGGAGAGATTGATCTTGGCTTGGCAGAATCAAATGGAGATCGATTTGTACTTAATAGGGGATCGATCTCTACTAGGCAGAGGCAAATGCAGATCGATCTGCTCATTGGGGAGATCGATCTGACCTTAGCGGATTCACTTGAAAATTGTTCTGCTTAAACAAGGGATCGATTTGCCTTGAATAGGAGATCGATCTAACCTTTGTTTGGGGCATTTCCTACTACATTTTTCCAGATTTACCAAGGGAGAACTTGTGTTCGATTGCCTCACTAGTCATTTTGCAATCTATTCACACTTCGAGCATGGAAAGGCTCGTTTCCTATAAGTTTTGTGTTATGGAACTTGTGTGTGTTGCTTGGAAATCAGAATGGATACACAAATTCACAATCCATGCTTTATCATCTTGTGTTTTAAGTCCTTATCTCCAGTTCAGATGCTTTAACTTCTATTTGTTTAGTTTGTGGCCACTTCAACCCTTATTTAACCTTTACATGCATCCACGATACTCATTCATTCTTATTTGCATGGTCTAAAATCATCTATCTTATAATTCCATTAACATATAATAATGTCATACATACATAGGGTCTCACAGAGTTTATCTTCGCCACTCAAACAATATCCATGAGAAAAGTCATTATCGATTTTAACTTCTAAAGCCAAGCAATGATCTTAAAAAGGCTGACAACCTTGCCTATCTGACCAAGGCTAATCGAGCCTAACACAAGAACTCTAAATAAACAAATCATTCCAAATCAAGGCTTATTTAATTTGCCAATTAAATTTATCCTATTATCACAAAAAATTCACAAAAGGTCACTTTCTGTATCAGGGAATCCTGACCTCTATGTACTTTTCCATTAATATCTAATAGTATACACATCCAATTGGTTCAAAGTAAATTTTATATGAATTCTAGACTTAATTCCCTATTCAGAGGTGTAAAGCTCATCATCTACTTTATTCTGGATTGATCATAATGATTTTCCAAATTCGACCTTGTTTCTAGCACTTTTACAGGGCTTTTTTTTTACCTTTACTTAATTAAAATTCCTTATCTCTTAGTAAGAATGTCCAAAATTCATTACTCTAGTGCCATTGGATTCCTAACTCAATTTCCTAATAGTCCTATGAATTTTAGAATTTTATCTTATCTAAGTTCATACCAAAACTTTCTCAAATTCACTCTATTTTTAGCACATTCAAGCAGACTCTGTGTCTGACCTTTGTCCAATTACCAAATCATACTCTCAACTTAGAGAAATCCAATTAAGATCATTCCAAATCCATATAAATATTGAACCATAGTTCATTTTGTCGATTTTATCTAGATTTTTAAAATTACTGTTAAGAAATAGGATCACCGCAAGAGTGTTCTGCATTCATTTACACATAACTTGAGCTATTCAACTTTGATTCCAGAAATTCCAAAACAAACTTTCTTCCTAACTTATAACTTTATCATCCTTAACTTTTCAGATTTTAATGCCTTTCAGAACCATTAAAGTGAGCATTACAAGTCAGCACCAAAATAGAACACGTAGACAGACTTCATTATTGACCTTTGTACAGTAAAATGCACTTATCTAATTATAGGACTATCTAACTGATTCAATTCCAAAACTGAGTGAAAGCTTACTCATTTCCTTATGTGGAATTTTAAAGATCATGCTCTAGCTAATTTTGTGCTATTTTATGCAATTTTTCAAAGTTCTATGCAAAATTCAAGTTTTCTGGTTAGAGTGCCCTGTACTGTTTTATTTATTTCTCTAATTACACAACTCTAAATCTAGTGATTCCAAGCTAAATTAAAGCTAACTTATAAACCTATATCCCATAAAAATTTTAGAAATTTACTCCTTATATATTAGTTATAATAAATTTTCAAAATCAGTCTATCAACAGGACATACAATCATGATTTATTTATGTCACGACCCTCAACTTACCAAAAATCGTCACAAATTTTTTCGCTTTTTATACCTTATTTATTATTCGTTCTTACCTTACCTCGATCGTGATCAACTACACTCTCAATAGTTGGACTGTGTGTCGATGTTTACCTCATCCAACCATAACAATTTAATTTGCATTATAATTTAGAAGTAAACACTTTTATAAATAAATCAGAGTTGTTTACATGTGTTTACATTACTTTACATCCCCAATGATTACATTCAAAATACTACTGTGCTATGGAAAGTTTAGATACAAAATTATATCAGTGTGTATACCTTACGCGATGGGATGCAACGGGTACCAAAAAGGAAACCTCCAGTCGCCCTCAGTTTATACTCAATGCTCTGTAGAGAGGGGAAAATAAGGGGGTGAGCAAAAAACACGCTCAATAAGGTAATCATGCGAACAAGTAGATACTGCAATATGTACATGATCGTGATGCCATGCTCAAAACCATACAATTTCTCATTCACACCTCAAAAGCATTAGTTCATGCTTGTGTTAATGGCATGTAAAGCAAATCATGCTATTTAATTCAGTGCACAAATCAAATTCAAAGCTTGGAAAACCATCATCCGTATTTCACAAATAAGGCATGGAAAATCATCATGCGTAAGTGCACTTTAAAGCCATTATCATGCTTTCTCATCTCAACAAAATCAACACTTGTCAGGACTCAGTCCCTCTCTTGGACTGTCCTGACTCACAATACATTTCAAAACATGGATTCATTCATAAATAAGCGACATGTGAGATAGGCAATATAACAAGGAAATATCCTCTAGGACTATGGTCATATCCTCTGTGATCCCAAGCTACACTGATCAGGTGTGTCGGGTATTACCTCTATCTGTTTCCGCACGAGACGTGGGTCACGTCCAACTCGTCGGTCCATAAAAAAACTACACATCGTCCGAAGATGGTATATCACAATCTCAACACGGTACAACGTACTCCATGCTACATGCACGGTACAACGTACTCCATGGACCCATATCATCACATCATATCACGCCACATCTCAATATGTACGTGCGAGCCTATTTAATCGATGCGACACCCAGTCTACTCGAAACTCCTAGCATAGCCATCAATCATGTCATAAAACCACATGCGAGTAATCTCAAGCACAGCAACAAGTATGGTGGACATCTAATGCGAGCTATACTCCAGCACCATGTCAAAACCAGTATTAAATCTGTGCGAGCTAAGCTCCAGCACAACATCACAAAAATCCATGTGAAAACTAGTGCGAGCTAAGCTCTAGCACTCATGCATATAAAAACACATTAATTCTTGTGCGAGTCACTCTAACATGCTTTCATTCTCACGAAATCCATGTAGGTGGCTCAATTCTTTGCAAACCATGGTTATAAACCAAATCAAGTCATTTCTTATGCAAATTATTTCAAAATGTTAGCCAACCTACCAATCACTTGCTAGAAAGTAATAAAATAGGATTTTCAAAGCATCATGCTTTTGTTTTCATGCACATTTCTCAAAACCTAACTCTTTTCCCTTCAATCACCCATTTCATTTCCTATTACCACATGCATTCTAGAAAACATAATGCGCCCAAAATGCGCACAGATATCTCTAAGAGTCCACACAATTCCCTTACCTCAATTTACTCGAGGTGCGACTCTATTCTTCTCAACTTCTCTCGTTTTAGCTCAACTTGCTCTGGGTGTATCCTCGGAAGCTACAAATCATTCACCAATCACTTGAGTTAATGTTGCTAACTCACATTTTGACTTCAACTAGTCAATATATTTCATTGAGCCTATTTCATTAATGTTTGGCCTATGTTTGCATTTGGCCATCATCAAGTCTTTCTAACCAAACTTATCTAGTAACTCACTTAGTTACTTGTTTAGGATTTGATGTGAAATACTCTACCCTTACTCTCTCATTCATTTATGCATTTTACCCAATGCCTTAAATTCACATTTTACCTTTTTTGGGTAAGTCTCACAATTCATTCTATAACAACATCTTAAAATCATACTCACAACACCATTATCACCTTAATATATCTCATTCAACATTAATTTCAATACATTTCACTTTCTCACACTAGACTCATTCTAGGTCATAATTGTTCATTTGCATTCTAGGTAGTTTCTACTATTAATATACATACCAATCTACTCCAAAATCAATATCTAAGCAAATGTACTTGGGTTGTTGTATTAGAAACTCACCTAGATTGATTTCCTCCTTGCTCCAAATGGAAATGCACCTTTGGTCCTTCAATCCAACAAATGGGGTAATGACTCCAAGCTATGTTGTTCTTCTCTTTGATATGAACAACTTTGTATCTAATAGCCTTCCCTCAAATATTTATGAAAATGGGTGGATTTAGGAGTGAGAAAGCTAGGTTTTGGATTGAAAATGGAAAGGAATGGTTTTGTCCCGTGAAATGCAGATCCAACTGCTCCATATTTATAGAATTGGCTTGATAAGATCGATCTGCCTTACTTAAATTCTTCATTTTCACGACATTTGAAGGCATGAGATCGATCTGTCGAATGCATGAGATCGATCTGTTCTTATAATGAGATCGATCTGCTTAATGAGGCAGAATCGATTTGCTTCAGGTAGAGAGCTAAGGAGATCGATCTGGTCTTAAGGGGAGATCGATCTGCTCCAACCCGAAAGTTAAGGAGATCGATATGCTTGAGTAGGGGATCGATCTGGGCTTAGCAGAGGCAAATGCAGATCGATCTGGGCAATTGGGAAGATCGATCTATCTTGCATATTTCACTCCAAATTGCCTCATTTTGCACAAGAGATCAATCTGCCTTGAATGGGAGATCAATCTGGCCTTCATTTCTGCATTTCCACTGCAGGTTTCCCAGAATTTTTAAAGGTTAACTTGCCTTTGATTCCTTGACTAGTCATTTTACAATCCATATCCATCTAGAGCTTGGTAAGGCTCATTTCTTATGACTTTCACATTATGAAACTTGTGTGTATCACTTGAAAATCAAAAAGGTTCGTATAATTCCTCGTCTTACACTCATTTATACTTTTTGCATATACTCATTTCAGATGCTTGAGGTTTTCATTTACTTAGTTTGTGGCTACTTCAGCCCTTATTTAACTTTCACATGCATCCACGACACTCATTCATTCTCATTTGAACTTCATTCCCATTTACTTGATCCAAAATCATCCATATTTTAATTTCATTTACATATATACAAAGTTATACATATATGGGGTCTCACAATTTACAAGCAAACTTCTTGTCACTTTTAATGCTCAACAACACCAAAATGCACATATATGATCAACCAATCTCATTCCATAATGTTTAAGCTCAATAACATAGAAAAGGTTGGTTTCTTACCCTCTAGAAACTAGGCTGATGATTCCCAAAAGAGCAATATCTACTCGGTTGGCACCCAATTTCCTCAACAAAGCCGATTGTCCACTAGGTATCAACCCCTCGATTTAATGCCATGCATCTAGAAATTTTATATGCTTGGTCATCAATTCATAGAGTTCATAAACATAATTAAATATTTTAAGAAATTGCAAATCACTTACCTTATTCCATCAAAATCGCAACTTCCCAAAATTTCTTGTTGTTTTCAGTTTTCCATTGAAACGCCACAAAACCCATGTGTAATGCTCCATTAGGCAACCTCAGGTGAATTCCTACATTTCCATGTGAAAATCTTCAAATTTTCTACTTAATCCTCTCAACACCGAAGCAAACATTCAGGTTTTCTTTAAGGTTTCATCAATTACCTCTTCACTCCATTCCCTCATGATTTCCATTAAAACAATGGGTTTCCATGCATATTTTCCCCAAGCCCTTGAAGCTTCAATGAGCTTTAGTGGTGATTTTATCTTTTACCGAATGAAAGAAAAAGATAGATGAAGAAGATGGGTTTAGTCTTCACTTTACTAACTAAATAAATGTTAATCCCTTAAGGATGGGACCCCACAGATAAGATCACTTATTTGGCAATTGACTTAACAAATTAATTCCTTTAAGATTAGTTTTCAGCCTAACGTTTTTTTTTTTTTGTTAATATTCATTTAATCCTTCTACATTAAAGTGACACCACAACATTTGAAAATAAGTAGGCTTCCTAATTAATCCAATTGCCTTACATAAATTCTTAATAAAATAATAATTTTTGTTAGTGGAATTATATATAATCCATGTAAATGATTATGTGGGAACATACTTGTTACATGAAAAATCGTGTCTCCTACTAACTTGCAACTACATTTAGTTAATTCCAAATTTAATCATTTATTTCTTTCAATCACAACTTAAACTTATTTTTCAGCAATTTTCCACAATCAAATCGAATATAACAGTCAACTAAAATACTGAGATGTAAAAATTACCTTTTCACCATTGGTGCCGAAATTCCACCAAACTTGATATCGAGTCTCAAGGCAGTCAAAATCTACTAATTTGTCCAAAATCCATCAAAATAAGTTTAATTGAGCTTAATTTCACTTAAGTATATTTATGCATAGTGCGTATTTTTAGGAATATCATATAATATAAAAAAAATATGGTGAGATAGGATCCCTTTGACACAAACCTCATTTTGGGTGAAAACTCTTTTACTTATCACATTCCAAGGGACAGACATCTGGGAAGTTTTAACACAAAAAATGATTAAACGAACTCACTTTAACGAAAACCCAAAAGCTCTTAATGTTTCTTCAAGGAAATCCCAGTGAACTCTATCATACTCCTTCTCCAAGTCAATTTTAACTCCCATCAAGCCCGTCTTCCTCTTCGATCTCTTAATAGTATGTATAATTTCTTGCGCTATGAAAACATTATCTGAAGCCAAACATCCTAAAATGAAACTCAATTGCATAGGCTCCACCAATTCTGACAAAATCAGTCTCAAACGATTCACTAACACCTTCGTTATAAGTTTATAAGGAACAATGCATAAACTAATTAGCCTAAACAGCTTTACACATTCTGGATTATGAATTTTTGGTATCAAAAAATCAAAGTCTCTTTAATCCCTTTTGAAAATATATCAGTCTCAAAAGCGTTAGACACCAAACTTACCAAATCTCCCTTCACTGTCTCCCAATAACACTAGAAGAAGCATCTTAAAACCTAACTACTATAGGGGCTTTCCATGGCTTCATCAGAAATAATGCCAACTTAACCTACTCAATTGCTATAAGAGCATTCAAATGTATTCTCTTGTCGAGACACAAATAACTATCACATGCCACATGCAAATAGCTCTTTGGCTCATTAGGTAAGGTATACAAATCCTTATAGTACTTATACACCATTTTTCCCAGTTCATTTTGATCACTAATCCACAGCCTATTATCATCATATAGCATAGAGATCTTATTCCTTCTTCTCCTACAAATTGTCAACAAGTGAAAATATTTCGTATTTCTATCCCCTTATTTAATCTATTGGACATGGGATTTTTGAAACTAATACAATTCTTCAAGCAGAATAATATATTATAATTAGCAATCAATTGCTTCTCCAGAATATCTAGCTGGTGCGTCCTTCTTTTGCCAACTCTTTTTGTATCCCACTTAATCTAGTCTCAATCGTTTTTCTTACGAAAAAGATTCCCAAACTTTGCATAATTCCACACTTTCAATTCATTTACAAGACATTTGATCTTATTAAGCACTTCACTACGTCCCCATTGTCAAATCTGATCCATCATGCATCCATATCAGCATGGGTAAGCCACATGGCTTGAAATCTAAATAAATGATTTCTCCTTCCAAGATCTGATTCTACTTTGCACCTCACCAACACTAGGCAATGATTAGAACACGTTCAAACTTCATGCATAACCAAAGCTTCTGGAAACATCAATCACCATGCCTCATTCGCTAACGCTCTATAATACCCCAATTTACGGTACAATATGATTGGGTTACGAGTCGATGTTGGATCAAAACAGTGAAATCTGACAGTTCAATTACTTTTCTTGGTATCAAATTTAAACAACATCCAATAGAGGTACTTTCTAATTAGTCATCTAATAGTTCTCTTCAAAAAATCGTTGTTCACACTCCCCAGATATATATCTTCCTAAACATTACTGTACTTACAAAAATTTTAGATACAAAAGAATATTTAAATCTGGGTATACCTTCGACGCAGAAGAATACTCCGCGAAAATATGGCTGTGCACAAGAACCCTACTTATAAAAGCAGTCCTAACTACTAATGAGGCCTTGTGGAGAAAAGTAAGTAATGAGCCCAACGTGCTCAGTAAGAAAAATTACGTAACATGTAGATAAATACATTATATATCTACATATTTGCAAAATAGGCTTATCATGAAAATATACAAAGCCATTGGCAATTTAGTAAAATCAGAGTCGAAAAATCCATAACAATATCAATATCGATAGTATAAGTATTGTACTGCAATAAATACAGGTTCTAAAACTTTATACAGCGTTTTATTATGACGACTATGTGACATTTTGTTCCCGTAGGATTCAAGAGGTGGCCCTCACAATCTCTTTAGAATAATACAATTCCATACGATAATACAGTTGATACGGTCAATTTAGTAAATCAAATAGACAAGACAAGGCAGAACATGCTGTAAACAATAATCAGTATGATAATTGGCCAATGTCGACGACTCTGAGCATCACTGATCATGTGTGCCGGGATGTCAATCGTCGTGGGAGTGGTCAGCTACCCTAACAGCTCACAGTACAGAATGTCCAAAGATCAGAAAACACGGTACATCGTACTCACGTGCATGTTGCACTGTACATCGTACTCAGTGGACCACAAAAACATAAACAATACAACAGAAAGTAGTGTAGCATGATTTAATCATTGCCTTTGTCTCAAAATCAGTGCGAGTCGGACCGTGCAACACACTGTTAGCACGCGCTCAAGCACATATCCTCAGTATTACTTTATAAGCAAATCATTTTCATTAAAATCAACAGTAAATTTAGTTCGATAAAAATATAACATTTCAAAAGGAGGCTAGCTCAACCTTCTTCAATTTAAAATCTCAGTATACAGTACTTGGCAATTAAAACTAGAGGTATCAGTTTCAAATAATAAAACTGGTATATTTCAGTAATCACATAATTAAAACAGACTTTATCGGATAAGGAGAGGTCGTTTAACTGTGGCTAGAATTTCTTATAATTTCGATATCTATAAATTCAGCCTAGTATTTTTATCTCAATTCAACAATCTCAAAATACGTGTAGATATATCTAGCAGCAGACAACAATTTTCCTTACCTCGATATTTATCAGTGGTCCTTAATACCGAGAATCGGTCAGTCCGTTCTTGATCGTTTGTTTACTCCAGAGACGTGATCTAGTGTATCAAAATTAGTTCTTTCTCAATAATTTCTTCAAAGCCTCCCTCGTCTTCTTCTTCTTCTACTTCTCTTTTTTTCTTTCTTTTCTTTTTCTTATTCCTTTCTTCTTCACTGTCACCCGATGACACTATTCATCATTTCCTCATCTTCTCAGCGTTGCCATTTTCTCCACCATTTCTTCTTGATTCTGCCACCATCATCATCATCCTCATGTCTCGGCCATCATCCTTCCAACACTGCCAAATCCGGTTCCCTTCCACTGCCCCTGTTTCCAGTTTTGTTTTTCTCTCCTAATCACTCCCCTGTTTCGTCTACTGCTTCAGCCCTCACTCTGTCGGCTTCTTCCAGTTACAGAGGAAACGAAGGCTCCTATTACTGCTTCAGCTCTAATACTTTGATTTATTTCACCGAGTCACAATGCTCTGTTCCTCTCCCGTTTCAACAGCTCCAGTTTCAAACCACCTATCACATCCTCTCAGCACCCCTATATGTTGAACTAATTCATGCGGCTAGAGCAGCAATGGCTAGCAACCCCTTTCTCTCCTCCCTCACACGTGTTGCTTTAATGGTCTTTCTCTCTCTCATTTTTCCTATCCATATATATATATATATGAATCTACTCTGTTTTCAGTAGCAAATCGCGGGTCCTTTGCTCATTTCATGCTTCTCTCTTTTCATGCTGCAACCAACATTGAACTGCTCCTTTCTTCTTTCCGTGTTTCAGGCGAGCTTCACTCTGCCTTTACATTTCTTTTTGGCCTCAACCACCCCACTTCCTAATCCTCTATGGTTGCTTTAGTATGTATTTTATTATATACATTTCTCTTTGACTTCTACCCACTCCCACACAGCCTTCGATCAATCTCATTTCCTTTCTCTGTCAGGTTACCAGTTCGCCCATAATCCTTTCCCTTCTTTTTTTGTTCCCACTCCTGTCTTTCTCCTTTCGATTTTCTTCAAACAACATAGGCATAGCAGGCCCCCCTCCAATTCCTTTGGTCCCATGTTTTGACTCTCGGTTATTAAGCTCACATGGCATTCACCACTCATTTTATTTAATATTTCTTTATGCTGTCAGGCAACATCACCACTCATTTCACACTCCTTTCTACTGAAACATCATTTCAGGCTTTAAAGAAATATAACCGAATCTTCCCTTCAAGACGTTTCCCTTAATGCATCCATTGTATACATATTTATATTTCTGTTACATATATATATATATATATATATATATATATATGTACATATATATGTATATATATATATATATTTGTATATAGATATACACCTGTATAAATATTTACATACACGGATAGTTTTTTAATTTTAGGATTAAAATTTTTGATTAAATTAATTTTTTCAAGTTTTACAATTAGAAGAATAAAATTTAAATTTTAATTATTAACTAAAGAAACTCATTTTTTAATTTTGATGACTTATGTATTATTAATTGTTGAAATCACGTGCATAAAATTACACGCCCTTCTCTAATCTTTCCTGTATTCTAGCCAAAACATGCCTCTTATTGCACTAGGTATAACTTTTCCCTTGAAAACCAAGATCCAAAACAGCACATGCTGTCATCATTTCTACGAACAGAGCACTCCTTACTTGAGACACCTGTGATCCACCATTCTTCTCCATAGCACTAGCAACTTCATTAAAATCTTCAAGCATCAACCAAGGCATTCAAACAGAGCTTACAAAATCTATTAAGTACTTCCATAGTCTCTTACGTACTTCTAATAGAGGACTGGCATAAATTGCCAAAAGAAGCCAGTCTCTCTTCTTTGTTCTTCTTACTACATGTGATGACGAACTCGAAACCTTCAGTTGTACTTAACTACTGTCCCAACTAACCCAGACACCCCCTAAAAACCCAATAGGATCCACAATAAAAAAACTCATCATACTGCAACTTCCTCACTATATTTCTTGCTCTAACCCCGACACACGTGGTTCCAAAACAACCAATATGCTAGGTTTGAAAGGCCTTAAATTTTCCTTCAAATTGCACAGAAAAATGTTTGTTTCCTTCCCCCTACTATTCCACATAAGTAAGTTCATTAGATAAAATCATCATGACCTCCTTGACCATCTAGCTCTCTAAGATATGCCACCATCTCCACAGATTTCTACCTCTTACCATCCAATTTTGATGCCTACCCGTACCAGCCTCTGCTTTTCATGAACAACAAACACCTCCATGCTTACATCAGGTGGCTTTCTTTTTTGGCCTGTTATTAGACGTGCCTCTCATCCCACTCCTATAGAAGCTTCAACATCTCTATCACTCTCCACTTGAGAACCTTGTAGCTACTCCATAGAATCATCCATAGCATCTTTCTCCTCACTATTTCGAGAGACATATATCCTAGGCATGCCCAGCCCCTCCTTTTAAACCATAACTCGTTCCTCGACCCAGCATGCTTCAACTAGATCTTATTAAATAGCCCAATAGACTTTGAGGCAACCTCAGCCTATCTAACTTGGGCCTTACTTCTCTGGCCATTTAACCCAACAGCCTTACCCTTAGTTCCCTGACTTATTATGCCAGCTTTTTAAATTGCCAGCAGGATGGCATCACCCGAAACTACATCCTTTAGATTTTTCTCCTCCATATTATTCTCCCTGAGAATTTCAAACCGTGATCCTTACTTCATGTTAATCCTGGATTTTTCAGGATTAGGCCTTTCCCCCTCTTCGTGTCCTACCACTCTAGGAAATTAACCAAAGGCCATAATCATCTAAGCGCAAGTTTACTTCGTTATTGTGCCCCTCCTTCTTTAACCCTTCACCAACCTACATAGGTGCATTCACCTACCATACGTTTATCTTCCATCATGTGTTGTTCTTCAAGAATAGCATTATCATTTAATCTTTTATTACTTCTATATGGACAAACACCTTTATACCTTGCCCTACCACAAGAAAAACATATCATATTCAAGCCTTTATACTCAACTCTTTGCCAGAACTCATCCAAGAAAATTTTTGGCACCAGGGGCTTATTTAGATCAATCTCCACACAAACTCGAGCAAACTTTCCTCTTGACGCAAGCCTAGTATTCCGATATTAATTAAAATCATCTCATCATAATATTCCACTGACAAAACTAGGAATCAAATCCAGACTGCCGTGGAATCAATGGTTACTAAACTAGGTCTAAACTCTGGCTTCCACTTTCGAATCATCAAATAATGCTTAAAAATAATCGAGAGACCCTCCTCAACAGCAAACTGGTAATCCTACATAGATGTAAATTTCACCAAGAAGAAACCCTCACCTAAATCAAATAGCTCATAATCACTTCTCGGGTTCCGCATCTTCTTAATCTTATCATCCAACATTTTGTACCCTATTGATCTTTCAAGCAGCTTAATTATTAAACAATTCCTCCAATGCCTACAAATATACTCACGATACCCCTTTGACACTAATATGCAAGGCCAATTCTCCTTGGTAGAAACTTTAATCGATCCATTATCATCTACACGTGGGCTATTCTCATCATTTTCACCAGATCCAACCAATCCACATGACCCAATAAGCATATCCTTGAAAGATCGTTGCATAAGATTCATTTCCCCTATAGTCTCATCATTGCTATATGATGCAGCCAAACTTGACGATTTAATCTTCTTGTTATACCTTTCAATAAGGTCTTCTTCCTCTCTAGACCTACCGTGGTGCACTTCCTCCATCCGAGAACTCTCAACAAATTTTGTTTTCTTTATGTGCCTTTTGTCTTTTAATTTTTAATGCAATTAAAAGCAATTTAATTAAACTATCCTAAAACGACCCCAAACCAAATTTAAAATTTAAACCTTTTAAGACTTTGGACAAAATAGGATGTCTACAGTGATATTCTTAGATTAGTATTGTGATAATTAGTCATATATTTATGTAAGTCTTTGGAGGGTGGTTAAATATTTATCTATGGATTAGTAATTTAAACATTTATCCATTGAGAAAATCTAAAGTTTTTAATACAATATAAAATAGAAAAATAAAGCAAAGAATTGAGCATAATGTTATCAGTGTTATTTGACAAAATCCCAAGAAAGGTCGTCGTCCATGAATCTTAGGGCAGTGACGTGCAAAAAAAAAAAGGTGATACTACAATATTTATGTACCCTTATGTTTATAGTTTTTGTATATAAATCTAAATATATATTAACTCAAGGCACCCACAAAATGATAAAATTATTTATATAAAGGTATGATTTCTTTCGACACTTATAAGAGTTATAGAGTCAGTATAGTTCAATAAATATAAAAATAATTAAATTTAAATTATAACTTTTACCGACACTTTATAATATCATTAAATATTTTTATTTATAAAGTCATTTTATAGTGTTGGAAAAAATCATGTTGGTAAAAACAGATACTATGCTGGCAATAGTAGGTTTGATAGCGGGAAACTCTTTAACAAAATTCACCTAATCAACAATCAATCAACAATTAAAAAAACTATCGGTAATATCAATACTAACAAATATACGATTTTTTCCCGACATTTATAAATGCAAGTAAAAATAACTTTTCATGTTGTGATCACCTTTTTTCACTTGCTTGAAAGTGAAACCTAAAATCTACTCTTTTCTCTATTCTAATTATTCTTTTTGGCTTAATGTTGTTTTTTTACCTTTGAATTAAGTCCATATCTTAAGGATCCTTTTGGATTTCTTAAAAGAAAATTTTCTCTTAATCAGAATATTTAAAAGCTTAAATTTTAATTATCTTGTTTAGCAAAAAAGAAAAATTAAAGAATTTCAAAATTTCATATGAATTTCAAATATTTAAATTTTTTTTTAAAATCTAACTAAATCTTCTCTTTTATATATATATATATATATATATATATATATATATATATATATATATATATATATAAAACAAAAGCATCATTTTATTTAAATATAATATATAATTTTATATTATTAATATCTGTATGTTTTAACAAATTTAATGACACCATAATGACGTCGCGGTCAAATATTATTGGATTGGACCATATCCTATGTTAGACCCTAACTACTTGACCAGACGCCCAGCTCGCAAGGGATCAACTGGGGGCGCTGTGACGAGTGTGGAGCGCGGGAAAGCTTTGTATAGGGCGTAACGGGGCGCGCACCAAAACAGGCAAAACAGGCACTTGGCTTGGGCGGATTGCCAAGCATGAAACGGAGATGCTAACGGATGATGATCGTAGTTTGCGGGTGGCGAGCTGACCTGTCGACACTCTAAAAACGTGAACCAAATGGTTGGATAACAGCCATAGCGAAGATCGTGCAGTTGTGGGAGACGGGCGCCAGAGCTAAGGTAGATCCTTGAAAATTGGGATAAGGATGAATGCGGGCCATGAGCCGGGATAAGCGGAGAAGTCTTGGCAGACCGAATCAGTGGAGATTATCACAGATATACACTCTGAAGAGCATTGAGGTGGCGATCATCGAGAGAGTTCTTAGTTTAGTGGGAATTAATCCTATAGAATTTCTATTGTAATCAAACTCAGTTGCCTACGTGAGGGGGATGTCTTCACTTGCCTATATAAACCCCAGGGGAGGGGATAGAATGTATTCATTCATCATTCATTGAGAGAATCATTCAGGGAGAAAGAGAGTGATAGCTGAGAGCGGTCTTCTTGGCTAAAAATTATAATTCGTTTTTATTGCGGATTAATAGAAAGACTATTTTCTCTAAAGCTTGAGTGTTCTTTGCTTTATTAGTATACTTTATCGAGTCATCTTTCTGCTCGAGTGTTATATCGCTGCGTATTGGTCCGGATTTGGGTTAGTGTGGAGATTGGCTGTACTAAGTTGCGGGGAACTTAGGCCATCACTGGAAAAAGTTCTATAGGAGAGAACGACCTTGTGACAATTTGTTATCCGAGTTGAGTTTGGATCATGGCACACGAGTTGGCTGATAGAGTTTCTTTACTTGAGGCGATGGTGGGCGTACCGTAAGAGGAGGCGGGAACAATGGCCGAGCAAATTCAGGCCATGGCAGGCAGTGTCCAGGAGTTGACACAGTTAGCATTCGACATGCAGAAGGAGCATGCTAATTGCTACACCAATGTCATGCAGCATGTTCACGATCTATCGGATAAATTTGAGGTGCAGTTAAATTCCCTGAAGGCTGACGTTTTACTAATGAAACGCACAATGACTGCTACAGACCATGGGGAGGCATCTAGTAGTAGTAAAGGGGATGATAGTAGCGATCTTTAGAAGAAGATCAAGGTGCCTGAACCTAAAGAGTTTGCAGGAGTTCACAATGCGAGGGAGCTTGAGAATTTTCTATGGGATATGGAGCAGTACTTTAAGGCTGCCTGAATACCAGAGTAAGACCAAGTTACAATCACTAGCATGTACCTCTCAGGTGATGCTAAGCTATAGTGGCGAAGCAAACTAGCCGATGGCAATAATGCTGGTCGTCCGAGGATTGAAACATGGGATGCACTGAAGAAGGAGTTACGGGATCAATTTCTTCCCTTGAATGCGGCATGGGTCGCGAAAGAGGCACTCAAGAAATTGAAGCACACGGGTTCTGTGCGAGATTATGTCAAGGAGTTTAGCTCTTTGATGTTGGACATCAAAAATATGTCCAAGGAGGATAAGTTGTTCAAGTTTTTCTCAGGACTTCAGTCATGGGCTCAGGCTGAGTTATGTAGGCAGAACGTGAAGGACCTGCCACAGGCAATTGCGGCTGCAGACAGTTTGGCGGATTACAAACTGGGATCTTCTTTGAATATTGGGGAAAGGAAGAAGAACCATCCTGATGGAAATAGCGGGAAAGGCAAGAAGGACTGAAAGAAGCACCAGAGAAACAAGGAGAAAGCTGAGTCTTCTAAGCCAAGGGGATCGAATCCACCCCAAAGCAAGGGAGATTGGAGTTGTTTCTTGTGTAATGGGAATCACAAGGCCCGAGATTACCCTAGACGAACTAAGTTGGCGGCCCTCATAAGTAAGGAGGATCCAGAAGACGAGTGTCCAAGAGTTGCACCGATGCAGTTGCTTAACACTATTCGGACCGAGCAACAAGCTCCTCATAAGGGACTAATGCATGTTAAAGCTGAGGTGAATGGGAGATCGATTCGAGCGATGCTTGATACAGGAGCGACCAATAACTTCGTTCCATTGAACACAGTTGAACATCTTGGCCTGAAAGTCACGAGGAGTAACAATCAGGTGAAAGCAGTCAATTTTAAAACCCAAGGTATCCAAGGAACGGCTACCGCATTGGTAAAGATAGGGATTTGGCAACAGGATTGTAAGTTCTTGACTTTACCTATAGATGATTTTGATGTGATCATGGGTATTTAATTCTTTGTGCAAGCAAAGGCATTTGCTATTCCACACTTGGGTGGATTGATGATATGTGACGAAACGTGTCCAAACTTTGTCCCTGTAGAGAGAGGACAAGGTGCTAGGAAGCCGTTGCTGTAGTCGGCTTCACAAGTAAACACCGGGTTGAAAAAGGGGGAGACAACCATACTTGCTGCCCTGGTTGAGGTGAAACCAGATACGGTTGTCGAGGTACCGGATGAAGTAGCGACGGTGCTGAACGATTACAAGGATGTAATACCCCCAGAATTACCCAAGGCGCTACCACCTAGGCGTGCCATTGATCATAAGATCGAGTTGAAACTGGGAACTAGACCACCTGCACAAGCACCATACAAGATGGGTCCTTTGGAGCTAGCTGAGTTAAGGAAACAACTTGGTGAGTTATTGGATGCGGGATATATCCAACCATCAAAGGCACCGTATGGAGCCCCAGTTTTATTCCAGAGGAAGCAGGATGGCACACTGAGGATGTGTGTAGATTAGCGAGCCTTGAACAAGATAACGGTCAAGAATAAGTATCCAGTTCCAAATGTCGCTGATCTGTTTGACCGGTTGTCGAAGGCGGCATATTTTACAAAGCTAGACCTGAGATCAGGATATTGAAAAGTAAGGATTGCCGAAGGAGATGAAGCTAAGATGACTTGCGTAACAAAGTACGACTCATTCGAATTTTTAGTTATGTATTTTGGTTTAACTAATGCACCTGCAACATTTTGCAACTTGATGAATGATGTGCTTTATGAGTACCTGGATCACTTTGTGGAGGTATACCTAGACGATATTGTGGTGTATAGCTAAACGCTTGCAGAACATGTGGAGCACCTCAGGGTGGTGTTTGAAACTTTGAGAAAACACTCTCTCTATGTGAAGAAGGAGAAATATGAGTTTTGCCAGGGGGAGATTATGTTCTTAGGTCACGAAGTTAGCAGTGGGAGAGTATAGATGGATGAGAGGAATATCCAAGCCATTGTTGAATGGCAAGCCCCTGCGAAGGTCCCAAAATTACGGTCATTCTTAGGATTGGCCAATTATTACAGACGGTTCATCACAGGATATAGTAAGATGGTGAGTCCTTTGATAGATCTCTTGAAGAAGGACAAGAAGTAGGTGTGGTCTGATGAATGTGAGTGAGCTTTTCAAGAAATCAAGGAGGCAGTGACATTCGAGTTAGTATTGAGACTGCCAGATTTCAAGCTACTATTTGAAGTTCACACGGATGCCTCAGACCGAGCCATTGGAGGGGTGCTGGTCCAAGAAGGACACCCCATTGCTTATGAAAGTCTCAAGCTGAAGGATGCGAAAATGCGATATTCAGCTCATGAGAAGGAGATGACTGCGGTTGTGCATTGTTTGGAAGTATGGAAGCATTATCTGTTGGGAACAAAATTTGTGGTAGTGACAGACAATGTGGCTAACACTTATTTCAAGACTCAGAAGAAGCTGAGCCCGAAGCAGGCACGATGGCAAGAATTCCTTGCAGAGTTCGATTTCACCTGGGTACATAGACCAAGAAAGGAGAACCAGGTGGCAGACACACTGAGTCGTAAGATAGTCCATTCTTATGTTGCTTCATTATCCGCTATTGAGACTAACTTGATTGACATGATAAGGCAACATACATCAGCGGATAAGACTTATGAACAGCTTAGGGAGAACGTAAAGTTGGGCAAAGTTCTTAGGTATTGGCTCGAGGGAGATTTGTTCTATGCCAAAGGCAATCGACTCTATGTTCCATCTGGTGGGGGACTAAGAAAAGAGTTATTGAAAGAAACCCACGACCCTCAGTGGGCAGGACATCCTGGAGTGGAGAGGATGTTGGCATTGTTATCGATGACATATTTCTGGTCGAAGATAGAGGAAGACATCGAACTATATGTTCGCACATGCCACATATGCCAGATTGATAAGACCGAAAGGAAGAAGCAAACGGGTTTGCTTCAACCACTGCCTATTCCAGAGAGGATATGAGAATCAGTTTCTATGGATTTCATTACAGGGTTTTTGGAGATAAACAAAATGAAATCTATAATGGTGGTGGTATATCGTTTTTCTAAGTATGTTGTGTTCATAGCAGCCCCATATGCATGTACCGCACATGAAGCTGCAAAGTTATTCTTGAATCTTGTGGTGAAGATCTTTGGATTGCCCAAAGATATAGTGAGTGATCGGGATGCTCGATTTACAGGGAGTTCTAGACTTATTTGTTTAAGTTGATGGGTTCAGAACTAAAGTTTTCCACGGCTAATCATTCGCAGACAGATGGCCAGACAGAGCGGATTAATGCATTGTCGAAAGAATACTTGAGGCACTATGTGACCGTGAGCCAAAAGAATTAGGTAAGTTTGCTCGATTCTGCACAGTTTTGCTATAATATGCATAGGTCATCTTCCACGGGTATGAGTCCAGCGGAGTTAGTATTTGGACATTAACCTACTACACCTTTGGAGATAGCAAAGACTAAGTCCCAAGGGGAATGGCCAGTGGCATACAGATTTGTGTGAGACCGTCAAGAGTTGATGGAACAGGCTAGGGAGAGCTTGGAAAAGGCACAAAGGAGGATGGTGAAATATGCGGATCAGTATAGGCGGGCACTAGAATTTGAGGTGAGTGACAAGGTGTTACTCAAACTGACGTCTCAGATATGGAGAAAAGTCACAGACAAGCGTTATCACAAAGGTCTAGTGCAAAAATACGGTGACCCTTTTGAAGTTATAAAGCATGTAGGCGCGGTGGCTTATCAGCTGAAACTGCTAGAGAGGATGAAGTTGCATCCTACTTTTCATGTGAGCTTTTTGAAGCCTTACCACGAAGATGTTGATCTGGAGAGGCAACAGGTAAGGAAAGCTCCACCTACTGTGAAAAGCCATTTTGAGAAGAAAGTGACAAAGATACTTGACCATAAGGTTGAGGGAGCTAGTATGAAGAATCAGAGAACCTACTACTCGGTACAGTGAGAAGGTGAAGATGATGCAGATGCTCCTTGGGAGAAAGACACTTCTTTGTGACAATTCGAGGATGAGATCAAGGCGTATTTGGAGCTCATTCCTCTGACGGCATCGGCTTCCTCTGACGGGGGGAGGGTTTGTTAGACCCTAACTACTTGACCAGGTACCCAGCTCGTAAGGGATCGATTGGGGGCGTTGTGACGAGTGCGGAGCGCGAGAAAGCTTTGCACGAGGCGCAACGGGGCGCGCACCAAAGCAGGTAAGACAGGCACTTGGCTTGGGCGGATTGCCAAGCATGAAACAGAGACGCTAACAGACGATGATCGTAGTTTGCGAGTGGTGAGCTGACCTGTCGACACTCTATAAACGCGAACCAAGTGGTTGGACAACGACCATAGCGAAGATCGTGCAGTCGTGGGAGAGGGGCGCGAGAGCTAAGACAGATCCTTGAAAATCGGGATAAGGATGAATGCGGGCCATAAGCCGAGATAAGTGAAGAAGTCTTGGCAGATCGAATCACTGGAGATTATCACCGATATACACTCTGAAGAGCATTGAGGTGGCGATCATCCGAAGAATCCTTAGTTTAGTGGGAATTAATCCTATAGAGTTTCTGTTGTAATCAAACTCAGTTGCCTACGTGAGGGGGGATGTCCTCACTTGCCTATATAAACCCCAAGTAATGGGGTAGAATGTATTCATTCATCATTCATTGAGAGAATTATTTAGGGAGAAAGAGAGTAATAGCTGAGAGTGGTCTTCTTGGCTAAAGATTATAATTCCTTTTTATTGCGGATTAATAGAAAGGCTATTTTCTCTAAAGCTTGAGTATTCTTTGCTTTATTAGTATACTTTGTCGAGTCATCTTTCTACTCGAGTGTTATATCACTGCGCATTGATCCGGATTTGGGTTAGTGTGAAGATTGGCTGTACTAAGTTGCAGGGAACTTAGGCCATCACTGGGAAAAGTTCTATAAAAGAGAACAACCCTGTGACATCCTATATGGTAAGAAAGACCTATACATCTAACAAGTTCTTGTCAGTATTAGGAGTGATGTATTTGCAGGTTCCTTACTTTCTAGTTACTTTTTTTTAATGAATTTACATCACAACTCTTAAATGTTGTAAACATTAGATGGACGAACCTAAAATTAGTAAGTGAAGAAGAGACAACACTGCAAAAGTGTGACATTATTTTGAAACATCTTAAAATAGTTAAACGTTCAAATTTGAAACAGATGGAATATTATTTTACAAAGCAATGAGCTAGGGTTGACAAACAATTGAGGGCGCCCCGGGGCCTTTGGATTTAGATTTTTATTTTAGGTGGTTTTATGACTAGAAATACGAATGTAAACGAGTACCTAAGATTATTCATCCCGGTTAAATCGAGTTCAAGTACCTTATATAATCAGGTTTTAATTGAGTTAGAATAGTGATTCAATTATCTGTGTTGGGTTCAGGTAGTGCCTTTAAAATACCCTAAACTCTATTTGATTAGCTTTTTATTAAAAATTATGTTTTTTTGTAGTTTCATAAATATATTTTTATTGGCCAACAACCTCTCAGCCAAGTGGTTAAAGAAGAGTTGTGGTATATTGTAACAAATTTATTCACAATTATTAAATATTTCCTTTATAACAAAAATATATATTTCTATGGGTTTCAAATTGTTGGTTGAACTACTAAAATTTGTTGAATTATAATGGAACTTGTACGTTTTTGTCTAATTTTATGTTTTTAATTAATTAGATATTAGGATAATTGATTTGTTTGTAGGAGTTTGAGTTCAAGTTTGAGTCAATTAACAAGTTTGTCAATTTTTTTTGTTGAATAATCGAGTATTTAAATGAATTTGGGTGATAAACATGTAATTTGAAATTTATTCAGGTAAAGTTCAAATAATGTATTTAAAATTATAGGGTAATTATAAAATTCGGACTCTTTAGTTAATAATCACGAATAGGATCGGGATTGGGTTGGATACTTAAAATTGGTAACTACTTGTCCTGTTTACATTCCTAACTAGAGGTGACCAAAGACAAAAGAAAATAAAAAATAGAATTTATATTTTGATAGTTAAAAGGAGGAGCCGATGACAATTCGAAAATGCAAGACCATAGTCCATGATGATCAATTTGATATGATATTTCCGAATACAAAATTTGGGTCCAACTTGGACCCATAAACATCCAATTCTACTGGATTTGGGGTCAATTCTTCTAAGGGAAAAGCCCTAGCTATTTCTTTTAGACATGAAGATAAGAAAACAGTAAAGACGTAAAAGACAAGCAAAATACTAAAAACAAATAAATAAATAAATAAAATTAAGGGAAAAAAAAAGGCCTTGAGATCAGAGAGGATCTAGGCTTTTGCTTTGAAAATTTAAATTAGTCATTCCACATTGAGAAAACTCCGGGATTTGAGCCCTGAACTGAGTCACCAGACCAGCCGCCGTAGCCCCCAGAAGGCATATCATAATCAACCTTAACCAGAGCTAGCTCTTCCGTAGATCCCACTGCACTTCCTGCTGTCGAAATGGAAGCCATGCCAATCCCATTCCCCATATAACCTCCACCATAACTCCCGCTAGAGCTTCCATTATTATCCACAACTGATGATGAATTAGAACATCCCATGCTCATCAACCCATGAAGCATAGGCTGGTTGTTTTGGATGTAACTGTTATAAAATTGAGAATTCTGTCTCGACTGGTGCAAATAAGACCCAGATTGCTGGTGCAATTGCAGTTGTGTTTGAATATAATTGTGGTGAAAGGAGGAGGTGTCTTGTGTGTACTGAGAAATGTCGTGGTTTTGTAAAGTTACCAACGGTTGAGGTTGCTCAAATGGGGCCTGCATTAGAGGGTAGGCCTGTAACCTGTTAGAGCTAGAGCTTCCATACTGTAAATTTGAACCCAGAACAATCATTTCTTCACGTTTCCTTGATGATTCAAGTGCTTGAACTTCCTTTAGCCGTTTAGCAGCTCCTCCTCCAATTGGCAATGTGTTGCTCTCAAGAATGGCTTTTACATCATAACGACTCATCTCAAAGTTGGTGACTGCATTAAGTCCTCTGAATTTAATTGCAGCAATGTCATAAGCTTCAGCAGCTTCCTCTTCGGTACCTGCATCAACAACAAACTAGTGACTACTATTCTACTACTATTTTAAACATACTTGTACAAACAAAAAATTCAACTCTTTGAGTTATTGAAAGTTTCAAAGTGTGTGTGTCTATATCATGGTTTTAAATAGCGGCCGCTATCCGAGATAGCGGCCGCTATATAGCGGTAGCGGTAGTGGCCGTTACCGCTATGCGTGAAATAACGGGTGTCACACCCGCAATAACCTAATTGATCCGTTATTACCGTTATCGAGGACCGTTATTACCGTTATCGACTGTTATTATCGCTATCGAGGGTCGTTATTATCGCAATCGACCGTTATTGTCACTATCGTCCGTTAAAAAAATATGCGATATTAAAAAAAATTCACGACCGTGATGACCGTTATGACCGCAATAATCTCCGTTATATCCGAAACCGCAATAAACGCAACGTAACCGAAAACGTGACCGCAACCGCAATTTAAATCCCTGGTATATATATATATATATATATATATATATATATATGACCGCAATAATCTTCGTTATATCCGAAACCGCAATAAACGCAACGTAACTGAAAACGTGACCGCAACCGCAATTTAAATCCCCGGTATATATATATATATATATATATATATATATATATATATATATATATATTTATATTTATATCAACTTTATAGAAATTTAATTGACTTACTGAAAGTTCCTAGGTAAAGATCTTTGTTTCCTGCAACTCTACCAATCCTCGCTTGCCATCTACCGTGCTGGTGATGTCTGTATATACATGTATGTTAGAAAGAGCAAAGAAGGAGAGATGCTCAGATGCGTGCTGTTCATTTACCTCGTTACTCCACGGTACATGGATGCACCCCTTGAGAAACCACTGCTCTTCCTGTACAGAACATTATACACAAATTACATAAATTCTTTCCAAAGCCTGCTTCATAATACCAAGATTTTACTTTTATTTTGAAATATATGTCGTGTACCTTCGAATAGCGGCCACAAATTCTTGTCTAGTCATGTGCTTCATTTCTTCCAGCTCCTTCTCATAATTACTAATCTACAAATATAAAACAAAAGAAATTCACTACAAAAACTGACATACTATTTATCTCTTGGTTGCAGCACTCCACTGATGTCTGATTTAGCAGTAGAAAACATGTGTATACCGGGAAATTAGTAGTGGTGGATGTTCCCCAGTATTTTAGTGCAGCAAGATCATAAGCCCTAGCTGCTTTCTCTTCTTTGTCATACCCACCTTCTCAACATGGTGTTGAAATACAGTTTCGCAACCAAAATTAGAAAATATAGATTAAATAAGAAAAAAGAAGGAAGCAAAACAAATACAGTATATAATATACACACACATATCGGGACAACTGTACTCACCCAAGTAGACTGTGCAACAGTGATGCAAACCAAGGTAACCATGACAAAAAGAATAGAGAAATAGGTTAGTGAACATTAAAATTAGTGGTTTTAGCTGAAGAAGGAAAGGATGGCCTAGAAGAAGTTCAAGCTGATCTACCTTGTCTTCCTTTCCTTGATTGCCCTTCTCTCCTGCAACTATTATCCCAAAGATGAGCTTCATATCTTCCAGTCCATCTATGCCTGCACTTGCCACAAGAGCAATCCTTTTCAAAGTCATATTAATAGTTGCACAAAATTTTCATCATATACTAGTAAAACATAAGAGAGAAGCGATGATTTGGTTGATGAAATAATCCGTATTTACCTTGTCACACCACGGTATATGGATGTTCTTTGCCCAAAAGTGTCCAAGGTTCTTCTCGGGGGAGCTTCCACAATATCAGTACTATTTTCAGCGCTGGTTTCACTGGTTGAACCCTTGCCACTTCCCATAGATAAAGTTAGTGATTGCATATTGTTAGCATTTTCTTGGAACCCATAGTTGTTGTTGGCAGCTACAACAGTGTTTTGCACCGGCACAATACTGTTGCTTTGAAACGAGTACTCAGAATCATTAGCCTGCTGAATTTCATTGAAGGCAACAAGATCCAACGATGGACTTTCGGATTTCGAAACTCCAAGGAAATCTGCAACCTTTGGAACCTCACTTGCATCATGGCTGTTTATCAGGTTCCATTCTGTGAAGATGAGAGTGAGGAATTAGACTGAAAAACAGCAAGAGAGAGAAAGAATGAGGGAATAAGAGATGTACCTTGAGCTTGGAATGGATTCTCCATATTATCAGTCACCAACCCTAAATTGAACTGATGAGATTGAGAGGATTGCAAATGCGTTGGCAACGAAGAATCAGTGGGAGAAAGAGGAAAAGAAAGCCAGTTGTTTGAATTCATGGAACCCATATAAATCCAAAGCCTGTACTTGGCTGCCCTCCAAGAAATCAAAACTCTTCTGCAATAAACAAAAGACAAGGTTAAGTGATTAAGGACAGAAATGATGAAAGCAAACTTTTGGCTAAAAAGCAGATAGAAAGAAATTTCTATCGTAATCGAAGATTATGATTAGGTACTATGAAAGGTTTACCAATGTGACTACTGACTAGGGTTAACTTAGCACCTAAGCACTCTCCCTCTATTCTTCTTTCTTATTTTCTTTCTTTAAGGCTTTTATGCTAGCAGATAAGAATGTATTTCGGAAGAAAGGATAAGAGAAGAAGAAGAAGAAGAAGAAGGTGGAGGTTGAAAGGATAGGAAAATCTTGAGGAAGACACAGTGTTGTACTTAAATTAATGCTTCTCTCTCTCTCATATTCTAAAAGAGAATTTTTTTTTTTTTCTTTTTTACTTTTTCCTGGAGACCCCTTTTGCAATGGTCATTAGAGGTGGTATGATTATAGAGACCACAGTTTCCAACACTTGAAAATGAACCAAATTGAATAAATAGTAAGGGACACGAGTGCGTTACTGATTTAATCTTATAGTAATTAAATAAAACAAAAAAAATCCCTTAATGAATATTAATTAAAGATAGTAAAATTATTATTTTCGTTATATTAAAAAAAATTACTTTGATTACCTAATATTTTCTTTAATTAAAGGGTTTGAGATCTTTCAAGTCAAATCCACAATTCCAACTTGAAAAGTCCAATATATATATATATATATATATATATATATATATATATATATATATATATATATATATATATATATATTATCTTTCTACGCCCCAGTTGATTTATCGGAACTCTCGGTCCTCGTTCTGAGCAATTCATGACTCCTCAAAGCCCAGCATTCCCACGCTCCGCAAATCATCTCCTAGTCTAAACCAATTGACCGCTCAATGCAAAGCTACTGCTTCGATTTCAAAGGAGCAAAGGGGAAAGTAGATGAAGGGAGAGTTCAAACTCATGAAACGGAGATGGGGTTCGGTTCCTCATTTCCTTCATCACCAAAAATCCAAAATTTTTGTAGATCCCCGAGATCCCCCCTTCCTGCATGCTTGCGTCGAACAAGTGTGTGTACGGACATGCAATATTAAAGGCCGAAAACCGACATATTAAATATTAAAAGTACTCGTGAGGAGATATTGAGTGAGAATCACTCGACCTTGTCCAAAAATATACTACTCTATATCACACCAATTGTGATACTTCATATAAATATACATATATATATATATATATCTTGAAAGTTCAATTATTCATTAAACAATTTGTTTTTTAATTACTAATTAAGCGTATTTTACTTGAATAAAGAAAGATTTAATTGAAGGATTTAGTTTGGTTCCCCAAGTCGAAATCTGTTGACCACCTAATTGGTTTCCGCACCCCATCAAAAGGTTAACATGGATTAAAAATAGTTTGCCATTTATGTCCTCCTATACACATTAGAAGCCTATGCAGAAACCCTATTTTCTTGTTTTTCTTCTTTTTAATTTCTCTGTCTTCAATCATCCAATTAGCCCAACCCGTGTGTTTTTTTTTTTTTTGTATATAAACCTAGAGTACGTAATTTTTAATATAAAACAATAATAAGGCAGAATTTTAAATTGTTTGAAATTGATCATTATTAAAATGTTAACGAAAATAATCAGAGTATCCAGCACTATACCAAAATAATTAATATAACAAATCAATTTCTTTTACTCAAATTGCTTTAGTATACTCTCTCAAAATATCAATGAAGTACAAAGAAAATTAAACTTTCCTAATTGACAATATTGAAAACAATCCAGTTGAATACACACAATGGTAACTAGATGAACCTATAATCTACCAAAAACTTCTTTCCTTTTTTTCGGAAGCATGATATTACAAATTTATAATTAATTAAGATTGATACATGAGAACAATAAATATCTATCTATCTATCTATCTATCTATCTATCATGTGGAAACATATATACGTATATATACATTCATGCAAATAACAAAGAACAAAGCTCACACTCTAGTTAGGGCTTAAGAAGAACTATAATTTTATAAAGTGTCATGGTTTACCTAACTTTTGAATTTTTTTTATAGAAGGTTTATCCATTTTTGAATAAGTTAAACATAAATAAATATATCCCTGTAATCCTAATCTGATTCAGCAATTGTTCAGTGAATCTATGCCTGAGCATTTGGAAACTGAAAGTATAATCAGAGACTTCAGAATTCAGACTGTGTTTGATCAGAGTAGAGATCACACTTCTCAACTTAATTATGCAGTGCTTAAAAAAGAAATTAAAAACAAATCATGAGACATATATATATATATATATATATATATATATATATAGAGAGAGAGAGAGAGAGAGAGAGAGAGAGAGAGAGAGAGAGAGAGAAATAAGAATCACCTGCCATTGTTGATGGCGAGAAATAAGAATCACCTGCCATTGTTGATGGCACGGTCTCCGTCAAATTCTTATACATATTTATATGCTAGCGGTGATCGAAATGCACCTCAATAAGGGAGCAGGACCCACGTCTCCCGCTTTCTGCTATTCTACCTTTTCAATATGTAGACTTCTTCATACTAACCAAAACCCTAAACCCAAAGCCAAACAAAAATGACTATGAAAGTGTAAAGAAAATTAGAAAGGATTTGGATACTTTCAGACTACTATATATATATATGTTATGAATAATAATTCCAATGTTATTTCAGTTAATTATATTGGACCACATGACATATTTGAGCATAATATGATGTATTGAGATATTTTTATAAAAGGATAAAAGGGTAATTAAGGAATAAAGAAACTCTTTATAAATAGAAATCATGTATGATTCTTTAGACCAGAAGATAATTACTTACTAAAATTTTGTCAAAATTATTCTCTGACTTAAGTATCGGAATGTAAACGTAGAGAACAACATCTGCGTCTCTCTGATCCTATATTTTTTTGTAGAATAATCTAAAGCACGATGTACGAAGATCGAGGTGAATACGTCAGTAATACGTCATCGTTGATATTGACGACAACAATACAACAGTATGGATAAAGCAAAAACAAACCAATAAAATTAAAGAGCAAAAATAAAGAAAAAAGAAACTTCATGCATTTGTTAAAAAGAGTATGGGAAACAAACTTCATTCATAACCTACTTGTTGGGAAGAGATGATTGGTGGGAAATGGGAATGGAGCAAAGAAACAAAGAATCACTCTCACCGTAAAGTAACTATTTTCTCGAAAAATTAAAGAGGAGCCACGGCCACCGGCCATTTGTGTTATACTTCGTTTCAGATATTGCGGCCATATTCAGAGGAATGTGACCTACACGTGTCCGTTTCTAATTAATTCTCATTTATTACTACTAGCTCTTTCTTTTTTAAGTTTGTTTAAAAATTTTATTTGGCTTCAAAAGATGCAGTTATGCTGACCAATTACCCCTTTTGCATGCTTGCACAAAAAAACATACTCTACAAGCCAAACTTTGACCATTCCATGACCATTCCTTAGTAATCCTTTTAACTTTTCTTCAACAAAAAGTTCGAGAGTTGAACTTCTTTTCCAGATGATATTAATTAGAAAATTTATAGCCGATAAATTTTAACACGATTGTGCCGTGTTCTATCAGAATTTGAATTCAAATCTTGATGACCAATATAATTTATTAGTAAAGAGACATAGGCTATGTGTAATTAATACTAAATAATTATGTATATGTTCGATAATTCAGAAAAATAAAGTTTACTAAAAAAATTAGGGGTGATAGTGGTCCTTTCACCAAAGTCCACGTGCACAAGGATCGACCAATCAAAGATCGCCACGTGTCAAACACAAGATAAGCCACGTGGCTGATGTTGCGACAGAGTTGCCACGCGACACGGTTGCCTGTTAAACGACAGCGTGTTCGAGGCGATAGGCACTCTGTCGCCAGGTATGTGTGCCGCACAGTAGGCGCGACAGACCTCCTTCGCCTCTATTGCGACATAGGTCTCCCGCATTGCCCCCGTGGCAGAGGTCTCCGGCACAGCCGCGGTAGAGATCTTCCGCACAGCCGCGGCAGAGGTCTTCCGCACAGCCTGCGGCAGAGGTCTTCCGCACAGCCTGCGGCAGAGGTCCATAGGTACTCTGCCGCCTGCCGACTCCCCCGCAAGCTGCTTGACCCGAAGCGCGACAGAGGGCTCTATGACTCTGTCGCGGCCCAGACACGCGCCTGGGCCTCAGCTCGAACCGACCTAGAAGAAACCTATAAATATGCCGAGGAGCTCTCAAGAAAAAAAAAAGGAGACGAAACCAAAGAACAAAAAAGCAGGGAGAAATACTTCAACTCTTTGAATTAAAAAACACATTCTCTTCCTCTTACTTACACAACTCCCGATTACTTACTTAATCATCGGAGTGCGCGTGCAGGGACAAATCCCTGCCCCCTTTGATTCCTGTTATTTTTGCAGATTATACGAAGACCACGTGGAACAAATTGCATCGACGTCATCTCCTCGTCGTCAGTGCAATCAGACTACGTGGAAGGTAAATTCCTGTTGCTATTCGCGCGCAACATCAATTGGCGCCGTCTGTGGGAAATCTGACAAAAAGTCAGGTTCTCTATCCAAATGGTGAGGACACGCTCTACAGCAGAGTTGATAGGGGGCAGAATTCTGTGAGTCCCCCCGTCAGACCAGAGCAGAGACGAAGACGTAGTGAAAGGGTTGACAGAGAAGCCTTGGTTTCTCTAGAAGAATTTGAGACCCTGAAGCGCAAAAATGAAGAGACCACGACAGCATTGAAAGCTATGGTGAGCTTCTTCAGAGACGCTCTCCCCCAGTTTAGCTTACCCCCAGAAGTGCAGCAAATGGTGGATGAGAACACCCCGAGGCAGACCTGCGAGAGAGGTGAACCCTCCACCATGGTGAATGCTGGACAAGGGGAAGGAGCGCAAAATACTGCAACTGGACTGATTCCAAACTCTACTGCATTTCAAAGAAATTACCCTGCGGCAGGGCTACGAGAGGTGAACGCTACCGCAGACCTAGCGCGGCAGAGGTCTCCCCCAGCAGATAGACGGCAGAGCTCAACCGCGAACCGTAGGCGACAGAGTTCGCCCACAGCACCTGTACGGCAGGGCTCACCCGCAGACCTCGCGCGGCAGAGGTCTCACCCAGCAGATAGACCACGGAGTTCGCCCGCGAACCTCTGGCGGCAGAGTTTACCAGCGGACTACATGCGGCAGAGGTCTCCCGCAACACGTCTGCGACGAAGGTCTCCCGCAGCTCGTAGGCGACAGAGCTCACACGCGAACCTCTGGCGGCAGAGTTCACCAGCGGACTACATGCGGCAGAGGTCTCCCGCAGCACGTAGGCGACAGAGTTCGCCTGCCACACAACGGCAGAGCTCACCCACAGCGGGTAGGCGGCAGAGTTCTCCCTCATGGCGTGGTTCTTCTCCCGTGGGGTTGGAGCATGAGTCCGGAGAACATAGGTCCGGGGAGCGACGAAGACAGAGGAGTTCTGACCCCCGAGACTGTCGCGAAAGGTCAAGTCACGGAATGGGAGGCGCTAGAAGGGGTGCTTACCAGTCGGACTCTTCTAGACCCGAAGAGAGGGGAGCATACTCAGTCCAAGGGTCGAAAAACGTGGAGAAAGTCGTTGAAAAGATTTTGGAAAAAAAAAACTGGTGTCTCCGGATGATCGTCAAAAAAGGAGGATTCCGTTCAGTCCGGAGATCATGAACAAACCTTTGCCGAAGAAGTTCAAGATGCCTTCTATGGCCACTTACACCGGCAAAGCAGACCCCTATGATCACATACAGAGTTATGAGTCCCTCATGCTGCTGCATGGGCTGGAGGACGAAATCATGTGCAGGGCTTTTTCTCTCACATTGTCCGGGCACGCTCTGAAGTGGTTCAACGGATTGAGCGAAGGTTCAATCTTCTCTTTCGATCAATTGAGGAATGAATTCCTCAAAGTCTTCATGATCCACAGCCAGAGAAAGAAAGACGCTACTTACCTACTCACGCTTAAGCAAGGGAATAAAGAATCCTTGAAGAGCTTTATAGACCGCTTCCGAGATGCAACCTTGGAAGTGGAAGATCTGCCGGTAGGGGTAGCCATGGCTGCAATGCTACAAGGGACAAGCTCTGAAAAGCTGCAAGAATCCCTCTCTCTTGATCAACCGATGACAATCTCCGATCTCTTTGCTAGGGCCAATAAGTATGTGGCCCAAGAAGAGGTGATGAGTTCGATCCCCCGGGGACGCGAAAGAAAACCGTGAGGGGAACCCTTGGTTCGGGCCCTGCGAACGCAGGCTGCCAGTGGGCCGTACCCAAAGCGGACTATGTCCTGAGTTCGATACCCCGGGGACGCGAAAGAAAACCGTGAGGGGAACCCTTGGTTCGGGCCCTACGAACGCAGGCTGCCAATGGGCCGTACCCAAAGCGGACTATGTCCTGAGTTCGATAGCCCGGGGACGCGAAAGAAAACCGTGAGGGGAACCCTTGGTTCGGGCCCTGCGAACGCAGGCTGCCAGTGGGCCGTACCCAAAGCGGACTATGTCCTGAGTTCGATCCCCCGGGGACGCGAAAGAAAACCGTGAGGGGAACCCTTGGTTCGGGCCCTGCGAACGCAGGCTGCCAGTGGGCCGTACCCAAAGCGGACTATGTCCTGAGTTCGATACCCCGGGGACGCGAAAGAAAACCGTGAGGGGAACCCTTGGTTCGGGCCTTGCGAACGCAGGCTGCCAGTGGGCCGTACCCAAAGCGGACTATGTCCTGAGTTCGATACCCCGGGGACGTGAAAGAAAACTGTGAGGGGAACCCTTGGTTCGGGCCCTGCGAACGCAGGCTGCCAGTGGGCCGTACCCAAAGCGGACTATGTCCTGAGTTCGATACCCCGGGGACGCGAAAGAAAACCGTGAGGGGAACCCTTGGTTCGGGCCCTGCGAACGCAGGCTGCCAGTGGGCCGTACCCAAAGCGGACTATGTCCTGAGTTCGATCCCCTGGGGACGCGAAAGAAAACCGTGAGGACTGTTACCTTTGAGCTCGGACCCTGCGAACGCAGGCTGCCATGGGTTGAACAGCTCCAAAGCGGATAATACGGTTGAGTGGCTCTACCGGCTAGGCCGGGCGTATATTCAGACGAGCCGTAAGAGCCTGAGGCGCTATGCGTCACTGTGGCCAGGCGTATATTCAGAAGAGCCGTAAGAGCCTGAGGCGCTATGCGTCACTGTGGCCAGGCGTATATTCAGACGAGCCGTAAGAGCCTGAGGCGCTATGCATCACTGTGGCCAGGCGTATATTCAGACGAGCCGTAAGAGCCTGAGGCGCTATGCGTCACTGTGGCCTGGCAATGGAAACATAAAGGCCGTAAGAACTAAAGACGCGCTCGCGTCGTGATACTCAGGCCTCAGAAAGGTATGTAAAATTCTTTCCGAAAATATATCTTTCTATTAAGAATCCTCTTTCGCAGGAAATATTCCTACCAAAGAGTGGGGAGCAATTGATAGTGGTCCTATCACCAAAGTCCACGTGCACAAGGATCGACCAATCGGAGATCGCCACGTGTCAAACACAAGATAAGCCACGAGGCTGATGTTGCGACAGAGTTGCCACGCGACACGGTTGCCTGTTAAACGACAGCGTGTTCGAGGCGATAGGCACTCTGTCGCCAGGTATGTGTGCCGCACAGTAGGCGCGACAGACCTCCTTCGCCTCTATTGCGACATAGGTCTCCCGCATTGCCCCCGTGGCAGAGGTCTCCGGCACAGCCGCGGTAGAGATCTTCCGCACAGCTGCTGCAGAGGTCTTCCGCACAGCCTACGGCAGAGGTCTTCCGCACAGCCTGCGGCAGAGGTCTTCCGCACAGTCTGCGGCAGAGGTCCATAGGTACTCTGCCGCCTGCCGACTCCCCCGCAAGCTGCTTGACCCGAAGCCCGACAGAGGGCTCTATGACTCTGTCGCGGCCCATACACGCGCCTGGGCCTCAGCTCGAACCGACCTAGAAGAAACCTATAAATATGCCGAGGAGCTCTCAAGAAAAAAAAAGGAGACGAAACCAAAGAACAAAAAAGTAGGGAGAAATACTTCAACTCTTTGAATTAAAAAACACATTCTCTTCCTCTTACTTACACAACTCTCGATTACTTACTTAATCATCGGAGTGCGCGTGCCGGGACAAATCCCTGCCCCCTCTGATTCCTGTTGTTTTTGCAGATTATACGAAGACCACGTGGAACAAATTGCATCGACGTCATCTCCTCGTCGTCAGTGCAATCAGACTACGTGGAAGGTAAATTCCTGTTGCTGTTCGCGCGGCAACATCAAGGAGAAAAAACACCATTTTAACCAAATTAGAGCAGGTCTTGAATTGATTTAATGGAGTACCTTAGGTCCACATAAAATAGACAAACTATATAAGAAAAATTTTATGGCCATAATTTTTTTTCAATAAAAAAGGTGTGGTTTTTTTTTTTTCCATGATTAAAATAATATAGTTTAGTTGAAAGATCTCTCTTAGTGACTTGGAGAAATTACATCCATCTTATAGGTGGTGGCGTGATCTAGTTGAGTTGAAGCCTCATATAATGTAAAAATCTTCATTTTTGTTGCTATAAAAAAACACGGTATGATCCTAATGAACATGTTATACGTTTATGTTTTCACTATCATAAATAAAAGTGTCCATGATATTCTGATAGGGTAGTAAGAGATTGTAAGCGGATCCCAGCTTGGTTTGACTTGACTCACTATAGGAAAACGGTAAAAGACAAATAAATCTTACCGGCAGTTCACTGACCACCGGCTATGTGAATGCCAATAAAGGTCCACCAATGGTCAGGTACACCTGTGCCGGAATAGGCACTATAAATATCGGAATGATTTTTTTCAACACTTTTAAATGCCTTTAAAAACAAAAATTTTTTACCAACGCTTAAAAATCTTATTTTTAATTTGAAAATTTTAAATTTATTCAGTTTTATTTTAAATTTAAGAGCCTTTACTGGTACTTTTAAGTGTCGATAAATGTTTTTTTTTGAAATTTTTTATATTTATTGAATTTTATTTTAAATTTAAAAACCTGGTTAATTTTTGTGTTTTTTAAATTTATATTTGAAATTTTGTTTTTGTTTTTGATTTTTGTCAACATGCCTCATTTGGTAATTCCCGTCCATTCCACTAATAATCAAAGAAATATTATTTGCGCGGTAAAACTCATGCATTAACAATTTCCCAACAATTGCAACTTTCATTTGTTCAAAGTTCAATTAGAAACAAAAATTTATCAAAATAGCAATATTCCTCAAAGTAACAATTAACTTCACAAAGTAACTAATAACATTCTCAAAAACCATTTTAAATAGCTACAAAAATTGTCTAAACTTCGTAGAAGTTGTATACTGATTATCATCCCCAAAAGCTTCCATTTTCAAGTATTTGCACATAATCAACCCTAAGAACTTGATGCATATGAAACCTATAATATACAAAAAAGGATGAAACCTCTTTATTATTACCACCATGCTTGAATGAATAATAAGAAAAGAAAAGAAAAGAATTAAATCAACACTAAATCAATTTTTTTAAACACTAAATCAATAGAAGGAAAGAAAGCATTTTTTTTTTTTTTTAGAACAGAAGACTTTTGGACACTGAAAGAACAAACACTACATAAGGTTTGTTTACTTCTTGCAAATGCCCCGCAATTTTGGCATAGAACAAATCAACACTCCATAAAATCCTAAATTTGCTGAAAAGAAACAATTGTCCATTTATTTTATTAAACCCACCTTCCTGCCCATGACTGAAGGAGAGGGTATTCTTTTATAAGAGCTAAATGAGAGGATTAGTTGCTATAAGACCCATAAATTTCCTATAACTATTATTTAAGTAATTAAATGAAATTACAATTAAGTGTTCATGAAAGATCGTGTGGCAATGGAGCATGAAAGATAGGTTAACCTTAGTTAAATCAAATTAAGTGGCAATTTTCAAGTTAGTGCAAAACCAAGAAAATCTAACTAAGAAAAAATATCAATTTTATAAAAAATTCTATAGGTTAATAAAAAATAATTCAACATTTTAATAAATTAGTATAAGGTCTAAACACAAAGAATAAATTAAATTTGGCTTGAAATACCATGGTTAAGGTCATGGAATAAATTTTGGAAGTGAAACCGAAAATTTTGAGAAATTTACTGCTCATTAGAAGAAAATAAGTACAAAAATAGAAAATTATTTAAAGACCCTCGGAATGACCCCAAATTTTATACCCATCTACATTAGGATGTTAATGATTTTTTGGTAAAGTTTCAACAAGAAACAAGATCATTAAGGCCATGATAAAATTTCCACAACGAAACTAGTTTAGAACTGAAAAATTTTAATTGGTAGAATTCAGTTAAGTGAATTTAGGGGCTGTTTTTGAAGGCTTTAATGGAAGCCAATGCAAGAGGTTTTTGAGACATGATATCTATGTTAAGTATACATTATGTCAAGGCCAAGAAATGTAATAAAAAATGGCCAAGGAATTATAAGAATTAAGTGGAGAATTAAAGGAAGAAATTTGAATTTTTAGAATTACTTAGTTCCATTATATTTAACTTAGTATTAGTGGTAATAACTTGGATTATTTTTAGCCAAATGCTTGACCAACCTTAAGATTATATAATATCCATATCCTTAAGTAAAAAAATGATGGCTGGAACCGATAGAAGGGCCGAAAAATTGAAGGAATAAATTTCTTCTAGAGTCAACAAAAAAATCTACCAATTTCCAATATGATCTGTAGCCACCTTTTTTACCATAGATAGTCAACACATTAAAGGACTTTTAAGCCAAAGAATCAGACCAAAATCAACTAAAACGAAAACACACTCTATCCCTCACTCTGCCGCAGGCGTCCCTGTACCTCTTACTGTCCAAGATTTTTTTTATTTTTTTATTTTTAGAGTTGATTTAGGCTTAGCTTAAAAAATAACATTTGTTCCTCACTCGCTTTCTATCACATATAATTTTTTCAAAATTTTTTGAATGGTGGAAAAACCTTTGGAAGATGGCTAGGCAAAATCTAGAGCATTTCAGGAGTAGTAAAATGGCGTGACTTTTAGAAAAAAAATAAAAAAATAATTGGGTTAAGGTTTCTCCATACCAAATGATCCTCTCCCTCATGGATACAATATATAATTATTTTGGATCCCATTGATGAGTTTTGAGGATAAAAAAAAATTGCCAAACAGAATCTGACCTAATGTTAGGCGTCCTTGAGCAACCTGGGTTCAAGAATTTTTACAACATTCTGGAGGCCAAACTAGCCTTAGCTCAAAAGAGACTTGTGTTCCTCAACCTTCCCTCTATAACATATAAAAAATTCAGCTCAATCTAAGGTTATTTGTGTGGTGAAATTCTAACTGGAAATTGAGGTACATAATCTGTCCTGTAGGAAAGGTAAGGCCAATGTGAGTTTCTAGGTTTCTTGTTTGATATTTGAGGTTCCTAGTCATGCACTAGTGAATCTATATCAGATGTCTATGTCCATACAACATGTTCATGCCATTACCCTTAAGGTGAGTGCCATTGGTGCCCATGCCCTAGTTGTGTCTAGTGGTGTGATTGTGTTTACTATTGTACGACCTTGATCCAGTCTACGGCCTACCATGGCCATTGATACTATTCCTTCCGTCGAGGATGACTTATTATGTATACTGCATGATAGCTGTAGGATCCATGCCTAGTCTCCATGTGAAATTGTGTTTTTGAACTTTGTGAATTAAAATGTGAACTTAATTTTGAGACTTTATGTGATTTAATTATAAGGAATACGAATTTTCACTATGTTTTTATTATGAAAATTTGTGATTCTCGCATTATGCTTTTATTTTGAGAAATGCTTGATGATTATTTGAAATGCATATATAATTTTAAATCATAATTAATTTATAAATGTTTTAATGTTATTTTTGTTTTAAATGCATTTCTTATTGGGATTTCCTCAAAGCTTACCATCTATTCTTTCAGATTATTTGTAATAAATCGTACCTATGGAGTACAGGACGTAGGTTGTTAGACTAACGTATCCTCAAGCTATATTTTGTACTGAGTGAGGCATACACCGCACCTTTTGTATTTATATCCAAACATCCTATAAGCACAGATATATGTATTTATCCTGATACTTTTGGAATGTAATTAAGTTCAATATGTTAGTTATGACTTAGGGATTAAGTTATTTATGTGATGCATGCTTAAGACAATAAAAGTATGCTAAGGTTTATTTCAGTTTTAATGGCATCACGTTTAATATAAATGGGTTGCAGATTAACTGAAGTAATAATGAATTAAATGGTTAAGTAAGGAAATGTGGTAATTTACACTGCACAAAAGGTAATGTTAAGTGAAGTGAGAAAGAAAAAAATTTTAGCTCGAATTTCCATACTTTCGAGCGTTACAATTGCCATTTGCCAAACCCTATGATTGTGATAGAGAATGATGATGAGAGCAAAAGCAAAAAAAGCCCTAAGCTCATACAAATTGTTCATTTTGGCCCAAGTTACTCAATTCCACTTAGGTTTGCCAATTTTTCATTATTTATTCTTTTATCAATTTTTTATATGCATACAAAAATATCATGAATTGATGATTTGATTATACTACTAAATACCTTATTAATGGATTTAAGCAAATGTTGTAAAGAACAGTGTAAAATTGTTAGTAAGGTGTTATCTGTAAAAAAAGTTCTCGTAGGTTGTACCTTGCGGCTTTAATGTTACTTTAGAAATATGAAAATAAGGTGATAAGATATTCAAAGGGACAATATCTTTCTCTATGCGGAAAGCAAACATATACTATTGTCACATGAAGGGAGCAACTGACATTTATAGTAAGAAAATCAAACAATCATAATAAGTATAGATGGTAGTATCCACACAGTTAAGAAAAGATATAATGGATAATATTAGCCATGGATTATTAGCTGTACGCGAGAAGATTAAGTTGAGTTAAGCTCGTAGCAGATGCAGTTGTCCTAGACCAAAGGTTATTTACCCACCATATTATTACAATATAAAATATCTTACTCACCACATTTATGGTCAATGATCTCAAAAGGGAAAAGAAAATGAAGCGATAGAAAAGAAAGGATATAAAGCAAGTTCCATGAAAATAGCAAGACATATGGCATATCTACAACAATTGCTCACCCCAATCTGTTCAACAACATTGGTTGCGTAACGTACACCATTTGTTGGAGTATAGTTGCTTTAGAAGGCCTACAGTTCAAATATTATCCTCATAATGAAGTCATAGTATCTGGACTCTAAAGATAAAGATAATAGTACAATTTTAGGACAAAGTAATGAAAAACATTTATTTATGTCTGTTGCTTCTTACGATCTACAGATATTTTCCTAGTAACATGAAGGGCTGAAGTTGGATATCCACAATATCTAATACAAATCAAATTAGCCAAACTACATAATGGATCCAGACTTGTCATTGAGGCCTACTGCAAACCATAGAAATGATTAGTTAGAGTTAAGAAGTAGATTAACAAGATTAAAGATGTTAAAATACCAATTGATATCAAATGGACAAAGAAGATCCACCTCTTGTATTTTTTTAAGAAATACAATAACAAATCTGGTCAGTTTTGGAACTCTGAATTAAGTCCAAGTGATGAGTGCCATATTTTTATTATTTATTTCCTTCTACATTTAATATTTTGCTATGTTTCGCATGTTAATTAGAGTACTTATGTTAATTTTGTGATTTTGATAGATAAATTGGGCTTCAAGGGTTTAACCGAAGAAATTGGACAATTTTAGTGCTGTTTGAAATTTTAGCTCTAAACGGAGTTTCAGCCCTCCAAATTATGCAAAGTCAGGCCCAGTGGAATGCTGACTTGCTGATTTACAACTTTAAAGAAGAGCCACAATCCAATTCAGCCTATTTCCACTTCAAAACTAGCTGTGAAGAAAAAGTCTGAATCTGCCAGCCCTTTTCCTACTTGTAATATGATTTTGAATTTAGGGTTTTTTTTTTTTACTTTATATATAGTTTTCGTTTTTTTTAGGAGGAGAATCAGAGAGAGACAGAAGAGGGCAGCTGTAAAACCCACGTTTTTGTATTATATTCCTTATGATTCTCATGTGTAAACATTTAATTATGCTAGTTGAATCATAAGAAGAGTATTTGCTTAAACGAAAATGCAAACGAAATGGATAAATACATATAAGTCATGAAAAGGCCAAATAAGGGCTATAATGGCCACAAGTTGAACCGAGGGGATACCAACCATTCTGACTGAAGATAAGAATATAAAACATCAAAATAAGGGTAGTTCAAGAAGGAAAGTTGGTTTGGTTTGGTTTGGTTTGGTTTTGAGTACATTGAAGTATCAAAAAAGCCAAAAAAAGGGCTAAACGAGCTTAAAATGGACCGTTCGAGGTGTTTTTAGCTATTTCACTTCCCAAAAATGACCAATACGCAGAGATAGGAGTGTTAACAATGAGAAACTACACATTTGGATTTTTGAACAAAAGTCAAACGTGGTCAATAGTCAAAGAAAGTCAAAGTTAGATGAAAATGTTGACTTTGACCAAAAGGAACTAACCATGGTTAAAATTTAACCCAACCAAGGTTAAAAAGTGGGGAAGAATTTTTTTGGGCTAAAACACTCGATCTTCAACTACTCAAACATGCAAAATTAATTTAATCAAATTTCAAATTAAACTAAAGGGGTAGAAAGCAATTGGGCCAAGTGGTTAAATGGATAAAGCCCATTAAGCCAAAAACTAGTGGGCCAAGTGTATAAACTTGTTGGGCAAATCTTTGGTCCAATTAAATGGGCCTAAATTGAAGCAAATTGAAGGCCCAAAACATGATGAAAATCCAACCCAATAAGATGAATAGGAAAGCCCAAACCGAAAGCCCATTAGTGAAAAAAGACTAAAGCCCAATTTCATTAAAGTTAAGCCCAAAACTATGTCAAGCCCAAACTAATTGACAAGCCCAATCCATGGGCTGATTTTTAAGATATAATGGTTGAAATTTAAGGAATCATAATCAGAATTTGCTAAGTGGGAATTTTCTTCTTCATTAAGCAAAGTCTAAACCACCATGGAAACATAAGCTGTTAAGCTTTCTCATTCTAGAAATCACCTACCTAGAGACATATTTGAAATAAGTGATCTTCATGAAAGTTGTTCCATATTGAGAGAGGAATAACATACTTCAAAACCAGCCATAGAGAAGCCATATTGAAGGGGCAAAAATCAAGCAAAGTTTCAGCTAAGAAGAGAAGTATAAGCTAGGTGAGCTTTCAATCTTCCAACTTCATATATGTTAATATAGGGATTATATGGAGTTGATTGGTGTATGAATTGTATAGCAAAATAACCTAAAACACCATGAACACAAGTTGGTCAAAAATGGGTATATGAGTTTTGATCAATACCCATGTGATTTAAATGCACATATAGACTAGTTAAGATGCATGGATGATGATGGTATGGTTAGTTTTGATCAATTTGTTGAATTGGATGGTTGTATGATGTTGGTATGTAAGGTGTTTGATAAAATGCCAACATGAACCATGGAAATAGCTTAAGGCATGCATGAAAGGTGTTTGATAAAATGCCTAAGAGAAGTTGGCTAGCAATTAGCGTGGTGATGGCAACCATCAAGGGTGGTGTGATGGGTGCTCAACCACCATGCCATGGTCGAGAGACACCACGGGCCAAACCTATGTGGTCTTAGTCCAAAATGATGCAATGGGCCTCAGACAAGCCCAATAGGTCCAGATGAAATGAATAGTAAAGTGAAAATGGGCTTAAGATAAGGTTAGGCCCAATTAAAGTGAATAAGGCCCAATAAGAGCAAATAGGCCCAATAGGTTAAATAGACTGTATTAAAAGTGAAATACAGATGAATAAGTGTAATTGATGTGATAAATAATTACGTGAAGCTCCAAAGATTATACTGGGAGCTAAACAGACCGAGTGATCGGCATTGTCGGAAAAACGTCAACGCTTGACGTGATTCGAGGTAAGAAAATTTTGTGAGTAGTTAGAGGTGGCTACACGTATTTTTGGAGTCGTTTACATTTACTTAAAAAGTTTGAGGGTTATAGAAATAGATTAAAATTTTTATAGACCCGATATGGATAAATTACGATTTTACCCCTATTAAGGGTAAAATTTTAAAAATTGAGAAAAGTCACGAAATGCATGAAAAACATGTTTTCGATTATTTTTAATTCTGTTTAGCAAGTGCATAGATAGATTGGCTAGTGTTTTACATGATTTATATACAAAAGCATATTTTGGTGCAAATCATGATTATGAAAACGATTATTTTGAAAATGAGCCATCTATCAAGTTTATGTGGAAACAAATCATGCTGGAGTTCTACTCGCACTGGATTTTAAATGGTTTCTACATGAAATTATGCTAGAGAGTTACTCGCACTAGATTTCACATGATATGTATAACATAGTGTTGGAGCGTTGCTCGTACTTAATTTTAAATATGATTTACACATGACATGGTGCTGGAGTATTACTCCGACTAGAATTTATATGAAGTATGCATAAATCGTGTTTGAACGGGGTGTTGATTGGGCATCACACTCAAGGCTCGTACTGTATTTTGATATATATAAAACCCGTGTTGGAGATTACTTACATGTGGAATTGATATAACATGCATGAGCCGGCTAGATGCCTTGTGTAGACTGTGTGTCACACGGATGAGAAGCTCGCACGAGCGATATGAGACATGGCATGGGTGATTGATATGATATGGGGTCCATGGAGTACGTTGTACCTATACGTAGCATAGAGTACGCTGTACCGTGCAGTCTTCGGGCTAGATTATATTATATTATAGGCTAGCGGGGAGGATTTGACCCATCTACCGTTGCAGCAAGTGATGCCCCGCACATTAGGTACTGTGTAGCCTGGGATCATAGATCAGGATATGGCCATAGTTCCTATATGTTGCCACAATACCTGCCAAAATCTCGCATGTTAATGATATACATATAAATACATGATTTCATATGATTTATGTGGATCAAGGTATCCCGAGGGATGGGAGGAGCCTTGATAAATGTTGAATGAATTTCATGTTTTGAATGATTTTATATGAATTGGGATAGCTCGAGGGAAAGGTTGAGTCCTGATAATTGTTTTAAAAGTGTTAAATTAAAAATACATGTCCATGAATGAATGGCATGGAACGCCTTTTTGTGTGTGAGATTTATGTTGTATATGTTTATAAATGCAAAGCATGCTTTCAAAACGTGATATGGAAAAAGAATTATTTAAGGCATGGCATTATGATCATTTAGATAGTATAGTTATCTACTTGCCTGCATAATTGCCTTACTGAGCTAGTGAGGTCACCCTTTTATATACCCATTCTCTACAGAGCATTTTTAGTAGCTAGTGAGCGACTGAAGACTCGCATTTCAGTGTCCGCTGCATTCCCATTGACCGAAAGGTTTACACATTCGTATAGTTTTGTATCTAAACATAACATAGCACAGTGATAAATCTAGATGTAATATCAGGGATGTAATTGTAGTACAATGTATAAGGTCATGTAAATTCACGTTAAACAATACATGTATTTACTATAATATGATATGTGAATATAAGATAAGATAAGTGATATGATATGACTAATGCTGAATCATACCCAACTGTTAACAAGATGGTCATGAAGAGGAAAAGGTAAAGAAAAAGTGAAAAAATTGTAGTGCTCATAGGGTAAAATGAAGTCGTGACAGAGGTGGTATCAGAGCAGAATTGGTTTGATATGAGTCGGTGTTAGTGGTTAGGAAAGTTTACATCCCCATATTACTGTGCGTTGTTTAGGTACAAATGTGTATTTCGAGATAGGATTTGACTAAGCAGTGGTTGTGAATGCAGGAATCGAGTCATTATGGCTAATGATAGCTGTGGTAGAGGGACTAGAGCATGAGCTAGAGACCATAGGGGTAGGCCTAAGAGCCGAGACGAGTCTTCGTCTGACCATGCTTCACAGGGTCCCACCGAAGGACCAAAGAGTACTGAGGCACGCTTTACAAGGATAGAGCATAGTCTAGAGACTATGATTGAGCTGTTTGCACAGGCTATGCAAGGTAGGCAGGGTCCGGATGTACAGACTGCTACTAGAGAAGCAACTGCTCCTGATATGCCTGCACAGCCTGTATAGATGAGACAGACCACAAATACTTCCACATGCACACCAGTTCAGGGTACGTCTTCTCTAGTTGCTCTATAACAGAGTGCTAGTGATTTGGGTTATGATTGTGAGTTGGATAGATTACGACAGTTTTAGAAGTTTAGATCGTCACCATTTAGCGGGGTAAAGGACCCAATAGCTGTTGAGGACTGGGTAAACGAGATCGAGAAACTACATAGATTCTTTCGATGCACGATAATCGAAAAGGTAACCTTTGTCGTGTTCATGTTGAAGTTAGCGGCAGAGCATTGGTGAAAATCCACTAGACCGATACTGAGGGCCCGGTATCTCTGAGATCAGTTGGGATATCTTTTTGGATGTATTCCGAAGGCAGTACATTCCGGATACGGCCTGAAGGAAGCGTCTGATAGAGTTCATGAGTTTGGTTCAGGGGAATCGAACAATCGATGAGTATGAGCCGAAGTTCATATCCTTAGGAAGATATGACCCGGACACGATGAGTAGTGAGACTAAAAAAGTTCGATAGTTTATAGATGGATTGAGGTCGACCATCAGATCCAGACTGGTTCTGTTAGATATCTCTATGTATGAGGAGGCAATGCGCATGGCGCAACTATGTGAACAGGATTATGAGAAGAATACCTCTGAGTTTGGCAAGATTAGCAAGGGTAGAGATAGAGATCGAAAGAGACCAATGAGCGATAGAGGTTTCAAATTTCGAGGAGGAAGGAGACTTTTTAGGAAGAAGCCACAAATCGAGTGTCACGACCATCTCTCTGTGTTCGTGACCTTTACCTTACCACTTACAGTTGGGCTGTGAGTCAACATCCAATCCATATCTCATACATTATAGTTTAATAAGTTCATACAAATGAAGTAGAATAGAAACTGGACTTTTATATATATGTACAGAAGCAATTACATCAGTTTCTATTATATACATCCCCCAAAATACAAAATACAAAATACAAATTGTATTGTGCATTAATTTACAGGATACAAAATTTTTTCATCTCAAGTGTATACCTCTCTATATAGCTGGATGACCGAAGAAACATGATAGCAGAGACGACTGTAGTGTACTCACTGCTGCTGCGTAGTATCTATGGAGGAGGAAATAAGGGGGTGAGCTAACACACTCAGTAAGAAAAATATGAAAGCAGATAGATAAGTACACTATCTACAAGCTAATATATATATATATATTATTCATACTTAATCAAACTTATGTGTACATCACGAATCCACATAACAAGTGTGTACATCAGATTTACGGACCTTACATCACTTATGATTCATATTACATAAACGAGTGTATACTTAGGGAATCATAAGGATTACATATGAAAATACGAGTCTTACATTCCTCCCCTCCTTAAGAAATTTGGTCCTCTAAATTAGAACCAAGTTACTCCTCAAAAAGTCGGGGGTAATTTTCTCGTATAGAGTTTTCCAACTCCCAAGTAGCTTCCTCTGAAGTATGGTGCTGCTAGAGAACCTTAATAAGCGGAATCGTCTTGTTTTGTAACACCTTTTCCTTCCTATCCACTATCCAAATTGGTTTCTCTACATATGACAAATCATTCTTGAGCTCCAATGGCTCATACCAAATCACGTGAGTTGGATCTGAATGGTACTTCTGAAGCATAGACACATAGAAGACATTATGAATGCCTGCTAGCTCTGGTGGTAATGCTAGCCTGTAGGCCTTATCTCCCATACGCTTCAGTATCTCAAATGGTCTAATATATCGAGGGCTCAACTTACCCTTCTTACTGAACCTCATAATCCCTTTGGAGGGAGAGACTTTCAAGAAAACTAAGTCACCTACAGAGAACTCTAGTGGCCTCCATTTCATGTCAGCGTAACTTTTCTGTCTGCTCCGAGTTATTCTCAATCTCTCACATATCAACTAAACAACCTTAGAGGCTTGCTATACCAAATCAGGAGCAAAAATTTTCCTTTCACCCACTTCTTCCCAACCAATTGGGGAACAACACCTTCTACCATACAAGACTTCATATGGTGCCATCCCGATACTTGAGTGGTAACTATTGTTGTATGAAAATTTGGCTAATGGTAGGTGATCATGCCAAAAGCCTTTAAAATCCATAACACTTGCTCTCAACATGTCCTCTAACTTCTGGATGGTTCTCTCTGATTGACCATCGGTCTGAGGATGGAAAGCATACTGAAACTCAATCGGGTTCCCATAGCTTCCTGAAATTGTTCCCAAAAGCGAGAAGTGAAGCGGGAATCCCTATCCGATACGATGCTCACTGGTACACCATGTAGCCTCACTATCTCCCGTACATACAACTCTGCCAAACTACTTAAAGTATCCATAAATTTCATAGCCAAAAAGTGGGTGGATTTTGTCAGTCTGTTAACCACTACCCAGATAGCATCATAGTTCCTTTTAGTCCTCGACAATCCCATGGTGACATGCTCCGATTTCCAAATTGGTACTGGTAGAGGCTGCAATAATCCTGTAGACTTCTGATGCTCTACCTTCACTTACTGACATATCAGACATCTTGTCACAAATTCTGCGATATCTCTTTTCATCCTTGACCACCAATACACTTTTCGAAGGTTCTGGTATATCTTGTTACTCCCTGGATGCAATGTATATATCGACGAATGAGCTTATGTCAAAATCAATCTCTTTAGCTCTGGGTCATTAGGAATGCAAATCCTACCTCTAAACCTCAGTAGGCCATCATCACTCACTAAGAAATTGACCACATCACCCCTCTAAATTTAACTCGCATGGTCCTCACATAGTAGATCGGCATGCTGGGCTTGGCGTATCTGGTTAATCAAATCCAGTTCCACTCACAGGCTAGCTATCACATAGTCTCTGTCAATATTAAGAGGGTCTATATCCAACCTGAGGTGAGCAAACTGTTCGAGCAGCTCATATTCCCTGACCATCATGTGCGATACCATTTTGAGGCTCTTTCTACTCAAGGCATCAGCCATAACATTAGCCTTCCCTGGACGGTACAGTATCTCGCACTCATAATCCTTTAGAAGCTCTATCCATCGTCTCTGCCTTATATTCAACTCTTTCTGTGAAAACAGATATCTGAGGCTCTTATGATCCGTATACACCTAAAATTTCTCACCGTATAAGTAATGGCGCCATATTTTCAATGCAAATACCACAGCTGCCAACTCTAAATCATGGGTCGGGTAGTTCCTCTCATGGTCTTTAAGCTGTCTGGATCCATAGGCTACTACCTTCCCGTCCTGTATTAACACACAGCCCAACCCCTGTCTTGAGGCATCTGTATACATTGTATAACTTCCTAAGCTGGTGGGTATGGTGAAAATAGGTGCGGTGGTCAGTCTATGCTTTAGCTCACAGAAACTACTTTCACACTTATCATCCCACTCGAATGCCACATTCTTTCGGGTGAGATGTGTCAACGGAGCAGCCAGCTTAGAGAATCCCTCGACAAATCGTCAGTAATAACCTGCTAAACCCAGGAAACTGCGGATCTTTGTAACATTCTTGGGTCTTTTCCACTGTATCACAGCCTCTATCTTAGACGTATCCATTGAGACATCGTCTCTCGAGACTACATGACCCAAAAATGATATCTCACTCAGCCAAAAATCACACTTGTTGAGTTTAGCATACAACTCCTGATCTCGGAGGGTTTACAACACTATTCTCAAATGTTGCTCGTGCTCTTCCCTGGACTTCGAGTACACCAATATGTCATCTATGAAGACAATCACGAATCTGTCCAGGTATGGCTTGAATACATCATTCATTAGAGTTATAAACACTGCAGGAGCATTCGTCAACCCAAATGGCATAACCAAAAACTCATAGTGGCCATAACGGGTCCGAAATGCTGTCTTGGGTACATCTCCACTTCGAATCCTCAATTAATGATATCAAGACCTCAGATTAATCTTTGAAAAAACCTGTGCTCCTTGCAACTGATCCAGTAGATCATCAATCCGTGGAAGGGGATATTTATTCTTGATGGTAGCCTTATTCAACAACCGATAATCTATACACAGTCGGAGACTCCTATATGTCTTCTTTACAAACATAACCGGTGCTCCCCAAAGTAATACATTCGGTCTGATGAACCCCTTGTCCAACAACTCTTGCAATTGCTTCTTTAGCTCCTCCAATTCAATCGGAGCCATTCTATACGGTGGCTTGGATATCGGTTCTGTTCCAGGCACCAAATCAATACAGAATTCCATTTCTCTATCTGGCGACAACCCTAGTAATTCTTTTGAAAAGACATCGAAAAATTCTCTAACCACTGGGATGTCAGCTAGTTTCGAGTGTGCCTTATCCAAATCAACCACATATGCTATAAAACCTTCAACATATTATAACCATATTTGATTAGTAAAATCATCCATCCTTGGAAATAATTTTCTACTTCTTTCATTACTTTGCAAATCGTACAACATACTTTTCAAGGATGGAAAATAGTACAGCCTTAGCATAACAGTCTAAAACAACATGGGTTGCAGCCAACCAATCCATTCCTAGTATTACATCGAAATCCTTCATAGCTAATAGGATAAGATCGGTCGACATGTCCTGTTCCCTTATGTTTAGCTTATAACTCTTACATAATATTTCGTCATTACATTGTCTCTCACTGGAGTGCTTATAAGTAAGATTCTACCTAAGGGTACATGTTTCACATGTTCACACAGTTTACATGCAAATGAAGGTAATATGAATGAATGCGTGGCACCAGGATCAATCAATACTAATTGTTTCAAATCAAAGACAAGGATGGTACCTTTAATCACATCCGAGGAAGCTTCTGCAGATGCCTCGTCCAATGTAAACACTTGCCATCGACCAACAACTTGCTTCCCTTTCTCTTCAGCTATGACCTTCCTCTTAGGTGTAAGTGTCTCAACCGTAGCCTTCTTTGACTCTTTGCCCTTCTGTGGGGCTGTATCAATCAATTCTGGGCACTAACGAGCTATGTGCCCCGATTTACCACACCTATAACACGATCTCATCGATAACGGGCATGGTCTACCCCCATGATATCTACCACATAACCTGCACTGCTCTGTGGTAGGTTGAGGTCTACTAATAACTATACCCCTCGATGCTATATGAACTGGAGGCGTCGCAGGCCTCTCTCGTACCTCCTCAATCTTAGGTCCCTTACTGAATAACCTTCAGCCCTTTCAGAACCCTCTGTCATCAACTGACCTCTTTCGGTCTCTATCTCTGCCTTTACCACTCCTACTCAACTCTGAGGCATGTAACTCATAATCTTGCTCACATAACTGAGCTCTGCGTACTGCCTTATCATAGGTGGTAATGTCCAATGGTGCTAATCGAGCTCTGATGGAAGGTCTCAGTTCCTCAAGAAATTTTTGAACCTTTCTGTCCTCGAGGCTCATAGTGACTGCATCATATTTACCTAGGGATGTGAATCTAGACTCATACTCATCCACTATTCGGTTCCCCTGAGTCAATGTCATAAATTCCATCTGTATCTTTCTCTGGGCAGTAGCTGGAATGTATTACCTCCTGAAGGATCCAAGAATATAGCCCATGTCACAATCGGGTGTCATGCACTCAACATCGGCTGTGTGGCCATCCACCAATGCTCAACCTCATCCTCTAGTACAAAAGCTGCAAAAGGAGACCTTCTCTGTGTCAAAGCAATGGAAGAATCGATAGAGCTTCTCCATACTATGTATCTAATGCTCTGCTACTACTAGGTTCTTCACCCCACTAAATGAAGGTGGTCCAAACTTTCGAAACTCTCTTAATCTACCCAGATCATAATCATACACTCTTTCACCACTAACCTGTTGTGGAGCTATAAGATCCTGAACCGGTGGGGAAATGTCCTGAACTGGAAGGGGTACAGGTATCTCTGCCTCTGCATCTCGAGGTCTCGGTGCAAGCTGTGCTGGCTCTTGCCTATCAGGTGTAGCAGCCTGACCAGCAGGGTTCTTCTGTCTACCCTCAAATCTGGCCATTACATGTGTAAACATCTCTATGATCGTTTCTACACTGCGCTATACGTTCCTCAGTAGCCTCACTAAGACCAGGTGGATCTCTACTAGAACTAGACCTACTGCGTCTCTCAGACTCATCTCTACGCCCTTGAGAGCGCGAACTCTCTCCTCTATGAGTACGTCATCTATCAGACATCCTGCATACTCAAAATAAATGTCTTAGTTACATTTTCCAGCTTGGTATACAGATCTGTATCCTAGTAATGCACAGTACTTTGGGGATGTATAATTTCCTAGATATGGATAGTGACTCACATCAAACCAACTCAGCTCTGATACCATTAATTTTGTCACGACCTTCTCTCTCTGTCCATGACCTTAACCGTACCACGTACAGTTGGGCTGTGAGTTAACATCCATTCCATATCTCATACATTATAGTTTAATAAGTTCATACAAATGAAGTAGAATAGAAACTAGACTTTTATATATATATGTGCAGAAGCGTTTACATCAGTTTCTATTATATATATCCTCCAAAATACAAAATACAATCTGTACTGTGCATTAATTTATAGGATACAAAATTTTTTCATCTCAAGTTTATACCTCTCTATACTGCTGGATGACCGTAGAAACACGATAGCAGGGACGACTGCAGTGTACTCACTACTGCGTAGTATCTGTGGAGAAGGAAATAAGGGGGTGAGCTAACATGCTCAGTAAGGAAACTATGAAAGCAGGTAGATAACTACACTATCTACATGCTAATATATATATATATTTATATATATATATATTTATATATATATATATATATTCATTTTCCTTATAAACATATGCATTCTTTTTAAAACAACTTCCATCGATGCGAAACCATTAATTCGCTAGATGGGTATATGCATATTCACAGAGCATCACACAACTTCACACAACATAATCTATTCACACAGTTCATACTTAGCAAATGCTTTACATTTAGCAAATCAATATATATTGAGACATAAATCATGAGTTATCATATCCCCAGACACACAACAATGGAAACATATGTCACCTCACACAGTAGTGACAATGTCGTATCACTCAGATACATAAAAGACTTATGGCCATAATCAGATTCCAGGCAACACTGATCAGGTGTGCGGGAACCCTATGCTTGGGGAGGCGGATCAACCATCCTTTCAACTCATACTCAAATCACGGCACATCGTACCCCATGGTTAACGCTCACGGTACATTATGCTCCCATGGATCCTTATCACCCATTTTCGTTGTCTCAAAATATCGTGCGAGCAGGTCTGTGCAAGACACATAGAAGTACACGACGGCTCTAGCACAGTTTTGTACTCATTACATCACATTCATGAACCACGTGCGAGCAGGTCAATGCAAGACACAACAATACATGACGGCTCTAACACGGTTTTACTTAACACACAACACAATCATAAAAACCTCGTGCGAGTAACTCAGCGTAAGACACACAACATACCTGAGGCATCGAGCACGGTATTACTAGAAAATTACATGCGAGTATAGTTAGAGCAAGACACACAGCAATACTCGAAGGCTCCAGCATGATTCCCAAAAATCTAGTGCGAGCATCTCGAGTGGAACACACAACATCACCCGAGGCATCGAGTACTCTTTTACTTTCTCTCAAAAATCCCTTTTTGAGAATAACATGCGAGCAGGGCTGGTTAATCTACCATTGCCACTAGGCTCCAACATAATGTCACATAGAAAAGAAATAGAAAGGGCTCCATGTACTGTCATGAGTGAGAGGGCACATCTCCCTTCAATCACTTGTTAGAAACATTTTGTGCAAACGGTTAAATCGGGAGCCCGTCTATTATCATTCTTTCTCAAAACGTTTGCAAAACCTCTTTTCACAATAATAACAAAGAAGTCATGCAACTCATACTCATAGACTTATTCTCATACGTAGTTTTTTACCTCGATATACTAATATCTATATACTCATCGCATACATTCGCACACAACAGGTAAGAAAACATATGTATAGCTATATCTAATAGCTTGCATAAGTCCCTTACCTCGAATTACGCTTGAATCACTTTCCTTCGATTTTCACTTCTCGTGATTTGTCCTATCGACTCCAATTATATCCTTTGGAGCTGAAATTGTGTATTGTACACATCGGTATATTGTCATATACTTCATTTCACTTGCATGATATTCAAATCAATACCTTTGGCCATTTATATCTCATTTGGCCTCGTTACATCATTATCGGACCTTACTCTTTCATAAGTTCATTTCGAGTATATAACTCATTTTCAAGAATCTCTCAGACTCCTCGAGTCTATTGATTAGTATTGAACCGGTATTAAGCTTATAATACCTCAAGTTCATCATTTCATTTCATTTTGGCATTTCATTTTGGCATTTCATCGGATACCTCATATACTCACTTTCAGCCATTATTGTTTCTAGCATAAGGATTTCACCAAACTATTATACAAGAATATATACATGCTCAATAACACCTTTACATGCTCAAATCTCCATTAAACCATGCCTACTAATCTTTCTCTCATTAGATCTATTCTAGGTCATATTTTTGGTTTAAGTATCTTTATCACATTTCAACCATCAATCTACATACCAGTCAACTCATACAAGTATATAAATTAACATACATGAGATTGATGCATTGAAATCTTACCAATCTCAACTTTTCTCATTTTTCATAACTTTGAGGAAGAACTCCTTTTCTCCTTTTCTCCTTCGATTCAATGATTCTACCTCTCGTTACCGACTATGTTGTTCTTCTCCACTCTATGAACAACTTTGATGTAATAAGCTTTTCTTCAATCTTAGTGGAAGGTGTTGATAGTCTAGAGAAGAAAGTTAGGTCACTTTGCTTTAAAAATGGAAATGTTTGATGTTGCTTTCGTGAAATGCATTTCAGCAGTCCTGTTTATCGATCTCTATAAGTGAGGGATCGATTTGCTACTGCTTTTAGCTTCTCAGAAATCAGTTTTCAAGCTTGAGAGATCGATCTGTTGAAGAGCATGAGATCGATCTTAGCTAGGCAGAAAGCTCCACAGATCGATCTGGTAGGGAAATGAGATCGATCTACTTCTGGCCGAGGCATAAGGAGATGGTTTTCTTGGGGATGAGATCGATCCTGGCTTGGCAGAGGCTTACTGAGATTGATCTGGCTTGAAGGAGAAATCGATCTCCCCTTGCTTTGTTGCCTTCTTAGCTAAATTTCATCCCAATTTGCCCATGTTAACTTTATTTCAATTCACATCACTACTCATTTTGCATTCAATCCACATTTTTCACTTTCAAAGGTCCATTTCTTATTATTCAAAGTTAATCAAACTTGTGTGTACATCACGAATCCACATAAAAAGTGTGTACATTAGATTTAAGGACCTTACATCACTTATGATTCATATTACATAAACGGGTGTATACTTAGGGAATTATAAGGATTACATATGAAAATACGGGTCTTACATCGAGGATATATGAGAGAGGACTATTATACTTCCTGTGTATTCGGCCATAGCACTAGCAAAGGGCACATTTATTGGAGGACCACGACCTACTACAGATCAGTGTAGTAAGTGTGGTAGGTACCATGGTAGTAGGCATTGTCAGGTTACTACTGGAGCATGTTACCGATGTGGTAAGGTAAGACATCTAATGAGGAGTTACCTGAAGATTATTGAGACTACCTCACAGAAGGGAAAAGAGCCAGAGGGAGCATCTACTGATACCTCTACTCCGAGAAGGAGAGCTACAGCTGAGGAGAAAGGGAAGCAGTTGGTTGGTCGAGGGCAAGTACATGCATTGAACCAGGACACCGCAGATGCTTCAGCGAATGTGATTAAAGGTACTATCCTAATTTTTGATCTTGAAGCATTTGTTTTGTTCGACCTTGGTGCCACGCATTCATTTGTATCGCCTTCATTTTCATATAAGTTGTTAAAGTATGTGAAGTTTACACCGTTAAGTAGAATGTTACTAATTAGTACACCTTTAAATAATAATCAGCTAGTTGAGTATGTATTTAGAGACTGTAAGCTAAAGAATATGTCATCCAATCTGTCACGACCCTCAGTCTACCAAAAATCACTACCAATTTTTCATTTATTATTTAATCCATTTCTTACCTTACTCTGATCGGGAATAGCTATACCACCAACAGTTAGGCTGTGTATCGGTGTAAATCTCATCCAACCATACCATTTCAATTTACATTTTATTTAAAGGTGTGAATAGCTATACCACCAACAGTTGGGCTGTGTATCGGTGTAAATCTCATCCAACCATACCATTTCAATTTTCATTTTATTTAAAGGTAAACACTATCATTTCTCAAATCAGAGTTGCGATTTACAAGTGTTTGCAATTCTTTACATCCCCAAAAGTTACATTCAAAATATTACTGTGCTATTGCATGTGTAGCTACAAAACTGTACAAATGTGTATACCTTTATATGATGTGATGTAGCAGACTCCAAAAATCAAATCCTCAGTCACTCTCAATCTACTGAAAGTGCTCTGTAGAGGGGGAAAATAAGGGGGTGAGCAAACCACGCGCTCAGTAAGGCAATCATGCTAGCAGGTAGATAACTGTACTATCTACATGATCTTGATGCCATGCATAAAACCAAGCAATTACTCGTCATACCAAAAAACATCAGTTCATGCGTGTTCATGATATATAAAACAGTTCATGCTGTTCAAATCAGAGCACAAGTCATAAATAAAGCATGAAAAATCATCATGCACAAATCGTAAATAAAGCATGGAAAATCATCATGCCAGGTGCACTTAAAAATAATTCATACTTAACACAAATCAGCATTCGTTAGGACTCAGCCTCTCCCTTGGACTGTCCTAACCCACAAAACCATTTAAAAACATGGATTCATCATAAACCATGTGACATGTGAGACTAGGCAAATAATAATAATGGTAATAACTAGGACTATGGCCATATCCTCTGTGATCCCAGAGATGCATGGTAAGAATTTTTTCATATTTGTTGAAAACTTGCATTAAGGTGTGCATGGATGATTTCACAGTGCGTGGTGACTCATTTGATGAGTGCTTAAATCATTTGACGAGTGTGCTTGAGCGTTGCATTGAAACTAATCTAGTGTTGAATTCTGAAAAATGTCATTTCATGGTAGAATAAGGCATTGTTTTAGGGCATGTAGTTTCATCCAAGGGCATTAAAGTAGATAAGGCTAAGATTGATTTGATTTTGAGCTTACCTTACCCCACTAGTGTGAGGGAAGTGCGTTATTTTCTTAGTCATGCAGGTTTTTACTACCGATTTATTAGGAACTTCTCGAAGACAGCACTACCATTGTCGAAGTTGTTATAAAAGGATGTACCCTTTGAATTCGATGAAGAGTGCAAGGCAGCTTTCGATGAATTAAAGTCATCTTTGACTTTTGCCCCTATCATTCGACCATCAGATTGGGAGTTGCCTTTCGAAATCATATGCGATGGAAGCAACTATGCTGTGGGGGCTGTTTTAGGACAGCGGGTAGTCAATCAGTCCCATGTGATCTATTATACGTCAAGGACGCTCAACCCAACTCAGTGCAATTATTCCACGACCAAAAAATAGCTTTTGGCTATTGAATTTGCTTTAGATACGTTTTGATCTTACTTGCTTAGGACTAAAATTGTTGTGTTTTCTGACCATGCATCGTTGAAGTACCCTTTGACGAAAAAAAGGCGAAGCCAAGGTTGATTTGGTGGATTCTTCTATTGTAAGAGTTTTATCTCAAGATCAAAGATAAGAAGGGGACAGAAAACCTAGTAGGCACACCACTTGAGCCGATTGGTGAGAGAAGAAAATCTAGTGTCATTGCAAGAAACTTTCCCTACAATGCAAGGTATGACCCTTTGGTATGCTGACTTGGTAAATTATTTGGTTACTAAGGTCATACCTTAAGATTTGAATAGAGCTAAAAAAATAAAATAAAAAGTGAGGCTAAATACTATGTATGGGATGAACCACATTAGTGGAAATATTGTTCTGATCAAATTATTAGAAGGTGCAACCTTGATTCGAAAATTCAATCTGTCCTTACTTTTTGCCATGCATATGCCTGTGGGGGTCATTTTGGGCCAAAGAGAATAGTTAGGAAGGAGTTAGATTGTGATTTTTATTGGCTTACTTTGTTTCATGATAGTTACGTGTTCTGTAAAAATTATGAACGATGTCAAAGGATATAGAGCTTAAACCGTAGGAATGAGATGCCTCAAACTCCTATACTTGTGTGTGAAATCTTTTATGTGTGAGGTATTGTTAGCACTGAATTTTATATATGTTTAGGACCCTTTTACTTAGTTATTTGATTTGTTCTTTGCAATATTAGGTATGTTTTATGTGTTTGGTGTACTTGTGCAGGAAAAAGAATAATTTGGAGAAGTTAAGGCTTTTGTAGCTGGTTCTGATGATTTCGTGAAGAATTAAAGTTACAGGGTGTTGATCATGACTTATGCTGCAGCAATAGAAGAAACTGGACAGTGTAGAGCAAAATTGAGGAATTAATACCATTGTCGCAACATAGCAGTCTGATTAGGGCAACACTGTTTTGCCACGTGGCCTTTTGTGATTTAGTATTTAGAAAACTTATAAATAGTTTTTTTATCAGAATTTCGAAGGAGGCTGCTGCTCAAGACTTCAAGATTAATTTAGCTCCATTAAAACTCCATCTTTTTGACCTTTTTCATCGTATTTGTTCTTGGGATGTTGGTTTTGATTTATTGGATGTTTATTATGATGTCTAGGAACTAAACTTCTTTTTCCTAGAATCGATGTAACCAACTTTAGGCACATTGCAATTACTTTGTGATGTCATTTGAATGATTTCAATTGTGTTTATTTAATCTACTTGTTCTTAATGCTCTAGTTGATTGACCACCAATTAGATGAATTAGTATAAGAATCCGGCACTCGAGAGAGGAGATTGTTTATATACACAAGGGTAGATTAACATAGGACATTGTTAGATCGAGAGGTTGACAATTCTTATGAGCCATAGAGAAACAGATTACTATTACTTAATGAACCCTATTATTTGATTCTGAATCAAGAGGTTAGGATTAGGTAAATTGGGTATGACTGTTTAAAACTCGAGAGAGATAAACAGGAAATAGTTTCGGCTATAAACAATTTTAAATCAAAAGAACAATTGATCAAAGGAGTTGCATGAACCCTAGTTAGGTGAAATCAGTTTCTAGGAATATTTTGCTATTGATATTTTCATTCGTAATTATTATGATTTGCTTTAATTAATTTGTTTCGTAGTTAACAGTTAGGATAGTTAAATAGGATTTTAACCAACATTCATTAATTTTCTAAATAAAGCTCAAGGTTGTTGATTACAGTGATTAGCGGTAGACACAGTTCTCTGTGGGACGATACTCATATTTACTCTATACTCGAAAATTGACATGTGCACTTGCAGTAGTGTTCCATTGAGGACAATAAGTTTTCTGACACCGTTACCGAGAAACAGTTGTCTAGTTTCTCATTGACACTGTTCCCCAATAGCCTTTACTTTAATTTAGATTTTTATTTTTGTTTTAATTTAGTATCTACGATTTTTTTAGGTGAATGGTAAAAACTCGTAGCAGTGGAAGTGCAGATATAAAAGAGTTAGATCCAGAGCTTGAGAGAACCATCAGACAAATTCGCTAGAACAGATTTGAAGAGAAAGATCGAAATTTAATCATGGCCGATGATAATCAGCAGCAGCTAGCTATACGCGATTATTTCACCCCAGTTGTGAGTCAAAATTTTGCTGCTATAAGAGAGATTCCTGTGAACTGCAACAACTTTGAATTGAAGTCGACATTGATCAACATGGTTATGCAAAACCATTTTGGAGGTTCTGCTATGGAGGATCCTAATACACATTTGACAAGTTTTCTACAGATTTGTAGCACCATTAAGATTAATGGAGCCTCTGACGATGCTATTCGGCTAAGGTTATTTCCTTTCTCTCTTCGGGATAAAGCCTTGAGTTGGTATCAAAATCTACCAGCAGGAAGCATTCCGACATGGGCAGTGATGGCACAGAAATTCTTGGCAAAGTATTTCTCACCAAGAAAGATTATGCAGATGAGATTAGAGATTGCCCAGTTCACACAGTTAGATGAAGAGCCATTACATGAGGCATGGGAGCGATTTAAATAGTTATTGCGTAGATGCCCTCAGCATGGATATGATGAAGGAAACTAGATACAGGTTTTCTACAGAGGCATGACTCCGCAGATAAGAACTACTGTGGATGCCTCAGTAGGAGGTTCACTATGGTCTAAGACACCTGATCAGGCTATGCAGTTACTTGAGGAGATGGCTATAAACAACAGACAGTGGTCAGGTGAAAGAGCTAATGTCAGAAGAGTAGTAGGTATGCATGAGTTAGATACGCAGACAGCCATTCTAGCAAGACTTGAGCATATTTTGACACAAATGGCTTCAATGGGTATACAAGGGCCGCAAGCTGTGATTCATCCTGACAACGCAAATCCTAACTTGATAGGGACAGATTTGGAGTAGGTGAATTATGTTAATAATCGTAACTTTGGTTTTCAGGGAAATCGGGTTCCAAACTATTACTAGCTAGGATTTAGAAACCATGAGAATCTATCTTATGGTAATTCTAAGAATGTTCTAAACCCACCAACAGCAAGTAACAGCAATATAAGATTCAATAACTAAGGGAATCCCTAAGGTTATGGTGGAGTTAGAAGGAACGAATTTGAGGAGTTCATGGTTGAAACTAGAACACGATTTAGCAAAACTGATGCATGGTTAGACACTATGGAAGCTAAAGTGTCAGAGATGAGTACTAGTCTTGGTGCACAGATGAAGTTTGTTGAGACTACTTTGGGATAGTTAGTTGCAGCTATCAGTTCTTTGAATGAAAGAGGTAAGTTTCCAAGTGATATAATGCTAAATCTAAAAGAACACTGCAATGCTATATCTTTGAGAAGTGGGAAAACCTATGAGCGACCAAAGGTAGCAGAGAAAGAAGAAACTGCGCCAATCACTGAGGTGCAGAAGAAGCAGGCCGAACCTGTTGTGTTAAATGATGTCGAATCAGAAACGGTTAAACAGGGAGTTGATTCTAAACCTTTTAGTAAACTTTTCCCTGATAATCCTCCTTTGTTGAAACCATCTATTCCTTATCCTCAAGCTTTGTATAAAAGGAAGATTGAACTGAGTTTAAGAAATTTCTAGATATATTTAAGAAATTACATATTAACATTCTATTTGTTGATGCCTTGCAGCAGATGCCGCATTATGCGAAATTCATGAAAGAGGTGCTGTCAAAGAAATAGAGACTTGAGGATTATGAAACTGTTAACTTGACAGAGGAATGCAGTGCGATTTTGCAGCAGAAGTTACCACAAAAATTGAAAGACCCTGGAAGCTTTACTATTGCATGCAAGATTGGAGGATCGAAAGTGGGTAAGGCATTGTGTTATTTAGGTACTAGCATAAATTTAATGCCTTTATCTATTTTCAGGAGCCTAGGTCTTGGAGATGTGAAGCCGAACACTATAACACTGCAACTAGCGGATAGATCGATTACTTATTCCAGAGGTATAGTAGAAGATGTACTTGTTAAAGTTGATAAGTTAATTTTTCCTATCGATTTTATAGTTTTAGATTATGAAAAGGACAGAGAAATTTCGCTTATACTTGAGAGACCATTCCTTACCACTGGGAGAGCACTAATCGATGTTCAGAGAGAGCAATTAACCTTGAGGATGAATGATGATTCGATTATGTTCAACATCTATAAGGCGATGAAATTCGCTGATGAGCCAGAGACTTGTAAGTTGATTGAAGTGGTGCAGAGTTGTGTACGAGAAGTTGGAACTAAGGAAGCACCAACTGATCCTATGGCTTAGTGTCTGGTAAATTCAGTTTCTAATTTAGATGATGAATTATCAACTGATGAAATTAAAAGTTGTGTTGCTACTTTGGAAGCTAACCCATTAGAAAGTGTGACTACAATAACTAAGGAAAAGATTGACAAGTCGCAGGTAAGTGAGAAAAAAGAAGGCAAAACCGAATTGAAAGAATTACCATGCCATTTGAAGTATGCTTTCTTAGGTGATGATAGTACTTTTACTGTGATTATTTCATCATCTTTATCTGCTGTAGAGGAAGACAAGTTGCTTAGAATCTTAAGAGAGCACAAATCAGCAATTGGATGGTCCATTGCTGACATCAAAGGAATTAGTCCGTCCGTTGTGATGCATAAAATTCGGTTGGAGGAAAATCATAAACCCTCTATTGAACCACATAGAAGACTGAATCCAGAAATGAAAGAAGTTGTTAGAGCTGAGATTTTAAAGTTATTAAATGCTGGTATTATATATGCGATATCTGATAGTTCTTGGATGAGTCCTGTGCAGGTTGTGCCTAAAAAGGGTGGAATTACAGTAGTTCATAACACCAACGATGAAATCATATCCACCAGAACGGTAACAGGTTGGAAAGTCTACATCAATTATAGGAAGCTGAACAAAACTAATAGGAAAGACCACTTCCCACTTTCGTTCATTGACCAAATGTTAGATAGACTAGTTAGGCACAGTTATTATTGCTTTTTAGACGACTACTCGGGCTATAACTAGATTGCGATAGCCCTAGAAGATCAAGAGAAAACAACCTTCATTTTCCCATATGGAACTTTCGCATATAGGAGGATGCCTTTCGGTTTGTGTAACGCCCCTGCAACCTTCCAGAGATACATGATGTCGATCTTCGTTGACATGGTTGAAGAGATAATGGAAGTCTTCATGGATGACTTCTCGGTATTTGGTAAGACTTTTGACCAATGTTTATCTAATTTGGCACTTGTTTTGTAGAGATGTGAAGAGACGAATCTCGTCTTAAATTGGGAGGAGTATCAATTTATGGTGCAAGAAGGAATCATCATTGGACATAAAATTTCAGCTCACGACATTGAGGTGGATAGAGCTAAAGTTCGCTGCTATTGAAAAGCTTCCCCCTCTAAAATCAGTCAAAACTGTAAGGAGCTTTTTGGGACATGCAGGCTTCTATCCTAGATTTATCAGGGACTTTTCAAAAATCTCAAAACCTTTATGTAATTCATTAGAAAAAGATGCTAATTTTGTCTTTGATGATCTTTGCTTGCAGGCATTTGAAAAGATCAAGAAGGAGTTTATTTCTGCACCTATTATGATCGCACCTAATTGGACAGAACCGTTTGAACTGATGTGCGACGCGAGTGATTTTTCAATTGGAGCAATCCTTGGGCAGAAAAGAGACAAGATTTTTTGGGTTATCTATTACTTAAGGAGGACCTTAGATGAAGATCAGAAAAATTACACAACAGAGAAGGAGATGCTTGCAGTTGTACATGCATTCGACAATTTCAGACCATACTTAATTGGGAGCAAGGTCATTGTCTATACAGACCATGCCGCTATTTGGTATCTATTTACGAAGAAGGATGCCAAACCCAAACTTATTAGATGGATCTTGCTTTTGCAAGAATTTGATTTCGAGATCATGGACAAAAAGGGATTAGCTGATCATTTGTCTAGGTTGGAGGAATCTGAAATTCAGTAAGAATAGCCTATTCAAGAGGATTTTTCAGATGAAACAATAATGAAGATTGATGCAAATCTGCCCTAGTTTACAGACATAGTGAATTACTTAGCCGAAAGATTAAATCCAAGTGGTTTAACTTATCAACAGAGGAAGAAATTCTTCCATGATGTCAACTCGTATTTTTGGGATAACCCTCTGCTGTTTAAGAAATGTCCAGACTAGATTATAAGAAGGTACGTGCCAGAAGACGAAGTTTAGGAAATTCTGCGTCACTGTCATGCTGCAGCTTATGGAGGCCATTTTTGTGCAGAACGTACAATAGCAAAGGTGCTGCAATCAGGTTTTTATTGGCCTAGTGTGTTTAAAGATAGCTACATGTTTGTAAAAACATGTTACAGATGTCAAAGGGTTGGAAACATTTTAAGAAGGCATGAATTACTTTTAACAAATATTCTAGAAGTGGAAATCTTTGATGTATAGGGTATCGATTTTATGGGGTCGTTTCCTCCATCTTTTGGGAAGCTATACATTCTCCTTATTGTTAATTATGTCTCTGAGTAGGTGGAGGCAATAACAACACCAACAAATGATGCAAAAGTGGTGATTCGATTTCTACACAAGAATATTTTGACAAGGTTGGTACTCCAAGGGCTATCTTGAGTGATGAAGGCACTCATTTCTATAACAAAGTCTTCAGTGGTTTGATGTCAAAGTATGGAATTCGACATAAAGTAGCTCTCAGTTATCATCTGCAGACAAATGGTCAAGCTAAAATTTCAAATCGAGAACCGAAGTTGATCTTGGAGAAAACTGTAAATCTGAATAGAAAAGATTAGGCTAACAAGTTAGATGATGCGCTTTGGGCATACAAAACAGCCTATAAGACTCCAATTGGGATGTCTCCCTATAGGTTTGTATTTGGTAAGGCATGTCATCTACCTATAGAGCTTGAGCATCGAGCTTACTGGGCCATTAAGAAGCTCAATTTTGACTATGACGAAGCTGGAGCAAATCGGTTACTCCAATTGAATGAGCTTGATGAGCTGAGGAATGAGTCCTATAACAATGCAAGGATTTATAAGGATATGACCAAGAGATCACATGACAAGATGATAATGAGACGAGAATTCAGTCCTGGACAGCAAGTTCTCTTGTATAATTCACGGCTCAAATTATTTCCTGGCAAGTTGAAGTCAAGGTGGTCAGGACTGTTTGTGATACGCCAAGTTTTCCCATATGGAGCAATTGAGCTGAAGCAAACGGATGAGAGCTTGTTCAAGGTCAATGGGAAGCGTTTGAAGCATTATTATGGAGATGGGGTGCATAAATTAGAAAACATTCCCCTTAATAAGCCAAATTGAGGAGACTGGAAGAAGTCTGGCTGAAGACTTAAAATTAAGCACTTTTGGGAGGCAACCCAATTTTTGTTTTTAGGATTTTTAGTTTTTAAATTCTTTTTATTTTTATTTGATTTTAGTAGTGTGTTTTTATTTTTAATTTATTTAATTAGGTTGTGTTTTATTTTGCAGGCATATGCATAAGAAGAGCACTGTTTGGAAGTTTAATTGTCATGGTTTTTCAAGAAAGAATGCTGGGTGTGTGAATGATGAAAAGAAAAGAAAAAAATTTTGCAAGGGCTTTAGTAGCTTAAGGGTGGACGACCAAGTCAAGGAAAGAAAAGAAAATGGTTTTTCAAGAAAAAAAAGTGAAGAGGTACATGAATAGTAACTAAGCTGGAAGACAAAAGCTTTAAACTGAAGAAGTGGGGGCTGATTGATGTAAGGGATGGTAAGAGAAAGAAATTTGCAAAGTCAAAAAGTCACGAATAAGAAAAAGGAAGAGAAGAAATTCGATCAAAGAAAGAAAGGATGGGGTGAGTGGAATACACATGGCAAGGTTTTATTGGAGTATAGGATTACCTTATCCTTTCAAATTGAAAACAAATAACCCTACCCACACAAATAGCAAAGGGCGGTTGAACTACACACTCTTCGACTCTCTCTTTTTCTTATTCTTTCATCTTTCTTTCTTTGCTCTCTTAAAAGTATAAGGACAAACCCCACAACCATTATTTTTTCTCTTCTAATATTGTTGTTTTGTGCTGCTTTGGAGTTTTCTCCAATGAATTTTGGTGGTGAAATCTCTTAGTGGACCCGAAAGCTTTGGGGGAAGGAAGAAAGTGTTTTATTGTCGGATTGTTTAGGTGATAAAGACGTAAAGTGGTCCAAATCAATCCTATGTGGCTTTAATTTCATGTATTTTTCTTCTTTCTACAGTAGTTTTTGATCCTCTAGAGGCTATTTTATTAGCTCTAACAATTTGGATTTTGAAGCCGTTTTTCGGTTTGTTTGAACTTTGCTGGAGTGATTTGGTTTGTGAAGAGATTTTTGGGTTTGTTTTGTGTTAGTCTGATTTGGTCTTGTTGAGATTTTTACTTGTTGATTTGTGAGCTAATTGGTGGATAATGGCACCTAAGACCAGAGCTAGACGAACCCTGGAGAGTTCTAGTCAGGCCACTGATAGTTCGACCCTATCTCCACAAAGGGAAGAGCCTGTAGTTACCGATTATGATCCCTCTCGGTTTGTGAATAGTTAGGCAGCAGCAAATTTTAAGAAAATCATGGATAAAAACATGATTATTGAGAGGAGCTTTAGGCTTGACATTGGTGGCCGGATTATGTATTCTGAATATCTGAGGGATTTCGGTTTGTTGAAATTAGCAGGGCAACTAGAAGATGCTATCCTTGATGTGGTTCGTGAATTTTATGCAAATGCCATGGAGAGCACTCATTCTACTTCAGAAGTTAGGGGTGTTCTTGTTCCCTAGAATGCGAATGCCATTAATTTGCATCTGGACCTTCCGCAAGGGGTACAAGATGAGTATGCCAGTTATGTAGCAACACTACACACTGATTATGATAAGCTGGTCTGTGTCATTGACGAATTGACACTCCTATACACCCATTGGCAAAAGAGGCCGAAAACTGAATCCATGTTGTTCTCGTCCAACCGACTTCAATGCGGTATTCATGAATGGTATGATTTTATCTATTCTAGAATCATACCCACCACCCATAAAAGTAGTGTCGATGTGGACAGAGCAGCTCTACTTTATTGTATTCTGACAGGAAAGATTGTTGATTTTAGAGCTATTATTTTTCGGTCCATGCAAGAGTTCATACGTAGAGAGAATAGAAGGGGTTTACCTCACCCTTCCTTGGTTTGTGGACTCTGTAAGAAGTATGGAATGTATTGGACTGAACTTGAACCGAGATTGGCAAGGAAATCTCCTATCACTTTCAGAAATCCAAGAGTACCTTTGATTCAGCAAGAAGCTGCTACTCCTGTTGCACCACCACCACCTTCTGTTGACACTTCTGCTGGCCCATCAGTTGAACCTTCCACCACTCTAGGTTCCATTGAGACTTTGCTTCATGAGATTAAAGAGTTACAGATGAAGGTGAGAAATAATGACCGAGATTACTAGACTTTCTTTAAGTATGCCGCCACTTACAATCGATCATTGGTACAATACCTCAATCTGAGGGGTCGTCAAGGAGAGGTGGAATTTCCCTTCCCACCAGAAAGGTGTATGCCACAGCAAGGAGATGCAGCTAATAATGAGATGGAAGAAGATGTACCCGAGGACACTGATGCTAAGGTCGACCCCAATGAGGATGATGACAGATAGACTACTCCCAAGGAAGTCCTCTTTGACACTTTTTCCTATCTTTTCATTGAGGACAATAAAAGTATTAAGTTTGGGGGAGTTATGTTTGTGCTTTGAGTGTTGTGCTTTGTGTGCATGTTTAAATAATTTTAGTAGTTATTTGTTTCGTGTTTGTATGTTTGTGTGACAATTATACTCGGTTTTAAAGGTTAGTTTTCTAGATTGTGGCTGAAGATGGATATTACAAGAAAGTATTAACTTTTGATTAAATGGATGATTTTATTATTTGAGTATTGGCATGTGGATAGAAAGCTTCACTTGAATCTTTTCACTTAAATTTATGCATTAATCATATTCAGTCTATGTACTTATTGTGTTGATTTGTGAAACCAAAAAGACTCTAGAATTTGATTATTTACTACTTGAGGCGAAATTGATAGACCATGCATAATTAGGAAAATGATCTAGGCCATTTTTGTTTTGAGATTAAGTCTTTCAAGCCTACCCAATTATATTAATCTTTTGGAAAACCCTTTGATCCTAATTTTTCCATTTTATTGTTATCTAACCATATTACAAGCCATGGCCTAATTGTTTAATTATCCTTTTCTTTTGGTCCCTTACTTGAAGTGCTATTAATCATTTTTTTTGGATTGGGGGATGAGCTCAAAAGAAAATAGGGGTGGTTTGTTAAAAAACAGAAGAAGTTTGTTCTCGGGTTTTGATGTAAATTGAGTGTCATATTCAAGTTACAAGTAGTGAAAAATCTTAAGTTTAGGGGTATGACACTGTTAAAAAAAAAGAAATCAAACTCGAAAATGAATGAAGTTGGGTAGTGATTCATGAGCTCAAAACAAATTAAGTCCAAGGGTGATTATAGTGCTTTAGGTGGATTGAACTTCATGTTATATCCTTTATCCCACCTAAACCCGAGCCTTACATTGCAACCCTTGAAAAGTCCTTTTGATTCTTGGTTATGCATGAGTCTTTATTAGTGGAGAGTAGTAGTTAATTCAAGCATATGAAGTCTTGTGTTTAATTCTTATTTAGGTTTTGCATTAACACTTGAGTGCATGAATTTGAGTAAATGATTGTATACACACACACAAGTGAAAAGTGAAGAGTGAATGGGGGATTGGTTTGTTTTGGTTGGCTTGAACAATATAAATCTGAAATTTGTCTTAAGTTGAGAACCTTGTGAATTCTTGAGGAAAATCCCAACTTAGTATAACAAGCATGAGAGCTGAGTATAGTCTTTATTTGTTTTATGTCTAGTATGTCTTTGCTTGAGGACAAGCAAATTTCTAAGTTTGGGGGTATTTGTTAGTACTGAATTTTATATATGTTTAGGACCCTTTTTACTTAGTTATTTGATTTGTTCTTTGCAATATTAGGTATGTTTTATGTGTTTTGTATACTTGTGTAGGAAAAAGAATAATTTAGAGAAGTCAAGGCTTTTGGAGCTGGTTCTGATGATTTCGTGAAGAACTGAAGTTACAGGGTGCTGATCGTGACTTACGCTGCAGCAATAGAAGAAACTGGACAGTGCAGAGCAGAATTGAGGAATTAATACCATTGCCGCAACATAACAGTTTGATTAGGGCAACATTCTTTTGTCACGTGGCCTTTCGCGATTTAGTATTTGGAAAACTTATAAATGGTCTTTTTATCAGAATTTCGAAGGAGGCTACTGCTCTAGACTTCAAGATTAATTTAGCTCCATTGAAACTCCATATTTTTGACCTTTTTCACCATATTTGTTCTTGGGATGTTAGATTTGATTTCTTGGATGTTTATTATGATGTCTAGGAACTAAACTCCTTTTTCCTAGAATCGATGTAGCCAACTTTGGGCATATTGCAATTACTTTGTGATGTCGTTTGGATGATTTCAATTTTGTTTATTTAATCTACTTGTTCTTAATGCTCTAGTTGATTGGCCACCAATTAGATGAATTGGTATAAGAATCCGGCACTCGAGAGAGGGGATTGTTTATATGCACAAGGGTAGATTAACATAAGACATTGTTAGATCGAGAGGTTGACAATTCTTATGAGCCATAGAGAAACGGATTACTATTGCTTAATGAACCCTATTATTTGATTTTGAATCGAGAGGTTAGGATTAGGTAAATTGGGTATGACTGTTTAAAACTCGAGAGAGATAAACAGGAAATAGTTTCGGCTATGAACAATTTTAAATCAAAAGAACAATTGATCAAAGGAGTTGCATGAACCCTAGTTAGGTGAAATCGGTTTCTAGGAATATTTTGCTATTGATATTTTCATTCGTAATTATTGTGATTTGCTTTAATTAATTTGTTTCGTAGTTAACAATTAGAATAGTTAAATAGGATTTTAACCAACATTCATTAATTTTCTAAATAAAGCTCAAGGTTGTTGATTACAGTGATTAGCGGTAGACACAGTTCTCTGTGGGACGATACTCATATTTACTCTATACTCGAAAACTGACCTGTGCACTTGCAGTAGTGTTCCATTTAGGACAACAGGTATTAACTTTATGGGTCCATTTCCTCATTCCTTTGGGTTTGTTTACATTTTACATGCTGTTGATTATGTGTCGAAATGGGTGGAAGCAAAGGCCACCAAAATTGACGATTCGCAAGCTGTTGCAGGTTTTATTAAATCTAACATTTTCAGCAGGTTTGGCATACCAAGAGCATTGATTAGTGATCAGGGGACTCTTTTTTGTAATCGATCAATGGAGACCTTGTTAAAGAAGTATGGAGTCCTGCATAAAACCTCCATAACTTACCATCCCCAGATGAATGGACAGGCCAAGGTGTCTAATAGGGAAGTCAAGTTGATCTTAGAGAAAATAATGAATCCAAACAGAAAAGACAGGAGTCTTAAACTTGACGACGCTTTGTGAGTAGGACAGCATATAAGACGGCTATCGGGATGTCCCCGTATAGGCCAATTTTTGGTAAGTTATGTCATCAGCATGTAGAGTTAGAACACAAGGCTTATTGGGCAGTTAGACGATGCAACATGGACCTACAGCAGGCCGGTTTGGAAAGGAAGTTGCAGTTGCAGGAATTGGAGGAAATTCGACTTGAGGCCTATGAGAACTCACAAAATTACAAGGAGAAGACTAAGGCATTTCATGATAAGATGATGATTAGGAAGCAATTTGTGATTGGCCAAAAAGTCTTACTATACAACTTCAAAATTGAAGTTCATACCTAGCAAGTTACGTTCCCGTTAGATTGGACCCTTTCTTGTTATTGATGTATTTCCTCATGGTGTAGTTGAGATTCAAAGTATAGAAACCAACAAGGTGTTCAAGGTTAGCGGGCATAGACTCAAGCCATATTACAAGGGTTTTCAAGCACACACAGTTGAAGAGGTGCAGTTAAGAGATGTGGTCTACTTGGTGTGAAGGAAGTTGTATTGTCGAGCCGAAAATATTAACCAAAGGCGCTGCATGGGAGGCAACCCATGAAACCCAGATTTGATCTCTCACCCTATCTCTTTTAATTTTACTTGTTTGTTATTTGTTTTAATGATGTGCTTTACATTGGTGACAATGCAAGATCTAAGTGTGGGGGGAGAATTAAGGATTTTTGAATTTTTACATTAAAAAAAAAATTCTTAGTGCATGTTTAGGTGTTTTCTATCACTGAAAGTTTTGTATTTATCATGAAATTGAATCAACTGGATTTGAAAGGAGCATAACACAATTAAATTGATTGACTTTTCATCTTGAAATTTGTTGATTAAGTCATTAATTTCAGAATGTTGGTAAATTGAATTGGTAGACTTTAAACCTGTGAGATTTTGAGCTTATAGATTGAGTATTAATGTCGATCTTTATTTTCTTTTGATGTGTGATATTCTTCCATGGATGTGTTTCTCTAGAACTTGCATTGATTCTTTTTGAGATTACATTGATTCAGGCATACATAGAAGTGATTAAGGCCATTTTTGGGTGAACCACTCTAGCCAAATAACCCACCTAACATAATTTACCATTATTAAGCCCCTTTAAGCATAATTGACTTTTCTTTGTTGAATAACTTGTTTTAACCTTGAGCTTAAAATGAATGACTTTACCTAACCTTAAAGATTAGTGAGAATTTGAAAATTCTTAAGCTGGATATGAAACAAGTGTGGGGGTCTGATTAATTCCATATGTAAGTGGTGGTGATGGTGGACTAAAAAAAAAAAGAAGAAGAAGAAGAGAGGGTATTTGATTAATAAAGGACTTGAGTAAGGTGTAAGTGATTAATAAAGTATTTGTATTTAAGGTGATTGCGAGCTGTTGATTGCTTTATTTACCCGAGTTGTAATTTTGAATGCTCTATTAATTTTTAGGGTTTTAAACTCTCTTACTCCAAAAATAATTTCTTACCTTATCATAACCCCGTTACAACCCTTGAATAAAGTCCTTTTGATTTGTGTTATGCATGAATACTAAGTAGTGGAGATTAGATGATATGCAAGCTTATGGTAGGACATGTTTATGGAATGAATGTGAGTGAAATACTTACTCCTTAAACGCTTGAGTGAACAGAGAGATTATTGAGAGCATCTACCAATTTAGTTTGCTTCATTTTGAATGAAATTGCTATGTTGGCAAATTCTTGAGATTGTTGAGGATTTTGATTCATGACATGTTATGTTTCTCGAGAATGTTGGTTGATTTTTTGTTTCTGGTTTTTGTAAGCTTGATGTGATTGAAAAGTTTTAGAGGGTGATTTAGTCTTTGTCACGACCCTCTTCCAGTGACTTACCTTACTACTAACAGTTGGGTTGTGAGTCAACATCTATATCCACATCTTATCCATTTTATAATTTAAGTTCATTTAATGAAATAGAAATTGTACTTAATATATATGCAGAAGCGTTACATCAGTTTCTATTATATACATCCCTTTTGCACAAAAGATAGCTTTACTGTACACTAATTTATAGGATACAAAATTTTCTCATAACTGTATACCTCTGTACTGCTGGAGAACTGGAGATCACAGTAGCAGGAACAACTGCAGTAAACTCACTACTGTGCAAAATTTGTGGAGGAGGAAATAAGGGGGTGAGCTAACATGCTCAGTAAGGAAAATAGGAAAGTAGGTAGATAATTACACTATCTATAATGCTTAAAATACATATTTATTTTCCTTATAAAACATATGCATTCTTTTAAAACATCTTCCATCCATGCGACACTATTAATCTGCTAGGTGGGTATATGCATATTCTTTTCAAATCACATAGAATCACATAACATACTCTCAGAAAATGCTTTACAATTTGTAAAATCACTTAGTAAATCAATATACATGAGACTAGAATGGGATATCATATCACCCAGTATCACATAGCAGGGGACATATGTCACATCACACGGTAATGACAAAATGTCATATCACACAAAAAGGACGTATGGCCATAGTCTGGATTCCAAGCAATCACTGATCAGGTGTGCAAGAATCCCATGCTTGGGGAGGCAGATCAACCATCCCTTCAGCTCACTAAGAATCACTAAGATATCATGGCATATCTACTTCATGGCTAATGATCACGGCACAACGTGCTCCCATGGATCCTCTATGACCCATTTCCATTATCTCAAAATCACGTGCGAGCAGGTTTATGCAAGATCACTCAGCAATACATGTTGGCTCCAACACGGTTTTACTCATCACACAGTAAAAATCATAAAACCTTGTGCGAGCAACTCAGTGTAAGATCACATAGCAATACCTGAGGCCTCTAGCATGGTTTTACTCATCACACAACAAAAATCATAAAACCTCGTGCAAGTAACTCAGCGTAAGATCACATAGCAATACCTGAGGCCTCTAGCACAGTTTTGTCTCATCACACAATAGAGCTCATAAAACCTCTGCGAGCAACTCAGCGTAAGATCACATAGCAATACCGAAGGCTTCTAGCACTGTTTTGTTTAAAATCACTTTAAGTCAAGGAGTTAGATGCGAGTATAGTCAGAGTAAGATCATTTAGCAATACTCGATGGCTCTAGCATGATTTCCAAAATCCAGTGTGAGCTTTTTAGTGTATCACACAGTTTAAACTCAGCTCTAGCACCGTTTGCTTTCTCAAAACCTGTTTAAAATGATGTGCGAGCATAGCTGGTAAATCCACTATTACCACGTAGCCTCTAGCACAAGTTCACACATAAATTCGATAGATGGCTCCACTCAGGTGAAAACGGTATCCTTGATCGAATTCACTTCGACAAATCACAAAGTATGAGTGAGAGGGTGATTTCCCTTCAATCACTCGTTACACGCTTTTCGATGAATAAAACATACAGTTTTATGGTAATCGTTAAATCGGGAGCCAGTCTATTATTACTCTTTCTCAAAACACTTACAAAACATCTTTCACAACAAAGACATTGAAGGCATGCAATTCATGCGTATTAGCTTCTTCTTATAGCTTGATTTTCACGTAGATATTCAAATGTCTATATACTCTATAGTATTCATTTGCACACAGAAGGTAAGAAATATATGTATAGCTATATCTAATAGCTCGCATAAATCCCTTACCTCGAACCACGCAAGAGTCCTTTCCTCTGATTTCTACTACTCGTGATTTGGTCTAATTGGCTCCAATTATATCTCCAGGAGTTGCAATTGTTTACAATTCACATCAGTATCATTTTATACACTTCATTCTCACTTGCATGAAGTTCAATTCAATGCATTGGGCCCCTTTTACACCAATTTGGCCTCGTTACATTTTATTGGACTTTACTCTCTCTTAAGTCCATTTCGATTATACAATTTATTTCTCGAGAATCTATTAGACTCATCAAGTCTACTGATTGATATTGAGTCGACCTTAAGCTCACAATGCCTTAAGTTCATCATTTGCTTTCACTATGGCATTTCATCATACACCTCATATGCCTACTTTCAATCATCATCTATTCCAACATATAGATTTCACAAAACTATCTTAAAATCATATATACATGCTTAATAACATCAATTCATGCTTAACTCATCATTAAATCCATGCCATATCAACTTTCTCTCACTTTCTCATACTAAGCTCATTCTAGGTCTTGGAGGATTAAGCATGCTCAAAAATGTTTCAGCCAACAATACATACACCAATCAACTCATACAATTGTCTAGATTAGCATACTTGAAGTTGGTGTATTGAAATCTTACCTAGCTCGACTTTTCTCTTTTTTGCCAAATTTGGGGAAAACCTTTTTTGCTCCTTCAATTCAGTAACTTAACCTCCAGTTTCTTACTATGTTGTTCTTCTCATCATTAGGAACAACTTTACTTAAAGTAACCTTTCTCAAATCTGATTGGAAGGTGATGATTTTTAGAGTGAGAAAGTTAGGTTACTTTATTTTTAATGGAGGAGAATGAGCTGTTCGTGGAAGAAGACTCATCTGTCGGGTTTTTATAAAATTGGCCTCATGAGAGCGATCTCCAAGGGTGAGAGATCGATCTCTCCTTGCTTGAACTTCTTCAAAATTCGATATGTAGACTGTGGGATCGATCCTTGCCAAGCAGAAGACTTTAGAGATCGATCTATCTTTGGGAAGAGATCGATCTTTGCCAACCAGAATCAACTAGGGATCGATCTGGTCTGGAGAAGAGATCGATCCTGTACAGGCAGAGTCAACTTGAGATCGATCTGCTTGAATGAGGGATCTATCTCCCTTGTACTAAGATCGATCTACCCTTTGTCTGCAGCATTCCAATTGCAATTCTTCCTAGAAATTCAAAGGAAAGTTCACATTCAATTGCTTCTATACTCATTTTGCATTTCATTCACACTTAGAACTTAAAAATGTCTATTTCTTATAATTTATATATAATGTAACTTGTCTGTACATCCCGAAATCATATACAATACATAGAAATTTACGGGCCTTACATTCTTCCTCTCCTTCCAGAAATTTGGTCCTCCAAATTAGAACCAAGTCATTCATCAAAGAGTCGGGGTACTTTTTTCGCGTTAGGTTCTCCAACTCCCAAGTAGCTTCCTTTGAAGTGTGGTGCTGCCAAAGAACCTTAACAAGCGGAATCATCTTGTTTCATAACACCATTTCCTTCCTATTCAGTATCCGGATTGGTCTCTCTACATATGACAGATCATCCTTGAGCTCCAATGGCTTATACTGAATCACATGAGTCGGATCTGGATGGTACTTCCGAAGCATCGATACGTGGAAGACATTATGAATGCCTGCTAGCTCTAATGGCAACGCTAGCATGTGGGCCTTATCTCCCACTTGCTCCAGTATCTCAAACGGCCCGATATATTGAGGGCTCAACTTACCCTTCTTACTGAATCTCATAATCTTTTTCGAGGGAGAAACTCTCAAAAACACTAAGTCACCTACAATGAACTCTAGTGGCCTCCGTCTCATGTCAGCATAACTCTTCTGCCTGCTCTGAGCTGTTCTCAATCTCTTACATATTAGCTGAACAACCTCAGAGACTTGTTGTACTAAGTCAGAAGCAAAAACTTTCTCATCACCCACTTCTTCCTAACCAACAGGGGAACGACACCGTCTACCATACAACGCCTCATACGGTGCCATCCCGATACTCGAGTGATAACTGTTGTTGTAAGCAAATTTGGCTAATGGTAAGTGATCATCCCAGGAGCCTCAAAAATCCATAACATTTGCTCTCAACATATCTTCTAACGTCTTGATGGTTCTCTCTGACTGACCATCGGTTTGAGGATGGAAAGCAGTATTGAAACTTAACTAGGTTCCCATAGCATCCTGAAAGTGTTCCCAAAAGTGGGAAGTTAAGTGGGAATCCCGATCCGATACAATGCTCACTGGAACACCATGTAGCCTCACGATCTCCCATATGTATAACTCTACCAAAGTATTCAGAGTATCTGTGGATTTCATGGATAGAAAGTGGACGGATTTCATCAATCTGTCTACCACTACCCAGATAGCATCATGGTTCCTCTTAGCCCTCGGTAATCCCATGATGAAATCCAGGGTGACATGCTCTCATTTCCAAGTTGGTATAGGTAGAGGCTGCAATAATCCTGCAAGCTTCTGATGCTCTACCTTCACTTGCTGACATACTAGACATTTCGCCACAAACTCTGCGATATCTTTTTTTATCCCTAACCACCAATACACTTTTCAGAGATTTTGATACATCTTGTTACTCCCCGGATGCAATATATATCGATGAATAAGCTTCTTTCAAAATCACTTTCTTTAGTTTTGGGTCATCGGGAATGTAAATCTTGCCTCTAAACCTCAGTAGGTTATCATCACTCACTAAGAAATCGACCACATCACCCCTCAGAATCAGAATTGGACGATCATCACACAGCGAATCGACATGCTGAGCTTGTCATATCCGATCAATCAAATCTGGTTCCACTCGTAGGCTAGCTATCACACAGTCATTGTCAACATCAAGAGGGTTTATATCCAAACTAAGGTGAGCAAACTGCTTGAGCATCTCATGTTCCCTGACCATCATGTATGATACCACTCCGAGGCTCTTTCTACTCAGGGCATCAGCCACAACATTAGCCTTTCCCAGATGGTACAATATCTCGCAATCATAATCCTTTAGAAGTTCTATCCACCGTCTCTGCCTTATATTTAACTCTCTTTGCGAAAATAGATATCTGAGGCTCTTATGATCTGTAAATACCTGAAATTTCTCACCGTACAAGTAGTAACACCATATTTTCAATGCAAATACCATAGCTGCCAACTCTAAATCATAGGTCGGGTAGTTCCTCTCATGGTCCTTAAGCTGTCTGGATCCATAAGCTACTACCTTCCCGTCCTGCATCAACACACAACCCAATCCCAATCTCGAGGCATCTATATACATTAACAAACCTCCTGAGTTGGTGGATATGGTGAGAATAGGTACGGTGGTCAGTCTATGCTTTAGGTCGTAGAAACTACTTTCACACTTATCATTCCACTCAAACGCCACATTCTTTCGAGTGAGATGTGTCAATGGCGCAGCCAGCTTAGAGAATCCCTCGACAAATCGTCGATAATAACCTGCCAAACCCAAAAAACTGTGGATCTCTATAACTGTCTTGGGTTTTTACCAATGTACCACAACCTCTATCTTTGATAGATCCACTGATACCCCGTCTCTCGAGACTACATGACCCAAAAGTGATATCTCACTCAACTAGAAATCACACTTATTGAGTTTAGCATACAACTCCTGATCTCAGAGGGTCTGTAACACTGTTCTCAAGTGCTACTCATGCTCTTCCCTGGACTTTGAGTACACTAATATGTCATCTATAAAGACAATCATGAAGCAGTCCAGGTATGGCTTAAATACATCATTCATTAGAGCCATAAATGTTGTAGGAGCATTCGTCAACCCAAATGGCATAACCAGAAACTCATAATGGCCATAATGGGTCTGAAACGCTGTCTTAGACGTATCTCCACTCCGAATCCTTAACTGATGATACCCAGACCTCAAATCAATCTTCGAAAAGATTTGTGCTCCCTGCAACTGATCCAATAGATCATCAATCCGTGGAGGGGGATACTTATTCTTTATGGTAGCCTTGTTCAACAACCGATAATCTATGCACCGTCGGAGACTTCTATCTTTCTTCTTTTGTCATGACCCTTTTTATCCTTTTTAATCGAAAATCACTATAATTTTTTCGCATTTTCCTTTCCTTACCCGGTCGTGAACAAACTCACCACACAAAGTTGGGCTGTGAGTCAATAATAAACATCACTCAACATTCATACTCAATTAAATTAAAAGAAGTATCATTCATTTAAAGTTAAGTTATACATGACACGTTTTCTAACTTTTACATCCCCCACATTGCAATACAAAAGACTACTGTGCCTTTACATGCTTAGATACAAAAAGAATTCCCTGTGTGTATACCTTTTGGGTGATGGAAGCAGCAGATGTCCAAAATAAAATGCCTCAGTCCTCACTGGGCTGCTATGTACACTCTGTAGAGGGGGAAAATAGAGAGGGATGAGCAACCACATGCTCAGTAAGGCAATAATGCAAGCATGGTAGATAACTACTCTATCTACATGCTAATAATGTTATGCAAAAATCATTTATAATCAGAGCATGAGAAAATAAATCTATGTCGTATAATATACATATATCATGTACAGAAAACATGGAAAACAGACATATAAAACATGGAATCATCATCATGTAAAACCTCTCATGCTCATCTTTATCAAATCTCATAATAAGAAGGGAAATTCATTAAGAAACATCCCTTAAAGTTCATCACTCTCTCAAAACACATTAAAATCCCATCAAAATCATTTCTCAATCTCAAACATCATTATCATTTTTCAATCAAAATCCCACAAGGCATCGACCCCTCCCTCGGGTCTGCCCTGGACAACCACAATCATACTTATATATCAAAACCATGTGGTACTATGTAATGTCAAGGGAGACAGGTCACTATATCTCAAAGATTATGTTGGCCAACTATGTCATAAATCATCCCAGACCACATGCATCCCAGTGTGCGGGGTAATATGCTGGAACGAAGGTGGGTTAGTTCTTCGCCAGACTTTCTCATCACGTAACCACCACGTGATACATCGTACTCCATGTGATATACACGGTACAGCGTGCTCCGTGAACCCATATCATGATTGGGGGTGTCAGTCGTAGGTCTTATCTATCCCGTACCAAACGTAACCTCCATTGTCTCATGTGCACGTGGAGTTTTCTGTATCCATGTAAGAGAGCCTCCATGCTGAACAGAGCCTCCCCACCCCTCTGGCTTGAGGGTCTTACCGTAGGAGAGCCTCCCTACTGAACAGAGCCTTCCCACCCCCTATGGGCTTAAGGATGTAGGGTTTGAGGATCTTACTAGCTGTCACGGCATCATACGCACCACAATGTGAAAACCTGTGCGAGCTATGCTCTAGCACGATACATGCATCATAAATAAGACTCCTCGTATGAGAAATGCTCTAGTACGATATTTATGTATAAAACATGAAGAAACCACTTACGAGCATAGCTCCAGTACGGTTATATGCATAAGAAAACCACTTGAAATCCATGTACGAGCAAAAGCTCCAGTACGGTTTATAAAACATCATCATAAATCAAATCAAGGTGCGAGCTAGGCTCCAGCACATTTTATACAAATGAAAATACAAAAATACCGTGCGAGCTAGGTTCCTGCACGATTCAATTCACATAAACATGATGGGCGGCTAATACACAATCAAAACATTCTCATATTAGGTTTAGCACTTCACATGTGCTATTTCGTAAAATCATTCAAACAATTGCCAGCCTATTCGTTAATTGGCTCAAACAAGGCAATGAGTTTCTTAAAACTCCAAAACATGTGGTTTATGCATTTATTAGCCTTACTATCCCTTTTTTCAAGAATCGTTTTCAAAAACCAAATCATATACATTCTTATAGCTATTCACATGTGCCAACAATCATTATCATAAATCATCGTGCATTTTATAAACACCTTATCTTCACCGACAAGTTCAAAGTATGAGCAGCTATCTCTATATACTCACAGAATTCCCTTACCTAGAATCGCGTCGTGTGATTCCACTTTCCTTAGAGCTGTTAACTTGTGCGGTTTGACTCGGCTCCAGCGAATTCTTTGGAACTGCAAACAATCATATTTGACATCGATTTAGTCAATATAACACAACTTTCGTGTTTGTTATAGTCGATTTAACCTATAGCCTCCATTAACACTCATAAGGCCTAGTTTTATCGCTCTACTCATATCTTGAGTCTATTTATTTCTTTTAGGCCCATTAATTCATACCAAATCGATATTAAATCGATATTAAGCTCATAGTGTTCATATTTCATCAATTTCTTCACTATGGCATTAAATCAAACATCTTATATACTCATTTCCATAAATCCTCTAAACTCACAATGTGGCTTCATTTAACTATTTCAAATCATTCATATTACTTCAATGACAACTTAGCAATGTCCATAAATCATCAACTCATTCAACCCATATCTTCTCACACTAGATTTATTCTAGGTTATTAAGGTCATACTAATTCCATCACAGCCTAGGTAGTTTTAACCATCAATATACATACAAATCAACTCCAAAACCAATAAATAGCCAAATTTACTTGGGCTTAAGTGTTAGAAACTTACCAAATCTAGTTTCTCTTCTTGCTCCAAATGAAAATACGTCTTGCTCCTTCAATACCACAAATGAGGCTTTGATTCTAAAGTATGTTGTTCTTCTCTTTGATAAGAACAACTTTGTATTTAATGGTCTTTCCTCAAATCTTACTGGAAATGAGTGGATTTAGTAGTAAGAAAGTGAGGTTTTAGGTTGAAATGGAAGAGAGAGATTGTTTTCCCAAAATTTACAGATTTCTTTGCTCATATTTATAGAAATTGCTTGATGAGATCGACCTGTCAAAAGCTTGAGATCGATCTGTCTCAGGCAGAGAGTTAAGGAGATCGATCTGCATCTAGGGGAGATCGATCTGCTCCAACTTGAGAGCTAAGGAAATCGATCTACTTGCATTAAGGACCGATCTCTTCTTTACAGAATGTTTAGCAGATCGATTTGACTCCATTGGAGATTGATCTACCTTGCTCCACTGCTTGAATAAGAGCATTTTTAGCTCTTCCAGATCGATCACTCATCCTATGAGATCGATCTGGCATTCATATTTTCCAGATTTTGTTGCAGTTTTCTGCAGTAACTCACACCAAACAATCCTTAATTGCTGCCATGGTCATTTTCTCATCCTATCACCTTTGAGACTTGAAAATGGCATCCATTCATACTTTATACACATTAAAACTTGTGTGCGTTCATTGTATAACCAAAGGTATACGACACACAACCAAATGAAAATGCAAAGGTTCATGCACTCATGCAACTTCATTCCATTTTTTGCACTACTCATTTTGAGTTCCAATCACATTCATCACTTATAAAAGTCCATTTCTTCATATTCATACATAATGAAACTTGTACGTACATTACAAACTCTTACTACAAGTGTATACCTTGAATCTATGGACTTTACATCACTTATGCTTCACATTACAAGTACATATGTATTACTTATGAATTCATAAGGTTACAACCAAGATACGGGTCTTACATTCCTCCCCTCCTTAAAAGAATTTGGTCCTCCAAATTAGATCCATGTTACTCCTAAAAAAGTTGGGGGTATTTCTCCCGTATCAAGTTCTCCAATTCCCATGTGGCCTCCTCCATCGTGTGATGTTGCCAAAGAACTTTCACCAAGGGAATGGTCTTTGTCCTCAACACTTTTTCTTTTCTGTCCAATATCCGAACCGACTTCTCAACATACGTTATACTCTCATTGAGCTCCAATGGCTCATATCTTATCACATGAGCCAGGTCCGGGTGATACTTCTGAAGCATAGAGACGTGGCAGACATTATGAACGTTTGCCAAGTCCGGTGGCAATGCCAACCTATATGTCTTATCTCCCAATCTCTCCAAAATATTGAAGGGACCGATATATCTAGGGCTTAGCATGTCCTTCTTACCAAATATCGTAATACCATTTGAAGGAGAAACTCTCAAAAATACTAACTCACCCACATCAAACTCTAGTGGTCTCCATCTCTCATTAGCATAACTCTTTTGTCTGCTCTGAGCTGTCTGTAATCTCTAACATATCAATTGGACGTCCTCAGAGGCCTACTGCACTAAGTTCGGAGTAAAACTCTAATAGGGGATCGACATCTGCGTCCATACAGTTGCTCATAGGGTGTTATCCCGATACTTGCATGATAACTGTTATTATAAGTAAACTCGGCTAGCTGTAGGTGATCATCCCAAGAGCCCTCAAAATCTAGCACACACGCTCTTAACATATCCTCCAAGGTCTGTATAGTCCTCTCTGACTGCCCGTCTGTCTGAGGATGAAAAGTGGTGCTAAAACTCAAGTGGGTCCCCATCGCTTCCTGCAAATGTTCCCAGAAATGGGAAGTAAAGTGGGCATCCCTATCAAAAATAACTCTCACTGGTACACCATGTAGCCGTACTATCTCTCAAACATACAGGTTCACCAACTGACTCAAAGTATAGGTAGCTCTCATAACTAAGAAATGGGCTGACTTAGTCAACCGATCCACAATAACCCATATGGCATCATGACCTCTACGGGTCCTCAACAATCCCATCACAAAATCCATGGTGACATGCTCCCACTTTCATGTCGGTATCAGTAGAGGCTGCAATAATCCTGCAGGCTTCTGATCTCTACCTTCACCTACTGACAAATAAGACACTTAACGACATATTCAGTAAACATCTTGGTACTCCTCGGATGTATCGTGTACTTTGATGAGTGAGCATCTGATAAAATCAGTCTCCTGAACTCAGGATCCTCAGAACACAGACTCTCCCTCTGAATATCAATAAGCCATCTGTACTCAGCTCAAAATCAATACCCACACCTGCCTGTATCTGACTCAACCAATCGATACACCATCGATCGCTCTGCTAAGCTTGTCGAATATGACCAATAAACTCTGGCTCCAATCTCAAACTAGCCATAATCTCAAGTCTCTCTGATCCAGGTGGGATTACATCTAAACTGAGGTTTGTAAATTGTTCTAAAAACTAGTGTTCCTGTACCATCATATAAGACACCAACCTTAGGTTCTTCTTGCTCAAAGCATCGACAACTACATTTGCCTTACCCAGGTGGTACATGATTTCACAATCATAGTCCTTAAGGAGTTCGAGACATCTCCTCTATCTCCTATTTAACTCTTTCTGCGAGAATAGGTACTTAAGGCTCATATGATCTGTAAAGACTTGAAATTTCTCTCCATAGAGATAGTGGCGCCATATTTTCAAAGCAAACACCATGGGCGCCAACTCCAAATCATGTGTCAGGTAGTTCCTCTCGTGATCTTTCAACTGTTTAGATCCATAGGCAACTACCTTCCCATCCTACATAAGTACACAGCCCAGTCCTTGGTGTGATGCATCCGTATACATCGAGAAACCTCCTGAGCTGGTAGGAATGGTGAGAATTGGAGCAGTGGTCAATCAATGCTTAAGCTCCTCAAAACTCCTCTCACATGCCTCATCCCATACAAACTTAACGCCTTTATGCGTGAGGCGTGTCAATGGAGCAGCTAGTCTGGAGAAATCCTCAACAAATCTTCGATAATAGCTTGCCAATCTCAGAAAACTTCTAATCTCAATAACAGTCTTGGACTGTTCCCACTGTACAACTGTCTCTATCTTGGATGGATCCACTGATACCCCATCCTTTGACACAACGTGGCCTAGAAATGAGATCTGCTATATCCTAAAGTTACACTTACTGAGGTTGGCATATAACTCTTTCTCTAGGAGGGTCTGCAAAAATAACTTTAATACTGCTCGTGATCTTCCCTAGACTTGGAATAAACCAATATGTCATCAATAAATACAATCACAAACTTATCCAGGTATGCCTTAAACACATCATTCATCAGCGCCATAAATACTACAAGGGCATTCGTCAATCCGAATGGCATAACCAGAAACTCATAGTGGCCATAACGGGTACTAAATGTTGTTTTGGGTACATCTCCACTCCATATCCTCAACTGGTGGTACCCTGACCGCAGATCTATCTTAGAAAATACTTGTGCTCCCCAGAGCTGATCCAACAAATCATCTATGCATGGAAGGGGGTACTTGTTCTTAATGGTGGCCTTATTCAACAACCGGTAATCTATACACAGTCGGAGGCTCCCATCCTTCTTCCTTACAAATAGAACCGGTGCTCTCCAAGGTGAGACACTCTTGCAGCTATTTCTTTAGCTCTTCCAACTCAATTGGAGCCATTCTATATGATGGTTTAGATATCGACTCGGTACCAGACACTAACTCTATACCAAATTCCATTTCCCTTTCAGGTGGTAGCCCTGGTAGATCGTCCAAAAAGACATCAGAAAATTCTGCAATCACTGGTATGTCTCTCAATTCTGGGTGTACCTTATCTATGTCAACCACGTACGCATTGAACCCTTCACATCATTTTTCTACTGTTAGTGTCACAAGTCATCACATCAATATTCAACATAACAATTAAATTCATCTCTCAAATAAATTCAATAAGATCATACTCTTTTCATTCATAGTAAATCAGGTTCTTTTATTTCATTTCACAAATCTTACAATATGATTTTCTATCTCTGGAAACATCAAAGTCTTAGCATGACAATTCATAACAACATGATTGGCAGCCAACCAATCCATTCCCAATATTACATCAAAATCATTCATATTCAATAAAATTAAATTGGCTACCATTTTCTTTCCCTTTACCTTCAATTTATAATCCCTACATACATGCTCAGTCAATTGACTATCATTCATGGGTGTGAAAATCATCAACATTTTATCCAATAATGTAGGTTTCGCATGCTTCAACAATTTATGTGCAAAGGAAGGCGATATGAAGGAATGCGTGGCACTAGCATCGAACAATACCAATGCTTCTAAATTAAATATTAGGATGGTACCTTTAATCAAATCCATGGAAGCATCTGCGATGTCCTGATCCAGTACATGTACTCTTCCTCTGCTTACACCCACTACATGCTTCCCTTTTTCTTTAGCCATGGCCCTCCTCCTCGGGGTAGTTGTCTCAACAGGACCTCTCTCTGGCTCCTTGCCCTTATGTGGGGTAGTCTCAACCATCTCAGAACAATACTTTGCTATGTGTTCGGGTTTCTCACATCTGTAACACACTGTAGGGGTCATCGGACAAGGCCTAGTCCCATGAAATCTACCATATCTCCTACACCACTCAGTAGTAGGCTGTAGTCCTCCAATAACCATACCCCTTGGTGCAGTCAAAGTCGGGTACACGGGAGGTCTAGCTACTCTTTCCTGCACCTCCTCAATCTTAAGTCTCTTCTAAAAAAATCTTTGGCCTCCTCTGTTGGCCATTCTATCCATCCCGGATCTCTTCCGGTCTCTATCTCTCCTGGCACTAATCTTCCCAAGCTTAGAGGCATTCATCTCAAAGTCTTGCTCGCATAATTGAGCCTTGTGTACTACCTCCTCATAAGTTTGTATGTCAAATGGGACTAGCTGTAAGACTCAAATTTTAATCATATTTCCTAATGATTCACGTGATGTAAACATGGTTATATATAAATAGAATCATAAAAAGAGTTTTACGTGAATGAAAAATGCAAATGGAGATTTAAATGGCCACATATTAAACGAATGGGATTTAGACCATTCAGATTGAAGATAAAAATTTAAAACACGAAATAAGAAAGGGTTCGTGAAGGGAAGTGGTGTTGATTTGGTCCCGAACACGTTGAAGGGTAAAACAGTCAAAAGACCTTCAATTCGGTGTCAATTCAGTAATAAATTTACATTATAAACATGGATTTAGGAAATCTTGATCAATAAAGGAGAAATAATTAAATTTCAAGTTAAATTGATCAAGATATGAATTTATTGGAATAAACCGAAACTTTCACCTCAAAAAAATATCTCGAAAATATTGGAAAAATACACCAAAAATAGAAAATTAGACAAATAAATATATTAATTGATTAAATGAATAAAATATAATATTTTTGGGATATTTTGGAAAAAAAATTATATTTTATTCAATTAAAATAATAAAAAATAAATAAATTAAAAAATAAGAGCAGAATCGCAAAATTGCGATTCTGCAAAGAAACAAAGGAAATGGAGACAAGCGAGGAAGGTAAGCTGAGCCTCTCCCTTCTGCCTCCATCAAAATGTAGCCAACTGAGGAGAAGCCCGGACGAGAGGGGTAGTCGAGCCTCACCGGCACTGGTAGAGGGAGGAGGAGACGCGGCTGGCAAGAGAGAAAGAGGAAAAGAGAGAGAAACTGAGATGAGATGAGAGAAATGGAGGAAAGAGAGATGAACGGAGGCCGGAGGAGGTGGAAACACCTCGCCATCGGCCAGAAGGGGTGATAACGACGCAGATCCAAGTGCAGATCAGTGAGAAATTGCGCCGAACAGAGCGGGAGAAAAATGACAGCAACGTCGAAGAGAAAAGAGGCCGCACCGACCACTTTTCGGCCATTCCTGGTGAAATCGACACCAAATTCGTGCACCGGACGACCCCGCAGATCTGCTGGCAACGAAAGCTAGAGAAGAACTGATCGGTGAAGTTCCGAACGATGAAAGAGAAAATTTGAACCGAACTAAATCGGGCTGAACCGAACCGAACCGGTTCAGCCGGAAAAGAGGAAAAAAAGGAGAGAAAAAGAAAAAGAAAAAGAAAAGAGGAAAAATTTGGAAAAAAAATTTAGCGATACAATCGAGCTACAGGTAAGCCAGTAAGTGGTCAAATGAGCCAATTTAATTTTTAGAATAATTATTTAAATATATATTTGATCGAATTTAACCTGAAAAGTATATAAATGTGTAGCTCGATAATTGGAGACAAACGAGAGCTCGAGTCAGCCTCGATTTCTGTACTATCATAGAATCTCGAGTAATTAACCCTTATTTATGACAATTTGCATTGTTATGCGTGTTAAAAATTTACCGCATAAATTACGGATTTAATTCTGCATAAAATGAATTATATTTTGGAATTAGAGATAAATTGTCGTAATAATTAATTGAGCTATCTAAGAGTTTACAACGAGGCCCAATAAGTGTTGATGGGCCCAATGAGCCTAATTGACCTCGATGATGTGAATAGTAAATGGAAAATGGGCTTAATTGGTGCAATCGAGCCCAATAAGAGTAAACGAGCCCAATGTTGTAAATTAAACTCATTGAAAGTGAAATAATAATGAAATGTACTGTATTATTCTGATAAATGATTATCTGCAGCTCTAGAGAACATATTGGGAGCTAAATGGATCGGATGATCGGTAACGATGAAAAATGTAGAATGATCAGAGAAATTGAGGTAAGGGAATTTTGTGAGTAGCTAGAGGTAGCTACATATATTTTTGGGTATATTTTCGAATAATTAAATTGTATATAAATTTTGAATATGGAAAATATCGGTAGAGACCCGACATAGAAAAATTATTGTTTTGCCCCAAATTAGATAATATTTATTTTGACCTGGAAGGGTAAATGACGATTTTACCCTTGTGAAGGGTAAAAATTCACTTTTAGAAAAAGTAATGAAAAGCAGGAACTGAGTGTTCTTGATGAATTTTAATGCTTTTCAACTTGGATATGTGTAGGTTGGCTAAAGTTTTATCAATTTACATGAAATAGCACGTGGCAGGTGCTGATTTTGGTTTTTGAAAACCATTCTTTGAAATTGAGTCACCTACATGATATATGTGGAAATAAAATGTGCTGAGGGCATTGCTCGTACAAGATTTGACATGATTTGTACATGTGACAGAGTGCTGGAAGCTTGGCTTGCAGTCAATTTTACATGATTTTATACATGACATTGTGCTAGAGCCTAGCTCGCACTAGTTTTCATACAAGTTTTGACATGGTGCTGGAGCATAGCTCGCACTAGATGTCCACTATACTTGTTGTCGTGTTTGATACTACTCGCACGTGGTTTTATGACACGCATAAAGCTGTGCTAGGAGCATTGTGTAGACTGTGTGTCACACTAATTTAATATGCCCGCACGTGTATTTTGAGACATGGCATTGGATATTGAGATGATGTGGGCATGGGGTGTACGTTGTACCATGCTTACAGCATGGAGTACGTTGTACCGTGCCGTGATATATGATGTGTAGTCTTCAGACTAGTGATCTGATTGGCTGGTGGGACGGTTTGGTACCCACCTCCTAGGGTAGCATAAGATGTGATGTGATACCCTACACACTAGGATTCATGTAGTCTGGGATCACAGAGGATATGTCCATAGTCCTAGGGTTATTACCATGATTCTTGCCTAGTCTCGCATGTCACTTGCTTTACGAAATTGCATGCCACTTACTTTACGAAATTGCATGTTAATTGCTTTGAGAAATCACATATTACTTATTACTTGATTTTGTGATTTCATGATTTTATGATGATTTTAGGGCGGATGTTGATTTGAAATAAATGGCATGTTTTGACATAATGTGCATTATTTAAATAACATGAAGTATAATTCCATGCTTTATCTGCCATTTCACGAAATGAATTGTTGATTTGAAATAAATGGCATGTTTTGATATAATGTGCATTATTTAAATAGCATGACGTATAATTCCATGCTTTATCTGCCATTTCACGAAATGAATTGCTTTATACGAATGATTTTATCTGGCATAAAAATATGCATGAAATTTGTATTTAAGTATGATTGCGAAAGAGAATGATTTAATGCATGGCATCATGATCATGTAGATAGTGTGGTTATCTACTTGCTCGCATGATTGCCTTACTGAGCGCGTGGCTTGCTCACCCCCTTATTTTTCCCTCTTTTCAGAGCACTTGAAATAGTTAGTGAGTGGCTGAGGACTTGCATTCTTAGTATCTGCTGCTTCCCATCATCGAAAGATATACATCCTAGTATCATTTTGTATCTAAACATGTAATAGAGCAGTAATCATTTTTGAATGTAATATGGGGGATGTAAATATTAGTAAACACGTACAAATATAGAACCTCAATTATAAAGTATACGTGTTTGCTTGTGAATAAATTAAAAGATAGATGACATGGTAGATGGTAAAGGGTGACTAATACTGACTCATAGCCCAACTGTTTGGTGGTGAGAATGTTCACGACTGTGAAAGGAAAGGAAAAAATGAAAAATTTATAGCAATTTTTGGTAAAAATGGGTCGTGACAAAGCTGGTATCAGAGTTGAGTTGGCCTGATATGAGTCGATATTAATAAGTAAGAAAGTTACATCCCCATATTACTGTGCTATGTTTAGATATAACTGTGCATACCGAGATGAGATTAGACTAATGAATGGTTATGAATGCAAGAATATAATCATTATAACTGATAGCCACTATGGTAGAGGGGCGAGTACAAGTACTCGAGGCCGTAGAGGTAGGCCTGAAAGTCGTATTGAGTTATCACATGAGACTTAGGATGAGATTAAGGTGAAGGCTGATGTTGAGCATTCTCCATAGGGTTCCACAGTGAGACCAAACGATATTGAGACACGTTCACGAGGTTGAAGCGGAGTGTGGAGAATATTTTGGAGTTGTTTACTCAGTTTATGCAGGGAGCTGAGGGCTGACAAGACCCAACTGTACAGCCTGTACAGATGCCTCAGACTATAAAAATTTCAACAGCCTACTGTTTAGGATACGTCTTTGCCTGCAGCTCTACAATAGAGTGATAATGATTTGGAATATGATTATGAGCTGGACAGGTTAAGGCAATTTTAAAAGTTCAGATAACTGGTAATTAGTGAGGTAGAGAACCCAGTAGCTATTGAGGACTAAATGAATGAGATAGCGAAGTTGTACGGGTTCTATCGATGTATGTTGACCGAGAAAGTGACTTTTGATGCGTTTATGTTGGAGATAATTCTGGAAGCATTCCAGAGACAGTATATGTCGGACATTGTTCAGAGAAATTTACGGATAGAGTTCCTTACTTTGACCCAGAGGAACAGGTGAATCGACGAGTATGAATCTCGATTTACATCCCTAGGCAGGTATAACTCGACATTATGAACAGTGAAAATTGAAAGGCCTGAAAGTCATGGAAAGACTCAGACCATCTATCAGAGTCTGATTGGCCCCGTTAGATATCACTACATACGACGAGGCAGTACGCAGATTATAGGGTGTGAATAAGCTTATGAGTTGTACGCCTTCGAGTTTAGGAAATGTAATAAGGGCTGAAATAGAAACAGAAAGAGAATAGTGGATGACAAAAGTGTCAGAGTGCGAAGGAGGCTATTTGGTAAGAGATTTAGAGCTGATGCGTCACGAGGTAAGATGATTAGTAAGCCTCAGTGTATCCAGTTTCAACGCCTATGAGGGGTATTGTGATTGGAGGACCCCGACCTGCTACTGAGCAGTGTAGGATGTGTGGTAGATACTACAAAAATAGCCCCCACATCTTATTGACTAAAATATTCGTTAAGAGTGGTAATACGAGCCATCTATTTAAGGATTACCCAGAGTTTGGGTGAGATTTCTCTACAGAAAGGAAAAGAGCCTGAGAAAGCCCTACTAATACCTTTGCACCAGAAAAGAAGGCCATAACCAAATAGAATGGGGAAAATAGGCTGTCGATTGAGGGCGAGTGTATGCCTTGGACCAGGACACTATTGATGCTTCATCTGATGTGGTGGAAAGTACCACCCTAATTGTGAATATGGAAGTAATTGTTTTAACTGATTCTGGTGCCACGCATTTATTCAAATCACCTTCGTTAGCATATAAGTTATTGAAAGATATGAAGCTTATACCTTTAGGCAAAATGCTGATAGATAGCATCTCAATGAAGGATAGTTGGTTAACTGAATATGTATGTAGAGATTGAAGTGAAAGTGGGGGGAAAGGATATGTCAGCCGATCTTATTCAATTGAATATGAATGATTTTGATGTAATAAGGAATGGACTGGTCAGCTGCAAACTATGCAGTTGATATTGTTTTTCTAAGATAGTGATATTTTCACCTTGAAAAGTGTATAGTATGTTTTGACAAGTGAAGAAAGAATGTAATGGTTGTAACTAAAGGAGTAAATGATTCTACTAATGAAATGAATAATGATGAGAAGATTCCATCGCTTATGTGATTGATATGGATAAGGCATATCCGGAGTTGACAAATATCACAGTGGTCAATAAGTTGCCTGATGTCTTCCCGGATGACCTACCAGGGTTGCCACCAGTTAGAAGAATGGAGTTTTTTATTGATTTGGTACTTGGTACTGAGTCGATATCCAAACCACCGTATAAAATGGCTTCAGTGGAACTGAAAGGACTAAAGAAGTAAATACAAGAGTTATTGGATAAGGGTTCATCAGACCGAGTGTTTCGCCTTAAGGAGCACCAGTTCTGTTTGTGAAAAAAGAAAGATGGAAGCCTCTGACTATTAGTGATTTTGATTGGTCAATAAGGCTATCATCAAGAATAAGTTTTCCCTTCCACACATTGATGAGCTATTGGATTAGCTTTGGAGAGCACAGATCTTTTTGAGATCGATTTGAAGTCTGTGTATCATCCATTAAGGATTTGGTATGTGGATGTGCTCAAAACAACTTTCTGTACCTACTATGACATTAATGAACGAAGTATTTAAACTTTACTTGGATCGATTTGTTATCATCTTTATCGATGATGTGTTGGTACATTTGAAGTCCAGTGAAGATCATAAACAGTTATTGAAAACTATTTTATGGATGATTTGTTGAGGATTTCTTGAAATGGGTTATTCCGTTGACACGTCTCATTCGGAAGAAAGTTGTATTTGAGTGGGAAGATAAGTGTGAAAGTAGCTTCTGTGAGTTTTGGTAAATTGAAGCATAAACTGACCACTGCACCATTCTCACCATACCAAACAACTCAAGAGGTTTCTCAGTATATATGGATGCCTCAAAACAAGGATCAGGCTGTGTATTGATGCAAAACGGGAAGATAGTCGTTTATGGATCCAGACAGTTTAAGGATCATGAGAGAAATTATTCGACCCATGGTTTAAAGTTTGTAGTCATCGTGTTTGCACTGAGCGTATGGTGCCACTACTTATATGATGAGAAATTTCAGGTATGCACTGATCATAAAAGTCTCAGTATTTGTTTGCATAGAAAGAGTTGAATATGAGATAACAAAAAGGGTTAGAGCTTCCGAAGGACTATGATTATGAGATATTATACCACCCGGGTAAGGCTAATTTAATGGCTGATACCTTAAGCAGAAAGAGTCTCGGGATGGTATCACATATGATGGTCAGGGAGCGTGAGCTGTTAGAGCAGTTGTGAGCTCAGTAGTGATGTAATCCCTTCTGATACTGACAGTGATTATGTAACAGCGAACCTGAGATTAGAAATGGATTGGATTGACCGGATTCGATAGGCTTAACGTGATGATCGGTAGGGTGTCGATAGTGTGAGTCAGATTCAGATGGGTACAGTGACAGAGTTCACATTGAGTGATGATAGCTTACTGAGGTTCCGAGGCAGAATAAGTGCTCCCAAGGACCCACAGTTGATGAGATTTTTATTGTCAAAAGCTCACTCTTCAAGATATACAGTGCATCAGGGGAGTAATAAAATGTATCAGAAACTCTAAAAGGGTATTAGTAGTCAGGCATGAAAAGAGACATCGTAGAGTTGTAGCAAAGTATCTCGTATGTTAGCAGAGTAAGGTAGAGCATCAGAAGTCTGCAGGGTTATTGCAGCCTTTACCTATATCGACACAGAGATGGGAGCATATTACTATGAATTTCGTGATGTGTTACAGAGGAGGACCCACAAGAATCACGAGGCTATTTGGGTGATAGTCAATAGATTGACTAAGTCTATCACTTACTAGTTATGAAAGCTACTGATACTCTGAGTGCGTAGGCAGATTTATGTGTAAAGGAGATTATAGAACACCATGTAATTTCCAGTGAGTATTGTATCAGATAGGGATTCTCGCTTCATTTCCCACTTCTGGGAATATTTTTTTTAAGAAGTCATGGGAACCCAATTGAGTGTTAGCACAGCTTTCTATCCTCAAACAGATGGTCAATCAGAGAGGACTGTACAAGTTATGGGGGATATGTAGAGAGCGTGTGCAATTGATGTTAGAAGCTCCTGGAATGATCACTTGTCATTTACTAAATTGCCTACAATGATAGTTATCACTCGAGTATATGGATGATATTATATGAGACATTGTATGGTCGTAGGGGTTATTCCCCGATTGGATGGGAAGAAGTGGGTGACTGACAGATAATTGCTCTCGATTTGGTAAAACAATCCTCTTAGGATGTTTAGTTGATGTGTGAGAGATTAAGAACACCTCAGAGTAGACAAAAAAGCTATGTTGACAAGAGACGGTGACCGTTGAAGCTCAAAGAGAGTAGATCGTATGTTGAAAAGTAGATTCAGGTATTAGACGGAAGGTGAAAATGTTGAGGTCTAAGATGATCTCCCTAGTCAAACTCCTTTGGTAGTATTACACTCCAGAAAAAGGCACACGAGAATTAAAGAGTATGATGTGATAAACGTACCCGAAGTGGTTTATGGACCCATTTGACTTAGTTTTAATTTGGAGCACCAAATTTCTTAAATGAGGGAGATTATGTAAGACCCGAATATTTATCATATTTCCTTATGATTCACATGATGTAAACATGATTATATGTAAATTGAATCATAAGAAGAGTTTTATGTGAATAAAAAATGCAAATGGAGATTTAAATGGCCACATATTAAACGAATGAGATTCAGACCATTCGGATTGGAGATAAAAATTTAAAAGACAAAATGAGAAAGGGTTCGTGAACGGAAGTTGTGTTGATTTGGTTCCGAACACGTTGAAGGGTAAAACGGTCAAAAGACCTTAAATTTGGTATCAATTCGGTAAGAAATTTACACTATAAACATGGATTCAGGAAATCTTGATCAATAAAGGAGAAATAATTAAATTTCAGGTTAAATATGAATTTATTGGAATAAACCGAAACTTTCTCCTCGAAAAATTATCCCGAAAATATTGAAAAAATACACCGAAAAGATAAAATTAGACAAATAAATATATTAATTTATTAAATGAATAAAATATAATATTTTTGGGATATTTTGGAAAAAACTATTATCTTTTATTCAATTAAAATAATAAATAAATAAATAAATAAAAGAGCAGAATCGCGAAACCGCGATTCTGCAAAGAAACAAAGGAAATGGAGACAAGCGAGGAAGGCAAGCCGAGCCTCTCCTTTCTGCCTCCACTGAAATGGAGCCAACCGAGGAGAAGCCCGGACAAGAGGGGCAGCCGAGCCTCGCCGGCACTGGTAGAGGGAGGAGGAGACGCAGCCGACGAGAGAGAAAGAGGAAAAGAGAGAGAAACCGAGATGAGAGGAGAGAGAGACGAATGGAGGCCGGAAGAGGTGGAAACGCCTCGCCATCGGCCAAAGGGGGCGACAACGGTGCCGATCCAGGCACTGATCGGCGAGAAACAGCGCCGAATGGAGCGGGAGAAAAATGGCAGCGACGCCGAAGAGAAAAGAGGTCAGACCAGCCACTTTCCTACCACTCCTGGTGAAACCGACACTAGATCCGTGCACCGGACGACCCCGTAGATCTGCTGGAGATTAAAGTCGACGAAGAACTGACCGACGAAGCTTCGAAAGTCGAAGGAGAAAATTGAACCGGATTGAACCGGGCTAAACCGAACCGGGCTAAACCGGACCGAACCGATTGAGCCAGAAAAGAGGAAAAAAAGAGAGAAAAGGAAAAAGAAAAACGAAAAAATTTGGGAAAAATTCGACGATGCAATTGAGTTACGAGTAAGTCGGTAAGTGGTCAAATGGGCCAATTTAATTTTCAGAATAATTTTTTAAATATATATTTGATTGAATTTAACCCGAAAAATATATAAATGTGTAACTCGATAATTGGAGACAAACGAGAGCTCGAGTCAGCCTCGATTTGCATGTTATCACGAAATCTCGAGTAATTAACCCTTATTTATGACAATTTGCATCGTTATACGTGTTAGAAATTTACCGCATAAATTACGGATTTAATTCCGCATAAAATGAATTATTTTTTGGAATTGGAGATAAATTGTCATAGTAATTAATTAAGCTATCCAAGAGTTTAGAACGACACCCAATAATTTTTTATGAGCCCAACGAGCCCAATAGGCCTTGATGATGTGAATAGTAACTGGAAAATGGGCGTAAAGCCTATTAAGGTGCAGTCGGGCCCAATAAGAGTAAACGAGCCCAATGTTGTAAATTAAGCTCATTAAAAGTCAAATATGAATGAAATGTACTGTATTTAACCCGATAAATGATTATCTGCAACTCCAGAGAACATACTGGGAGCTAAATGGATCGAATGATCGGTAACGATGAAAAATGTAGAATAATCAGAGAAATTGAGGTAAGGGAATTTTGTGAGTAGCTAGAGGTAGCTACATGTATTTTTGGGTAGATTTTCAAATAATTAAACTGTATATAAATTTCGAATATGGAAAATATCAGCAGAGACCCGACATATGAAAATTACCGTTTTGCCCCTACTAAGGGAAATTTTGGAAAAGTTAGGATTGGACTGGACTATGCATAAATAACATGTTTTGAGTGTTTCCACTATGAAATACTACTTTTTAGCAAATTAACTAATATTTATTTTGACCCGAAAGGGTAAATGATGATTTTACCCTTGTAAAGGGTAAAAATTTTCACTTTTAGAAGAAGTCATGAAAAGCAGGAACTAAGTGTTCTTGATGAATTTTAATGCTTTTCAATAAGGATATGTATATGTTGGCTAAAGTTTTATCAATTTACATGAAATAGCAAGTGGCAAGTGCTGATTTTGGTTTTTGAAAATCATTCTTTGAAATTGAGCCACCTACATGATATATGTGGAACTAAAACGTGCTGAGAGCATTGCTCGCACGAGATTTGACATGATTTGTGCATGTGACAGAGTGCTGGAAGCTTAGATTGCACTCAATTTTTACATGATTTTATACATGACATTGTGCTAGAGCCTAGCTCGCACTAGTTTCCATACGAGTTTTGACATGGTGCTGGAGCATAGCACGCACTAGATGTCCACTATACTTGTCGTCGTGTCTGAGACTACTCGCATGTGATTTTATGACATGCATAAGGTTGTGCTGGGAGCATTGTGTAGACTGTGTCACACTAATTTAATATGCCTGCATGTGCATTTTGAGACATGGCATTGGATATTGAGATGACGTGGGCATGGGGTGTACGTTGTACCATGCTTACAACATGGAGTACGTTGTGCCGTGCCGTGATATATGATGTGTAGTCTTCGGACTAGTGATTTGATTAGCTGGCGGGACGGTTTGGTACCCACCTCCTAAGACAGCCTCAGATGTGATGTGATACCCCTTACACTAGGATCCGTGTAGCCTGGGATCACAGAGGATATGACCATAGTCCTAGGGTTATTACCATGATTCTTTCCTAGTCTCGCTTGTCACTTGCTTTGCGAAATTGCACGCCACTTACTTTGCGAAATCGCATGTTAATTGCTTTGAGAAATCACATATTACTTATTACTTGATTTTGTGATTTCATGATTTTATGATGATTTTGGGGCAGATGTTGATTTGAAATAAATGGCATGTTTTGACATAATCTGCATTATTTAAATAGCATGAAGTATAATTCCATGTTTTATCTGCCATTTCACGAAATGAATTGTTGATTTGAAATAAATGGCATGTTTTGACATAATGTGCATTATTTAAATAGCATGACGTATAATTCCATGCTTTATCCGCCATTTCATGAAATTAATTGCTTTATACAAATGATTTTCTCTGGCATAAAAATATGCATGAAATTCGTATTTAAGTATGATTGCGAAAGAGAATGATTTAATGCATGGCATCATGATCATGTAGTTAGTGTGGTTATCTACTTGCTTGCATGATTGCCTTACTGAGCGTGTGGTTTGCTCACCCCCTTATTTTTCCCTCTTTTCAGAGCACTTGAAATAGTTAGTGAGCGGCTGAGGACTTGCATTCTTGGTATCTGCTGCTTCCCATCATCGAAAGGTATACACCCTGGTATCATTTTGTATCTAAACATGTAATAGCACAGTAATCATTTTGGAATGTAATATGGGGGATGTAAATATTAGTAAACACGTACAAATATAGAACCTCAATTATAAAGTATACGTGTTTGCTTGTGAATAAATTAAAAGATAGATGACATGGTAGATGGTAAAGGGTGACTAATATTGACTCATAGCCTAACTGTTTGGTGATGAGAATGTTCACAACCGAAAAAGGAAAGGAAAAAGTGAAAAATTTGTTACGATTTTTGTTAAAAAGGGGTTGTGACACTAGCTTAGTCCGGATGGCCAATCTCAATCCATCAACGAATTTCTGAATCTTGCGAGTCTCACTACCCATCATATCCTGGTCATATGTCCCCAAAGACATGAAACTCGACTCATATTCATCCAAGTACGGTTCTCCTAAACCAAATTCATGAATTCCATCTGCAGTTTCCTTTCTGAGGTGGTTGGGATGTACTGTCTCCTGAAGGCCTCCAAAAATATCTCTCAGGTGATCTCGGAGTGTCTAGCCCTCAAAATAGCCTCAGTAGATCTCCACCATTGCTCTGCCTCGCCTTTTAACATAAACACGGTAAAGGTCACTTTCTCTGCTGAAGTACATTGAAAAAATTTGTACAGTTTCTCCATCTTGTAGACCCAATCCTCAATAATCACCGGGTCCTTCATTCCTCAGAATACCAGAGGTTTCAGCTCTTGAAACTGTCTTAATCTACTCAAATCACAATCATACCCCAAATCGGTATCGCTCTACGGTGGTGCGATAGGTGAAGCAGTATCCTGTACTGGGGGTGTCACCGTCTCAGTAACCTGAGGTCTCTCCGCCTCTGCAGCTGCCTATTCAGTAGTAGGCTGTGCTGCTGGACCTCGTCTATCACTGGCACCCAATGCCTATGTGACTATCTCCACTAGGCTCTCAATACTCGGCTCTAGTCTAGCGAAAAGTGCCTCAATATCCCCTGGTCTCTCAATAGGGTTCTGAGGAGCCTCGTCAGTCTATGGTTCAGCACGGCTTTCAAGCCCTCCTCTACTGCCTTTAGCATGTGCTCCCACCCCTCTACCTCGACGCGTAATAGGCATATTGTCTAACTTCCTGTATTCGTAATCATTTATTAGATTTAATCCATCGTGGTACACACAGTTATATCTAAACAAAAGCACAGTAATATAGGGATGTAACTTTCCTACGTTTTATTTACTGACTCACATCAGGCCAACGCAGCTCTAATGTCAATCTCTGTTACGACCCTTTTTATCCTTTTTAACCAAAAATCACTATAAATTTTTTGCATTTTCCTTTCCTTACCCGATCGTTAACAAACTCACCATACACAGTTGGGCTGTGAGTCAATAATAAACATCACTCAATATTCATGCTCAATTAAATCAAAAGAAGTGTCATTCATTTAAACTTAAGTTATACATGACACGTTTTCTAACTTTTACATCCCCTACATTACAATACAAAAGACTAATGTGCCATTACATGTTTAGATACAAAAAGAATTCCTTGTGTGTATACCTTTTGGGCGATGGAAGCAGCGAATGTCCAAAATAAAATGCCTCAATCCTCACTGGGCTGCTATGTACGCTCTGTAGAGGAGGACAATAGAGAGGGATGAGCAACAACACACTCAGTTAGGCAATAATGCAAGCCTGGTACATAACTACTTTATCTACATGCTGATAATGTTATGCATAAATCATTTATAATCAGAGCATGAGGAAATAAATCTATGCCGTATGACTATACATATATCATGTACAAAAAACATGGAAAACAGACATATAAAACATGGAATCATCATCATGTAAAACCTCTCATGCTCATCTTTATCTAATCTCATAATAAAAAGGGAAATTCATTAAGAAATATCCTTTAAAGTTCATCTCTCTCTTAAAAGACAATAAAATCCCATCAAAATCATTTCTCAATCTCAAACATCATTATCATTTTTCAATCAAAATCCCACAAGGCATCGACTCCTCCCTCGGGTCTACCCTGGACAATCACAATTATACTCATATATCAAAATCATATGGTACTATGTAATGTCAAGGGAGACAGGTCACTATATCTCAAAGACTATGTTGGCCAACTATGTCATAAAATCATCCCAGACCACACGCATCCCGGTGTGCAGGGTAATATGCTGGAACGAAAGTGGGTTAGTTCTTCGCCAGACTTTCTCATCACGTAACCACCACGCGCTACATTGTACTCCATGTGATAAACATAGTACAGCATACTCCGCGGACCCATATCATGGTTGGGGGTGCCAGTCATAGGTCTTATACCAAATGTAACATCCATTGTCTCATGTGCACGTGGAGTTTTCCATATCCATGTAAGAGAGCCTTTCTGCTGAACAGAGCCTCCCTACCCCTCTGGCTTGAGGATGTTGTGCTTGAGGGTCTTATCATAAGAGAGCCTCCCCACCGAACAGAGCCTTCCCATGCGCTCTGGCTTAAAGATTTAGGGTTTGAGGATCTTACTAGCTGTCACGGCATCATACGTACCACAGTGTGAAAACCTGTGTGAGCTATGCTCTAACACGATACATACATCATAAATAAGACTCCTCGTATGAGAAATGCTCTAGTACAATATTTATGCATAAAACATAAAGAAACCACGTACAAGCATAGCTCCAGTACAGTTATATGCATAAGAAAATCACTTGAAATCCACGTACGAGCAAAAGCTCCAGTACGGTTTATAAAACATCATCATAAATCAAATCAAGGTGCGAGCTAGGCTCCAGCACATTTTATACAAGTGAAAATACCAAAATACCGTGCCACTAGGCTCCAGCACGATTCAATTCACATAAACATGATGGGCGGCTAATACATAATCAAAACATTCTCAAATTAGGTTTAGCACTTCACATGTGCTATTTCGCAAAATCATTCAAACAATTGCTAGCCTATTCGTTAATTGGCTCAAACAAGGCAACGACTTTCTCAAAACACAAAACATGTGGTTTATGCATTTATTAGTCTTACTATCCCCTTTTTCAAGAATCGTTTTCAGAAACCAAATCATATACATTCTCATAGCTATTCACACGTGCCAACAATCATTATCATAAATCATCGTGCATTTTATAAACACCTTATATTCACCGACGAGTTCAAAGTACGAGAAGCTATCTCTATATACTCACAGAATTTCCTTACCTGCAATCGCGTCACGTGATTCCACTTTCCTTAGAGCTACTAACTTGTGCGGTTCGACTCGGCTCCAACGAACTCTCTAGAACTGTACACAATCGTATATCACATCGATTTAGTCAATATAACATAACTTTTGTGTTTGCTATAGTCGATTTAACCTATAGCCTCCATTAACACTCATAAGGCCTAGTTTTATCGTTCTACTCATATCTCGAGTCTATTGATTTCTTTTAGGCCCATTGATTCATACCAAATCGATATTAAATCGATATTAAGCTCATAGTGTTCATATTTCATCAATTTCTTCACTATGGCATTAAATCAAACATCTTATATACTCATTTCCATAAATCCTTTAAACTCATAATATGGCTTCATTTAACCATTTCAAATCATTCATATTACTTCAATGACAACTTAGTAATGTCCATAAATCATCAACTCATTCAACCCATATCTTCTCACACTAGATTTATTCTAGGTTTTCTAGGTCACACTAATTCCATCACATCCTAGGTAGTTTTAACCATCAATATACATACAAATCAACTCCAAAACCAATAAATAGCTAAATGTATTTGGGCTGAAGTGTTAGAAACTTACCAAATCTAGTTTCCTTTCTTGCTCAAATAAAAATACGCATTGCTCCTTCAATACCACAAATGAGGCTTTGATTCCAAAGTATGTTGTTCTTCTCTTTGATAAGAACAACTTTGTATTTAATGATCTTTCCTCAAATCTTACTGGAAATTGGTGGATTTAGGAGTGAGAAAGTGAGGTTTTAGGTTGAAATGGAAGAGAGAGATTGTTTTCTCGAAATTTACAGATTTCTCTGCTCCTATTTATAGAAATTGCTTGATGAGATCGATTTCTCGAGGCATAAGATCGATCTGGTCCTCTTAAATCCCTAATTTTCATGCCAATTTGAATGCATGAGATCGATCTGTCGAAAGCTTGAGATCGATCTGTCTCAGGCAGAGAGTTAAGGAGATCGATCTGCATCTAGGGGAGATCGATCTGCTCCAACCCAAGAGCTAAGGAAATTGATCTGCTTGCATTAAGGACCGATCTCTTTTTTACAACGATTTGGCTCCATTGGAGATCGATATGCCTTGCTCCACTGCTCGAATAAGAGCATTTTTGGCTCTTCCAGATCGATCTCTCATCCTATGAGATCGATCTGGCATTCATATTTTCCAGATTTTGCTACAGTTTTCTACAGTAACTCATACCAAACAATCCTTAATTGCTGCGATGGTCATTTTCTCATCCTACCACCTTTGAGACTTGAAATGGCATCTATTCATACTTTATACACATTAAAACTTGTGTGCATTCATTGTATAACCAAAGGTATACAACACAACCAAATGGAAGTGCAAAGGTTCATGCACTCATGCAACTTTATTCCATTTGCTGCACTACTCATTTTGAGTTCTAATCACATTCATCACATATAAAAGTCCATTTCTTCATATTCATACATAATGAAACTTGTACGTACATCACAAACTATTACTACAAGTGTGTACCTTGAATCTATGGACTTTACATCACTTATGCTTCACATTACAAGTACATATGCATTACTTATGAATCATAAGGTTGCAACCAAAATATAGGTCTTACATTCTTTACAAACAGAACCGGTGCTCCCCAAGGTGACACACTCGGTCTGATGAACCACTTATCCAACAACTCTTGTAACTATTTCTTTAGCTCCTCCAACTCAATCGGAGCCATTCTATACGTTGGTTTGGATATTGGTTAAATACCAAGCACAAAATCAATACAGAACTCCATTTCTCTGTCTGGTGGCAACCCTAGTAATTCATCCAAAAAAACATCAGGGAACCCTCTAACCACTGGGATGTCAGCTAATTTCGGGTATGCCTTATCTAAATCAACCACATATGCAATAAAACCTTCAACATATTATCATAAATTTGTTAGCAAATCATCCTTGGAAATAATTTACTACTTCTTTCATTACTTTGTAAATCTGACAACATACTTTTCAGGGTTGGAAAACATTACTGTCTTAGCATAACAATCTAAAACAGCATGGTTTGCAGCCAACCAATCCATTCCTAGTATTACATCAAAATCCTTCATATCTAACAGAATGAGATTGTCCAACATATCTTTTTCCCTTACTTTTAACTTACAATCTTTACATACATACTCCATCATTACATTATCTCTTACTAGAGTGCTTATGAGCAACATCTTACCTAAAGGTACAGGTTTCACATGTTAAACAATTTACATGCAAATGAAGACGATATAAATGAATGTGTGGCACCAGGGTCAATTAATGCTATTGCTTCAAAGTCAAAGACTAGGATGGTACATTTAATCACATCTGTGGAAGCTTCTACAGATGCCTTGTCCAATGCAAACACTCACCCTCGACCAACGGCTTGCTTCCCCTTCTCCTCAACAGTGGCCTTCCTCTTAGGATTAGGTGTCTCAACTGTAGCCTTCTCTGGCTCTTTGCCTTTCTGAGGGACTGTATCAACCAATTTCGGGCATTCACGAGCTATATGCCCTGGTTTACCACATCTATAACATGACCTCATCATCAAATGGCATGGCCTACTCCCATGATATCTACCACACATTCTGCACTGTTCGGTGGTAGGTTGGGGTCCACCAAAAACTATACCCCTCGATGCTAGAGGTAAAGCTGGATAAGCTGGAGGCTTCGCAGGCCTCTCTCATACCTCTTCAATCTTTGGCCCTTTACCAACTAACCTTCGGCCCTTTCTGAATCCTCTATCATCAACTGACCTATTCCGGTCTTTATCTCTGCCCTTACCTCTCTTACTTAACTCCGAGGCATGCAACTCATAATCCTGCTCACATAGCTGAGCTCTGCATACTGCCTCGCCATAGATGATAATGTCAAATGGGGCTAATCGAGCTCTGATCGAATGTCTCAACCCCTCAATAAATTTTTGAACCTTTCTGTCCGACTGCCCATGGTAACTGTCTCATACCTACCTAGGGATGTGAATCCGAACTCATACTCATCAACTGAACAGTTCCCCTAAGTCAAGGTCATAAATTCCATCTGTATCTTCCTCTGAGCAGTGGCTGGAATGTACTGCCTCATAAATGCATCCAGAAATATGTTCCAAGTCACAATCGGGTACCGTGCACTCAGAATCGATTGTGTGGCCATCCATCAATGCTCGACCTCACCCTCTAATACAAAAGCCGCAAAAGTGACCTTCTCTGTGGCAGAGCAATGGAAAAATCTGTAGAGCTTCTCCATACTACGAATCCAATGCTCTGCTAACATTGGGTTCTTCACCCCACTAAATGAAGGTGGTCTAAACTCTCTCAATCTGCCCAGATCACAATCATAAACTCCTTCACCACCAACCTGTTGTGGAACTACAAGATCCTGAACTAGTGGGGGAATATCATAAACTAGAGGAGGTGCAAGAATCTCTGCCTCTACAGCTCGAGGTCTCGGTGTAGGCTGTGCAGCTCATGTCTCTCAAGTGCAGCTGATATGACTACGCCCACTCTAAATTATCCACGCGTGTTAACCACAAGTGCACGGGTCGTACAAGTAATAATGGGATTTGAATTTCGGATTATCGTCCCACGGAGAATCTAATTAGCCTACTTAAGTACCGGTTAATCTTATCCTAAGTATATCCTAGCAAATTATGAGAATTTAGTGGGTGATCTACAAGGCTTAAATTAAAAAGTACTGAAAAACAATAAAAATTAAGAGAATAATAAAAATAGAGCAAAACTAAAATTACTTACTGAACTCCTAACAAATAAAAGCAATAATCTGCAAAAGAGAAAAAAAACTAAAACTAAAATTAATTAGTGCAAATAACCTAGAATGCAAATAAGAAAATAAAGAAATAAAATTAACTAGAATAAAACTAGACAATCCTAAAATAAAATGTGCATGTAATTAATCTAAAAAAAATGCAAATTAAACTAACCTAATACCTAATGAAGCATATTTCTATAAATTTAAGGAAATTCTTAAACCTAATTATAAGTCTAACATGGTGATCCTAATTTAATCCTAACTATAGCTAATGACTAACATAATCAAATAAAATCTAAATAATGCATGAGAAATAAATATTTTTGGATTTTTAAATTTTAAAATAAAAACTAACTTAAAATTGCATAAAATAATTCTACCCCTAATTTAATTTTAAATGCACTACCTAAACATTAGAATTAAGTCTTAAATCATATTGCATAAAATTAACTATTAACATAATTAAAACTAAGTTTTAAACTAACAAGCAAAGAAAATATAACTAACATGCATATTAATTCAAGACTCTAACTCTACCTAAGCTAACAAACTATAGTAAAAGAAATAACATTAAGCAAATAATAGAAATGCATGAAAATTAAATTGTGAAGTCACAATAGAGCCAAACATAGCCTTGTACTGTTCTCGGCAATGTGCAACCTGTCACTATACTGTTATGTGCATGGGTCATCTGCTCTACAAACCGCTGGGTGCCCGACTTCAGACCACCACGCCAGCTGCACTCACATCCCTGTACATGCATCCTGCTCTGCTTCAGTACTAACCAGGTGTGCCACCAGCTGCTTCATGCACTGTACTGTACCAGCTTCTCATGTCCTACAGCCACCCTAAGACAACTTCACATATCAGCAGCATCGGTCACGCCAAATGCAAACTAAAAGCCCTTCACCGTCCCTGTACTGCTTCAGCCTGCAGTACACGTTCAACAACAGATTCTGCCACAACACTAACACTCATTTTAAACATCAGTCTAGTACAAGCACCTATTGCACAAAAAACAGCAGCAAAAGCATGAGCAACATTGGTTTAAGAAAATTAATTGTTATGCAAAACAGTGAAGACGAACTGCAACCAAACACAACCGAGGGAAATTTTTAAGTGTAAAAAGATGAGAGTCCAACGTGGTTGAAGAAAATGCAGTGATAATAAGTTAACTTTAACCTGGCTTTTGAAGAGAAATATAAAGAGAACAAAGTAGAAAATACAAAGAAACAATGACACAGTAACTCTACTTAGAAACAGAACATCAAAATGAGGAAGATGGCGATCAAAATTATATTTGAGTGACTAAAACCGAATAACCACATGGAGAGAGATAGGAAGAGATGTGGTTGCCAGTGACCAGCCCAGCCTTCCTGCACTGCAAGCTCGACAATCGGTACTGCTTCGACTATCCAGCCTCCTTCTTTCATGTTGTTCTGGTTTTCCCGCTGCAACAATAGCCGCTGGGGGCTATTCAGACACGCACACACTAGCTTCTTACTCCAGACAACAACAAATTCAGCACTATAATCCGTTCAGCTAGCCAACAAATAGGAGAAACAACCACAAATCTGCCCAACACCCCTCCTGCATTAATGAACAGTACTAAAGTAGTAAAACATAGGTAAACAGAGGCGACCAACGGAAGCTAAAAAAACAAAAAGAAAAATAAATTAAATCATAGCATCGTTAAGGGGAAGTGCACGTCTAATGGTCTAAAACAGTAAATGAAAACGGACAATTCAACTGGACTAGAACCGAGAACACAAGCCACGGTACCCTGCTCTTGTTACCAACCAGCCTTACACTCTCCTCTGGTCTATTTATCGGTAACCAGAAAAAGGGGACAAAATAAAAGGAAAAAAATTGCAACTCGAGAACTGGAAAGAAATAATGATAAAAAAACAATCACTGAAAAGAAATCTTGCATAAGAAAAGAAAATAAAAACTTAACTATGCAATAGAAAGAAAATGCAAACTGATAGCAACAATGGATAAATGAAAGCTTTTCATTAAAACTTAAACATTAAAACAATAAGGGAATGGAACTTGAGCAAAACTAAGAAGAAAATGGAAATAGTGGCTGTTGTTACCAGCCAATGTCAAAAGCTTAAAAGAAAACCTAAGGAAAATATAAAACCTAACAATAAAATTTTAACCTAAAAAAAACTAAAGCTACCCTAAAAAAAAAACTCTCATTTTTCAATTGCTCATCATATTCTATTTATAAACAAATTTGGGGGTACAATTGTAATTTTCAATCCTAGATGAGTTGGCATTGTTTGGCCACTTGTCTTCATTCCATTCGCTTCAGAGAAGATATTTCCATGTCACTTGTCTTTTTGTCCACTTGGATGTGCGATTAAGCCCGATGTGTGTCTTCCAAATGGTGGGTACGATATTCGTCGATCTTATATTTTCGAGGCGAATAAAATAGGAACACCCGACATCACACGTCTCTACAACGAATGGTGACTCATACTGCAAAATGGTAGTGGTCCAATCTCTTTTAGCCCATTTTCAGCCCATTTTCTACCAAAACAACTGAAATTCATCTGGATTTAATTTACCTGCACACAAGAGAATTTTAATTAAACTGAGGGGATAATTAATAAAATAATATGGGGATTAAAATAATTAATTAAGAATTTAAGCACAAATAATTCGATTTTAATAGAATTAGTAGCAGCAGCCTGACCAGTAGGGTTCTCTTGTCTATCCTCAAATCTAGCCATTGCCAGTGTAAACATCTCCATGACAGTTTCTACACTGTGCTGTAATTGCGCTATACGTGCCTCAGCGGCATCACTAAGATCAGGTGGATCTCTACTAGAATTGGACCCACTACACCTCTCGGGCTCATCTCTATGCCCTTGAAAGCGTGAACTCTCTCCTCTACGAGTTCGTCGTCTATCTGACATCTTGGATGCTCAAAAACAAGTGTCTCTGTCATATTTTCAGCTTGGTATACACAATTTTATCCAAATAATGCATAGTACTTTAGGGATGTATAATTTCCTAACTATGGACACTGACTCACATCAGACCAACTCCACTCTAATACCACCTCTATCACGACCCTCTTCCCGTGACTTACCATACTACTAATAGTTGGGCTGTGAGTCAACATCCATATCCACATCTCATCCATTTTATAATTTAAGTTCATTTAATAAAATAGAAACTGTACTTAATATATATGTGGAAGCGTTACATCAGTTTCTATTATATACATCCCTTTTGTACAAAAGATAGCTTTATTGTGCACTAATTTACAGGATACAAAATTTTCTCATAAGTGTATACCTCTGTACTGCTGGAGAACTGGAGATCACGGTAGCAGGAATAACTGCAGTAAACTCACTACTGCGCAGAATCTGTGGAGGAGGAAATAAGGGGGTGAGCTAACACGCTCAGTAAGGAAAGTAAGGAAAGTAGGAAAGCATATAGATAACTACACTATCTATAATGCTAAAAATACATATTTTTTTTTCCTTATAAAACATATGCATTCTTTTAAAACATCTTCCATCCATGCGAAACCATTAATCTGCTAGGTGGGTATATACATATTCTTTTCAAATCACACAGTAGCTTACTCATTTCAAAATCACACAGAATCACACAACATACTCTCAGAAAATGCTTTACACTACAGTAGCTTACTCATTTCAAAATCACACAGAATCACACAACATACTCTCAGAAAATGCTTTACACTTAGTAAATCAATATACATGAGACTAGAATGGGATATCATATCACCCAGTATTACACAGCAGGGGACATATGTCACATCACACAATAGTAACAAAATGTCATATCACACAGAAAGGACGTATGGCCATAGTTTGGATTCCAGGCAATCACTGATCAGGTGTGCAGGAATCTCATGCTTGGGGAGGAGGATCAACCATCCCTTCAACTCACTAAGAATCACTAAGATATCATGGCACATCGTACTTCATGGCTAGTGCTCACGGCACAGCGTGTTCCCGTGGATCTTCTATCACCCATTTCCATTGTCTCAAAATCATGTGCGACTAGGTTTGTGCAAGATCACTCAACAATACACGACGACTCCAGCACGATTTTACTCATTACACAGTAAAAATCATAAAACCTTGTGCGAGCAACTCAACATAAGATTGCATAGCAATACCTGAGGCCTCTAGAATGGTTTTACTCATCACACAACAAAAATCATAGAACCTCATGCGAGCAACTCAGCGTAAGATCACATAGCAATACCTAAGGCCTCTAGCACGATTTTGTCTTATCACACAGTAGAGCTCATAAAACCTCATGCGAGCAACTCATCGTAAGATCACATAGTAATACCTGAGGCTTCTAGCATGGTTTTGTTTCAAATCACTTTAAGTCAAGGAGTTACATGCAAGCATAGTCAAAGTAAGATCACTTAGTAGTACTCGATGGCTCTAGCATGATTTCCAAAATCCAGTGCGAGCTCTTTAGTGTATCACATAGTTTACACTCAGCTCTAGCACCGTTTGCTTTCTCAAAACCCGTTTAAAACGATGTGCGAGCATAGCTAGTAAATCCACTGTTACCACGATTGCTCTAGCACAAGTTCAGGCAGAAATTTGATAGATGGCTCCACTCAGGTGAAAACGATATCCCTGATCGAATTCAGTTTGACAAATCACAAAGTATAAGTGAGAGGGCGATTTCCCTTCAATCACTCGTTACACGCTTTTCGCTTAATAAAACATGCAGTTTTATGATAATCGTTAAATCAAGAGCCAATCTATTATTACTCTTTCTCAAAACACTTACAAAACATCTTTTCACAACAAAGACATTGAAGGCATGCAATTCATGCGTATAAGCTTCTTCTTATAGCTAGATTTTCACGCAGATATTTACATATCTATATACTCTATAGCAGTCATTTGCACACAGAAGGTAAGAAATATACGTATAGCTATCTCTAATAGCTCGCATAAATCCCTTACCTCGAATCACGCAAGAGTCCTTTCCTCTGATTTCCATTACTCGTGATCCGGTCTAATTAGCTCCAATTATATCTCCAAGAGCTGCAATTGTTTACAATTCACATCAGTATCATTTTATACAATTCATTCTCACTTGCATAAAGTTCAATTCAATGCATTAGGCCCCTTTTATAACAATTTGGCTTCGTTACATTTTATTGGACTTTACTCTCTCTTAAGTCCATTTCGATTATACAATTTATTTCTCGAGAATCTATTAGACTCGTCAAGTCTACTGATTCATATTGTGCCGGCCTTAAGCTCACAATGCCTTAAGTTCATCATTTTCTTTCACTATGGCATTTCATCATACACTTCATATGACTACTTTAAATCATCATCTATTCTAACATATGGATTTCGTAAAACTACCTTAAAATCATGTATACATGCTTAATAACATCAATTCATGCTTAACTCATCATTAACTCCGTGTCATATCAATTTTCTCTCACTTTCTCACACTAAGCTCATTCTAGGTCATGGAGGATTAAGCATGCTCAAAGATGTTTCAGCCAACAATGCATACACCAATCAACTCATACAATTGTCTAGATTAACATACTTGAAGTTGGTGTATTAAAATCTTACCTAGCTTGACTTTTCTCTTTTTTGACAAATTTGGGGAAAACCTTTTTTGCTTCTTCAATTCAGCAACTCAACCTCTAGTTTTTTACTATGTTGTTCTCCTCATCATAAGGAACAACTTTGCTCAAAGCAACCTTTCTCAAATCTAATTGGAAGGTGATGATTTTTTGAGCGAGAAAGCTGGTTACTTTGTTTTCAATGGAGGAGTATGAGCTGTTTCATGGACGAAGACTCATCTGTCGGGTTTTTATAGAATTGGCCTCATGAGATCGATCACCAAGGGTGAGAGATCGATCTCTCATTACTTGAACGCCTTTAGAATTTGATATGTAGGCTGTGGGATTGATCTGCTTATGGGATAGGATCGATCCTTGCCAGGAAGAAGACATTATAGATCGATCTGGCTTTAGGAAGAGATCGATTTTTGCTAACCAGAATCAACTAGGGATCGATCTGGCCTTAAGAAGAGATCGATCCTGTCTAGGAAAAAGTAGCTTGAGATCGATCTGCTTGAATGAGGGATCGATCTCCCTTGCACTAAGATCGATCTGCCCTTTGTCTGCAGCATTCCAGTTGCAATTCTTCCCAGAAATTCAAAGGAAAGTTCATATTCAATTACTTCTATACTGAGTTTGCATTTCATTCACACTTAGAACATAAAAATGTCCATTTCTTATGATTCATATATAATGTAACTTGTTTGTACAACCCGGAATCATATACAATACATAAGAAATTTACGGGCCTTACAGTCTTGGATTTTAAGTTTGCTCGAGGACGTACAAAAATTTAAGTGTATGGGGAATTTGATGAGTGCCATATTTTTATTATTTATTTCCTTCTACATTTAATATTTTGCTATGTTCTTCATGCTAATTAGAGTACTTATGTTAATTTTGTGATTTTGGCAGATAAATTGGGCTTCAAGAGCTTAACCGAAGAAATTGGATAGTTTTAGTGTTGTTTGGAATTTTAGCTCTAAACGGAGTTTCAGCCCTCCAAATTATGCAAAGTGGCCCAGTGGAACGCTGACTTATTGATTTTCAACTTTGAAGCAGAGCCCAAGATCCAATTTAGCCTATTTCCACTCCAAAACCAACTGTGAAGAAAAATCTCGAATCTGTCAGCCCTTTTCCTACTTGCAATAGGATTTTGAATTTAGTTTTTTTTTTTTACTTTATATATAGTTTTCATTTTTTTAGGGGAGAATAAATTTTTGAGACAGAAGAGGGCAGCAGTAATATATATATATATATATAATTCACCCTCTATATTTTTATTTTCATTTTCCAATAATCATGTGCTGTTAAATCCTTTATTAGGTTCAAGAGAATCGAATCCAATAAATTTTAACAATTGGGAAACACAGTTTGCTGATCTAAACTATCTTTTAATTCAATTATCTATTGTTTCTGGTATTAATTGATTCGATTACATGAGAAAGTTATATGATCTAGCCAATTAGATAATCTTCACATGTGATTGTATGCTATCTGAAATTTTCACAATCCGTAATTGCTACGATAGAAATCAGAACCAGTGGCAATTAGGATTCGTCAACTCTAAGTGAAACAATAGAACGGATTAAACATTCAACCCGTGGTTAAAGTGTTATTCGGTTTAGTAGTCTTCCTAGAGTGTTAAAGCTATTCCTAGTCTAAATATGATTGCTTCAAAACCGATTAGATTAGGGATAAGAATTTAATTTGGGTGCTGGGCTTGAGTTAATGATAGTAGGGAAGAAGAGATATTATCTTGTTGGGAGATAATGCCTCAGCTAAGTAATTAAAGACAAAATGATAAATTAGGTGTTAAGGATCAATTGTTAGTTACTGGGAAGTTCCTTTGAATCGAAGTTGTTAATCTTAGTTTACCCTCTTCATAATTAGTTGAATATCAATTCTATTTTAGGATTTTAATTCTATTAAACTAAATCCCCCAATTATTTTAGTTATTGCAAGATAATTAATCCACCAGTCTCTAGGGTTCGACCTGGATTTGCCGCTACTGTAAAATTTTGGTAAGACCAATAGTAAAAATTTGGTTAAATTCGACACTCACCACCATGCTAAAAGAACCAAGAAAAGAGAGAAACAGACAGGTTGAAAATGTTTACAGAAGAGAAAACTGTATATTTATGCGTGTAGATAAAAGCAATAATATGGGCATCAAAGTTTAATTGACAATAGAAGTAACAATTGTCAACAATAATTCGGTGAAAGAATATAAGATGTCACGACCCTCTTTCATCTAAAATCACTATAAATTTTTTCGCTTTATTCTTTAACTTTCCCTGTCGCGAACGGTTTTCAACATCAAATAGTTGAGCTATGATTCAGAGTTAGTTACCTTTTACCATAAACCATATCCTTTAACATTTATATACAATAACTGTAAACACTTAAATTGCTTACATTAAACTTTATTAATTCATACATGATTACAAATATTCACATCCCCCAAATTTACATTCCAAAAGTATTATTGTGTTGTACTTGTTTAGATACAAAACGATGTTAATGTGTATACCTCTAAGCGATGGGTAGCAGCGGACACTGGTAGTGCAAGTCTCTGCTCGCTCTCAACCACTATGGATGCTCTGTAGAGATAGAAAGTGAAAGGGTGACCATAACTTGCTCAGTAAGGAAATAATGTAAGTAGGTAGACAGCTACACTATCTACATGCTTATAATGTCATGATATAAAAATCTTTTACATTCGGAGCATGAGTTAGAGTAGAACCATGCCTCATGAATATGTATAGAATTTAATGTCATGATATAAAAATCATTTACATTCGGAGCATGAGTTAGAGTAGAACCATGCCACATGAATATGTATAGAATATATGAAAACTCATAAAATCAGGCATTATAACACATGAAAAATCATCATGTAAAACATCTCATGCTCATCACAACAAAACTCATCAGTTTCATCACAAATCATAGATTTCACCATAAATCATTTAAATCAAAGCTAATCCTGCCCCTCCAGAATTTCTTGTGCAAAAACTACATTTCTTTTAAAACATAATCATGGGTGTGTCCCCCTCCTTCGGGTCTACCCGAGGTCTATCAACATAACATGATATCACGTGAGGCATGTAGGTTACATTACGGAGACAAATTGGGAACAATGCCATATATAAATCCCTGTGATCTCAGGCTTCGCGGATCCCGACGTGTGGGGTATCATAACTGCAACGAGAGGTGAGGTCAACCCTGCTCATGCAAAAACTCAACCAACTAGTCATCAAGACTACACAGTATAGCGTACTCCGTGTGACATACACGATACAATGTAATCCATAGACCCACATGGTCTGGGGTACCTGCCAAAGGTCTTAGCCCACATTATTTTTTGGGGTACCTGCCATAGGACTTAGCCCACATAACTGTCTGGGGTGCATGCCATAGGACTTAGCCCACATAATTGTCTAAGGTGTCTTCCATAAGACTTAGCCCACATCATGGTTTGAGGGTATCTGCCATAGGTCTTAGCCGCCCTATACCATTCCGGTAACCATCTCACGTTTCAAAAATACGCGTACAATATATCATCTCACTGTGACACACAGTCTACAGGGGGTTTCAGCATGGTTTATACATGTCATGATATCTAACATCTCGTGCGAGCAAAGCATCAGCATGGTTTTCTGTAAAGCATATAAAATCCTCGAACGAGTAACGCTCTAATACGGCTTTCAAGCATGTTATCAGTAGAAACTAGTGCAAGCAAGGCTCCAGCACTATCAGCATGTGTCAAAACATCGAAATCTAGTGCGAGGTAGGCTCCAGTACTATTTATACTCACACAAATATGATAGGTGGCTCCAGTTTAAATAAGTATTTTTAAAAATACAACTTAGCACATAATCCGTGTTATTTCATGCAACCACAAAAAGTAATAGCCAACCTATCCTCATTTCATTCATATCAAAGCATTAAATCATAATACAAACTTCAAAATCATTAAATTCATGCAATTTTAGGATCCTTACTACCCTTTATCTTAAACTTCTCTACCAAGGCAAAATGATCTTTTCTTTCCTTATTTTCGAAACCTTTCTCAGAAATTCTTATTGCATTATTAGATAGCTTAGAGAAATTCACGCCCTATAAATCCCCTCAAAATACGTATAACTATCTCTAGGAACTTACAAAATCCTCTTACCTCGAATCACATTGTCCGTAGTATAAGTTCCACCGCTGGAAGCTTGTTCAGTCCAATTTGTCCTTAATCCAGTCTCTGGAGCTACAAACATTCATCAATCACTTCAGTCAACACAGATAACTCATTTTATGACTTCATCAAAATCAATATATCTTGTTGGACCTTATTGCATCAAGCTTGGCCCATGATTACATTCGGACATGGCATTATGGTCGAACACCCATCATGCCACTCCTAGCCAATTTGGTTAGCAATTAACTTAGTTATTTGTCAAGCACTTGGCATGCATGTTTAAACCTTAGTTTTCCACTTATTCATGCATTTTCGCAAACACCTTATATGCACATTTCATAACTTCATCAAATCTTATTAATTGATTCCATAAAACCATCTTAAACTCATGCATATAACATTACTATCACATTAGTATAACCCATTCATCATTAAATCAACCATATCTCATTTTCTCACACCAAACCCATTTTTAGGTCATGGTTGATTCATCATGTTCTATGTAGTTTCACCCAACAATACATACACTAATCAACTCATAACAATATCTAGATAAACAAATTAGGGTTAGTGTATTGAAAACTCACCTAGCTTTTCTTTTCTCTTATTCGAATTTGAAAGATCCTTTTGCTCCTTCCTAACAATGTTGAATGTCGATTCCTAACTATGTTATTCTCCTCCTCACAAGGAACAACTTTTCTTAAAGTAACTTTTCCCAAATCTTTTTGGAAGGGGATGGTATTCTAGAGTGAGAAAGCTTTTTCTTTTTGGATAAAAATAGAGTAGGTGGTTTCTTTTTCTGAGAAAGATCGATCTCCTTAGCCCTGGACTATAAATACTACTTCAAAATCCCCAAATTTCAAAATCCCCAATTTTTGAATCATTAACCCTCTGTCGTGCCTCCTCCACCGATTCTCACTCTCAGATCGATATCAGTAAGGTTCTCGTCTAATCTTTTCATCAATCTTCATTTTAGTAACCTACATTGTTGAGTTTTCCTAAAAAATTCTTTTGTTTTTGCTGAAATCATCATTAGGGCACTTCTTGAACTGTTTCATTGCCTAGGTTTTGAGAGAACTCTTCAAACTATTGCCTAGGTGTGTTTAAAACAATCTTTGAGTCTGTCTAGGTAATTCCTTAGTATACAATAATGCCTCGTATTAAGAGAGCTGCCAACAAAGAGTCTAGACCCTCTTCCTCACAACCACCCACTGCCTCTTCTGTCATCACCTTTAGCAGGTGTTTTCAAACACCTGCAAAAAGAAAATGATATTAAGAGTACTTCTCTACCATGCCCATAAAACACTGGAGGACAATTAACTTTTCATTCACCTATTTGTCAAAAATGGAAGAGTTTGGTTGGCTTCCATTTCTCAAGATAAACACACCGGCACCTCCAAACATTATTAGGGCCTTCTTCTCAAACGTCGAGCTTATATATGACCCTGACGATACCTGTAAGATTCAAAGATTCAAAACATTCATCATGGCCAAAACGATTTCCGTAAACACAAATCTATTAGCCCAAGTGTTTGGGATTGAAGATGATAGGTTGACTAATGAAGAGGAGGAGGTACCACTCGAATTCAACCTGCCCGGGGATAAGGCTAGTGACCTACCAATGCACCCTAGGTTACTACACCTTATAATCTCATGGAACCTCAGACCTTTTGGTACCCGCCATTCCACAGTCAGAAAACTAGACCCTTTTTGGCTCAACTACCTTCACACTTCTCAAGATCAAAAACTGAATCTAGTCCACTTCATCTACGAACACTGGCTAAAAATCATTCGTGGACAAGCCTCCACAATAGTCTTCCTACAACCGCTTTCATACCTGCTCAAAAAACTTGGGGTCGACTACTCTTGTGAGACCGGTGAAGTGTCATCTGCAAAGAGCGTTTTGAATATTGGCACACTTCACCATATGGGGTATTACAAAGATTTCCAAGGTTAGTGGAGGAAGAAACGAGAAACCCATCATGAGGCAACCATGGAAGAGGATCTACCAGCTGAGCCTACCGCCCCGTCTACTAAGGTTCCTTCTTCGTCTACTGCTTAGCCTACTCCATCTGCCTCATCTTTCGACGTGATGGAATCGATTATGGCCATGGTTATGGAGCTTAATAGGAAGATGGATGAAGGTTTTACAAATCTTCATGCCACACAGCAAGTCATGTTTAATGAGTTGCAGGTTACCCACACACAAGTCGAAGAACTTTTAGACCGATTTCCTCCTCCATCTTAGGCCATGCATGTTTAGATTATCCTCGCTGTGTTGTTATTTTGAGACCTGATTGATTGAACATTTATTTTTATATATTTTGAAATGACAGAATATATTTTGAGACATGTGTTGACATTATATGATACATGATTTATTGCCTTGATTGCCATTGATATGACAAAAAGGGGGAGAAAAGGATATGTAAAGAAAACATGTTAAAATGTTAAAAGGGAGCTTAAATTAAAGGGGAGTTAAGAGGAGCGTAAATTAAGGGGGAGTTTTTGAACAAAGAGGGAGCTTTGAGCTTTTGAAACCAGATAATTGGATGCATAATGTTAAGGGGGAAACTAAACATGTTTATAAAATTAGTTTATTGAATAAGTTTTGTAATATCAAAAAGGGGGGGATTGTTAAGTTAATATATTTTGAAATGAAAAAACAGTAATTCAATAATGGACATTATAAACTTAGAAATGTTTTAAACATGTTTAGAGTTTATTTAAATACATGTCATTGCCAGAAACTAGGTACTAAAGGATATGAGATCGATCTCATAAGAAGATCGATCTCCTGGGTTTTCAAGTATGAGAGATCGATCTCATGAGAATATGAGATCGATCTACTAAAGGATTAAAAATAACTCAAAGAGCAAGTATAGGATGTTGAGAAAGAAGAGATCGATCTGTAAGGGTTATGAGATCGATCTTTAAATTATAGAATGCCTAAGAGATCGATCTAGTCTTGGAAGAGATCGATCTCCTCTAAGACAAAAGTTAAAAGTATTAGATCGATCTGTAGATCGATCTATGTTCAAATAGAGAGTTTATGAGATCGATCTTCTGTGGATAGAGATCGATCTCCTCAAAGTCAGAGAGTTTAGGAGATCGATCTAGGGTGATTAGAGATCGATCTCATCTCTACGAGAATGCTTGCTAGATCGATATGGAGATCGATCTTGCTCCAAACAAAGAGATTAGAAGATCGATCTGATGGTTCGACAAATTGATCTTCAATAACATTTTTCAAATTATAAGATCGATCTCTACAAATATGAGATTGATCTCTTTACTTCCAGTTCCTTTGTAATTGTAGGAATTTAAACTAAGAGATCGATCTGGTCATGATGGAAGATCGATCTGGTACTCTACTGGAGGTTCCCAACGGCTCTTTCTGCAAAATCTTCAACGGAAAAAACAGCATTAAATACTTCAACTACCAATCCTGCTGTATAAAACCAAGCATTAAAGACACTAAAAAACAAGAGACTTGTGCTACAAATTCTTTATATTCTCAAGAGATTTCTCTTAACATTCTCTTTATCTTCAACATCACATTGATTGTATTGTGTTAAAAAAAAACCTTGTGTAGAAGTTATTTTTCCTACCCTCAAAAGAAAGCTTTTATTTGTATTCATCCTTAATCCAAGAGAGAAGAGGAGAGTTCCTCTGTGAGATAATTTTGTAAGGTGTGAATACTTGTCTTTGTAAAAATTGGTAGAGAGGTTATTCCTTAACCTTAAAAAGGGAGTTTGTATCAACTATTGATATAGTGAAAGAAAACTCTTGACAAGGAGGTCAAGAAGAGAGGACGTAGGCAAGTGATTGGTCGAACCTCTATAAATTACTTAGTTTGCTGCTTCCTTCCCTTATCTCCTTTAATTTATTGCACTGTACTTTATTGCTTATTGTTTGATTGCTTGCAATAAGATTCAATTAAGTTTAAATTTAGCATTATCATTAGAAAACTGATTCAGCCCCCCCTCTCGGTAGAGCCAACAATTGGTATCAGAGCTCGAACTCTTTGATCATAAAGGAATAACTTCCTAAGAGTTAAAAGCGATCAATCGCTCATAGTAATGTAGCAACCAGTCAAGTAGGAGATGGGCACTCTACAGTTAGGCCTCCCATGTTCAATAGTGAACATTATGTTTATTGGAAAACTAGAATGATGCTTTTCATTCAAGCAAATGATTATGAGGTATGGAGGATTATAACTAAAGGTCCTCAAATCCCAACTAAAAGGATAGAAGGAAGAGATATCCCAAAAGAAGAAGATGAGTGGGATTCTAATGATGTAAAATGTGCTCAGCTAAATGCAAAGGCCATGCACACCTTATTTTGTGCGTTAGGACCCAATGAGTATAATAGAGTCTCCGGTTGTGACAATGCCAAACAAATTTGGGACAAATTGGCAATTACTCATGAAGGCACAACTCAAGTAAAGGAGACTAAGGTAGGAATGCTCACACATGATTATAAGCTATTTAGGATGAAAGAAGGAGAGTCAATTAGTGACATGTTCACTAGATTTACTGATGTAATAAATGGATTAAAGTCCTTAGGCAAAATCTATTCAAATATAGAAATGGTTAAGAAAATCCTAAATAGCCTACCGAAATCATGGGAAGCTAAAGTAACAGCAATTGAAGAGTCCAAAGACCCCCCACACACTATCATTAGATGAATTGATAGGGTCATTACTCACATATGAAATGAAATTAAGGAGAAATAAAGAGCCACCCAAGAAAGTGGGAGCAGCTCTGAAATCCACTACTCAAGGAGATTTGAAAGAGAATAAAAATGGGAATGGTAATGAAGAAGATCTCGAAATGGCAATGTTTGCCAAGAGATTTAACAAATTTATGAGAATGAGAGCAAATGGTAGTGGTAGGAGAAACTACAAGAAAGAACAAGAAGAACTAGGTAGAAAAGATACTATTGTTTACTATGAATGTAAAAAACCTGGACATATTAAATTTAACTGCCCTCTTCTCAAAAGATCAAGTGATAGGAATCACAAAAAGAAGGCAATGATGGCAACATAGAGCGACAGTGACAGCTCCGTTAATGATTCAAATGAGGATATTGCCAATCTATGCTTCATGGCAATTGAAGATGAAAAAGTAACTTCATATCTCAATGAGTACTCTTTTGATGAACTACAAGATGCATTAGATGATCTTGCATTAAAATATGAATGCATGAATTTGAAGTACAAAAAATTAATCTCTAAACTAAAGAAAGAAAATGAATTAATGCTAAAGGAAAAGATAGAATGTGAAAAGAGATTAGAAAGTACAAATCTTGAAATCCATGACCTAAAAGAAAAGAATAGTAACTTACATAACTCCTTTACTAGATTTTACATGGGTCAACAAAAACTAAATAACATGCTAGAAACTCAAAGGGCTTTCTTTGATAAGAATGGGTTAGGATATGATGGAAAAAGTGGGAAAACTCACCTCAAAAGTTTCTTAGCTTGAAAGAATATGCATAAACCCTCAACTACTTGCTCACATTGTAATAAAAAAGGGCATGCATCATATAGTTGCAATGTGAAGATGACCACATTTAAAGGAAGCTTAGTTAGAAGAATTTGGGTCCCAAAAGAGGTAGTTAATTCAAAAGACATTAATGTAATATTAAAATTGATCCCAAAGGGATCAAGAATTCTATTCACTAACTCCAAAGGACCCAAAAAAATTTGGGTACCTAAGACAAAAGTTTGAATGTTGATTATAGGTGATTGAGCATTGCTACAAGGAAAAAACAAAGGAAGCTTGGTACTTAGATAGTGGATGCTCAAGACACATGACCGGTGATAGAAACCACTTCAACTCATTCAAATTAAAAGTTGGTGGAGAAGTCGCATTCGGGGACAACTCCAAAGGCCAAGTTGAAGGAAGTGGTTCAATTGGTAATAATTATTTCTCACTAGAAAAAGTTTTACTTGTTAGAGGTCTAAAACATAATTTGCTAAGTATTAGTCAACTTTGTAACAAAGGTTACAAAGTAATTTTTGACTGCTTGAAATGTCATGTTATAGATCCTAAATCAAATAAAGTTCTTTTTCTAGGACATAGACAAGGTAACATATACATTGTTTATCTAAATGAACTTAAAAATGAAAATGTATGCCTTATGGTAGATAAAGAAAAAGAACCTTGGTTGTGGCATAGAAGACTAGGTCATGCTAGCATGCATGTATTATCTAAGCTAGCTAGAAAAGATCTTGTTATAGGATTACCTAAGTTTTCCTTTAACTATGACAAAATTTGTTAAGCTTGTGTCAAGGGAAAACATAAAAGGATAACATTTAAACCTAAACATAGTGTATCAACCACTAGGCCTCTTCAATTACTTCAACTAGATCTATTTGGACCAACTAGAACTACAAGCCTAGGTGGTAAGCATTATGGGTTTGTGATTGTAGATGATTACACTAGGTTCACTTGGGTATTTTTCTTAAGAGTAAAGAATGAAGCCTTAGAAAAATTCATTGTCTATACAAAAGTAGCCCAAAATGAAAAAGGTTACACTATAACTAACATTAGAAGTGATCATGGCAAGGAATTTAAAAATATTAGTTTTGATGAATATTGTAATGATCAAGAAATTAGTCATAATTCTTCAGCCCCTAGGACACCACAACAAAATGGGATAGTTGAGAGAAGAAATAGAACATTAGAAGAAATGGCTAGAACAATGTTGTGTGAAAATAACTTGCCTAAATATTTTTAGGCTGAAGCTATAAATACATCTTGTTATATCATTAATAGAGCCATGATTAGACCAATATTAGAGAAAACCCCTTATGAGCTTTACAAGGGAAAGAAGCCTAATATTAGCCATTTTCACCCTTTTGGTTATAGATGCTTTGTCTTAAATAATGAAAAAGACAACTTAGAAAAATTTGATGCCAAGAGTGATGAGGGAATCTTTTTAGGCTACTCCTTGAATTCAAAGGCATATAGAGTATATAACAAAATAACCTTGATGGTTGAAGAATCAATACATGTAATATTTGATGAGTCAAACGATGCATCTAAAGGTTCAACCAATGATGAGAATATTGAAATATTTAATGAGACCTTGAAAGATACCTCAAAGATAGAAGATGATCTATTAGAAAAACTTTACATTAATAAAGAGGATGATGAAGAATTAGAAATATTAGAAAGAGAGTCTAGAGCACCAAGAGAACTAGGATATGTCAAAGATTATGATATTGTAGGTGATCTAACTCTTGGAGTTAGAACAAGGTCCTCTCTAAGAAATGTATGTCAATATATAGCCTTTGAATCTCAAATTGAACCAAAGAATGTCACTGAAGCTTTAGATGACAATAATTGGTTTTTAGCCATGCAAGAAGAACTAAATCAATTTGAAAGAAGCAAAGTATGGAATTTAGTCCCTAGACCTAGTGATCACTCTATAATTGGAACTAAATGGATTTTCAAGAACAAGATGGATGAAAATAGTGTGATCATAAGTAACAAGGATAGGCTAGTTGCACAAGGCTATAGGCAAGAGGAAGGAATTGACTATGATGAAACCTATGCACTGGTAGCTAGATTAGAAGTAATAAGAATGCTGCTTGCTTTTGCATGCTATAAGAACTTCAAATTATATCAAATGGATGTAAAAAGTGCATTTCTAAATGGCTTTATCAATGAAGAAGTTTATGTTGAGCAACCTCCCGGTTTTGAAAGTCCTGAATTTTCTGAACATGTCTACAAACTTTCTAAGGCACTTTACGGTTTGAAACAAGCCCTTAGAGCCTGGTATGAAAGACTGTCAAAATTCTTAATAGAGAAAGGATTTTCAAGAGGAAAAGTAGATACTACTTTGTTTATCAAAAAAAAAAAAGATTTACTAGTTGTTCAAGTGTATGTAGATGACATTATTTTTGGATCAACTAATGAATCTCTATATCTAAAGTTTGCTAAGATCATGCAAGGTGAATTTGAAATGAGCATGATGGGAGAGCTCACCTACTTCTTGGGACTTCAAGTGAAGTAAACTAAAGATGGAACCTTTATCAATCAAACTAAATATACTAAGGATTTGCTCAAACGATTTGGAATGGATAACTGCAAACCTCAAGCAACTCCAATGGGCACCAACATCAAGCTTGATAAAGATGAAAGTGGTAAGTGTGTAGATACTAAACTATATAGGTCTATGATTGGTTCATTACTTTATCTTATTGCAAGTAGACCTGATATTTTGTTTAGTGTATGTCTATGTGCTAGATTTCAATCATCTCCTAGAGAGTCACACTTACTAGCTACAAAAAGGATCTTTAGGTATCTTAAAGACACTCCCTCTCTAGGACTTTGGTACCCTAAAGATTCCACTTTTGCTCTTCATGCTTTTTCTGATGCAGATTTTGAAGGTTGTAAAATAGATAGAAAAAGCACTTCAGGAACATGTCAATTCTTAGGGAATAGATTAATCTCATGGTTCTCTAAGAAACAAAATAGCGTAGCACAATCCACAACAGAAGTTGAGTGTATAGCAGTTGGTAGTTGTAGTGCTCAACTGTTGTGGATTAAACAATAAATGAAAGATTATGGTGTAGACATGAAGCAAGTCTCAATCAAATGTGATAATACCAGTGCCATTAATCTCTCTAAAAATCTAATCAACACTCTAGAACTAAACATATTGAGATTAGGCATCATTTCCTTAGAGATCATGTACAAAAAGGAGATATAATTCTAGAATATATTGATACTTTACATCAAATAGCTGATATCTTCACCAAACCTCTTGATAGAGATAGATTTTGTGTTCTTAGAGGTGAATTAGGACTTATGAATGCTCCTTAAGATTTATTGCCTTCTAAACTTTGATTTCAAATTGATTTTCAACTGAATTTTCAAATCATTTTTTGGGCAAAAAGTATGAGAGATCGATCTCCTCTCACTATAGATCAATCTTCATGCTCCAAATTGGCCTAAAGCAGTAAGGTTCAGCTAAGCAGATCGATCTTCTATCCCATAAGATCAATCTCCTTAAACTTCTGTATTGTACAGATCGATCTCTGCATTTGGCAGATCAATCTCCTTCAGCCTCTGTAAGTTGCAGATTGATCTCTGCATTTGGCAGATCGATCTCTTTGAGCTTCTGTATTTTGAAGATCGATCCTTTAAAACATCAGATCGATATTTTCAAGTTTTTGGAAATATCAGATCGATCTGGTACCTCGATAGATCGATCTCCTTAGCCTTGGACTATAAATACTGCTTCAAAATCTCCAAATTTCAAAATCCCCAATTTTTGAATCCTTAACCCTCTGTCGTGCCTCCTCCATCGATTCTCACTCTTAGATCGATCTCGGTAAGGTTCTCGTCTAATCTTTCATCAATATTCATTTTAGTAACCTACATTGTTTAGTTTTCTTAAAAATTCTTTTGTTTTTGCTGAAATCATCATTAGGGCACTTTTTGAACTGTTTCATTACCTAGGTTTTTAGAGAACTCTTCAAACTATTGCCTAGGTGTGTTTAAAACAATCTTTGAGTGTGTCTAGGTAATTCCTTAGTATACAATAATGCCTCGTATTAAGAGAGCTGCCAACAAAGAGTCTAGACCCTCTTCCTCACAACCACCCACTGCCTCTTCTGTCACCACCTTTAGCAGGTGTTTTCAAACACCTGCAAAAAGAAAATGATATGAAGAGTACTTCTCTACCATGCCCATAAAACACTAGAGGACAATTGACTTTTCATTCCTTAATTGTATAGATTTCCCCTATTTGTCAAAAATGGAAGAGTTTGGTTGGCTTTCATTTCTCAAGATAAACACATTGGCACCTCCAAACATTATTAGGGCCTTCTTCTCAAACGTCAAGCTTATATATGACCCTGACGATACCTGTAAGATTCTAGGATTCAAAACATTCGTGATGGCCAAAACGATTTCTATAAACACAAATCTATTAGCCCGAGTGATTAGGACTGAAGATGATGGGTTGACTGATAAAGAGGAGGAGGTACCACTCGAATTTAACTTGCCCGGGGATAAGGCTAGTGACCTACCAATGCACCCTAGGTTACTACACCTTATAATCTCATGGAACCTCAGACCTTTCGGTACCCGCCATTCCACAGTCAGAAAACTAGATCGTTTTTGGCTCCACTACCTTCACACTTCTCAAGATCAAAAACTGAATCTAGTCCACTTCATCTACGAAGACTAGTTAAAAATCATGCGCGGACAAGCCTCCACAATAGTCTTCCCGCAATCGCTTGCATACCTGCTCCAAAAACTCAAGGTCGACTGCTCTTGTGAGACCGGTGAAGTGCCCTCTACAAAGAGCGTTTTGAATATTGGCACACTTCACCATATGGGGTATTACAAAGATTTTCAAGGTCAGTGGAGGAAGAAACAAGAAACCCATCATGAGGCAGCCATTGAAGAGGATCTACCAACTGAGCCTACCGCCCCGTCTACTAAGGTTCCTTCTTCGTCTACTGCTCAGCCTACTGCACCTGCCTCATCTTCCAACGCGATGGAATCGATTATTGTCACGCCCCGAAAATGCGGAAAATAGGGCTAATTTAAAACTTTTTACTCGTTAATTCACAATTAAAGGTGCATTCCTGTGCAGTGTCATACATCATCATAATCATCATTCCTCAGGATCTCATCAATAGAATTTATATATCATATCAAATACATTAATCCATCTCAAGTTAATTAATCTTAATACATCCCATATAATGTTATACATCAAGTGTCTGCAATTACAGTAATTGTCTGGGTACATGAAAAGATAAAAGATACCTTAAAATACAATATATGGCCTGGAGCTCAAGTCCTCCACTAGCCACTACTCCGTACGTCGCAGGGAAACCCTTTTTACTTGAAGAAAACAGGGTGAGCTTCTAAATCGCTCAGTAAAGGGGGTAAGGAACTCATTTCATAAACCAAAATGCACATCACAAAATGTTTATTTGTATGTGAAACTCATTTGAAAACCATAGCATGAAAGTACTCAAAACGACATTCTCATGTCTCAAGTCATGTGAAAACATGAAGTAAAAAGGCTCACTCTAGAGCAATAACAAAGCATGTGAAAATAAAGCGATAAACGCTTTCTCAATGCACGAGAATAAAATCACCGAAATAGTAATGCACGTGGCACAGCCACTAAACACACGTGGCATAGCCACTGATTTAAATTCACACGTGGCATAGCCACAAAACACACGTGGCATGGCCACTGATTTAAATTCACTCGTGGCATAGCCACTATCTCACGTGGCAAAGCCACTGATTTAAATTCACACGTGGCACAGCCACAGAATAGGGTTTCACGTGGCAACGGCCACAAAATGGGGTATCACGTGGGAACGGCCACCAATGGGGTATCACGTGGCAACGGCCACCAATGGGGTATCACGTGGCAACGGCCACCAATGGGGTTTCTCACGTGGCAACGGCCACCAATGGGGTATCACGTGGCAACGGCCACCAAATGGGGTTTCTCACGTGGCAACGGCCACCAAGTATACGTGGCATAGCCACAGAATAGGTTATTCTCACGTTACCAGAACGGAGAAGAAATCGGGCTTACATGCTACCAGAGCAATGCCCGGTGTGTACTCACCACTACACACCTAAGTCTTATCACATAAGACTGGTTTGCCTTCACGTAGAACTCATAATGGTTTTTCTCTCATAAAACTCATTTGAAAATCGTTTTGTACTCAACACAAAACGTAATAAAACCGAGTTCCAACCGGCAAAACACGTACACATTTCTCAAATCTCGATATTGCCTTAATGTAGAGCCCAATTCATTACTCACACAAATTCGATGGTTTATAAAGCAATTTCACACTCAGCTTATAAACGCATAAAAATAATGGGCTCCAACCGGCTATAAAACCGTGTGCAATTATAACTCAACACAACACTCAACATGCTTGTTTTATAAACCATAAATCATGCTAAAATAGTTTACAAATCACATACACAAATGGTTTAAATTTCCCTTACCTCTTTGCACCTCGTATAGTGCAATCATTTCCCCCGTATCACGGACTAGCCTCGCATTCCACTCTGGAACTCCCGAGCTGTCCAAACAATGTTAAAACATCAATACTCAATTATCTCATAAACCTCAATTCTCAAAAATCGAGCATAATTGCTCATAACACCTCAAATCTCTCGATTCTCGTAACTCTACCCCAAACTACACTCTCATTCACAACATCTCAACGTTCTACATTTCTCATGCCAATTATCTATGCTAATTCACCACATTGTCTAAATTTCCATTTATAGCTCAAAATTCCTAAAATTACCAAAATCGCTAAATATCATTATCACTCCAATCACATTGCAATTTCATCAATCCCTAATCATTTCTCAGCTATTTCAACACAATGACAACCACCAATATCATTAAAATCATCTCAAATATCAAGATCGAGGTTTAGAAATTACCCAAAGCTTGTGAGACGCACAACCCACGCCTCGATCTGATTCGTCCTTCGACTTCCAAGTATGTTGTTCTCCCTTTGATGAGGAACAACTTTCCTTCTTACCACAACTCTTGATTTGGTCAGAAATGGGTGTTTTGGATGAGTGAGAAAGTTAGGTTTTCGGTGGAAATGGGGTTGGAAGAGAGAGAAAGTGAGTTTGCAGGAGAAAAATAGGGGTTCCTTATATAGACTGGAGGTAGGAGATCGATCTGGCTCTTGAGGAGATCGATCTGCGTTTGAATTTTTGGGACGATTTGGGGCAATTTATGCCTAGGAGATCGATCTGTCGAGGGGTGAGATCGATCTCTTTATGGCTTTATGAGATCGATCTGCTCCTTGAGGAGATCGATCTTCTCCCAAACAGAATCATTTGGAGATCGATCTCTTCCTCATGAGATCGATCTTCTCTCAAACAGAATCATAAGGAGATCGATCCTCTTCCATTGGAGATCGATCTGCTCCTCAAATTCTTAATTCCTTCTCATTTTTAACTCACCAGATCGATCTCTCCTTCTCCCAGATCGATCTGCTCCTTAAATTCCTTCTTCCTTGTCATTTTTAACTCACCAGATCGATCTCTCCTTCTCCCAGATCGATCTGTCCTCATAGTTTAACATTTATTTTAACACTTAACATATAAATCTCCAATTATCATTCCCACAATTCACTTAGCTCAATAAATTACACTTCAAATTATTATTACATCAATAAAATATGTCTGAAATTCTCAGATCTCACAATTATGGCCATGGTTATGGAGCTTAATAGGAAGATAGATGAAGGTTTTGCAAATCTTCATGCCACACAACAGGCATTGTTTGATGAGTTGCAAGTCACCCGCACACGAGTCGAAGAACTTTTGGAGTGATTTTCTCCTCCATCTTAGGCCATGCATGTTTAGATTGTCCTCGTTGTGTTGTTATTTTGAGACCTGATTGATTGAACATTTATCTTTATATATTTTGAAATGACAGAATATATTTTGAGACATGTGTTGACATTATATGATACATGATTTATTGCCTTGATTGCCATTGATATGACAAAAAGGGGGAGAAGAGGATATGTAAAGAAAACATGTGGTTAAAATGTTAAAAGGGAGCTTAAATTAAGGGGGAGTTAAGGGGAGCATAAATTAAGGGAGAGTGTTTGAACAAAAATGGAGCTTTGAGCTTTTGAAACCAGATAATTGGATGCATAATGTTAAGGGGAAAACTAAACATGTTTATAAAATTAGTTTATTGAATAAGTTTTGTCATATTAAAAGGGGGGAGATTGTTAAGTTAATATATTTTGAAGTGACAAAACAGTAATTCAATAATGGACATTATAAACTTAGAAATGTTTTAAACATGTTTAGAGTTTATTTAAATACATGTCATTGCCAGAAACTAGGTATTAAAGGATATGAGATCGATCTCATAAGATGAGAGATCGATCTCCTGGGTTTTCAAGTATGAGAGATCGATCTCATGAGAATATGAGATCGATCTGCTAAAGGATTAAAAAAAATTCAAAGAGCATGTATAGGATGTTGAGGAAGAAGAGATCAATCTGTAGGGGTTATGAGATCGATCTTTAAATTACAGAATGCCTAAGAGATCGATCTGGTCTAGGAAGAGATCGATCTCCTCTAAGACAAAAGTTAAAAGTATTAGATCGGTCTGTAGATCGATCTATGTTCAAACAGAGAGTTTATGAGATTGATCTTCTGTGGATAGAGATCGATCTCCTCAAAGTTAGAGAGTTTAGGAGATCGATCTAGGGTGATTAGAGATCGATCTCCTCTCTACGAGAATGCTTGCTAGATCAGTCTAGAGATCGATCTTGCTCCAAACAAAGAGATAAGAAGATCGATCTGATGGTTCGACAGATTGATCTTCAATAACATTTTTCAAATTATAAGATCGATCTCTACAAATATGAGATCGATCGCTTGGCTTCCAGTTGCTTTGTAATTGCATGAATTTAAACTACGGGATCGATCTGGTCGTGATGGATGATCGATCTGGTACTCTACTAGAGGTTCCCAACGTCTCTTTCTGCAAAATCTTCAACTGGAAAAACAGCATTAAATGTTTCAACTACCAATCCTACTGTATAAAACCAAGCATTGAAGACACTGGAAAATAAGAGACTTGTGCTGCAAATTCTGTATATTCTCAAGAGATCTTTCTTAACATTCTCTTTTTCTTCAACATCACATTGATTGTATTGTGTTAAAAAAAAACTTTGTGTAGAAGTTATTTTTCCTACCCTCAAAAGAAAGCTTCTATTTGTATTCATCCTTAATCCAAGAGAGAAGAGGAGAGTTCCTCTATGAGATAATTTTGTAAGGTGTGAATACTTGTCTTTGTAAAAAAGGGTAGAGAGATTATTCCTTAACCTTAAAAAGGGAGTTTGTATCAACTATTGATATAGTGAAAGAAAGCTCTTGACAAGGAGGTCAAGAAGAGAGTACGTAGGCAAGCGATTGGCTGAACCTCTATAAATTACTAAGTTTGCTGCTTCCTTCCCTTATCTCCTTAAATTTATTGCATTGTACTTTATTACTTATTCTTTGATTGCTTGCAATAAGATTCAATTAAGTTTAAATTAAGCATTATCATTAGAAAATCGATTCACCCCTCTCACGGTAGAGCCAACAGATACTTTACATCAAATAGCTGATATTTTCACCAAACCTCTTGATAGAGATAGATTTTGTGTTCTTAGAGGTGAATTAGGACTTATGTATGCTCTTTAAGACTTATAGCCTTCAAAACTTTGATTACAAATTAATTTTCAACTGATTTTACAACTCCTTTTTTGGGCAAAGAGTATGAGAGATCGATCTCCTCTCAATATAGATCGATCTAGCATGCTCCAAATTGGCCTAAAGCAATAAGGTTCAGCTAAACAGATCGATCTTCTATCCCATAAGATCGATCTCCTTAAGCTTTTGTATTTTACAGATCGATCTTTGCATTTGGCAAATCGATCTTCTTCAGCCTCTGTATTTTACAGATCGATCTCTGCATTTGGCAGATCGATCTTCTTGAGCTTCTGTATTTTGTAGATCGATCTCATTAAATAACAGATCGGTCTTATCATGTAGAAGATCGATCTGGTACCTCGACAGATCGATTTGGTACCTCAACAGATCGATCTCCTTAGACTTGGACTATAAATACTGCTTCAAAATTCTCAAATTTCAAAAACCCAAATTTCAAATCCCTAACCCTCCGTCGCACCTCCTCCTCCTCTGATTTCTCTCGCAGATCGATCTCTGGTAAGGTTCTCATCCAATCTTTTTCATCAATCTTCATTTTAGTAACCTACATTGTCAATTTTTCTTCAAAAATTCCTTTGTTTTTGCTTAAATCATCATTAGGGCACCTATTGAACAGTTTCATTGCCTAGGATTTTAGAGAACTCTTAAAACAATCTTAGAGTGTGTTTAGCTGATTCTTTAGTATACCACCATGCCTAGTATTAAGAGAGCTGCCAACAAAGAGTCTAGACCCTCCTTCTCACAACCACCCACTGTCTCTTCATCCTCTGTCACCACATTTAGCAGGTGTTTTCAAACACCTGCAAAAAGAAAGCGATATGAAGAGTACTTCTCTACCATGCCCATAAAACACTGGAGGACCATTGACTTTTCATTCCTTAATCGCATTGACTTCCCATATTTGTAAAAAATGGAAGAATTTGGTTGGCTTCCATTTCTCAAGATAAACACACCTACACCTCCAAACATTAATAGGGCATTCTTCTCAAACGCCGAGCTTATCTATGACCCTGACGATACCTATAAAATTCTAGGTTTTAAAACATTCGTCATGGCCAAAACGATTTTCGTAAACACAAATCTCTTAGCCCGAGTGTTTGAGATTGAAGATGATGGTTTGACTAATGAAGAAGATGAGGTACCACTCGAATTTAACCTACCCGGAGATAAGGCTAGTGACCTACCCATGCACCCTAGGTTACTACACCTAATCATCTCTTGGAACCTCAGACCCTTTGGTACGAGATATTCTACAGTTTGAAAACTAGACCGTTTTTGGCTATATTATCTTCATACCTCTCAAAGCCAAAAATCGAATCTAGTCCACTTCATCTATGAAGACTGGCTAAAAATCGTGCATGGTCAAGCCTCCACAATAGTCTTCCCTCAACCTATTGCTTACCCGCTACAAAAACTCAGGGTTGACTATTTTGTGAGACTGGTGAAGTGCCCTCTACAAAAAGCATTCTGAATATTGGCACTCTTCACCATATGGGGTATTACAAGGACTTCCACGATCAATGGAGGAAGAAATGCGAAACCCATCATGAGGCATCCATGGAAGAGGATATACTAGCTGAGCCTACCGCGCCGTCTACTGAGGTTCCTCCTACGTCTGCTGCTCAGCCTACTTGTAAGACCCGAAATTATTTAAAATATGAAATGAATGAGTATTCGTGAAAGGAAGTCGGGTTAAATTAATCTCGAACACGTGTAAGGGCAGAATGGTCAAAAGACCGAAAGTCGGTATAATTTCGATAAGGAAATTTAATTAAAAATAATGGATTGAGAAATCTTTGTCAATAAAGGTGAAATAAATTTATATTAGGTTAAATTGATCAAGATATTAATTTATTGGAATTAATCGGGATTAATCGGGATTTTTAGTTCGGAGAAATAATCCCGAAAATAATCAAAAAATATACTGAAAAGTCATTCGGGATAATATCCTGAAAATACAGAGAAATTATACCCGAAAAAGGATTAAAATATAATAAATAAATTAAATTAAATTAAATTAATTAATTTGGAATAAAATAATAATTTTAAAGGATATTTGGGTAATTTTAAGGTATTTGAATAATTAAAATAATAAAAATTAAAATTAAAAAAAAAAAGAAAGAATCAGAAAGTTTCGGGGAGAGAGAAAGAGAAGAGAGAAACCGAGGATGACCGCGCGTGGCTCCTCTGACCCACGGCCACCGGCGACCGACGGCTCCGACGAAGGGTCGAGGAGGAAGAGGAGAGGCCGGCGAAGCTGTTGGCGCCGGCGACGGGCGCCAAGGAGGCCGGAGATCGCCGAACGGAGGAAGAGAAGCCCGCGGGGAAAACGGAGTTGGTCTCGACGATCCACGGCAGCTGGGCTCGAACAGCGGGTACCGGTGTGATCGGGAGGAGGAGCCGGTTCTTTTGAGACCGGTATTGGCCGGCGAAACCTCCGGAATCCGACGGATCAAGGGAGAGAAACCGACGGGGAGAGGAGAGATTTTTTCGGTGATCGGCGTCGATTCGAGCCCCCCCAAGCTCGATTTTGAAAGCCCAGGCGACGGCTGTCCTTTCTGCACCGATAGCAGCCGATGAAACGGTCGGTAACGTCTACGACGGCCAAGAGGAGGAAAATGGGTCCGACAGCCGAGGGAGAAGAGCCGAACCGGCCGCGTTCCGGCGAGCCCGACCGAAACCAAGGGCGAATTCGAGATGCGGACGACCTTGCGGAGCCACTGGAGGTGGAAGCCGGCAGAGAACCGGCCGGCAAGGCGGTGAACCGGCAGTGAACCGATAGAATCGTAGTGAACCGGCGGTCTGAACCGGTCCGAACCGGACTGAACCGGTTCAGCCAAAAAGAGGGGAAAAAAGGAGAAAAAAAGGGAAAAAGAAAAAGAGAAAAAAATTGGGAAAAATTTTTGTGATGCAATCGAGCTTCGGGTAAGTCGATAAGCGGTCAAATTGACCGATTTAAATTTTGGAATATTTTATTTAATTAATTTTGGGCTGAAAACTTACCCGAAAAGTTATGGAATTGTGTAGCTCGACAATTGGCATCCAACGAGAGCTCGAGATAGCCTCGATTCACGGACTAGCATGGAATCTCAGGTAAGTAACCCTTATTTACGACAATTACCTCGTTATGCGTGATATTGATTTGATTTTCGCATAAATTGAATTAAATTATGGAAAATTTAGATAAATTGTCGTAAATAATCGATTTAGCTATTCAAGAATTAGAACGAGGTCCAATAAATTATTAGTGGGCCCAATGAGCCCAATAGGCCTCGATAAAGAGAAAATTAAGTGAAAAATGGGCTTAAGGCCGATTAAGGCCCATTAAGTTGCAATCGGGCCCAATAGGGGTAAATGGGCCCAATGATTTAAATTAAGCCCAGAAAAGATTAAATACAATTAAATTATATGTTATCTGACCTGAGGAATAATTATACGCAGTTCCGGGCATTTGATGGGGGAGTAGATCGGACTGCGCGACGTGACATCAATGGAAAGGTCAAACTCGACAGAAAAATAAGGTAAGGGAATTCTGCGGACTGCTAGAGGTAACTTTACAAATTTTAAGTCATATGCAGTCAATTAAATATTACCTGAAGGGTCTAGAGGTCAATTAATAATTTTAGTGCCTCGAATGGGCAAATTACTAAAATACCCTTGTTAAGGGAAAAATCTATAAATTTAGGAAAAATTGGGAGGAGCAAGAACAAGAGGTTCCTGCTCATTCTGGAGGTATTTTAACACATGCATGAGTAGGCTGGCTCACTTTTAAAGAAAAATGCATAGCATTGCATACCTTAAACGATGTAATTTCTGTGAAAACTATTTGGAGATAACCGAGCCGCCTACGTGTTTTTATTTACATGTGACGTGCTAGAGCTCAGCTCGCACGATGTTTGATTTGTGTGATGCATGCATTAGTGCTGGAGCGAGAGCTCGCACTAGAGTTTTACATGCATAGGTGCTAGAGTCTAACTCGCACCATATTTTTTTACATGATTTTCGTGACAGGCTGCTGGAGTTTAACTCGCACCAGATTTTATAAGATTTTCATGTGATTTATATACAGAGTGCTAGAGCCTAGCTCGCACTAGTTTTACTGGATTTGTGGAGTAGCGTTGTCTACCCTTGGAGTCGGCCAAAAGGCCCAACAGGCTCAAAAGACCTCCTAAGTGGGGTGAGAGTGAGGGATGAGGTTGGCGGCCTTGTGGAGATGTAAAGCGGGCTCTGCCAACTTTACTTGATTTGATGAGAGTGCTGAGCATCGCTCGCACTGATTTTTATGAGAACATACGATGAGCTGTGCTTGGAGCATCGGGTAGACTGTGTGTCACCGATTTAATAGGCTCGCACGTGCGTTTTGAGACATGGCAATGAGTATTGAGAAACAAACCTCTCTGTGGGAAGCAGGCCATTTGGGCTGGAGTACCTAGAGTGATATGGGTCCATGGAGTACGATGTACTATGCAAGTAGCATGGAGTACGATGTACCGTGGGGTATCTTCGGATACGGTATCTTTGTGATACGGGGTATCTTCGGATACGGTATCTTTGTGATATGGGGTATCTTCGGATACGGCATCTTCGGATGCATGAGATCGGATAAGACTGACGGGTTGGATTGACCCACCTCCCAGGCGGTTCCCGATTAGGGTGAGACCTCGCACACTGGGATCCGTGAAGCTAGAGGGACTCACGAGGACACATATGGCCAGTCCTGGTTATTACCGATATACAGTTATTACCTAGTCTCGTATCTTGTATATATATATACATATGTTTTCGGATATCGATGCTTTCAAGAAACTCAATTTTTATGATTTTGTGTGAGTCAGGATCACCCGAAGGAGGGGTCGAGTCCTGACTTTATTGTGAAATTTTTAAAGAGAAAGAAATGATTTAAAATAATTGCATGTTGAATTTTCCATGCAAACTCGATTTACATAACATCATAAGCTCATGTCATTTGTTTTAAAATGTGTGGAGAAAGGGTGGTTTATGCATGGCACCACGTTCATGTAGGTAGTATGGTTACCTACTTGTTCGTAGGATTGCCTTACTGAGCTTGATGTGCTCACCCCTTTCATTTTCTCCCACAGATAATCTCCAGTTGAAGTTGCGACGACTCAGTACTGCATTCCAGATATCCGCTGCTGCCCATCAACATAAGGTATATACACTTGTACATATTGTATCTACATAAGCATAGCACAGTAACATGTTTGTAAGCAACTTTAGGGGATGTATAAATAATGTAAACAATTATAAATGACTGGAGAAGAAATAAGTACTATGGTAAATGTATGGTGGGACTGGCATTGACGCACAGCCCAATTATTAGTGGAGTGTGGTCACGATCAGAAGACAGGTAAGAATTTAAGTAATAAAAATAACAAAACGCGAAAAATTAACTCTGATTTTTGGGTAGTTTGGGTCGTGACACTACTGCACCTGCCTCATCTTCCGAGGCGATAGAATCACTTATGGCTATGGTTATGGAGCTTAATAGAAAGATGGATGAAGGTTTTGCAAATCTCCATGCCACACAGCAGGCCATGTTTGATGAGTTGCAGTCACCCGCACACGAGTTGAAGAACTTTTAGAGCGCTTTCCTCCTCCATCTTAGGGCATGCATGTTTAGATTGTCCTCGATGTGTTGATATTTTGAAACATGTTTGTTGGTTGAACATATATCTTTATATATTTTGAACTGACAGAATTAAGATTCAATATTATGCTTAGTGATTTGTTGATATATGCTTTATTGATACATGGTTTTATGCCTTGATTGATATTGATATGACAAAAATGGGGAGAAGAGAATATGTTAAGAAAACATGTTAAGGGGAGCTTAAATTAAGGGGGAGTTTTTGAACAAAGAGTGAGCTTTTGAAACCAGAAAACTGGATGCATAATGTTAAGGGGGAAACTAAACATGTTTATAAAATTAGTTTATTGAATAAGTTTTGTCATATCAAAAAGGGGGAGATTGTTAAGTTAATATATTTTGAAATGACAAAACAGTAATTCAATCATGGATATTATAAATCTAGAAATGTTTTAAACATGTTAAGAGGTTAATTAAATACATGTCATTGCCAGAAACTGGGTATTAAAGGATGAGATATCGATCTCATGAGATGAGAGATCGATCTCTTGGGTTTTCAAGTATGAGAGATCGATCTCATGAGAATATGAGATCGATCTGATAAAGGATCAAAGACTCAAAAAGACATGTATAGGATGGTAAGGAAGGAGAGATCGATCTCTAAGGGTTATGAGATTGATCTTTAACTTATAGAATACCTATGAGATCGATCTGGTCTAGGAAGAGATCGATCTCTTCTATGGCAAAGGTTAAAAGTCTTAGATCGATCTGTAGATCGATCTATGTTCAAACAGAGAGCTTATGAGATCGATCTCATATGGATAGAGATCGATCTCCTCAAAGTCAGAGAGTTTAGGAGATCGATCTAGGGTGATTAGAGATCGATCTCCCCTCTACGAGAATACTTGCTAGATCGATCTAGAGATCGATCTTACCTCAAACAGAGAGTTTATCAGATCGATCTGAGGGTTCGACAGATCGATCTTCACTAACATTTTTCAAATTATAAGATCGATCTCTACAAATATGAGTACGATCTTCTTGCTTCAAGTTGCTTTCTAATTGCAGGAATTTAAACTAGAAGATTGATCTAGTCATGATGGAAGATCGATCTGATACTCTACTAGAGGTTCCCAACGGCTCTTTCTGCAAAATCTTCAACAGAAAAAATAGCATTAAATGCTTCACCTACCTTCCTGCTGTATAAAAACCAAGCATTGAAGACATTGAAGAAGAAGAAACTGTGCTGTAAATTCTGAATACTCTCAAGAGATCATTCTTAACATTCCCTTTGTCTTCAACATCACATTGATTGTATTGTGTTAAAAAGCTTGTGTAGAAGTTATTCTTCCTACCCACAAAAGAAAGTTTCTATTTGTATTCATCCTTAATCCAAGAGAGAAGATGAGAGTTCCTCTGTGAGATAATTTTGTAAGGGGTGAATACTTATCTTTGTAAAAAGGGGTAGAGAGGTTATTCCTTAACCTTAAAAAGGGAGACTGTATCAATTATTGTGATAGTGAAAGAAAGCACTTGACAAGAAGGTCAATAAGAGAGGACGTAGGCAAGCGATTGGCCGAATCTCTATAATTTTTGTTGCTTCCTTCCATTATCTCATTTAGTTTATTTCACTATACTCTATTGCTTATTCTTTGATTACTTGCAGTAAAATTCAATTAAGTTTAAATTTAGCATTTTCATTAGAAAACCGATTCACCCCCCTCTCGGTAGAGCCAACACAGAGGGATCAATCCCCTAAGCCATATGATCGATCCCCCAATTTAATTTTGGCTCCTTTGCAAGTTATGTAGCAAAAGGGATTGATCCCTTAAGGAGACAAGATCGATCCCCTAGTGTGCCAAAAGACCCCAATAATTTTTTTTTTTTGATGATTTCAACTAGAAAAATGCAATTAATGCTTCACCAATCCAAAGGCCATGTAAATACCTGCATTGAAGATGTTAAAGCCAAGAGACTGATGTGATTTCATTAAGCAAAGAAAAAAACAATTGTATTCAAAGCTTGATATTCTTGCATCTAACTCGTCATTCTCATTTATTGCAAAACACCAACCTTTAAGGAGTCTTTATTGTTTACACCAAACTTTCTCACCTCACTAAATTTTGAATTCAAGATGAGTGTTACGCTTCTGAGGTTCGGTTGTCTCTTGTCAAGAGGGATAAAAAGGTTTCTTCCAAACCATAATCAAAAAGAAATGTAAGAAGTTTCTTCTTAAGCTTTAAAATGAAGTGTATTGATTTCAAGAATAGTAGAATCAACTCATTGACAAGAAAGTTAAGAAAAAAGGATGTAGGTAAGGGATTGGTTGAACCTTTATACATATAATGTTTGTTTCTCACAACTCTTTACTATTTACTTCATTGTGCTTTGTTTACATATTTGTTGATTAGTAATTTGTAAAATTGAGTTAGAGAGATCATTAAGTTAGAGATTTAGATAAAAATTGATTCACCCTTCCTTTCGATTGAGCCAACATTAATAAAGAAAAATATTATAGTTTAGATAAAATAATAATTTCTTACAAAAGTAATTTTTTTCAATTATTTAAATAATAAATGCTTAAACCATTCTTTTAAATTAACTCCTAAATTAAAAAACTATTATGAATTATATATTTTTTAAATTTATAAAATTTGAACTTTTAAATTTAGCTAGTATTTTTTTCTTATTTTTTTCTATTTTTCCCTTTTTTAGATTATTTTTCTTTTTTTTCTCTTGTCGGCAATAAAAGAAAAGAAAATGGAAAAAAAATAAAAAGTAAGATCTTTTATTGAAAAATAAAGTTTTTTAAAACAATCATCTTATTTAAAAGTTTTATTTTTTTAAATAAATAAATTTACGTAAAGTCATAAAAATTAACATTTAAAAAAAAAATTTAACTTGTAACTATAAAAACTATAATAATATATTTTTAGTTTATATTTATTAAAAGTATTGTAAATTTAAATTATATTTATTGTAAAAAAGAGTGCTTTTAATCCATATAAAAAATTAATTCTTCTTACTTTTTATCCTGCAAATAACGAATATGATAAAAAATATAAAAATCATCATATCTTACCTTAATTCTTATGCACACCAAACATAAGTTAAGATGATATCATGAAATCTTATTCTATCTATAATCTTACACTATCTTCTCATATCCTTCATCATACCATCTGACACGCCCTGAAGGTATTGTCCGCAAGTGCACGGGTCGTATAAGTAATAATGAGATTTGAGTCCCAAATTATCGTCCCACAGAGAAGTTGACTAGCCTAATTAAATATCGGTTAATCTTACATTAAGTATATTCTAGCAAATTATGAAGTTTTGATGGATGGTCTACATGGCTAAAATTAAAGTACTAAAAATAATAACAACTACAAAATAAAGAAAATTAAACAGAGCTAAAATTACTTACAAAGCTCCAAACAATAAAAAGCAAGAATCTACAAAAGAAAATTAAAACAGTTAAAATGAATTAACGCAATTAAAATAAAATGCAAATACGAAAATATGAAAATAAAGCAATAAAATTAATTAAACTAAAATTTAAACAAACTTAAAATAAAAATGCATGTAATTAAACTACTAAAAATTGCAAATTAAACTAACCTAAAATCTAATAAAAATGAAAACTAAATTAAAAATGCATGAAACACATTTAATCTAAAATAATTCTAAATATAACTTATAAAATACTAAACTAAAAATTAAATCCTAACACATATAAACTAAAATTAACTATTAACTAAGACTTAAAACTAAGATTAAATTAACAACTTAAAACATTAAATTTAACCTACAATTATCAACTAACAACTACACTAAACTAACAACTAATGAAACAATCAAAATAATAAAAATGCCATAAAAATTGAACTAAACACAATAGAGGTGGCCAAACAAGGCCTTAACCGAATTGCAAAACACCAAGTGGTCCCGACAAGTTGGTAATGTGCTTGTTTCTTCAACAATTTTCATTTTCAGGTACTGCTCTCGGGTTGTCCTCTGCTGCAGGTGTCCTGCTACTATACTGGCTCTCGGTTCAGTCCAATAGCTGCTCCAGGCGAGGTTTGCTTCTACTGTTACTGCTCCTTCCTCGGCATGCCCAGCTCACTCTCGCGTCTGTCCTCTATTGCAGTACTAGCAGTACTGTCCCGAACATGATCACTCACTGCGTCTTGCCACTCCAGGTAATGCTCACGGTTTTATCCTCACTCTTGGCTCTGCAACATCAAGCTAAATAACTGCTTACTGCTATTCATGCTCCAACGTCATCTTTGCCTATTCCTGGTACCGAGAGCTTCCTAAAAAATTTGCAAACAATACAACAACTAAAATGTGATGAGCAGTGGTAGGATATAAGAAAAACAGAGCTAAACAGAGGAGAGATATGAAGTTAAATTACTGCCATGAATTAAACTATGCTCTTACGAATTGCTTCTTTAGTCTCTATACTGGACAGTCAACTACATCTTTTCACAAACCAACAACAAGTAACAAACTACAATGAAGCTGAAATAAAATGCAGTAAATGAACTAAATGCAAGAAACGTAAATAAATGCAGTAAACATGGAAGTCATACTCTAACTATAATTGAATCAGGAAATGCATGCAAACATAAAATGAAATCAGGTAAGAATAGAACAATGATGCATAGCAAAAGATTAGATTAAAACTGAGAGGAATCATGTGAAAACTGTAACTAAAAACATCAACGTGCTTCATCAATGTGAGTACAGCAGCTCGGGATGCTTCCTTCCTTTCTCCAGCCGAGGTTCCACTTTGCCATTGATGTGGATAAATGCTAAACATCAACCCACATCAAAGTATCAAAACCAAAGGCATAAACAAAGGAAGAATCGAGACTATAATAATGGGACTAGTGGCTAACCGAATGCAAAGAAAATAAACCAAAAACAAGAACAAAAAAATAAAGATTGATCAAATCAAAAACATAAATATTTAAGGGAAACCGAGAGCAAATCAACTAGGAAATCAACTATGTAAATAGAACTTAACAATAAAAGAACTAGTTTTTATCAAACCGAGAACATGAAATGAAATTGATTTTCATTAAAAAGAAAATATCCAAGACTAATGAAGAACATAAAGAAAATGGAATGAACAGTAAAACAACTTGCTAAAAACTATGCGAAAATTTTAAAGAAAGCTTTTAAAATTAACCTAAAAGCTATTCTACCCTAAATTACATGATTTTTCCAATTGCCATCATTTTCTATTTATATACACACTTAGGGGTACAATGGTAATTTTCCATCCTAGATGAGTTGGCATTGTTTGGTCACTTGTCTTCATTTGATTCGCTACAGAGCAGATATTTCTACGTCACTTGTCGGTTTGTCCAGTTGGCTGTGCGATGTGGCCCGACGTGTGCCTTCCAGAATGTTCACACGGTGTCCGTCGATCTTATCGTTTCGGAGCAAATAAAAATCAGACACATGGCATCACGCGTGTCGAGACAACTAGTGACTCAATTTGCAAATTGAAAATGGTCCAGTCTCCTATAGCCTGTTTTTAGCCCAATTTCGACTGAAACGATTGAGTTTCATCAGGATTTAATTTATCTGCACATTAAAGAATTTTAATTAAATAAGGGGGATTATTAATAAAATAATATGGAAATTAAATAAATAATTAAAAAATTAAGCACAAATAATTCTATTAAAAATAGAATTATCACACCCCCAAACTTGAGTTTTAGCTTGTCCTCAAGCAAAATAAAATAGATGTAGGAATGACAAGTACAAAACATAATAATTTCTTCAATATTATCCTCAAAGATAAAGTACAAACTATGATCTCAAAGACTCACAATTACAAGTCAAACACTTAGAATTATTCAATCATAAGTCCTAACCCAAATTGAACCCCTCATGCGTGTGTGAAAATGTCAAAGTCACTTCACAGTACATTATTTGGATCAGATTATGCAAACATAGTGAATGCAAAGTCAAAGACATGTGATCATTCCCATAAGTTTGCTTTTCACTTCTCTCCCCATTAATGTAGTCACACTTAATCAAATATCAATAGGACTTCATTAAGCTTGTAATGTAAGGCTGAGGTTAAGGTATGATAAAGTCGATTTAGGTTTAATTACCCCTTAACATGCATTACTTTCTAAGATCTTTAATGTAAGAGCTCAAATTATTTCCCCCAAACTTATTTTGCTAAACATTTTATTCTAATTTTTATATTTTTCATCTTTCTTCTTTTCTTTTCTTTTTTTCTTTCACTTTTTTTTTATTATTATTTTTTTTTTAATTTTCACTATCACCAGATACCCATATGTACAAAGCTCACAATATATCCCAATGATTTTTTTCATGCTTTTCGGGGTAAGGGATAGGAAAAGATAATTTAAGCTAAGGAAAAATAAGCAGGTGTATTTACAGAGAAAGGCTTATTTGGCCCAGATGGGTGACTAGAGGTAAAATATATACAAGGATGGCTAGAAAGACTCAAACGATCCAAAGATGGCCTAAATCATTTCTCTAATTAAGTGTAATCTAATATTTTGCCTCGAGATCAGATCAAACCAATTCTAAAATATGATGCACAAAATCAACTGAACAAATACAATCCTATGTCCACATAAGTTTTCTCTAAATAAAAATACAGATTCATGACCTGACATGTGCATAAGATGAGGAAATCACAATCAGAATCAAGACAAATTTAAGAATTCAACTTCATGCTTTTCCTATAATCATGCTTCTCAGTCAATCAAAATCAGACTTCATCATGGGGTCATATCATCGGAATATGGGAAAACTACATGCTAAGCACTCAATCATCCTAAAATCAAACAATTTAAGCTCAGATTTTTGAAAAAAATTTCAATTTTGCCCAAATTTTTGAAAAATGCTCAAGTAATATCCCCTCCCCCAAACTTAAAGTGCACAGTGTCCTCAGTGTGTAGATAATATAACAATTGAAATTTAGGAACAGAGTACTCCCCTTTTTGATGATGATAAGTAATTGAAGCTTGATTGAAAAGGTAATTCTAGAAAAGAAATTTGCAAAATAAACAAAGAAAGAAACAACAGAAAAGAAAAGAACTGTACAAAAAGTGAAAAAGAAAAATGAAGCTAAGTAGCAGGATCAGAAGTAGGAGGGTCAGCTAAAGTGGTCACAGAATGCTGACGATCAAACCCTCTCCCAAAATAGTGTTTCAGTCTGCCCCCATTAACCTTAAAGGGTTGCTTCAGGGTCTCATCCATAATTTTAATGGCTCCATAAGGGAATACTTGTGTAATGGTAAAGGGACCTAACCACCTAGACTTAAGCTTTCTTGGAAACAACTTCAAGCGTGAATTAAACAACAGAACCTGCTGGCCTGACTCGAAGTGCCTCTCATTAATTTTCTTATCATGCCATCGCTTAGTCTTTTCCTTGTAAAGCTTGGCATTCTCATATGCTTGCAACCTGAACTCATCTAACTAATTGAGCTGTAGCAGCCTCTTCTCCCCTAATGCCTCTAAGTTGAAATTCAGGTTCTTAAGGGCCTAGTAGGCCTTGTGCTCAAGCTCTACTGATAGATGACAGGCTTTACCATAAACAAGCTGATAAGGGGACATTCCTAAAGGTGTTTTGAAGGCTGTCCTATAGGCCCAAAGTGCATCCTCTAACCTAATGGACCAGTCCTTCCTACTTGGGTTCACTGTCTTCTCCAATATCCCCTTAATTTCCCTTTTGGACAACTCTACTTGGCCACTCGTCTGTGGGTGATAAGCAATGGCTACCTTATGTTTCACCCCATATTTCTTTAACAGCTCATCAAAACTTCGATTGCAAAAGTGGGATCCTCCATAACTAATGATAGCCCTAGGTGTGTCAAATCGTGTGAAAATATTCTTCTTTAAAAACCTTACCACCACCTTGGCATCATTAGTTGGTAAAGCCATCGCTTCAACCTATTTCGACACATAGTCCACAGCCACTAAAATATAGAGATTGTCATATGAAGGAACAAATGGTCCCATGAAATCAATGCCCCAAACATCAAAGAGTTTTACTTCTAAAATATTAGTCAGAGGCATCTCATTTCTTTTGGAAATATTACCTACCCTCTGACATCTATCACATTTCAGCACAAAGTAGTGGGCATCCTTAAATAATGTGGGCCAGTAATATCCAGATTGTAAATCCTTGGCCGTTGTCCTCTCTCCTCCAAAATGCCCTCCATAATCAGAAGAATGGCAATGTCTAAGTATATCCTCTACTTCTTCCATGGGAACACACCTTCTCAAAATCTGATCTTTACATTACTTGTATAGGAAGGGTTCATCCCAAACATAATACTTGACATCACTTAAAAACTTTTTCCTTTGTTGGGCAGTCAAAATCAGGTGGCATCACGTTGCTCACAGATAATTCACAAAGTCAGCGTACCAAGGCAATCTGGAGTGCCCGAAAGTAAATAGTTGCTCATCGGGAAAGGACTCATTAAGCTGTACCATATTCTTTAAGTCCACTCTCTAATCTAGATAGATGGTCAGCAACTTGATTCTTCGTACCTTTCCTGTCCCTAATCTCCAAGTCAAACTCTTGTAATAGGAGGATCCATCGAATCAGCCTCAGCTTTGCATCCTTCTTGGAGACTAAGTACTTAATGGCAGCATGATCAGTATATACTACTACCTAAGTACCAATGAGATAGGAGCGATACTTATCAAAAGCAAATACTACAGCTAATAGCTCCTTCTCGGTAGTAGCATAGTTCATCTGGGCCTCATACAGTGTTTTGCTTGGGTAGTAAATAGCATAAAAGACTCTTCCTTTTCTTTATCCTAGTATAGCCCTGACAGCATAATCACTTGCATCACACATAAGCTCAAAAGGTAAACTCCAATCCGGAGCTATGATTACAGGGGCTGTAACTAATTTTTCCTGCAAAGTCTTAAATGCTTCTAAGCATCTCTCATCAAAGCAAAACACAGTGTCTTTCTCAAGGAGATTACATAAAGGCTTAGATATCTGGGAAAAATCCTTAATGAACCTTCTGTAAAATCCCACATGGCCTAGAAAACTTTGAATTCCTTTACAGTGGTAGGGGGAGGCAACTTCTCAATAATTTCCACCTTAGCCTTATCCACTTCTATCCCCCTAGCAGAGATTTTGTGCCCTAGCACTATACCTTCTTTCACCATAAAGTGGCATTTCTCCCAATTAAGCACTAAGTTTGTTTCTTCACACCTCCTTAATACTAGTGCCAAATTATGCAAACATAAATCAAAGTTATCCCCAAATACTGAGAAATCGTCCATAAAAATCTCAAGAAAATCCTCCACCATATCATGGAATATGGCCATCATGCAACGTTGGAATATAGCAGGTGCATTGCATAGGCCAAAAGGCATTCTTCTAAAAGCAAAGGTCCCATAAGGGCAGGTGAAGGTAGTCTTTTCTTGATCTTCTAGGGCTATAGCTATCTGATTGTACCCAGAGTATCCATCCAGCAAGCAGTAGAATTCATGACCAGCTAATCGATCTAACATTTGGTCAATGAAAGGCAAAGGGAAGTGGTCTTTTCTGGTGGCCTTGTTGAGTTTCCTATAATTCATGCATACTTGCCAACCAGTGACAGTCCTAGTGGGGATGAGCTCATTATTTTCATTCTCGATCATTGTCATCCCTCCCTTCTTAGGGACACATTGTACTGGGCTCACCTAGGCACTGTCAGAAATGGGATAGATGATCCCTGCATCTAACCACTTAATAATCTCTTTCTTGATAACTTCTTTCATTACAGGGTTCAATCGACGCTGGTGCTCTATGGATGACCTATACCCCTCCTCCAATAGTATCTTATGCATACAGATAGAGGGACTAATACCCTTAAGGTCAGAGATAAACCAGCCTATAGCCTTCTGATGCTCTCTTAACACTTGTAGTAATTTTGCTTCCTGATCACTGGAGAGAGCAGTAGATACTATTACCAGTCGTGTGGAGGATTCACCTAAGTAAGCATACCTAAGGTGTGAGGGTAAAGGTTTGAGCTCTAATGCTAGCGAATCATTGGTGGATGAAAAGATATTTGAAGCTGGAATAGATAAAGGGTCTAGTGTCTCAAATTGGGCAATTTCCTCAAAAGGAGTGACCTCTAATAATTGTTAAGTCTCGTAGACCTCATCATCATCTTCACTATATTCTCTAAGATCAACAGATTTCACTAAGGAGGCTTCTAAAGGGTTTAAAGGATGTGTCTTGGAAAACTCCTCAGTGATGTCCTTATCCACTAAACTTATCCTAAAACAATCATGAGAGTCATCAGGGAACCTTAGAGATTTGAACACATTAAACTTGACTTCCTGATCTTGGACTCTCATTATTAACTCCCCCTTCTGTACATTTATTAAAGTTCTACTAGTCGCTAGGAATGGTCTGCCTAGTATAATGGGGACTTCCTTGTCTTCCTCCATGTCTAACACGATAAAATCAGCAGGGAAAATAAACTTGTCCACCTTTACTAAGACATCCTCAATGACCCCCTTCGGATATTTAATTGATCGATCAGCCAACTGGAAGGTCACTGTGGTCGGCTTGGCATCCCCTATTCCTAACTTCTAATAGATAGATCAAGGCATTATATTTATACTAGCTCCTAAATCGCACAGGGCTCTACCAAAGAATAAATTTCCAATAGTGCATGGTATGGTAAAACTCCCGGGATCCTTGAACTTGAGGGGTAACCTCCTCTGGATAATTGCACTACATTCCTCCGTTAAGGCCACCGTCTCATAATCTTCCAATCTTCTTTTCCTAGAGAGGATGTCCTTAATAAACTTCACATAGCTTGACATTTTCTCTAAGGCATCTGCGAAGGGAATGTTGATGTGAAGTTTCTTAAAAACCTCAAGGAATTTGGCAAATTGCTGGTCCAGTTTTTGATTTTGGAACCTCTGAGGAAAAGGAACTGGTGGTCTAACAAGAGGAGATGTAGTGGAAACATTTGTAGCATCGGAGGACAAAGAAGGTTGTGACACAGAAACAGGTAAATGCAAAGAAATGCCTGGCTTTGTTTCCTTTGCAGCTTGATCTTTTGATTCTTGCTCCTTCTTAGCTGCTTCATTAGAACTGATGGGTTTTTTAACTATGGGTTGGTCATGTCTGGACTTAACTAGTGGAGTTACTAGCTCTCTGCCACTCCTAAGGGTGATAGCTTTCACATGTTCCTTCCCCTCCCTTTGCCTAACAGGATTGGCTTCAGTGTTACTAGGAAGGGTCCCTTGAGGATGTTGACTAAGAGCGTTTGCTATTTTTCCCACCTGAACCTCTAGGTTCTTAATTGAAGCTGCTTGATTTTGCAAGATTGTTGTGAACATTTCCTCAAGCGAGGGCTTCTTATCAGCTGCTGGTAAGTGCTAGGGTTATGGTGGTGGTGGTGGTTGATGGAAGTGGGATGGATGAGAATGATTAGGTGGATGATGTGGATACTGAGGTGGTGGGTGGTGAGTAAATTGATGCTATGGTGGTACCTGAACCGGTGGAGCTTGAAAACCTGGGTGTCTTACTGGTCTAGTATTAGAAGTTTGCCCTTGGTTTTGGCTCCAAGAAAAGTTAGGATGGTTCCTACACCCTGGATTATAGGTGCCTGAAAAAGGGTTGTTCTGTTGCTTAGGGGGGCAACGTACTGAACCGATTCTAAGTTAAGTGGACACCTATCAACAGAGTGGGTACCACTACATAGATCACAAGAGAGAAAAGGACTTTGGACAGAAAACACAGGGTTAAGATTGATGGAAAGATTATGTTAGGTACTGAGCGACTCTACCTTCTTCGTACGATTAGCGATCTGAGAGGTTAAGGTAGACAGCGTGTCGAGCTCATAAATACCCGTCGATTTCTTTGGCAACTGTCTCTCCAAGGACCATTGATAGTTGTTAGCCGCCATCTTATCTAACAACTCATAAGCTTCCTCCTCTGTTTTGCACATCACGGCTCCACCCGCAGCAGCGTCCACGATGGTCCTATTTTGGCTTGTAAGTCCGTTGTAGAAGGTTTGGACTTGCAGCCATAAAGGTAGGCCATGGTAAGGGTACTTCCTAAAAAGCTCCTTATATCGTTCTCATGCTTCGTAAAGAGATTTAGAGTCGTACTGAGCAAAGGAAGATATATCACTATGGAGTTTGGCCATTTTAGAGGGAGGGAAAATTTTGGCTAGAAATTGATGGGCTAACTCGTCCCATGTAGAAATGGATCCTGGAGGCAGGGAGGTCAACCAATGTCTCGCCCTATCCCTAAGTGAGAAGGGGAATAGTCTAAGTCTAAGCGCATCATCAGATAATCCATTGTGTTTGAACGTGTTGCACAAGTCTAGGAATTGCCCAAGGTGAGCATGTGGGTCATCGTGCGGAAGCCCACTGAACTGTAAAGAGGACTGGATCATCTGGAGGATGGAAGGCTTAATTTCAAAATTGTTAGCAGGGACATCTGGTGGCCTAATGCCGGTATAATATCCTTCAATCGTCGGCACAGCATAATCTCCCACGGTCTTGATTTCCCTATTTTTTTGTCATCGTGTTTTGCAGCGGAGCTATAAATTTCCTAGAGTCCTTTCGAATTTTCCTAAGAGTGCATTCAATTTCAAGATCTAGAGTAAAGCAATCAAAACTCTTGGCTCTACCCATGCAAACATCACAAAGTCCTCCAAAAAAAATTCAAGTTTTTTAATTTTTCTAATTTTAATTTTTTTAATTAAATGGAGAAAATTTAACTAACCTAAACTAAGGCTCTAAATATTTACAACCTAAATATTTACAAGCTAGAATTACACCTAAGCATAATTTCACCGATATCAATTAAAGACTAATTAAAACTTCCCAAGCAACGACGCCAAAAACTTGACATGCCCTGAAGGTATTATCCGCAAGTACACGGGTCGTATAAGTAATAATGAGATTTGAGTCCCTAGTTATCGTCCTACTGAGAAGTTGACTAGCCTAATTAACTATCGGTTAATCTTACCCTAAGTATATTCTAGCAAATTATGAAGTTCTGATGGGTGGTCTACATGGCTAAAATTAAAGTACTGAAAATAATAACAACTATAAAATAAAGAAAATTAAATAGAGCTAAAATTACTTACAAAGCTCCTAGCAATAAAAAGCAAGAACCTACAAAAGAAAATTAAAACAGTTAAAATGAATTAACGCAATTAAAATAAAATACAAATATGAAAATAAAGTAATAAAATTAATCAAACTAAAATTTAAACAAACTTAAAATAAAAATGCTTGTAATTAAACTACTAAAAATTGCAAATTAAACTAACCTAAAATCTAATAAAAATGAAAACTAAATTAAAAATGCATGAAACACATTTAATCTAAAATAATTCTAAATATAACTCATAAAATAATAAACTAAAAATTAAATCCTAACGCATATAAACTAACATTAACTATTAACTAAGACTTAAAACTAAGATTAAATTAACAACTTAAAACATTAAATTTAACCTACAATTATCAACTAACAACTACACTAAACTAACAACTGATGAAACAATCAAAATAATAAAAATGTCATAAAAATTAAACTAAACACAATAGAGGTGGCCAAACAAGGCCTTAACCGAATTGCAAAACACCAAGAGGTCCGGACAAGCTGGTACTGTGCTTGTTTCTTCAACAATTTTCATTTCCAAGTACTGCTCTCGGGTTGTCCTCTGTTGCAGGTGTCCTGCTGCTATACTGGCTCTCGGTTCAGTCCAGCAGCTGCTCCAGGCGAGGTTTGCTTCTATTGTTGTTGCTCTTTCCTCGGCATGCCCAGCTCACTCCCGCGTCTTTCCTCTACTGTAGTACCAGCAATACTGTCCCGAACATGATCACTCACTGCGTCTTGCCACTCCAGGTAATGCTCACGATTTTATCCTCACTCTCGGCTCTGCAACATCAAGCTAAATATTTGCTTACTGCTATTCATGCTCCAACGTCATCTTTACCTATTCCTGGTACCGAGAGCTTCCTAAAAAATTTGCAAACAATACAACAACTAAACTGTGATGAGCAGTGGTAGAATATAAGAAAAACAGAGCTAAACAAAGGAAAGATGTGAAGTTAAATTGCTGCCATGAATTAAACTATGCTCCTACGAATTGCTTCTTTAGTCTCTATACTGGACAGTCAACCACAATCTTTTCACAAACCAACAACAAGTAACAAACTACAATGAAGCTGAAATAAAATGTAGTAAATGAACTAAATGCAAGAAACGTAAATAAATGCAGTAAACATGGAAGTCATACTCTAACTACAATCGAATCAGGAAATGCATGCAAACACAAAATGAAATAAGGTAAGAATAGAATAATGATGCATAGCAAAAGATTAGATTAAAACCGAGAGGAATCATGTGAAAACTGTAACTAAAAACATCAACGTGCTTCATCAATGTGAGTACAGCAGCTCGGGATGCTTCCTTCCTTTCTCCAGCCGAGGTTCCACTTTGCCATTGATGTGGATAAATGCTAAGCATCAACCCACATCAAAGTATCAAAACCAAAGGCATAAACAAAGGAAGAAATGAGACTATAATAATGGGATTGGTGGCTAACCGAATGCAAAGAAAATAAACAAAAAACAAGAACAAAAAAATAAAGATTGATCATACCAAAAACATAAATATTTAAGGGAAATCGAGAGCAAATCAACTAGGAAATCAACTATGCAAATAGAACTTAACAATAAAAGAACTAGTTTTTATCAAACCGAGAACATGAAATGAAATTGACTTTCATTAAAAAAAATCCAAGACTAATGAAGAACATAAAGAAAATGGAATAAACAGTAAAACAACTTGTTAAAAACTATGCGGAAATTTTAAAGAAAGCTTTTAAAATTAACCTAAAAGCTATTCTACCCTAAATTACATGATTTTTCCAATTGCCATCATTTTCTATTTATATACACACTTAGGGGTACAATGGTAATTTTTTATCCTAGATGAGTTGGCATTGTTTGACCACTTGTCTTCATTTGATTCGCTACAGAGCAGATATTTTCACGTCACTTGTCGGTTTGTCCAATTGGCTGTGCAATGTGGCTCGACATGTGCCTTCCAGAATGTTCACACGGTGTCCGTCGATCTTATCGTTTCGGAGCAAATAAAAATCGAACACCTGGCATCACGCGTGTCGAGACGACTAGTGACTCGATCTGCAAATTGAAAGTGGTCCAGTCTCCTGTAGCCCGTTTTTAGCCCAATTTCGACTGAAACGACTGAGTTTCATCAGGATTTAATTTATCTGCACATTAAAAAATTTTAATTAAATAAGGGAGATTATTAATAAAATAATATGAGGATTAAATAAATAATTAAAAAATTAAGTACAAATAATTTTATTAAAAATAGAATTATCACAATCTATAATAATCTATTATTATTATTATTATTATTATTATTATTATTATTATTATTATCTAATACACTATTAATGAAATTTTTTGATTCACAAACGGAGTTAAGATACTAACACATACTCCACTTGATTTATTTTTTATTTTTTAATATTTCAAATGAGATATATGTTATCATCTTAGTCTCCTTTTTAGAGTAAAAAAAACTCTATTTATATTTAATTGAATAATAATCTTTAATTATAAATAACATTTATATTGTACTGCAAGTTAATATTTATTTTAATAATATGTCCGCATGATATGTTGATCGAGTGTTGAACTGCTAATTCTTGCAACAACAATTCAATTTCAAATTGTTGTGGTGTCTAGCTCAGCCCAGTAACGACCCACTCAATCGTATTGTCTGCTTTGGACCCCGCCTTTATGGCTCCGCCCTCACGATTTTATCGCGTCCTCAGAGGTTCGAACCCAAGACCTTAAAGTCTTTGTTCTTACACAAATGATACCAATTGTTTGTTATGAGCAAAATAAAATGTAAAAAATAGAAAATAATAATATGATTTGTCGTTCAGATTAAGCGCCACGTGTCACTCTAAAATCAAATACAGATGAAAATAGACTCTGTATTTAATGCTCAGCTCCAGACAATTTTATCCCTAGATACCTACAGCTAATATTACTAGGCAAATACGTCATTGAAGAATACATTGTTCCCTATAAATAGGGTACAGGTATGACCTTTTAACCTAATTGAGATTTTACTTTTGGAATATACTGAAACTCTGCTGAAATCTCTTTCTGACTTAAGCATCGGAGTGTTGCGTTCCTTTGATTGTTCTGATTTTTGCAGAGTGACGTGGCTAAAGGATCGAAGTATTGACGTCAGCAATTCATTATTGTTGTTCTGTTCAACAACAATTAGTGCCGTCTGTGGAAAACGAAAGAAAAGCTGGTAATTCTACAACAATGGTGAAGACACGATCCACAGCAATCAGAGAGGAGGAGAATGAAGAGACGGCCAGTTCTCCACTGGACCGTGGAGAAGAAGCTTGGGATGAGAGCCATATGATGACTATCCCTGTTGCAGAGTTCGAGGCCATGAGGAAATAGGGAGAGGAGACCGCTCAAGCCTTACGCGCGACGGTCGACCTATTCTAAGGTGCCTTCCTGCAGGCGAATCTTCCATCGGCTGTTCAGAACTTGGCGGAGCTAAGAACACAGAGAAGGAGTGCTTCGGGGGCTGGTGAAGTTGGGCGTGAGACTGCGGAGAGTTTAAGGCATCAGGGTGCTGGAACCCCGGTGCGTATGGTTGCGGAAGACCTGTTGCGCGGGGTCACGAAAGACCTCATACGCGAAGCCGCGGAGGCCTAGGATGTGCGAGAGACAGTTCGCCAGGATCCTCGAGACTCATGCCGCCAGTATGCGCGAGAGTCCGATGGGGGAATAGCACACCAAGGTGTGCGAGAGTCAATAATGGAGTTGATGCGCCAGAGTGCGCGAGAGTCAGTGGAAGACATAGTGCGCCAGTGTGCACGAGAGTCAGTGCAGGACATAGTGTCACGACCCAAATTACCAAAAAATCAGAGTACATTTTTTGCTTTTTCATTTTCTTACCCGTCGTGAACAGTTACACCACTAAACAGTTGGGCTATGATTCGGTGTTAGTCACCTCTCACCTATTTACCATTCCATTTCCATGTTTCATTTACATATCAATTTATTTTAAATAAATACATCCCCAATATTAGATCCATGTACAGTACTGTGCCTCTATATGTTCAGATACAAAAATTATACAAATGTGTATACCTGATCTTGATAAGAATGCAACGGATAACCGAAATACATGATTACTGTCGTTCTCTTCTATTGAATGTACCCTGTGGGGTGGAAAATGAAAGGGTGAGCATAAACAGCTAAGTAAGGCAATAATGTAAGCAGGTAGATAACTATACTATCTACGTGCTGATAATGTCATGATATAAAATCGTTTACATTTGGAGCATGAGGTATGACTAAAACGATGCCACAAGTATGTATATATCATATAAGAGAAATCATGAAATCCAGATATAAAACAAACATGGAAAAATCCTCATGTATGACATCTCATGCTCGTCACATTAAAGCTTATTTGTTTCATCATAAACTCATCACGTTAAAACTCATTTGTTTCATCATAAAACAACTTCATCAAGGTCAAACCCATCTCTCGGGAATACCTTGATTCATTAAATCGCATCTCATTTAAATACATAAATCGGGACATTACCCCTCCCTCGGGTTCATCCTGGTCTATTCAGACCGTATGATATCATGTGAGGCATGTAGGTTACTATATGAAAAATTGAGGACTATGGCCATACTTTGTCCCTGTGATCCCAAGCTACACGGATCCCGGTGTGTGGGGTATCACAACTGCAACGGGAGGTGGGGTCAAATCCTACCCGCCAGAATATCAAGTAACATCATCGAGTCATTATTACTGCACGGTACAGCGTACTCCATGTGACATACACGGTACATCGTACTCCGTGGACCCATATCATAGTCTGGGGGTGCCTGCCGTAGGTCTTATCCACCCCAATACTATGTCGATAACCAACCCATGTCTCAAAGTATACATGCGAGCATCTCAACTCTCTGTGACACACAGTCTACAGGAGGCTTCTGCACGACTATATGCATGTCAACTCACGCCTAGTGCGAGCGAAGCTCTAGCACCACGCTATGCATATCATGATATCTTAAATCTCGAGCGAGCGAAGCTCCAGCACGGTTTTGTGCACACACAAATTTCTCGTACGAGCAATGCTCCAGTACGGCTTTTCATGAGTAATAAATCAGGAAATATTCAGTGCGAGTATGACTCTAGCACTCTTTTTACTCGTGTAAATATGATAGGTGGCTCAATTTTTATAAAACATCTTTTAAAATGGTAATCGGTCCAAACCGGTACCCTTTCGTATAATTCACGAAATCAACAGCCAAACTATATGCATATTTGCTTAAATCAAAGCAATGCATTCATATAAAACATTAAAAACATAAAATCATGCAATTTATCTGCCTTACTACCCTTTTTGTAAATTTTACTCTCAGGGGCAAAATCGTCTTTTTTTATTCACCTATGCCCTCGGTTTTCGTAAAATTATTATTTTGTTTCTAGATATTTTAAGGAATTCTAAGCCCTGTAAATCCCCTTAATAAATACGTATAGAAATTTCTATGCACCTACAAAATTCCCTTACCTCGATTTACGCGCAAACTTATCTCATCTCGATAATATCCGATCTCTCAGTCCAACTGCGCGTCAACCAAATCTATGAAACTGCATATAACCACATATTTTGGGTTAATTCACTTATTTTTATCAGTATATCACATTTACTGATCGAATCTAACGTATTGGGCCCGTTTTACTTTATTGGGCCCAATTGCACTTTAATGGGCCTCGAGCCCGTTTTCAGCCCATTTTTACTATTTAAATCCCTTCTTCGGGTTTACTAGGCTCATTCAGCTTACTAATAACCATCGGACTTCGTTTCAAACTCATTGGATAACCCGTATACTATTTACGGTAATTACGTTGTAATTTCGATTAATATTCCTTTTCATACAGAATTAATCCGTAAATTTCGTAAAATAATCGAAACTCTATATTAAAGGACTCATATTATTGTAATTAAAATATACTTACCCAATATGATGCGGGGTACGAAAATTGAAGCTCAATCGGCTCTCGTTCAGGCTTTATCGTAAAACTGCACAATTATTATATTTAATTTCGGGTTAATTTTCGATTAAATATAATTTAAATAAATTTTTTGGAATTCAAATCGGTCACTTTTGACCTCGTATCGACTTACTCGAAGTCCGGTGTATCCCCGAAAATTCTTCCCTTTTTTTCCTTTTTCTCTTTTTCTCCTTTTTTCCCTTCTTTCTTGGCTAAACCGGTTCGGTCCGGTTCAACCCGGTTCAGACCGATCAGGTTCACTCCGGTTCGATCGGTTCTCCGCCGACTTCCGCAGCCAGTAGCTCCGCGAGGTCGTCCGCAGCTCGGATCTGATCTCGGTTTCGCACGAGGTCGCCGGGAAGTGGCCGGTCTGACCTCTTCTCCTTTCCGGCGTCAATGGCCTCCTCGTTTTTCGTCGTTGCCGGCGCTAGCCGCGGTTTCCCCGGCTGTTTCCGCCTCCATTCGGCTCGGCATCACGTGGGGTTCCTTCGGTGGCCGGTGGTCGGAGTCAAATCGACGTCGTGGCCGCCGATTTGGCTTCTCCTCTCCGCGGCTTCTCTCCCTCGATCCGTCGGATTCCGACGTCGGTGGGCTGCACCGTCGGTACCAGGGAGGTCGCCGGCCTCTCCTCTTCCTTTTCTAACCCTCACTTGGCTGATTGGTTGCCGGACGGTCAACGGTGGTTCGGGTCTTCCTCGGTTTCATTTTTCGTTTTCTATCCTCTTTCTCTCTCCCCGAATTTTCGATTTCTCTCCTTTTTTTTACTTAATTATTTTATTCTTTATTTATTATTATTTATAAATTAGTTTATTATTATTATATTCATTATTTTATTCAAAAATATTCTAAAATATCTACAAAATTAATTTTTTTATTCCAAATAGATTTATTTAATTTTATTTAATTTATTTATTTTATTTTTAACCCTTTTTCGTGTATAATTTCTTCGTATTTTTGGGATATTGTCCCGAGTGACTTTTCGGTATTTCTAAAAATTTTGGATCTTGATCAATTGGGCTCGAAATTTAATTATTTCTTCGTTATTGATCAAGATTCTCAAATACATTATTTTTAATTAAATTTTTCTTGTCGAATTATATCGACTTTTGGTCTTTTGATCGTTTTGCCCTTGTACGTGTTCGGGATTAATTTAACCCGACTTCCCTTCACGAATACTCATTCATTTCGTATTTTAAATCCTTATTTTCAGTCCAAATCCCAGTCGTTTAAATTTGTGACCATTTTCATCCCTCATAAAAATTTACGATTAATTTTTCGGGTCCTACATAATCTCCCCCACTTAAGAAATTTGGTCCTCCAAATTAGAACCAAATTAGTTGGATCCATAAATAACTTCGAGTACGTTTATTGTATCATATCCCTTAATTCCCATGTGACTTTTTTCGGAGTGTAATACTACTAACATACTTTAATTATGGAGATCATCTTAAACCTCAACACTTTCTACTTCCCGTTTTAATACCCGAATCAAGTTTTCCAATCATACGTTATACTTTCATTGAGCTAAACTGTTGAAGCTCGTACCTGATCACATACGTTGGATCCGGACAGTATTTCTGAAGCATCATAAGATAGGACACATTGTGGATGCCTGCTAATTCAGGTGGTAACGCCAACCTACAGGCCTTGTCTCCCACTTTGTCCAATCTCTTTTCGAATCTCGTTACGTTCTTATGTTATGTCCTAAAGGCATGTAACTTCCAACAATACTAATTCACCCTCGGTGAATTTCAATGGTTTCTGTCTCTTGTCAGCATAGCTTTTTCTATCTGCTCTGAGGTGTTCTTAATCCTCCACAATTAACTGAACATCCTCAGAGGTTTGTCTTACCAATTCGAGAATAATTTTCTATTTGTCACCCACTTCTTCTTATCCAAATCGGGAAAACAACCCTTACGGCCATACAATGCCTCATCTGAAGTCATCCCGATACTCAAGTGACAACTGTCATTATTGACGAATTCGATTAGTAATAATTGATAATCCCAAGAGCTTATCAAATCAATGGCACACGCTCTCATCATATCCTCTAGAACCTGTACAGTTATCTTTGACTGACTATCTGTCTAAGGACGGAAAGCTGTGCTTACACTCAATCGGGCTCCCATAGCTTCCTGAAAAATATTCTCAGAAGTGGGAAGTGAAGCGGGAATCCTTATATGATACAATGCTCACTGGAAAAATACTTGGTGTTCCACAATTTTTCTTACACATAAATCCGCCTACACACTCAGAGTATCTGGGGATTTCCTAGCCAGAAGGTGGGTAGACTTAGTCAATCTATCGACTATCACCCTGATAGCCTTATGATTCATCTGGGTCCTCTGTAACTCATCACGAATTTCATGGTAACTTGTCTCCATTTTCGTGTCGATATAGGCAAAAACTGCAATAACCCTGCAACTTCTTTTGTTCTACCTTACTCTTCTGACATACGAGACACTTTTTCCACAATCTTTACCATGTCTCCTTTCATATCTGACCATCAATACTCTTTTCTAAGATTTTGATATATTTATTACTTCTCGGATGCACTGTATCTCCCGAAGAGTGAGCTTCTGATAATGACTCTACCTCATCAACTATGGTCATGGGGAGCACTTATACTGTCTCTGAGCCTCAGTAAGCCATCATCTCTCTTTGTGAACTCTGTCACTGTACCCATCTGAATCTGACTCACACTATTGACACCATGCCGATCATCATGCTAAGCCTGTCAAATCCGGTCACTCAAATCCGATTCTAATCTCAGGCTAGCTGTCTCATAATCACTGTCATCATCAAAGGGGATCACATCATTACTGAGACTTACAACTGTTCTAGCAGCTCATGCTCCCTGACCATCATATGTAATATCATCCCGAGGCTCTTTCTGTTTAAGGCATTAGCCATTACATTAGCCTTTCTTGGGTGGTACAATTTCCACAATCAAAATCCCTCAAAAGCTCTAACTCTCTTTTTGTTCTCATATCCGACTCTTTCTGTGAAAATAGATACTTGGGACTTTTATGATCAGTGCATACGCAAAATTTCTAATCGTGTAAATAGTGGTGCGACATACTCAGTACAATCACTATCGCTGTCAACTTCATATTAAGGGCCGGATAGTCCTTTCCTGATCCTTGAGTTGTCTGGATTCACAATCGACTATTTTCTCATTTTGCTTCAACACATAGCCCATTCATTATTTTGAGGTATCCATATATCTTGAGAAACCTCTTAATCTTTTGGGTATGGTGAGAATAAATGCGGTGGTCAGTTTATTACTTTAGTACACCAAAACTCCTGTCACGTCTATCATCCCATTCAAATACAACTTTTTCTAAGTTAAACGTGTCAAGAAAGTAGTCCATTTCGAGAACTCTCAACAAATCATCCGTAAAAACAATCTCCAATTGTTGCTTATGATTTCCCTGGACTTTAAATACACCCAAAATATCATCAATAAGGATGATAACAAATCGGTCCAGGTAAAGTTTAAATAACTTGTTGTAATTGAGTCCTATTGAATATTTCAATTACCCATTTCCTTAACCTATGTACGCATAAACGTATAATGTTCCTTCCGAAATCGCTTCCGTTGAAGCTACTAACCTGTGTCATTTCCTTTTTCTTATATTAACGTCTTTTATAAAATTTTAAATTTTTAAACTTTCCTGATTAATCGAATTCTATATTTCTTATCGTACCCTAATCGAATTCTATATTTCTTATCGTACCCGTAAAGGTACCCTAATTTTAAATGTATATATTACGACTGTTGATTTCAATTTATAGGTTGCGTATATTTTTAGACGCTGTCAAGTCTTCAGGCGAGGAGGTATTTTGAAATACCTTTATTAACCCTCAGACTTGACCACAATTACTTTAGATATCAGTCCATGTGGTCACAATTCATATTCGTTACTAATTGCTTTAATCCTAATTACTTCTTGTATCATACGTCTCTTATTCCAGTCTATCTCGTATTCAGGATTTATCACATCTAAAAGTTTATCTCCTTTCGTATATTACTTATAACAAAAACTCTGTCATTACTCATTCTGTGAGTACAATCATTTGCTCCTTTAATTTCAACCACTACACCCCTTTTTTGACTTATAATCTCTTAATAATTATTTCGTTAGTTAACCCTCTTCTATTGGGGTACTAACTATCAGCATTGTGCCCACGGATGTAGGCATTCACGTCTTTTACTAACTTATATACATATGAAGGCGGTATGACTAAATACGTGGCACCATGATTAATTAAAATAATTATTTCTTTATTCGTAACCAGTGTGGTATCTTTCACCACATTATATGAAACATTAATAGTGTCCTGGTCCAAGGTATACACTCGTCCTCATCCAACAGCCTACTTTCCCTTTTCTCTTCGGTTGTGGCCTCCCTTTTTCGTGTAGGGATATCAATAGGGTTTTCTATGTCTCTTTGCTCTTTTGTGGGGTAGTCTCACCCAACTCTGAGCAATCATTAAATAATTGGCCTGTCTTACCACACTTAACGCCTATTTTAGTTAATAAAGTGTATGTGTAGGCCCTACTTCCGTGGTATCTACCACACATCCTACACTGCTTACACTGCTAACTCTGCTTACACTGCTACACTGCTTCATAACAGGTCGGGGTTCTCCAATCACAATACCCCTCATAAGTGTTGAAATTGGATACACTGGGACCTTACCAATCATCTTACCCTGTGACTCATCAATTCTAATCTCTTACCAACTGGTCTCATTCCCACTCTAACATCTCTGTCATTCTCTATTCTCTTCTGTCTCTATTTCGACCCTTACTACCTTTCCCAATCTCAGAGGCGTGCAACACATGATATTATTCACGCAACTGTATTCTGCACACTGCCTCGACATAGGTAATGAGCCAATCAGACTCAAATCGACAATTTGAGCCCTTCGATGAATTTTTGGGCTTTTCCAACTCTCACTGCCCATGGTGTCAGGGTAATATCTGGGCAAGTATATAAATTGAGATTTATACTCGTCAATCAACCAGTGTCTCTGGGTCAGTGTAAGAAATTTTACCTATAAATTTTCTTTAAATAGTGTCTGGGATATTCTGTCACCAGAATACATCCAGAAATATTTCTCATGTCGGCTCTGGACGTCTAACTCTTCAGATGATTCGAGCGGACTTCCACCAATGCTCCGCCTCGCCCTCTAACATAAACGTATTTAGAAGTCACCTTCTCAATCGACATACACTGAAAGAATTCATACAACTTCGCTATCTCATTCACCCATTCCTCAGCAATTATTGATTTCTTTACTTCGCTATATACCGGAGGGGTGTGAAAATCTCTATAGTCTGAGGCATCTGTTTAGGCTTTACCCTGCCTATCCTCAACTACATGCATAGACTAAGTAAACAACTTCGAAATATTTTCTACACTTCACTCCATCCTCTCGGAGCGTGTCTCAATACTGTTTGGTCTCTTTATATGACCCTGTGGAGTATGCTCAACATCAGCCTCCACCTCACTCTCACCTTGAGTCTTATGTGACGACTCATTCGACTCTTAGGCCGACCTTTATGGCCTCGAGCATGTGTACTCGTCTCTCTATCATAGCGGTTATCAGTTATAAAAACTATATTTTTTGCATTCGAAACTAAATTCTTAGCTGCAGTTCTATCTTGATATACAGAATTGTATCTAAACAATGCACAGTACATGAGGATGTAAATTTACTTAACCACTAACACCGACTCATATCAGGCCAACTCTGCTCTGATACCATCTTTTCTGTCACGACCCAAATTACCTAAAAATCAAAGTAAATTTTCGCTTTTTCATTTCCTTACCCGTCGTGAACAGTTACACCACTAAACAGTTGGGCTATGATTCGGTGTTAGTCACCTCTCACCTATTTACCATTCCATTTCCATATTTCATTTACATATCAACTTATTTTAAATAAATACATCCCCAATATTACATCCATGTACAGTACTGTGCCTCTATATGTTCAGATACAAAAATTATACAAATGTGTATACCTGGTCTTGATAAGAATACAGCGGATAACCAAAATGCATGATTACTGTCGTTCTCTTCTACTGAATGTACCATGTAGGGTGGAAAATGAAAGGGTGAGCATAAACAGCTCAGTAAGGCAATAATGTAAGCAGGTAGATAACTATACTATCTACGTGCTGATAATGTCATGATATAAAATTGTTTACATTTGGAGTATGAGGTATGACTAAAACGATGCCACATGTATGTATATATCATATAAAAGAAATCCTGAAATTCAGATATAAAACAAACATGGAAAAATCCTCATGTATGACATCTCATGCTCGTTACATTAAAGCTTATTTGTTTCATCATAAACTCATCACGTTAAAACTCATTTGTTTCATCATAAAACAACTTCATCAAGGTCAAACCCATCTCTCGGGAATACCTTGATTCATTAAATCGCATCTCATTTAAATACATAAATCGGGACATTACCCCTCCCTTGGGTTCATCCTGGTCTATTCAGACCGTATGATATCATGTGAGGCATGTAGGTTACTATATGAAAAATTGAGGACTATGGCCATACTTTGTCCCTGTGATCCCAAGCTACACGGATCCCGGTGTGTGGGGTATCACAACTGCAACGAGAGGTGGGGTCAAATCCTACCCGCCAGAATATCAAGTAACATCATCGAGTCATTATTACTGCACGGTACAGCGTACTCCATGTGACATACACGGTACATCGTACTCCGTGGACCCATATCATAGTCTGGGGGTGCCTGCCGTAGGTCTTATCCACCCCAATACTATGTCGATAACCAACCCATGTCTCAAAGTATACATGCGAGCATCTCAACTCTCTGTGACACACAGTCTACAGGAGGCTTCCGCACGACTATATGCATGTCAACTCACGTCTAGTGCGAGCGAAGCTCCAGCACCACGCTATGCATATCATGATATCTAAAATCTCGTGCGAGCGAAGCTCCAGCACGGTTTTGTGCACACACAAATTTCTCGTACGAGCAATGCTCCAGTACGGCTTTTCATGAGTAATAAATCAGAAAATATTCAGTGCGAGTATGACTCTAGCACTCTTTTTACTCGTGTAAATATAATAGGTGGCTCAATCTTTATAAAACATCTTTTAAAATGGTAACCGGTCCAAACCGGTACCCTTTCGTATAATTCACGAAATCAACAGCCAACCTATATGCATATTTGCTTAAATTAAAGCAATACATTCATATAAAACATTAAAAACATGAAATCATGCAATTTATCTGCCTTACTACCCTTTTTGTAAATTTTACACTCAGAGGCAAAATCGTCTTTTTCTTTATTCACCTATGCCCCCGGTTTTCATAAAAATTATTATTTCGTTTCTAGATATTTTAAGGAATTCTAAGCCCTGTAAATTCGCTTAATAAATACGTATAGAAATCTCTATGCATCTACAAAATTCCCTTACCTTGATTTACGCACAAACTTATCTCGTCTCGATAATATCCGATCTCTCAGTCCAACTGCGCGTCAACCAAATCTACGAAACTGTATATAACCACATATTTTGGGTTAATTCACTTATTTTTATCAGTATATCACATTTACTGATCGAATCTAACGTATTGGGTCCGTTTTACTTTATTGGGCCCAATTACACTTTAATGGGCCTCGAGCCCGTTTTCAGCCCGTTTTTACTATTTAAATTCCTTCTTCGGGTTTACTGGGCTCATTCAGCTTACTAATAACCATCGGGCTTCATTCCAAACTCATTGGATAACCCGTATACTATTTATGGTAATTACGTTGTAATTCCGATTAATATTCCTTTTTATACAGAATTAATCCGTAAATTCCGTAAAATAATCGAAACTCTGTATTAAAGGACTATATTATTGTAATTAAAATATACTTACCCAATATGATGCGGGGTACGAAAATCGAAGCTCAATCGGCTCTCGTTCGGGTTTTGTCGTAAAACTGCACAATTATTATATTTAATTTCGGGTTAATTTTCAATTAAATATAATTTAAATAAATTTCTCGGAATTCAAATCGATCACTTTTGACCTCGTATCGACTTACCCGAAGTCCGGTGTATCCCCGAACATTCTTCCCATTTTTTTCTATTTTTCTCCTTTTTTCCCCTTCTTTCTTGGCTAAACCGGTTCGATCCGTTCAACCCGGTTCAGACCGGTCCGGTTCACTCCGGTTCGGCCTGTTCTCCGCCAACTTCCACAGCCAGTAGCTCCGCGAGGTCGTCCCCAGCTCAAATCTGATCTCGGTTTCGCACGAGGTGGCCGGGAAGTGGCCGGTCCGGCCTCTTCTCCTTTTCGGCGTCAATGGCCTCCTCGTTTTTCGCCGTTGCCGGTGCTAGCCGCCGTTTCCCCGGCTATTTTCGCCCCTATTCGGCTCGGCATCACTTGGGGTTCCTTCGGTGGCCGGTGGTCGGAGTCAAATCGACGCCGGTGGCCGCCGATTTGGCTTCTCCTCTCCGCGGCTTCTCTCCCTCGATCCGCCGGATTCCGGCCTCGGTGGGCTGCACCGTTGGTACCATGGAGGTCGTCGACTTCTCCTCTTCCTTTTCCGACCCTCACTTGGCTGATTGGTCGCCGGACGGTCGACGGTGGTTCGGGTCTTCCTCAGTTTCGTTTTCCATTTTCTATCCTCTTTCTCGCTCCCTGAATTTCCGATTTCTCTCCTTTTTTTTTTACTTAATTATTTTATTTTTTATTTATTATTATTTATAAATTAGTTTATTATTATTATATTCATTATTTTATTCAAAAATATTCTAAAATATCTACAAAATTAATTTTTTTATTCCAAATAGATTTATTTAATTTTATTTAATTTTTTTATTATATTTTTAACCCTTTTTCGGGTATAATTTCTTTGTATTTTCGGGATATTGTCCCGAGTGACTTTTCGGTATTTCTAAAAATTTTGGATCTTGATCAATTGGGCTCAAAATTTAATTATTTCTTCGTTATTGATCAAGATTCTCAAATGCATTATTTTTAATTAAATTTTTCTTGTCGAATTATACCGGCTTTCGGTCTTTTGATCGTTTTGCCCTTGTACGTGTTCGGGATTAATTTAACTCGACTTCCCTTCACGAATACTCATTCATTTCGTATTTTAAATCCTTATTTCCAGTCCAAATCTCAGTCGTTTAAATTTGTGACCATTTTCATCCCTCATAAAAATTTACGATTAATTTTTCGGGTCTTACTCATAGTGCGCCAGTGTGTGCCAGAAGTCGCCCGCCAGGGTGCGAGAGATCCAGACCGTGAGAATGCGCGAGAGTCTGATGGGAGGTTGGCGCGCCATGGTGCGCGAGAGTCAGTGCAGGACATAGTGCGCCAGTGTGCGCCAGAAGTCGCCCGCCAGGGTGCGAGAGATCCAGACCGTGAGAATGCGAGAGAGTTCGATGGGAGGTTTGCGTGCCAAGGTGCGCGAGAGTTAGTAGAGGATATTTTGCGCCAGTGTGCGCCAAAAGTTTGCCGCCAGGGTGTGAGAGATTCAACCCAAGAGAATCCGTGAGACTCCGATCGCCAGGATGCGCGAGAGTCGGGGGAGGATTTAGTGTGCCAGGGAGCGCGGGATATTGGCCGCCAGGGTGCGCGAGAGTCGAGCAATAATTTGATGCGCCAGGGTGCGCGAGGGCCTGATGGCGATGGACCGCAGGATTATTTCAATGAAGGTACAGGATAAATGGGTCGTCGGGGTGCACGGGACTCTACACGCACGGGGAACCCCTCACGCTAAACTGCACAAGGTTCAAGGCGTCCATGTGCTAGAGGCGCCGTACGGGAGATTGTTAGGGGCCTCCGACGCCCTAATGCTGGAAATCTCGACGGTCCAATGGAGATAAACGATGGACCTATGAATGGTATAGGAGGTGCTGGGATGGGATGATGAGATCTCATATGGGGAGGAGAGACTCAGAGGTAGATCCAACATGGAACCCCCTACTGAAATGACAAATTTTTTATCCCGAATTGAGAGAAATCAAGCCCCTAATCTATATAGCAAAGGGAAAGAGGCTGTTGGCTGCGATCAAGCTGATTCGTGTAATACTGGAAAGATCCAAGATGCTATGGACATGAAGAGAATAGTTGAATAAATCTTAGAAGAGAAGAAATTGGTTCCAACTGAAGAGAACCAGAGACGAAGAGTCTCATTCAGCGCAGCGATCATGGGAAAACCACTACCTCCAAAGTTTAAAATGCCGCAAATAGCAACATATGCTGGAAAAACAGACCCTTCCGACCATGTAGAAAGCTATGAGTCATTAATGTTGCTACATGGATGGGAGGACGAGATAATGTGTAGGGCGTTCTCTTTAACCCTGGCGGGTCACGCATTGAAATGGTTCAACAACTTGCCAGAAGGGTCTATTTCTTCCTTCAACTAGCTGAGAAGGGAATTTTTGAAAGCTTTTGGGATAAATAGTCAGAAGAGAAAGGAGGCCACATATCTGCTCACCCTAAGGCAAGGGAACAAAGAATCATTGAAGAGCTATGTAGATCGATTTCGGGACGTTACTTTGAAGGTACGTGATCTGCAAGTGGGGATAGCGGTGACAGCCATGCCATGCTTCAGGGAACAAGGTCTGAAAGACTCCAGGAATCATTGTCCTTGGATCAACCAACGACAGTCTCTGACTTATTCTCCCGAGCTAACAAGTACATTACCCAAGAGGAGGTGATGAAAATGATTCTGATAGGAGACTCCAAGGAAGGAAAGAAACGGGAGAGAGACCTCGATGAGAGGAATATGGGGAGATCAGACAGATCCGGTAAAGCCTCAAAGTTGAAATATACAAACTACACACGGCTTTCTGAACCACGCGCTTCGATCCTAGTAGCGATCGAGAGAACCGGGATACTTCAATTCCCTAGAAGAGGTGAGGGTATTAAGTGTCGTGAGGGTCTCAAGTGCCGTGAGGGTCACTTGCCGTGAGGGTCTTAAGTGCCGGGAGACTATGCCGCATGAGTATGCCGCAGGGATGTGCCGCAAGACTAGGACGAGAGAATTTACCGTTAAGATCCACTGAATCCGCGAGGAAAATGAAGTCTGAGCCTTCACTCTCACGCTATATATATGTGCCGACAGTGACGACGAGAAAACAGTTACTCTTCCGCATTTAATGATTCGCAAAAGAGTGGGGAACAATTGTTATGAGCAAAATAAAATGTAAAAAATAGAAAATAATAATATGATGTGTCGTTCAGATAAAGCGCCATGTATCATGCTAAAATCAAATACAGATGAAAATAGACTTTGTATTTAATGCTAAGTTCCGGACAATTTTATCCCTAGTTACCTACAGTTAATATTACTGGGCAAATACGTCATTGAAGAACACATTGTTCCCTATAAATAGGGTACAAGTATGACCTTTTAACCTAATTGAGATTTTACTTTTGAAATATACTGAAACTCTGCTGAAATCTCTTTCTGACTTAAGCATCAGAGTGTTTGCGCAGGGAAGTCCCTGCATTCCTTTGACTGTTCTGGTTTTTGCAGAGTGACGTGGCTAAAGGATCGAAGTATTGACGTCAGCAATTCATTATTGTTGTTCTGTTCAACAACACAAATAATTTTTTAGATATAAAAAAATTAAATTATTTTTTTCTATTTTTTTTTAAATTAGTATGGATGTACTACAGATAAAAGTAGAATAAGATTAGGCTAAAATTGGAGTGAATTGGGGCTTAAGCCCGTAACAATACATTGTCGGTCCTCCTGGGTCAGGTCTTCCCTTTGCAAAGGGGGAGATATATGAGATAGAATCACATAGAAAAGTAGAAGCAATTTGGTTGAAGTTAGGTATAGACTGTAGAGCAAGGAAATGGCGACTTAACTCACATCTTCATGCACCGACTACCTATCGAATCATCTCTTTCTTTTTCTGCAATTATTCCTTCTCTTATGCTTTATTTACATCTATCCTCGTTATTATTCCTTTTCTTATCTTCCTAACCATTTTTCTGGGGTAGTCAAACGCCAACACAAACCCTCCACGACCAATATCAACGCCTGTTTATAAGTGAAACATTAAAGAGAGCGAGAGAAGCGAAATTTTCCATGGATTCTCAGGTTATGGTGGCGCTTGCTCTCTCACTTGTGGGTGGATTCAGTACTTCTCTGGGTCAGATAGCAGCCTTACTTTTTTTTTTTTTTTTTGTCTTAGTTATGGATTTTTGAAGAATTTCTTCCATGTGAGAATGCAATTCTACATTTTTTCAAGTCTATAGTTTGTTTCTTGGATTTTATGGAAAGTGAAAAAGAATACACCTGATAATAGCCAAAACAAATTGTTATGGTTTTCTGCTAAATTTCCAATCCTGCGAAATGATAGTATGAATTACACTTGTTGGCAATTCGTAAAATCACATAAATTGTAGACCTGGCTATTGTTGGTGTATCATTTAACAAGAAAAGTTTCATGCATAGAATTCCTAGCGGAATTTACGAGCAGAGAATTCCCAATCCCATTTTAATAGTATGTTACAAAAGTTATAAATCCCAAACGAGTTAACGCATGCTTTTATTTGTTATATTCATAGGGAGATTTTGAACGTGAAATTTACTGATCTAGACAGCACATAAACCCTCTTTATTGCAGGAAATCCTTGACAAATGGTGAAAGAATAGATAACTGATTCTAGATATGTGTCAGATTAACCTCTAACCTCTGTAGTTAGCTATCTGGGAAAATTTAAAGAACCTGATATCTTGTAGAATATGTCCTCAACTGCTGCTTTCGGATAGAAGGCGTGGGTATGATTTTTGCTTCTAATAGTCATGCAGAAAGCATGCGCATGCATCTCTTTTACCCCAATCATCAGCCTTTTGTTCCACTGATGGCTAAAACTTTATTATGGAACGAAGTGCGAAGTTTTTGATTGTCTCAAATATCACTAATTGTTTACTTAATAACATCATGACGTTATACTGCTAAATTTTGTAGATAATTTATCACTGAAGCACAAAACAGTATGTTATTTTCTCAAAGTGTATAACATGTTTGTTTCCCCTGTTTCCTTTTCTTCATTACTTAGTTATTTGGTGTTCATTTTCATATGATTAACATATGCAACTGGTTCCACAAAAGATTTGCTATTTATTCTAACAGCTTGTCCTCCATCTTGGAACAGGTGCTCTTTTTGTAATTCTTAATGAAGCTCCCAATTTGAAAATGCTTGGGCTTTTACAGGTAATGCCACGTTCTGGTTCATGCAGAAAGATGAAATCCTTTACTTTTTTTTTTTTTGTCTGGTTCCTTCATCAAGAATATCAGGTACTTAGATGATATTCTACAACCGGGAATTTTTTAATGCTAAAGCATTTAGTGTTAAATTATTAGTATTGAATTATTTGAGTACTAACTTTTGTATAAAAAATTGCTAATAATTAATAGTGAATGATTTTTTTCTATTTTATTTTTTGCAAAATAGGTTTTATGATCTTTTTAAAGATTTTAATTACAATAAGAATTAAAAGGAAGATGATATATAAAAAAATACTTTAACTAGAATAGACTAGCGTAGTCAAATAATAAAATTTTAAAGTACTCTTGGTTGAATACATTATTCTAGCTATTAAACTTTTTCAATAATTTCGCATTGAAAATATTCTACTTAAGTGGTTTCTAAAATGACATAACCAAATACATCTAGAAAATTTAAATTGTAAACTTCTTTTTTTTTTTTTTTTTTAACTGCATAACCAACATCATCTTATTTAGCAAAGAAATATTTATTAAAAGGATTCTAGCCCAAAACATCCGTTGAGGTGATTTTTATTTGCTTAGCAGCATGGATTTTTCCCCTTTATCATTGTATGCTTTATTTTTGAAGTTCTTAGTTAAAAATTTCCCAATTTATATTTATTAATTCCCCAGAATCCTAGGCATCATTTTAAAGAATCTGTTAAAGATAATGCATTCTGTATATTGACCGATTCTCTTTTCTTTCAAGACATAGATAGATTGTGTGCAGATATCTTGTCTAATACCCTGGTGTCTCCTTCATGCAGGGTTTTGCTGCAGGTCTAATGTTGAGCATATCATTCCTTGATTTAGCTCATAATGCTATGAACTCAATTGGGTTCTTGAAAGGCAACCTCTGGGTTAGCTATATCTTATCAGTTTCATTCTAATTGCATGCATAATCTCTAGTCCATGGTCTATTTGTGTTTTCTTTGAATCTAATATTTATTTCTGCAATGATGCAGTTTTTTGCCGGTGTTGTCTTCTTTGCCTTAGTTGCCAATTTTATTCCAGAACCAACACTATCTCAAACTTCTGATGTGAAAAACAAAAAGGTTGTATGATATTTATTAGTTATATTACTGAATGATTGTTCCAAATTGTCATGTGATACATCTTTATTAAGCCAAAATATTGACAGATGTATTAACTGCTTGATAATACATTTGAGAGCAGAAAACTGTTGATGAAGGAGGCAAGGACTTGATGAAAAAGCATCGACGCCAAGTTTTATTTAGTGGAATAATTACAGCAATAGGTAAAACTGTTTTGTGACATGTTTTAAATCTATTGCTAGACCAATTATGCCCTAGTTGATAACAGAGAGTACATGAAATTGGAAACTATAGTTTGCTAACTGAATGCATATTTGACTGATATATCTTCAAATAAAGTTCATAGGCTTTGTCATCTAATGTGATCAAATTTTAGGTTGTTAATGATAAATTATAAAAGTCCATTGTTGTTTCCATCATCGTGGATGAGTGGTTAAAGATGGCAACATGAGGTTCAATGCCTGAAGGCTGTTCTTGTGTTGTGATTATGCTGAATCAGAGAAGCATCAAGTGTTACGATATCTTTGATTTTTTGTATTTTTTTGGCCTAAATTTTTTTGGTTGAAAGGTAATTGGTTTAACTTGTGATTTAGACTAATGCTTACTAATAAATTCCTCCTCTGCCGTAAAAATTGTACTAGAATGATGCCTCCACTATGCATGTGGTCTTTTTTTAAAAATTTATTTATAAAAGATAATCTTAAATTGAATATTATTGTAAAATAATAATTGTAATAATAAGTCAATATAATTATTTTAAAATATTGTTTTTAAATAATATTTAATTTATTCAATTAATCATTTTTTACTTCTTACTCTTAATCTTTTTAAAAGTAATTTTAAAATTTTAATTCATGCATAAAGTTAGAAATTAAATAGACAAAAAAATAAAAAATGAGTCAGAAAATATCTCAATTGTTTCCGACTTTGACCGAAATTTGCTAGGCCCTAGATAGATTCAGATTAGGCTTGACCCTCCACGACTTTTCATTTCTCTATTGTTGCCACTGAAGGTTTAATCTTGAAATCTTCCATTTGTCCACCAATGTCCTCTTTTTATGGTGTTTGATCTTTGAATTGCAAGAAAACAAACCTTTTTAATAGTTTTTGTATTTTAGATTATTTTTAAAAGTTGTTTTACTTCTCTTTGTGTGTGTGATTGTATTATAATTATTGGATTTCTTATAATTTTTTATAATTTTTAAATTTTGAAGAATTATAGACTCAAAAAGAAAAAAGAGAGAGAGAGAGAGAGAGAATCTAATTTGGTTTGAATTTTTTGGGTATTAGGTATTTGATTTGAATTTTTGCAAACCAAATTTTCGGGGCATTTGGTTTGAATTTCTTGAAAATTTTGGTATTTTTGAATATTTGGTTTAACTCTGCAAAAAAAAGAAAAAAGTTTAAATATTTCAGTTTCTCGTTGTCCACTCTTCATATATATATATATATATATATATATATATATATATATATATATATATATATCTTAAAGTGAAAGAAATAAAAGCAATAATCTTTCAAGAAAAGAAAAACAATTATGGATATTTGATTTAATTCTTTGCAAGTTTTCTTGTTTGAATTTTTATCTCTTTCTCCACTCTTTATATCTTTCTTTTTTCTCTGTATTTTTCGTATTTTATTATTAAGAAAAATTGAAAAATAAAAAGACCATCACTTATTGATGGAAGAGAAATCACATGGCAATATTTTTTATATTTAAACTTAAGAAAAATAAAAAAATAAAAACAGATTTTTAAACTTTAAAAAGTTATAAAAAAAGGCAACTCGGTGCACAAGGCTCGCACATTGTGAGGTTTAGGGAGGGGAATTGTATGTAGCCTTCCCTCTGCATTAATAGAGAGGTTGTTTCCACTTGAACCCGTGATCTTCAAGTCACAAAGGAGTAACTTTTACCATTGCATCAAGGTTCCCATCATCTTTAAAAAAAATCATAAATAATAATAATAATATCACGGGGATAGTTTTTATATATCGTATAGATTATAAATGGAGTTAAACTTGGCTGCTCAAATAATGTCTTGAGAATTTTTATTAATCAAGGGGTGGGAGATCTAGCATCTTAGTTCTTTTTGGTTCCTTTTATTTGGTTTAGCATATTGCCTTTTACTAACCATAAGAAGTGCTCATACGAGTCTGATTGACTGAATTTTTTCCTTTTATAAATGGAAGGCATAAGCTTGCATAATTTTCCAGAGGGGATGGCAGTTTTCCTTGGATCCATGAAGGTAACCCCAACCTACTTTATTTATTCTTAGATTTTCAAGTATAATTTATAACAGGGATGTTTTGCCACTATAATCTGTTGAGATTGAAGCAAGAATATCTTAACTTATTTTTTGAATATTCTTAGGTGGTTAATTTAGCAGCTGTTTTTTTTTTTTTTCTCAAACTCCATAGACTGTTTTCTTGAGTGATAAATTTACTTTTGTATGGTTAGCAGTGGTTGTTGACTTGTTGATGCAGCATTTTGGATGCTGTTTTTCTTGAAAGTTATTGACTTAAACGCCATTATTATTCAGTGATTTTTCTATGATTCCAAATTATTGAAGTTTCAAGGATGATAATTGAATTCATTGATTGACTTTTACTGGAAAGATTTCTTTTATAGCAATGAAGAACAACTTTCTTAACTTTCTCTTTCCCTTTCTCTTTGAGAGTAGGATGGATTCTTAAGCCTATAAACCTTGGAAATGGCACCAGGAGAAGCTATCTGTATTATTAACAATTACTAAATATAGGTTCCTAATTAATCCCAAGAGGACCATTCTATGTAAACCTCTTTGTTTGGGTTGGGTTGCTTCTGATGCCAATTTTAACTCTCCTACACCCCCCCCCCCCCGATTCCAAAAAGGAAAGCTAGATGCTACCATTCCCACTGATATATGATGGTGAGTAATTAATTATTTCATGGCAGGAATTTTATGTTACAATTCAACAGAAATATGAATGTTAAAGTTGAAGCAAAAAAAGAAATTGTTGCATTTTTTCATTTCGAAAGAATATCTGCTTGGTGCTAGCAACTTGCTGGTTAGAATGTTTCATTCTTGGTTGCTAGTAGAAGGAAGGTACTAATTTACTCTAGGAAGCGTTGACTTGATATATATTTCTCATTGAGAGCCCACAATTTTTTATATGTATGCTAATTAATCTCTTTGCTTGCCTTTATGTTTCTCATGTAGGGCCTTCGCGTTGGTCTTAATTTGGCTTTGGCCATAGCTTTGCACAACATCCCAGAGGTACATGTTCTTAAATCCAGTAATTTTGAAACTGGCCTTGAAGGCTACCCATTAGTGGCTGGTTCCCAGTGTGACTAGTTTAAAATAAATTAAGTTTTCTTATTAAAAAAATATATTGAATTTGATGATGGTGACAAGAATATGCATTCTGGTTGATTGTTTAACAACTGATTTATCAACTACCTGGGCAAGGTTTATACCTCATAGCTTGTAAAAAAATTCTTTGAATCTGGTTTTAAAGCACAGGAGCCTGTCTAATCCATGGAAGAGTTTTGACCTCTAGGTGAAGGGGTTCCAGGCCTTACAAAAGACCTGTTCAACCAGTTGGACTAGCTGGCCTGCTCTGAATTTCAGAAAACTACTTAATCCTCTTAAACTGCTGTTTAGACATGCTATATTTCTTGGATGTTGTTTGGGTTGCATTTTTTAAGCCAGTACATGGTTGTGCATCAGTGCATGTTTGTGTATGCACGTATGTTGATAAAAAATTGGTTGTGCATACAAATGCAATCTTCTAATATATATATATATAGAAAGTATTTTGTTTTGTCTAACTTCTTTATGTTCATTTTATAGGGTGTTGCTGTCGCACTTCCGGTTTATTTTGCCACACAAAGGTGAGAATGGAATGTGACACTGATCAATTCAGCTTCTTGAAAATCTGTGTACAGGGACCCAAGGGACACTCAAATGGTTAGAACTAGGAACATTCAACTTGGGGGTGGTAGGTCTGAATTTTGGGGATGAGAGGATGGGGCTTATGGAATGGAAAGAGCTATCTCCCTTTGTGGAACTTGAATATCTACCAAAACGGTCCATGGTGAAAAAAGTCAAGAAAAATGATTTTTTTTCATTTATTTACTTTCTTCTTCCCTCTGCTAAGTGCCATAGGCTGCCATGCTTGGCATGGAATGAAAGAATGTTACTTGATGAGGTGTATGGTGTATACCAGGGATAAAAATTGTGGAACAATGTTTGTGACACAGAGATGGTGGTCTTAGGTAAACACACTGGTAAGGAAGCCCTAGTTCTGATTTTACATGGAGTTTGTTGAGTGATATTGGTGATATTACATATTATAGCCAAGGTAGTAATGCCAGTGTTGGAGATGATGCATGTTGTTGGTTGCTAGATTAATTGTAGGGATGGTGAAGAAATTCTCATCATTGACAGTACCATACGTTGTGTTGATGATTGCAACTTTGCTTTTTCTCAGTTGACTTCATACAAGTACTTGTATATTGGGGAAGTTACAGAATGGTCCTTTCAATCGCATTTCAACGATTCTTGCTTATTAGCTGGGTCACTACAAGCTTTTTTCATCTATTCTACACTACAGTCTTTCAAGCATGGTGGTATCTTGACCTGCCATGATAATTGGATTAAGTTGCCTGTCCTGGTTTGGGCATTAGCGCTGTGAGATTGTTGGATGAGCTCATTTTCGTCATTTTAAAGTGGTTTTCCATTTTTAACAACGTAAACAAATTAGAACTTATTTTGTATGATGAAATTGTTAACTGATTTTTATTATTTGTTAGCAAGTGGCAGGCATTCAAATTGGCAACGCTTTCTGGTTTTGCTGAGCCACTTGGTGTTGTAATTGTTGGTAAGTGAACTGCCTTTTCTTGAAGTTCCTGAAGAAGAAGAAAAAAAAGTTGTAAAATAATAAAACTAAAACATAAAAATCCCCTTGTAGAAAGAAAAAAGAGAATAGGAATAAGAATTATTCTGCTCTGAAGCAACATGAAGTATATAAGTGTTTATCTTTTCACTGAAATGTAAATGATGGTTATGAGTTATAAGCTGCAATAATGGGAAAGCACTGCGACCTACCTAAAGTAAAGACAATGCCTCTCTCATTTTTGTATTTCGGGAAAGTTTTATCTTTTTCTATTTCTTATTTTGTCTAATATAATTTGCATTTAGGTCTGAATATAATCTGTACTGTAGTAGTTCATGGTGAATATCGAACATGTTTGCTTTCAAGATTTTGTTCTCTATAAATGTGAGACTATCTTATTTTCTTGATGTGTCTTTTTTTTTGCACCACAGCTTATCTATTCCCAAGCAGCTTAAGTCCTGAAATTCTTGAGGGCTTGTTAGGATCAGGTTTGTAGTACCACCAATCACTTAGATCAGATCTGATTGCAAAAAGAAATCTAGAATCTGGAATACAGCTTCCTAGCTCTCTGCTATCATCTTGTGACAATCTTGAACTCTGAATTTATGTTAAAATTTCAGTTGGTGGAGTGATGGCCTTCCTAACATTACATGAAATGCTGCCATTGGCATTTGATTATGCGGGGCAGAAGCAAGCTGTCAAGGCTGTTTTCTTTGGAATGGCTTTCATGTCTGCAAGGTAATAAAATTTATAGCAAACGGTATGCTGTTTCAAGAAAAAGTTCAAAAGCTTCGTGTCTTCATTGCTTAGCTCATATAGAGACGCAGTTCAAGTTGTTGTTATCTTATGGAAAGATTAAAGATGCATGCAGAAAATGTATTTTTAAACTCATATGTTGGAAAAAATTAACTAGTTGCCGGTGGGGAAAGGAAATATTCATTCAAGGAAGCACATGATAGCCACAATACAGGGGAAAAAAAAATTAGAACTATCTAGTTAATTTTACTAATAAAATTCATCACATTTCACCAATTTGCATTTTTCTGTTTATATATATATTATATTGTTTTACCTTTCACGCATCTCTTCTACGGTTTTCCATGCAGCCTATACTTTCTTGAGCTAAGCTTACCTGAGGAGATGAGCTTGTAGCCTTTTTCAAAGAACCAGTTAACAAAATGTTGTAAATTCCTAATCCAAGGTGTCTTACTTTCCCTGATCTTTTATCCAAGTGCTGAATTGATGGAGTTAATTTGTGATTTACAAAATATCAATTTATTTCTTTAACAAAATGAAGATTGAATAGGGAAAATAAAATTATGGATGTCGCATTTTAATTCTAATTCTAATTCGTAGACCATTAAGCTTTCATTTCTGATTAAACCTCATCTATTTCATTAACAAGCGCCAAATCAGAATTGTTTGCAGCTCCAATTGCTAGTTTATCTCTTTTGCTTATGCATTTTGCTTTAATGAGGTAGAAAATTTTATTGTTTTTTAAATGTTGTTTCTTGGTTTTACTATATTGAAGTTCCAGTGTCAAAAACATTTAAAGACTGTAGGCCTCTGGTAGACAACCTGTGCATTTATACTTACCATGTCCAGAAGCCATTAAAGCTTGTTATGTTGACATTAGCATATTTATCTCCGTTCCCTGGAACTGGCTGGCTTGCCAAGTTATTCGCTATTGAGCCAAAACTAAGATCATGGAAACAACAGATCCTTTTGGCTATACCTTGTCATGTTAGACAAGATGGAAACCAGAGATCCAAGAAGAAAAAGCGTGTCAAAAACACATTCCTCACAATCGAATATGTATGTATTATTAAGTTTGATTCGTAAAAATGGACAAACGATTTTGATATGCTTGGTTAGTTAAAAAAATAAAATAAGATTAAAAGTCCTTGATTAAATTGACTATAATTTATTATATAAAAAAATAATGCTAACAATAATTAATTAATAAAATTTATTAAATAATCATGAATAATTAAAAATTACTTATTATTTCTTATTTAATTAGTAATAATTAATAATTAAAATTATAATCAATTTAATAAAAAGAAAAATTGACTTTTAATCTTATTCTACTCTATTTCTTTGAACTAATCAAATATATTTGATACTATATTCTATTCTAGGGATGTAAATTGATATCTTATAAACGGGTATTTGATACTATTTGACTTGATTAAAGATTAGTTTAGATGAGCAGTGAGATTGGTTTCGATGAGATTTAAAACAATAAAAAGACGCTTAAGAATATATTTTATTTTAATAAAATAATAAAAAATTAAAAAGAAATGGTGGGAGGATAATTTTATCCTCTCAAAATTTTGCCTGCATCCACTGGGCTGTCAAACTAGGCTTAAGTAGGGTTAGGGTATTTAATAATTAGGTTCGGATAGGGTTTAAATAGTAATTTTGCTACCTGTCACAAGTTCATGTAGTAATCTTAGGATACCCCACTACCTGAATCAGATTAAAAGTATTTTTTAAATATTATTATATACATTTTTGTTTATTAATTATTAGTAATATTAATTATTTCATTAAGTATTTTATTATAATTTTTAATATTAATTTATTTATGAGTTAATTTAAATTTATTAATTTATTTTTTAATAATATGCATTAAAATTGATTTTAAATTTAAATTTAAAAGCTAAACTTTGACTTATTAAACAAGTATTTAAACAGGTGTAGATAGTTAACGAGTATTTCATATATAATATGAATAGGGTTTGAGTAGTAAAAATCAAAATATTCAGGTAGTTAATTGAGTTCAAATATTATATAATATAATCCAATTCGAGTACATCAAAAATAGCGGGTATCTGTCCCATTTGTGTCCCTTTTCCATTCTAATGAATCAAACTTAATTATTATTGATTATTAAATAAATTAACTATAAATTAATAATCAATCAATAATTAATACGTAATTAATAATTAATTCATTAATTAATTACTAAATAATTATTAAATTAATCGTGAATTACTAATAGTTCATTATTATTTCGTATTTAATAATTAATAATTATCAATTAATTATTAATAATTAATATAAAAAATTAATACTTAATAAATAAGTAAGAATTAATAATTAATTATAATAATTAATAATTAATCATAATAATATTATTTTTAAAATAATTTATAATCAATTTAATAAAAGGATAAAATGATATTTTAATCTTATCTGTCTCGACCCAAACTATAAATACACGCAGATACAAAAGACCTTTTTTAATTACCTTACACTAAGGTTTGTTGCAAGTTAGATGGACAATTATATTTAACTCAAAATTCACAGTCCAAGTCATGCTATGTAGTACATGCAATATGCTTTTATGAAGATCGTGGTTCTTTATAATAATTCAATTGACATATTATGCATACTATACATGGTCTCTACTACAATCATCAAGTTATACATAACCAAACCTACACTAACATTGCATGCACACATGTCTTAACTCGAATACATCCCAAGACACTTAAATTGCATTCAAAAGACATAGCTTACATCCCAATCGGTGTTTACTAAAAATAGTATATTGTAAATTAAATACATCCCTACATATACCTTCAAAGTAAAGCTAGTAGCAATCGCATGAGACAAAAGCTCTTCCTCGAAGGTATCTTAAAGGCTACTCTGTCTAAAAACATTGAAAATGGATTAGTGTGCTAATGTTTAGTAAGCAACTAATACAAACACACAGAATTATTACTGCATGAAGGTTGATATGATTATTAAAATGGAACATTGTTCTAAAAGCAAGTTTCTTTAAAAAAATGGTATCATAGCATGGGTTTAGGATGTTGATCATTGAATTCTAAAGATGGTTATTAAGTTAAGCAATCAACCGTATTACAACAAGAAGTTCTGTCACACCATCTTCTCTTATTTCTTAGTTAATTACAACAAGCTCTATAATTAATCTCTAACTACTTAAACTACCTAGAATAAGCTCTCTAGATATATTCATATAGCAACATTAAAATCAGTGGAAGATATGAGTTGATATTAGGCAACAAACATATAAACTCAGTTTATTTAGCTTAAACTTAGATTTTCCCCTATCTCTAAGTGATTTCAAATATTAAGCAATTACGAACTAAGTTTTTAATCTAGGAGTAGATTATTAGATTTAATTAAATAGTTGGGCTCCCTATTAAATTCAACTAACAATCATAATAATATGATATGGAAAACCTTAGATACTTAACCAATAATATATTATTTAGATCATATTCTCACAACATCATACAACCAAGATATAATAAAAAAGACATACTAACCAAATAAAACAACTACTCACTACTCATCATGCTTAGAATAACTATAAATATCATGAAAAGAATAAAAGAGACACAAAGAAACAAATATAAAAGAAAATGCAAACTATATAAAATATGCAAAACTCGACTACTTATATGTTATACTTAGACCATGCAACAAGATAAAAAACTATATAATATTGACACAATTGTAATATGCAAGAATAGTATGCAATTAGACTAAGCAAGAACAAAAAAATAAAATAAAAATCGTAATTTTAGGTGTAAGCAAATCAGTTTTAATGTGTAACTATGCAAAATGTTAAACTAACATACAAAACAAGATGAAAGATTAAGCAAACTATAGAAATCAACAACTTTATAAAGTAAAGAACATGCAATCAACAAGACCTTAACATTATGCATATTCAATTCGGTTTTCATGCTAATTATGAAGAAAACTATGTGATTGTATAATATAAAGATGAATGATGCAATCAGCAATGGTAAGAAAAGAAGAAAAAAAAGAAAAGAAAGTAAGAAATCAAGAATATAGAGCAATACCAATCAATCACTATGAATTTTGTATAAAAAGAACTTCATAAAAATAAAAGAATACTAAAACAAAGTTTTTAATTAAAAACTAGGCCAATTGGTGAGAATTTTAGCCATCCTAAGGTTCCTTTTGTATAGTGAGGGAATAATCTTAATCTTACATGGAGTAAAAGTCTAGTTATAATGTGATTAGAATTCTAATTACTAATATTTATCTAATAATAACTCTTCAATAGTTGACTTAGTTGCTAACTCATCAATGATATTCTCTCTCCAACAATTATCTTCCAAAAAGCTTTAATTAATTTATTCAATTATCCTTGTAGTAATCCTACTTTGACTAAGATTTTGATTTTCTTATTTTAGTGTTGACTTTACAAGGATTTTTAACCCATCAAACGAACTTTGACTTGGATGATCTTGAACATTTCAAAAATTTTGAGAAGTCCTCTGCAACTTTAAAGGGATAACTATTTTTAGAAATATTCGAACATAGGCAAAATTATCAAAATACCCCTTTCTGGCCCGATTTTACAAAAAGAAAAAAAAAATCCTTTTAGCTTCATTTTCCTTCAATAGCTTATTTTCGTTGCCTATAACATCAAAAGAACTTACATAGCATTTTTAAATACAATAATAAAACTAAGAGAATATTATTAGACAATATGAATATAACAATTTAAGCACTTATCAACCTTCTTATCAAGGAGCATATTCTACTAACTTGAAATCAAATACACTTCCTTTTCAAAGTTTAGAAAGAAACCTCTTACACTTTCCTTTTTAGACATAGGAAGAAACCTTTTAACCCACTTATCAAAGTGATTACCCAAACTATCACAAGTTTAGCCTTACAAGGGTTACAATCCCCTTGATTTCATAATTTAGAGTAGTAAAAAAGAGTTGATATAAACAAAAAAGACATATTTAAGGTAGTGGTTTCCAATGAATGAGAATATTAAAGAATTTGATGCAGGAATATCAAGTTGCAAGCACAAGAAGAATGTTTTGCTTCAATGAATCAACTCAGATCAGTTTATTGACTCCAATGTCTTCAATGCAAGTATTTATACAGCCCTTGGGGTTGTTGGTGCATTTAATGAATTTCTTTCCGTTGAAACCCTTAAAAAGTAGCCGTTGGAGGCTTCTTGAGCACTAGAGGATCGATCCTCTATTCACAAAAGCCTCCAAAGGAGCTAAAAACAATTAGGGGGATCGATCCTATACCTTAAGGGATTGATTCCTCTATGTCTCATTAAGCATACAAAAGCATACTACTATCAAGGGATTGATCTTAGAGGTTAGGGGATCGATCCTCTCCTTTGAAATTTAGTTTCATGTGCGGTTTTCAATATATAAATCATTTTTAAAATAATTTTCAATTTCATATAAATTGTCTTTGACTTTAAATGCATGAAATTGAGTCTCAAAGATTACCAAGTAATTTTCTAAAATATTTTCTATAATTCAATAAGAAACTTACTTAACCTTTGTATCCAAAAATATATTAAGACTAATTTAGATTTTGCATTCAAATTATGACCTTATCTTATTGTAAGCCTCATGATATGGTTTGTGAAAGGCTGAACAAATTCACAATACAAATCATTTAAATAATCATGCTCAAGATTTTGTCATTTCAAAATTAAGTATTAATTTAAAGCTAATAAAGGGAAACCTTGTCACGACCCAATTCCATTCTCTTTAACCGAAATCACTGAAAATTTTTCGCGTTTTACTGTTACCTTACCCGGTCGTGAACTAAGCTCACCACACACTGTTGGGCTGTGAGTCAATAATAAACACCACATCTCATTCATTCTCAATTAATTAAAATGATGTCATACATGTGCATTTAATCGTGTACTTATACGAATACATGTTTTACTGACATCTACATCCCCCATAAGTACAACTCAAAAGAATACTGTGCTTTTACATTGTTTAGATACAAAAAGAATCACTGTGTATATACCTCTTAGCGATGGAGATGCAGCGGAGTCCAAAATAATACGCCTCAGTCCTCACTGGGCTACTATGCACGCTCTGTAGGGGGGAAAAATAGAGTGGGATGAGCAACCACACGCTCAGTAAGGCAATAATGCAAGCATGGTAGATAACTACTCTATCTACATGCTGATAGTGTTATGCATAAATCATTTATAGTAGGAGCATGAGGAATAAAACTATGCCATATGAGTATACATATATATCATGTATCAAAGTCATGTAAAATTGGCATATAAAACATGGTAAAACATCATGTATAAATCATCTCATGCTCGATCTCATTTAAATTCATAAAAGGGCAATTCATTTAGAAACCTCCTTTTTGAACCAACAACATAACACCACCAAATCAACTCACAATCACAACCACATTTACGTTCCACAATTCACGCATGTGTATAAATCTAGGTCACTATATCAAAAGTGCCTATGTGAACCATTACATCATAAATCATCCCAGACCACACGCATCCAGGTGTGCGGGGTATCATGCTGGCACGAAGATGGATTATCCCTCGCCAGACTTTCTCATCACATAACCATCATGCGGTACATCGTACTCCATGTAATATACACGGTACAGCGTACTCCACAAACTCATATCGTGATTGGGGGAGCCATTCCTAGGTCTTATCTACCCCATACCAAGAGTATTCCATATTCTGTGAAGGAGAGCCTCCCCTGCCGAACAGAGCCTCCCCGCCTAACAGAGCCTCCCTGCCTCCTCGGGCTTAAGGATGTTAGCTTAAGGATGAAGGGCTTAAGGATCCTTTCCGTAAGAGAGCCTCCCCACCGAACAGAGCCTCCCCGCTTAACAGAGCCTCCCCGCCTAACAGAGCCTCCCCGCCTCTTTGGGCTTAAGGATGTTGGCTTAAGGATGTTAGCTTAAGGATGTAGGGCTTAAGGATCTTACCTTTACCGTACCTATGTAGGAGAGCCTCCCTGCCTAACAGAGCCTCCCCGCCTCTTTGGGCTTAAGGATGTTGGCTTAAGGATCCCACCGTAAGAGAGCCTCCCCACCAAATAGAGCCTCCCCGCCTAACAGAGCCTCCCCGCCTCTTTGGGCTTAAGGATGTAGGGCTTAAGGATGTAAGGCTTAAGGATCTTACCCACTTTCACAACCTTATACGTATCCCCTCGTGCAAACTTGTGCGAGCAAAGCTCTAGCACGACTCATGCATCATGCATCTTGTCATAAAGAGGCGCGTACGAGCATAGCTCTAGTACGGTTATACTCATAAGACAGCCACTCAAAGTCCACGTACGAGCAGAAGCTCCAGTATGGTTTATAAATATCATTATAGTTTCCAAATCAAGGTGCGAGCTAGGCTCCAGCACGTTTCATACAAATGAAAACATAGAAATCCAGCGCGAGCGAGGCTCTAGCGCGATTTATGTCATACAATGTGATAGGCGGCTCATATACAATTTATCAATCCCGGCAATCGGGTTTAGCACTCACAAATGCTTTTCCACAACAACCATACAATACTAGCCGTCCTATCTACGAGCTTGCTTAAAACCAAGCAATTCGTTTTGGAAAAACATCAAAACATTAGATTTATGCAATTATTAGCCTTACTATCCCATTTCATAAAATCCACTTCAAATCCAAAACCACGCATATACTCGTCATCATTCACGAATACCATCCATCATTTATTTGAGCAATTCATGCATTTCATACAACACCCAATATTCACCCAGTTCAAAATACGAGCAGCTATCTCTATATACTCATAAAATTCCCTTACCTGGAATCGCGATGCGTGATTCCACTTCCTTAAGCTGCTTACTCGTACGGTTCGGTTCGCCTTCAACGAACTCTTCGGGGACTGCACAAAATCGTATCCCGCATTATATTCGATCCATACAATGCAACCCTTGCGCTTGCTATAGTCAATTTAACCTATAGCCTCTATTAACGCTTATACGGCCTCGTTTCATTACTTTACCCATAACTCGAGTCTATGGATCTTCTTAGGCCTATTAACTTATTCAAAATCGATGTTAAATCGACATTAAGCTCATAGTGTTCATATTCCATGAATTCCCTCACTATGGCATTTATCAATCATATACATATCCATTTTCACAATTCCTCCAACTCACCAAGTAATTCCATCTAACCATCTAGAATCATAAACATTACCCCAATAACAACTTTAGCATGCCATAAATCATAAGCTCATTCAATCCCACATATCCTCACATTATACCCATTTTAGATTTCTAGGTCACACCACTTCCACTACATTCTTAGGTAGTTTATCCATCAATACTCATACCAATCAACTCCAAAATCAATTAAATAGCTAATGCATTTGGATTGGAGTGTTAGAATCTTACCAATATGATTTCTCTTCTTGCTCCAATTGGTAATGCCCTCAACTCCTTCAATTCCAAAAATGGGAAAATGCCCTCTCACTATGTTGTTCTCCTCTTTGATAGGAACAACTTTGCCTCTAATGATCTCTCTCTAAATCTCACTGAAAATGGCTGATTTTAGAGAGGGAAAGTTGGGTTTTTGGGTTGAAAATGGGAGGTTCCGAGATTTCCAGATTTTTCAGCTTTCCTTATATAGAAATGACTTGAGGAGATCGATCTGGTCCAAGAGGAGATCGATCTGGTCCCTTAAAATCTCTCTTTTTCACGGCATTTTTAAGCCTGAGATCGATCTGTCGAAGCAATGAGATCGATCTGTTGAAGCATGAGATCGATCTGTAGAAGCATGAGATCGATCTGGTCCCAAACAGAGAGCTAAGGAGATCGATCTGGGTGCTTGAGGATCGATCTTTTCACTTACAGAATGCTTGGCAGATCGATCTGGCTCCATTGGAGATCGATCTGCTCTATTCTTTCGCCCAAATCAGAGCATTCTGGCTCTTCCAGATCGATCTCTCATCCTAGGAGATCGATCTGGACCTCATGTTTTCCAGATTTCCTGCAGTTTCATTGCTGCAACTCATACCAACACACCCTCAATCTATTGCCATGGCCATTTTCTCATCCATCCACCTTTATAACTTGAAAATGGCATCCATTCATACCTTATGCACATTGAAACTTGTGTGCATTCATTGTATGTTCAAAGGCATGCTACATAAAACCAAATGGAAGCATAACTCCATTCCATTTTACCACACTACTCATCTTGAGTCTCAATCACATCCATCACTTGCTAGAACTCATTTCTTCGTATTCATACTCAATGAAACTTGTATGTACGTTACAATTTATATTACACATACATACATTGAATCCATGGACTTACATCAATCATACTTTACATTACAAGTCCATTCATATTATTTAATCCAATTATTCACATTACCATTATACATATACGGGGTCTTACATTCTCCCCTCCTTCAAGGAATTTGGTCCTCCAAATTAGAACCAAGTCACTCTTCAAAAAGTTGGGGGTACTTCTCCCGTATCAAGTTCTCCAATTCCCACGTGGCCTCTTCCGCCGTGTGGTGTTGCCAAAGAACTTTCACCAAGGGAATTGTCTTATTCCGCAACACTTTCTCTTTTCTGTCCAATATCCGAACCGGCTTCTCAACATACGTCATACTCTCATGGAGCTCCAACGGCTCATATCTTATCACGTGTGCCGGGTCCGGGTGATACTTTCGAAGCATCGAGACGTGGAAGACGTTGTGGACATTCGCCAAGTCCGGTGGCAATGCCAATCTATACGCCTTTTCTCCCACTCTCTCTAAAATCTCGAAGGGTCCGATATATCTAGGGCTCAGCTTGCCCTTCTTACCAAATCTCATAATACCCTTTGATGGTGATACCCTCAGAAACACCGACTCACCCTCATCAAACTCCAGTGGTCTTCGCCTCTTGTCAGCATAACTCTTTTGCCGGCTCTGAGCTGTCCGTAATCTCTCAGATATCAACTGGACGTCCTCAGATGCCTGCTGCACTAAGTCCGGAGCGAAAATCTGTCTGTCACCAACCTCTTCCCATCCAATGGGGGAACGGCATCTACGCCCGTATAATGCCTCATAGGGTGCCATCCCGATACTAGCATGATAGCTATTATTATAAGCGAACTCGGCTAACTGCAGGTGGTCATCCAGGAGCCTCTATAATCCAGCACACACGCTCTCAACATATCCTCGAGGGTCTGTATAGTCCTCTCTGACTGCCCATCTGTCTGAGGATGAAAACCGGTGCTAAAACTCAATCGGGTCCCCAGCGCTTCCTGAAAGTGTTCCCAGAAATGGGAAGTGAAGCGGGCATCCCTATCAGAAACAACGCTCACTGGTACACCATGTAGCCGTACTATCTCTCGAATATACAGGTTCGCCAACTGACTCAGTGTATCGGTAGCTCTCATAGCCAAGAAATGGGCGGACTTAGTCAACCGGTCCACAATAACCCATATGGCATCATGACCTCTACGGGTCCTCGGCAACCCCATCACAAAATCCATGGTGACATGCTCCCACTTCCATGTCGGTATCGGTAGAGGCTGCAATAATCCTGCAGGCTTCTGATGCTCTACCTTCACTTGCTGACAAACGAGACACTTAGCGACATATTCAGCAATGTCTCTTTTCATTCCAAACCACCAATAAACCTTCCGAAGGTTTTGATACATCTTGGTACTTCCCGGATGTATCGTATATTTCGATGAGTGAGCCTCTGATAAAATCGTTCTCCTGATCTCAGGATCCCTGGGAACGCATACTCTGCCTCTGAACCTCAATAAGCCATCAGCACCCTGCTCAAAATCACTACCCACACCTGTCTGTATCTGCCTCAGCCAATCGATACACCGTCGATCGCTCTGCTGGGCTTGCCGAATACGGCCAATCAACTCTGGCTCTAGTCTCAAACTAGCCATGATCTCAAGTCTCTCAGATCCAGGTGGGGTTACATCCAAACTGAGGTTCGCAAAGTGTTCTAACAACTCATGTTCCCGTACCATCATATAAGACACCAACCCAAGGTTCTTTCTACTCAAAGCATTGGCAACTACATTTGCCTTACCCGGGTGGTACATGATTTCACAATCATAGTCTTTCAGGAGTTCGAGCCATCTCCTCTGTCTCATATTCAGCTCTTTCTGCGAGAACAGGTACTTAAGGCTCTTATGATTTGTGAACACCTGAAATTTCTCACCATAGAGATAGTGGCGCCATATTTTCAAAGCAAATACTACGGCCGCCAACTCTAAATCATGTGTCGGGTAGTTCCTCTCATGATCTTTCAACTGTCTAGATCCATAGGCCACTACCTTCCCATCCTGCATAAGCACACAGCCCAGTCCCTGGTGTGATGCATCCGTATACACCGAGAATCCTCCTGAGCTGGTAGGAATGGTGAGAACTAGAGCAGTCGTCAATCGACGCTTAAGCTCCCCAAAACTCCTCTCACATGCCTCATCCCATGTAAACTTAACATCTTTACGCGTGAGGCGTGTCAACAGAGCAGCTAGTCTGGAGAAACCCTCTACAAATCTCCGATAATATCCTGCCAATCCCAGGAAATTTCTGATCTCAGTTACTGTCTTGGGCTGTTCCCACTGCACAACTGCCTCTATCTTGGATGGATCCACTGATACCCCATCCTTAGACACAACATGCCCCAGAAATGAGATCTGTTCCAACCAAAAGTTACACTTGCTGAGTTTGGCATACAATTCTCTCTCTCGGAGGGTCTGCAGAACTATCCTCAAGTGCTCCTCATGATCTTCCCTGGACTTGGAATACACCAAAATGTCATCTATGAAAACAATCACAAACTTGTCCAGGTATGACTTGAATACATCATTCATCAATGCCATAAATGCTGCGGGAGCATTCGTCAATCCGAATGGCATCACCAAAAACTCGTAGTGGCCATAACGGGTACGAAATGCTGTCTTGGGTACATCTCCACTCCTAATCCTCAACTGATGGTACCCTGACCGCAGATCTATCTTAGAAAATACTTCGGCTCCCTGGAGCTGATCCAACAAATCATCGATTCTTGGAAGGGGGTACTTGTTCTTAATGGTGGCCTTATTTAACAACCGGTAATCTATACACAGTCGGAGGCTTCCATCCTTCTTCCTTACAAATAGAACCGGTGCTCCCCAAGGTGAGACACTCGGTCTAATAAACCCCTTCTCCAACAACTCTTGCAGCTGTTTCTTCAGCTCTTCCAATTCTATCAGAGCCATTCTATAGGGTGGCTTCGATATCGGCTCTGTACCAGGCACTAACTCAATGTAAAATTCCATTTCCCTTTCAGGTGGTAGTCCTGGTAATTCATCCGGAAAGACATCAGGGTAATCCGTAATTACGGGTATGTCTTTCAATTCCGGGTGTGCCTCATCTATATCGACCACGTATGCAATGAACCCTTTAATCACATCCGTCGATGCGTCTGCAGTGTCCTGGTCCAGTGCGTGCACCCTTCCTCTGCTCACATCCGAAGCCTGTTTCCCTTTTTCCTCAGCTGTAGCCCTCCTCCTCGGGGCTGCTGTCTCAGCTGGAGCTCCCTCAGGCTCCTTGCCTTTCTGTGGGGCAATCTCCATCCTCTCGGGACAATGCTTAGCCATATGTCCTGGTCTCTTGCATCTAAAACACACCATAGGGGTCATCAGACAGGGCCTATTCCCATGAAATCTCCCACATCTCCTACACTGATCAGTAGTAGGCCGTGGTCCTCCAATAGTCATGCCCCTTGGCGCAGTCAAGGCTGGGTATACGGGAGGTCTAGCAGCTCTCTCCCGTACCTCCTCAATCTTTGGCCTCTTCTCGAAAAATCTTTGGCCATCTCTCTTGGCCACTCTTTCAAACCCGGATCTCTTTCGGTCTCTGTCCTTTCTGACACTGACTCTCCCAAGCTCGGAGGCATTTCGCTCAAAGTCTTGCTCACACAACTGAGCCTTATGTACAGCCTCCTCATAAGTCACAATGTCGAAGGGAGCTAGCTTAGTCCGGATGGCCAATCTCAATCCATCCATGAACTTCTGAATCTTTCGGGTCTCACTACCCATCGTGTCCGGGTCATATCTCCCCAAGGACATAAACTTGGACTCATACTCGTCCACAGTACGGTTCCCCTGAACCAAGTTCATAAATTCCATCCGCAGTCTCCTCTGTGCGGTAGCTGGGACATATTGTCTCCTGAAGGCCTCTAGAAATATCTCCCATGAGATCTCAGAGTGTCTGGCCCTCAAAATAACCTCGGTGGACCTCCACCAATGCTCGGCCTCGCCTTTCAGCATAAACACGGCAAAGGCAACCTTCTCACTTGAAGTGCATCGGAAAAACCTATACAGTTTCTCCATCTCATACACCCAATCCTCCGTAATCACTGGGTCCTTCACCCCTCTGAACACTGGGGGTTTCAGCGCTCTCGCAACCTGCTCAAGTCGCAGTCATAACCCACATCACTACCGCTCTGCTGTGGAGCGATAGGAGAATCTGTATCCTGGGCTGGAGGTGGTGTAACTGTAACTGTCTCAGCAGTCAGAGGTCTCTCCGCCTCTGCAGCTGCCTGTTCCGTAGTAGGCTGTGCTGCGGGACCTCGTCTGTCACCGGCGCCCAAGGCCTGCGTGACTATCTCCACCAGACTCTCAATACTCCGCTCTAATCTAGCGAAGCGAGCCTCAGTATCACCTGCTCTCTCAGCAGGGTTCTGTGGAGCCTGCTCAGTCTGTGGCTCCTCACGGCTCTCAGGCCTACCTCTACGGCCTCTAGCACGTGCTCTCGCCCCTCTACCTTTGCGTGTAACTGGCATAGTGCCTAACTCCCTGTATTATAATAATTCATTAAGCTCAATCCATCACGGTATACACAGTTATATCTAAACAAAAGCACAGTACTATGGGGATGTACTTTCCTACATTTTATTAATGACTCACATCAGGCCAACACAGCTCTGATACCAATCTCTGTCACGACCCAATTCCATTCTCTTTAACCGAAATCACTGAAAATTTTTCGCGTTTTACTGTTACCTTACCCGGTCGTGAACTAAGCTCACCACACACTGTTGGGCTGTGAGTCAATAATAAACACCACATCTCATTCATTCTCAATTAATTAAAACGATGTCATACATGTGCATTTAATCGTGTACTTATACGAATACATGTTTTACTGACATCTACATCCCCCATAAGTACAACTCAAAAGAATACTCTGCTTTTACATTGTTTAGATACAAAAAGAATCACTGTGTATATACCTCTTAGCGATGGAGATGCAGCGGAGTCTAAAATAATACGCCTCAGTCCTCACTGGGCTACTATGCACGCTCTGTAGGGGGGAAAAATAGAGTGGGATGAGCAACCACACGCTCAGTAAGGCAATAATGCAAGCATGGTAGATAACTACTCTATCTACATGCTGATAGTGTTATGCATAAATCATTTATAGTAGGAGCATGAGGAATAAAACTATGCCATATGAGTATACATATATATCATGTATCAAAGTCATGTAAAATTGGCATATAAAACATGGTAAAACATCATGTATAAATCATCTCATGCTCGATCTCATTTAAATTCATAAAAGGGCAATTCATTTAGAAACCTCCTTTTTGAACCAACAACATAACACCACCAAATCAACTAACAATCACAACCACATTTACGTTCCACAATTCACGCATGTGTATAAATCTAGGTCACTATATCAAAAGTGCCTATGTGAACCATTACATCATAAATCATCCCAGACCACACGCATCCAGGTGTGCGGGGTATCATGCTGGCACGAAGATGGATTATCCCTCGCCAGACTTTCTCATCACATAACCATCATGCGGTACATCGTACTCCATGTAATATACATGGTACAACGTACTCCGCAAACTCATATCGTGATTGGGGGAGCCATTCCTAGGTCTTATCTACCCCATACCAAGAGTATTCCATATTCTGTGAAGGAGAGCCTCCCCTGCCGAACAGAGCCTCCCCGCCTAACAGAGCCTCCCTGCCTCCTCGGGCTTAAGGATGTTAGCTTAAGGATGAAGGGCTTAAGGATCCTTTCCGTAAGAGAGCCTCCCCACCGAACAGAGCCTCCCCGCTTAACAGAGCCTCCCCGCCTAACAGAGCCTCCCCGCCTCTTTGGACTTAAGGATGTTGGCTTAAGGATGTTAGCTTAAGGATGTAGGGCTTAAGGATCTTACCTTTACCGTACCTATGTAGGAGAGCCTCCCTGCCTAACAGAGCCTCCCCGCCTCTTTGGGCTTAAGGATGTTGGCTTAAGGATCCCACCGTAAGAGAGCCTCCCCACCAAACAGAGCCTCCCCGCCTCTTTGGGCTTAAGGATGTAGGGCTTAAGGATGTAAGGCTTAAGGATCTTACCCACTTTCACAACCTTATACGTATCCCCTCGTGCAAACTTGTGCGAGCAAAGCTCTAGCACGACTCATGCATCATGCATCTTCTCATAAAGAGGCGCGTACGAGCATAGCTCTAGTACGGTTATACTCATAAGACAGCCACTCAAAGTCCACGTACGAGCAGAAGCTCCAGTACGGTTTATAAATATCATTATAGTTTCCAAATCAAGGTGCGAGCTAGGCTCCAGCACGTTTCATACAAATGAAAACATAGAAATCCAGCGCGAGCGAGGCTCTAGCGCGATTTATGTCATACAATGTGATAGGCGGCTCATATACAATTTATCAATCCCGACAATCGGGTTTAGCACTCACAAATGCTTTTCCACAACAACCATACAATACTAGCCGTCCTATCTACGAGCTTGCTTAAAACCAAGCAATTCGTTTTGGAAAAACATCAAAACATTAGATTTATGCAATTATTAGCCTTACTATCCCATTTCATAAAATCCACTTCAAATCCAAAACCACGCATATACTCGTCATCATTCACGAATACCATCCATCATTTATTTGAGCAATTCATGCATTTCATACAACACCCAATATTCACCCAGTTCAAAATACGAGCAGCTATCTCTATATACTCACAAAATTCCCTTACCTAGAATCGCGATGTGTGATTCCACTTCCTTAAGCTGCTTACTCGTACGGTTCGGTTCGCCTTCAACGAACTCTTTGGGGACTGCACAAAATCGTATCCCGCATTATATTCGATCCATACAATGCAACCCTTGCGCTTGCTATAGTCAATTTAACCTATAGCCTCTATTAACGCTTATACGGCCTCGTTTCATTACTTTACCCATAACTCGAGTCTATGGATCTTCTTAGGCCTATTAACTTATTCAAAATCGATGTTAAATCGACATTAAGCTCATAGTGTTCATATTCCATGAATTCCCTCACTATGGCATTTATCAATCATATACATATCCATTTTCACAATTCCTCCAACTCACCAAGTAATTCCATCTAACCATCTAGAATCATAAACATTACCCCAATAACAACTTTAGCATGCCATAAATCATAAGCTCATTCAATCCCACATATCCTCACATTATACCCATTTTAGATTTCTAGGTCACACCACTTCCACTACATTCTTAGGTAGTTTATCCATCAATACTCATACCAATCAACTCCAAAATCAATTAAATAGCTAATGCATTTGGATTGGAGTGTTAGAATCTTACCAATATGATTTCTCTTCTTGCTCCAATTGGTAATGCCCTCAACTCCTTCAATTCCAAAAATGGGAAAATGCCCTCTCACTATGTTGTTCTCCTCTTTGATAGGAACAACTTTGCCTCTAATGATCTCTCTCTAAATCTCACTGAAAATGGTTGATTTTAGAGAGGGAAAGTTGGGTTTTTGGGTTGAAAATGGGAGGTTTCGAGATTTCCAGATTTTTCAGCTTTCCTTATATAGAAATGACTTGAGGAGATCGATCTGGTCCAAGAGGAGATCGATCTGGTCCCTTAAAATCCCTCTTTTTCACGGTATTTTTAAGCCTGAGATCGATCTGTCGAAGCAATGAGATCGATCTGTTGAAGCATGAGATCGATCTGTCGAAGCATGAGATCGATCTGGTCCCAAACAGAGAGCTAAGGAGATCGATCTGGGTGCTTGAGGATCGATCTTTTCACTTACAGAATGCTTGGCAGATCGATCTGGCTCCATTGGAGATCGATCTGCTCTATTCTTTCGCCCAAATCAGAGCATTCTGGCTCTTCCAGATCGATCTCTCATCCTAGGAGATCGATCTGGACCTCATGTTTTCCAGATTTCCTGCAGTTTCATTGCTGCAACTCATACCAACACACCCTCAATCTATTGCCATGGCCATTTTCTCATCCATCCACCTTTATAACTTGAAAATGGCATCCATTCATACCTTATGCACATTGAAACTTGTGTGCATTCATTGTATGTTCAAAGGCATGCTACATAAAACCAAATGGAAGCATAACTTCATTCCATTTTACCACACTACTCATCTTGAGTCTCAATCACATCCATCACTTGCTAGAACTCATTTCTTCGTATTCATACTCAATGAAACTTGTATGTACGTTACAATTTATATTACACATACATACATTGAATCCATGGACTTACATCAATCATACTTTACATTACAAGTCCATTCATATTATTTGATCCAATTATTCACTTTACCATTATACATATACGGGGTCTTACAAACCTTTATGTTACTTACTGTGACAGCCCAAAAGCGCGGAAAATATGACTAATTTAAAATTTTCTTATAATATATCCTCTTACTTAGGTTGCATTCCTGAACAGTGTCATTTAATCACTTGTGTTTATAATAAATCATTAACCCTAAGATCACAAAATTTCTATTTCATAAAATCAAATACATAATATCCCAAAGGGGTCAGCCCACAAAACTCAATTTATTTTCTTCATATTGTCCTAATTACATCCCAAAAATATTTAACATAAATATTTGTATTACATCATTGTCTGGATACAAAATGAACTGAATTTATAATTTGTGCGTGTACAAGCGATAGCCTGGGGAGACCTTGTCCACCAGCCTATATCACGTACGCCGCAGACACTATCTCGCTCACTGCAAGTAATCTGAAGGGGGAGGAAAAAGAGTGAGCTCTCAAAACGCTCAGTAAAGAGGATAAAGGAGATTTATAAAATCATCATCATATCACAACTCATCATTTGGGCATGTAAAACATGATAGAAGTATTTCGGCATGTAAAACATTTATGGAAATAATGATAATAATAATGGCATCAGTTTGCATCAACATAAATCATGTGATAAAAATCACAATTCTTCACAATATCAAATCTTAATACGTGATAGAAATCACAGTCATAAAATACGTCATTCATCAAAATAGTCGAGACTAGGCATTTAATAAAACTCAGATAAAAACGTCATAAGCACATCACATCAAATCAAATCATCCTCAAGGAGGGCATCCTCAGAAGAGGAAAAATGTCGACATCTATCCATGGCCATGATATCGCTGTAGACTTGATCAGAGTCGTACAACCTCAGTCTTACAAGCTATCAAAGCAAGGCCCGGTCTTACATGCTATCAAAGAAAGGCCACCCATCGCTGCTAAAGCTGGGTCATCTCTCGTTATCAGAATGGAGTCATCGGTCTTACATGCTACTAGAGTAAGACTCGGTCTTACATGCTACCAGAGCAAGGCCACTCAACGCTATCAAGCGGAGTATCAATGTGCATCTCATGACAAGCCATAATCTCAGTAAAATATGTCATTATTGTATTAAAACCGTTTTGCCTTCACGTAGAGCTCATAGTGGTTATCTCTAAAACTCATTTCTGTTATAAAACATTGTGTTCACAATTACACAAAATTCATCAAAACTGAGCTTAAACCGACAAAACACTCACACATTCATCAAAGCATCAAATTAACTCATTTCTCATAAACATGCTCGTTCATTAAACCTTTTTCACACTAAGAATTTATTTTTATCATTTAGAAACTCACATACACAAACATTTTATTTCCCTTACCTCTTGCACCATGAGTGGTGCAATGTCTATCGGGTCTCGAACTAGCCTCATTTCCTATGTCGAATTCTCGAGCTGCCCAAACATCATGAAATCGTCAATATACATCATTCTCATTGCCCATTTCTTTCTCTTATTCATTCCAACTCAACATTTCCCTTTTCATCCTATTTATACCTACACACCCTAAACTACATCTAAGCTACAAAATCTTACATACATACATTGTCTTAAAACTCTTCTTCAATCTTTATCAACACCTTAGCTAGCTCATGATCCCTTCGTGACTTTAACATTTCCAACTAAACATATATATATTTATTCATTGATTACATAAGATGAGAATGCTTAAAACAAGGGTCTTGTGAGCTCACCTAGCTTGTCCTCTCTTGACCAAACTTGTATAATGCTTGCCTCTTCCCTTTTTCTTCAAACCAACCCTTGATTTTCTAGTATGTTGTTCTCTTTAACAAGAGGAACAACTTTGCCTCTTACCTCTTTTCCTTATTCTGTCCAGAACGTGGTGAATCTTAGAGAGAGAAAGCTTGGTTTGGGTGAAAATGGTGAGTGTTGGTGTTTGCAGGTGAGAGGGATTCAGCTTTAGGCAAAAACCTCGTGATTCTTATATAGACAGGGCGTGTGAGATTGATCTGGTATCATGAGGAGATCGATCTCTTCATGGTTTCAACTACTCTAGCTGCTCAATTACCAACTACAAGATCGATCTGGTAGAGGGTGGGGATCGATCTATTCTTCACAGAACCAAATGGAGATCGATCTGTTTTCTAAGGGGGATCGATCTCTTCCAAGCTGAGATGACTGAAGATCGATCTACCCTTGTGAAAAAATCGATTCTTACTAGGTAGAGGCAGTATGAGATCGATCTGCTCCCTTATGAAATCGATATGCTTGTCTGCTATTATACACTCATAGCATTCTGGAGTCATGGGATCGATCTTCCTTCCCCATGAGATCGATCTGGCCTTCATAATTTCACTGCTACTGCATAAATTTGCAAGAAACTCAAGGTAAAACTTACCACAATCTACTTCATAGACCACATTTCAATCCATACACATTTAAGACTTAAAAACTTTATCTTCTTATACTTCATTAGATTTAAAACTTGCGTGTACATCGAAATATCATAACTGCATTCACCAAATTATGAATCTCACATTGTAATCTCATAGCTAAAGTACATAGAATTCTCAGGTCTCACATCCTCCCCACCTTTGAAGAATTTGGTCCTCCAAATTTAATTTGATCTATTGAATTGTTGAAGGTACTTCTCCTTCATAAGACTCTCTAGTTCCCAAGTTGCCTCCTTCATTGTGTGGTGCTTCCAGAGGATCTTAACCAAAGGGATTCTCTTTGTCAGAAGTACATTTTCCTTCTTGTCAAGTATCCAGATGAGTTCTTCTACATAACTCATATCTCCCCGAACATCCAATGCTTCATACTCGATGACATGGGAGGGATCCGAATTATATTTCCTCAACATGGATATGTGAAAGACATTGTGTATCCTGAAAACCTGTGGAGGTAAAGCCAACCGGTAAGCAATATCTTCCACTCTCTCCAAAATCTCAAACGATCCTATGTATCAAGGACTCAATTTCATTTTTTCCTGAAACACATGATACCCTTACTTGGAGATATCTTAAGGAATATAGAATCTCTAATTTGAAACTCGAGTGGCCGTCTACGCACATCTGCATAACTTTTCTGTCTACTTTGAGCAACCCGTAGTCTATCACAAATGATCTTCACATCTTGAGCTGCCTGTTCAATGAGTTCGAGAGCATTTATTTTTCTGTCACCCACTTCTTCCCATGCTACGGGAGATCTACACCTCCTACTATACAGAACCTCATAATGCGTCATGCCAATACTCATATGATAGCTATTATTATGCACAAACTCCGTAAGGGGCAGGTGATCATCCCATGATCCCTTAAAATCCATCGTACATGCCCTCAATATGTCCTCCAAGGTTTGTATAGTTCGCTCGAAATGACCGTCAATTTGAGGATGATAGGCAGTACTAAAACTCAATCGAGATCCTATGGGCTCCTGAAAATGAGTCCAAAACCTGGAGGTGAATCGGGAATCTCTATCATATGTAATACTCACTAGAGCCCCATGCAGTCTAGCTATCTCTCTAACATATAACTCGACTAAGGTACTCAATGTATCTGTGCTCTTGATGGCAAGGAAGTGGGCACTCTTCGTTAATCTATCTATTATCACCCATATTGCATCATAACCTCTTCGGGTCCTCGGTAATCCCATGATAAAGTCCATGGTGATATGCTCTCATTTCCATGTAGGCACAGGCAAAGGTTTAAGCAATCCTCTAGGCTTTTGGTGCTCAGCTTTCACTTTTTGGCACACCAAACATTTGGCCACATATTCTGCCACATCTCGCTTCATACCACTCCACCAATATACCCTTCTCAAATCCTGATAGATCTTGGTACTTCCCGAGTGCATGGTGTATAGTGAGTAGTGAGACTCAGTATTTGTTGCTTCAGGGTATCATTGTTTGAAACACAAATTCAACCTTTAAACCTTAATAACCCACCGTCACTGACCATGAACTCTGACTGCGAGGTCTGTCTAGCTTGGCTAACCATATCCAATAGCCTCTGATCATTTTGCTGCCCGGTTCTAATCTGATCCATAATACTGGGCTCTATCCGTAGGCTAGCCATAAACCCGACCTTTGTTTCCTCAACTTTGACCCTGAGTCCAGTGAACTGTTCTAACAAGTCCCATTCCATGATCATCATAACAGATACCATACTCTTTCTGCTTAGGGCATCAGCAACTACGTTCACCTTCCCCGGATGATAGAGTATCTTGCAATCATAGTCTTTAAGGAGTTCCATCAATCTCCTTTGTCTCATATTTAACTCTTTTTGGTCGAATATATATCTCAGCAGTAAATATTTGGAACTTTTCCCCATATAAGTAATGTTGCCAGATCTTTAACGCAAACACCACTACGGTCAACTCCAAATCATGTGTGGGGTAGTTCCGCTCATGATCTTTCAGTTGTCGTGAACCATAGGCGACTACTCTCCCATGTTGCATAAGCACACACCCCAATCCTTGTTGAGAGGCATCATTGTACACTGCGAAGCCTCTAGGTCCATTTGGAATAGTCAACACAGGTGCTGTCGTTAATCTCCTCTTTAATTCTTGGAAGCTTTGCTCACACTGCTCAGACCATACAAAAAGAATCTCCTTACGTGTGAGCTTGGTTAAAGGAGCGACAATCCTAGAAAATCCTTCAACAAACCTTCTATAATATCCTAAAAGCCCCAAAAAACTTCGAATCTCAGTAACTTCCTCGATCTCTCCCAATTAAGTATAACCTTTATCTTAGACGGATCAACTGACACCCCGTCCTTAGATACAATATGACCGAGAAAAGCTATTTGGTCTAACCAAAACTCACTCTTATTGATTTTTTTCATAAAGCTGCCTATCTCTGAGTATCTGCAACACAATCCTTAAATGTTGTGCATGTTCCTCATGAAATCGAGAACACACAAGGATATCATCAATGAAGACTATCATAAACTAATCTAGATGGTCCCAAAATACCTCATTCATTAGACTCATGAAAGCAGTAGGGGCATTCGTCAAACCAAAGGGCATCACTAAAAACTCGTAGTGGTCATATCTAGTTTTGAATGTTGTCTTTAAAATATCCTCTTTCCTGATTCTTAACTGGTGATAGCCCGATCTTAAGTCAATCTTTGAAAAGACAGAAGCCCCTCTCAACTGATCAAACAAATCATCTATTCTTGGTAGGGGATATTTGTTCTTCACTGTAACCTTGTTCAGTAATCTGTAATCTATGCACAATCTGAGGTTACCATCTTTTTTCCTCACAAACAAAATCGGAGCTTCCCATGGTGACACACTAGGTCTAATAAAACCTTGGTCTAAGTAGTTTTTGCAACTGTTTCTTTAACTCTTTCAATTCAACTAATGCCATCCTATAGGGAGGTTTAGAGATCGGCTGGGTATCTGGCACTAAATCGATAGTGAACTCCAGCTCTCTTTTCGGTGGTAAGCCAGACAATTCATCTGGGAATACATCCAGAAACTCACATACTACTGGTATATCCTCTAGCCTTGGATGTTCCCGACTCATGTTAGAGATGAGTGCGATGTAACCTTCACATCAATAATTTAATCAATATTCTCATGGTAGAATCACTATATTCTAAAATTCCTCACAATAAACTTCATACATTTTCATTCATTAACATTTCAGACGTACACTAAATTTCTCAGGTAGGGAGAAGGTTACAGTCTTAGTATAGCAGTCTAGACTCACACGATTGGCCGCTAACCAATCCATCCATAGAATTACATCAAAACCACGCATGCTCAACAAAACTAGATTTGCTAACATTACCCTATCTCTCACCTTGATCTCACCTTCTACATATCATATCAGTCCTCTATGACTCATGCATAGTGGTGTTTACATGTAAAATATAATCTAGGGATTCATGCTTTAAACTCAGTTTACATGCAATGTGTACATCAATAAAAGAATACGTGGATCCCGAGTCAAACAACACATGAGCCTCGTGATTACAGACAAGAAGCGTACCTCGTATGGTCTCAGACGAGGTGTCTGCGGTCTCCTTATCCAAAGTAAACACACGTCCTTCTGTGACCAGCTTCTTACCCTTATCAGCAGTCGTAGCCCGTTTCTGGGGAATTATCCTCTGAGGCTGTTGTCTATGAGGCTCTTGAGAATGTAGCTTTTGTGGCTGTGGGTAATTTCTCACTCTATGACCCATATCCCCACATCTAAAACATCCTTGTATGGTTCGGGAACAACTTCCATCATGTGGTCGGCCACAATCGCTACAAACTTTAATCTTTGACTTGGTACCTCAAGGGGTCTCCATAGCACTGGAGGATGTAAGACCCACTTTTTAAGTACTTGTTGATGTATTTCCTTATGATTCATGTGATGTACACTTTCACATATTGATTGAATCATAAGAAGAGCTTTGACTGAATTAAATTGCAAATGGAATGAAATGAAATATCGGTGAATATATGTAGTAGCTAAATAAGGGCCGAGATGGCCATAGGCCAAACAAAAGGGATCGAAATCAAGTTGACGATAAATAAGAATTTAAAATAAGAAAAGATAGTGGGTTTATGAAGGAAAGTCGGGTTAAATTGGTTCCGAACAAGTGCAGGGGTAAAACGATCAAAAGATCAAAAAATTCGGTATAAATTCGATAAGAAAATTTCATTAAAATATGGAATTGAGAAATCTTGATCAATAACAAGGAAAATATTGAATTTTGAGTCCAATTAATCAAGATATGAATTTATTGGATTTAATCAAAATTTTCACTTTGAAAAATTATCCCGAAAATACTTGAAAAATATACCGAAAAGATAAAATAAGACTGATAAATTCATTTATTGATTAAATGAATAAAATAAGATTTTTTGGAGATATTTTAGGTTTTTTAATGTATTTTAATTGAATAAAATAATAATAAAATAAATAAATAAATTATAAAAAAAGAAACTGAAATCTAAAAGAACGCGAAAGGGGGAAAAAGTTTGAAGACGAATGAGCCGAGGGAGAAGCCGACAAACCACTAGAGACCGACGAAGCCAGGCGAGGGCGGGAGAAGAAAGAGGACAACCCGACGAACCTGCTGGTACCGACGACGCGCCGTATCAACGCCGGAGTCCGGCGAACAGAGGAGGAAAAGTTGACGGGAAAGAGGGGCTCGATTTCGACGATCCACGACAGTTGAGTGTGATCGGAGGGTACCAACGTGATCGGGAGGACGAGCCGCTTCTTTTGGTACCGGTAGCGGCCGACGAAACGGCTGGGAAAGCCGACGATGGTGAGGAGAGCAAAACGGCACCGTAGCCAGAAAAGGAAGGAAAAGAAAAAGGATAAAGAAAAAGAAAAGAAAAAAATGGGAAAAAGGGGAGAAAAATCCCTGGGAATACCTCAAAAATTTGGGTAAGTCGATACGTTGTCAGATTGATCGAATTGATTTCTGGGAATTTAATTTAAAATTATATTTGATAGAAAATTAACCCGAAATTTAATATAAAATTGTGCTGTTCGAAGATAAATCGCGTACGTGAGCCCGACCGAACTCTGATTTGTGCACCATCGCATAATTTCGGGTAAGTAAAGCTCATTTACGACAATAGTATGATTATTGCACAATTGGAATTTATTTTGCGGATTTCGGATTAATTTCTGCATAAAATAAATTATATTTGGATTTTTGAATTAATAGTCGTAAATAGTATACGGGCTATCCAATGAATTTGGAACGAAGCTCGATGAGTATTGGTAAGCCAAATGAGCCCAGTAGACCCGAAGAAGGGATTTAATAAGTGGAAACGGGCTGAAAAGGGATCGAGGTCCATTAAGGTGCAATCGGGCCCAATAAAGTAAAACGAGCCCAGTGTTTTAGATTCGATCAGTAAGAGTGAAATACTGATACATATATTAGAACTGACCCAATACGTGGTTATATGCAGCTCCGTAGATTTGGTTTCTGAGCGAATTGGACTGAGAGACTTGGTACGGTCGAGACAGGATAAGCTTGCGCATGATTCCAAGTAAGGAAATTTTACGGACTGCAAGAGGTAACTTTATGCAATTTCGACCTCATTTACATTCCCTAAAATTGTCTCTAGGGTCTATATTTAAAATAAGAATTTTGGTGCCCGGATGGGCAAATGACCAAAATACCACTGTGAAGGGTAAAATTTTCAAAATTAGGAAAAGTTGGGAGGAGCAAGAACAAGAGGTTCCTACTTGTTTTTGAGGTGTTTTGACATGTGCATGGGTAGGCTGGCTAACTTTTAAATAAAAATGCATAACATTGCATATTTTCAACAATGTGATTTTTTTTGGAAATTGTTTTAAGATAACAGAGCCGCCTACGAGATTTTATGAAAAAATGAGATGTGCTACAGCTTAGCGCACATGAGTTTTGATTTGTGTGATGCATGCATTAGTGCTGGAGCAAGGGCTCGCACTAGAGTTTTACATGCATAGGTGCTGGAGTTTAACTCGCACCATATTTTCACTTGATTTTTATGACACAGTGCTGGAGCCTAGCTCGCACTAGTTTTACATGATTTTGACAGAGTTCTGGAGCTTAGCTCGCACTAGATCTTATGAGATTTTATGAAACGCGTGCTAGAGCTTTGCTCGCATAAGATTTTCCTTGATTTTATGAGAGTGCTGGAGCATCGCTCGCACTGATTTTATAAGACATGCGATGAGCCGTGCTTGGAGCGTCGGGTAGACTGTGTGTCACGCTAATTAAATATGCTCGCACGTGCATTTTGAGATAAGCACGATTATTGATATGAGATATGGGTCCACGGAGTACGTTGTACCGTGAAAGTAGCATGGAGTACGCTGTACCGTGCTGGGATTGATTATGTGGCATCTTCGGATGTGAGTGGCATCTTCGGATGCGAGTGATCGGGCAGGACCGATGGGATGGACTGTCCCACCTCTCGGGGTGGTTCTCGATAGTGGTGAGACCCCGCACACAAGATCTGTGTAGCAGTGGGATCACGAGGATATGGCCATAGTCCTGGTTATTTGCCTGATATATATATATTGTCTGGTCTCGCATGTTATTACTTGATGTTTTGAGAATCATCTTTTGTGGACTTTTGTGTGAGTCTGGATCACCCGAGGGATGGGTTAGATCCTGACTGAGATATGATTTTGATAAGAATGAAACTGGGTTTTAAACTGAAACTTGCATGAAGTTATTTTCCATGCTATTGAAACCCATGCGTGATGTAAATTGGTTTTACATGACATTCATTGTATCTCATGTTACTATTGCGTTGAAAAGCATTTGATTTCATGATTTTGTGTGAGTCAGGAACACCTGAGGGAGGGATTGAGTCCTGGCTGTGTTGTGAAATTTTAACGAGAATGAAATTATTTAAATGGATTTACATGTTGGGTTTTCCATACTCTTTGAAATCCATATGTGAACTTGTTTTACATGACATCATGAATTGTAGCATCTGTCTTAAAATTGTGTTGAGAAAGGGTGGTTTATGCATGGCACCACGTTCATGTAAGTTGTATGGTTACCTATTTGTTCGTAGGATTGCCTTACTGAGCTTGATGTGCTCACCCCTTTCATTTTCCTACACAGATTTCTTTCAGTAGACTTTGAGGCGACTGAGTACTGCATTCCAGACATCCGCTGTTGCTCATCACTTGAGGTATATACACGTTATATATATTGTATTTAAATAACATAAGCACGGTACTATATTTTGTATTGACATTAAGATGTATAGACTGGGTACATATTGTAAAGAAATGAAAAGAAATTAGTGCATAACGTATGAGTTTATATTTAATTTAAATTATGCACTATCTGTAAAATGTATGGTGATAATATGGGCACTGACACACAGCCCAATTATTGGTTGTGGTTGGTCACGATCAGAGGTCAGGTAAGTATGAAAGAAAAACGAAAAAATTACTCTGATTTTTGGGTAGTTTTGGGTCGTGACAGAGGATACCTAGGTCTATCAACTCTCCATTTAGGTCCCTCAACCGTATGTCTCTGAATAGAACCCCTTCTGAAATCGATGTGGGAAGCTGCAGGTCTCTTACCCTTGTCCCTGGTTATCACTCGGGACTCAGACTGGGACTGTATTAACTGTAGTCCCCTCTCAACCTCCTGTGCCCATCTCCGAGCATCATTAAACTCAGAAATGCAGAGCCCCATCAGTATGTCTCGAATGGCTGGTCCCAGCCCTGTACTAGATGTAAAAATTCTGCTTGCATCTTTCTCTGGGCAGCGCGAGGGATATACTGGGTCCTAAAGGCCGACTGAAAAGTCTCTCAGCTGATCACTGGATAAATGGCAGCCAATATACTCTAGGTGGTATTCCACCAACATCGGGCTTGTTCCCTAAGCATGTAGGTACCCATATTAACCCCTTCCACATCAGTACATCCTAGGAAGTTAAAGATGATCCTCATCTCGATCAACCACTCCTCTGCCTCTACTGGACCCTTCACCCCTTTAAATGTCGACGGATTCATCTTAAGAAAGTCCTTCAATCGGCCTGTGAGATTTGAGGATTTCAGACATATTTTAATTATGTAATATGAACTTGAAGTATAATTTATTGAGCTAAGTGAATTGGGGAATGATAATTGGAGATTTATATGTTAAGTGTTTAAAATAAGTATGAAGTTATGAGGACAGATTGATTTGGGAGAAGGAGAGATCGATCTGGTGAGTTAAAAATGACAAGGAAGGAGGAATTTAAGGAGCAGATCGATCTCCAATGGAAGATGATCGATCTCCTTATGATTCTATTTGAGAGAAGATCGATCTCATGAGGAAGAGATCGATCTCCAAATGTTTCTGTTTGGGAGAAGATCGATCTCCCCAAGGCGCAGATCGATCTCACAAATCCATAAAGAGATCGATCTCACCCCTCGACATATCGATCTTTTAGGCATAAATTACCCCAAATCGTCCCCAAATTCAAATACAGATCGATCTTATCAAGAGCCAGATCGATCTCCTACCCTCAGTCTATATAAGGAATCCCTGCTTTTTCCTGCAATTTCACTTTCTCTCTCTTCCAACCCCCATTTTCACCGAGCCCTAGCTTTCTCACTCATCCAAAGCACCCATTTCCGTCCAAATCAGAGGCTGTGGCAAGAAGGAAAGTTGTTCCTCATTAAAGGGAGAACAACATACTTGGAAATCGTAAGACGGATTGAATCGAGGCAAGAGATAAGCTCTCCACAAGTTTTAGGTAATTTCTAAACCTCGATCTTGATATTTGAGATGATTTTGGTAATGATAGTTGTTGGCATTGTGTTGAAATAGTTGAAAAATGATTAGGGATTGATGAAATTACAATGTAGTTGGAGTGATGATGATATTTGGCAACTTTGGTAAATTTAGGAATTTTGAGCTATAAATGGAGATTTAGACAATGTGGTGTATTAGCATAGATATTGTGGCATAGGAAATATAGAATGTTGAGGTGTTGTGAGCGAGATTGTGGTTTGTGATGGAGTTATGAGAATTGAGAAATTTGAGGTGTTATGAGCAATTATGCTGGATTTTGAGAATTGAGGTTAATGTGATAATCAGTATTGATGTTTTAACATCGTTCGGACAGCTCGGGAGTTCCAGAGTGGAATGCGAGGCTAGTCCGTGATATGGGGGAAACGATTGCACTATACGAGGTGCAAAAAGGTAAGGGAAAACTAAACCATTTGTGTATGTGTTTTGATGAATTGTTGTAGCATGAACCATGATTTGAGAATACAAGCATGTTTGGTGTTGTGTTGTGATATAATTGCACACGGTTTTTATAGCCGGTTGGAGCCCATTATTTTATGAGTTTATAAGTTGAGTGTGAAATTGCTTTATAAACCTTTGAGTTTGCGTGAAAAGTAAATTGGGCTCTACGTTAAGGCGATATTGAGATTTGAGAAAATGTGTGCGTGTTTTGTCAGTTGGAACTCGGTTTTAATATGTTTTGTGTTGAGTACACAAATGTTTTAAATGAGTTTTACGAGAGAAAACCATTATGAGTTCTACGTGAAGGCATATCGTTTTATAAGATAATGGCTAATGATTGAGACTTAGGCATGTCATGTTGAATACACATCGGGCCTTGCTCTGGTAGCATGTAAGACCGATATAGTGGGACGCCTGGGAACCGACCTAGGGACCACAGGCCTTGTTCTGGTAACATGTAAGTCCGATTATTCCCCCGCTTTGGTAACGTTGGGAGGCCTTGCTCTGGTAGCATGTAAGTCCGATATTCCTCCATTTTGGTAATGAGAGATGCCTCCGTTTTGGTAACGTGAGATGACCCCCGTTTTGGTAACGCTGGGTGGCCTTGCTTTGGTAGCATGTAAGACCGAGAGAGTGGGCCGCCTTGGAATCGACCCAGGGACCATGTGATAGTGTGCATGAGGCGAGGCATTGCTCTGGTAGCATGTAAGGCCGGGCCTTGTTCTGGTAACATATAAGTCCAATATACCATGCATACGACCATATTGTCGACGTTCCCTCTATACGAGGATGCTTGGGATGCGCACCCAGAGGAGATTACATATTTGATGTGCAATGACGAGTTTTAATTGTGTTTTATTGCCTAGTCTCGTTTTACACATGAGTTGTGTTTTGTGACCTTGTCACGTGCTATTTACTGAGGTGATTTTTATCACGTATTTTGAGAACAGCCATTATCGCATATATTTACACATGCTTGTGAGTGCTCGATATTGAGCCTTTTTACCTTCATGTTTTCACATGATTTATGAGTTAGGAGATGAGGATGTTTTGAGAATCTTTCATGCTACGATTTCAAATGAGCTTCATAAACAAATACATATTTGTGATGTGTGATATGGTTTATATAACTGAGTTCCCTTACCCCCCTTACTGAGCGATTTGGAAGCTCACCCTGTTTTCTCTTCCCCCCAGATTGCTTCAAGTGAAGTGAGTTCCCTGAGACGTACGGGTTAGAGGCTAGTGGAGGACTTGAGCTCCAGGCCGTATTTTGTGTATTGAGGTAGATATTTAATATTCATGTACCCACACTAGAGTTATATTTACAGACATTCATTGTATAATGATGTATGGGATGTATTAGGATTAATTAACTTGGAATTGAGTAATGTATATAATACAATATATACTATATTATGATGAGATCCTGAGGCATGATAATTATGGTGATGTATGACACTGCACAGGAATGCACCCTTAATTGTGAATTAATGAGTAAAAAGTTTTAAATTAACCCTATTTTTCACGCTTCTGGGGCGTTACAGAGTTTTCTGGGTATCAGAGCTTAGGGTGTTTAGTACTGTCAGTGTCGGTTAAGTGAAATAGAATACATCCCAAGTGTCTGTAATAGTCTGGTCATGAACTGAATCTGAGGATTGAGATTTCAATCGATTTTGATATGTACGCGCAGGAGACGAGTTGAGATAGAGAATGAGTAAACGACGAGGTCGTTCGAGGAGGCAGGCAGAGTCCCCTCCACCACCTGTCCCACAACCAGAGAGTCCTAACTCTCGATTTAATCGGATTGAGACCGATGTGAGGCAAGGTTTTGAGCAGATGACAGCGTTATTCGCTCAACACTTTGGAGTTAATGCCTCGGGTACTACTCCTACACCACCACAAGGACCTCCCATACCCCCAATGCCTCCCGTCACTCAACCTGATGACAGAAGTATGGTCCGACTGAAGGACTTTTTAAAAATGAATCCACCTGTATTTAGGGGAAAGAATGATCCTACAGAGGCCGAGGAGTGGTTGACGGAGTTGAGAGTTATATTCAATTATCTGGGGTGCACCGATGCTGAGAAGGTCAGTATGAGTGCCTATATATTGAAAGGGAGAGCTCGAGATTGGTGGGGTACTACCTAGGGTATTTTGATGTCCCACCAGGATGTGATTGGTTAGGAAGAGTTCCAGATAGCCTTTAGAGCCCAATATGTACCACGAGCTGCCCAGAGAAGGAGGCAAGCAGAGTTTTTGAGTTTGGTACATGGTGACATATCTATAGATGATTACGAGAGCCGATTTACCGCTCTGCTGAGATATGATCCAGAGACTTTCAAGAATGAAGAGCTCCGCACAGAGAGATTTGTGTATGGATTGAAACCCATCATCAGAGATCGATTGATTGGGTTGTGTATTACTGAGTTAGGAGATGCTCTGAGACGAGCACAAGAGATTGAGAGGGGAATTGAAATTGTACAGTCCCAGAATGAGTTTGGAGCAGTGATTAGGGACAAAGGCAAGAGGCCAGCGATGTCTCAAGCAGATGTTCGGAGAGGTTCCTTCAGGAGAGGAAGGATTGAGGTACAGAAGGGCATATTGGAGAGACCCAGAGCTTATCCTATTATCAAGGAGACCCCTCGATATGGCAGGCCGAAGATAAGGGTTTGTAGAGACTGTGGCCGATCGCATGAGGGAAGTTGTACTGGGTAGATCCGTGGATGTTTTAGATGTGGTGACATGGATCACAGAGTGAAGGACTGTCCTCAACCTCAGATACCACATGCTCCGGAGCCTACTAGACAGCAGCCTCAGAGAGTGAATCCCCAGAGACGGGCCACTGCTGCAGAGAAAGGGAAGAAACCTGTGACACAGGGACGTGTGTTTGCCCTGGATAAGGAAACTACGGACACTTCAGCAGAAACTATAAGAGGTACACTTTCTGTCTGTAATCATAAGGCTCATGTGTTGATAGATCCAGGATCCCCGCATTCGTTTATTTCAGAGCATTTTGCATGTAGTTTAAATTTGAAGTTTAAACCTCTAGAGTATGTACTACATGTAAATACCCCTCTGCGTGAATCCTAGAGAACTGAGTTAATCTGTAGAGGGTGTGAAATAAAGGTGGGAGATAGAGTGATGTTAGCATATCTAATCATGTTGAATATACATGGGTTTGATGTAATTCTGGGGATGGATTGGTTGGCAACCAATCGAGTGAGTTTAGATTGCTACACTAAGATTGTAACTTTCTCCCTACCTGAACCTTACAGTGTACGGCTGAGATATTGAGGAAATGAATATGTGGAATTCTAGTAAGTAATTTGAGAATTTTAATATTATTTTTGAGAGTATTAAATATGATGGTTCATGTGAAGGTTACGAAACACTCATCTCAGACGATGAGCGGGAACATCCGAGGATTGAGGATATACCTGTGGTGTGTGAATTCTCGGATGTTTTCCCAGATGAGCTGCCAGGTTTGCCACCAGAGAGAGAGCTGGAGTTTACCATTGATTTAGTACTAGATACTCAGCCGATCTCTAAACCTCCCTACAGGATGGCATTAGTGAAACTTGAGGAATTGAAGAAACAACTACAGGAGTTATTGGATCAAGGGTTCATTAGGCCTAGTGTTTCACCGTGGGGAGCACGGTTTTATTTGTCAAGAAGAAGGATGGTAGTCTCAGATTATGCGTAGACTACCGGCTGTTGAATAATGCCACGGTGAAGAATAAATACCCACTGCCCAGGATTGATGATCTACTTGATCAACTAAGAGGGGCCTCAGTCTTTTCTAAGATTGATTTGAGATCGGGCTATCACCAATTGAGGATCAAGGAAGAAGATATTTCCAAGACGGCCTTCAGGACAAGGTATGGCCATTATGAATTTCTGGTGATGTCCTTTGGATTGACGAACGCCCCTGCTGCATTTATGAGGTTGATGAACGAAGTGTTCAGAGACTATCTAGATAAATTTGTGATAGTCTTTATTGATGATATCCTGGTATACTCTCGGTCGTATGAGGAGTATGCATAGCATTGTGGTTAGTACTTCAGATACTCCGAGATAAGCAATTATATGGAAAGCTTAGTAAGTGTGAGTTTTGGCTGAACCAGATAGCTTTCCTTGGTCATATAGTCTCAGAGGAAGGAGTATCAGTGGATCCAAGTAAAGTAGCAGCTGTGCTTAGTTGGGAGAGACCGATGACAGGTACTGAGGTGCGAAGCTTCCTTGGTTTGACAGGGTATTACAGAAGATTTGTGGAAGGATTTTTAAGGATTACCGCTCCTTTGACTAAACTCACGCGTAAGGAGACTCCGTTCATATGGACTGATCAATGTGAGCTCAGTTTTCAGGAATTAAAAAGGAGATTGACAGCGGCACCTGTGTTAACTATTCCTGAGGGATCAGGGGGATTTTCGGTGTATAGTGATGCATCTCATCAAGGATTGGGGTGTGTGCTTATGCAGCACGGAAGAGTGGTCGCATATGGATCGTGACAGCTGAAAGACCATGAGCGAAATTACCCCACGCATGATTTGGAGTTAGCCGCTGTGGTATTTGCTTTGAAGGTCTGGCGACACTACTTTTATGGGGAAAGATTCCAGATCTTCACTGATCACAAGAGTTTAAGATATCTCTTTGATCAGAAAGAGTTAAACATGAGACAAAGGAGATGGATAGAACTCCTTAAGGATTATGACTGCGAGATTCTATATCATCCGGGTAAGGCGAATATAGTTGCTGATGCCTTGAGCAGGGAGAGTATGATATCTGCTATGATAATCAGGGAATGGGATTTGTTAGAGCAGTTCGTCGAACTTCGAATCAGAGTTAAAGAGGTAGAGACTGGATTTTTGGCTAGCTTGCGGATAGAGCCCAGGATCATGGATCAAATTAGAACTGGGCAGCGTAGTGATCAGAGGTTGATAGATATGGTTAGCCAAGCTGAACAGAGTTCGCAGTCGGATCTCACAGTCAGTGAGGATGGATTGTTGAGATTCAGAGGACGGATTTGTGTACCGAACGATGATACCCTAAAGATACTGATACTGAGGGAATCTCACTGCTCGCGATACACCATGCACCCATGGAGTACTAAGATGTACCGAGACTTGAGAAAGGTGTATTGGTGGAGTGGTATGAAGCGAGACGTGGCAGAGTATGTGGCCAGGTGTTTAGTATGCCAGCAAGTGAAAGCTGAGCATCGAAAGCCTGGAGGACTACTACAGCCATTACCTGTACCTACATGGAAATGGGAGCATGTCACCATGGATTTTATTATGGGTTTACCGAGGACCCGAAGAGGTTGTGATGCGATATGGGTCATTGTGGATAGATTGACCAAGAGTGCCCACTTCCTTGCCATCAAGAGCACAGATACTGTGGATGCCTTAGCTGAGCTGTATGTCAGCGAGATAGCTAGATTACATGGGGCTCCAGTGAGTATTACTTCTGATAGAGATTCCCGATTTACTTCCAGATTTTAGACCCAGTTTCAGGAGTCCATAGGATCTCGATTGAGTTTTAGTACCGCCTATCATCCTCAGACAGATGGTCAGTCAGAGAGGACTATTCAGACCCTGGAGGATATGTTGAGGGCATGTACGATGGATTTTAAGGGATCATGGGATGATCACCTACCCCTAGCAGAGTTTGCGTACAATAACAACTATCGTGCAAGTATTGGAATGGCACCCTTTGAGGCTCTCTATGGTAGGAGGTGTAGATCCCCTGTAGCTTGGGAAGAAGTCGGTGACAGAAAGATAAATGCTCCCGAGCTTGTTGAGCAAGCTGTACAGAGTGTGAAACTCATATGTGAGAGGCTACGGGCTGCACAGGGTAGACAGAAAAGCTACGCGGATGTGCGTAGACGGCCACTCGAGTTTGATGTTGGTGATGCAGTATTTCTGAAAGTATCACCGAGTAAGGGTATCGTGCGATTTGGGAAGAAAGGAAAATTGAGTCCTCGATACATAGGACCATTCGAGATTCTTGAGAGAGTGGGAGATGTAGCCTACAGATTGGCATTACCCCCATAGATGTCCGGAATACACAACGTCTTTCATGTGTCTATGTTGAGGAAGTACCACCTGGACCCTTCTCATGTTATAGAATATGACGAGATGGACATACAGGAGGACATGAGCTACACTGAGGAACCCGTCCGGATTCTAGATAGAAAGGAGAAGGTACTGAGAACCAAGAGCATCCCATTAGTGAAAGTTTTGTGGAAACATCACTCAAGGGAAGAGGCAACGTGGGAACTAGAGAACCTCATGAAGGAGAAATACCCCCATCTCTTTGACTAGTTGAGTTGAATTTGGAGGACCAAATTCTTTTAAGGTGGGGAGGATGTGAGATCTGAGGATTTCAGACATATTTTAATTATGTAATATGAACTTGAAGTATAATTTATTGAGCTAAGTGAATTGGGGAATGATAATTGGAGATTTATATGTTAAGTGTTTAAAATAAGTATGAAGTAATGAGGACATATCGATCTGGGAGAAGGAGAGATCGATCTGGTGAGTTAAAAATGACAAGGAATGAGGAATTTAAGGAGCAGATCGATCTCCAATGGAAGAGGATCGATCTCCTTATGATTCTGTTTGAGAGAAGACCGATCTCATGAGGAAGAGATCGATCTCCAAATGTTTCTGTTTGGGAAAAGATCGATCTCCCCAAGGCGCAGATCGATCTCATAAAGCCATAAAGAGATCGATTTCACCCCTCGATAGATCGATCTCCTAGGCATAAATTACCCCAAATCGTCCTCAAATTCAAATGCAGATCGATCTCATCAAGAGCCAGGTCAATCTCCTACCCTCAGTCTATATAAGGAATCCTTGCTTTCTCCTGCAATTTCACTTTCTCTCTCTTCCAACCCCCATTTTCACCGAGCCCTAGCTTTCTCATTCATCCAAAGCACCCATTTCCGTCCAAATCAGAGGCTGTGGTAAGAAGAAAAGTTGTTCCTCATTAAAGGGAGAACAACATACTTGGAAATCGTAAGACGGATTGAATCGAGGCAAGAGATAAGCTCTCCACAAGTTTTGGGTAATTTCTAAACCTCGATCTTGATATTTGAGATGATTTTGGTAATGATAGTTGTTGGCAATGTGTTGAAATAGCTGAAAAATGATTAGGGATTGATGAAATTACAATGTAGTTGGAGTGATGATGATATTTGGCAACTTTGGTAAATTTAAGAATTTTGAGCTATAAATGGAGATTTAGACAATGTGGTGTATTAGCATAGATATTGTGGCATAGGAAATATAGAATGTTGAGGTGTTGTGAGCGAGATTGTGGTTTGTGATGGAGTTATGAGAATTGAGAAATTTGAGGTGTTATGAGCAATTATGCTCGATTTTGAGAATTGAGGTTAATGTGATAATGAGTATTGATGTTTTAACATCGTTTGGACAGCTCGGGAGTTCCAGAGTGGAATGCGAGGCTAGTCCGTGATATGGGGGAAACGATTGCACTATACGAGGTGCAAAGAGGTAAGGGAAAACTAAACCATTTGTGTATGTGTTTTGATGAATTGTTGTAGCATGAACCATGATTTGAGAATACAAGCATGTTGGTGTTGTGTTGTGATATAATTGCACACGATTTTTATAGCCGGTTGGAGCCCATTATTTTATGAGTTTATAAGCTGAGTGTGAAATTGCTTTATAAACCTTTGAGTTTGCGTGAAAAGTAAACTGGGCTCTACGTTAAGGCGATATTGAGATTTGAGAAAATGTGTGCGTGTTTTGTCGGTTGGAACTCGGTTTTAATATGTTTTGTGTTAAGTACACAAATGTTTTAAATGAATTTTACGAGAGAAAGCCATTATGAGTTTTACGTGAAGGCATATCGTTTTATAAGATAATGGCTAATGATTAAGACTTAGGCGTGTCATGTTGAATACACATCGGGCCTTGCTCTGGTAGCATATAAGACCAATATAGTGGGATGCCTGGGAACCGACCTAGGGACCACGGGCCTTGTTCTGGTAACATGTAAGTCCGATTATTCCTCCACTTTGGTAGCGTTGGGAGGCCTTGCTCTGGTAGCATGTAAGTCCGATATTCCTCCGTTTTGGTAACGAGAGATGCCTCCGTTTTGGTAACGAGAGATGCCTCCATTTTGGTAACGTGAGATGACCCCCGTTCTGGTAACGCTGGGTGGCCTTGCTTTGGTAGCATGTAAGACCAAGAGAGTGGGCCGCCTAGGAACCGACCCATGGACCACGTGATAGTGTGCATGAGGCGAGGCATTGCTCTGGTAGCATGTAAGGTCGGGCCTTGTTCTGGTAACATATAAGTCCAATATACCATGCATACAACCATATTGCCGACGTTCCCTCTATACGAGGATGCCTGGGATGCGCACCCAGAGGAGATTACATATTTGATGTGCCATGACGATTTTTAATTGAGTTTTATTGCCTAGTCTCGTTTTACACATGAGTTGTGTTTTGTGACCTTGTCACGTGCTATTTACTGAGGTGATTTTTATCACGTATTTTGAGAACAGTCATTATCGCATATATTTACACATGCTTGTGAGTGCTCGATATTGAGCCTTTTTACCTTCATGTTTTCACATGATTTATGAGTTATGAGATGAGGATGTTTTGAGAATCTTTCATGCTACGATTTCAAATGAGCTTCATAAACAAATACATATTTGTGATGTGTGATATGGTTTATATAACTGAGTTCCCTTACCCCCCTTACTGAGCGATTTGAAAGCTCACCCTGTTTTCTCTTCCCCCCAGATTGCTTCAAGTGAAGTGAGTTCCCTGCGACGTACGGGTTAGAGGCTAGTGGAGGACTTGAGCTCCAGGCCGTATTTTGTGTATTGAGGTAGATATTTAATATTCATGTACCCAGACTAGAGTTATATTTACAGACATTCATTGTATAATGATGTACGAGATGTATTAGGATTAATTAACTTGGAGTTGAGTAATGTATATAATACAATATATACTATATTATGATGAGATCCTGAGGCATGATAATTATGATGATGTATGACACTGCACAGGAATGCACCCTTAATTGTGAATTAATGAGTAAAAAGTTTTAAATTAGCCCTATTTTCCGCGCTTTCGGGGCATCACACGGCCCTTACCTCCATCATCAGGACTGGTTTGTGTCGGAGGCTGAGTGAGGGTAGTACTGGGTCAGTCTGTATAGGAGGCGGGGGCGGATCCTAAGGTGGCGTAGGAGCCGGGGTAGGTGTGGTACTTGAGGCATTAGCCTCAAAATGTTGTGCAAATAGTGTCGACATCTGCTCAAACCCCTGTCGCACATCCTGCTCAAGCCAATTAATTCGAGAGTTAGGACTCTCCAGCTGTGGTTCAGGTGGTGGAGGTGGTTGTGCCTGCCTCCCAGGACGACCTCGTCTCTCGCTCATCTTTTATCTCTTTTGTACTTGCGCGTATGCGTTAAGCATCGATCATAATTTTACTCGTTAAATTCAATTCATTACTAGACAATACAGACTATTGGGATGTAATCTATTTCCAATTACTCGACACTGACAGTATTAGGCAACCTTTGCTTTGATACCAAACAAATCTGTGACAGCCCAGATGCGCAAAAAATATGGCTAATTTAAAATTTTCTTACAATATATCCTCTTACTTTGGTTGCATTCCTAAACAGTGTCATTTAATCACTTGTGTTTATAATAAATCATTAACCCCAAGATTACACAATTTCCATTTCATAAAATCAAATACATAATATCCCAAAGGGGTCAGCCCACAAAACTCAATTCACTTTCTTCATATTATCCTACTTACATCCCAAAAATATTTAACACAAATGTCTATATTACATCAGTGTCTGGATACAAAATGAACTAAATTTATACCTTGTGCGTGTACAAGAGATAGCCTGGGGAGACCTTGTCCACCAGCCTATATCACGTACGCGGTAGGCACTATCTCGCTCACTGCAAGTAATCTATAGGGGGAGGAAAAAGAGTGAGCTTTCAAAATGCTCAGTAAGGAGGATAAAAGAGATTTATAAAATCATCATCACATCACAACTCATCATTTGGGCATGTAAAACATGATAGAAGTATTCCAGCATGTAAAACATTTATGAAAATAAAGATAATAATAATGGCATCAGTTTGCATCAGCATAAATCACGTGATAAAAATCACAATTCTTCTCAACATCAAATCTCAATACGTGATAGAAATCACAGTCATAAAATACGTCTTTCATCAAAATAGTCGAGACTAGGATTTAATAAAACTCAGATAAAAACGTCATAAGCACATCACATCAAATCATCCTCAAGTAGGGCATCCTCAGAAGAGGGAAAACGTCGACATCTATCCATGTCCATGATATCGCTGTAGACTTGATCAGAGTTGTACAGCCTCGGTCTTACATGTTATCAAAGCAAGGCCCGGTCTTACATGTTATCAAAGCAAGGCCCAGTCTTACATGCTATCAAAGCAAGGCCACCCATCGCTACTAAAGCGGGGTCATCTCTCGTTACCAGAATGGAGGCATCGGTCTTACATGCTACTAGAGCAAGGCTCAATCTTACATGCTACTAGAACAAGGCCACTCAACTCTATCAAGCGGAGTATCGATGTGCATCTCATGACAAGCCATAGTCTCAGTAAAATATGCCATTATTATATTAAAATCGTTTTGCCTTCACGTAGAGCTCATAGTGGTTATCTTGAAAACTCAGTGATGTTATAAAACATTGTGTTCATAATTACACAAAATTCATCAAAACCGAGCTCAAACCGGTAAAACACTCACACATTCACCAAAGTATCAAATCAACTCATTTCTCATAAACATGCTCGTTCATCAAACCTTTTTCACACTAAAAAGGTATTTTCATCATTTAGAAACTCACATACAAAAACATTTTATTTCCCTTACCTCTTGCACCCTGAGTGGTGCAATGTCCCCCAGGTCTCGGACTAACCTTGTTTCTCATGTCGGATTCCCGAGCTGCCCAAACATCATGAAATCGTCAATATACATCATTCTCATTGCCCATTTCTTTCTCTTACTCATTCCAACTCAACATTTCCCTTTTCATCCTGTTTATACCTACAAACCCTAAACTACATCCAAGCTACAAAATCTTACATACATACATTGTCTTAAAACTCTTCCTACATCCTTATTAACATCTTTATTAACACCCTATGCTTATATTTTTCATTTTCCCTAGTGATGTCTTGCTGACGTCTTCGTTTTGGTATTTGTGTCACGTGTGGTACGAACTAAACGTATTATCCGCAAGTGCACGAGTCGTACAAGTAATAATGGGATTTGAGTCCCGAGTTATCGTCCCACAGAGAAGTTGATCAGCCTAATTAACTACCGGTTAATCTTACCCTAAATATATCCTAGCAAATTATGAATTGAAGATGGGTGATCTACTAAGTTTGAAATTAAAAATACTGAAAATAATAAAAGCTATAAACTACAGAAAATAAAACTGAGCTAAAAGTACTTACAATGCTCCAAGCAATCAAAGAAAATACCTATTGTTGTGACGTCTAGCTCAGCCGGTAGGAGACCCACTCAACCGTATTGTCTGCTTTGGGCCCTGCCCTCAGGCTCCGCCCTCACGGTTTTATCGCGTCTTCAGAGGTTCGAACCCAAGACCTTAAAGCCTTTTTTCTTACACAGATGATACCAATTGTACTAGTGGCGATAGACTACTATGGTGGCGATAGACTACTATGGTGGCTACAGACTACTATGGTGGCGACAAATTACTATGGTGGCGACAGACTACTATGGTGGCGACAGACTATGATGGCGACAGACTACTGTGGTGGCGACAGACTACTATGGTGGCGATAGACTACTATGGTGGCGACAGCCTACTATCGTAGCGACAGACTATGGTAGCGACAGACTATGATGGCGACAGACTATATGGGCGACAGTCTTTGTGGGCGACAGACTATGTGTGTAAGACCCGAATTTAACTAAATACGAAAATTAAATAAGAAAAGATGAGGAATATTTGTGAAGGAAGTCGGGTTAAATTAATCCCAAATACGTGTAAGGGCCAAATGGTCAAAAGATCGAAAGCCGGTATAATTTCGATAAGGGAATTTAATTAAAAATATGGATTTAAGAAATCTTGGTCAATAAAAGTGAAATAAAATTATTTCGGATTAAATTGATCAAGATAGTAATTTATGAAAATTAATCGGGATTAATCGAGATTTTTAGTTCGGAAAAAAAAAAATAATCTCGAAAATAATCGAAAAATATACCGAAAGGTCACCCGGGACAATATCCCGAAAATACGGAGAAATTATACCCGAAAAAGGATTAAAAATAAATTAAATAAATTAAATAAAATTAAATTAGTTAAATTAGAATAAAATAATAATTTTGTAGATGTTTTGGGGTATTTAATATATTTTAATGGATAGTAAAATAATTAAAATAAATAAAAATAAAAATAATAAATTTGAAAAAAAAAGAAAAAAAAAAAGTAATTGAAACAAAAAAAAAAAAGGGGGGGTCGGGGAGAGAGAAAGAAAGAAACAGAAACAGAAAAGCAAAGAAACGAAGCCGAAAAGGGGGAGAAGGCCGGCGAGCCGTCCGGCGGCCGATGGCCGGGCCAAGGGTCGAAAAAGAAAGAGGGGAGGCCGGTGATCTCAATGGCACCGGCGGTGCAGCCTACCGACGCCGGAGGAAGCCGATCGGAGGAGAGAAAGGCCGCGGGAAAGAGAAGGCCACCGGCGGCGAACGGCGGCGATCCGACCGGAACCAAGGCCCGATTTGGAGAGCCCAGTCGACGGCGGTGCTTTTGGCACTGGTGGCAGCCGACGAGACGGCCGGAATCGGCGGCGACGACCAAAAGAGGGAGACGGGTCCGACGGCGAAGAGGAGAAGAGGCCGAACCGGAGGCGTTCCGGCGGCCTTGGGCAAAGCCGAGCCCAGATTCAAGCTGCGGACAGCCTTGCGGAGCTGATGGCGGTGGAAGCCGGCGGAGAACCGGCCGGAAAAGGGGCGAACCGGCGGTGAACCGATCGAACCGGGGTGAACCGGCGGTCTGAACCGGGTTGAACCGGTCTGAACCGGTTCAGCCAAGAAAGAAGGGAAAAAAAGAAGAAAAAGGGAAAAAAAAGAAAAAGAGGAAAAAATTGGGGAAAATTCCTGTGATGCAATCGAGCTTCGGGTAAGTCGACAAGCGGTCAAAATGACCCGATTTAAATTTGAATTATTTTATTTAATTAATTTTGGGCTGAAAACTTACCCGGAAAAATTGTGGAATTGTGTAGCTCGACGATTGGAATCCACCGAGGGCTCGAGACAGCCTCAATTTACGGACTAGCATGGAATATCGGGTAAGTGACCCCTATTTACGACAATTACCTCGTATTGCGTGATATTGATTTAATTCCCGCAATTATTTGAATTAAATTATGAAAATTAGATAAATTGTCGTAAATAGTGAATTTAGTTATTCGAGAATTAGAACGAGGCCCGATAAATTATTGGTGGGCCCAATGAGCCCAATAGGCCTCGATAAGTGGGAATTTAGTGAAAAGCGGGCTTAAGGCCGATTAAGGCCCATTAAGGTGCAATCGGGCCCAATAAGGGTAAACGGGCCCAATGATTTAAATTAAGCCCAGAAAGTAATAGATACAATTAAATTGCATAATATCTGACCTGAGGAATGTTAATACGCAGTTCCGGGCATTGGATTGGGAGCATATCGGACTGCGCGACGAGATGACAATGGAAAAGAAAAAGGTCAGACTCGACGAGAATCGAGGTAAGGGAATTCTGCGGACTGCTAGAGGTAACAGTACGCAATTTTACATTCATATGCAGTCCTTTAAAACTAATTGAAGGGTCTAGAGGTCGAAAAACAATTTTAGTGCCCCGTATGGGCAAAATTTACTAAAATACCCTTGCTAAGGGTAAAATTCTAAAAATTTAGGAAAAATTGGGAGGAGCAAGAACAAGAGGTTCCTGCTCGTTCTGGAGGTATTTCAACGCATGCATGAGTAGGCTGGCTCACCTTGAAAGAAAATGCATAGCATTGCATATCTTAACTGATGTGATTTCTGTGAAAACTATTTGGAAATAACCGAGCCGCCTACATGTTTTTATTTACATGTGACGTGCTAGAGCTCAGCTCGCACGATGTTTGACTTGTGTGATGCATGCATTAGTGCTGGAGCGAGAGCTCGCACTAGAGTTTTACATGCATAGGTGCTAGAGTATAACTCGCACCAGATTTCACATGCTTTTGCGTGACATGGTGCTAGAGTCTAACTCGCACCAGATTTTACATGATTTTCATGACAGGGTGCGGGAGTTTAACTCGCACCAGATTTTATAAGATTTTCATACAATTTATATACAGAGTGCTGAGCCTAGCTCGCACTAGTTTTACTGGATTTGTGGAGTAGCGCTGTCTGCCCTTGGAGTCAGCCAAAAGGCCCAACAGGCTCAATAGACCTCTTAAGTAGGGTGAGAGTGAGGGATGAGGTTGGCGGCCTTGTGGAGATGTAAAGCGGGCTCTGCCAAGTTTACTTGATTTGATGAGAGTGCTGAGCATCGCTCGCACTGATTTTTAAGAGAACATACGATAAGCCGTGCTTGGAGCATCGGGTAGACTGTGTGTCACCGATTTAATAGGCTCGCACGTGCGTTTTGAGACATGGCAACGAGTATTGAGTTATGAAAACCTCTGTGGGAAGCAGGCCAATTGCGCTGGAGTACCTAGAGTGATATGGGTCCATGGAGTACGATGTACCGTGCAAGTAGCATGGAGTACGATGTACCGTGGGGTATCTTCGGATGCGGTATCTTTGTGATACAGAGTATCTTCGGATACGGTATCTTTGTGATACGGGGTATCTTTGTGATACGGTATCTTCGTGATACAGGGTATCTTCGGATACGGCATCGACGGATGCGTGAGATCGGATAAGACTGACGGGTTGGATTGACCCACCTCCCGGGCAGTTCCCGATCAGGGTGAGACCTCGCACACTGGGATCCGTGAAGCTAGAGGACTCACGAGGACATATTGGCCAGTCCTGGTTATTACCGATATACAGTATTGCCTAGTCTCGTATCTTGTATATATATACGTATGTTTTCGATACCGATGCTTTTGAGAAATTCTATTTCCATGGTTTTGTGTGAGTCAGGATCACCCGAAGGAGGGGTCGAGTCCTGACTTCATTGTGAAATTTTTAAAGAGAAAGAAATGATTTAAAATAATTGCATGTTGAGTTTTCCGTGCAACTTGATTTACATAACATCACAACATCATATCATATGTTTTAAAATGTGTGGAGAAAGGGTGGTTTATGCATGGCACCACGTTCATGTAGGTAGTATGGTTACCTACTTGTTCGTAGGATTGCCTTACTGAGCTTGATGTGCTCACCCCTTTCATTTTCTCCCACAGATAATCTCCAGTTGAAGTTGCGACGACTCAGTACTGCATTCTGGATATCCGCTGCTGCCCATCAACATAAGGTATATATATACACTTGTACATATTGTATCTACATAAGCATAGCACAGTAACATGTTTGTAAGTAACTTTAGGGGATGTATAAATAATGTAAATAATTATAAATGACTGGAGAATAAATAAGTTAGATGGTAATTGAATGGTGGGACTGGCATTGACGCACAGCCCAATTAATAGTGGAGTGTGGTCACGATTCGAGGACAGGTAAGAATGTAAGTAAATAATAAAAACGCGAAAAATTAACTCTGATTTTTGGGTAGTTTGGGTCGTGACAATTATTTTGGTATCAGAGCATAATTAGTCTGATGTGTGTCAGTGTCAGAAGTTAGGAAATTACATCCCCGTGTTACTGTGCTTAGTTAGATACAATAGTGTATATCGAGATGGGCTTGACTAAGAAATGGTTGAGAATGCAGGAATGCTTAACATGAGTCGCGAAAAATGAGATAGTGCACGAGGCAGAGGTCGTAGAGGTAGACCTGAGTCTGCTAAGTCGTGCTGAGTTTGACTTATGAGAACCAGTGTGAAATTGAAATGGAGGCTAATGTTGAAAATGCCTCACAGAGTCCGACAGAGTGATCGGACAGTATTGAGACACGCTTCGCGAGATTGGAGCGGAGTGTGGAGATTACTTGAGGAGCAAATTGCTCAGATCATGTATGAGATCAGAGGGCGCAGCGGAACAGTGGTGGAAACCCGCTCGACCCATCTTAAGAGTTGAGATGAGAAATATCTTGGACATATTCCGGTGACAGGATATCCCGGACATGATTTAAAGGACATTTCAGATTAAAGTCCTTATTCTAACCCAGAGGATTTGATTGATTGACGAGCAGGGGGACTCGATTATATTCTGGGTAGATATTACCTCGACACTATGAACAAGTGACAGTCGAGATGTCTAAAAGTTCATGAAAGGGCTCGACTTTTCAATTAGAGTCTGATTGGCCCGTGAGATATTACCTATACCGAGGCAGTGCACAGATTTACAGTTGGGTAAGTGAGAATATAAATTGCACGCCTCTGAGATTGGGAAAGGTAATGAGGGCTGAAATAGAGACATAAAAGAGAATCGAGAAATGACAAAGATGTTGAATGAGAAAATGGTAATTGGTAAAAGATTAAATTTGACGAGTTATGGAGTAAGATAATTGGTAAGGCCCCAGTGCATCCAATTTTGGGCACTCTTGTGGGCATTGTGATTGGAGGACCCCGACCTGCTACGAAGTAGTGTAGCAGTGTGAGCACTGTAAGCAGTGTGAGATGTGTGATGGATACCACGGAAGGAAGGTTTATACCTACACGGTATAGATGAAAATGGTCGTCAAGTGTAGTAAGACGGACCATTGATTTAGGATTGCTCAGAGTTGGGCGAGAATTACCCCACAGAAAAGTAAAGAGACGGAGAAAAACTTTGTTGGTATAGCCGCAACGAAAAGAGAGGCCCTAGCCGAAAAGAAAAAAGGAAAGTAGGTTGTTGGACGAAGGCGAGAGGATGTCTTGGACCAGGATGCTATTGATGTTTCATGGATGTGGTGTAAGATGCCACACTTGTTATGAATAATGAAGTACATATGTTCATAAATCCTGGTACCACACATTTATTCGTACCGCCTTCATTCACATATAAGTGAGTAAAAGGCATGAATGCCTACATCATTGGGCACAATATTGATAAATGAGTGCCCCATTTGAGGAGGATTAATTAACGGAATATGGCTATAGAGATTTTAAGTCAAAAATAGGGGTGCAACAGTTGAAAATTACAGGAGTAAAGGATGTACTCACAGAATGAATAAAGACAAGAGTTTCATTATAATTGATACGCTAAGGAGAAAATCTTCGAGATAAGATAGATCCTAAGTACAAGATGTATTGGAGTAGAGATATATGCTAGATAAGGAATACCCTTAATATGCGAAGTAATTGAGGTTAAACAATTAGTAGCGAATACAAATTATAACCAAGGATAAGGATGGGTATAACCATAACCAGTAGTTGTGGTTAAGTCTGAAGGCTAATAAAGGTATTTCAAAATACCTCCCCGCCTGAAGACTTGACAGCGTCTAAAAATATATATATATGACCTATAACGTAAAATCGATCGATGTAATAAACACCTTTAGCATTAGGATACCTTTACTAAGACGATAAGAATATTAAAAATTCGACTAAACATGAAGGTTAACATAGTAAATTTAATAAGAGCCGTTAGATAAGAAAAGGAAATGACGCAGGTTAGTACCTGAAAACGTAAGCGGTTGAGAAGGATTTTATACGCTTATGCGTAAATAAGTCAAGGATTGGACCGAATTGTAATCAGCAGTATCGGTGATATGCTGGGTGTAGTTAAAGTCTAGGGCGGTTTATAAGCAACAATTAGGAAATGGTTTTTACAAATGGGCTGCTGCGAGTTCAAAAAGGATATACTTGGTTGACACGTTTAATTAAGAAAACGTGGTCTTGGAATGAGATGATGAATAAGATGAGAGATGTGATATAAATTATGATGTAGTAAAGTATGAATTGACCACCGTGATTAATTTCACCATACCCAACAGCTCAAGAGGTTCTCAGTGAGTATGGATACCTCGAAATAATGAATGAGCTGTGTATTGATGTATAATGGGAAGATAGTCAAGTATGGAGTCAGACAACTCCTTGATCATGAAATAAACTATCTGACCCATGATTTAAAGTTGGCGACATTATTTGTACCGAGGATATGGTACTATTATGTACATGGTGAGAAATTGTGGATATGCACTGATCATAAAGCCCGAGTATCTGTTTTCACAGAAAGAGGCGAATATGAGAATACATATTGAGTTAGAGCTTCTGAGAGATTTTGAATTATGAAAATTGTACCACCCAGGAAAGGCTAATGTGATGGCTGATGCCTCGAGTAGAAAGAGCCTCGGGATGGTACCACACATGATGGTCAGGGAGCGTGAGCTGCGAGATGCAGTTGTGAGCCTCAGTAAAGATGTGATCCCTTCTGATGATGACAGTGATTGGTATGATTGTGTGACAGCTAGCCTGATGACTAGTACCGGATGAGAGTGCCCGGATTTGCCAGGCTTAGCGTGATGATCGACCGGATGTCGATAGTTTGGGTCTGATTCAGAAGGGTACAGTGACAGAGATCACAGAGAGTATGATAATGATTTATAGAGAGGCTCAGAGACAGTATGAGTGCTCCCCAGGACCACAGTTGATGAGATAGTAATGTTGTCAGAAGCTCACTCTTCGGGATATACAGTGCATACGGAAAGTAAAGAAATATATCGAAATCTCGAAAAGGGTATAGGTGGTCAGATATGAAAAGAGATGTGGAGAGGTTGTAAAAAGTGCCTAGTGTGTGTCAGCAGAGTAAGGTAGAGTATTAAAAGTCTGCAGAGTTATTGCAGCACCTACCTATATCGACACGGCACGAAAAACGAGAGCAAGTCTCCATGAATGTCGTGATGGGTTATAGAGGACCCGGATAAATCAGGAGACTATTCAGATGATAGTCGCCAAATTGATTAAGTCTACCCACCTTCTAGTTATGAACTCCCCAGATACTCAGAGTGTGTATGAGGATTTATGTGTAAGGCAGTTTGTGGAACATTATGTAACGTTCCAGTGAGCATGGTATCATATAGGGATTCCCACTCCACTTCCTACCTCTGGAATATATTTAAGGAAGCTATGGGAACCCGACTGAGTATTAGCACAGCTTTTCATCCTCAGACAGATGGTCAGTCAGAGAGGACTGTACAAGTTCTGGAGGATCCGATGAAAGCGTGTGCCATTGATTTTATAAGCTCCTGGAATGATCAGTTGATTTCAAATTGAAGTCGCCAATAACGACAATTGGCAATTGAGTATCGGGATAACAAGATATGAGACAGTGTATGGCTGTAGGGGTTGTTCCCCAAATTGGATAAAAAAAAAGTGGGTGACAGATAGAATCATTCTGATTTTGGGATAATAAGTCTCTGAGGATGTTTAGTTAAGGATGAGAGATTAAGAACACCTCAGAACAGATAGAAAAATATTGGAATTCACCCTTGGTGAATTATTATGGTTGAAAGTTACACGTCCTAAGAGAATAAGGACATAGCGGAACTTTTGGAAGAAGTAAATTGAGTTGAGCTGGATCGAATCCTTGAGAGATTGGACAAGTGGGAGATAAGACCTGTAGGTTGTTGTTAATCACTTGGATTAACAGGCACCCACAATGTGTCCCAGCTTATGATGCTTCGGTATTACTATCCAGATCCAGCAGAGGTGATAGGATATGAACTCCAAAAGTTCAGTTTGAGGAAAATACAAGTATATTGAAGAAGTTGATTCGGGCATTAAACAGGAAAGAGAAAGTATTGGGGTTTAAGATAATCTCCCTAATTAAAGTCCTTTGGTAGTAATACACTCCGGAGAAGGTCGCATAAGAATTTAAGAGTATAATATGATCGATGTACCCGGAGTTGTATATGGACTCATATGGCTTGGTTCTAATTTGGAGGACCAAATTTCCTTAAGTGGGGGAGAGTTGTAAGACCCGAATTTAACTAAATACGAAAATTAAATAAGAAAAGATGAGGAGTATTTGTGAAGGAAGTCGGGTTAAATTAATCCCGAACACGTGTAAGGGCCAAATGGTCAAAAGATCGAAAGCCGGTATAATTTCGATAAGGGAATTTAATTAAAAATATGGATTTAAGAAATCTTGGTCAATAAAAGTGAAATAAAATTATTTCGGATTAAATTGATCAAGATAGTAATTTATGAAAATTAATCGGGATTAATCGAGATTTTTAGTTCGGAAAAAAAAAAATAATCCCGAAAATAATCGAAAAATATACCGAAAGGTCACCCGGGACAATATCCCGAAAATACGGAGAAATTATACCCGAAAAAGGATTAAAAATAAATTAAATAAATTAAATAAAATTAAATTAGTTAAATTAGAATAAAATAATAATTTTGTAGATGTTTTGGGGTATTTAATATATTTTAATGGATAGTAAAATAATTAAAATAAATAAAAATAAAAATAATAAAATTGATAAAATAAGAAAAAAAAAAAGTAATTGAAACAAAAAAAAAAAGGGGGGGTCGGGGAGAGAGAAAGAAAGAAACAGAAACAGAAAAGCAAAGAAACGAAGCCGGAAAGGGGGAGAAGGCCGGCGAGCCGTCCGGCGGCCGATGGCCGGGCCAAGGGTCGAAAAAGAAAGAGGGGAGGCCGGTGATCTCAATGGCACCGGCGGTGCAGCCTACCGAAGCCGGAGGAAGCCGATCGGAGGAGAGAAAGGCCGCGGGAAAGAGAAGGCCACCGGCGGCGAACGGCGGCGATCCGACCGGAACCAAGGCCCGATTTGGAGAGCCCAGTCGACGGCGGTGCTTTTGGCACCGGTGGCAGCCGACGAGACGGCCGGAATCGGCGGCGACGACCAAAAGAGGGAGACGGGTCCGACGGCGAAGAGGAGAAGAGGCCGAACCGGAGGCGTTCCGGCGGCCTTGGGCAAAGCCGAGCCCAGATTCAAGCTGCGGACAGCCTTGCGGAGCTGATGGCGGTGGAAGCCGGCGGAGAACCGGCCGGAAAAGGGGCGAACCGGCGGTGAACCGATCGAACCGGGGTGAACCGGCGGTCTGAACCGGGTTGAACCGGTCTGAACCGGTTCAGCCAAGAAAGAAGGGAAAAAAAGAAGAAAAAGGGAAAAAAAAGAAAAAGAGGAAAAAATTGGGGAAAATTCCTGTGATGCAATCGAGCTTCGGGTAAGTCGACAAGCGGTCAAAATGACCCGATTTAAATTTGAATTATTTTATTTAATTAATTTTGGGCTGAAAACTTACCCGGAAAAATTGTGGAATTGTGTAGCTCGACGATTGGAATCCACCGAGGGCTCGAGACAGCCTCAATTTACGGACTAGCATGGAATATCGGGTAAGTGACCCCTATTTACGACAATTACCTCGTATTGCGTGATATTGATTTAATTCCCGCAATTATTTGAATTAAATTATGGAAATTAGATAAATTGTCGTAAATAGTGAATTTAGTTATTCGAGAATTAGAACGAGGCCCGATAAATTATTGGTGGGCCCAATGAGCCCAATAGGCCTCGATAAGTGGGAATTTAGTGAAAAGCAGGCTTAAGGCCGATTAAGGCCCATTAAGGTGCAATCGGGCCCAATAAGGGTAAACGGGCCCAATGATTTAAATTAAGCCCAGAAAGTAATAGATACAATTAAATTGCATAATATCTGACCTGAGGAATGTTAATACGCAGTTCCGGGCATTGGATTGGGAGCATATCGGACTGCGCGACGAGATGACAATGGAAAAGAAAAAGGTCAGACTCGACGAGAATCGAGGTAAGGGAATTCTGCGGACTGCTAGAGGTAACAGTACGCAATTTTACATTCATATGCAGTCCTTTAAAACTAATTGAAGGGTCTAGAGGTCGAAAAACAATTTTAGTGCCCCGTATGGGCAAAATTACTAAAATACCCTTGCTAAGGGTAAAATTCTAAAAATTTAGGAAAAATTGGGAGGAGCAAGAACAAGAGGTTCCTGCTCGTTCTGGAGGTATTTCAACGCATGCATGAGTAGGCTGGCTCACCTTGAAAGAAAATGCATAGCATTGCATATCTTAACTGATGTGATTTCTGTGAAAACTATTTGGAAATAACCGAGCCGCCTACATGTTTTTATTTACATGTGACGTGCTAGAGCTCAGCTCGCACGATGTTTGACTTGTGTGATGCATGCATTAGTGCTGGAGCGAGAGCTCGCACTAGAGTTTTACATGCATAGGTGCTAGAGTATAACTCGCACCAGATTTCACATGCTTTTGCGTGACATGGTGCTAGAGTCTAACTCGCACCAGATTTTACATGATTTTCATGACAGGGTGCGGGAGTTTAACTCGCACCAGATTTTATAAGATTTTCATACAATTTATATACAGAGTGCTGAGCCTAGCTCGCACTAGTTTTACTGGATTTGTGGAGTAGCGCTGTCTGCCCTTGGAGTCAGCCAAAAGGCCCAACAGGCTCAATAGACCTCTTAAGTAGGGTGAGAGTGAGGGATGAGGTTGGCGGCCTTGTGGAGATGTAAAGCGGGCTCTGCCAAGTTTACTTGATTTGATGAGAGTGCTGAGCATCGCTCGCACTGATTTTTAAGAGAACATACGATAAGCCGTGCTTGGAGCATCGGGTAGACTGTGTGTCACCGATTTAATAGGCTCGCACGTGCGTTTTGAGACATGGCAACGAGTATTGAGTTATGAAAACCTCTGTGGGAAGCAGGCCAATTGGGCTGGAGTACCTAGAGTGATATGGGTCCATGGAGTACGATGTACCGTGCAAGTAGCATGGAGTACGATGTACCGTGGGGTATCTTCGGATGCGGTATCTTTGTGATACAGAGTATCTTCGGATACGGTATCTTTGTGATACGGGGTATCTTTGTGATACGGTATCTTCGTGATACGGGGTATCTTCGGATACGGCATCGACGGATGCGTGAGATCGGATAAGACTGACGGGTTGGATTGACCCACCTCCCGGGCAGTTCCCGATCAGGGTGAGACCTCGCACACTGGGATCCGTGAAGCTAGAGGACTCACGAGGACATATTGGCCAGTCCTGGTTATTACCGATATACAGTATTGCCTAGTCTCGTATCTTGTATATATATACGTATGTTTTCGATACCGATGCTTTTGAGAAATTCTATTTCCATAGTTTTGTGTGAGTCAGGATCACCCGAAGGAGGGGTCGAGTCCTGACTTCATTGTGAAATTTTTAAAGAGAAAGAAATGATTTAAAATAATTGCATGTTGAGTTTTCCGTGCAACTTGATTTACATAACATCACAACATCATATCATATGTTTTAAAATGTGTGGAGAAAGGGTGGTTTATGCATGGCACCACGTTCATGTAGGTAGTATGGTTACCTACTTGTTCGTAGGATTGCCTTACTGAGCTTGATGTGCTCACCCCTTTCATTTTCTCCCACAGATAATCTCCAGTTGAAGTTGCGACGACTCAGTACTGCATTCTGGATATCCGCTGCTGCCCATCAACATAAGGTATATATATACACTTGTACATATTGTATCTACATAAGCATAGCACAGTAACATGTTTGTAAGTAACTTTAGGGGATGTATAAATAATGTAAATAATTATAAATGACTGGAGAATAAATAAGTTAGATGGTAATTGAATGGTGGGACTGGCATTGACGCACAGCCCAATTAATAGTGGAGTGTGGTCACGATTCGAGGACAGGTAAGAATGTAAGTAAATAATAAAAACGCGAAAAATTAACTCTGATTTTTGGGTAGTTTGGGTCGTGACAATGTGGGCGACAGACTTTAGTTTGGCGACAGAGTACCTCTTAGCGACAGAGTTTACAGAGTCTTTTATACGTGAGTGGCGACAGATTGGCGACAGAGTAAGCGAGGGTGTTGCGGTTACTACACGACAGAGTTTAGCAATTTCTTAAAACCATCTGCGCGGCACTTTACCTTTATATAGTAGCGACAGAGATGCTGAAACGTGGCGTCTTCACCAGTCTAAAAACTCACTCGCAGGTAAAACGTTTTAGTCCTTGACAACTATTCTAGAAAGACATGATCCTCCTATTATACTCTTACATAGGGAAATTTTCTATGTAAGAGTGGGGAGCAATTGATAGAGGTAATTTACTTCAGCCCAATCACGCGCCTGGGCCCAGAATATAAAAGGCCCAAAATAATAAAATTTTGGGGCCTACATAAATATGAATCCTGAGCTAATCAAAAAGTGACTCAGAAATATCTATAAATACCCCAGGTATGGTCAGTAAAACCATAATCTCTATTTTTACATACAGAAACTCTGCTTAAACAGTTTTTTGACTTAAACATCGGAGTGCGCGTGCAGGGAAAGATCCCTGCGCCTCTCTGACCGATACTGTTTTTGCAGAATATTCAAGACACGTGGAAAGGATCGCATCAGTATCACTTCATTGTTGTTTAGAGCAACAACACCTACAAAAGATAATCAAAACAGTTAAAAGTTAATTAACGCAATTAAACTAAAATGCAAATATGAAAATAAAGCAATAAATTTAATTAAACTAAAATTTAAACAATCTTAAAATAAAAATGCATGTAATTAAACTAATAAAAATTGCAAACTAAACTAACCTAAAATCTAATAAAAATGAAAACTAAATTAAAAATGCATGAAACACATTTAATCTAAATTAACTCTAAATGCAACTCATAAAATACTAAACTAAAATAAAGTCCTAAAACATATAATATAAAATTAACTACTAACTAAAAAAAATTAAGACTAAAAATTAAATTGACAAACTAACACATTAGATTTAACCTACCATTATCAATTAACAACTATCCTAAACTAACAACTAATGATCATAATCAAAATAATAAAAATGCAATAAACATTAAGCTAAACAAAAGGAAGGTGGCCAAACATGGCCTTAAACACAAATGCCAGCCAAGTGGTCCCTAATCTGCCATTATACACGTCCTTCTCCAATTTTGGTTCTGCCTCCATGTGCTCCATACATGCTCTCGGTTCAGTACATATGACCTGCTACTCCAGGCTGCTAGTGTTGCTGTCATGGTACTCTACAAATCTGCTTGCTATGTTGCTATCGTTCTGTCTAGGTCTATATCAGGTACTCTGGTTTTGCTCCTGCTCCCAGCCTCGTATGAGCCTCTTCACGGTCTGTCCTCAGCTGGTGATGCAGCAAATAAGGTCCTTTATACACTGCCTGTTTCCGATTTAGCCTCCACTCATGCAGCAGCCTTCATCCCTGCAGCATGCGCATTCTTCTTGCACAGGCCACGAACTCTACAACAACTTCTAGCTAGTGCTTCACGATCCAGCTTAGCTCCTCGGTTTCTTGCTAACAATATCCGAGATCAACGGGACTAGAGTGGCAACAATCCAGAATTCTTCAGCAACACTGATCATCAAATAAAGGAACTTAAACATGCAGAAATCATTAAATGGTGAGTTAAAGACAAGGAATGTAATGATAAAACATTAAAAACCAGCAACTACAATAGTAAATGAAGATGAACAGTAGAGAAAAAACTTAAAACAGAGGAGAACAGAGAAGATTCTTTGCTAATGCTGCTGCTGGAAATCCACCCATGTCTCACTGCTATAGCCAACCGTGACATGAAACTCTACACCGAACAGCTTGATGCATCCTTCTCACTATCCACTAGTAAACAACGAATGGACTAACAACACTCATGCTGAAATGATTAGGCAGTAAATGAAATGGATTAAAGAATAAAAGACAATGCATTAAACAAAAATTGGAAGCAACTACTCTAAATGCAGTCCAGAACTGAGATATGAAGTGCATGCAATTAAGAATGAAATAAAGAACAAGAAAGAACAAGAAAGCATAGCAAAACATGAGATTAAAATCGGGAGGAAATATGTGAAAACTACAACTAAAAACATCAACATGAATCTAGTAGCTTGGGTTGCTTCATTCCTTTCTCCAACCGAGGTTCCACTTTACCATTGTTGTGGATAAATGCTAAGCATCAACCCACATCAAAGCATCAAAACCAAAAGGCATAAACAAAGGAAGAAGTGGCTACCCGAATACACCAAGAGAGTAAACCGAGAACAAGAAAAAAAATAAAGATTGATCAAAACAAAAACATAAACAGTTAAGGAAAACCGAGAGTTAGAAAAAGAGAGGCAATTACTTTCCATTAACTTTCATTGAATCAAATGCAAAGGAAATAATCTTTGATAATGTGAAATACAAATAAGCGAGCAAGAGAATGAAAAACTTCATAAAAACATTAAGAAAGTTGCTATGAACAGTAAAATTGATTGTTGGAAAAAAAACTACTCGAAAATTTAAAGAAAGCTTTAAAAATTAACCTAAAAGCTACTCTACCCTAAATTATATTACTCCTAAATTACTCTACACTACTCCTACCCTAAACTACTCTATTTTTCAATTGCCATTATATTCTATTTATACACACACTTATGGGTAAAATGGTAATTTTTCCATCCTAGATGAGTTGGCATTGTTTGGCCACTTGTCTTCCTTTAATTTGCTGCAGAGTAGATATTTCCACGTCATCAATCTTTTTGTCCAATTTACTGTGCGATGTGGCTCGACGTGTGTCTTCCAGAAGGTTGGCATGGTGTCCTTCGATCTTATCGTTTCGGAGCAAATAAAATACGGACACCTGGCATCACGTGTGTCCAGACGACTGATGATTCGGTCTGCAAATTAGAAGTGGTCCAGTCTCCTTTAGCCCGTTTTCAGCCTAATTTTGACTGAAATGACTGAGTTTCATCCGAATTTAATTTATCTGCACATTAAAGAATTTTAATTAAATAAAAAGGATTATTAATAAAATAATATGGGGATTAAATAAATAATTAGGAAATTAAGCACAAATAATTCTACTAAAAATAGAATTATCAACGTGCTACCAAAAGATCTGCAAGAAAAAGAATAATCAAAGGGACGCAGGGGCTGTTCCCTGCGTAAGCACTCCGTTACTTAAGTCAGAACCAGATTTTAGCAGAATCTCAGTAAAGAAGAAAAAAAATAGAGAATTCCTCCCATGAATCATACCTGATATCTATTTATAGGGATTAATTTCATCTTTAATTACGTATTTATCCACTAATTAAGTAGTTTTACTATTTTACGGGTCCTACAAAATCAAAATATTTAAAGGTAAAATTGTCCAAATAAATTTCGATGCAGAAACTCTCATCTATGCTTAATATTTATACACCACGTGGCACGTCAGTAGCATATGGGGGGACACGTGGCGCATTGTGATAGCGCCACATGACGAATCATTTTTTTCTTTTTTATTTTATTTTATTTTATTTATAACATTTTCTCCCTACTCTTTCGTTAATTATCACTTTGCGAAAAAGTACATTGTTTTTCGCGATTTTCTTCGACAGTCTAATTGTGCGAGCCTTCCCGCCTGTATATATATATAAATACATACATACCGTGAGGACATTGGCTCAAACTTTACTTGCCTATCGCAGAGATCACACCTTTACGGCATACCCTCACGGCATACCTTGGCAGACTCTCGCGGCATACACCTTGGCATATATACTCACGACAGATACCGCTAGACCCTCACGACATACTTAAGACCTTCGCAGTATTCTCACCCTCGCGCATCACCCTCGCGGCATTCTCACCCTCGCGACTTTCTCGACAGACTCTCGCAGCATACCTGTTGCTGAAGGTAGACGTAGTCTCATATTCTTTAAGCATCGGTTATATTGATTTGCTTCCTAATTGCTAGGCAAGGTAGTGGTAAATAAATAATTTTCTATCCTTTTTCCAGACTTGAGGAGTCCGACCTTGAGGCTATTTGTAATACTTTTCCTCTTCTCGATTATTATTATAAGCTCCCAACCAATGCAGAACGCGCTCCTCAATCTGTTAGTAACGACGTTCCTATACACCGAGCCTCATTAGAATTTGGATTCTATTTTCCCTTACCCGGCTTTGGAATTACTTTTTTTCAACATTATGGCATAGTCCTTGCCCAACTTCACCCTAATGGATGGGCACAAGTGGTCGGGTTTACAATTATATGTCATAGATTTAATGTCAGGCCTACTATTCATCTGTTCAACTCTTTCTTTAGAGTCTGTAGTATCCGTAACTCGACATATTTTTGTATACAGAAAGTTTTTGGGAGGGGATAAAGTAATAAGCTTTTTGGGACACCTCCATCAAAGCTACATAATTATGCCTCGGACTGGCTCATTATTGAGATTCCTTCGACTTTAAACATCCCTACCCAATGGAGTTGTCACAGACCTTCCAACCTTAGCCCACTATCTAATTTAAGGGATGTATATGGTCTTCTTATCTCTTAGCTGCAAGTGGATGATGAGGATGCTTTATTATCTTTATTAACTCCAAAGAATATAACTGTCGCTGGCTGGGGATGCGTTCTCATTGATCCGGTTCTCGCACCCAAACACATCTTACCTTCTAGTTTCCCCACAAGAAGTCAAGGTGTGGAAAATTTCACCAATCCCTCGAAGGAAGACTTCGAAGAGAACTTGGATTGGAGCTAGGGTAAGGCTTTTGGGAGCCTCTTTCTAGATTTTTCTTCAAATGAGAGCTTAGCTAACATCCATTCTCTTGATGATTACCTGAATCCGGGTGATTTCATATTGCATTTTATCATGCAATTGATCGTTTACTTTCCTATTATTTGTTCTGACTTTTGTTTTTTCTGTTTTTCTTCCAGGAATGGATTTCCTCAGAGGAGCTTTTTATCGACGGAGAGGCGACGAGGATGCTACCAGGGCCACCCGTCCTTGTAAGCGTAGACACCCAAGGAACCCTGCTCGAGAGTCTTGAAGCTAGGCTCGTACTTTTGCTCCAACTTCTCAAGGCGAAAGGTCAAGGTCCCTCAAACTCCTCTTCCATCTTGTCCTTAGGGGTCCAGTTTTGGGAATCAGGATAGGGGGAAATAACCCGTCGTGGAGCCCCAGCTTTCGGATCTAGAGTTGAAATAATATCATCAGTCTAATCGGGTGAAATGTAACACTGCTCGCCCATCTCGCATTGGGAGGCGATGTTTGTATATTGAGTCAGCCATAAGGGATAGGCCAGCATTCCCGCCAATTGTCGAGCTGAACACTTCCAAGTACCAGGTGGACGGTGGTGAGATGGTCCATGGACAGAATTTTATGGTCTATCCAAGCGTTAATGACAACGATTCAATCTATGGCCTTGGAGTGGCGTCTCACCTAGGTTGGTCGACTATACTCCCACGAGACAAGGCAAAGTTATTTAAGGGTTTTCCTTAGCCCGAAGATCGAGCAGATTACTTAGCAATGATGGTATCTTTTTGGTCTTTCCCACTATTTTTTTAACCTTTTAATCACTATGTATTTTCAGACGGTTTAGCAGGTAATTGCTTGCAATGCGCGGTATCGGACTTATAAAACTCAGGTTGATGTTGAGCTCCACCAATTAAAGGCTGAAAAATTTGAGTGGCTCACTGAAAGAAATCAGTATAGGAGGCTGCTTGAGCAACTCGAGCGATTGAAGAAAGAGAAAGAGGATCTAAACCTTGACTATCTTCACTTTCAATAGAATTTTACCAAGGAGCAGGAAAAGTCTGAGCAATATAAGGAGTCTTATACAGCGACTCATGAGGAGCTGAGTTCTTTTAAGTCCAACTATGATTCAGTTTTGTCAAAGCTGCAAGACCTCCAAACTAGTTATGATGGGCTGAAGTCTGACCACAGGAGGTTGGAAGATGAAGTTTCTAGCTTGCGTAGAGAACCTCCGTCTTCCTCAGTTAGTCAAGATGTACGTGATAAGATTCGTTCAGAAGCTGTTAAAGAATATAGCTTATCACAAGGCTGTCATGACAGGAAGCTTTTATTCTCTACCGGCTTAGTGAAATACAGTTTCTATATGGCACACTTTTGGCTAGAAAAAGAGAGATCAGGCGAAACTTTTCCTGAGCTGCAGTGGTCAAGACAGTTAGAGCGCTATACCAACGAATTTCGGGGTTAGACAAATTATGAGCCCGATAATAAGAATTTCAAGACCTATCTGGAGAAGGGGGCCAATGACGATCTTTCCAACCTTTCGGGTCCTTGGGAACCTCATCAGCAACCAGAGTGATTGACGCTTAATAGGTTGCATATTAAGCATATTAATTGTCATATTTTCCCATGATTTAAATTCTTTTATATGTTTAATTTTTTGATTTGACTTATATTTTGTGTTTTATATTGTGGATGAAGGAATAGGAATAAAATGGATTAAAGTTGTAAATTTTGATCAAGTCACAAAATCAGAAGATATCTTGGTGTAAGACGTGGGCACGTCCAAGGCAGTGACAAGAATTGCCAGTCAAATATGTGAATTCAAGTCAATATCCATCACTTGTAGTTGAAGTTGACTTAACCAGTCTAAAGATGACAAGTGGAAGATTTTAATTATTAAGGAAGAGATATGCAATGACTGTCTTTGGCAAGTGGTTGAAAAAGGAAAGAAGATTATTCGTAATCAAACTTAATCAAAGAAGTTTCCTTTGGAAACAAATTTTGGGAATTAGGAGATTCAACATTTATAGACTCAGAGAAGGCTAGAAAAGATCATCATCATCATAGACACACATTATAGAATTTAACTATTTTATTTTTTTAGGCAATTGAAAAGTTCTTTGGGTGTTTTTCTCAACTTATGGCTTGCTAAATTATTTAATCTAGCTCAAGGATAATTAAAGATTTGGGTTCTTCAAGAATTGTGAGATCTAATTAGTTTTATCTTGTTCTTTTATATCTTTGCTATTTATATATCTTTTGTACTTATTGAAATTATTGTGTTGATTGATTGTGCAAAAGGGGCCCTTTGTTTAATTGTCAGGATAATATATTACTAATTAGAAACTTGAATCCGTAATTGTTTGAGTATTCTAATATAAGTGGTAAATAACATAATTGATTACAGAGAGGTTTTCAATTCTAAGTTATGGAGATATATGATCTAGCTTAAATGACCTACATGTGTGTTTGTTGGTTAGAATTGGTAGTCTCTCTAGTTTTTAATGTTGTTGGTAAATTAAATCTTAAGATCGTATCTAAGGTTGTTTAACTGATAAGAGAAATAATTAGAGATCGTATCCAGATTATCGAAGAAGTAAGGAGGGATAGGTTGTTAGGTTGTACCTGTAAGGCCCGTATTTTTATATGTAACCCTTATGATTCCCTAAGTATACATTCGTTTATGTAATATGAATCATAAGTGATGTAAGGTCCGTAGATTGGATGTACACACTTGTTATGTGAGTTTTTGATGTACACGCAAGTTTCATTATGTCACGACCCTCAACTTACCAAAATACGTACAAATTTTTCGCATTTTCATGCATCAATCCTTAATCATCCTTCCTCGATCGTGAACAACCACACGCTTAACAGTTGGGCTGTGTGTCGACGTCTAACTCACTCCACCATACCAATTCAATTTGAAACATTATTTATGAGTAAACACTTGTATAAATGTATATATATCAGAGTTGTTACATGTGTTTACATTGTTTTACATCCCCAGTAGTTACATACAAAATGCTACTGTGCTATGTCTAGTTTAGATACAAAATAATCCAAGTGTGTATACCTTTAGCGATGGGATGCAGCGGATTACCAAAAAGGGAATGCCTCCAGTCACGTCCAATCTATACTCAAATCTCTGTAGAGAGGGGGAAAATAAGGGGGGTGAGCAAACCACACGCTCAGTAAGGCAATCATGCGAACAGGTAGATACTGTACTATCTACGTGATCGTGATGCCATGCTCAAAAGCATTTTATTCATTGTTTATCTCAAAACATGAGTGTATGATTGTGTTAATGGTATGTAAAGTATTCATGCTATTAAAATTCAGTGCACATTTCAACTCAAAGCATGGTATAAATCATCATGCATAATTCACAATAAAAGCATGGCATTAAACATCATGCATTTTCACAATAAGGCATGGCATTAAACATCATGCATTCGTGCACTTTAAAAACCATTAACAAATCAATTCAACGTCAGGTCCCAGCCCATCCCTCGAGCTTTCCTGACCACAAACACTTCAAACATGGATTTATTCTCAAATAGCATTATACATGTGAGATAGGCAGTTTTCAACAATAGGTAATAACCTCAAGGTCTATGTACATAACCTGTGATACCGGCTACACGGATCAGGTGTGCGGGATATCACCACCATCTGCTTCCACACGGGAGGTGGGTCAAATCCTACCCGCCGGTCCATAGCAGATCTCGTCCGAAGACGGCACATCACATCACAACACGGTACAATGTACTCCATGCTACATGCACGGTACAACGTACTCCGTGGACCCCCAGCCTTATCCCTCGTTCGGGCTCATCAGCTGTTCCTCCAACCCTTATCCCTCGTTCGGGCTCATCAGGCGGATCTCCAACCCTTATCCCTCGTTCGGGCTCATCAGGTTGTTTTAACATGCCATGTCTCAAAACAATGCACGTGTGAGCCTATTTAATCGATGTGACACCAAGTCTACTCGAAGCTCCAAACACGGCAACATGCAAGATGGGCATCCAGTGCGAGACAAACTCAAAGCACAATGCCAAAACAATATGAAATCCATGTGAAAACTAGTGCCTCTTGCACTCTTCCATACTCACGAAATCATGTAGGTGGCTCAAAACTTGCAAAATGTGGTTATCAAAACCAAAACATACTCATTTCTTTTGCAAATCATTTCAATGTTAGCCAACCTACCAATCATTTGCTAAAAAGCAATAAAACATGATTTTCAAAGCAATATGCTTTTGTTTTCATGCACATTTCTCAAACTCCCAACTTTTACCCTTCAATCACCCAACAACAACATTTCCTAATCTCATGCATTCTAGCAAAACATTTATGCGCCCAAATTACGCACAATATCTCTAAGAGTCCACACAATTCCCTTACCTCGATTTACTTGGTGTGACTCCTTTTCTCTTAGCTCCTCACGCTCTTGGGTCAACTCGCCTCGGCGTATCCTCGGAAGCTGCGATTCATTCATTAAATCGATTGGGTTAACGTATTTAACCCATAATTGACCTCACTAGTCAACATTATTTACTTATGCATTTTACAAATGCCTTAACCCTCATTTTACCTCTTTTAGGTAAATCTCCCAATTTATCCACTAACCACATCTTAAAATCATACCACAACACTATAAATAATGTTTACATATCTCATTCATCATTAATCTCCATACATTCCACTTTCTCACTCTAGACCATTTCTAGGTCAAAATCATTCTAATGTATTTAGATAGTTTCTAACCATCCATACTCATGCCAAACAACTCCAAAATCAATTAAATAAACAATGTACCATAGTTGGAGTGTTAGAATCTTACCAAATTTGATTTCTCTTCTTGCTCCAATGGCAATGCCCTTAAATCCTTCTATATCAACAATGGGAAATTGCTTTCAAACTATGTTGTTCTTCTCTTTGATAGGAACAACTTTGTCTCTAATGGTCTCTCTTCAAACCTCACTGAAAATGGCTGATTTTTGAGAGAGAATGTTAGGTTTTTGGGTTGAAAGTGAAAGGTTTGTGTTTTTCCCGAAATTTTCTGATTTCCAGCACTCCTTATATAGAAATAACTTGAGGAGATCTATCTGGTCCAAGAGGAGATCGATCTGGTCCCTTAAAATCCCTCTTTTTCACGGCATTTTTAAGCCTGAGATCGATCTGTCGAAGCATGAGATCGATCTGTCAAGGCATGAGATCGATCTGTCGAAGCATGAGATCGATCTGCTCCCAAACAGAGAGCTAAGGAGATCGATCTGGTCCATTGGAGATCGATCTGTTCTATTCTTTCGCCCAAATAAGAGCATTCTGGCTCTTCCAGATCGATCTCTCATCCCCTGAGATCGATCTGCCCTTCAAAATTTCCAGATTTCCTCTGCAACAACACTTACCAAATATCCTTAATTCGCTACCATGATCATTTCCTCATTCATTCTTCTTTGAGACTTGAAAATGGCATCTATCCTCACTTCATACACATTAAAACTTGTGTAGGATCTTTGTATGACCAATGGTACTTAACATAAACAAGAATGGAAGTGCACATCTTATGCAATTCTACTTCCATTTTACCAAACTACTCATAATCCATTCTACACACATTCTCCACATGTTTAAGTCCATTTCTACACATTCATACATAATGAAACTTGTATGTATGATTATCACTCTCATTACAAGTGTGTACATTACTTGTGGACTTACATCACATATACTTCACTCATGAATTCATAGTACAACTCTATTTACACTTCTATGTACATAATACCCTTATACATATACGGGGTCTCACACATTAAGTATGAAATATAAGAAATGGATCTTTTTAAGTGATAAATTTAGATTGAATGCAAAATGAGTAGCGAAGTAAATCGATTCAAAGTTAACTTTAAAATTTGGGATGAAATTTGGCTAAGTATGCTACAGTGCAAGGGGAGATCGATCTCTCCTTCAAGACAGATCGATCTCAGTAAGCCTCTGCCAAGCCAGGATCAATCTCATCCTCAAGCAGACCGATCTCCTTATGCATCGACCAGAGGCAGATTGATCTCATTCCCTTAGTAGATCGATCTCTTAAGCTCTCTGCTTGGCTAAGATCGATCTCATGCTCTTCGACAGATCGATCTCTCATGATTGAAAACTGAATGCAGAGAGGCTAAAAGCAGAAGAAGATCGATCCCTCACTTATGGAGATCGATCTCTCATGATTGAAAATTGAATGCAGAGAGGCTAAAATTAGAAGAAGATCGATCCCTCACTTATGGAGATTGATCTCATCAAGCTAGTTCTATAAAAACTAGGCAGCTGAACTGCATTTCACGAGAAGCAACTCAAAACCTTCCATTTTTAAGGCAAAGTGACCTAGCTCCCTCTCTAAAGTATCAACACCTTCCATTGAGATTGGAGAAAAGTTTATTACATCAAAGTTGTTCATGGAGTGGAGAAGAATAACATAGTTGGGAACGAGAGGTAGAATCGTTGAATCGAAGGAGAAAAGGAGTTTTTTCCCTCAAAGTTGTGAAAAAGGAGAAAAGATGAGATTGGTAAGATTTCAATGCACAAATCTCATATATGTTGATCTATACACTGGTATGAGTTGATTGGTATATAGATTGATGGTTGAAATGTGATAAACATGCTTAAAACAAAACTATGACCTAGAATCGATCTAATGATAGAAAATTGAGTAGGCATGATTTAATGGAGATTTGAGCATGTAAAGATGTTATTGAGCATGTAAATATGCTTGTATAATAGTTTGGTAAACTCCATGTGCTAGGAACAATAATAAGTGAAAATAAGCATATGATATATTCGATGAAATGCCAAAATGAAATGAAATAATGAACTTGAGATATTGTAAGCTTAATACCGGTTTAATAGGAATCAATAGACTCGAGGAGTCTAATGGATTCTCGAAGATGAGTTATATACTCGAAATGGACTTATGAGAGAGTGAGGTTCGATAATGGTGTAACAAGGCCAAATAAGATATAAATAGCCTAATGCATTGATTTGAATATCATGCAAGTGAAATGAAGTATATGACAATATATTGATATGTGTAATACACAATTTCAGCTTCTGAGGATATAATTGGAGTCGATAGGACGGATCACGAGAAGTTGAAATTGAAGGAAAGCGATTCAAACGTGATTCGAGGTAAGGGACTTATGTGAGCTATTAAATATAGCTATATGTATGTTTTATTACCTGTTGTGTGCAAATGTATGCGATAAGTATATAGATATTGATATATCTAGGTAGAAAACTACGTATGAGAATAAGTTTATAAGTACGACTTACATGGCTTCTATGTTATTGTAGTGAAAAGAGGTCTTGCAAATGTTTTGAGACAAAATAATAATAGACGGGCTCCCGGTTTAACCATTTGCATGAAATGCTTATAATGAGTGATTGATGGGAGATTTTCCCTCTCACTCAGGACAGTACATGGAGCCCCTTCGATTTCTTTTCTGTGTGAAATCGTGTTAGAGCTTGAGTGGCAATGGTAGATTGAACAACCCTGCTCACACGTTACTTTCAAAGGGATTTTTTAGAAAAGCAAAAGAGCGCTCGATGCCTCGGGTGATGTTGTGTGTTCCACTGGAGATGCTCGCACTAGATTTTTGAGAATCATGCTGGAGCCTTCGAGTATTACTGTGTGTCTTGCTCTGACTATGCTCGCATGTAATTTCCTAGTAATACCATGCTCGATGCCTCAAGTATGCTGTGTGTCTTACACTGAGTTGCTCGCATGAGGTTTTTATGATTATGTTATGTGTTGAGTAAAATCGTGCTAGAGCCATCATGTATTGTTGTGTGTCTTGCATTGACCTGCTCACACGTGGTTTATGAATGTGATGTAATTAGTACAAAATTGTGCTTAAGCCGTCGTGTTTTGCTGTGTGTCTTGCACATACCTGCTCGCACAAGATTTTGAGACAATGGAAATAAGTGATAAGGATCCATGGGAGCACGTGTACCATGAGCATTAGCCATGGAGTACGATGTGTCGTGATTTCAATATGAGCTGAAGGGATGGTTGATTCACTTCCCTAAGCGTAAGGTTCCCGCACACCTGATCAGTGTTGCCTGGAATCCGACTATGGCCATAAGTCCTATATTTATCTGTGTGATCTATTTCCCCTGCTGTGTGTCTGGGGATATGATAACCCATAATTATGTCTCATGTAAATACTGATTTACTGTGTGTAAAGTGATTTCTAAATGTGTACTCAATGATTTTAAAGATATATGCTGTGTGAAGCTGTGTGATTCTGTGTGAATATGCATATACCCATCCAGCGAATTAATGATTTCGTATCGATGGAAGCTATTTTGAAGAATGCATATGTATTATAAGGAAAATGAATATATATATATATATATATATTTAAGCATGTAGATAGTGTAGTTATCTACCTGCTTTCATATTTTCCTTACTGAGCACATTAGCTCACCCCCTTATTTCCTCCTCCACAAATTCTACGCAGTAGTGAGTACACTGCAGTCATCCCTGCTATCGTGCTTCTTCAGTCATCCAACAGTGTAGAGAGATATACACTTGAGATGAAAAAATTTTGTATCCTGTAAATTAATGCATAGTAAAGTTTGTATTTTGGGGGATGTATAGAATAGAAACGGATGTAAACACTTCCGCACTTATATATAAAAGTCCAGTTTCTATTTTACTTCAATTAAACAAATTTATTTAAATTCTAAATGGATGAGATATGGATTGGATGTTGACTCACAGCCCAACTGTAAGTGGTAAGGTAATGTAAGACCCCGTATATGTATAATGGTAATGTGAATAATTGGATCAAATAATATGAATGGACTTGTAATGTAAAGTATGATTGATGTAAGTCCATGGATTCAATGTATGTATGTGTAATATAAATTGTAACGTACATACAAGTTTCATTGAGTATGAATACGAAGAAATGAGTTCTAGCAAGTGATGGATGTGATTGAGACTCAAGATGAGTAGTGTGGTAAAATGGAATGGAGTTATGCTTCCATTTGGTTTTATGTAGCATGCCTTTGAACATACAATGAATGCACACAAGTTTCAATGTGCATAAGGTATGAATGGATGCCATTTTCAAGTTATAAAGGTGGATGGATGAGAAAATGGCCATGGCAATAGATTGAGGGTGTGTTGGTATGAGTTGCAGCAATGAAACTACAGGAAATCTGGAAAACATGAGGTCCAGATCGATCTCCTAGGATGAGAGATCGATCTGGAAGAGCCAGAATGCTCTGATTTGGGCGAAAGAATAGAGCAGATCGATCTCCAATGGAGCCAGATCGATCTGCCAAGCATTCTGTAAGTGAAAAGATCGATCCTCAAGCACCCAGATCGATCTCCTTAGCTCTCTGTTTGGGACCAGATCGATCTCATGCTTCGATAGATCGATCTCATGCTTCAACAGATCGATCTCATTGCTTCGACAGATCGATCTCATGCTTAAAAATGCCGTGAAAAAGAGGGATTTTAAGGGACCAGATCGATCTCCTCTTGGACCAGATCGATCTCCTCAAGTCATTTCTATATAAGGAAAGCTGAAAAATCTGGAAATCTCGGAACCTCCCATTTTCAACCCAAAAACCCAACTTTCCCTCTCTAAAATCAGCCATTTTCAGTGAGATTTAGAGAGAGATCATTAGAGGCAAAGTTGTTCCTATCAAAGAGGAGAACAACATAGTGAGAGGGCATTTTCCCATTTTTGGAATTGAAGGAGTTGAGGGCATTACCAATTGGAGCAAGAAGAGAAATCATATTGGTAAGATTCTAACACTCCAATCCAAATGCATTAGCTATTTAATTGATTTTGGAGTTGATTGGTATGAGTATTGATGGATAAACTACCTAAGAATGTAGTGGAAGTGGTGTGACCTAGAAATCTAAAATGGGTATAATGTGAGGATATGTGGGATTGAATGAGCTTATGATTTATGGCATGCTAAAGTTGATATTGGGGTAATGTTTATGATTCTAGATGGTTAGATGGAATTACTTGGTGAGTTGGAGGAATTGTGAAAATGGATATGTATATGATTGATAAATGCCATAGTGAGGGAATTCATGGAATATGAACACTATGAGCTTAATGTCGATTTAACATCGATTTTGAATAAGTTAATAGGCCTAAGAAGATCCATAGACTCGAGTTATGGGTAAAGTAATGAAACGAGGCCGTATAAGCGTTAATAGAGGCTATAGGTTAAATTGACTATAGCAAGCGCAAGGGTTGCATTGTATGGATCGAATATAATGCGGGATACGATTTTGTGCAGTCCCCGAAGAGTTCGTTGAAGGCGAACCGAACCGTACGAGTAAGTAGCTTAAGGAAGTGGAATCACGCATCGCGATTCCAGGTAAGGGAATTTTGTGAGTATATAGAGATAGCTGCTCGTATTTTGAACTGGGTGAATATTGGGTGTTGTATGAAATGCATGAATTGCTCAAATAAATGATGGATGGTATTCGTGAATGATGACGAGTATATGCGTGGTTTTGGATTTGAAGTGGATTTTATGAAATGGGATAGTAAGGCTAATAATTGCATAAATCTAATGTTTTGATGTTTTTCCAAAACGAATTGCTTGGTTTTAAGCAAGCTCGTAGATAGGACGGCTAGTATTGTATGGTTGTTGTGGAAAAACATTTGTGAATGCTAAACCCGAATTGTCGGGATTGATGAATTGTATATGAGCCGCCTATCACACTTGTATGACATAAATCGCGCTAGAGCCTCGCTCGCGCTGGATTTCTATGTTTTCATTTGTATGAAACGTGCTGGAACCTAGCTCGCACCTTGATTTGGAAACTATAATGATATTTATAAACCGTACTAGAGCTTCTGCTCGTACGTGGATTTTGAGTGGTTGTCTTATGAGTATAACCGTACTAGAGCTATGCTCGTACGCGCCTCTTTATGAGAAGATGCATGATGCATGAGTCGTGCTAGAGCTTTGCTCGCACAAGTTTGCACAATGGGATACGTATAAGGTTGTGAAAGTGGGTAAGATCCTTAAGCCTTACATCCTTAAGCTAACATCCTTAAGCCCAAAGAGGCGGGGAGGCTCTGTTAGGCGGGGAGGCTCTGTTCGGTGGGGAGGCTCTCTTACGATGGGATCCTTAAGCCAACATCCTTAAGCCCAAAGAGGCGGGGAGGCTCTGTTAGGTAGGGAGGCTCTCCTACATGGGTACGGTAAGATCCTTAAGCCCTACATCCTTAAGCTAACATCCTTAAGCCCGAGGAGGCAGGGAGGCTCTGTTAGGCGGGGAGGCTCTGTTCGGTGGGGAGGCTCTCTTACGGAAAGGATCCTTAAGCCCTACATCCTTAAGCTAACATCCTTAAGCCCGAGGAGGCAGGGAGGCTCTGTTAGGCGGGGAGGCTCTGTTCGGCGGGGAGGCTCTCCTTCACGAAATATGGAATACTCTTAGTATGGGGTAGATAAGACCTAGGAATGGCATCCCCGATCACGATATGAGTTGTGGAGTACGCTGTACCGTGTATATCACATGGAGTACGATGTACCGCATGATGGTTATGTGATGAGAAAGTCTGGCGAGGGATAATCCATCTTCGTGCCAGCATGATACCCCGCACACCTGGATGCGTGTGGTCTGGGATGATTTATGATGTAATGGTTCACATAGGCACTTTTGATATAGTGACCTAGATTTATACACATGCGTGAATTGTGGAAATGTAAATGTGGTTGTGATTGTGAGTTGATTTGGTGGTGTTATGTTGTTGGTTCAAAAAGGAGGTTTCTAAATGAATTGCCCTTTTATGAATTTAAATGAGATTGAGCATGAGATGTTTTATACATGATGTCTCTACCATGTTTTATATGCCAATGCACATGATTTGATGCATGATATATATGTATATTCACATGGCATAGTTTTATTCCTCATGCTCCTACTATAAACGATTTATGCATAACACTATCAGCATGTAGATAGAGTAGTTATCTACCATGCTTGCATTATTGCCTTACTGAGCATGTGGTTGCTCATCCCACTCTATTTTTTTCCCCCTACAGAGCGTGCATAGTAGCCCAGTGAGGACTGAGGCGTATTATTTTGGACTCCGCTGCATCTCCATCGCTAAGAGGTATATACACAGTGATTCTTTTTGTATCTAAACAATGTAAAAGCACAGTATTCTTTTGAGTTGTACTTATGGGGGATGTAGATGTCAGTAAAACATGTATTCGTATAAGTACACGATTAAATACACATGTATGACATCGTTTTAATTAATTGAGAATGAATGAGATGTCGTGTTTATTATTGACTCACAGCCCAACAGTGTGTGGTGAGCTTAGTTCACGACCGGGTAAGGTAACAGTAAAACGCGAAAAATTTTCAGTGATTTCGGTTAAAGAGAATGGAATTGGGTCGTGACAGAGATTGGTATCAGAGCTGTGTTGGCCTGATGTGAGTCATTAATAAAATGTAGGAAAGTACATCCCCATAGTACTGTGCTTTTGTTTAGATATAACTGTGTATACCGTGATGGATTGAGCTTAATGAATTATTATAATACAGGGAGTTAGGCACTATGCCAGTTACACGCAAAGGTAGAGGGGCGAGAGCACGTGCTAGAGGCCGTAGAGGTAGGCCTGAGAGCCGTGCGGAGCCACAGACTGAGCAGGCTCCACAGAACCCTGCTGAGAGAGCAGGTGATACTGAGGCTCGCTTCGCTAGATTAGAGCGGAGTATTGAGAGTCTGGTGGAGATAGTCACGCAGGCCTTGGGCGCCGGTGACAGACGAGGTCCCGCAGCACAGCCTACTACGGAACAGGCAGCTGCAGAGGCGGAGAGACCTCAGACTGCTGAGACAGTTACAGTTACACCACCTCCAGCCCAGGATACAGATTCTCCTATCGCTCCACAGCAGAGCTGTAGTGATGTGGGTTATGACTGCGACTTGAGCAGGTTGCAAGAGCGCTGAAACCCCCAGTGTTCAGAGGGGTGAAGGACCCAGTGATTACGGAGGATTAGGTGTATGAGATGGAGAAACTGTATAGGTTTTTCTGATGCACTTCCAGTGAGAAGGTTGCCTTTGCCGTGTTTATGCTGAAAGGCGAGGCCAAGCATTGGTGGAGGTCCACCGAGGTTATTTTGAGGGCCAGACACTCTGAGATCTCATGGGAGATATTTCTAGAGGCCTTCAGGAGACAATATGTTCCAGCTACCGCACAGAGGAGACTGCGGATGGAATTTATGAACTTGGTTCAGGGGAACCGTACTGTGGACGAGTATGAGTCCAAGTTCATGTCCTTGGGGAGATATGACCCGGACACAATGGGTAGTGAGACCCGAAAGATTCAGAAGTTCATGGATGCATTGAGATTGGCCATCCGGACTAAGCTAGCTCCCTTCGACATTGTGACTTATGAGGAGGCTGTACATAAGGCTCAGTTGTGTGAGCAAGACTTTGAGCGAAATGCCTCTGAGCTTGGGAGAGTCAGTGTCAGAAAGGACAGAGACCGGAAGAGATCCGGGTTTGAAAGAGTGGCCAAAAGAGATGGCCAAAGATTTTTCGAGAAGAGGCCAAAGATTGAGGAGGTGCGGGAGAGAGCTGCTAGACCTCCCGTATACCCAGCCTTGACTGCGCCAAGGGGCATGACTATTGGAGGACCACGGCCTACTACTGATCAGTGTAGGAGATGTGGGAGATTTCATGGGAATAGGCCCTGTCTGATGACCCCTATGGTGTGTTTTAGATGCGAGAGACCAGGACATATGGCTAAGCATTGTCCCGAGAGGATGGAGATTGCCCCACAGAAGAGCAAGGAGCTTGAGGGAGCTCCAGCTGAGACAGCAGCCCCGAGGAGGAGGGCTACAGCTGAGGAAAAAGGGAAACAGGCTGCGGGTGTGAGCAGAGGAAGGGTGCACGCACTGGACCAGGACACTGCAGACGCATCGACGGATGTGATTAAAGGTACCATCCGAATCTTTGATTTAGAAGCATTGGTACTATTTGATCCTGGTGCCACGCATTCTTTCATATCACCTTCCTTTGCACATAAATTGTTGAAATATGTGAAACCAACATTGTTGGATAAAATGTTGATGATTTCCACACCCATGAATGATAGTCAATTGACTGAGCATGTATGTAGGGATTGTAAATTAAAGATAGAGGGGAAGGAAATGATAGCCAATCTGATTTTATTAAATATGATTGATTTTGATGTAATTTTGGGAATGGATTGGTTGGCTACCAATCGTGTTGTGATGGATTGTCATGCCAAAACATTGATGTTTTCAGGATTAGACAATCTTATTATAAACTTTGATGAAAAGAAATGATATGGAATTAGCATGGTTGTTGTAAATAAAAGGAGTATGACTTTAAATTCATATTGCTTGAGAGATAAATTTATTGTTTTTGATAAATGATGAATGTGGAGTGATGGTTTATGTTACTAACGACGGAGAGGATAATGTGAAGGGTTCATTGCATACGTGGTCGATATAGATGAGGCACACCCGGAATTGAAAGACATACCCGTAATTACGGATTACCCTGATGTCTTTCCGGATGAATTACCAGGACTACCACCTGAAAGGGAAATGGAATTTTACATTGAGTTAGTGCCTGGTACAGAGCCGATATCGAAGCCACCCTATAGAATGGCTCCGATAGAATTGGAAGAGCTGAAGAAACAGCTGCAAGAGTTGTTGGAGAAGGGGTTTATTAGACCGAGTGTCTCACCTTGGGGAGCACCGGTTCTATTTGTAAGGAAGAAGGATGGAAGCCTCCGACTGTGTATAGATTACCGGTTGTTGAATAAGGCCACCATTAAGAACAAGTACCCCCTTCCAAGAATCGATGATTTGTTGGATCAGCTCCAGGGAGCCGAAGTATTTTCTAAGATAGATCTGCGGTCAGGGTACCATCAGTTGAGGATCAGGAGTGGAGATGTACCCAAGACAGCATTTCGTACCCGTTATGGCCACTATGAGTTTTTGGTGATGCCATTCGGATTGACGAATGCTCCCGCAGCATTTATGGCATTGATGAATGATGTATTCAAGCCATACCTGGACAAGTTTGTGATTGTTTTCATAGATGACATTTTGGTGTATTCCAAGTCCAGGGAAGATCATGAGGAGCACTTGAGGATAGTTCTGCAGACCCTCCGAGAGAGAGAATTGTATGCCAAACTCAGCAAGTGTAACTTTTGGTTGGAACAGATCTCATTTCTGGGGCATGTTGTGTCTAAGGATGGGGTATCAGTGGATCCATCCAAGATAGAGGCAGTTGTGCAGTGGGAACAGCCCAAGACAGTAATTGAGATCAGAAGTTTCCTGGGATTGGCAGGATATTATCGGAGATTTGTAGAGGGTTTCTCCATAGTAGCTGCTCCGTTGACACGCCTCATGCGTAAAGATGTTAAGTTTACATGGGATGAGGCATGTGAGAGGAGTTTTGGGGAGCTTAAGCGTCGATTGACGACTGCTCCAGTTCTCACCATTCCTACCAGCTCAGGAGGATTCTCGGTGTATACGGATGCATCACACCAGGGACTGGGCTGTGTGCTTATGCAGGATGGGAAGGTAGTTGCCTATGGATCTAGGCAGTTGAAAGATCATGAGAGGAACTACCCGACACATGATTTAGAGTTGGCGGTCGTAGTATTTGCTTTGAAAATATGGCGCCACTATCTCTATGGTGAGAAATTTCAGGTGTTCACAGATCATAAGAGCCTTAAGTACCTGTTCTCGCAGAAAGAGCTGAATATGAGACAGAGGAGATGGCTCGAACTCCTGAAAGACTATGATTGTGAAATCATGTACCACCCGGGTAAGGCAAATGTAGTTGCCCATGCTTTGAGTAGAAAGAACCTTGGGTTGGTGTCCTATATGATGGTACGGGAACATGAGTTGTTAGAACACTTTGCGAACCTCAGTTTGGATGTAACCCCACCTGGATCTGAGAGACTTGAGATCATGGCTAGTTTGAGACTAGAGCCAGAGTTGATTGGCCGTATTCGGCAAGCCCAGCAGAGCGATCGACGGTGTATCGATTGGCTGAGGCAGATACAGACAGGTGTGGGTAGTGATTTTGAGCAGGGTGCTGATGGCTTATCGAGGTTCAGAGGCAGAGTATGCGTTCCCAGGGATCCTGAGATCAGGAGAACGATTTTATCAGAGGCTCACTCATCGAAGTATACGATACATCCGGGAAGTACCAAGATGTATCAAAACCTTCGGAAGGTTTATTGGTGGTCTGGAATGAAAAGAGACATTGCTGAATATGTCGCTAAGTGTCTCGTTTGTCAGCAAGTGAAGGTAGAGCATCAGAAGCCTGCAGGATTATTGCAGCCTCTACCGATACCGACATGGAAGTGGGAGCATGTCACCATGGATTTTGTGATGGGGTTGCTGAGGACCCATAGAGGTCATGATGCCATATGGGTTATTGTGGACCGGTTGACTAAGTCCGCCCATTTCTTGGCTATGAGAGCTACCGATACACTGAGTCAGTTGGCGAACTTGTATATTCGAGAGATAGTACGGCTACATGGTGTACCAGTGAGCGTTGTTTCTGATAGGGATGCCCGCTTCACTTCCCATTTCTGGGAACACTTTCAGGAAGCGCTGGGGACCCGATTGAGTTTTAGCACCGCTTTTCATCCTCAGACAGATGGGCAGTCAGAGAGGACTATACAGACCCTCGAGGATATGTTGAGAGCGTGTGTGCTGGATTATAGAGGCTCCTGGGATGACCACCTGCAGTTAGCCGAGTTCGCTTATAATAATAGCTATCATGCTAGTATCGGGATGGCACCCTATGAGGCATTATACGGGCGTAGATGTCGTTCCCCCATTGGATGGGAAGAGGTTGGTGACAGACAGAGTTTCGCTCCGAACTTAGTGCAGCAGGCATCTGAGGACGTCCAGTTGATATGTGAGAGATTACGGACAGCTCAGAGCCGGCAAAAGAGTTATGCTGACAAGAGGCGAAGACCACTGGAGTTTGATGAGGGTGAGTCGATGTTTCTGAGGGTATCACCATCGAAGGGTATTATGAGATTTGGTAAGAAGGGCAAGCTGAGCCCTAGATATATCGGACCCTTCGAGATTTTAGAGAGAGTGGGAGAAAAGGCGTATAGATTGGCATTGCCACCGGACTTGGCGAATGTCCACAATGTCTTCCACGTCTCGATGCTTCGGAAGTATCACTCGGACCCGGCACACGTGATAAGATATGAGCAGTTGGAGCTCCATGAGAGTATGACGTATGTTGAGAAGCCGGTTCGGATATTGGACAGAAAAGAGAAAGTGTTGCGGAATAAGACAATTCCCTTGGTGAAAGTTCTTTGGCAATACCACACGGCGGAAGAGGCCACGTGGGAATTGGAGAACTTGATACGGGAGAAGTACCCCCAACTTTTTGAAGAGTGACTTGGTTCTAATTTGGAAGACCAAATTCCTTGAAGGAGGGGAGAATGTAAGACCCCGTATATGTATAATGGTAATGTGAATAATTGGATCAAATAATATGAATGGACTTGTAATGTAAAGTATGATTGATGTAAGTCCATGGATTCAATGTATGTATGTGTAATATAAATTGTAACGTACATACAAGTTTCATTGAGTATGAATACGAAGAAATGAGTTCTAGCAAGTGATGGATGTGATTGAGACTCAAGATGAGTAGTGTGGTAAAATGGAATGGAGTTATGCTTCCATTTGGTTTTATGTAGCATGCCTTTGAACATACAATGAATGCACACAAGTTTCAATGTGCATAAGGTATGAATGGATGCCATTTTCAAGTTATAAAGGTGGATGGATGAGAAAATGGCCATGGCAATAGATTGAGGGTGTGTTGGTATGAGTTGCAGCAATGAAACTGCAGGAAATCTGGAAAACATGAGGTCCAGATCGATCTCCTAGGATGAGAGATCGATCTGGAAGAGCCAGAATGCTCTGATTTGGGCGAAAGAATAGAGCAGATCGATCTCCAATGGAGCCAGATCGATCTGCCAAGCATTCTGTAAGTGAAAAGATCGATCCTCAAGCACCCAGATCGATCTCCTTAGCTCTCTGTTTGGGACCAGATCGATCTCATGCTTCTACAGATCGATCTCATGCTTCAACAGATCGATCTCATTGCTTCGACAGATCGATCTCAGGCTTAAAAATGCCGTGAAAAAGAGGGATTTTAAGGGACCAGATCGATCTCCTCTTGGACCAGATCGATCTCCTCAAGTCATTTCTATATAAGGAAAGCTGAAAAATCTGGAAATCTCGGAACCTCCCATTTTCAACCCAAAAACCCAACTTTCCCTCTCTAAAATCAGCCATTTTCAGTGAGATTTAGAGAGAGATCATTAGAGGCAAAGTTGTTCCTATCAAATAGGAGAACAACATAGTGAGAGGGCATTTTCCCATTTTTGGAATTGAAGGAGTTGAGGGCATTACCAATTGGAGCAAGAAGAGAAATCATATTGGTAAGATTCTAACACTCCAATCCAAATGCATTAGCTATTTAATTGATTTTGGAGTTGATTGGTATGAGTATTGATGGATAAACTACCTAAGAATGTAGTGGAAGTGGTGTGACCTAGAAATCTAAAATGGGTATAATGTGAGGATATGTGGGATTAAATGAGCTTATGATTTATGGCATGCTAAAGTTGTTATTGGGGTAATGTTTATGATTCTAGATGGTTAGATGGAATTACTTGGTGAGTTGGAGGAATTGTGAAAATGGATATGTATATGATTGATAAATGCCATAGTGAGGGAATTCATGGAATATGAACACTATGAGCTTAATGTCGATTTAACATCGATTTTGAATAAGTTAATAGGCCTAAGAAGATCCATAGACTCGAGTTATGGGTAAAGTAATGAAACGAGGCCGTATAAGCGTTAATAGAGGCTATAGGTTAAATTGACTATAGCAAGCGCAAGGGTTGCATTGTATGGATCGAATATAATGCGGGATACGATTTTGTGCAGTCCCCGAAGAGTTCGTTGAAGGCGAACCGAACCGTACGAGTAAGCAGCTTAAGGAAGTGGAATCACGCATCGCGATTCCAGGTAAGGGAATTTTGTGAGTATATAGAGATAGCTGCTCGTATTTTGAACTGGGTGAATATTGGGTGTTGTATGAAATGCATGAATTGCTCAAATAAATGATGGATGGTATTCGTGAATGATGACGAGTATATGCGTGGTTTTGGATTTGAAGTGGATTTTATGAAATGGGATAGTAAGGCTAATAATTGCATAAATCTAATGTTTTGATGTTTTTCCAAAACGAATTGCTTGGTTTTAAGCAAGCTCGTAGATAGGACGGCTAGTATTGTATGGTTGTTGTGGAAAAACAATTGTGAGTGCTAAACCCGAATTGCCGGGATTGATGAATTGTATATGAGCCGCCTATCACACTTGTATGACATAAATCGCGCTAGAGCCTCGCTCGCGCTGGATTTCTATGTTTTCATTTGTATGAAACGTGCTGGAACCTAGCTCGCACCTTGATTTGGAAACTATAATGATATTTATAAATCGTACTGGAGCTTCTGCTCGTACGTGGATTTTGAGTGGTTGTCTTATGAGTATAACCGTACTAGAGCTATGCTCGTACGCGCCTCTTTATGAGAAGATGCATGATGCATGAGTCGTGCTAGAGCTTTGCTCGCACAAGTTTGCACAATGGGATACGTATAAGGTTGTGAAAGTGGGTAAGATCCTTAAGCCTTACATCCTTAAGCTAACATCCTTAAGCCCAAAGAGGCGGGGAGGCTCTGTTAGGAGGGGAGGCTCTGTTCGGTGGGGAGGCTCTCTTACGGTGGGATCCTTAAGCCAACATCCTTAAGCCCAAAGAGGCGGGGAGGCTCTGTTAGGCAGGGAGGCTCTCCTACATGGGTACGGTAAGATCCTTAAGCCCTACATCCTTAAGCTAACATCCTTAAGCCCGAGGAGGCAGGGAGGCTCTGTTAGGCGGGGAGGCTCTGTTCGGTGGGGAGGCTCTCTTACGGAAAGGATCCTTAAGCCCTACATCCTTAAGCTAACATCCTTAAGCCCGAGGAGGCAGAGAGGCTCTGTTAGGCGGGGAGGCTCTGTTCGGCGGGGAGGCTCTCCTTCACGAAATATGGAATACTCTTGGTATGGGGTAGATAAGACCTAGGAATGGCATCCCCGATCACGATATGAGTTGCGGAGTACGCTGTACCGTGTATATCACATGGAGTACGATGTACCGCATGATGGTTATGTGATGAGAAAGTCTGGCGAGGGATAATCCATCTTCGTGCCAGCATGATACCCCGCACACCTGGATGCGTGTGGTCTGGGATGATTTATGATGTAATGGTTCACATAGGCACTTTTGATATAGTGACCTAGATTTATACACATGCGTGAATTGTGGAAATGTAAATGTGGTTGTGATTGTGAGTTGATTTGGTGGTGTTATGTTGTTGGTTCAAAAAGGAGGTTTCTAAATGAATTGCCCTTTTATGAATTTAAATGAGATTGAGCATGAGATGTTTTATACATGATGTCTCTACCATATTTTATATGCCAATGCACATGATTTGATGCATGATATATATGTATATTCACATGGCATAGTTTTATTCCTCATGCTCCTACTATAAACGATTTATGCATAACACTATCAGCATGTAGATAGAGTAGTTATCTACCATGCTTGCATTATTGCCTTACTGAGCGTGTGGTTGCTCATCCCACTCTATTTTTTCCCCCTACAGAGCGTGTATAGTAGCCCAGTGAGGACTGAGGCGTATTATTTTGGACTCCGCTGCATCTCCATCGCTAAGAGGTATATACACAGTGATTCTTTTTGTATCTAAACAATGTAAAAGCACAGTATTCTTTTGAGTTGTACTTATGGGGGATGTAGATGTCAGTAAAACATGTATTCGTATAAGTACACGATTAAATGCACATGTATGACATCGTTTTAATTAACTGAGAATGAATGAGATGTGGTGTTTATTATTGACTCACAGCCCAATAGTGTGTGGTGAGCTTAGTTCACGACCGGGTAAGGTAACAGTAAAACGCGAAAAATTTTCAGTGATTTCGATTAAAGAGAATGGAATTGGGTCGTGACAGGTAAAGGTCACGGACAGAGAGAGATAGGGTCGTGATAAGAATTAATGTTATCAGAGCAGGGTTGGTATGATGTGAGTCAGTATCCATATCTAGGAAATTATACATCCCCAAAGTACTGTGCATTATTAGGATACAATTGTGTATACCAAGCCGAAAAATGTGACTGAGACACTTATTTTGAGTATGCAGGATGTCTTATAGATGACGTACTCGTAGAGGATTCGCTCTCTTAAGGGCGTAGAGATGAGCCTGAAAGACGCGGTGGGTCTAGTTCTAGTAGAGATCCACCCGGTCTTAGTGAGGCCTCTGAGGAACATATAGCGCAATTACAGCGCAGTGTAGACACAATTATGAAAATGTTTACACAGGTGATGGCCAGACTTGAGGGTAGACATAAGAACCCTGCTGGTCAGGCTGCTGCACCAGAGATACAAGAGCTAGCACAGCCTGCACCGAGACCTCAGGATACAGAGGCAGAGATACTTGTACCCCTTCCAGTTCAGGACATTCCCCCACCAGTTCAGGATCCTCTAGCTTCATAACAGGTTAGTGGTGAAAGAGTGTATAATTGTGATTTGGGTAGACTGAGAGAATTTCAGAAGTTCGGACCATCTTCATTTAATGGGGTGAAGAACCCAGTGTTAGCTGAGCATTGGATACGTAGTATGGAGAAGCTCTACCAATTTTTCAATTGCTCCGACACAGAGAAGGTCACCTTTGCGGCCTTTGTATTAGAGGATGAGGCCGAGCATTGGTGGATGGCCACATAGCCGATGTTGAGTGCACGACACCTGGTGGTGACATGAGATATATTCTTGGATGCCTTCAGGAGGCAGTACATTCCAGTCACTGCTTAAAGAAATATGCATATGGAATTTATGACATTAACTCAAGGGAACTGGATAGTGGATGAGTATGAGTCTGGATTCACATCCCTGGACAGATATGATACAATCACTATGAGCCTTGAGGATAAGAAGGTTCAAAAATTCCTTGAGGGCTTGAGACCTTCTATCAGAGCTCGACTAGCTCCATTGGACATTACCACTTATGAGGAGGCAGTATGCAGAGCTCAGCTATGTGAGTAGGATTATGAGTTGCACTCCTCAAAATTGAGCAGGAGTGATAAAGGCAAAGATAGAGATCGAAAGAGGTCAGTTGATGATAGAGGGTTCAGAAAGGGCGAAGATTATTTGGTAAGGGGCCTAAGATTGATGAGGTACGAGATAGGCCTACGAAGCCTCCAGTTCATCCAATTTTATCTCCAGCTTCGAGGGGCATAGTTATTGGTGGACCTCAAGTTACCACAGAGCAGTGCAGGTCATGTGGTAGATATCATGGGGGTAGACCATGCCCATTGTCGATGAGATCTTGTTATAAGTGTGGTAAACCAGGGCACATAGCTCTTGAATGCCCAGAGTTGATTGATACAGTCCCAGAGAAGGGCAAAGAGCCAGAGAAGGCTACGGTTGAGACGCCTACACCTAAGAGGAAAGCCACAGTTGAAAAGAAAGAGAAACAAGCTGTTGGTCGAGGGCGGGTGTTTGCATTGGACCAGGCATCTGCAGAGGCTTCCTCGGATGTGATTAAAGGTATCATCCTTGTCTTGATTTTAACGCATTAGCATTGATAGATCCTGGTGCCACACATTCATTTATATCGCCTTCATTTGCATGTAAACTGTGTGAACATGTGAAACCTGTACCTTTAGGTAGAGTTTTACTTATAAGTACTCCAGTGAAAGACAATGTAAGGACAAAGTATGTATGTAAAAGTTGTAAGTTGAAAGTAGGGGAAAAGGACATGTTGGCCGATCTCATCCTATTAGCTTTGAAGGATTTCGATGTAATACTAAGAATGGATTGGTTAGCTGTAAACCGTGCTGTTTTAGACTGTTATGCTAAGACAATAATGTTTTCCATCCCTGAAAAGTATATTGTAAGATTTGAAAAGTAATGAAAGAAGTAGTAGATTATTTTTAAGGATGAATGATTTTGCTAACGAATGTAATAATAATGTGTTGAAGGTTTTATCGCCTATGTTGTTGACTTGGATATGGTATACCTAGATATAGCTGACATCCCAGTGGTTAGAAAATTTCTTGATGTCTTTTTAAAAGAATTATCAGGGTTACCACTAGACAGAGAAATAGAATTCTTTATTGATTTGGTGCCTGGAACTGAACCGATATCCAAGCCACCGTATAGAATGGCTTCGATTGAATTGGAGGAGCTAAAGAAGCAATTACAAGAGTTGTTGGACAAGGGGTTAATCAAACTGAGTGTATCACCTTGGGGAGCACCGATTCTGTTTGTAAAGAAGAAAGATAGGAGTCTCCGCCTATGTATAGATTATCGGTTGTTGAATAAGGCTACCATCAAGAATAAATACCCCCTTCCATGAATAGATGATCTATTAGATCAGTTGTAAGGAGCATAGATCTTTTTGAAGATTAATCTAAGGTCTGGGTATCATCAGTTGAGGATTCGGAGTGGAGATGTACCCAAGACAGCATTTCGGACCCGTTATAGCCATTATGAGTTTTTGGTTATGCCATTTGGGTTGACGAATGCTCCTGCTACGTTTATGGCTTTAATGAATGATGTGTTTAAACCATACCTGGACAGCTTCGTAATTGTCTTTATAGATGACATACTGGTGTACTCAAAGTTCAAGGAAGAGCATGAGCAGCATTTGAGAACAGTGTTATAGACGTTCTGAGATCAGGAGCTGTATGCTAAACTCAATAAGTGTGATTTATGGCTGAGTGAGATATCATTTTTGGGTCATATAGTCTCGAGAGACGGTGTAACAGTGGATCCGTCCAAGATAGAGGCTGTGATACAGTGGGAAAGACCCAAGACGGTTACAGAGAGCCGCAGTTTCCTGGGTTTAGTAGGTTATTACTGACAATTTGTCAAGGGATTCTCTAAGCTGGCAGCGCCGTTGACACGTCTCACTTGAAAGAATGTGGCATTCGAGTGGAATGATAAATGTGAGAAAAGTTTTTACGAGCTAAAGCACAAATTGACCACCACACCTATTCTCACCATACTCACTAGCTCAAGAGGTTACACAGTGTATACAGATGCCTCGGGATAGGGACTGGGCCGTGTATTGAAGCAAGACGAAAAAAGTAGTAGCCTATGGATCCAGACAGCTTAAGGACCATGAGAGGAACTACCTGACCCATGATTTAGAGTTAGCAACCGTGGTATTTACATTGAAAATACGGTACCACTACTTATACAGTGAGAAATTTCAAGTGTATACAGATCATAAGAGCCTCAAATATCTGTTTTCACACAAAGAGTTGAATATGAGGCAAAGACAATGGATAGAGCTTCTAAAGGATTATGAGTGCGAGATACTATACCATCCAAGAAAGGCTAATGTTGTGGTTGATGCCCTGAGTAGAAAGAGCCTCGAAATGGTATCGCACATGATGGTCAGGGAATATGAGCTGCTCGAGCAGTTTGCTCACCTCAGGTTGGATATAGACCCTCTTGATATTCATAGAAACTGTGTGATAGCTAGCCTGCGAGTGGAAGTAGATTTGATTGACCGAATACGCCAGGCTCAGCATGCCGATCTACTGTGTGAGGATCGTGCGAGTCAGATTCAGAGGGGTGATGTGGTCGATTTCTTCGTGAGTGATGATGGCCTACTGAGGTTTAGAGGCTGGATTTGCGTTCCCAATGACCTAGAGTTAAAGAGATTGATTTTGACAGAGGCTCATTCATCGAGATATACATTGCATCCGGGGAGTAACAAGATGTATCAGAACCTCCGAAAAGTGTATTGGTGATCAGGGATGAAAATAGATATCGCAAAATTTGTGACAAGATGTCTGATATGTCAGCAAGTGAAGGTAGAGCATCAGAAACCTGCAGGGTTATTGCAGCCTCTACCTATACCAACTTAGAAATTGGAGCATGTCACCATGGAATTCATCATGGGATTGCCGAGGACTAAGAGGAACCATGATGCTATCTAGGTAGTGGTTGACAGGCTAACGAAATTCGCCCACCTTCTGGCTATGAAATCTACAGATACCTTGAGTAGTTTGGCAGAGTTGTATGTACGGGAGATAGTGAGGGTACATGGTGCACCAGTGAGCATCGTATCGGATAGGGATTCCCGCTTCACTTCTCGCTTTTAGGAACAATTTCAGGAAGCTATGAGAACCTGATTGAGTTTCAGTACTACTTTTCATCCTCAGACCGATGGTCAGTCAAAGAGAACCATCCAAACATTAGAGGACATGTTGAGGGCAAGTGTTATGGATTTTAAAGGCTCCTGGGATGATCACCTGCCATTAGTCAAATTTTCATACAACAATAATTATCACTCGAGTATCAGGATGGCACCATATGAGGCGTTGTATGGTAGAAGGTGTCGTTCCCCTATTGGTTGGGAAGAAGTGGGTGATAGGAAAATTTTTGCTCTTGATTTGGTACAGCAAGCCTCTGACGTTGTACAGCTGATATGTGAGAGATTGAGAACAGTTCAGAGCAGGCAGAAAATCTACGCTGACATGAGATGGAGGCTACTAGAGTTCACCATGGGTGACTCGGTATTTTTGAAAGTTTCTCCCTCGAAAGGGATTATGAGGTTCGATAAGAAGGGTAAGTTAAGCCCTCGTTATATCGGACCGTTTGAGATATTAGAGTGTGTGGGAGATAAGGCCTACAGGCTAGCATTGCCACCGAAGCTAGCAGGCATTCATAATGTCTTCCATGTGTCTATGCTTCAGAAGTACCATCCTGATCCAACTCATGTGATTCGGTATGAGCCATTGGAGCTCAAGAATGATTTGTCATACATAGAAAAATCGATCCGGATACTGGATAGGAAGGAAAAGGTGCTACGAAACAAGACGATTCCGCTTATTAAGGTTCTCTGGTAATATCATACTTCGGAGTACTTGGGAATTGGAGAACCTTATACGGGAAAAGTAACCCCAACGTTTTGAGGAGTAACTTGGTTCTAATTTGGAGGATCAAATTTCTTAAAGGATGGGAGAAATGTAAGACCCGTATTTTTATATGTAACCCTTATGATTCCCTAAGTATACATTCGTTTATGTAATATGAATCATAAGTGATGTAAGGTCCGTAGATTGGATGTACACACTTGTTATGTGAGTTCGTGATGTACACGTAAGTTTCATTAAGAATGAAATATAAGAAATGGACTTTTTTAAGTGATAAATGTGGATTGAATGCAAAATGAGTAGCGAAGTAAATCGATATGAAGTTAACTTTGAAATTTGGGATGAAATTCGGCTAAGTATGCTGCAAAGCAAGGGGAGATCGATCTCTCCTTCAAGCCAGATCGATCTCAGTAAGCCTTTGCCAAGCCAGGATCGATCTCATCCTCAAGCAGACCGATCTCCTTATGCCTCGGCCAGAGGCAGATCGATCTCATTCCTCTAGTAGATCGATCTCTTAAGCTCTCTGCCTGGCTAAGATTGATCTCATGCTCTTCAAAAGATCGATCTCTCATGCTTGAAAACTGAATGCAGAGAGGCTAAAAGCAGAAAAAGATCGATCCCTCACTTATGGAGATCAATCTAATCAAGCTATTTCTATAAAAATTGGGCAGCTGAACTGCATTTCACGAGAAGCAACTCAAAACCTAATTCCCTCTCTAAAGTATCAACACCTTCCATTAAGATTGGAGAAAATTTTATTACATCAAAATTGTTCATAGAGTAGAGAAGAACAACATAGTTGGGAACAAAAGGTAGAATCGCTAAATCAAAGGAGAAAAGGAGTTTTTTCCCTAAAGTTGTGAAAAAGGAGAAAAACTAAGATTGGTAAGATTTCAATGCACAAATCTCATACATGTTGACCTAGAATCGATCTAATGATAGAAAATCGAGTAGGCATGATTTAATGGAGATTTGAGCATGTAAAGATGTTATTGAGCATGTATATATGCTTGTATAATAGTTTGGTAAACTCCATGTGCTAGGAACAATAATGAGTGAAAATAAGAATATGAGATATTCAATGAAATGCCAAAATGAAATGAAATAATAAACTTGAGGTATTGTAAGCTTAAAACTAGTTTAGTAGGAATCAATAGACTCGATGAGTTTCACGGATTCTCGAGGATGAGTTATATACTCGAAATGGACTTATGAAAGAGTAAGGTCCGATAATGGTGTAACAAGGCCAAATAAGATATAAATGGCCCAAGGCATTGATTTGAATATCATGCAAGTGAAATGAAGTATATGACAATATACTGATGTGTGTAATACACAATTTCAGCTTCAGAGGATATAATTGGAGTCGATAGGACGGATCACGAGAAGTGGAAATTGAAGGAAAGCGATTCAAACGTGATTCAAGGTAAGGGACTTATGCGAGCTATTAGAGATAGCTATACGTGTGTTTTCTTACCTGTTGTGTGCAAATGTATGCGATAAGTATATAGATATTGATATATCTAGGTAGAAAACTACGTATAAGAATAAGTCTATAAGTATGAGTTGCATGGCTTCTATGTTATTGTTGTGAAAAGAGGTATTGCAAACGTTTTGAGAAAGAATAATAATAGACGTGCTCCCGGTTTAACCATTTGCATGAAATGCTTCTAACGAGTGATTGAAGGGAGATTTTCCCTCTCACTCATGATAGTACATGGAGCCCCTTTTATTTTTTTTATGTGAAATCGTGTTAGAGTTTAAGTGGCAACAGTAGATTGAACAGCCCTGCTCGTACGTTACTTTTAAAGGGATTGCTCGATGCCTCGGGTGATGCAGTGTGTTCCACTCGAGATGCTCGCACTAGATTTTTGGGAATCATTCTGGAGCCTTCGAGTATTTCCGTGTGTCTTGCTCTGACTATGCTCATATGTAATTTCCTAGTAATACTGTGCTCGGTGCCTCAAGTATGCTGAGTGTCTTATGTTGAGTTGCTCGCATGAGGTTTTTATGAATATGTTGTGTGTTGAGTAAAACCGTGCTAAAGCCATCATGTATTGTTGTGTGTCTTGCATTGACCTGCTCGCACGTGGTTTATGAATGTGATGTAATGAGTACAAAATTGTGCTTGAGCCATCGTGTATTGTTGTGTGTCATGCACAGACCTACTCGCACAAGATTTTGAGACAATGGAAATGGATGATAAGGATCCATGGGAGCACGATGTACCGTGAGCGTTAGCCATGGAATACGATGTGCCGTGATTTCAGTATGAGCTGAAAGGATGGTAGATCCACCTCCCCAAGCGTAGGGTTCCCGCACACCTTATCAGTGTTACCTGAAATCCGACTATGGCCATAAGTCCTATATTTATCTGTGTGATATGTTTCCCCTGCTGTGTGTCTGGGGATATCATAACTCATAATTATGTCTCATGTAAATATTGATTTGTTGTGTGCAAAGTGATTTCTAAATGTGTGATAATTATATATTTTTAGAATTATTTGTGCTTAATTTTCTAATTAATTATTTAAATATCCAATTTATTTTTAATTATCCCCTTTATTTAATTAAAATTCTCATGTTTGCAGATAAATTAAATCCGGATGAATTTTAAATATTTCGATAGAAAATGAACCAAAATTGAGCTAAAATCGAGATTGGACCACGCGGACAACACAAGCCTAGCACATCCAATTGGAAAAAAAGACAGATGATATGGAAATATTATTTTTCAAGGAGCCAATGGTGTGAAGACAAGTGGCTAAACAATGCCAATTCATCTAGGATGGAAAAATTACAATTGTACCCTAAATGTGTATATAAATAGAAAATGATGGCAATTGTAAAAGAGGGTGAAAATTAGGGTAGCTTGAGCTTTTTAGGTTAAACATTTATTGTTAGGTTTTATTTTTTTTTCTTAGGTTTTTTTTTTATCTTTCCGGCTGGTGACAGCAGCCACCATTCACCATATTTCTTCTAGGTTTTGTTCAATTTCCATTCCATTATAATTTTACTGTTTGAGTTTTAATTAAAAGTTATTATTTTTATATTGTTGCTCTCGGTTTTCCTTAATAATTGATGTTTTTGGTTTGATCAATCTTTATTTCTACTATTCATGCCTGGTGTGCTCTAGAGTAACTACTGTCTCTTTTGCCATTTTTGCACTTACCTAGTCACGATGAAGGCGACAGCGTGATGGGCATTCAGAAATATGGAAGGACAAGCTATTAACACTGATGCATTAATATGATGAATTTCTGTTTCAAGTTGTAAACCGTGACTGGGAATTTTCCTATTCTGTTATGCTCTGTTTTGAGAGCTTGATAATGTTCATTCTCTTTTCACGACTGCATTCTGCATTAATCTAGTTGTGGTAGCTGAAGTTGTTAAGGATTTATAGATTTATGTTTAATCTTAGTCCAGCTTTGTTTTAATTTATGTTTTGTGTTGATTATATTTTCTGTTTTATTGCATTATTCCCAGTTATATTTTTTTTTCAGGTTCGGTTTCATGCTTCTTATTATAGTTTCATTAAATGGGTTTAGCTTTTCTAGTGTTTGCATTGTTGATAATTATTTACTGATCTTTTCTTGATTGCACTTCAGTCGGGGTGACATTTTTAAGAGGAAGTAAGATTTACCCGAGTGCTGGACCAAAGCAGAAGGATGATGGTGAGTCGCTTACATAGCTGTAGTTTGTTCCTATTCAGTTGCAGTATTGAAGAGGGGGATGTTCACTAGTAGGATAGGCCAAGGAACGTTACCTGGAACAGGAGCAGACCAGCATAGCACTTGGACAGCAGCACCTGGAGACAACCAAAGCCGAGATGAATGTGCTGCAACAGAGGAAAATGACAAGCTGAAAGCAGAATCAGAACAGCAGCTGGGCATGTCGAGGACAATGTAGTAGAGGCAGCAACAGCACCTGGAGCAGAAGCCACAGACGAATGCTGGACAGACCTGGACACCCAAGAGCAGTAGGACCGCGCTGGAGAAAGAAGACACGCCTGGAAATCGAGACCACACCTGGAAATGAAAAATAAAATGAAGCATGAACACTGAATGGAGGGATTTGGATGATTTAAAATTGGTTAAGGCTTGTTTGGCTAGTGCATAATAGTTAATTAATTCATTTTCATGCATTGTTAGTTTAGTTTAATTCCAATTTAATTTGTTAGCTTAGTTTAGAGTCTTTAATTAAATTGCATGATTAGTATTCTTGCTTAATGGTTTAGAATTTTGTTTTAATTAGGATGATAGTTATTTAAGTGTTCATTTAGAATTAGATTAGGGGTAAATTTATTTCATTAAATCTTAACTTAGTTTAAATTGCATTTTGATTAAGTAGTTTAATGGCATTTTAGGTTAGTTTAATTTTAGTTTAATTAATCTTGCTTTGTTATTTTCATAATTGCATTTTATTTTAATTGCGTTAATTAGTTTTAACTGTTTTAATTATTTTGTAATTTTTTTCATTTTAATTGCGTGGAGCACTGTAAGTAATTTTGCTCAGTTTTATTTTTTTTATTTTATTTAGTACTTATTATTTTATTGCTTCCCAGTAATTTTAATTAGCCTAGTAGATCACCCCTTGCAACCTCATAATTTGCTAGGATATACTTAGGGTAAGATTAACCGGTACTTAATTAGGCTAGTCAACTTCTCTGTGGGATGATAATTCGGGACTCAAATCCCATTATTACTTATACGACCCGTGCACTTGCGGATAATACCCTTTGGGCGTGTCAAGTTTTTGGCGTCGTTGCCGGGGGAAGTTTTAATTAGTTGTTAATTAATATCGGTGAAATTATGCCTAGGTGTAATTCTAGCTTGTGAATATTTAGGGTGTAAATATTTAGAAGTTTAATCTAGATTAGTGAATTGAAAAATTAAAATAAAAAAAATTAAAAATTAAAAATTAAAAAAAAAAACTTAAAAAAAAATCTAAGGACTTTTAGATGTTTGTATGCGTACAGCCAGGAGTTTTGATTGCTTCCCTCTAAATCCTAAAATTGAATGAACACTTAGAAAAAATTGAAAGGATTCTAGGAAATTTATAGCTCCACTGCAAAGCATCATGACAGAAAATAGGGAAATTAAGACTGTTGGAGATTATGCAATGTCGACTATTGGAGGTTATTATACCGGCATTAGGCCACCAGCTGTCCCTACAAATAACTTCGAAATTAAGCCCGCAATCCTCCAGATAATCCAAACTTCTCTACAGTTCAGTGGGCTTCCAAACGATGACCCACATGCTCACCTTGGGCAATTCCTAGACTTGTGCAACACCTTCAAACATAATGGATTATCTTATGATGCGCTTAGGCTAAGATTATTCCCCTTCTCACTTAGGGATAGGGCGAGACACTGGTTAACCTCCCTGCCTCCAGGATCCATTTCTACATGGGACGAGTTAGCCCACCAATTTCTATCTAAGTTTTTCCCTTCCTCTAAAATGGCCCAACTTCGTAGTAACATATCTTCCTTTGGCCAATTTGATTCGAAAACTCTTTACGAAGCATGGGAATGATATAAGGAGCTTCTTAGGAAGTGCCCTCACCATGGCCGACCTTTGTGGCTGCAAGTCCAGACCTTCTACAACGGACTTACAAGCCCAAATAGGACCATTGTTGAAGCTGCTGCGGGTGGAGCGCTAATGTGTAAAACAGAGGAGGAAGCTTACGAGTTGTTAGAAAAGATGGCGGCTAACAACTATCTATGGTCCTCAAAGAGGCAAATGCCAAGAAGCCAGCGGGTATTTATGAGCTTGACACACTGTCCACCTTGACCTCTCAAATCGCTAATCTTACGAAGAAGGTAGAGTCGCTCAGTACCCAGCATAATTCTTCCAGTCCTAATCCTGTATATTCTATACAAAGTCCTTTTCTTTCCTGCGAGCTGTGTAGCGGTACCCACTCTATAGATAGGTGTCCGCTCAACTTAGAATCGGTTCAGTATGTTGCTCCCCCATACGCAACAGAACAACCCTTTTTCAAACACCTATAATCCAGGGTGGAGGAACCATCCTAACTTCTCCTGGAGTCAAAACTAAAGGCAAACTTCTAGCTCTAGACCTGTAGGACTCCCTGGTTTTCAAACTCCATCGGTTCAGGTACCACCACAGCTGATTTTTCCATACCATCCACCACATCATCCATCCCCACCTCAATTTCAATATCATCCATCACCACCACCACCACCACCACCACCACCACCACAACCTATGCAGCCCCAACATTACCACACACCAGCAGCTGAGAAGAAGCCTACATTAGAGGAGATGTTCTCGACGATCCTGCAAAATCAAGTTGCTTTAATTAAGAACTTAGAGGTTCAGGTGGGACAAATAGCAAATACTCTTAGCCAACGTCCTCAAGGGACCCTTCCTAGTAACACTGAAGCTAATCCTGTTAGGCAAAGGGAGGGTAAAGAACATGTCAAATCCATCACCTTTAGGAGTGACAGAGAGCTAGATGAGCCACAAGTTAAGTCTGGACATGAACAGCCCATAGTTGAAAAACACATAGGTTCTAACGAAGCAGCTCAAAAAGAGCAGGAACATCAGGATCATGCTGCAAAAGAATCCAAGCTAGGCACTTCTTCATCTATACCTTCTTCTATTTCACACCCTTCCTCGCCCTCTGATGCTATACATGTTTCCACTACATCCTCTCCGGTTAGACTACCAGTACCTTTTCCTCAGAGGTTCCAAAATAAAAAACTAGAACAACAATTCGCTAAATTTTTTGAGGTTTTTAAGAAACTTCACATCAACATTCCTTTCGCAGATGCCTTAGAGCAAATGCCAAGTTATGTGAAGTTTTTATAGGATATCCTCTCGAGGAAGAGAATATTGGAAGATTATGAGACGGTGGCCTTAACTGGGGAATGTAGTGTAATTATCCAGAGGAAATTACCCCCCAAGCTCAAGGATCCCGGGAGTTTTACCATACCCTGCACTATTGGAAATCTATTCTTTGGTAGAGCCCTGTGTGATTTAGGAGCTAGTATCAATCTAATGCCTTTGTCTATCTATCAGAAGTTAGGAATAGGGGTTGTCAAGCCCACTACAGTGACCCTTCAGCTAGCGGATCGATCCATTAAATATCCAAAGGGGATCATTGAGGATGTCTTAGTAAAGGTGGACAAGTTTTTTTTCCCTGCAAATTTTATTGTACTAGATATGGAGGAAGACAGGGAAGTCCCCATTATTTTAGGCAGACCTTTCCTAGCTACTGGTAGGGCGATAATTGATGTGCAAAAGGGGGAGTTGACTATGAGAGTGCAAGATCAGGAAGTGAAGTTTAATGTTTTCAAACCTTTGAAGCTCCCTGATGACTCTCAAGAGTATTTTAAGATGGAGATTAATGAGGATATAAGGCTTAAGCATATGAAATCTGAAAGAATGAGGGAAGTAGATAGAGCTCAAGAGGATTTAACTGTTAACATTTTGTCACCACTATAGCTGATCCTCCTACTCTTCGCCCTGCTGCTGAGTGTTGTTTTCTTCAGCTGCATTTGAAGTGGTTGTGTTTTCCTTTTCACTTTTTGTATATAGTTCTTTTTCTTTTCTGTTGTTTCTTTCCTTGTTTATTTTACAGATTGCCTTTACAGTATTATGCTTTCAATCAAGTTTCGATTGTTCATCAACATCAGATAGGGGAGTACTATGTTCTTGAGCTTAAATTCTTATATTATCTGCACACTGAGGACACTGTGCACTTTAAGTTTGGGGGAGGGGATATTACTTGAGTATTTTTTGAAAATTTGAGCAAAATTGAAAAAAATTTCAAAATTTTTTCGAAAATCTGAGCTTAAACTGTTTGATTTTGGGATGATTTAGTGCTTAGCATGTAGTTTTTCCATATTCCAATGATATGACCCCATGATTAAGTATGATTGTGATTGACTGAGAAGCATGATTATAGGAAAAGCATGAAGTTGAGTTCTTGAATTTGTCTTGATTCTGATTGTGATTTCCTCATCTTACGCACATGTCATGTCATGAATCTGTATATTTATTTAAAGAAAGCTTATGTGGACTTAGGATTGCATTTGTTCAGTTGATTTTGTGCATCATATTCTAGAATTTATTTGATCTGATCTCGAGGTGAAATATTAGATCACACTTAATTAGGGAGATGATTTAAGCCATCTTTGGATCGTTTGAGCCTTTCTAGCCATCCCTGTGCATACTTTACCCTAGTCACCTATCTGAGCCAAATAAGCTTTTCTCTGTAAATATACCTGCGTTAATTTCCTTAGCTTAAATACTCTTTTCCTATCCCTTACCCCGAAAGCATGAAAATTTATTGGGATATATTGTGAGCTTTGTACATATGGGTATTAAGTGATAGTGAAGGAGTATTTATTCGAAAAAAAATTGAAAAAAAAGAAGAAAAAGAAAAAGTAAAAGAAAAGAAGAAAGATGAAAAATACAAAAATAGAATAAAATGTCTAGTGAAAGAAATAAGTTTGTGGGAAATAAATTGAGCTCTTACATTAAAGATCCTAGAAGTAATGCATGTTAAGGCGTAATTAAACTTAAATCGACTTTATCATACCTTAGCCCCAGCCTTACATTATAAGTTTAATGAAGTCCTATTGATCTTTGATTAAGTGTGACTGCATTAGTGGAGAGAGAAGTGAAAAGCAAACTTATGGGAATGATCACATGTCATTGACTTTGCATTCACTGTGTTTGCATAATCTAATCCGAATAATGTACTGTGAAGTGACTTTGACATTTTTCACACACTCACGAGGAGTCCAATTTGGGTTAGGACTTATGATTGAATAATTTTGAATGTTGGACTTGTAATTGTGAATCTTTGAGATCATAGTCTGTACTTTATCTTTGAGGATAATATTGGGGAAATTATTATGTTTTGTACTTGTCATTCCTACATATATTTTGTTTTGCTTGAGGACAAGCAAAAGCTCAAGTTTGGAGGTGTGATAATTCTATATTTTTAGAATTATTTGTGCTTAATTTCCTAATTAATTATTTAAATCCCCAATTTATTTTGTTAATTATCCCCTTTATTTAATTAAAATTCTCATGTTTGCAGATAAATTAAATCCGGATGAATTTTGAATATTTCGGTAGAAAATGAACCGGAATTGAGCTAAAATCGAGATTGGACCACACGGACAACACGACCCTTGCACATCCAATTGGACAAAAAGACAGATGATATGGAAATATTATTTTTCAAGGAGCCAATAGTGTGAAGACAAGTGGCCAAACAATGCTAATTCATCTAGGATGGAAAAATTACAATTGTACCCTAAATGTGTATATAAATAGAAAATGATGGCAATTGTAAAAGGGGGTGAAAATTAGGGTAGCTTGAGTTTTTTAGGTTAAACATTTATTGTTAGGTTTTATTTTTTTTCTTAGGTTTTTTTTTCTCTTTTCGGCTGGTGACAGCAGCCACCATTCACCATATTTCTTCTAGGTTTTGTTCAATTTCCATTCCATTATTATTTTACTGTTTGAGTTTTAATTAAAAGTTATTATTTTTATATTGTTGCTCTCGGTTTTCCTTAATAGTTGATGTTTTTAGTTTGATCAATCTTTAATATTTTTGTTCTCCTTCTTGGTTTATTCTCTTAGTGCTTTCGGGTCAACATGATAATCATTTTTTTCCATCTTTGTTGCTCTCAGGTTATTTTCTGGTTGGGTTCATTTTCCATTGTTCATTCGTGTTCTTTGTTTTCATTGCTTCCTTGGTTTTCATTTTTTTTCTTTCTTTTCTACTATTCATGCCTGGTGTGCTCTAGAGTAGCTACTGTCTCTTTTGCCATTTTTGCACTTAGCTAGTCACGATGAAGGCGGCAGCATGATGGGCATTCAGAAATATGGAAAGACAAGCCATTAACACGGATGCATTAATATGATGAATTTCTGTTTCAAGCTGTAAACCGTGACTGGGAATTTTCCTATTCTGTTATGCTCTGTTTTGAGAGCTTGATACTGTTCATTCTCTTTTCATGACTGCATTCTGCATTAATCTAGTTGTGGTAGCTGAAGTTGTTAAGGATTTATAGATTTATGTTTAATCTTAGTCCAGCTTTGTTTTAATTTATGTTTTGTGTTGATTATATTTTCTGTTTTATTGCATTATTCCCAGTTATATTTTTTTTTTCAGGTTCGGTTTCATGCTTCTTATTATAGTTTCATTAAATGGGTTTAGCTTTTCTAGTGTTTGCATTGTTGATAATTATTTACTAATCTTTTCTTGATTGCACTTCAGTCGGGGTGACATTTTTAAGAGGAAGTAAGATTTACCCGAGTGCTGGACCAAAGCAGAAGGATGATGGTGAGTCGCTTACATAGCTGTAGTTTGTTCCTATTCAGTTGCAGTATTGAAGAGGGGGATGTTCACTAGTAGGACAGGCCAAGGAACGTTACCTGGAACAGGAGCAGACCAGCATAGCACTTGGACAGCAGCACTTAGAGACAACCAAAGCCGAGAGGAATGTGCTACAACAGAGGAAAATGACAAGTCGAAAGCAGAATTGGAACAACAGCTGGGCATGTAGAGGACAGTGTAGCAGAGGCAGCAGCAGCACCTGGAGCAGAAGTCACGGACGAATGCTGGACAGACCTGGACACCCGAGAGCAGCATGACCGTGTTGGAGAAAGAAGACACGCCTGGAAACTGAGACCACACCTGGAAATGAAAAATAAAATAAAGCATGAACACTGAATGGAGGGATTTGGATGATTTAAAATTGGTTAAGGCTTGTTTGGCTAGTGCATAATAGTTAATTAATTCATTTTCATGCATTATTAGTTTAATTCCAATTTAATTTGTTAGCTTAGTTTAGAGTCTTTAATTAAATTGCATGATTAGTATTCTTACTTAATGGTTTAGAACTTTGTTTTAATTAGGATGATAGTTATTTAAGTGTTCATTTAGAATTAGATTAGGGGTAAATTTATTTCATTAAATCTTAACTTAGTTTAAATTGCATTTTGATTAAGTAGTTTAATGGCATTTTAGGTTAGTTTAATTTTAGTTTAATTAATCTTGCTTTGTTATTTTCATAATTGTATTTTATTTTAATTACGTTAATTAGTTTTAACTGTTTTAATTATTTTTGTAGGTTTTTTTATTTTAATTGCGTGGAGCACTGTAAGTAATTTTGCTCGGTTTTATTTTTTTATTTTATTTAGTTCTTATTATTTTATTGCTTCCCAGTAATTTTAATTAGCCTAGTAGATCACCCCTTGCAACCTCATAATTTGCTAGGATATACTTAGGGTAAGATTAACCGGTACTTAATTAGGCTAGTCAACTTCTCTGTGGGATGATAACTCGGGGACTCAAATCCCATTTTTACTTATACGACCCGTGCACTTGCGGATAATACCCTTTGGGCGTGTTAATGTGTACTCTATGATTTAAAGATATACACTGTGTGAAGCTGTGTGATTTTGTGGAATATGCATATACCTATCCAATGAATTAATGATTCTGTATCGATGGAAGCTATTTTGAAGAATGCATATGTTTTATAAGGAAAATGAATATATATATATATATGTATGTATTTTAAGCATGTAGATAGTGTAGTTATTTACCTGCTTTCATATTTTCGCGTTAGCTCACCCCCTTATTTCCTCCTCCACGGATTCTACGAGTAGTGAGTACACTGCAATCGTCCCTGCTATCGTGTTTCTTCGATCATCTAGCAGTATAGAGAGGTATACACTTGAGATGAAAAAATTTTGTATCCTGTAAATTAATGCACAGTAAAGTTTGTATTTTGTATTTTGGGGGATGTATATAATAGAAACGGATGTAATCGCTTCCTCACTTATATATAAAAGTCCAGTTTCTATTTTACTTCAATTAAACGAATTTATTTAAATTCTAAATGGATGAGATATGGATTGGATCTTGACTCACAGCCCAATTGTAAGTGGTAAGGTAAAGGTCACGGACAGAGAGAGATAGGGTTGTGACAATACCAATAACCATAACCAATTTGGTAAAGATTAAAAGAATCTATCTTTGCATCAATGATCAATTCCATGAACCCATTCTGAAATTATTCCTACGGTTGGATGTTTTCATCATATTGATTTTCTCCTGACATTTTACGTAGTGATTTTTCTCTACTACATTTTAATATATTAATTTTTCTTTTCATTTTCATTATAACAAATTCCCAATTATATTTTCTTTTTAAATCTTTTGCAGAAAAATAAATCTAACCAATCTCTGTGAGAAACGACCTTACTCATCTATACTACAATTTTAATTTATTTTTGAGTAGGAATTATTGTTGTTGGTCTCGACAGACACCAATTTTTGGTGCCGCTACCGGGTATTAGTTTTTAATTAGATTTATTTTGATGCCCCGTTCTTTTCGTGCAGGTAATTTAATCCCATACGATCCTGAGATTGAAAAGACAGCTAAGAGGTATAGGAAGGAAGCTAAATTTCGAAGAGCACAAGAAGCTACATCTTCATCTCTTGGACAAAATTTAACACTTGACTTAGCCAATTTATCTAGTGATTTTGAGATTAAAGAAATAATGGTTGAAGAAGAGCAAACTTTATGGCAATTGGCTGCATCACCTGTCAATCAACAACCCCTCTGCATTCAATACCCAACTTTGCAAGCAGATTTTGAATTAAGGTCGGGTGTGATCCATTTGCTTCCCAAGTTCCATGGTCTTGAGAATGAAGATCCTCACAAGCACTTAAAAAAATTTCATGTGGTATTGTAAACCCCACAAATTTCCTACGTTTAATTAGATTATATAAAAATGGAAATAATACATTTTAATGGAGATGTGAATATTCGTTGTAGGGCTCGAGGACTATAGGAACCGAAAAGTCCGTGGATGACAGGGAAAACCGAAGCTACAAGAAGTGATGAAGCAAATGCAAGCATGGAGGGATCGAAAATAAATGTGATGTAAAAACTTATATCAGGATTTATGAGGAATGATGAAATATCAATAATACTTAATTTTCAAGACAATGAAAATTTCATGGAAGGCATGAATATTGTCATTAGGTGATTTTATAACAAAAAGAAAAAAAAAGGAAGAAAGTGTATATGTATATATATATATATAGGTATAATATATATATACTAGACAAATTTAAAATGGATGAATGATGATATATATATATATATATATATATATATATATATATATATATATATATATATATATATATATATATATATATATATATATATATATAACAAATATATATATATATTGTAATGTATAATTTATAAGATATTTAAAATAAACTGGAAACAAAACAAATAAACAAAAAAATAATAAAAATAAATAAATAACAATGATAATAAACATACATTAATATACTATATATGAGTTGGTATAAAATATAATATATATATATATATAATATATAATATTAAGGTATATATATAAAATATGGTGTACGGATTGGCTTCAAAAAGAAGCTAATCTCGCACCTGGAAATGCAAAGGAGATAGGAGGCTAAATTGAAAAGAAACAGAGGCATTGGCTAGGCGGGCAACGAAGAAGAACAGAAAGGAGGAAGGCTATTGGCCGAGAGAGGGAGAAAGGAAAGGAAGGGAAAGAGAAGGAAGATTAGAAAACCAAGGAAAGAAGGGGGCTGGCCGGGAGAGGAAGAAGGAAAGAAAGGAAAAGAGAAGAGAAAATAGAAGAGGAGGAAGAAGGGAAGAGGAGAAAGACTGGCTGGTCGGAGATTGAGGCGAACCAATTGGGGAGAAGGAGAGGGTAGACCGTCGGGTAGGAAGCAGAAACCGAGGAAAACCTGCGTGAAGTCTGGAACAAGACTGAACCAGTGAAGCCGTGAAGCAGGAGTAGTCCCTAGAACGTGAAATAGAGTAGGAGAGTTGCTGCTGGAAGGAGAACCGAGAGGTTGGAAGAAAAACTGGAAAAACTGAGGTCGAAGGGGGGGAAGATCGAAGGGAAGAGCTGACCGAGGCAGGGGAGAAGAATTTGAAGGAGACCAAGGCTGGAAAAGAATTTGAAACAGAACCGAAGCTGAAACAGAGGCCAAACTGAAGCTGTGGTAGGGACTGTCGATGGTTAGAGGGTGCTGGAAACAGAAGCTCCTTGGGAAGAAAGTGAAGTAGGCCATGTAAGGAGGAAGAGAGACCCCTACAACTAGTGGCTGGATTGTAATAGAAGATGTGTGAAACAAGAGTGAAGCAGCAGACACTTGTTGCCGTAAAATCGAGGAGAGACAAAGGAGTTGTTTCTCCCTTTTCCCTTTTGTTGTAGGAGCTGACCCAAACTAAAAAGGAGCAATGAAGGGCTTCATTGGCAACGACAACATGTACACTTGGGATTAAAAAAATTCGAGGGCTACACGGTCTTGATGATGGAAGGAAATTTTGGAGTGAGTTTCGGTTCTAAGGATCTTCAAAGGTGATCGTAGAAAGAATTAAAGGAGTTACAAGAAGACGTCACCGCTCGAATTCGAAAATTTCGATAAATCGAGGTAAAGGGTGTAATTTAAGATGGTAATGGTATCCCTACCCTTAGACTCCGATTTATTTATGTGTTTTCGTGCCTTCTCGTGCAACCCTTGATTGTAAAACAAAACCGACACCTAATAAGCCCAAGATTTATTTGATCATGTTTTCGAGATAAAGAAATGTTATATGAAAATTAAATGCATAGTTTCAAACATGATTTCTGAATAAATGTCATGGTTTCGACTTATGTATGATTGATTTCATGTTTTCTGAATGAAATGAAATTTGGTATGTGAACTTATGCTTGGGAAATGAAATTTGTTTTCGAAAGGCGATTGTGCGGGCCACCTCTTGAGTCCTACGGGAACAAAGTGCCATACAGTCTTTCTGTTTTATGAAAGAGTTTTCAGATTTCAAGAAATTCGATTTTATTACTTGATATGAGTTAATGAGCTATAAAAACCTAAGTAAGATTTTGAAAACTCCGTTTTGAGACAAAAAAGGGCATTGTATAGTGGAATTGTGGGGGCTACCTCTTGAGTCCGATGGGAGCAAAGTGCCACAGAGTCTATGTTACTGTGGGGGTCACCTCTTGAGTTTTGTGGGAGCAAAGTGACCACGCGGTTCACAAAGACATGCGAACTTGGGGGCCACCTCTTGAGTTCTGTGAGAGCAAAGTGCCACACAGTCTATGTTACTGTGAGGGTCACCTCTTGAGTCTGACGGGAGCAAAGTGCCACGCGGTTCACAAAAACATGAGATCGTAGGGGCCACCTCTTGAGTTCTGTGGGAGCAAAGTGCCACACAATCTATGTTACTGTGGGGGGCTACCTCTTGAGTCCTACAGATGCAAAGTGCCATACGGTCAATGCATTTTTGTCATGTGCGCCTTTGTGGCATATATGAATCCTGCTTTCGGGCATATTTATGATTTCCCTCTATAAGTTAGCCAAGTCTCCATCCGATATGAACTATGCCATATGATTTTGATCCTCCGATATATGTTTTTGCATCAGTTATGCTTTTGAAATATTCTGGAGTTCTATGTGTTTCAATAGATTGTGATGTAACTGAATAGATTTGTTCTTCGAAATTATATTTCTATCAATTATGTTTTATATATACGCCATTTGAAAGCAATGTGATATTTGTAAAGAAACGTATCTCTTGGTTTTATCATGAATTCAATGTGATTTAGCCACCATGATCATTTTAAATGCGTTTCTTACTGGGCTTTTTCCCGAAAGCTCACCCCTCTACCTTTCATATTATTTGTAGTAATCTATAGACGCTATTTGCCGCATACACGACGTAGGCTGGTGGGAAAGAACTACCCTAGGCTACTTTTTGCACACGCAGTCAAGGTATACAATTACATTCTTCTACCAGACACATTTGTACGCACAGACATATATTGGAAATATTTTGTGGGGATGTATTTGTAAGGAAAATGATGTAAACATTATTATTGTGGGATTATAATTTGAGATGACTAGTATTAAATCGAAATAGATGTATTGAATTGTAAAGGTAGATTTGGAAAGTATGCTTGATAGTTGTAGATATCTAAGATTGTCGAAACAATTGATTTGCAGGTGGGTAGGCTCATATGTAAGCCGTTATGCTGCCAAAATTTCTATCAACTATTTAGGTCAAAATATGGAATTTAAATATAATTACGGATTAAGAATTAGGAAAAGTGATTTGATACTGAGCAGGAATGCAACCTAAGTGAATAAGAGAATAAGTGGGTAAATTAAGTTCAAAAAAAAATTTCCCGATTTTCAATGGTCAATGGTCGTTATAATTTAAGTGGTATCAGAGCGAAGATTGTCTAGTACTGTCAGTGTAAAAAATAAGGCTAAAATTACATCCTAATGTTTGTGCTTGTCTGGTAGTAGGTAATGTATACCTAATGAATGTAAGACTTGATCTTTGGAATTACGCGCAGGTATTAGATCACTTACATGATGAGTGGAAGACGTGGACGTCTTCGGAGGCAGGCTCAGCCACCTCCACCTCCTCCACCGGAGCCAGAGAGTCCTAATACTCATATGACTCAATTCGAGTATCGATTAAAGCAGCGCCTCAAGCGAGGCTTGGAATCGATAGCTGCCATGATTGCCCAACATCTAGGGGCAAACGTTTCTGATTCAATTGGCACGGCACCAATTCTTACTCCGGTGCCGACTGCTCCATAAGCACCACCACCTCCTCCTCCGCAAGTTCCTCCAGCATCTATGGCGTCTCAGCCTCTTGTATAGGCCCGGAGGGAGGAGAGGAATATCGGTAGGATGAGGAATTTCCTGGAGATAAAGCCTCCAACATTTAAGAGAAAGAACAGAGATAAGAGTAAGCAGACAGAGTTTGTGAGACAGGACCTTCGAAGGGGCCAGCCTAAGAGAATGAGGACAGACGAGTCTAGGACTAGGGTTGATAGGCCCATAGTTCTTGTACCTGCTCCACAGACTACCAGAGGCTTCCAACAGTACGAGAGATTGTGCACTAGGTGTGGTAGTTTCCATAGAGGTGCGTGTCACTGGTCCACAGGGAGCTGCTTTAGGTGTGGACAGAAGGGACACCTGATTAAAGATTGCCCACAGAAGCAGATTTGACAGCCCCTGAAGCTACCACGACAACCTGAAAGGCAAGAAGCCTATCACTCATGGAAGGGCCTTTGCCTTGGATTGATATTGTAAGACCCGAATTTAATTAATATACGAAAATTAAATAAGAAAAGATGGGGGACGTATGAAGGAAGTCGGGTTAAATTAATCCCGAATACGTGTAAGGGCAAAACGGTCAAAAGATCGAAAGCCGGAGTAAATTCGATGAGAAAAATTAATTAAAAATATGGATTTGAGAAATCTTGGTCAATAAAGATGAAATAAATTTATTTTGGGTTAAATTGATCAAGATATTAATTTATTGGAATTAATCGGGATTAATTGGAATTTTTAGTTCGGAAAAATAATCCCGAAAATAATCGAAAAATATACCGAAAAGTCACCCGGGACAATATCCTGAAAATACGGAGAAATTATACCCGAAAAAGAGGTTAAAATTTAATAAATAAATTAAATAAAAATTAAATTAATTGAATAAGAATAAAATAATAATTTTAAGTGATATTTTGGGTATTTTAATGTATTTTAATGAATAGTAAAATAATTAAAATAAATAAAAATAATAATAATAAAAATGATAAAACAAAAAGGAAAAAAAAAAAAAAGAGAAGAGAGAGAAGAAACCATCGGGGAGAGAGAAAGAAGCAGAGAAGCCGAAAACGAAGCAAACGGAGGCAGAAGGCCCGACCACCGTCCGGCGGCCAACGGCCCGGCCAAGGGCCGGAAAAGAAAGAGGGGAGGCCGGTGATCTTAATGGCACCGGCGGTGCAGCCCACCGACGCCGGAGGAAGCCGATCGGAGGAGAGAAAAGCCGTGGGAAAGAGAGGGTCACCGGCGGCGAACGGCGGCGACCCAGCCTGAACCAAGGCCCGATTTTGAGAGCCCAGGCGACGGCGGTGCTTTTGAGACCGGTGGCAGCCGACGAGACGGCCGGAATCGGCGGCGACGGCCAAGAGGGGAAAACGGGTCCGACGGCCGAGAGGGAGAAGTGCCGGACCGGCGGCGTTCCGGCGAGCTTGACCCAAACCGAGGCCAGAATCGTGATGCGGACGACCCAGCGGAGCGTTTGGCGGTGGAAGCCGGCAGAGAATCGGCCGGCAAGGTGGCGAACCGGCGGTGAACCGGTCGAACCGGGGTGAACCGGCGGTCTGAACCGGTCCGAACCGGACTGAACCGGTTCAGCCAAAAAGAGGGGAAAAAAGGGAGAAAAAGGGAAAAGGAAAAAGAGGAAAAAATTGGGGAAAATTCCGGTGATGCAATCGAGCTTCGGGTAAGTCGATAAGCGGTCAAATTGACCGATTTAAATTTGGAATATTTTATTTAATTAATTTTGGGCTGAGAACTTACCCGGAAAAATTATGGAATTGTGTAGCTCGACGATTGGCATCCACCGAGGGCTCGAGACAGCCTCGATTTGCGGACTAGCATGGAATCTCGGGTAAGTGACCCCTATTTACGACAATTTCTTCGTTATGCGTGATATTGATTAAATTTACGCATAAATTGAATTAATTTATGAAAATTTAGATTAATTGTCGTAAATATTAAATTTAGCTATTCGAGAATTAGAACGAGGCTCAATAAATTATTGATGGGCCCAATGAGCCCAATAGGCCTCGATAAAGAGAAAATTAAGTGAAAAACGGGCTTAAGGCCGATTAAGGCCCATTAAGGTGCAATCGGGCCCAATAGGGGTAAACGGGCCCAATGATTTAAATTAAGCCCAGAAAAGATTAAGTACAATTAAATCATAATATCTGACCTGAGGAATATTAATACGCAGTTCCGGGCATTGGATTGGAAACATATCGGACTGCGCGATGGGACTACATTGGAAAAGAGAAAGGTCAGACTCGACGAGAATCGAGGTAAGGGAATTCTGCGGACTGCTAGAGGTAACAGTACGCAAATTTTAAATTCATATGCAGTCCTTTAAAATATCCTGAAGGGTCTAGAGGTCAAATAATAATTTTAGTGCCCCGAATGGGCAAATTACTAAAATACCCTTGTTAAGGGTAAAATTCTAAAAATCTAGGAAAAATTGGGAGGAGTAAGGACAAGAGGTTCCTGCTCGTTCTGGAGATATTTCAACGCATGCATGAGTAGGCTGGCTCGCCTTGAAAGAAAGTGCACCGCATTGCATACTTTCAACGTGAAATTGATTTGAAAACTGTTTTGAGTAAATAGAGCCGCCTACGTGTTTTATTGACATATGACGTGCTAGAGCTCAGCTCGCACGGTAAATTTCGATTTGTGTGATGCATGCATTAGTGCTGGAGCGAGAGCTCGCACTAGAGTTTTACATGCATAGGTGCTAGAGTATAACTCGCACCAGATTTCACATGCTCTTTCGTGACACGGTGCTAGAGTCTGACTCGCACCATATTTTTACATGATTTTCGAGACAGAGTGCTGGAGTTTAACCCGCACCAGTATTTATAAAATTTTCATGTGATTTATAATATACAGAGTGCTGAGCTTAGCTCGCACTAGTTTTACCGGATTTGTGGAGTACCGCTGTCTGCCCTTGGAGTCAGCCAAAAGGCCCAACAGGCTCAAGAGACCTCTTAGGTGGGGTGAGAGTGAGGGATGAGGTTGGCGGCCTTGTGGGGATGTAAGCGGGCTCTGCCAGTTGACGTGTTTTGATGAGAGTGCTGAGCATCGCTCACACAGATTTTATGAGAACATGCGATGAGCCGTGCTTGGAGCATCGGGTAGACTGTGTGTCACCGATTTAATAGGCTCGCACGTGCGTTTTGAGACATGGCATGAGTATTGAGAAACAAACCTCTGTGGGAAGCAGGCCAATTGGGCCGGAGTACCTAGAGATATTACATGGGTTCATGGAGTACGATGTACCGTGCAAGTAGCATGGAGTACGATGTACCGTGTTGTATCTTCGGATACGGCATCTCCGGATGCAGCATCTTCGGATGCCGGGGATCGGATAAGACTGACGGGATGGACTGACCCACCTCCCGGGCGGTTCCCGATCATGGTGAGAACCCGCACACTAGGATCCGTGTAGCTGAGGAACTCACGAGGACAGATGTGGCCAGAGGCCTAGTTATTTACCTATATACAGACGTTGCCTAGTCTCGCATGTTGATGATTTCTATGATGATTTAAACTGGGTTTTAAAACTAAATTGCATGATGGTATTTCCATGCTTTTCAAAACCCACGTGTGATGTAAATGTTTTCATGATTTTGTGTGAGTCAGGATCACCCGCAGGAGGGGTCGAGTCCTGACTTTATTGTCAAAATCTTAATTGAGAAAGAAATGATTTATGATAATTGCATGTTGATTTTTCGTGCAAATGTATTTTACATATCATCATAATGCATAGCATTGTTTTAAAATGTGTGGAGAAAGGGTGGTTTATGCATGGCACTACGTTCATGTAGGTAGTATGGTTACCTACTTGTTCGTAGGATTGCCTTACTGAGCTTGATGTGCTCACCCCTTTCATTTTCTCCCACAGATGATCTCCAGTTGAAGTTGAGGCGACTCAGTACTGCATTCCGGATATCCGCTGCTGCCCATCAACATAAGGTATATACACTTGTACTTATTGTATCTACATAAGCATAGCACAGTAACATGATTGTAAGTAACTTTAGGGGATGTATAAATAATATAACAATTATAAATGACTGGAGAAGAAATAAGTACTAGGGTAGATGTATGGTGGGACTGGCATTGACGCACAGCCCAATTAGTAGTGGAGTGTTGGTCACGATTCGAGGACAGGTAAGAATTAAGTAAGAAAATAAACAAAAACGCGAAAAAATTCACTCTGATTTTTGGATAGTTGGGTCGTGACAATTATTTTGGTATCAGAGCGTAATTGGTCTGATGTGTGTCAGTGTCAGAAGTTAAGAAATTACATCCCCGTGTTACTGTGCTTAGTTAGATACAATAGTGTATATCGAGATGGGCTTGACTAAGAAATGGTTGAGAATGCAGGAATGCCTAATATGAGTCGCGCTAAATGAGATAGTGCACGAGGCAGAGGTCGTAGAGGTAGACCTGAGTCTGCTAAGTCGTGCTGAGTTTGGCTATGAAAATCAGTATGAGATTGAAATAGAGGCGAATGTTGAGCATGCCTCACAGAGTCCGACAGAGAGATCGGACAGTATTGAGACACGCTTCGCGAGATTGGAGCGGAGTGTGGAGATTATTTTGAGGAGCTAATTACTCAGATTATGTACGAGATCAGAGGGCGCAGCGGAGCATTGGTGAAAACCCGCTCGACCCATCTTAAGAGCTGATATGAGAAATGATTATGGATGTATTCCGGTGACAGGATATCCTGGACATGATTTAAAGGAAATTTTGGATTAAAGTCCTTGCTCTGACCCAGAGGATTTAATTTATTGACGAGTATGGAGACTCGATTATATTCTGGGCAGATATTACCTCGACACTATGAAAAGTGACAGTCGAGATGTCTAAAAGTTTATGGAAGGGCTCAGATTTTCAATTAGAGTCCGATTGGCCCGTGAGATATTACCTATACCGAGGCAGTGCACAGATTTACAGTTGGGTAAATAAGAACATGAATTGCACGCCTCTGAGACTTGGAAAGGTAGTGAGGGCCGAGATAGAGACAGAAAGAAAAGCGAGAAATGACAAGGATGTCAAAAATGGGAAAATTGGTAATTGGTAAAAGATCTGATGTAACGAGTTATGGGCTAAGATAATTGGTAAGGCCCTAGTGCATCTAATTTTGGGCACTCTTGTGGGCATTGTGATTGGAGGACCCCGACCTGCTACGAAGCAGAGTAGCAGTGTCATTACTGTGGAATGTGTGGTGGATACCACAGAAGGAGCGTCTATACCTACACGGTATTGATGAAAATGGTCGTTAAGTGTGGTATGATGGACCATTGATTTTGATTACACAGAGTTGGGCGAAATCGCCCCACAAAAAAGTAAAGAGACAGAGAAAAATTTCGTTGTTATAGCTGAAAACGAAAAGGGAGGCCATAGCCGAAGAGAAAAAAGGAAAGTAGGCTATTGGACGAAGGCGAGTGGATGTCTTGGACCAGGATGCTATTGATGTTTCATGGATGTGGTGTAAGATACCACACTTGTTATGAATAATAAAGTACATATGTTTATTGATCCTGGTGCCACATATTTATTCATACCGCCTTCATTCGCATATAAGTGAGTAAAAGGCATGAATGCCTACATCATTGGGCAATACTGATAAATGAGTACCCCAATAGAGGAGGATTAATTAACGGAATATGGATATTGAGATTTTCAGTCGAAAATAGGGGTGCAACAGTTAAAATTAAAGGAGTAAAGGATGTACTTACGGAATAAATAATGACGAGAGTTTCATTATAATTGATACACTAAGGAGATAATCTTTAAGATAAGATGTATTGGAGTAAGAGATATATGCTAGGTAAGGAATACCCTTAATATGCGAAGTAATTGGGATTAAGCAATTAGTAAGGAATATAAATTATAACTAAGGATAAAGATGGGTATAACCATAACCAGTAGTTGTGGTTAAGTCTGAAGGTTAATAAAGGTATTTCAAAATACCTCCCCGCCTGAAGACTTGACAGCGTCTAAAAATATATATATATATCCTATAACGTGAAACCGATCGTCGTAATAAATACCTTTAGCATTAGGATACCTTTACTAAGACGATAAGAATATTAAAAAAAACTCGAAAAATCATAAAGGTTAACATAGTAGAACTTAATAAGAGCCGTTAAGATAAGAAAAGGAAATGACGCAGGTTAGTACCTGGAAACGTAAACGACTTTGAAGGATCTTATACGCTTATGCGTAAATAAGTCAAGGATTGGACCGAATCGTAATCAGCAGTATCGGTCATATGCTGGGTGTAGTTAAAGCCTAGGGCGAATTATAAGCAACAATTGGAAGATAGCTTTTACAGATGGATTATTGCGAGATTTAAAATGGTATACCCTGTTGACACGTTTAACTAAGAAAACGTGATCTTGGAATAAGATGATAAATAAGATGATAGATGTGACGTGAATTTGGCGTGATGAAGTATGAACTGACCACCATGATTAATTTCACCATGCCCAACAGCTCAAGAGGTTTTTCAGTGAGTATGAATGCCTCAAAGTTATGATGGAGCTGTGTATTGATGTATAATGGGAAGATAGTCAATTTTGGAGTCAGACAACTCTTCGATCACGAAATAAACTATCTGACCCATGATTTAAAGTTGGCAACAGTATTTGTACCGAGGATATGGTACTATTATGTACAGGGTGAGGAATTATGGATATGCACTGATCATAGAGCCCGAGTATCTGTTTTCACAGAAAGGGGCGAATATGAAAATACATATTGGGTTAGAGCTTCTGAGAGATTTTGATTTATGAGAATTGTACCACCCAAGAAAGGCGAATGTGATGACTGATGCCTTGAGCAGAAAGAGCCTCGGGATGGTACCACATATGATGGTCAGGGAGCGTGAGCTGCTAGATGCAGTTGTGGACCTCAGTATTGATGTGATCCCTTCTGAGGATGACAGTGATTGTGTGACAGCTAGCCTGATGACTAGTACCGGATGAGAGTGCCCGGATTTGCCAGGCTTAGCGTGATGATCGACCGGATGTCGATAGTTTGGGTCTGATTCAGAAGGGTACAGTGATAGAGTTCACAGTGGGTGATAATGAGTTACTGAGGATTCAGAGACAGTATGAGTGCTCCCCAGGACCACAGTTGATGAGATAGTGATATTGTCAGAAGCTCACTCTTCGGGATATACAGTGTATGCGGAAGGTAATAATAATATATATTAAAATCTCAAAAGGGGTATGGGTGGTCAGATGTGAAAAGAGATATTGGTGGAGATTGTAGAAAAGTGCCTAGTGTGTCAGCAGAGTAAGGTAGAGTATTAAAAGTCTGCAGAGTTATTGCAGCACCTACCTATATCGACACGGCACGAAAAACGAGAGTAAGTCTCCATGAATGTCGTGATGGGTTATAGGAGACCCGGATAAATCAGGAGACTAGTTGGATGGTAGTCGATAGAGTGACTAAGTCCACCCACCTTCTGGTTATGAACTCCCCAGATACTCAGAGTGTGTATGAGGATTCAGGTATAAGAAAGATTGTGGAACATTAAGTAGCGTTCCAGTGAGCATGGTATCATATAGGGATTCCCGCTCCACTTCCTACCTCAGGGAATATTTTTAGGAAGCTATGGGAACCCGACTGAGTATTAGCACAGCTTTACATCCTCAGACAGATGGTCAGTCAGGGAGGACTGTACAAGTTTTGGAGGATCCGATGAAAGCGTGTGCCATTGATTTTATAAGCTCCTGGAATGATCAGTTGATTTCTAATTGAAGTCGCCAATAACGACAATTGGCAATTGAGTATCGGGATAACGAGATATGAGGCAGTGTATAGCTGTAGGGGCTGTTCCCCAAATTGGATAAGAAAGAGTGGGTGACAGGTAGAAATTATTTCTGACTTTGGATAATAAGTCTCTGAGGATGTTTAGTTAAGGATGAGAGATTAAGAACACCTCAGAACAGATAGAAAAATATTGGAATTCACCCTTGGTGAATTATTATGGTTGAAAGTTACACGTCCTAAGAGAATAAGGACATAGCGGAACTTTTGGAAGAAGTAAATTGAGTTGAGCTGGATCGAATTCTTGAGAGATTGGACAAGTGGGAGATAAGACCTGTAGGTTGTTGTTAATCACTTGGATTAACAGGCACCCACAATGTGTCTCAGCTTTTGATGCTTCGGTACTACTATCCAGATCCAGCAGAGGTGATAGGATATGAACTCCAAAAGTTCAGTTTAATGAAATTATAAGTATATCGAGAAGTTGATTTTGGCATTAAACAGGAAAGAGAAAGTATTGAGGTTTAAGATGATCTCCCTAATTAAAGTCCTTTGGTAGTAATACACTCCGGAGAAGATTACATAAGAATTTAAGAGTATGATACGATCGATGTACCCGGAGTTGTATATGGACTCATATGACTTGGTTCTAATTTGGAGGACCAAATTCTTTAAGTGGGGGAGAGTTGTAAGACCCGAATTTAATTAATATACGAAAATTAAATAAGAAAAGATGGGGGACGTATGAAGGAAGTCGGGTTAAATTAATCCCGAATACGTGTAAGGGCAAAACGGTCAAAAGATCGAAAGCCGGAGTAAATTCGATGAGAAAAATTAATTAAAAATATGGATTTGAGAAATCTTGGTCAATAAAGATGAAATAAATTTATTTTGGGTTAAATTGATCAAGATATTAATTTATTGGAATTAATCGGGATTAATTGGAATTTTTAGTTCGGAAAAATAATCCCGAAAATAATCGAAAAATATACCGAAAAGTCACCCGGGACAATATCCTGAAAATACGGAGAAATTATACCCGAAAAAGAGGTTAAAATTTAATAAATAAATTAAATAAAAATTAAATTAATTGAATAAGAATAAAATAATAATTTTAAGTGATATTTTGGGTATTTTAATGTATTTTAATGAATAGTAAAATAATTAAAATAAATAAAAATAATAATAATAAAAATGATAAAACAAAAAGAAAAAAAAAAAGAGAAGAGAGAGAAGAAACCATCGGGGAGAGAGAAAGAAGCAGAGAAGCCGAAAACGAAGCAAACGGAGGCAGAAGGCCCGACCACCGTCCGGCGGCCAACGGCCCGGCCAAGGGCCGGAAAAGAAAGAGGGGAGGCCGGTGATCTTAATGGCACCGGCGGTGCAGCCCACCGACGCCGGAGGAAGCCGATCGGAGGAGAGAAAAGCCGTGGGAAAGAGAGGGTCACCGGCGGCGAACGGCGGCGACCCAGCCTGAACCAAGGCCCGATTTTGAGAGCCCAGGCGACGGCGGTGCTTTTGAGACCGGTGGCAGCCGACGAGACGGCCGGAATCGGCGGCGACGGCCAAGAGGGGAAAACGGGTCCGACGGCCGAGAGGGAGAAGTGCCGGACCGGCGGCGTTCCGGCGAGCTTGACCCAAACCGAGGCCAGAATCGTGATGCGGACGACCCAGCGGAGCGTTTGGCGGTGGAAGCCGGCAGAGAACCGGCCGGCAAGGTGGCGAACCGGCGGTGAACCGGTCGAACCGGGGTGAACCGGCGGTCTGAACCGGTCCGAACCGGACTGAACCGGTTCAGCCAAAAAGAGGGGAAAAAAGGGAGAAAAAGGGAAAAGGAAAAAGAGGAAAAAATTGGGGAAAATTTCGGTGATGCAATCGAGCTTCGGGTAAGTCGATAAGCGGTCAAATTGACCGATTTAAATTTGGAATATTTTATTTAATTAATTTTGGGCTGAGAACTTACCCGGAAAAATTATGGAATTGTGTAGCTCGACGATTGGCATCCACCGAGGGCTCGAGACAGCCTCGATTTGCGGACTAGCATGGAATCTCGGGTAAGTGACCCCTATTTACGACAATTTCTTCGTTATGCGTGATATTGATTAAATTTACGCATAAATTGAATTAATTTATGAAAATTTAGATTAATTGTCGTAAATATTAAATTTAGCTATTCGAGAATTAGAACGAGGCTCAATAAATTATTGATGGGCCCAATGAGCCCAATAGGCCTCGATAAAGAGAAAATTAAGTGAAAAAACGGGCTTAAGGCCGATTAAGGCCCATTAAGGTGCAATCGGGCCCAATAGGGGTAAACGGGCCCAATGATTTAAATTAAGCCCAGAAAAGATTAAGTACAATTAAATCATAATATCTGACCTGAGGAATATTAATACGCAGTTCCGGGCATTGGATTGGAAACATATCGGACTGCGCGATGGGACTACATTGGAAAAGAGAAAGGTCAAACTCGACGAGAATCGAGGTAAGGGAATTCTGCGGACTGCTAGAGGTAACAGTACGCAAATTTTAAATTCATATGCAGTCCTTTAAAATATCCTGAAGGGTCTAGAGGTCAAATAATAATTTTAGTGCCCCGAATGGGCAAATTACTAAAATACCCTTGTTAAGGGTAAAATTCTAAAAATCTAGGAAAAATTGGGAGGAGCAAGGACAAGAGGTTCCTGCTCGTTCTGGAGATATTTCAACGCATGCATGAGTAGGCTGGCTCGCCTTGAAAGAAAGTGCACCGCATTGCATACTTTCAACGTGAAATTGATTTGAAAACTGTTTTGAGTAAATAGAGCCGCCTACGTGTTTTATTGACATATGACGTGCTAGAGCTCAGCTCGCACGGTAAATTTCGATTTGTGTGATGCATGCATTAGTGCTGGAGCGAGAGCTCGCACTAGAGTTTTACATGCATAGGTGCTAGAGTATAACTCGCACCAGATTTCACATGCTCTTTCGTGACACGGTGCTAGAGTCTGACTCGCACCATATTTTTACATGATTTTCGAGACAGAGTGCTGGAGTTTAACCCGCACCAGTATTTATAAAATTTTCATGTGATTTATAATATACAGAGTGCTGAGCTTAGCTCGCACTAGTTTTACCGGATTTGTGGAGTACCGCTGTCTGCCCTTGGAGTCAGCCAAAAGGCCCAACAGGCTCAAGAGACCTCTTAGGTGGGGTGAGAGTGAGGGATGAGGTTGGCGGCCTTGTGGGGATGTAAGCGGGCTCTGCCAGTTGACGTGTTTTGATGAGAGTGCTGAGCATCGCTCACACAGATTTTATGAGAACATGCGTTGAGCCGTGCTTGGAGCATCGGGTAGACTGTGTGTCACCGGTTTAATAGGCTCGCACGTGCGTTTTGAGACATGGCATGAGTATTGAGAAACAAACCTCTGTGGGAAGCAGGCCAATTGGGCCGGAGTACCTAGAGATATTACATGGGTTCATGGAGTACGATGTGCCGTGCAAGTAGCATGGAGTACGTTGTACCGTGTTGTATCTTCGGATACGGCATCTCCGGATGCAGCATCTTCGGATGCCGGGGATCGGATAAGACTGACGGGATGGACTGACCCACCTCCCGGGCGGTTCCCGATCATGGTGAGAACCCGCACACTAGGATCCGTGTAGCTGAGGAACTCACGAGGACAGATGTGGCCATAGTCCTAGTTATTTACCTATATACAGACGTTGCCTAGTCTCGCATGTTGATGATTTCTATGATGATTTAAACTGGGTTTTAAAACTAAATTGCATGATGGTATTTCCATGCTTTTCAAAACCCACGTGTGATGTAAATGTTTTCATGATTTTGTGTGAGTCAGGATCACCCGCAGGAGGGGTCGAGTCCTGACTTTATTGTCAAAATCTTAATTGAGAAAGAAATGATTTATGATAATTGCATGTTGATTTTTCGTGCAAATGTATTTTACATATCATCATAATGCATAGCATTGTTTTAAAATGTGTGGAGAAAGGGTGGTTTATGCATGGCACTACGTTCATGTAGGTAGTATGGTTACCTACTTGTTCGTAGGATTGCCTTACTGAGCTTGATGTGCTCACCCCTTTCATTTTCTCCCACAGATGATCTCCAGTTGAAGTTGAGGCGACTCAGTACTGCATTCCGGATATCCGCTGCTGCCCATCAACATAAGGTATATACACTTGTACTTATTGTATCTACATAAGCATAGCACAGTAACATGATTGTAAGTAACTTTAGGGGATGTATAAATAATATAACAATTATAAATGACTGGAGAAGAAATAAGTACTAGGGTAGATGTATGGTGGGACTGGCATTGACGCACAGCCCAATTAGTAGTGGAGTGTTGGTCACGATTCGAGGACAGGTAAGAATTAAGTAAGAAAATAAACAAAAACGCGAAAAAATTCACTCTGATTTTTGGATAGTTGGGTCGTGACAGATATAGTGTGTAAGGATTGTGAAATCAAGGTGGGAGATAGGATCATATTAGCAGATCTAATCCGATTAAGCATGTATGGCTTTGAGGTAATTTTGAGTATGGATTGGCTAGCCACCAACCGTGTAAGTTTAGATTGTTACACTAAGACTGCAACCTTCTCCTTACCTAGTAAGTTTAATGTATGCTTTGCAGTTAAGGAATAAAGTGTATGATTTTGACTATTGATAAAAGTTTTTTATGAACGTATTGATGTGGAAGTTATATTGCATTCATCTCCGATACTAGTCAGGAATGTCCAAGTATTCAAGACAATACCAGTGGTATGCGAGTTCTCGGATGTATTTTCCTGGTGAACTACCGAGACTACATCAGGAGAAAAAAAACTGGAGTTCACTATGGATTTGGCTCCAAATGTGCAGCCTATCTCGAAGTCTCCCTACCGAATGGACTTTATAGATCTTGAGGAATAAAGAAAAATGAGTTGCAAGAACTGTTAGATAAAGGGAGTTTAGAAACTCATAGGATATATTGGGATATTTAGTCAAGCTAAGATGACTCCATTTGAAATTATTTTGAGGAAGCAGTGCGCAAGGCGCAATTATGATGATATGAATTGTATATTTCTAAAGTCACTAAGAAATCTACAAGGGAAATAGTGACAATGAAAGAACACAGTCACTATACTGGAAGAATGAATCAGGGAACTAACGGTATAAATAAGACTCTAAAGGTCGCACTGCTTACATGATTGATAAAGACGTGGCATGTTCGGAGTATAGAAACATCCCTGTAAACAGGGAAAGTTTTCTGACACATGATCAAATGATTTATCAAGTTAACCCTAAACTAAAAGGAGAAGTTCTAGAATTAATTTAGCAGGTGGTATCGAATTAATTACTCAACCACTGTACTGAGTGACCTTGCTTGGATTAGAAACGTTGAAAGAGCAACTATAAGAACTACATGAAAGGGAGATTTTTCGGACCCAGTGACCCACTTTGGAGTGTTCTGGTGTTAAATTTTAAGGAGACTCGGAGTCTCTTGGGTCACAATGTATTAAGAATGGGCGTAAGTAGGATTACAAGAACCCGAAAGGGGCATGATACAATCTGGGTGATCGTAGACAGATGGACTCGAATGAATTTGGAGGACCAAATTCTTTTAAGGTGGGGAGAATGTAAACCCCACAAATTTTCTACGTTTAATTAGATTATATAAAAATGGAAATAATATATTTTAATGGAGGTGTGAATATTCGTTGTAGGGCTCAAGGACTATAAGAACCGGGAAGTCCGTGGATGACAAGGAAAATCGAAGGTACAAGAAGTGATGAAGCAAATGCAAGCATGGAGGGATCGAAAATAAATGTGATGTAAAAACTTATATCGGGATTTATGAGGAATGATGAAATATCAATAATACTTAATTTTCGAGACAATGAAAATTTCATGGAAGGCATGAATATTGTCATTAGGTGATTTTATAATAAAAAGAAAAAAGAAAGAAAGAAAGTGTATATGTATATATATATATATATATATATATATATATATATATATATATATACATAGGTATAATATATATATACTAGACAAATTTAAAATGGATGAATGATGATATATATATATATATATATATAACAAATATATATATATATTGTAATGTATAATGTATAAGATATTTAAAATAAACAAGAAACAAAACAAATAAACAAAAAATAATAAAAATAAATAAATAACAATGATAATAAACATACATTAATAAACTATTTATGAGTTGGTATAAAATATAATATATATATATATAATATAATATTAAAGTATATATATATAATATGGTGTACGGATTGGCTTCAAAAAGAAGCCAATCCCGCACCTGGAAATGCAAAGGAGATAGGAGGCTAAATTGAAAAGAAACAGAGGCATTGGCTAGGCGGGAAACGAAGAAGAACAGAAAGGAGGAAGGCTGTTGGCCGAGAGAGGGAGAAAGGAAAGGAAGGGAAAGAGAAGGAAGAAAAGAAAACCAAGGAAAGAAGGGGGTTGGCCGAGAGAGGAAGAAGGAAAGAAAGGAAAAGATAAGAGAAAAGAGAAGAGGGGGAAGAAGGGAAGAGGAGAAAGACTAGCTGGTCGGAGATTGAGGCAAACCGATTGGGGAGAAGGAGAAGGTAGACCGTTGGGTAGGAAGCAAAAACTGAGGAAAACCTACGTGAAGTCTGGAACAAGACTAAACCAGTGAAGCCGTGAAGTAGGAGCAGTCCCTGGAACGTGAAACAGAGCAGGAGAGTTGCTGCTGGAAGGAGAATCGAGAGGTTGGAAGAAAAACTGGACAAACTAATGTTGAAGGGGGGAAGACCGAATGGAAGAGCTGACCGAGGCAAGGGAGAAGAATTTGAAGGAGACCAAGGTTGGAAAAGAATTTGAAACAGAACCGAAGCTGAAACAGAGACCAAACTGAAGCTGTGGCAGGGACTGCCAATGGTTAGAGGGTGCTGGAAACAGAAGCTCCTTGTGAAGAAAGTGAAGTAGGCCATGCAAGGAGGAAGAGAGACCCCTGAAACTAGTGGCTGGATTATAGCAGAAGACGTGTGAAACAAGAGTGAAGCAGCAGACACTTGCTGCTGTAAAACTGAGGAGAGACAAATGAGTTGTTTTTCCCTTTTCCCTTTCGTTGTAGGAGCTAACCCAAACTAAAAGGGAGCAATGAAGGGCTTCATTGGCAACGACAACGTGTACACTTGGGATTAAAAAAATTCGAGGGCTACACGGTCTTGGTGATGGAAGGAAATTTTGGAGTGAGTTTCGGTTCTAAGGATCTTCAAAGGTGATCGTAGAAGGAATTAAAGGAGTTACAAGAAGACGTCACCACTCGAATTCAAAAATTTCGATAAATCGAGGTAAGGGGTGTAATTTAAGATGGTAATGGTATCCCTACCCTTAGACTCCGATTTATTTATGTGTTTTCGTGCCTTCTCGTGCAACCCTTGATTGTAAAACAAAACCGACACCTAATAAGCCCAAGATTTATTTGATCATGTTTTCGAGATAAAGAAATGCTATATGAAAATTAAATGCATAGTTTCAAACATGATTTCTGAATAAATGTCATGGTTTCGACTTATGTATGATTGATTTCATGTTTTCTGAATGAAATGAAATTTGGTATGTGAACTTATGCTTGAGAAATGAAATTTGTTTTCGAAAGGCGATTGTGGGTGCCACCTCTTGAGTCCTACGGGAACAAAGTGCCACACAGTCTTTCTGTTTTATGAAAGAGTTTTTAGATTTCAAGAAATTCGATTTTATTACTCGATATGAGTTAATGAGCTATAAAAACCCAAGTAAGATTTTGAAAACTTTGTTTTGAGACAAAAAGGACATTGTATAGTGGAATTATGGGGGCTACCTCTTGAGTCCGACGGGAGCAAAGTGCCACACAATTTCCATAATGACATGTGAACGTGGGGGCTACTTCTTGAGTCCGACGGGAGCAAAGTGCCACACAGTCTATGTTACTGTGGGTGTCACCTCTTGAGTTCTGTAGGAGCAAAGTGTCACACGGTTCATAAAGACATGCGAACGTAGGGGCCACCTCTTGAGTTCTGTGGGAGCAAAGTGCCACACAGTCTATGTTACTGTGGGGGTCACCTCTTGAGTCCGACGGGAGCAAAGTACCATGCGGTTCACAAAGACATGAGATGGGGGGCACCTCTTGAGTTCTGTGGAAGCAAAGTGCCACACAGTCTATGTTACTGTGGGGGGCTACCTCTTGAGTCCTACAGATGCAAAGTGCCATACGGTCAATGCATTTTTGTCATGCGCGCCTTTGTGGCATATATGAATCCTGCCTTCGGGCATATTTTAAGATTTCCCTCTATAAGTTAGCCAAGTCTCCATCCGATATGAACCATGTTATATGATTTTGATCCTCCGATATATGTTTTTGCATCAGTTATGCTTTTAAAGTTCTATCGTTTTTGAAATATTCTGGAGTTTTGTGTGTTTCGATAGATTGTGATGTAACTGAACAGATTTGTTCTTCGAAATTATATTTCTATCAATTATGTTTTATATATACGCCATTTGAAAGCTGTGTGATATTTGTAAAGAAACGTATCTCTTGGTTTTATCATACATTCAATGTGATTTAGCCACCATGATCATTTTAAATGCGTTTCTTACTGGGCTTTTTTCCGAAAGCTCACCCCTCTACCTTTCAGATTATTTGCAGTAATCTATAGACGCTATTTACCGCGTACACGACGTAGGCTGGTGGGAAAGAACTACCCTAGGCACTTTTTGTACACGTAGTCAAGGTATACAATTACATTCCTCTACCAGACACATTTGTACGCACAGACATATATTGGGAATATTTTGTGGGGATGTAATTTGTAAGGAAAAGGATGTAAATATTATTATTGTGGGATTATAATTTGAGATGACTAGTATTAAATCGAAATAGATGTATTGAATTGTAAAGGTGGATTTGGAAAGTATGCTTGATAGTTGTGGATATCTAGGATTGTTGAAACAATTGATTTGCAGGTGGGTAAGCTCATATGTAAGTCATTATGCTGCCAAAATTTCTATCGACCATATAGGTCAAAATATGGAATTTAAATATAATTACGGATTAAGAATTAGGAAAAGTGATTTAACACTGAGAAGGAATGCAACCTAAGTGAATAAGGGAATAAGTGGGTAAATTAAGTTCAAAAAAAAAATTCCCCAGTTTTCAAGGGTCAAGGGTCGTTACAGGTATGTGCAAGCCTGAAGCCACAAGGAGTTATCGAATAGCAAATCAAAATGCGAGCTTTCCCATTCTCACTAGCTGATAGAGCAAAAGATTGGTTGTTCTATTTACCTACTGGTTCTATAACCACGTAGACTAAAATGGTGAGACTATTTTTGGACAAATTTTTCCCTGCTTCAAGAGCTGCCAGCATTAAAAGAGAGATATGTGGAATCAAGCAAAAAGACATTGAGACTCTTTATAAATACTGGGAAAGATTTAAGCAACTCTGTGCAAGTTGTCCTCAACATGAGATTTCTGAACAACTCTTAATTCAATACTTTTATGAAAGATTGTTACGCAGGGAAAGAAGGATGATGGACGTAGCCAATGAAGGTGCGATAGTGAACAAGACTCCTTAGAGAGGCTAGAGATTTGATTTCCACCATGGCTGCTAACTCCCAGCAGTTTGGATTCAGACAAGATATGTCTCATAAGAGAGTAAATGAGGTAAGTACACATTCTCTTGAAAATCAAATAGCTAATCTAACATTTGTTGTTCTACAATTAGCTATAGGAATAGGAAATGTGCAACAAGTTAAAGCATGTGGAATTTGTGCTGTTACTGGCCACCCAACTGACATGTGACCCACACTTCAAGATGAACCTCATGAGCATGTAAATGCAGTTGGAGGATTTTTAGGTCCTCCACAAAGGAATCATGATCCATATTCAAATACTTATAACCCAGGGTGGAGGGACCATCCCAGCTTAAGCTATGGAGCAAGACATCAATTTCAAAGCTTCCAATATAGATAGCATGCTCCACAACAGCATCAGCCATCTTCAGGTTCAAGTATGTCTCTTGAGAAAATTATTGAATTACTTGCAACTAAGACATAACAATTTCAACAAGAAACAAGGACAAGTATCAAGAAGCTTGAAGATCAAATGAGTTAGCTAGCCAATTCTATGAGTAGATTGGAATCTCAAGGAAAATTATCCTCACAAACAGTTATCAACCCCAAACAGAATGTCAGTGCAATGACCTTGAGGAGTGGAATCGAGTTGAAGGAGCCTAGCAAGACAACTCGAAAGCGCATTTTAGAGGAAGAAGCTGAAAAAGAAGTTGCAGTATCCCAGCCACAGCTAGATCACCCTAAGGATCCTAATGGCACGCAACAAAAAGTTTTGGCACTAATTCCTCCTTTTCCTTTTAGATCATCCAAATCCAAAAAGGGGGAGGAGGAAAAAGTGATTTTTGACACCTTTCGTAAAATTGAGGTAAATATCCCTTTACTTGATGCAATTAAACAAGTACCTCGATATGCCAAGTTTCTTAAGGAGTTGTGCACCAACAAAAGAAAATTGAAAGGTAATAAATTTGTAAGCATGTGTGAGAATGTTTCAACTGTCCTCCAGAAAAAAATTACCTTCTAAATGCAAAGATCCAGGTATGTTTACTATCCCTTGTAAGGTAGGTAATGTTAAAATTGAAAGAGCAATGTTAGATCTAGGAGCCTCAATTACTGTTATGCCTTTGTCTATTTATAAATCTTTGAATGTTGGACCATTAAAAGAAACTAATGTGATTATTCAGCTTGTTGATAGGTCTAACATTTATCCTGAAGGTGTTTTAGAGGATGTTTTGGTGCAAGTAAATGGATTGAACTTTCCTACTGATTTTTAGGTGCTTAATATGGAGGATGATGACTCATCTAGATCTTTAATTTTGTTGGGAAGACCTTTCTTAAAAACATCTAGAACCAAAATTGATACGCATGATGGTACACTCACAATGGAATTTGATGGTGAAATCATTAAGTTTAATATCAATGATGACTATGAGAGTTCTAGGATTTACAAGAAAAAAATAAAAGTCCCTCATGATTGTATGGTTTCTAAGAAAATTTTTTATGTTGGTCAGAAAGTTATACTATCTCATTCTAAATTTAAAATATTTCCTAGTAAATTGCATTGAAATTCAAAATTTGGATACAGGTCAGATCTCTAAGGTCAAGGGTCATCACTTAAAGCCTTTTTATGAAGGTTTAAAAGTGCATGAAGTTGAACGAACCAAACTACAATTGAGCATTGTCATGTCTAGCCAAATACTTTAAAGAAAGACGTTTTTTGGGAGTTAACTCAAAATTTCTCTTTATTTTTTGATTCGCAACTATTTTTTCTTAATTTTTGTTGTTTTATTAGTAGTAGATAAGATTTATATTTGTTTTGGGGTTCTTCAAAAAAATAAAAAAAAAAACTTTCCAAAAGAGGTGATTCAATAAGGCGTGCCCACGCCCTATTGAACACCCTTTTCTGCAAAAAAAAAAAAAACAGAAGTAGTGTTTGCATAAGGTGTGGGCACGCCTTATGATTAGAGCTCTACTGAAAAAAAACAGAAGTATTGTTTGCATAAGGCGTGGGCACGCCTTATGACTAGAGCTCTTCTGAAAAAAAAAATCAGAAGATGTGTTTTCATAGGGCGTGCCCATGCCCTATTGATAAACCTCTTCTGCAAAAAATAAATAAATAAATAAATATTTTTTTCTTCTTATTTTTAGGTTTAGGTGTTATTATCTTTTTCCCCATCATAGCTGTCAACTCCTTTCTTCTTGTGCAGCCTGATCCAATAGCCACTGTTGGCATTCCCCTTGATGAGAGGCTTGAAAGAATTGCTCTTAGATTCGAAAGAATGGAATTGAACTAGCTAGCTTTCTGCTAACATATGAGGTTCAATCCACCCTTTCCCCCTCCTTAGTAATCCATGCAATGCTTTACGGTGCTCAATATTTTTCAGGGAAGTTTCCTAATTCTCTTAATCTTTTAAAGTTTATGAGTATCTATTTTGATACATTGGGGACAATATATAGTTTAGGTGTGGGGGAGGGTCTTCAATTATGGTTTTGCCATTTGTTTCGTTTTTCCTTCATTCTTGTTAATTTTTCATGAAAATTTTTGCAAATCCAAAAAAAAATTTGTTCCAAAATTTACATTAGTTATTATCTATGATCTCTTTGAGTTCTAGATTTTTTTCAATTCTTATCCCATAAAAAAATGATTTACTTATGTACAAAATGGTTTTGAATTCTCATTAAAACACTGATTAGTTACTTTTGATTCATTAGATGAAAAAGTATATAGGATCTAGCACACATAACCTTTTTGGTGAGAATTGAATCTATGAGCATTCATTACATCATGCTCCATTTCTTTGTTTGTGTGATTTTCATGCATAGTCGACTATTCTAGAACTTGCTCTCCCATACATGTCTCAATCAACCCCTTTGATGAGTAAGATGCAATAAATCAAATAAGGACATTTAGGTTAAACCCTTTTTCTTGTTATTATACCCTTCTTTTCAAGCCTACCCTAGTTATTATTAATCCCTAGAAAAACCACTTTGAGTCTGGCTTTTTTTTGGATTAAACCACATTACAAGCCATAATAAATCCTTTTTGTTGATTTTTCCGCTCTTTTTGAACCTCAAATTGAAAAATCATATAGACTTATGCACATGAAACTTCAAAATATTTTTGGAAAGATTGCAACATGTTGGAAATTTAGTGTTCCAAGCTATTACTTCCATTGAGTTCTTCTATTTCAAAAAAAAAAGAAAAATGAAAAAAAGAAAAGAAAAAAATGATGAATAAATAAAGAGAAAGAGAAGTGTAATTTTCATTGCTTGGAAGTTAATTTTGAAAATTATGATAGAATTGAAACCATGTCAAGACTTATTTAGATGAATGTGAGGTGATTGAAGCAGTCTTTCGAAATCACTGAGTTGAGTTTTGTGTGAAAAGTTTTGTATGATTCCTTTAATTTCTTTAACCCAAAAATCCCTTTATCATACATTACCTAAGCCACATTACAACCCTTTTAGACCCTTAGATTTTTGCATCCTAATTTATTCATTGGTGGAAGAGATGTGATAAATTTGCAAGCCTATGGTAAGAAATTTTCTACGCAATAACTTGAGAGTTTATTGATATATATATATATATATACCCTATACATTTAGAGTGTGATGAGTGAAATCCAATTGTAAGGGTGTTAGATCCTATGTACTTTATGAACTTTAGAGAATCATTAAGGTGCTTTTCATGTGTGTTATGAGAATTCACTTTAAAAACTTTTCTTTAAAAAAAATATTTTGGATGAGCATAGGAAGAGGATGAAGGTATGATGAGAAGAGATTATGAATTTAGATTATTGTATGCTTGAGGATAAGTAATGTTTAGGTGTGGGGGAATTTCATAGGTTGCATATTAAGCATATTAATTGTCATATTTTCTCGTGATTTAAATTCTTTTATATGCTTAATTTTTGGATTTGACTTATATTTTGTGTTTTATATTGTGGATGAAGGAATAGGAATAAAATGGACTAAAGTTGTAAATTTTGATCAAGTCATGAAATCAAAAGATATCTTGGTGTAAGATGTGGGCACATCGAAGGCAGTGACAAGAATTGCAAGTCAAATATGTGAATTCAAAATCAAGATCCATCACTTGTAGCTGAAGTTGACTTAACCAGTCTAAAGATGACAAGTGGAAGATTTTAATTATTAAGGAAAAGATATGCAATGACTGTCTTTGGCAAGTGGTTGAAAAAGGAAAGAAGATTATTTGTAATCAAACTTAATCAGAGAAGTTTCCTTTGGAAACAGATTTTGAGAATTAGGAGATTCAGCATTTATAGACTAAGAGAATGCTAGAAAAGATCATCATCATCATAGACACACATTATAGAATTCAACTATTTTATTTTTTTTAGGCAATTGAAAACTTCTTTGGGTGTTTTTCTCAACTTATGGCTTGCTAAATTATTTAGTCTAGCCAAAGCATAATTAAATATTTGAGATCTTCAAGAATTGTGAGATCTAATTACTTTTATCTTGTTCTTTTTATATCTTTGCTATTTATATATCTTCTATACTGATTGAAATTATTATTTTGATTGATTGTGCAAAAAAGATCATTTGTTCAATTGTCAGGATAATATATTACTAATTAGAAACTTGAATCCGTAATTTTTTTAGTATTATAATATAAGTGGTAAATAACATAATTGATGAGGTTTTCAATTCTATGTTATGGAGATATATGATCTAGCTTAAATGAACCTACATGTGTGTTTGTTGGTTAGAATTGGTAGTCTCTCTAGTTTTTAATGTTGTTGGTAAATTAAATCTTAAGATCGTATCTAAGGTTGTTTAACTGACAAGAGAAATAATTAGAGATCGTTTCCTGATTATTGAAGAAGTAAAGAATGATAGGTTGTTTGGTCATACCAATAACCATAACCAATTTGGTAAAAATTAAAAGAATTTATCTTTGCATCAAAGATCAATTCCATGAACTAATTCTGAAATTATTCCTACGGCTGGATGTTTTCATCATATTGATTTTCTCCCAACATTTTACATAATGATTTTTCTCTTCTACATTTTAATATATTAATTTTTCTTTTCATTTTCATTATAACAAATCCTCAATTATATTTTCTTTTTAAATCTTTTGCAGAAAAATAAATCAAATCAATCTCTGTGGGAAATGACGTTCCTCATTTATACTACAGTTTTAATTTATTTTTGAGTAGGAATTATTATTGTTAGTCTTGACAGCCACCAATGCTTTAGCTTATTTGGATTGTGACGAGTCAGATTCTTCTGGCGAGGGCACTTCTCTACCAGCCGAGGAGTAGTTTAGTTTTCAATGTTTTCTTGTTACCAATAGTCTTAATTTTTTAAAGGGATTTCCAGTCTTTATCAGTACTAAGAATTTGGATTTATCATATATATTTATATATATATATATATATATATATATATATATATAAATATATACGTAGGAAGTTTCGCTTTTTCTCAGAAGTATGGTATATTTTTATTTTTTATTTATATATATACATATATAAATATTCATATATGTATATATATATTGGCGTTCATTAATTTTGGTATGTGACTCATCTTTCGCATTCTTATCTCAAGCTTTTGCACTATCTCTTTATGACTTATTTCGTGTACTTTTCGCTTCAAGTCCTTGATATGTCTCTTTGTGGCTTACCTCGCATATTTTTCGCTTCAAGTCCCTTTTATTTTGGGTTCTTGGCCGACCTCGGGCATTTTTCGCTTCAAGTCCTTGCACTTTCTCTTTACGGCTTGCCTCGCACATTTTTCGCTTCAAGCCCTTTTTTATTTAGGTACGTCGCTTACGTCGTGTATTTTTCGCTTCAAGCCCTTGCACTTTCTCTTTACGGCTTAGCTCATGCATTTTTCACTTCAAACCCTTTTTTTATTTAGGTGTGTGGCTTACCTCGGGCATTATTTGCTTCAAGCCCTTGCACTTTCTCTTTACGGCTTACCTCGTGCATTTTTGCTTCAAGCCCTTTTTTATTTAGGTGCAGGGCTTATCTCATGCATTTTTCGCTTCAAGCCCTTGCACTTTCTCTTTACGGCTTACCTCGCGCATTTTTCGCTTCAAACCCTTTTTTATTTAGGTGTATAGCTTACCTCGTGCGTTTTTTGCTTCAAGCCCTTGCACTTGAGATAAGTATGACTAAAAACCTTAATAGGCAATAAAATATCAATATCAAATAAATCATAATTCAATAAATGAAATTTCAATCCATAGTTCAACAATGACATTAAATAAATAAAAATTTCACTGCCAGTATGGTTTGAGATGATTGGTATTCCACGTCTTTGCTATCTTCTTGCCTTGTAAACTTTCTAAGGTGCATGTGCTAAGTCTAATTATTCTCTTAACTCTGTAGGGTCCTTCCCAACTTGCTCTAAACTTCTCATTTTCTTTCAAGGCATTGGTGATGGCTGACTTCCGCAACACTAGATCTCCTTCTCGCAAGGGCCTGTCTTTTACGTGGGAGTTGTAATAACGAGCGACTCTTTGTTGGAAGGCAGCTAACAGTATAACAGCAAGATCTTGTTGCTAATCGAGTAAATCTAGGTTCTCTCTTAGGCCTTGGGAATTTACTTCTTGCACATAAGGAATTACTCTTGGCGAGATGGCTCCGACCTCGATTGATATTAAAGCTTCGATTTCGTATAATAAGTTGAACAATGTTTCTCCTATCAATACCCGACTTGTGGTCCTATATGCCCATAAAATACTAGGCAACTCATACACCCAGGCTCCTTTTGCCTTGTCCAGACGAGTCTTAAGGCCGTGAAGTATGTTCCTATTACTGATTTCAGCTTGGCCATTAGCTTGTGGGTACGATACCGAAGATATCCTGAGTTGGATCCTTAGTCCTTCGCAAAAATTTCGAAAGGCATCACAATCAAACTGCTTCCCATAATCAGCATTCAAAATTCTCAAAATTCCAAATCAACAAATTATCTCTTTCCTAACCATTGCTTCAACATTTTTCTCTGTAATCGAGGCTAACGGCTCTGCTTCTGTCCATTTAGTAAAATAATTTGTTGCTACTAACATGTACTTCCTTTGACTCATGGCTACTAGGAACGGTCTGAGTATATCCAAACCCCACTAAGTGAACGGAGTAGGTTGGAATGTGCTTTGAAGGGCCGACATTGGGACAATCATTAAGGGGGTAAACCTTTGACACTTATCACACCTTCGCACTTTATCAAGTGCATCTTGCTTAAGTGTGGGCCAATAGAATCCTGCTCTGAGTATTTTTGCTACTAAAGCTTAGGCTCTTAAATGCTCTCCATATATCCCCTCATGAACCTCTACCAATGTGTAGTTGGCTTGTTCTGGGCCTAAACATTTTCAACAGTGGCATTGTATATCCCTTTTATAGACCTTTCTGTTCACCAAAGTGAATTTCGCACTTTGAATTTTCATTCTCCAAGCAACTTCTTTATCATCAAGAAGTGTTCCCTCCATTAAATATTGCTTAATAAGCGTCCTCTAGTTAGTATCGACTTCAATTTCTAGCACTCCTTCTTCTATGCTTGGTTTCACCAACCTTTCTACCTTCACAGACCTTCCAACAGCTTCGTTAGAGGATGCTAACTTAGATAAGGCATCAGCATGACTATTTTTAGATCGATCGATTTGAGTTAGATGGAAATTATCAAATGATCAAGCTAACCACTGGACCTTCTCCAAGTACGGAATGAGGGTAGATTCCTGAACTTCATACTGCCTATTGAACTGGTTAACAACAAGTTACGAGTCACTATGGGCTAACAAGTTTTGAGCTTGGAGCTCTCTCGCAAGTTTCATGCCACCAATTAAAGCTTCATATTCAGCAACATTGTTGGAACTAGAGAAATTAAAACGTAGGGAATACTCCAACATTTCTTCTTCTGGTGACACTAGTATAATGCCAGCTCTACTCCCTCTACTACTTGATGCCCCATCCACAAATAACTACCACCATTTCAACTCTTGTCCCTTGGCATCTCTTTGACATGTACACTCAACAATAAAATCTGTCAGCGCTTGTGCTTTAATTGTTTGTCGGGGCTAGAAAGAGATATCGTACTCTCCAAGTTTAATGGCCCACTTCACTAACCTTCCTGAATGTTTAAGCTTTTGCAGTATCTGCCTCAAGAGTTTATCTGTTAACACAGTTATTGAATGTGCTTAAAAATAAGGGCGCAGTTTTCGTGCAGCCATAATAAGCGCTAGAGCTACTTTCTCAACTTGAGGGTACCTTGTTTTTGCCTCCAAAAGCACTTTGCTTACATAGTAAACTGACCTATCTCCTTCCACAGTTTTTCTCAATAAGACTGCGCTAACTACTTTATCGCCTACCCTAAGATACATAAACAGATGCTCTCCAGTTAAAGATAGACAGCAACGGGACTCCTTTCAAGTATTCCTTCAATTCCTTAAAGGTCGCTTGATACTCTTTAGTCCATTTAAAGTTTTTCCCCCTTCGGAGTGTTTTGAAGAACGACATGCTTCTTTCAGCAGACTTTGATAAGAAGCGGTTTAATGCGGCTATCCTTCCCGTCAACCTTTGCACCTCTTTAAAAGTAACTGAGGGTCTCATGTCCAAAATGGCTAGGACCTTCTCGGGGTTGGTCTCGATCCCACGATTGGTTATCATAAACCCAAGAACTTTTCGGACTGAACTTCGAACGAAAACTTATTAGGATTTAGCTTTATATTATACTTTCTTAAAACTTCAAAGACTTTAGTTAACCTCAAAGCATGAGGTTCCCCCTATTTACTTTTCACGATCATATCATCCACATAGGTTTCCATTGTTTTGCCAAACAGATTTGTAAAAATTTTGTTCACTATACGGTGATATGTAGTACCCGCGTTTTTTAAGACAAACGACATCACTCTGTAGCAGTAAGTGCCTTTATTAGTAATAAAAGACGTCATTTCTTCGTCTTTGGGGTGCATTAAGATCTGATGATAACCGGAGAGTACGTCCAAGAAACTAAGAAACTTGTATCCTGAAGTTTCATCCACTAGCTTATCTATCTAAGGCAATGGGTACGAGTCTTTTAGACATTCCTTATTCAGGTCGGTGAAGTCCACACACATTCTTTATTTTCGGGTGGTTTTCTTTACCATTATACCGTTCGCAAGCCATTCCGAATACAGGACTTCCCGAATGAATCCAGCCTCAAGCAATTTGTCTATCTCTTCTTCAATGACTTGCTGTCTCTCAAGGGCAAAGTTCCTTTTTTTTCTGTTTGACAGGTTTTGCCCTGGGCAACACGTTAAGCTCATGACAGATGACTTTCGGATGAATTCCAGGCATGTCAGCAAGGGTCCATGCAAAAACATCGATGTTATCTCTCAAGCATTTTATCATCTCCTCATTCACTTCGGGCCTCAATTGCCCCATAATGTATACTTTCTTCTCTTAATTGTTAGTCTTCAATGTTATTTCTTCCATCTCTTCGACAGGTTTCAGTTTAGGTGGTTTAGTAATAGTGAGAGTTTCTTTCCTCTGAACCTCCTTACATGTAGTCGATGCAACATTACATATTCTTGCTCTCTTTTGGTCTCCTCTTACTTGTCCCACACATCCGGGAGCTGAAAACTTCATCAACAGATAACACGGGGAGAGCACGACTCTCATGTCACTTAGTAATGACTGTCTAAGAATAACATTGTAGGCTAGATATATTGATTTGACCACCATAAATAAAACTTATCTTGTAACACTTTTAGGGTCTTCTCCCAAAATAACTGGTAACTCAATGGACCCTGCCACCCTTACTTTCTCTCTTGTGAAGCCAAACAGGGGGTAGTCACAGGCTTCAATCTGTCTTCACTTAGATTCTTTTTTTGAAACAATTCCAGTAGATAAGGTTCACCGAGCTTCTATTATCTATTAGAATTTGGCTTGTCTGATGTTTAGCCACAATTGTCGATATGACCATAGGATCATCATGCGGGACAATCACATCTCCTTGATTAACAGACGTGTAAATAATCGCCTCTCCGTCTTTGGCCGTTTTCATCACAGAATGGACTTGGTACGCCTGTTTAGCGTAAGCCTTCCATGAAGCAGATGAGCTACCAACTACGTATTCTCCACTGGAAATGACATGAATGGTGGCTCTTGTAGGTTCGTTATCTATCTGTTGATTCCTACGTTTTCTCTGCCTTGCCCCGTTTCCTCTCTCTCTTCGTTTCTCCTCACATTTCCTCTATTATTATTGCGCCTATCTCGCAGTTTGTTGTCTCCTCAACCACACACAGGATATTGATTCCTTTCATTTCTTTGTACATAACAGTCTAATAGCCTTTCTCTAGCTAATTTCTCAAGCTAATTCATCAGATCCCGACACTTCTCAGTTGAATGACCAAAGGCGAAGTGGAAGCTATAATAGGACCTGAGGTCTCGTCCTAAATTTCCCTCACCTCTCCTAGGGAATTGAAGCATCCTAGTTCTTTCGATCGTCGCTAGGATCGAAGCACGTGGCTCGGTAAACTACGTGTAATTAGCATACTTTAGCTTTGGGGCTTTACCTGATTTATCTGATCTTTCTATGTTCTTTTTGTTAGGCTTTCTTTCTCGCTCCCTTCCTTCTTTGAGGTATCACATTGGTATCATTTTCATCACCTCCTCTTGAGTAATATACTTATTTGCTCTAGAGAATAAGTCTGAATCTGTCATTGGTTGCTCCAAAGATAATGATTCTTGTAGCTTTTCGGACCTTGTCCCCTGTAGCATAGCTGTCACCGCTACCCCGACTTGCAGATCACATACCTCAAGAGTAGCATCACAGAATCGAACTACATAGCTTTTCAGTGATTCTTTATTCCCTTATCTTAGGGTGAGCAGATAGGTGGCCTCCTTCCTTTTCTAGCTATTTATCACAAAAGCCTTCAGAAATTCACTCCTCAATTTTTTTGAAAGACGAAATAGACCCTTATTTTAAGTTGTTGAACCACTTCAGTGTGTGACCAGTTAAAGTTAGTGAGAATGCCTTACACATAACCTCATCCTCTCATCCATGTAATAGCATTAACGACTCATAATTTTTGATATGGTTATAAGGGTTAGTTTTTCCAACATATGCCATTATCTGTGGCATCTTGAATTTCGAGGGCAGTAATTTTTCCATGATCGTTGTACTGAATAAGATTCTTCTTCTCTAGTTCTCTTCAGCCAGAACCAACCTTTTCTCTTTTAAGATTCGTGTTAGGCTGATATATTTTGAAATGACAAAACAGTAATTCAATAATGGTTATTATAAATCAAGAAATGTTTAAAACATGTTAAGAGGTTAATTAGAATATTTTGAGATACAAGTCATTGCCAGAAACTGGGTGTTAAAGGATGAGAGATCGATCTCATGAGATGAGAGATCGATCTCATGGGTTTTCAAGAATAAGAGATCGATCTCATGAGAATATGAGATCGATCTGACTAAGGGTTAAAGACTTAAAGAACATGTATGGGATGTTAAGGAAGAAGAGATTGATCTCTAAGGGTTATGAGATCGATCTGGTTGAGGAAGAGATCGATCTCCTCTAAGGCAAAGGTTAAAGGTCTTAGATCGATCTGTAGATCGATCTATGTTCAAATAGAGAGTTTATGAGATCGATATCATATGGACAGAGATCGATCTCCTCAAGACAGAGAGTTTTTGAGATCGATCTAGGGTAATTAGAGATCAATCTCCACTCTACGAGAATACTTGCGAGATCGATCTAGAGATCGATCTTACTTCAAACAGAGAGTTTATAAAATTGATCTGATGGTTCGACCGATCGATCTTCACTAACATTTTGCAAATTATAAGATCTATCCTCTACAAATATGAGATCGATCTCCTTGCTTTGAGTTGCTTTGTAATAGCAGGAATTTGAATTAGAATATCGATCTGGTCATGATGGAAGATCGATCTGGTATTCTACTGGAGGTTCCTAACGGCTCTCTCTGTAAAATCTTCAACGGGAAAAACTGCATTGAATGCTTCACCTACCATCCTGCTGTATAAAACCAAGCATTGAAGTTATTAGGAAACAAGACACAGAGTTGAGAAAATCTGTATCTTCAAAAGAGATCATTCCTCAATATTCCTTTTACCTTCAACATCATATTCATTGTATTGTCTTAAATAGCTTGAGTTGAAGTTATTTTTTTCTACCCCCAAAAAGAGAGTTCTTATTTGTTTTCACCCTTAATCCAAAAGAAAATGGGAGAGTTCCCCTGTGAAAGAATTGTGTAAGAGTTGAATAGATAGCTTTGTATAAGGGGTAGAGAGGTTATTCCTTAACCTTGAAAAGGAGGTTGTATCAACTATTGTGATAGTGAAAAAAAACTCTTGACAAGAAGGTCAAGAAGAGAGGACGTAGGCAAGCGATTGGCTGAACCTCTATAAATTGCTGAGTTTGCTGCTTCTTTCTCTTATCTCATTTATTTTATTGCACTATAGTCTATTGCTTATTATTTGATTATTTGTAATTCAATTTAAAAGAGTTTAAATTTAGCATTTAGACTAGAAAATCGATTCACCCCTCTCTCGGTTGAGCCAACAATTGGTATCAGAGCTTGGACTCTTTGATCATTAAGGAATAATTTCCTAAGAGTTAAAACGATCTAACGGCTCATAGCAATGTAACAACTAGTCTAGTAAGAGAATGGCACTCTACAGTCAGGCCTCCCATGTTCAATGGTGAACATTATGCATATTGGAAAACTAGAATGATGCTTTTTATTCAAGCTAATGATTATGAGGTATGAAAGATTATCATTAAAGGTCTTCAAATCCCAACTAAGAAGGTAGAGGGAAGAGATATTCCAAAAGAAGAAGATGAGTGAGATTCTAATGATATAAAATGTGCTCAGCTGAATGCAAAGGCCATGCACATCTTATTTTGTGCATTAGGGCGCAATGAGTATAATAGAGTCCCCGGTTGTGATAATGCCAAACAGATTTGGGATAAATTGGCAATTACACATGAAAGCACAACTCAAGTCAAGGAGACTAAGGTAGGAATGCTCACTCATGACTATAAGTTATTTAGGATGAAAGAAGGAGAGTCAATTAGTGACATGTTCACTAGATTTACTGATGTAATTAATGGACTAAAATCTTTAGGCAAAATCTACTCCAATATAGAAATGGTTAAGAAGATCATAAATAGCTTACCAAAATCTTGGGAAGCTAAGGTAACAGCTATTGAAAAATCTAAGGACCCCTACACACAATCTTTGGATGAATTGATAGGGTCATTACTCACCTATGAGATGAAATTAAGAAAAAATGAAGAGCCACCCAAGAAAGTAGGAGTAGCTCTAAAATCCACCACTCAAGAGGATTTGAAAGAAGATAAAAATGAGAGTGGTAATGGAGAAGATTTTGAAATGGCAATGTTTGCCAAGAGATTTAATAAATTTATGAGAATGAGAGCAAATGGTGGTAGTAGGAGAAACTATAAGAAAGAACAAGACAAAGAAGAATTAGGTAGAAAAGATAGAGATACTATTGTTTGTTATGAATGCAAAAAATCTGGTCACATTAAATTTAATTGCCCTCTTCTAAAAAGATCAAGTGATAGGAAGCACAAAAAGAAGGCGATGATGGCAACATGGAGAGATAGTGACAACTCCGATGATGATTCAAATGAAAATATTGGCAATCTATGCTTTATGGCACTTGAAAATGAGAAGGTAACTTCTAATCCCAATGAGTATTCTTTTGATGAATTACAAGATGCATTTGATGATCTAGCAATGGAATATGAGTGCATGAATTTGAAGTACAAAAAAATGATTTCTAAACTAAAGAAAGAAAATGAATTAATCCTAAATGTTAAAATAAAATGTGAAAAGAAATTAGGAAGTACCAATATAGAAATCCATGACCTAAAGGAAAAAAATAGTAATTTACATAATTCTTTTACTAGATTTTACATGGGTCAACAAAAACTAGATCACATGCTAGAGACTTAAAGGGCTTTCTTTGATAGAAATGAGTTAGGATACGATGGCAAAAGTAGAGAAACTCATCTCAAAAATTTCCTGGATAGAAAGAATATGCATAAATCCTCTACTACTTCCTCACATTGTAATAAAAAATAACATACATCATATAGATGCAATATGAAAATGACCATATTTAGAAGAAGGATAATTAGAAGAGTTTGGGTTCCAAAAGATGTGGTAAGTTCAAAAGATATTGATGTAATATTAAAATGGATCCCAAAAGGATCAAAAATCCTACTTACTAACTCCAAAGGACCCAAGAAAATTTGGTACCTAAAACAAAAGTTTGAATAATGATTGTAGGAGCTTGAGCATTGCTACAAGGCAGAAACAAAGGAAGCTTGGTACTTGGATAGTGGATGCTCAAGACACATGACCGGTGATAGAAGCCACTTTAACTCATTCAAGTCAAAGGTTGGTGGAGAAGTCACTTTTGGGGACAACTCCAAAGGCCAAGTTGAAGGAAGTGGATCTATTGGTAATAACAATTTCTCATTAGAAATGGTTTTACTTGTTAGAGGACTAAAATATAATTTGTTTAGCATTAGTCAACTTTGTGACAAAGGATACAAAGTAAATTTTGATTGCTTGAATTGCCATGTAATAGATCCTAAATCAAATAAAGTTCTTTTTCTAGGATATAGACAAGGTAACATATACATTGTATATCTAAATGAACTTAGAAATGAAAATGTATGCCTTATGGTAGATAAAGAAAAAGAACCTTGGTTGTGGCATAGGAGACTAGGTCATGCTAGCATGCATGTATTATCTAAGCTAGCTAGAAAAGATCTTGTTATAGGTTTACCTAAGTTGTCCATTGACTATGACAAAATTTGTGAAGCTTGTGTCAAGGGAAAACATAAAAGGATATCATTTAAACCTAAGAATAGTGTGTCAACCACTAGACCTCTTCAACTACTTCACCTAGATCTTTTTGGGCCAACTAGAACTACAAGCCTAGGTGGTAAGCATTATGGGTTTGTAATTGTAGATGATTATACTAGATTTACTTGGGTATTTTTCTTAAGAGTAAACAATGAAGCTTTAGAAAAATTCATTGTCTATTCAAAAATAGCCCAAAATGAAAAAGGTTACACTATAACTAGTATTAGAAGTGATCATGGCAAAGAATTTGAAAATATTGGTTTTGATGAATATTGCAATGATAAAGGGATTAGTCATAATTTTTCAGCCCCTAGGACACTACAACAAAATGGGGTAGTTGAGAGAAGAAATAGAACATTAGAAGAAATGGCTAGAATAATGTTGTGAGAAAATAATCTACCTAAATATTTTTGGGCAGAAGCCATAAACACCTCATGCTACATTATAAATGGAGCCATGATTAGACCAATCTTAAAGAAAACCCCTTATGAGCTTTACAAGGGAAAGAAGCTAAATATTAGCTATTTTCATCATTTTGGTTGTAGTTGCTTTATCTTAAATAATGAGAAAAATAACTTAGAAAAATTTGATGCCAAGAGTGATAAAGGAATCTTTTTAGGCTATTCTTTGAATTTAAAGGCATATAAAGTGTATAACAAAAGAACCTTGATGGTAGAAGAGTCAATACATGTAATATTTGATGAGTCAAACAATGCATCTAAAGTTTCTACCAATGATGAGGATATTGAAATATTTGATGAGATTTTGAAGGAATCCTCAAGGATAGAAGATAACTTACTAGAAAATCTTGACATTAATAAAAGGGAAGAAGATGAAGAAGAACTAGAAATATTAGAAAAAGAATCTAGAGCATCAAGAGAACTAGGATATGTCAAAAATTGTGAAATTGTAGGTGATCCAAACCTAGGAGTTAGAACAAAGTCCTCACTAAGAAATGTATGTCAATATATAGCCTTTGTATCTCAAATTGAACAAAAAAATGTCAATGAAGCTTTAGATGACAACAATTGGTTTTTAGCCATGCAAGAAGAACTAAATCAATTTGAAAGAAGTAAAGTATGGAATTTAGTCCTTAGACCTAGTGATCATTCTATATTGGAACTAAATGGATTTTCAAGAACAAGATGGATGAAAATAGTGTGATCATAAGAAACAAGGCTAGGTTAGTTGCACAAGGTTATAGGCAAGAGGAATGGATAGACTATGATGAAACCTATGCATCAAGAGAACTAGGATATTACTTGCTTTTGCATGCTACACAAATTTCAAATTATATCAAATAGGTGTAAAAAGTGCAATTCTAAATGGTTACATCATGAGGAAGTTTATGTAGAGCAACCACCGGTTTTGAAAGTCCAAAATTTCCTGCACATGTTTACAAACTTTCTAAAGCACTTTACGGTTTGAAACAAGCTCCTAGAGCCTAGTATGAAAGACTTTCAAAGTTCTTGATAGAAAATGGATTTTCAAGAGGAAAAGTAGATACAACCTTGTTTATAAAAAATAAGAATAAAGATTTACTAGTTGTTCAAGTATATGTAGATGACATCATTTTTTGAGCAACTAATGAAAGTATATGTAGATGACATCATTTTTGGAGTAACTAATGAATCTTTATGTCAAGAGTTTGCTAAGATCATGCAAGGTGAATTTGAAATGAGCATGATGGGAGAGCTCACCTATTTCTTGGGACTTCAAGTAAAGCAAACTAAGGATGGAATCTTCATTAATCAAGCTAAGTACACCAAAGATTTGCTCAAACGATTTGGAATGGATAACTGCAAACCTCAAGAAACTCCAATGGGCACCAACACCAAGCTTGATAAAGATGAAAGTGGTAAGTGTGTAGACACTAAGCTATATAGGTCTATGATTGGTTCATTGCTTTATCTTACTGTAAGTAGACCTGATATTTTGTTTAGTATGTGTTTATGTGCTAGATTTCAATCATCTCCTACAGAATCACACTTACTAACTACAAAAAGAATATTTAGGTACCTTAAAGACACACATTCACTAGGACTATGGTACCCTAAAGATTCCACCTTTGCTCTCCATGCATATTCTGATGCAGATTTTGGAGGTTGTAAAATAGATAGAAAAAGCACTTCAGAAACCTGCCAATTCTTAGGGAATAGATTAATATCATGGTTCTCTAAGAAACAAAATAGTGTAGCACAATCCACAACTGAGGCAGAATATATAGCAACTGGTAGTTGTAGTGCTCAAGTGTTGTGGATTAAGCAACAAATGAGAGATTATGATGTAGACATGAAGCAAGTTTCCATCAAGTGTGATAATACTAGTGCCATTAATCTCTCTAAAAATTTCATCCAACACTCTAGAACTAAACATATTGAGATTAGGCATCATTTCCTTAGAGATCGTGTACAAAAATGAGATATAGTTCTAGAATATATTGATACATTGCATCAAATAGCTGATATTTTCACCAAACCTCTTGATAGAGATAGATTTTGTGTTCTTAGAGGTGAATTAAGACTTATGTATGCTCCTTAAAGATTATAGCCTTCAAAACTTTAATTTCAAACTCATTTTCAACTCATTTTCTAGGCAAAGGGTATGAGAGATCGATCTCTTCACAATATAGATCAATCTAGCATGCTCCAAATTGGCCTAAAGCAATAAGATTCTGCTAAGCAGATCGATCTTCAATCCCATAAGATCGATCTCCTTAAGCTTTTGTATTTTACAGATCAATCCTTGCATTTGGCAGATCGATCTTCTTCAGCCTCTGTATTCTACAGATCGATCTCTGCATTTGGCAGATCGATCTTCTTAAACTTCTGTATTTTGAAGATCTATCTCTTAACACAACAGATCGATCTCATTAAGTCTCTGGAAATGATAGATCGATCTGGTACCTCGATAGATCGATCTCCTTAGCCCTGGGATATATATACTGCTTCAAAATCCTCAAATTTCAAAAACCCCAAATTTAAAATCCCTAACCTGTGTCACGCCTCCTCTTTCGATTTCTCTCACAGATCGATCTCTAGTAAGATTTAAGTAAAATCTACTCTATTATTCTTCATCTTAGAACCTGCATTGATTTTCTTTCAAAAATTTCTTGGTTTCGTAGATTAATCTTCAATAGGGTTTCTAGTGAACTGTTCCATTGCTTAGGACTCTGTTAGAGAACAATCTAGAACCATATTAGGCTGTCTTTGACTGATTTTATAATGCCTCGCATTAAGAGAGCTGCAAACAAAGACTCCAGACCCTCTTCTTCACAGCCACCCAATGTCACTACATCTTCTGTAACAACCTTTAGCAAGTGTTTTCAAACACCTGCAAAAAGGAAGATATATGAAGAATACTTTTCTACAATGCCCATTAAGCACTGGAGAACCATCGATTTTTCATTCCTTTCCTGCATAGACTTTCCTTGACAAAAATTGAAGAATTTAGTTGGCTTCCATTTCTCAAAATAAATACCCCTGCTCCTCCAAATATTATTAGGGTATTTTTCTCAAACGCTGAGTTTATCTATGACCCTGACGACACCTGTAAAATTCTAGGTTTTAAAACCTTCGTCATGGCCAAAACGATTTCCGTCAACACCACCCTATTAGCTCGAGTGTTTGAAATTGAAGATGATGGTTTGTCTGATGAGAAAGAGGAAGTACCACTTGAATTTAACCTACCCGAAGACAAGGCTAGTGACCTACCCATGCATCCTAGGTTACTACACCTAATCATATCTTGGAACCTCCTACCTTTTGGTACCCGACACTCTACCGTCAGAAAACTAGATCGTTTTTGGCTTCATCATCTTCATACCTCTCAAAGCCAAAAACCGAATCTAATCCACTTCATTTACGAGGATTGGTTAAAGATCATGCGGGGTCAACCTCAACTATAGTCTTCCCTCAACCCCTTGCATTCTTGCTACAAAAACTCGGGGTTGGCTGTTCTTATGAGACTGGTGAAGTGCCGTTTGCGAAAAGCGTTCTGAATATCGGCACTCTTCATTATATGGGGTACTACAAAGACTTCCACGGTCAGTGGTAGAAGAAAAGTGAAATCCCTCACGAGGCAGTCATGGACGAGGACATTCCAGCTAAGCCTACAGCACCATCCACTGAGGTTCCTCTTACGTCTGCTGCACAGTCTACTGCACCAGCTGATGCCGTTACATCCATGATAATGGATTTTCGGCAACACTTTGATACAACGATGGAGACGTTTGCACAACGCTTCACACGTTTTGAGAATCGTCTTGACACAATTGAGGCAACGCAGCAAGCTATGTTCGATGAGCTTTAAATGACTCGCGTTCGAGTTGAGGACCTTGCTGATCGTTTTCCTTCACCATCCTTTTAGAAAATGATTTTTTTTAGATTCTCTTTGCTGTGTCTTGAACTATGTTTTGTGTTGTATTGACATTTATCTTTATATATTTTGAAATGATAGAATTATGATTCAGTTTTATGCTTCATAGTTTGTTGATATATGCTTTGTGATAAATGGTTTTATGCTTTGGTGATATTGATATGACAAAAAGGGGGAGAAGAGAACATGTTAAGAGAAAATGTTAAGGGGAGTATAAATTAAGGGGGGTTTTTGGAACTGAGGGGGAGTTTTGAAACTGAAAAACTGGATGCATATGTTAAGGGGGAGACTAAACATGTTTTTAAACTTAGTTTATTGAATAAGTTTTGTCATATCAAAAAGGGGGAGATTGTTAGGCTGATATATTTTGAAATGACAAAACAGTAATTTAATAATGGTTATTAAAAATCAAGAAATGTTTAAAACATGTTAAGAGGTTAATTAGAACATTTTTGAGATACATGTCATTGCCAGAAAACTGGGTGTTAAAGGATGAGAGATCGATCTCATGAGATAAGAGATCGATCTCCTGAGTTTTCAAGAATAAGAGATCGATCTCATGAGAATATGAGATCGATCTGATTAAGGGTTAAAGACTTAAAGAACATGTATGGGATGTTAAGGAAGAATAGATCGATCTCTAAGGGTTATGAGATCGATCTTTAACTTACAGAATGCCTATGAGATCGATTTGGTCGAAGAAGATATCGATCTCCTCTAAGGCAAAGGTTAAAGGTCTTAGATCGATCTGTAGATCGATCTATGTTCAAACAGAGAGTTTATGAGATCGATCTCATATGGATAGAGATCGATCTCCTCAATACAGAGAGTTTCTGAGATTGATCTCCACTCTACGAGAATGTTTGCAAGATCGATCTGGAGATCGATCTTACTTCAAACAGAGAGTTTATAAGATTGATATGATGGTTCGACAGATTGATCTTCACTAACATTTTACAAATTATAAGATCGATCTCTACAAATATGAGATCGATCTCCTTGCTTTGAGTTGCTTTGTAATTGCAGGAATTTGAATTAGAAGATCGATCTGGTCATGATGGAAGATCGATCTGGTATTCTACTGGAGGTTCCCAACGGCTCTTTCTGCAAAATCTTCAGCGGGAAAACTGCATTAAATGCTTCACCTACCATCCTGCTGTATAAAACCAAGCATTGAAGTCATTGGAAAACAAGACACAGAGCTGAGAAAATCTGTATATTCAAAAGAGATCATTCCTTAATATTCCTTTTGCCTTCAACATCATATTCATTGTATTGTCTTAAATAGCTTGAGTTGAAATTATTTTTTTCTACCCCGAAAAAGAGAGTTCTTATTTGTATTCACCATTAATCCAAAAGAAAATGGGAGAATTCCTCTGTGAGAGAATTGTATAAGAGTTGAATAGATAGCTTTGTATAAGGGGTAGAGAGGTTATTCCTTAACATTGAAAAGGAGGTTGTATCAACTATTGTGATAATGAAAGAAAACTCTTGACAAGAAGGTCAAGAAGAGAGGACGCAGACAAGCGATTGGCCGAACCTTTATAAATTGCTGAGTTTACTGCTTCTTTCTATTATCTCCTTTATTTTACTGCACTATAGTCTATTGCTTATTATTTGATTATTTGTAATTCAATTTAAAAGAGTTTAAATTTAGCATTTAGACTAGAAAATCGATTCACCCCCTCTCGGTTGAGCCAACAATTCGTTCAACCATTTTCTTCATGTCCGTGGCATCTTGTGCCATGGGTGCAAGTCGATCTTGGACCTATTCAGTGTTGCATGAATTGGTTTGATCGTAATCAACAGTCTCTTTCCCCTTACTGTGTAGGTTATGAGTTCGGTTCTGATGAGTCCGAGATAAGAAGTTTACCATTTCAGTTTTAGGGTTGCAAGTTGGATCTATTTCCGAGTCTCTCCTCCCAGTGTGAGACCTTATCATTCCAACACCTCCTATACCATCCAAATATCCAGAATCTATCCCAGTTGGACTCTCAAGATTTTAAACACTTGGGTGTCTTAGGACCGTAACAATCTCCCGTGCAGAGTCTATCGTACCTTAACGTCACGGTTCTCTAACACCCTAATGTCTCCAGTTTGTTACAGTCCTGCACAGGGGGTTTCTCGCATCCTGATGCCTCAAGTCTTCCGCAGCCTCGCGTGAGGGGTCTTTCGCACTCTAGCGCCTCAAGCCTTCGCACTCTCGCGCAGGGAGTCTCCCGCACCCTGGTGCCTTAGGTTTTCCACAGTCTCGCGCAGGGGGTCTCCCGCACCCTGGCACCTCATGTCTTTCGCGGTCTCGAGTAGGGGGTCTCCTGCACCCTGGCGCTTCAAGTCTCTCGCACTCTCGCGTAAGGGGTCTCCTGCACCAAGGTGCCTCATGTCTTCCGCGGTCTAGCGCAAAGGGTCTCTCGCACCCTGATGCCTCAAGTTTCTCGCACTCTCGCGCAAGGGGTCTCCTGCTCCCTGGGGCCTCAGGCCTTCCGCAACCTCACGCATAAGGTCTTCCGTAGCCTCAAGTAGCAGGTCTTTTGCAGCCAGACAGACATAGTCTCAGCACCCTGACACCTTAGGCCTTCCACAGTCCCACGACCGAACTCTCCAGTACCTCGACGTTCGTCGTTCGCAGTGTCTGAAGTACTCATTCTCTGTGTTCTTTCTCCTACTAAGTTTTGAACGATTAATGGCAGATTCATTTGCGAGAAGGCACCTCTGAACAAATCAACTATAGCGTGTAAGGCTTGGGTGGACTCCCCTGTTTCCTCATAGCTTCAAATTCTGCTACAGGGATTGTTATCATGTTTGACTCTCTCCCCCCTTGAGCTTCATCCCCAAAGTCAGCCATTGAAGAGCTCGCCATATCCTCATTTTCATCACTCCTCCTTACTGCTGAACGTGTCCGCACCATTGTTGCAGAGTAGAAAACTTTTTTTTCGTTTCTCATAGATGACGCCAATTGTTGTTGCCAAACACAATAGTGATGTCTTGCTGACCTCTTCGTTTTGGTATTTGTGTCACGTGCTACCGAAAGCTCTGTAAGAAAAAGAATAATTAGAGGGACGTAGGGGTTGTTCCCTGCGTAAACACTCCGATACTTAAGTCAGAACCAGATTTTGACAGAGTTTCAATAAAAAAGAAAAAAATAGAGAATTCCTCCCATGAATCATATTTAATCCCTATTTATAGGAATTAAATCTATATTTAATTACGTATTTATCCATTAATTAAGTAGTTTTACTATTTTACGGGTCTACAAAATCAAACTATTTAAAGATAAAATTGTCCAAATAAATTTCGACGTAGAAACTCTCATCTGTGCTTGATATTTTATGCACCACGTGACGCATTGTGGTGGCGCCATGTGACACGTTTGTAGCGTAAGCGAGACACGTGGCGCATTGTGATAACGCCACATGACGTATCACTTATTTTATTTTATTTATAACACTTCTAAAAAATCAATTTTACATCCCACATGCACGAAGATTTAATAATTTTAAATACATTAAAATAATATGAATGAAAGATTTAAAAATTATACGAATGAAAAATCGATAAAAAATATATATAAATATAATAAAAAATAAAAATATAAACTTTATATTTGACGTTTTGATATAAATTTAATACAAAACTTTTATATTTTATACAATAAAAACATAAATATTCATTTGTCAGAAAATATTTTTCATATTTTTATAGATGTTCAGCTCATGAAAAAAAATACTATAATCAACGAAAAATAGACTTCCGAGTCAACGACGAAGAGAAGAAAATTTCCAAACCCAAACAAAGTGACGCTGAAATGCCATCCTTTGAAACAAAACACTGTTGAAACCAAAACCCATCTTCCCGCTGCACCTACACTTGCTGGCACCGTAGATTCTCTTGCCGGCTGCACTGATTCTTTTTTCGGCATCCTTCGAACCCATCTTGCCGAAAATCCAATCCCACCCGAAACCCACAATAAACTTCATCTTGCCACTGCACCGTTGATTCTCATGCCAGCACCGCCGCTTGTCTCGCCAGTGGCAACCTCTGATTCAACTACTCTTCCCATCTCTGCTCCTGTATTATTTTTTGTTTTGAGTGTTTTTTTTGGCACTAGTTAAATATATTTTCTTTCTTTCTTTTGGTTATTTTTCCTGCAAAGTTTGTATTCTATCAAAAATATTGTTTAGATCTTAACCAATTTTCTTTTAGTTGTTTGGATTTTCTGCAAGTTTGATTTTAACCAAATTGCGTTTATCCATTTGACAGAAGAAGCAGAACATCACTCCAGTCAGTTCGAAGATTGCAATATAAATTATTTTGCGTAGAATTAGGTATTTTGTTTAGGAAAATGATAATTATGGTTTGTAATTTTTGTAATTATCTTTTGTGTAACAATATATAAATTTATAAAATCTTATTACATTGTTATTATTATGATTTTAATTTTATTAAACTGTTCTTTTCATATTTATGACCTTCTAATGTTATCGATTTAAAAATATTTTTTAAATAATTAATCATACGAAGAACACAATTTTAACCCAAAAAAATCGCCGATTCTTCGAGAAATAATCAAACAACAAAATAAATATTTTTCAATAAACCATCCAAAAAAAATATTAATTTTTTTTTTAAAAATAAATTATTTTAAAAAAATATTCTTTAAAAGTCATTATCAGCGAATTAAACGTAGCCTTGTACGCCTTATACCTGAATCGTGCAATGCTTAAGCCATAAACCCCTTAGCCCCTGTAACAGTTGGTGGCGAGAGTTTATGTTGTTCTCCGTTTCCCCTCTAAAACGGCAAAACCCGTCAAATCTCAACCACAAAATTAATTCCGATCAGCCATTTTTTTTTTTTTAAAATTTTTCTTCCACAGTATTTTGCCATCAAACTCAAATCTCATTTCTTAATCTCCATTTTTGCTTACTCAATGTGTGAAAACGACGGCATTTCGTTCACCTCCTCTTCACTCAAAATCCCTCTCCCTTCTTCCAACCCTTCTTTCTCACAAACCCTAGCTTCTCAGCTAGCCAGAACTCGTCACTCTGCCTTCCAACTCATTGACTCGTTCAGGAATCGCTCTAGTTATGTAAAAAATCATCCGATTCGATCAACTGAGTCAATTCAGTTCGAGTCAGGTATCCGCTCGCTTATCAGAAGCTCTCCCCTGTTATGCTCTGCATCGCTGTCTCTTACGACTCAGAACCACAACATTGGTAGATCGCCTCTGCTGTATTCCGCCTTGTTGTCGTTGACTCAACCGGGCTCGACCGAGTCGACTACGACAGGTCAATACGACGAGGAGAAGGTCCTTGTAAGCGAGGTTCTGGTGAGGAACAAAGATGGAGAGGAGCTGGAGAGGAAAGATCTCGAAATGGAAGCTCTTACTGCGTTGAAAGCTTCCCGAGTCAACTCAGCATTGACGGTCCGGGAGGTCCTCGAAGATGTGCACCGGGTCATTGATAGCGGCTACTTCTCCTCGTGTATGCCCGTGGCTGTGGACACGCGTGATGGTATTAGATTGGTGTTTCAAGTATGTTATCTAAAGCTATTTCATTTTAATTACAGTTTCTTCATGTTTTTTTTTTCTTTTTCCGTTCAGTTTGATGATTGCATGGAATTTGGGAATTTTCGTTGTATATAATGCTACTTTCTTGGAAGAATCTTAGGATATAAAATTGAGAATTGATGTATTAATTCGATTGATATGGAATTTAGTTGCTAGATTTTTATTAACTGCAATAGAGAAGATTCCATTTGAACCAAGAAATTGGCATAGGAAATTACTTTTAAATCATAGAAATTGTTTGTGAAGTGTTTTTAGTGTTAATGTTAATCTTGGTTAGTGACCTTGACAACAAAAGGAACATGACACTCTTTTTTTGGCTTGTTTAGCCAGCCACAATTTCCCTTTTAAGAGCACTTATTATCATGATTCAAAGAAGGGAAACCGTGAAAATGGAGGGTTTCAGAGAGTGAAGGTCAATGGTATTTATTGTGGTGTATAAGACTTGCAAAATTAGTAGAAAATTTTTCATTTTCTTGGACAAACATTTTCCTTAACGTGGCTATTTTCCGTGATCCAAATGTAGCTTGATTGGCTTCTTCATACATGTCGGCTATATGCACCTTTTGTTCTTTTATTGTTTATTATAAAACTTTTATCTCTCTTTCTAAACAGTTTCATGCCTTCGTAGGCATTTAAATTTCTAGGCATATATTTATATTTTTATACATATAACATATCTGTGTAATATACATTTATATAAGCATTTCAATATGCAGTCATAACTGAGTACATTTGGATGTAATACCGTTCCTTGTGGGTGCTGTGGGGTGTGTGTGTGGACAGTGTGGTTGTATTTTTTTCAGCATTGCATGATCAGCTCTTAATGTGTCCCAGCAACTGTTTTTTATTATAAAATTTAAGTAATTTATTACATTTTCGTTTCCTTAAAAATTATAATATATAATTTAATCTTATATAAATGCAACTTTAGGTGTCTAAAACTTTTGTGAAAACTATATTACTGTTTTGCTTTTGATTAAATTTCAATTATGCTCCTATTAGGTAAAGAAATATTTCTATTATGCTATTTTATATTATTAAAAAATGGTTGTTTACTTAATAGACTCCTTATTCTATTGTACAAAAACCTTAAGAAAGCAATAAACCATAAGTGCTAGTAAATGAAATTGGAAAAAATGTTTGTGTGTGTATAACTTAATGAAGCAACAAGTTTGGAAAAATTATAAATTAGAAAATTTCAGTAAAAATAATTACAAAAGGGGATAATTAATAGTATTTTTTTTATTAAAATAAATTACACATAATAATATGGTTCAGTTGTGAATTACACGTTGAATAAGAGCTAGTATACGAAATATATAGTAATATTTTAAAATTAAATCAAGTGCAAATATGTTAACTAAAGTATAAAATCCACAACTCTAGAATTTTTTTCACACCCTCCTAGACCAGTCATTCCCTCTGACAAATTTTACACATGATTCAAAACACTCTCCATTTAACATTTATGTTCCTTCCAAGTCCCAAAATTTCTCTTATCCTTCTCACATAATTCATTTTACACACCCCACATCTCCATCGGCCGCTGTTCTTGACATTTTCCTTTTCATTTGTCTTATTATATATGTGCGTGTGTGAGTTCTTGATAAGAACAAATAACTGTGTCATACCTAATAAGAGACACTCTTACGTCTCCACCCACTTACTCTTGTCATATGCATTTGTCTCTAATGGTGTTCCCATTCAATCAGCCTTATTTGTAGTTGTCTTTTTCAAATGCTGTCAAAGCTGTAGATACATCCTCATCTTCTTCCTTGAACACAGGGATGAGGATTCAAATAGCGTGGTGTACTGATGTCATGGCATATGTTTTGTGGTAACGACACTGCCCACCACCACTATTCAAGAAATATTGGATGAGAATTTAAATAATGAGCATAGCGGCACGATAGCGGCCATCAAAAGCGCTGTAATGGTGAAAAGCGGAAATAGCGGTCCGTTATTGTAGCTATTACTGCCGTTATTCCATGTTCAATCGAAAATGGCACATAAAAAAAAATTGAAGGTCAGAAAAAAATGAGGAAACCCCAAAAAACAACAAAATAAGCCTAGATCAAAATAATTAGATCAACATCAATTCCACATCAAATTCAACCTCAAATCTTAATCATCAAGCACACAAGTAACTAATTTGAAGGAGCAACTATAAAACCTAAAATTATCTTTTTAATTTTCTGATTTGTTGAACTTGCAAAAACTCGAGCTTGGTGTGGTGAGTGAGATCCATTCGACATCCTTGGTTCTACCGCTAGGGGGCAAGGGCTAGCTTGGAGATTTATGGTCGATCAAGGGAGGGTGATAGCTGCGAGAGGGGAGGAAGCTCTGAAGAGAAGTACAGAAGAGTGAAGTAAGAACTGAGAAAAGGAGGATTGAGGTGAGGGAAGCATTTAGGGGAAATGCACGAAGAAAGGAAGAGAGGAACAGGACAAGAATTAAAGCCTTATTTTTTTATAAATAATGTATTGATATGTTAAATAATTAATATATTAATTTTTAAAAAAATAATGTACTGATTTTATTATTTACCTTTACATAAATATTATTATTTCAATATTTTTTACTTTTTAATTCTTGTAAGTAGTTTTTTAGATATGAATATTTTACTATAATCACAAAAAATTGTGAATATATGTTTTCTTAAGTAAATAAAAGACATGAAGTGTCATATATTGCTTAAAAAACATAAAATAAGAATTTTTATGATTATAATTAGGATTACTTCGTTTTATAGTAAGTTGTGTAATACTGGAATAGGCTATATGAACCAATAGATGAACTCATACTAAGTCGTCAACGTGAATTCTCCTCCTCCACTCATTCCTATTTAATACAATATGTTTTTTCAACTCCCGTTTCGCCATTTTTTTTCCAGATTACTTCCTTTCAAATTTTTCTCAGTTTTCTCTTAACCTTGATCCTTTTTACATCAGTCATAGCCTTCACTCTTCTAACTGGAGCATCCACAGGTCTATATCGTATATGTCCAAGTTAACGTAAACGACTTTCACTCAACTTGTCTTCGATAAGTGTCACTCCAACCTTTTTGCGATGTCCTCATTTCTCATTCTATTTTTATCGTATATCCACACATCTATCGCAGTATTTGCATTTCTGCCACACTCATTTTTTGTGTATGCAATCTTTTAATTGCTCAACATTCACTGCCATAGAGTAATGTTGGTTTAACAGTTGTCTTGTAAAACTTGTCTTTAATCCTATAGGAACTCATTTGTCACATAACACCCCTGTAGCGTTTCTCCACTTGCTCCAACTAGCCGGTATCTTATGGGTCACATCACCATCAATCTCTCCATCCATCCGTATGATCGACTTCAAATATCTAAAATGATCCCACTTAGGATCGGCACCCCATCTAGCATCATTGTGTATCTATCTTCCTTTTTGTTTGAATTGAATTTACACTCCATGTATTCAGCTCTTGCTCTACTTAGTTTGAATCCTCTTGACTCTAACGTCTGTCTCCATAGTTCTAACTTGGTATTAACATCCGCTCTAGTCTCAGCACACAAGACAATATCATCTACAAAATTAAAAAAAAATTCACGATCGTGATGACTGTAATTATTGTGATTGTAACTGTAATATCTGTAATTGCGATAAACGCGACGCGACCGCAATTTAAATCCCTCCCACAGGGATTAAAAAAGCACTGGCATAGCAGTGTCGTGGTTGCTATTTCGCGGTAATGTCATCACCCGCCATCACTATGGAGGAAAAAACAAGGGGAGAATATGAATCTTGATTGTAGCAGAGGGTCTCAACTTATTAAAAATGATATAACAATGAATAGCGGTAATAACAATATTCTGTTTTCTGTCCAAATGATGTATAAAAGGCAACCAAAAAAAGGATTTCCAGTGTTAAAAACTCAAAGGTTTCATTCGAGAAAATCCTAAAGAAAGGAAAATAAGAATATATCAAAATAATCAAATCAACATCAATTCCATCCCAAATTCAATCTCATCAATAATCAGAAGCATTTGTTGAATTTGTGGTGTTTGGGTCTTGGGAGTTGGAGTTTTGTTGAATATAGAGGAGAGAAGTAGTGAACTAAGAGTGAAGCGAGAAAAGGAGAGGAGGAAGATGGTGAAGCTTAAGGGGTTGAGGGGATGACGGGAGAATTTAAGGGAGGACATGCTTGAAAGATGAAGAAAGGAAGAGTGAAAGCGTGCAGGTGTGACGGGGTCAGGTTTGGGAATTGATATTTGTGTGTTACAACTTACTTACATGTAGACCTAACAATATTAGACACGAGACGAAAATGGCACGAATAAGACATGAAGGTGACATGAAAATTTGGTAAAAATTGTATATGAATATGACAAAAACTAAAAAAAGGCGTTTTATGTTTGGAGTATCGACACGAATTTTGACATAGAATTTTTGTGTTTTATTTGACATGACTATAAATTTTTTTTATTTATATACACAAATTGTCTGGTCTAGTTACACAATACAATCCGTCATTCTTCTTAATTTTAATTAAAAATGGCTTTAATATGAAAGAAATACTTGGATATAGTTGATGCAATAAAATAATGGGACTGAATAAGTTTCTTTATTTAAAATTTATGAAATTCTCAATTAAAAGTGAATAAACAAAAATAAAATTAAAATTACAAACTCTTGATATAATTAATTATAAATGTCACATCAAATATTTTAAAAACCAAGTAATATAATTAAGATGGGTATAGCATTGTTTTCCATTTAAAATTTCAATATCTTTATTACCAAGTCAATTACGTTTGATAACACTTAACCACTTAAATAATAATTATCTTATAATCTCAACTTTTATTATTTTTAGATTATCATAAGTAATTTTTTACATGTGAATGATTTATTTTAACCTCAAAAAAATTGTGAATAATTTTTTAAGTAAATAAGAGACATGAGATGTCATAAATTACTTTAAAAATCACAAAATAAGAGTTTTTATGATTATGCTTATAATTACTACTTTTTATGGCGAGTTGTGCAAAAAAAAAAAAAGTTCACAATTGCGATGATCGCAATAACTGCAATGGTCTCCATTATGTACTGCAATAAGCTCAAGGCGACCAAAAACATGATCGTGACCGCAATTTAAGTCCTTGCTTGAACAAGCATCTTAGCATATCAGTATTCCACCTTCCTTAATCTGTGTCATGTAATGTCTACTTCCATCAAGGAAATAGGTGGCCATGGAAGTACAAAAGGTCACCAGTTCACTGTCTCGTATGTATTACAGAGATTCCTGTAAAAATGTAAAAATTACGTGAACAATTGAGGAATTTTTGTTGCATTGGTTGGAAATGCTGAAATTGTTTTATTATTTTTCTTCATGCTTGATTTTCCCTTTTCAAAGTAATTTTCTGACTAATGTAGAACTGGGTTGTTTGTTTGGGCTATTGAGCTGTTGAGAAGAACTTTCTCTTGAAGTTAAAAAGGGGAAAAGCTTGTGATGGGATCATGGGAAATTGAAAACATCTGTCTTGTGCCCACACCACTATGACTATGACAGACTGTTACTCTGTTTCTCATGGCTGTGCATAGCACTAAGTGTGATTCAGATTCTCAGGGCAATAGCAGCCTATTGCACACAGGCTGCTTCTACCGCAGAACACTGGCTGCTGTTTCATCACACATGTGCAAGTGCGCGCGCACGCACACACACATACCCCCTTGTCTTTATATTATCAGTGTGGAGTTGGGGGCTTGGGGCGGTTGATCTCTTTGGCACTAGTCTACTCTTTTCCATTAAAAGAATTCAGGGGGATTGCGGGTGAGTTGCACACATTGTGCCCCCTTCTGCCTTTATTGGCATCTGTATTCATAAAGTGGAGCACTTGGTTACTTCATAGTGTTGCTAGCAAGACTTCGGATTGAGATAGCCATATGGTATGAGTAAAAGGAATAATGCTGGTTTTGGCTGGTCTTTCATATGTGTCAGTCTTTTTCATTTTCAGTTGAACAAGTTGTTCCTGATTTGGGCATTATAAGTTTATATCTTAAACATATATGCGACATAATGCTGATTTGATTGAAATTGGCTTCTTGTGGCATAAGGTGGAACCAAACCCGGAGTTCCATGGATTGGTCTGCGAAGGAGCCAATGTTCTTCCATCAAAGTTTCTTGAGGATGCTTTTCGTGGCGGACATGGTAGGTTTTCCTTTTGCATTCTCAAGTATGGATTTATGTATATTTGAGATTTTTTGCTTGATGAGCTGCTTTCTAATTTTGGTCATAGGAGGCCTTCATTATTTTCACTTTGGGTGTTAATTTATGCAGGAAAACTGGTAAATCTCAAGCGTTTAGATGAAGTAATTAATTCCATAAATGGATGGTATATGAAGCGCGGTCTTTTTGGCTTGGTTTGTGCTTTGCTTTACTTGATTCTTTAATTTGTAGATGCAAATGTTCTCTTCATTGATCTTTGAATACAATCATGTTGCTTGAACTGTTCTTTTGATGTTATAGGTTTCTGGAGTTGATGTTTCTTCTGGAGGTATTATAAGGTTACAAGTTGCAGAAGCAGAGGTCAGTGATATATCCGTACGTTTCCTTGACCGGAATACGTAAGAACCTCCCTTCAGTTTGCTTTACCTGCAATTACGTGTGCATTTACTTAAATAGGCACATTCACAAACATGCTTATCAAACTTCTGATTTTTTTTTTTTTTTTAAGATGTATGACCAGAAATGTTTCATTATTGTCTCAGTGGTGAACAAACTAAAGGCAAGACAAAGCCTGAAACAATATTTAGGCAACTCACAACCAAGAGGGAGCAGGTGTGACTCTAGATCTAGCTTTTTGTACAGAAATGAGCATTTAATTGATGATGTCATAAAGATTTGTCTATTATAATCCAAGAAATATGCCCATGGAAAGCACAATTGTCCTTACGAGCTTGGGCTGCTTCATTTGAATTGCCTCTTGCAGGTGTATAGCATGCTTCAAGGAAAAAGAGACGTGGATACTGTGTCAACTATGGGTCTCATGGCAGACATCAGTATCATTCCTCAGCCAGCTGGAGGTGAGGGAATGTATCTTTTAAAGACATGCATGCACAAATACTGCATATTGTATTCTGAGGTATGCTTAGCTGGTTGACAAAATGTGAAGCGAATTCCTGAAAAATGTTTTTGATGTGCAATCTCTGAGTTTTTAGTCAATTGTTTCATGCTGAGGACCTTACCTGATTCAAGCTGAATTTTCAGGCACAATGTTGCTCAAACAAGAATGTCTACTGAATTTTATTCTGGAATATTATTTGGACTAACATTGACTTTAATGATGTCATAGTAAATATTTTACAATAACAGGAATGTGTACTGAATTTTATTCTGGATTACTGTTATGTACTAACATAACTGTAATGATGTTATAGTAAATACTAGTAATAGCAAATTAAATTCTACATGCCGTATCTTCATTCCCATTGTTATTGATGGAAAGCTTTCTTAATTGTTTGAAAATACTCAATAGGCATGAGAATACATTGACATTTAAAGTCCTTCAGTGTAAGCTTTAGAGGTTGGCTGCCTTATTTGTTTGCCTGAAATAGTCCTCTACTCTTCTGGTTTGTTCAAAGGTTTCTTGCTTCTTGTTGAATATATATTCCTTTCATCCTAAGAAATTTCCAATGTTTTCAAGGATGCAATTGGTTTTGAATATTGGTCTTGTTTGGTGGATGGTTGCTGCAATAAAGAGTTAAAGGTGTATAAAAAGTGAAAGACAAAATCAATGGTCTGACAGTAGAAAATTATTTTCCTTATTTCTTTTCAGTTGCCAAAAGACTGATTTTAGCGGTGCTCTCTAGGGGTTATTTGACATCCAGCTTTTAGGAGATAGCATTATTATTATTATTATTTTGGTGCTCTGTATGGTTCTTTTGGTACAATGGATGTCCAGATGAAAATTCCACCAAACTTTTGTTGAAATCAGTTGAATACATTTGAGTTAGTTTTCCTTCACAGGATATGGCTTCTATTGATTCATAATGCATCGCATGATATGATACCTTTTCTTTGTAATAAATTTTGCAAGTAAAGGTGCTTGTGATGTCAACATTTTGAGAGTTTTTCTATGTATTTATTTACCTACTATCATTTTGATTGTGCAACACTATAGATGCTGATAAGGTTGATTTGATAATGAATGTTGTTGAGCGTCCAAGTGGTCGTTTTTCTGCTGGTGGTGGAGTATCGAGTAGGTAAGTTATGCTAGTTAAATTGCAATACTACTTGTGCTAGCTCCAATCCTCACCTACTTTGGTTGCCAAAGTTCATACATGTTTATTGGCATATCTAAAAGAACATTTATTTAAGTGATTTTTTATTTTGTAGGATTACAAGTGGCCCTCTATCAGGACTTTTTGGAAGGTAACTTTGCTTTTCTGGTTGATTCAGTTTTTCCATTCATCTTTCTCCATCTGGATTTCATTGTGATTTGTGCAGATGAATGATAAGTTTCATCTCAGTAAATTTCTTTTCATGCTTTGGGAGCGAATTCAATTTTTGAATGGAATGTATTTCGCATTTATTTCATTACTCATATCAGAAGTATGCAATTGTTGTTGTTGCTCTGCAATCTGCGTACTGCAAGCAGGATTTGTTTTCAGGAATAAGATTGAGTGAAAAACCCAATCAAAAGTTAGGTTTTGTTGCTCCAGAGTATGCTATCATTTTAAGAATTAATTGGCTTTGCATTGGTCATGATAGTCTGTAGTCAATTCCTTAGGTTATCAATCTTGTGGACTGTGGTTTCTTATTTCTTAGAGGTTCTTGTCTAGCCTTATTGTTGCTTTCCTGGGGTTGTGTGTTTCAGAAACAGGGTACTGTGGTACTGAAGGAGAAAAACATTTTTATAACAATGTATTTTGTTTGATGCTTTTTCTTTCTATTTTTTCCCCTCATTTTGGCTTCTTTTTCGTTTCTTGGGTGCGAGCTTTCTTATATGCTACTGCACATATATGGTCTTGTTATGCCACTATGAGCATTCAGCTTTTCTCAGTTCCCCTCTATTGTTTTTGAGATAAAAAAAGAAAGGAATTTATATTCTGCTATGTATATATATATATATATATATATATATGTGTGTGTGTGTGTGTGTGTGTGTGTGTGTGTATGTATGTTAAGACATGATATGTTGTTTATCTTATCTCATACTCTCTTATTTCCTATGTGCAGCTTTTCATACTCCGATCGAAATTTGTTTGGAAGAAACCAAAAGCTTAATATTTCCTTAGAGAGGGGCCAAATTGACTCTATATTCCGCATTAACTACACAGATCCATGGATCGAAGGAGATGACAAGCGGACATCTAGAACAATAACTATCGAGGTTAGTTTTGCTTTTACTTTTTGGATGGTTGGAAGATTGATTATTATCTGCCTGTTTTGTTTGTGTTAGAATTCAAGAATCCCTGGGACACTTGTGCATGGTAACCAACATGACAATAGCAGCCTGAGCATTGGCCGGGTAACAGCTGGTGTAGAGTTTAGTCGACCAATCAGGCCAAAATGGAGTGGAACAGCTGGGCTTATTTTTCAGGTAAAGAAAGTTACTTCATTCAATAGCTTGTTTTTCTCGTCAGCTAGTTATCTGTTCTCAGTTTTCCTCAAAACACAGTTTGTGGGTATTAACGGCACAAATTTAGTTTTCATTTTGAATATGTATTTGATTTTTTTTTTGGATTAAAGCTTATGTCTCAGTTATATGATTTATTTTTGATGTTTGATCCCAATATTCTAGCATGCTGGTGCTCGTGATGAAAAAGGAAATCCAATTATTAAAGACTTCTATGGCTGCCCACTTACTGCTAGGTATGTATCTCTGGTGCCTGGTGTTGTGTAGCTTCTGTAAGATTGATTGCCCTGCATTAATTTGCTGTTGTTAGTACTTTTATGGTTTAATTTACTTGCTTCTAATCTTCTATTAAATCCCCCTTTCTTAATTAATTTCTTAATTTAGTGGTAAGCCTAACGATGATATGTTACTGGCCAAATTTGAAAGTGTGTATGCTGGTTCTGGTGACAAAGGTTCCTCCTCCATGGTAAGCATCTGTACCTTGTAGTTTTCAATCACTTGTTGTATGGATGGGCCTCATTTCTGTTACCTTTTCAGTTTGCATTTAACATGGAACAAGGACTTCCTCTCATGCCTGACTGGCTGTTCTTCAACAGAGTGAATGCTCGTGTGAGAAAACGTGTTGAAATTGGTCCCACTCGCCTTCATTTAAGGTACGATGCTTTTTATGTACTTTATAGTACATGAGGAGTGATGTATGATGATGTTTGTGGTGTATATTTGGAAGCACAATCAATAATTGACAACTCTATTTCTCAAAATTTGTTTTTAACTTCCAAGTTTTCTGCAGTTGCTTGTTTTGACCATGAGCTTCAACATTTCTCCCCAAGAAAGAAATTATCGGTCAAAGGGGGAGAAATTTTTGGTATAGTCTGCTGATTTGCTCTGTATTTGATTGCTAGATTGTCTGGCGGGCATGTGGTGGGTAACTTTTCTCCTCATGAAGCATTTTCCATCGGGGGAACAAACAGCGTGAGAGGTTATAAAGAAGGTGCTGTAGGCTCTGGTCGATCTTACGTAGTTAGCTCTAGTGAAGTTTCTTTCACAATGGTAGGTGTTTAATTTTTTGCCTCATTTCTTATTGCGTATCTTGTGTTTGCCGTAGGGTGTGGTTGTTGTATTCCTTTCTTTTTGCCTTGGGGTTTCTTTTTTTTTTCACCTTGATTCTACGGGCTTTTGAGCTTTCTATAGATTTATGATTTTGAACTGCCTTGTGTAAAGCAAGATGGACATTAGGATTACAACCATCAATAATGATTCTGTATGTAGAGAAGTTTCAAATGAGATAAGACCAAGTATCAGCAACTACCTAACTTGGTACTCATATTGGTACTTCAAACTTGAAAAGTTAACTCACCACGGAACATATCTAAAATATGAGTTTGATAAAATCCATATGAATAAAAAAGCTATGTCTGAATGCATTCACTTTTATTACAAAACTAGATGTGCTTTTGAAAATGTGAGTCGGACTTGTTTTCTCATATTTTACTAGCTTTTTGAATTACTACTTAATAGTTTATCTGAAAAGATGGTTCTAAAACACTATATCAGTGAAAACTTGTTTTGCACAACTTTAATTACAATGTTCTTCAAAAATTGTTTCAAATTGGTGGGATAAAAAATAAACAAGTTCAAAAGTTGATGGCATTGGCGGGAAATGGATCTTTTTTACTATTTATCGTTGACTCTAGAATTTCATGTGAATCTGGGAGTCAAATTGTAAATGATGCTGGTTGAAGTTTATCCGAAGCTGAACCAATTGATGCTAGTATTGATTGTACAGTTTTTTTAAGTGCTTATTTTGTGTGCAGTGCTATTTATATAACTAAGCTAATTAAAATAATTTAAAGTGTGTCATAGAATACTCATCTATAAGGCTAAGACGTGGCAGAATCATTGACCTTGAGATTGGGTTTTGCTCTACCTAAGTAATATCTCAGATGCAAATAGGGTTATCATAGTGTTCAGCTTTTGGATTCAACATGTGAACTACAAAGATAGAGTGAAACATTCAGATTTTACTAGTTACATATTGTGACTAAGTTATATTCTAATATACTGTATGAGAAGAGTATTATAATTCAAAAAGAAGGAAAATTTTTTAAGTGGTTGTAATTGGAAAAATAAGTGTGAAGATTCCTAGAAACCAGTTTGGAGGGGGCAATATCAATTCAACCCCTAAACCTATAGTTATAGGCAATTCTAATGAGATTAGTTAAACACTAAGCTGCCAACTTATTTGACACTTGTTTGCAAAGTGTCATTGGATGCCAATTAAATGACAAGTGTGCTTTTGATAGCAAAATATAGATGCTAGCTGTTGGCATATGGCTTTCCTTGTGTGACAATATATTTTACTTATTAATTAATTTTAGTTATTTTCCAACTCCACCAACGCCTGGATCTTGGTTCAACTGGAAAACAAGTCACTGAATAGTTGAAAGAGTTGTTATTATTCTGTCCCGCCTTTGGTGTAAATTTTGTGATGAAAGTTGTAAAAATTCTAATAGTCGGGAGCTTGAGTTTGTACTCATGAAGGAGTTTCATAGCCCAATTATAATAAATGATATTTTTTCATGACAGTGTTGAATATCATAGTTTAATGTGTTTTAAAACAAGAAAGTTTACTTAGAGGGTTACTTCTCCAAATTGATTTAGAATTAGATATTGGTGTTCAATCACCTAGTTTGCTAATATGCTTAAGGTAGGGCAATATGCAGATCCTAATTCCAGGAGGTTTCTCTTTTAGTACTGGAGCATATCCCCATTGCCTATTGAGTTTTAATTAAGCCTACCATTCATTGGTAAAGAATATGACTTGTTGGAGGAAAAGAGCAGAAGCTGTGAAGGCTAATGCAGAACTTATGTTGGTGAAGATAACTGCATAGGGTGTGATGTTATTCTTTTATTCCTGAACTCGTAGGGCTTGGATAAGGTTATAGAGAGATAAGAATCTGGCCTTGGGTGGATGAGAATTAAATGCTCGTGAGAACTCTACTCATAGTTTTATATTTTTGCTGTTGTGCAGCTGGGGTCTGTGGAAGGAGTTATTTTTGCTGATTATGGACATGATCTATGGTCAGGCCCCAGTGTGCCCGGTAAGTTTTTTCTGGTTAATCTTTCTGATCTCTGATGCATTTTTTTTTGATTTATTATGTTTTTGTAGAAAAAATGATTTTTTATTTTTTTGGAGGGAGGGTTGGGGTGGGGGGGGGGGGGGGGGGGGGTGGAGGAGGTCGAAGATGCCAATATGCAAATAATTAGAGGTGGCAATTGGATGTGTTGGATTGAAAGAAATTTCGGGTTGGATCATTTTGGATTTAAATTGTGTTTTAAAATGAAATCAATTAAATTTTCGGATTGGTCGAGTTTAGGTCATTTTGGATTCAGGTTAATTTGGATTTGATTCGTTTTGGATTAGTCGGATTCAAATTGTTGCCTTTTTGTAGTTAAATTGGTAGGGTTGGGGGCTGTTTGAGCGAATTTTTGGGGTATGGATCAATTTTGTCAGCTCTAAAAACAGCTTGATGCTTGTGATTGGTCGAGTTTAGGTCATTTTGGATTCAGGTTAATTTGGATTTGATTCGTTTTGGATTAGTCGGATTCAAATTGTTGCCTTTTTGTAGTTAAATTGGTAGGGTTGGGGGCTGTTTGAGCGAATTTTTGGGGTATGGAACAATTTTGTCAGCTCTAAAAACAGCTTGATGCTTGTGAAATTCCTGCCCTTAAAATATTCTTTCTAATGTCCGATCTTTCTGTTGTGCTGTTCAGGTAATCCTGGCGGGGCGAGGTGTAAGCCTGGAAGCGGATATGGATATGGGTTTGGTATCCGAGTGGACTCACCTTTAGGGCCATTGCGTGTTGAATATGCTTTTAATGATAAGCATGCAAAGAGGCTTCACTTTGGGGTTGGCCATCGAAAGTGAGAAAGGTTTTACACTTGCAGGAGAAAGCACATGGATGTCCTGATAAATTCTGTTAATGCATAATTTTGAAGCGTGGCATTGTTGCATTTCCACTCGTTGGGAAAATTGAAGTCTTTGATCCTGCCATGGGATATTTAGCAAAAAGGTTCAGATTAGCTTAATCCCAATTAAAAGGATAGGAGACTCGTTCCCAATAAATCACACCCGCCCCCCCCAACTGCTTCAGCTAAAGAAGAAAAACTTTGCCCAATACTGAGCCCTGAACCCCACTAAACAGTACACAGCGACAGCCACAGCCACGATCAACTCCTGCCCAGCCTTCTCCGAGACAACCTCTACCAGCCCAAAACTCCTACCAACTTCACTGCCCAACTAGTTCTTCGTTCACAACAATCAACACAGCAAAAAATCCCAGTTGCTGCAACCTCCTAACCCATCAACCCGAAGCCATCAACACCTAAAAAGTTAGTCCATACAGACCACTGCAACCATCTCCATTATCAAGGCAACGAAGCCCATAAAAAAACCCACCCAAAACCACTTCAAGACCTATCCAAAATCGACAAAGAAATGCAATACGAACGTCATAGAGCATCCTACCAACATCATTAAAAAAGCACAACAAAAAGATACATTTACCAAAAAAAAAAAAAAAAACCAAGTATGACTAGTTTGGGTTATTTTCAATGGATAATTGGTTTGGAGGGGTAGGGAAGCTAGGGTGTAACTTTTCAGAAGAAACAAATGGAGAGAAGGGGACAGCCTTGGTGGTTAGAGGCGGAATGATGGGCTGCTCATCGAGCGATGGGTCGAACTTCGGCTATGATGGTGACGGTAGAAATGGTCGACGCCGATCTTGGTTAATTAAGGAGGAAGCTTTTCGTCCTGGTGGGACAAAAGGGGAAAGAATGAAAGAGGAAAGAGAATATAAAAGAAGAAAAAATATTGGATCGACATGTGTGGTTAGGCTAATTTGAGAAACTTAACGAAAATTACAATTAATTCTAAAGAAATCTCAATGTGAGAAAAATCATCTAAATTTGACCAAAAGTACTGGGATACTTAATATGATTTTTCTATATAAAAGGTTTTCATTTACTCAAATACAAATAAGATTTTTAAAGAGAAAGAATAATAACAATATAAATACATATGCTTCATGTGCTATATGTTTACAACAAGTGCATCTATGCTAATTTCAAAGTAAATGTGAATCTTTGATGATAAGACTTTATAGAAATTGTAAGTAGATATTCTTAAAAAATCTCTAAGTGAAAAAATTATTTCAAATATTATCAAAAGTGTTGAAGTATTTTGATATAATTTTTCAATAAAAATAATTGTCATTTGTTGGGAGATATTACCAAAAATATTTGGTGGGAAAGATTCTCACTATGAAAGTTTGGCTATCCAAACAATTTATTAAGAAAGATTTTGGAGAAGTAGCCTATATATTGAGAATAAAGATATATAGAGATAGATTTAAAAGGTTACAGATATAAATCTAAAAAGTTTTTTGGACTTAACCTATCTACATACATAGATAAAATGCTAATAAGGTTTAGCATGGAAGAATAAAAAAAGGGCTATCTTCCTATAAAACATAGCATTCCTCTCTCTAAAGGTCAGTGTTCAAGAACACAAGAAGAGAGAAAGAGGATGATTACAATACCTTATGTTTTCGCGGTAGGATCCATAATGTACATCATGCTATGTAAAAGACTTGACGTATTTGATGGTTTAAGTGTCATGAGTGAATACCAAAGCAATCTAGAAGAAAGCCACTAAATTGTAGTAAAAAGTATCCTTAAGTACCTGAGAAGAACGAGAGATATGTTTCTAGTTTACGGAGTGACTGAGGTTAGTGTAAAGGGTTACATTGATGCTAGTTTTCTATTAAACAAAAATGACTTCAAATCGTAACAAGGGTTTATATTAACTTTGAATGGTGGTTCAATCAATTGAAAAAGTTCTAAGTAGAGTACAATTGCGGATTCTAGAAACAAGGTTGAGTACATACTAGCATCTAAGGTTGTAAAAGAGGGAGTTTGGTTTAAGAAGTTCAATACATAATTAGGAGTGGTGCCAAGCATCATTGGTCCAATTACATTGTACTGTGACAACAATGGAGTCATAGCACAAGCCAAGGAACCAAAGTCTTGTTAGTGTATGCCCTAAAGCGAACTCATTTGGTGAAAGGCATGGTACCATAGCAAATCATTTATGGTAAGTAATATAAAGGTTTTTTTTTTCACTATTTTGATCGACAATAATAAGGATTATTTGTCTCATATATGGTGAAGCCCATGGAACAAAATTTGCCTTGTAAAGGAATTATAAAAGGATAATAATTATGAGATCTTTATGCATTAAAGCTTTGTTCCTTAAAACTTTTTCTACTCAATGTATTGTTAAGAATGGACATTGATAATATACTAAAGACTAGTACATATTAAGTCTCTTACTTGTAAAATAATTAATTGATCTCATAAATTAAAGTAGCAAGATACTTGAGGATAACATGTGGGAGCTTTTTATGGAACAAGTTCACCGAACATGACTTGACATGAGAATTCCATTTGGTAGTATTCACTCAAGTGTCTATGGAAACATTCTCATGTGATGACCGTGTAAGTGATACTTTGATTTGTGACACTATGTTATCTTATATGTGAAACATCACACTTTGATTTTATTCGTATGGGTGTGGAAGAGCCGAATACCTAAAACGGGTGCTTTTAAGTGTGACCCGAATCATATGAAGGTAGTTGAGTGGTCTAGAGAGGATCCATCTCCCCAAGATAATTTTAAAGGATATATCTTGGTTGTTCTTGACTTGGAATTGTCTTAATTAAATCCATGGCCATGGTACAATGAATTAAGTTCAATAATAATTTTACTTAGATTCATTAAAGTCAAATTTTAAAGTTGCAAGAACTAATATGAGGAATAAAATAAATAGACATTATGCCATGCTTATTTATTCCTTCAGAGATAGTTAATAGAAGGATATTAATTACACGGAGAGACTAATCACTTAAAGACTTCAAGTTGAGAATCATTCTTAACCTATCTAACAATTGGGGGTCATGATGCATTGTTAGTTGCCACTTTTGATCTATAAATTAAATAATATTTAATTCATTGCCAACTTGATAGGAGTCTAATAGTCAGATAAAAAAAAGTAGTATATGAATTAAATTGGATGGAAAAGGTTTAGGGGAATTCAAAATTTCCTTTGGACTATTAATTATTGGATTTAATTAAAAAGTTTTTTTTTAAATCAATATCCTTCAATTAATGGATTAAATCAAAGGGTTTAATTAAATCATATAACACATCATAGTTAAAGGGTTTAATTAAGTTTTGGGCCTTTTATCATTAAAGAGTTTGTTAAATAATAAATAAGAATATTGATTTAGTATGTCCAAAGGCTACTGGGATTTGGGAAAACCCTAACCTATAATAACCCTATCATGGTTGGCCTCATTCAGCAAAGCTTTAAGTAGCTTGTGCCAATTATCGCCTTTCCTTAGTCTCTTTGTCATAGTCTTCTGCTTTCTTAATCAAGAAGAAAATTATTTTTTTTCATGGTTCTTTACTTCAAGAGATGGAGAGATTAATGAAAGTTAGTTTATGAAACTCGAGCCACTAGCATGGTGGTGGTTGTGATATGATCAAACAGTCCAGAAGGTTTTGTTGCTACTTGTGTGCATTAGAGTTAGAGGTTGGACACAAGAACAACTTATCTTGTGATTCAAAACAAGAAGATCAAGTATCATTAACAAAGAGTAAACCCTAGATTCCGATATTCAAAGTTTGGTTGTAAAATTTTAATTTCGCTTGTTATTCTGCTGCGTATGTTTTGATTTTATATGTATTATCCACTTACACATGACCCAGAAAACCTACAATTGGTACCCGAGCCCTATTTGATCAAGATACAAGCAAATATGAATCTTTTGGTTGTTCTTGATTTCAAATCTGTTTTGATTACAATAAGTCTACTGAGTTGTGAGGGCTAAAAATCATGTTTAACGAAATTGTTTTGATTGAATTTTTTTTATAATATCAAAGTATGATGTCTTAGGATATTTGGGTTAAAATTTTATGATTTTAGGACATCATTTGATATTTTATTGAATTTTTTTTTCAAATCTATCCTAAAGCATAAAATTTCCAAGTAGTATTATGAGATTTTAGTTTTCTGTATAAAACTCCAATGGATTTGAAATTTTTTACATGACTTAAAAGACATATTAAGGAGTCTTTTGGTAATTTTAGAATTTTTGGAGTTGATTTGGATGTTCAAACATTAATCACAAAATCGGGCAGAAAATTTCTCTAAATTAAGAAAACTTTTGATAAAATTGGTTTTTGGTTTGTGATTCTTTTTGATTCTTTGATTTAAAAATTCTTTTCGAATATGGTTTTCTTAATGGTTAAGAAATGAAGAATATGTCCAAATAATTTTTATTGAAAACTTACCTCCAATCATGATACTAAATCTTTAAGAAAGTTATTCCTTATTGAAAGATTCGATTTCTTGATCATGTGGATTGTTTTGGTTGCAACTCAATAAAATTATTTCTTAGAGTAGAGCAACGAACCAAAGGTTTTAAGAAAGATTTTAGGACCTTTAGGATATTAAAATTAAGGATAATTAAGGGCTAGGCTTATTGGCTGTGAACTGTCGAAATTATACTGCGTATATTTACTGTGTTTTTGGAGATTGCGAACCTTAGGACGAAATTTTGTTACACCTGATCGTAGAAAATTCCTAGAAAAATTTTACTACCCAAAATTTAGAAAGAAGTTTTAAGGAACCTCAAAATTTGCCCCGATTTTTTTGAAATAGCCTTATTTGTGTATATAAATAAATATTAGAGTATTTTTAAAATTATCGCGAAAAAACCTTAAACAGGAAATAAAATAGGTAAAGACCCTTCAATATAAGAATCAGTATCTATATCTACTAAATTCAACGGTTTCACATAAGAAGAAAGAAAATAAATAAATGAAAGAAAGGGGAAAGGAAGGAGAAAGAGGAAGGAAGGGCATCCTAATGAGATCATAATCTTAAGACACAAAGGGGATATGGCGAAATTGGTAGACGCTACGGACTTAATTGGATTGACCCTTGGTATGAAAACCTACTAAGTGATAACTTTCAAATTCAGAGAAACCCTGGAATGAAAAATGGGCAATCCTAAGCCAAATCCTATTATTTTACGAAAATAAACAAAGGTTCAGCAAGCGAGAATAATAAAAAAAGGATAGGTGCAGAGACTTTAGGCATTTCTAATAATATCAAGTGCTATTCCTATTTTGGCATTTCTAATCTCTGGAGTTTTAGCCCTATTAGAAAGGGTCCAGAAAAACTTTCTAGTTATGAATCGGGTATAGAACCAATGGGCGATGCTTGGTTACAATTTTGAATCCGTTATTATATGTTTGCTCTAGTTTTTGTTCTTTTTTATGTTGAGACGGTCTTTCTTTAACCATGGCCAATGAGTTTTGATGTATTGGGGGTACTCGTATTCATAGAAGCTTTAATTTTCGTGCTTATCCTAATTGTTGGTTCAGTTTATGCATGGCGAAAAGGAGCATTGGAATGGTCTTAGTTCCTGAATATTCAGATAATAAAAAGCAATAAAAAAGTCAAAATAATAATAACATTGAGTATGAATTCCATTGAATTTCCCTTACTTGATCGAACAACCCAAAATTCAGTTATTTCAACTACATTAAATGATCTTTCAAATTGAACAAGACTTTCCAGTTTATGGCCACTTCTTTATGGTACCAATTATTGCTTCATTGAATTTGCTTCATTAATAGGCTCACGATTCGACTTTGATCGTTATGGGCTGGTACCAAGATCGAGTCTTAGACAGGCAGACCTAATTTTAACAGCTGGAACAGTAACAATGAAAATGGCTCCCACTTTAGTGAGATTATATGAACAAATGCCCGAACCTAAATATGTTATTGCTATGGGCGCGTGTACAATTACAGGAGAGATGTTCAGTACTAATTCTTATAGTACTGTTCGGGGAGTCGATAAGCTAATTCCTGTGGATGTCTATTTGTCGGGCTGTCCCCCTAAACTCGAGGCAGTTATAGATGCTATAACAAAACTTCGTAAGAAAATATCTCGCAAAATCTATGAAGATCGAATTAGATCTCAACAGGGGGATCAGTGTTTTACTACCAATCACAAGTTTTGTCTTGTACGCAGTACTCATACTGGAAATTATAATCAAGGATTACTCTATCAACCACCATCTACTTCAGAGATTCCTCTCGAAACATTTTTCAACTACAAAACTTCCCACGAATTAGTGAATTAGGTAGGATTCCTTTTTACAGAAACAAAATAACAAACAACGAATTAATCTTCATAAATTCGATTTCATCGTAAATGTGAAATACTTATCTTATACAAATTACAAATAAAAAAGAAAAGTGCGGGAGAGATAAAAAAGATGCAGGGTCCTTTGTCTGTTTGGCTAGTCAAACACGGGCTAGTTCATAGATCTTTGGGTTTCGATTACCAAGGAATAAAGACTTTACAAATAAAGCCCAAGAATTGACATTCCATTGCTGTTATTTTATATGTATATGGTTACAATTATCTACGTTCCCAATGTGCCTATGATGTAGCACCAGACAGACTGTTAGCCAGCGTGTATCATCTTACGAGAATAGAGTATGGTGTAGATCAACCAGAAGAAGTATTGTTGAGTTAATTTATTTTGAAATGACAAAACAAGTAAATTCAATAATGGATATAAAATATAGAAATGATTTAAACATGTTTAGAGTTTATCAGTACCAGAAACTAAGTATTTAAGGTTGAGAGATCGATCTCATGAGATGAGAGATCGATCTCTTCGGTTTTCTAGTATGAGAGATCGATCTCATAAGAATATGAGATCGATCTGCTAAAAGATTGAAAACTCAAAGAGACTGTATAAGATGTTGAGGAAGCAGAGATCGATCTATAGGGGTTATGAGATCGATCTGTAAATTACAGAATGTCTGAGAGATCGATCTGGTCTAGGAAGAGATTGATCTCCTCTAAGTCAAAGGCTAAAGGTATTAGATCGATATGTAGATCGATCTATGTTCAAACAGAGAGTTTATGAGATCGATCTCCTGTGGATAAAGATCGATCTCCTCAAAGTTAGAGAGTTAAGGAGATCGATCTAGGGTGATTAGAGATCGATCTCCTCTCTACGAGAATACTTACTAGATCGATCTGGAGATCGATCTTGCCTCAAACAGAGAGATTAGAATATCGATCTGCTGGTTCGACAGATCGATCTTCACTAATATTTTCAAATTATAAGATCGATCTCTACAAATATGAGATCGATCTCCATGCTTCAAGTTGCTTTGTAATTGCAGGAATTTAAACTAAGAGATCGATCTGGTTATGATGGGAGATCGATCTGGTACTCTACTGGAGGTTCCCAACGGCTCTCTCTGCAAAATCTTCAATGGGAAAAACAACATTAAATGCTCTAAATACCAATCCTGCTGTATAAAATCAAGCATTGAAGACACTAGAAAACAAGACACTATTGCTGTAAATTCTGTATATTCTCAAGAAATCTTTTCAAACATTCTCTTTGTCTTCAAAGATCATTTATTGACATTGTTGTAAAAACCATTGTGTAGAAGCTATTTTCTCCTACCCTCAAAAGAAAGCTTCACTTTGTATTCATCATTAATTCAAGAGAGAAGAGGAGAGTTCCTCTGTGAGTTAACTTTGTAAAGGGTGAATATTTGTCTGTGTAAAAAGGGTAGAGAGGTTATTCCTTAACCTGTAAAAGGGAGTTTGTAACAGCTATTGATAGAGTGAAAGAAAGCTCTTGACAAGGAGGTCAAGAAGAGAGGACGTAGGCAAGAGATTAACCGAACCTCTATAAACTACTGAGTTTGTTGTTTCCTTCCCTTATCTCCTTTCAATTTATTGCACTAAATTTTATTGATTATTCTTTGATTACTTGCAATTAGATTCAATTAAGTTTAAATTTACCATTATCTGTAGAAAATCGATTCACCCCCCTCTCGGTAGAGCCAACAATTGGTATTAGAGCGAGGACTCTTTGATCATAAATGAATAACTTCCTAAGAGTTAAAAACGATCTAATGGCTCACAACAATGTAGCAACCAATTTAGTAGGAGAGGGGCATTCTATAGTTAGGCCTCCCATGTTCAATGGTGAACATTATGCTTATTGAAAAACTAGAATGATGCTTTTCATTCAAGCAAATGATTATGAGGTATGGAGGATTATAACTAAAGGTCCTCAAATCCTAACTAAAAGAATAGAGGGAAGAGATATCCCTAGAGAAGAATATGAGTGAGATTCAAATGATGTAAAATGTGCTCAGTTAAATGCAAAGGCCATGCACACCCTATTTTGTGCTTTAGGGCCAAATGAGTATAATAGAGTCTCCGGTTGTGACAATGCCAAACAAATTTGGGACAAATTGGCAATTACTCATGAAGGCACAACTCAAGTAAAGGAGACTAAGGTAGGAATGCTCACACATGATTATGAGCTATTTAGGATGAAAGAAGGAGAGTCAATTAGTGACATGTTCACTATATTTACTGATGTAATAAATGGGCTAAAGTCCTTAGGGAAAATCTATTCAAATATAGAAATGGTTAAGAAAATATTGAATAGCCTACCAAAATAATGGGAAGCTAAAGTAACTGCAATTGAGGAGTCCAAAGATCCCCACACACTATCACTAGATGAATTAATAGGGTCACTACTCACATATGAAATGAAGTTAAGGAGAAATGAAGAGCCACCCAAGAAAGTAAGAGTACTCTGAAATCCACGACTCAAGAAGATTTGAAAGAGAATAAAAATGAGAGTGGTAGTGAAGAAGATCTTGAAATGGCAATGTTTGCCAAGAGATTTAACAAATTTATGAGAATGAGAGCAAGTGGTAGTGGTAGGAGAAACCACAAGAAAGATCAAGAAGAGTTAGGTAGAAAAGATACTATTGTATGTTATGAATGTAAAAAACCTGGACATATTAAATTTAACTGCCCTCTTCTTAAAAGATCAAATGATAGGTATCACAAAAAGAAGGCAATGATGGCAACATGGAGCGACAGTGACAACTCCGATGATGATTCAAATGAGGATACTGCCAATCTATGCTTCATGGCAATTGAAGATGAAAAGGTAACTTCAGATCTCAATGAATATTCTTTTGATGAACTGCAAGATGCATTTGATGATCTTGCATTAGAATATGAATGCATGAGTATGAAGTACAAAAAATTAATATCTAAACTAAAGAAAGAAAATGAGTTAATACTAAAGGATAAAATAGAATGTGAAAAGAGATTAGAAAATACAAATCTTGAAATTCATGACCTAAAAGAAAAAAATAGTAACTTACATAATTCCTTTACTAGATTTTACATGGGTCAACAAAAATTAGATAAAATGCTAGAAACTCAAAGGGCTTTCTTTGATAAGAATGGATTAGGATATGATGGAAAAAGTGGGGAGACTCACCTCAAAAGCTTCTTAGCTAGAAAAAATATGCATAAACCCTCAACTACTTGTTCACATTGTAATAAAAAGGGGCATGCATCATATAGTTGTAATGTGAAGTTGACCACATTTAAAGGAAAAATAGTGAAAAGAATTTGGGTTCCAAAAGAGGTAGTTAATTCAAAAGACATTAATGCTATAGTAAAATGGATCCCAAAGGGATCAAGAATTCTATTCACTAATTCCAAAGGACCCAAGAAAATTTGGGTACCTAAGACAAAAGTTTGAATGTTGATTATAGGTGAATGAGCATTGCCACAAAGCAAAAACAAAGGAAGCTTGGTACTTGGATAGTGGATGCTCAAGACACATGACCGGTGATAGAAGCCACTTCAACTCATTTAAATCAAAAGTTGGTGGAGAAGTCACATTTGGGGACAACTCCAAAGGCCAAGTTGAAGGAAGTGGTTCAATTGGTAATGACTATTTTTCACTAGAAAAGGTTTTACTTGTTAGGGGTCTAAAACATAATTTGCTAAGTATTAGCCAACTTTGTGACAAAAGGTTACAAAGTAATTTTTGATTGCTTGAAATGTCATGTTATAGATCCTAAATCTAATAAAGTTCTTTTTCTAGGTCATAGACAAGGTAACATATACATTGTTTATCTAAATGAGCTTAAAAATGAAAATGTATGCCTTATGGTAGATAAAGAAAAAGAACCTTGGTTGTGGCATAGAAGACTAGGTCATGCTAGCATGCATGTATTATCTAAGCTAGCTAGAAAAAACCTTGTTATAGGATTACCTAAGTTGTCCTTTGACTATGACAAAATTTGTGAAGCTTGTGTCAAAGGAAAACATAAAAGGACAACATTTAAACCTAAACATAGTGTATCAACCACTAGGCCTCTCCAATTACTTCACCTAGATCTATTTGGACCAACTAGAACTACAAGCCTAGGTAGGAAACATTATGGGTTTGTGATTGTAGATGATTACACTAGGTTCACTTGGGTGTTCTTCTTGAGAGTAAAAAATGAAGCCTTAGAAAAATTCATTGTCTATACAAAAGTAGCCCAAAATGAAAAAGGTTACAATATAACTAGTATTAGAAGTGATCATGGCAATGTGTTTGAAAATATTGGATTTGATGAATATTGCAATGATCAAGGAATTAGTCACAATTTTTTAGCCCCTAGGACACCACAACAAAATGGGTAGTTGAGAGAAGAAATAGAACATTGGAAGAAATGGCTAGAACCATGTTGTGTGAAAATAACTTACCTAAATATTTTTGGGTTGAAGCTATAAATACATCTTGCTATATCATTAATAGAGCCATGATTAGACCTATCTTAAAGAAAACCCTTTATGAGCTTTACAAGGGAAAGAAGCCTAATATTAGCTATTTTCACCCCTTTGGTTGTAGATGCTTTGTCTTAAATAATAGAAAAGACAATTTAGGAAAATTTGATGCTAAGAGTGATGAGGAAATCTTTTTAGGCTATTCCTTGAATTCAAAGGCATATAGAGTATATAACAAAAGAACCTTGATGGTTGAAGAATCAATACATGTAATATTTGATGAGTCAAATGATTTATCTAAAAGTTCAACCAATGATGAGGATATTGAAATATTTGATGAGAACTTGAAAGAAACCTCAAACATAGAGAATGATCTATTAGAAAAACTTGACATTAATAAAGAGGATGAAGAAGAACTAGAAATGTTAGAAAGAGAGTCTAGAGCACCGAGAGAATTAGGATATGTCAAAGATTATGAAATATTAGGTGATCCAACTCTTGGAGTTAGAACAAGATCCTCTCTAAGAAATGTGTGTCAATATATAGCCTTTGTATCTCAAATTGAACCAAGGAATGTCAATGAAGCTTTAGATGACAATAATTGGTTTTTAACCATGCAAGAAGAACTAAATCAATTTGAAAGAAGCAAAGTATGGAATCTAGTTCCTAGACCTAGTGATCACTCTATAATTGGAACTAAATGGATCTTCAAGAACAAGATGGATGAAAATAGTGTGATCATAAGAAACAAAGCTAGGCTAGTTGCACAAGGCTATAGGCAAGAAGAAGGAATAGACTATGATGAAACGTATGCACCGGTAGCTAGATTAGAAGCAATAAGAATGCTACTTGCCTTTGCATGCTACAAAAACTTCAAATTATATCAAATGGATGTAAAGAGAGCATTTTTGAATGGCTTCATCAATGAAGAAGTTTATGTTGAGCAACCTCCCGGTTTTGAAAGTCACGAATTTCTTGAACATGTATTCAAACTATTTAAGGCACTTTATGGTTTGAAACAAGCTCCTAGAGCATGGTATGAAAGACTGTCAAAATTCTTAATAGAAAAATGATTTTCAAGGGGAAAAGTAGATACTACTTTGTTTATCAAAAATAAAAATAAAGATTTACTAGTTGTTCAAGTGTATGTAGATGACATTATTTTTGGATCAACTAATGAATCTCTTTGTCAAGAGTTTGCTAAGATCATGCAAGGTGAATTTGAAATGAGCATGATGGGAGAGGTCACCTACTTCCTGGGACTTCAAGTTAAGCAAACTAAAGATGGAACCTTCATCAATCAAGCGAAATATACTAAGGATTTGCTCAAACGATTTGGAATGGATAACTGCAAACCTTAAGCAACTCCAATGGGCACCAACATCAAGCTTGATAAAGATGAAAGTGGTAAGTGTGTAGACACTAAATTATATAGGTCTATGATTGGTTTATTGCTTTATCTTACTGCAAGTAGACCAGATATTCTGTTTAGTGTATGCCTATGTGCTAAATTTCAATCTTCTCCTAGGGAGTCACATTTACTAGCCACTAAAAGGATCTTTAGGTATCTTAAAGACACTCCTTCTCTAGGACTTTGGTACCCTAAGGACTCCACCTTTGCTCTTCATGCTTTTTCTGATGCAGACTTTGGAGGCTGTAAAATAGATAGAAAGAGCACTTCAGGAACATGTCAATTCTTAGGAAATAGATTAATCTCATGGTTATCTAAGAAACAAAATAGTGTAGCACAATCCACAACAAAAGCAGAATATATAGCAGCTGGTAGTTGTAGTGCTCAAGTGTTGTCGATTAAACAACAAATGAAAGACTATGGTATTAACATGAAACAAGTCTCAATCAAATGTGATAATACCAGTGCCAGTAATTTCTCTAAAAATCCAATTCAACACTCTAGAACTAAGTATATTGAGATTAGGCATCATTTTCTTAGAGATCATGTACAAAAAGGAGATATAATTCTAGAATATATTGATAATTTACATCAAATAGCTGATATCTTCACTAAACCACTTGATAGAGATAGGTTTTGTGTTCTTAGAGGTGAATTAGGACTCATGAATGTTCCTTGAGATTTATCCCCTTCAAAACCTTGATTTCAAAGTGATTTTCAACTGATTTTTCAATTCATTTTCTGGGCAAAAAGTATGAGAGATCGATCTCCTATCACCATAGATCGATCTTCATGCTCCAAATTGGCCTAAAGCAGTAAGGTTTAGCTAAGCAGATCGATCTTCTATCCCATAAGATCGATCTCCTTAAGCTTCTATATTTCACAGATCGATCTTTGCATTTGGCAGATCGATCTTCTTGAGCTTCTATATTTTGAAGATCGATCCCTTGAAACCTCAGATCGATCTCTTCAAGTTTCTGAAAATATCAAATTGATCTGGTACCTCGACATATTGATCTCCTTAGCCCTGGACTATAAACACTGCTTCAAAATCCCCAAATTTCAAAATCCCAAATCTTCAAATCCCTAACCCTCTGTTGTGCCTCCTCCTTCGATTCTCACTCCCAGATCGATCTCGGTAAGGTTCTTGCCAAATCTTTTCATCAATCTGTGTTCTAGTAACCTACATTGTTGAATTTTCTTCAAAAATTTCTTTGTTTTTGCTGAAATCTTCATTAGGGCAATTCTAGAACTGTTCCATTGCCTAGGTTTCTAGAAGACTGTTGCTTAGGGTCTGCAAAATAATCTTAGAGTGTGTCTAGCTGAAATTTTAGTCTACAATCATGCCTCGTCTTAAGAGAGTTGGCCAAAAACCACCTAGACCAAACTCAAATGTTGATAGAGGGTCATCTTCCCAAATAGCTCCTCCCTCTTCTGTCACCACCTTTAGCAAGTATTTTCAAACACCTGCAAAAAGGAGACGATATGAAGAGTATTTCTCAACTATGCCAATTAAACACTGGCGAACAATTGACTTCTCTTTTCTAAATCGTATTGATTTCCCTTATCTGTTAAAAATGAAAGAGTTTGGCTAGCTTCCATTCCTTAAAATTAACATCCCGACACCTCCAAACATCATTAGGGCCTTCTTTTCTAATGCTGAACTCATCTACGACCCTGATGATACCTGTAAGATTCTAGGGTTCAAAACATTTGTCATGGCTAAAACAATCCCTGTGGACACAACCCTACTAGCCCGAGTGTTTGGCATAGAAGATGATGGGTTGACCGATGAAGAGGAGGAAGTACCTCTAGAATTTAACCTCCCCGGGGATAAGGCGAGTGATCTACTGATGCATCCAAGATTACTCCACCTTATCATCTCGTGAAACCTTAGACCCTTCGGCACCCGCCACTCCACGGTCAGAAGACTATACCGTTTTTGGCTTCACTACCTTCACACTTCACAAAATCAAAAACCAAATCTAGTCCACTTCATTTACGAAGACTGGCTGAAAATAGTACACGGCCAAGCCTCCATGATAGTCTTCCCACAACCGCTTACGTACTTGCTTCAACGACTCGGGGTCGATTGTTCTTGTGAGATCGGTGAAGTGCCTTCTACAAAGAGCGTCTTAAACATTGGCACACTTCACCATATGGGGTACTACAAAGACTTTCAAGGGCAATGGAGGAAGAAACGAGAAAACCAGTCTGAGGCAGCCATGGAAGAAGACCTACCAACTGAACCTACCGCCTCAACTACTGAGGCTCCTTCTTCGTCGACTCCTCAGCCCACTGCACCTGCCTCAACATCCGACGGGCTGGAATTGATTATGGCTATGGTTATGGAGCTTAACCGGAAGATGGATGAAGGATTTGCAAACCTTCATGCCACACAGCAGGCTATGTTCGATGAGCTGCAGGTTACCCATACTCGAGTCGAGAAACTTCTGGAGCGATTTCCTCCTCAGTCTTAGGGCATGCTTGCTAAGAATGTTCTAGATGATTACTAAGTTTATCTTCCATTGTTTACATTTTGAGACATAATTTGCTTGAATGTTTATCTTGTGAAATAACATGATTACTCATTTGAGGACATGTATTATGCTTAGATCTCATTTTGAAATGACATATCTTTTGAAATTAAATGATTTTATGCCTTTATTTCCATTGATATGACAAAAAGGGGGAGAAGAATATGTTATGTTAAGAAAACATGTTTAAAGGAAGCTTAAATTAAGGGGGAGTTAAGGGAAACATGTTTAAAGGAAGCTTAAATTAAGGGGGAGTTAAGGGGAGCTTACATTAAGGGGGAGTTTTTGAAAGCAATTCAAATTTTATGCATAATGAAAAAGGGGTAACTAAACATGCTTATTGAATAAAGTTTTGTCATATAAAAAAAGGGGAGATTGTTGAGTTAATTTTTTTTTGAAATGACAAAACAAGTAAATTCAATAATGGATATAAAATATAGAAATGATTTAAACATGTTTAGAGTTTATCAGTTCCAGAAACTAAGTATTTAAGGTTGAGAGATCGATCTCATGAGATGAGAGATCGATCTCCTGGGTTTTCTAGTATGAGAGATCGATCTCATAAGAATATGAGATCGATCTGCTAAAAGATTGAAAACTCAAAGAGACTGTATAAGATGTTGAGGAAGCAGAGATCGATCTGTAGGGGTTATGAGATTGATCTGTAAATTACAGAATGTCTGAGAGATCGATCTGGTCTAGGAAGAGATCGATCTCCTCTAAGTCAAAGGCTAAAGGTATTAGATCGATCTGTAGATCGATCTATGTTCAAACAGAGAGTTTATGAGATCGATCTCCTGTGGATAGAGATCGATCTCCTCAAAGTCAGAGAGTTAAGGAGATCGATCAAGGGTGATTAGAGATTGATCTCCTCTCTACGAGAATACTTGCTAGATCGATCTGGAGATCGATCTTGCCTCAAACAGAGAGATTAGAAGATTGATCTACTGGTTCGACAGATCGATCTTCACTAACATTTTCAAATTATAAGATCAATCTCTACAAATATGAGATCGATCTCCATGCTTCAAGTTGCTTTGTAATTGCAGGAATTTAAACTAAGAGATCGATCTGGTTATGATGAGAGATCGATCTGGTACTCTACTGGAGGTTCCCAACGGCTCTTTTTGCAAAATCTTCAACGGGAAAACAACATTAAATGCTCCAACTACCAATCCTGCTGTATAAAATCAAGCATTGAAGACACTGGAAAATAAGACATTATTGCTGTAAATTCTGTATATTCTCAAGAAATCTTTTCAAACATTCTCTTTATCTTCAAAGATCATTTATTGACATTGTTGTAAAAACCACTGTGTAGAAGCTATTTTCTCCTACCCTCAAAAGAAAGCTTCACTTTGTATTCATCATTAATTCAAGAGAGAAGAGGAGAGTTCCTCTGTGAGTTAACTTTGTAAATGGTGAATATTTGTTTGTGTAAAAAGGGTAGAGAGGTTATTCCTTAACCTGTAAAAGGGAGTTTGTAACAGCTATTGATAGAGTGAAAGAAAGCTCTTGATAAGGAGGTCAAGAAGAGAGGACATAGGCAAGAGATTGGTCGAACCTCTATAAACTACTGAGTTTGTTGTTTCCTTCCCTTATCTCCTTTCAATTTATTGCACTACATTTTATTGATTATTCTTTGATTACTTGCAATTAGATTCAATTAAGTTTAAATTTACCATTATCTTTAGAAAACCGATTCACCCCCTCTCTCGGTAGAGCCAACAAGTATGTATAAAAGTATTTTCTCCAAGGAGTAATCCTAGAATTCTGTCTGTTTTTTGGGTTTGGAAAAGTGCGGATTTTCAAGAACGAGAATCTTATGACATGTTGGGAATCTCTTATGAGAATCATCCACGACTGAAACGTATCTTAATGCCCGAAAGTTGGATAGGGTGGCCTTTACGCAAGGATTACATTGCCCCCAATTTTTATGAAATACAAGACGCTCATTGAATGATAAGAAACTAATTACAACTTCCAATATTCAAGGAATATTTGTACATTCTCTTCTAGCTTAAACAGAGGAATTGAGGTTTCATTCGTATTCTTAAGGATAGGCTAATAAATAAAAATAAATAAAAGACAATACATCATTGAGATTCTCGAGTTTTGAAGAGACTTTTTTATTTTATTTCGAACGAGCCGAGACAATAGGATGAACAACAAGGGTTCTATACCATGAACTTTGTATCGCGGATATCACTTAGACGAACTCTAGAGAGTCACATAGAAGGGAATGAAGAAATGGAATATGAAAGAGAATACAAAGAAATAAATGAAAGGGGATCAGATTCTATTTGTACTGTAGCTGAGATGAGTCTTGGTTATTTCTATCCTTGAACTCCTCTAGTCCAGACTTTTGGTAGGGCCTTTCAACCAACTATTTTAATCACTTAATTAAATATGTATGAAGTATTAACATTCTTTTTAAATGTGAGGAGCCACGACATGAACAAATAAAAAAGAAAAGGAAAGATAATCAAATTTTTACTACATTATAATAATAATAGACTCTTTGCTCATCTAAAAAATATAAAAGAAATACAAAAAAAAGAGGGTTTACTTCTAGATACACAGCTAGATAAGTATGTATTATGTTGATCCATATCAATTAATTTGTAGAGTAGATACTCATACAAATTAATCATATGCCAGGAACCAGATTTGAACTGGTGACACGAGGATTTTCAGTCCTCTGCTCTACCAACTGAGCTATCCCGACCATTACCTACGCATTATCCTCATAATACTAGATGACTTGGGTCTATGTCAATTAAAAATGAAAACAAAAAAATGAAAAAAGTATTAAATTTAAAGTCTCGAATGGGAATTTCTTGGATCCTCAAAAGGAAGACTTTGGAAATTTCCATATGAGTAATCATATGGATTATGAATCATTCAAATAGGTATTCCTTACTCAAGAGTGTTGATTTGTCCGTATATCATATATATATATATATCACAATATATCACAAGACTTGTGATAAGAGAACAAAATTCTGCTAGGATATGGTTGTAAAATGGAAAAGAGTAGGATGAATGAGAAACATAAGGAACTTTGAACCACTAACAAAAAGGGTAGGATAAAATAAATAGATAGTAAACAAGCTTTTTGGGGTTGGTTGGGGATAGAGTGTGAAACCCAAATTTTTCCCACTATGTTCTTCATTTGGAATCATAAGACGGATGAATTGAGCATATGAATGTGAATGATATAGTGGAGGTATGAAAATACGGAACAGGATAAGTGAGGAGCAGTAATTTAAATTAAAGGGATTTAAATCGTTGGACGAAAGATACGAGTTTAAAATGAGCAAAGATAGTGGATCCAAGAAGGGAATTTGGTTTGATTTGGTCCCGAATATGTGCAAGGGTAAAAAGGTTAAAAGACCTGAAATCGGGTATAAATTTGACGAGAAAATTTCGTTATAAATATGGATTTAGGACATCTTGATCAATAAAGGAGAAACTATTGAATTTCGAGTCCGATTGGTCAAGATACAAAAATATTATGATAAATCGTAATTTTCACCCGAGACATTATACCAAAAATATGAAAAAAATTATACCAAAAAAATAATTAAATACAATAAAAATATATTTAATTGATTAAATATATTAAGTTAATGAATAGTGAAGATATTTGTTAAAAATAATGTATTTTATTCATTAAAATAATAATAAAGTATATTATAAAAAAAGAACTGAAAATCGGGATTTGCAAAATTGAAGAAAGGAAAGAAACAGGCAGAAACGCGAAGAAGCGAAGGAGAGAGAGAGAGCCACCGACGCGCTGACCACTGCCCGATGAAGCACCGACGACCAGATGACTAGGCAAGGGCTGACGAAGAAAGCCAGCTACCGCGCAAACTCATCGGTCTAGTGACGTGCTCCGACGACGGCGAGAGGAGCAGATTGGCGAAGTTGAAGCCGAAAAGAGGAGAAGAGGAATGGCGGCCACCAGCGTGATTTCAACCCGATCCAAGGCCAGCTGAGTGTTCCTGTAAGACCCAATTTTTATCGTATTTCCTTATGATTCACAAATTGTATGGATATTGTTATATGTTAATGGAATCATAAGACGAATGATTTTGATCATATAAATATGAATGAAGTAGTCGAATGTACGTAAAATCCGAAAACGGACAGTTAAGGAATTTCAAATTAAATTTATGAGATTTGAATTATCCAGACAGAGATACAAATTTTAAATGAGAAATTAAAGTGGGGCCAAGAAGGAAAGTCGGCCTAAATTGGTCCCGAACTTGTAGAAGGATAAAACGGTTAAAAGACTAAAATCTGGTATAAATTCGATAAGAAAATTTCATTAAAAATATGGAATTGAGAAATCTTGATCAATAACGAAGAAATTATCAAATTTCAATTCTAATTGATCAAGATTCGAAATTTTTAAGATTTACCGAAAATTCACTCGAGACAAAATCTCGAAAATACGGAGAAAATATACCGAAAAAAGGGGTTAAAATACAATAAATAAATTAAATTAATTAATTTAAATAAAATATAATTTTTTGTTGATATTTTAGGATTTTATAGTATTTTAATGCTTATAATAATAATAAAATAAATTATAAATATAATAATAAAATAATTAAAAAAGAGGGAAAATCTGGTTTTCGAAGAGAGAGAAAAAAACGAAACAGAAACAGAAAACGGAGAACCGAGTGCGTGACCGAAGCCCGATGAGCCATCGGCGGCCGACGAACCCAGATGAGGGCTGGAGAAGATAAAGGATGGCCCGACGAACCCATCGGTACTGGTAACGTGCGCCGACGACAGAGGATTCAGACGAATCAACGAACGAATATCCGAGGAAGAAACCTAGTCGGTTTTGGCGATCCACGGCAGCTGGGCGTGATCGGTGGCCACCAGCGTGATCGGGAGGACGGCCCGATCCTTTTGGTACCGGTAACGGCCGACAAAACGATCGAGAATGCCAGCAACGGTGAGGAACCGAAAACGACACTGTTTGGCCGAGAGGAAAGGGGAAGGAAAAGGAAGGAAAAAAGGAAGGAAAAGGGAGGAAAGGAAAAGAAAAGAAAAAGAAAGAAAAAAAAAAGAAAAGGAAAGAAAATTTACTGGGGACGACTTAAGATTTGGGTAAGTTGATCGAGGGTCGAGATTGACTTGCGGATAAATTTCGAGAATTAATTTAATATTATATTAATGGAAAATAACCCGAATTTATCAAATTGTGCAGTTTACGACAGAGCTCGAACGAGAGCCGATTGAGCTCCAATTTTCGTACCACGCATAGTATTGGGTAAGTACATTTTAATTACGACAATTTGAGTCCTTAATGCAGAGTTAAGATTATTTTACGAATTAATTCTGCATAAAAGGCATTGTATTCAAAATTTTAACATAATTATCGTAAATGATATACGGGTTATCCAATGAGTTTGGAACGAAGCCCGATGAGTATTGGTAAGTCAAATGAGCCCAATAGACCCGAATAAGGGATTTAATAAGTGGAAACGGGCTTAATACGAGCTAAGGCCCATTAATGTGCAATTGGGCCCAATAAAGTAAAACAGACCCAATACTTTAGATTCGATCAGTAAGAGTGAAATACTGATAAATATATTAGAATTGACCTAAATACGTGGTTATATGCAGCTCCGTAGACTTGGTTGGAGCAAATTTGGACTGAGAGACCTGGTACGGTCGAGACAGGATAAGCTCGCGCGTGATTCCAGGTAAGGGAATTTTATAGACTGCTAGAGATAACTTTACGTAATTTCAACATCATTTACATTCCCTAAAATTGTCTAAAGGGTCTAGATTTAAAATAAGAATTTTAGTACTCGAATGGGCAAATGATCAAAATACCCTTGTGAAGGGTAAAATATCCAAATTTAGGAAAAATTGGGAGGAGTAAGAACAAGAGGTTCCTGCTTGTTTTTGAGGTGTTTTGACACATGCATGGGTAGGCTGGCTAACTTTTAAATAAAAATGCACAGTATTGCATATTTTCAACAATGTGATTTCTAGTGAAAATTGTTTTGAGATAACAGAGCCGCCTACGTGATTTTACGAAAGTGTGATGTGCTAGAGCTCAGCTCGCATGAGTTTTGATTTGTGTGATGCATGCATTAGTGCTAGAGCAAGGGCTCACACTAGAATTTTACATGCATAGGTGCTGGAGTCTAACTCGCACTAGATTTTCATATGATTTTTATGACAGGGTGCTGGAGTCTAACTCCTACCAGATTTTCACTTGATTTTTATGACAGAGTGCTGGAGACTAGCTCCTACTAGTTTTACATGATTTTGACAGAGTGCTGGAGCTTAGCTCGCACTAGATCTTATGAGATTTTATGAAACGCGTGCTGGAGCTTTGCTCGCACGAGATTTTCCCTGATTTTATGAGAGTGCTGGAGCATCACTCGCACTGATTTTATGAGACATGCGATGAGCCGTGCTTAGAGTGTCGGGTAGACTGTGTGTCACGTCGATTAAATATGCTCGCACATGCATTTTGAGACAGGCACGATTGTGGATATGAGATATGGGTCCACGTAGTATGTTATACCGTGCAAGTAGCATGGAGTACACTGTACCGTGCTGGGATTGATTATGTGGCATCTTCGGATGCGAGTGGCATCTTCGGATGCGAGATATTGGACAGGACCGACAGGATGGACTGACCCACCTCCCAAGACGGTTCCTGATAGTGGTGAGACCCCACACACATGATCCGTGTAGCAGTGGGATCACGAGTATATGGCCAATACTCCTGGTTATTTGCCTGAGATATATATATATAGTGCCAAGTCTCGCATGTTGTTACTTGATGTTTTGAAAATCATGTTTGTGAACTTTTGTGTGAGTCTGGATCACCCGAGGGAGGGGTTGAATCCTGACTGAGATGTGATTTTGATAAGAATGAAACTGGGATTTAAACTGAAATTTGCATGACGTTATTTCCATGCTATTTAAACCTAGACGTGATGTAAACTGGTTTTACATGACATTCATTATGTCGCATGTTATTATTGCTTTGAAAAGCATATGATTTCATGATTTTGTGTGAGTCAGGAACACCCGAGGGATGGGTGGAGTCCTGACTGTGTTGTGAAATTTTAACAAGAATGAAATAATTTAAATGGATTTGCATGTTGAGTTTTTCCATGCTCTTTGAAATCCATATGTGAACTTGTTTTACATGACATCCTGAATTGTAGCATCTATTTTAAAATGTGTGGAGAAAGGGTGGTTTATGCATGACACCACGTTCATGTAGGTAGTATGATTACCTACTTGTTCGTAGGATTGTCTTACTGAGCTTGATGTGCTCACCCCTTTCATTTTCCTACACAGATTTCTTTTAGTAGACTTTAAGGCGACTGAGTACTGCATTCCTGATATCCGCTGCTGCCTATCATTTTGAGGTATATACAGTTGTACATATTGTATCTAAATAAGAATAGCACAGCAACATGTTTGTAAGTAACTTTCGGGGATGTATAGACACTGTAAACACTTGTAAATAAATGAGAAAGAATTAGTTAAAAACTCATGTGTTTATGTCACGACCCTCAACTTACCAAAATACGTACAAATTTTTCGCATTTTCATGCGTCAATCTTTAATCATCCTTCCTCGATCGTGAACAACCACACTCATAACAGTTGGGCTGTGTGTCGACGTCTAACTCACTCCACCATACCAGTTCAATTTGAAACATTATTTATGAGTAAACACTTGTATAAATGTATATATATCAGAGTTGTTACATGTGTTTACATTGTTTTACATCCCCAGTAGTTACATACAAAATGCTACTGTGCTATGTCTAGTTTAGATACAAAATAATCCAAGTGTGTATACCTTTAGCGATGGGATGCAGCGGATTACCAAAAGGGAAACGCCTCCAGTCACGCTCAATCTATACTCAAATCTCTGTAGAGAGGGGGAAAATAAGGAGGGTGAGCAAACCACACGCTCAGTAAGGCAATCATGCGAACAAGTAGATACTGCACTATCTACGTGATCGTGATGCCATGCTCAAAAGCATTTCATTCATTATTTATCTCAAAACATGAGTGTATGATTGTGTTAATGGTATGTAAAGCATTCATGCTATTAAAATCAAGTGCACATTTCAACTCAAAGCATGGTATAAATCATCATGCATAATTCACAATAAAGCATGGCATTAAACATCATGCATCCGTGCACTTTAAAAACCATTAACAATCAATTTCAACATTGGTCAGGTCTCGGCCCATCCCTCGGGCTTTCCTGACCCACAAATCATTTTCAAACATGGATTTATTCTCAAATAGCAATAGACATGTGAGATAGGCAGTTCAACAACAGGTAATAACCTCAAGGCCTATGTACATAACCTGTGATACCGGCTATACGGATCAGGTGTGCGGGATATCACCACTATCTGCTTCCACACGGGAGGTGGGTCAAATCCTACCCGCCGGTCCATAGCAGATCTCGTCCGAAGACGGCACATCACAACTCAACACGGTACAATGTACCCCATGCTACATGCACGGTACAACGTACTCCGTGGACCCAATCAACACATCATATCACGCCACATCTCAAACGCACGTGTGAGCCTATTTAATCGGTACGACCTCTTGTCTACCCGAAGCTCCTAACACGGCTAATTAATCATGTCAAAACAATGCACGTGTGAGCCTATTTAATTGATGTGACACCCAGTCTACTCGAACCTCCAAACACGGCAACATGCAAGGTGGGCATCCAGTGCGAGACAAACTCGAAGCACAATGCCAAAACAATTATGAAATCCATGTGAAAACTAGTGCCTTTTGCACTCATGTGTACAAAACACGTCAAATCTCATGCTATTCATACTCTAGCATGCTTTCATACTCACGAAATCATGTAGGTGGCTCAAAACTTTGCAAAGTATGGTTAACAAAACCAAAACACACTCATTTCTTTTGCAAATCATTTCAATGTTAGCCAACCTACCAATCATTTGCTAAAAAGCAATAAAACATGATTTTCAAAGCAATATGCTTTTGTTTTCATGCACAACTCTCAAACTCCCAACTTTTACCCTTCAATCACCCAACATCGTTTCCTAATCTCATGCATTCTAGCAAAACATTTAAGCGCCCAAATTGCGCACAGATATCTCTAAGAGTCCACACAATTCCCTTACCTCGATTTACTTGGTGTGACTCCTTTCCTTTTAGCTTCTCACGCTCTTGGCTCAACTCGCCTCGGCGTATCCTCGGAAGCTGCGATTCATTCATTAAATCAATTGAGTTAATGTATTTAACCCATAATTGACCTCACTAGTCAATATTATTCACTTATGCATTTTACCAATGCCTTAATCCACATTTTACCTCTTTTAGGTAAATCTCATAATTTATCCACTAACCACACCTTAGAATCATACCACAACACTATTAATAACCTCTACCTATCCCATTCATCATTAATCTCCATACATTCCACTTTCTCACTCTAGACCATTTCTGGGTCACAATCATTCCAATGCATTTTAGATAGTTTCTAACCATCCATACTCATGCCAAACAACTCCAAAATCAATTATATAAACAATGTACCATAGTTGGAGTGTTAGAATCTTACCCAATTTGATTTCTCTTCTTGCTCCAAATGGCAATGTCCTTAACTCCTTTAATACCAACAATGGGAAAATGCTCTCCAACTATGTTGTTCTTCTCTTTGATAGGAACAACTTTGCCTCTAATGGTCTCTCTTTAAACCTCACTAAAAATGGCTGATTTTAGAGAGAGAAAGCTAGGTTTTTAGGTTGAAAGTGGAAGGTTTGTGTTTTTTTTCGAAATTTTCTGATTTTCAGCACTCCTTATATAGAAATAGCTTGAGGAGATCGATCTGGTCCAAGAGGAGATCGATCTGGTCCCTTAAATCCCTCTTTTTCACGGTATTTTTAAGCCTGAGATCGATCTGTCTAGGCATGAGATCGATCTGCTCCCAAACAGAGAGCCAAGGAGATCGATCTGGGTGCTTGGGGATCGATCTTTTCAATACAGAATGCTTAGGAGATCGATCTGGCTCCATTGGAGATCGATCTGCTCTATTCCTTTGCCCAAATAAGAGCATTCTGGCTCTTCCAGATCGATCTCTCATCCCATGAGATCGATCTGCCCTTCATAGCTTCCAAATTTTCTGCAGTTCTTCTGCAGCAACTCATACTCAAACATCCTTAATTTGCTACCATGATCATTTTCTCATTTATTCATCTTTGAGACTTGGAAATGGTATCCATCCACACTTCATACACAATAAAACTTGTGTAGAATCCTTGTATGACCAATGGTACTTAGTATAAACAAATGGAAGTGCATACTCATGCAAATCTTCATTCCATTTACCACATTACTCATAATCCATTCTATTCACATTCTCCACATATTTGAGTCCATTTCTTTACATTCATACAAAATGAAACTTGTATATACAATCACAATTCTTATTACATGTGTGTACATTAACTTATGGACTTACATCACATATACTTCACTTATGAATTCATAGTACAACTCTATTTACATTTCTATGTACATATATACCATTATACATATACGGGGTCTCACAGTTTACCTCTTTTTTAATAAGGAATTAAGTTATATGGTGAATGAATGGTGGGATTGGCATTGACGCACAACCCAATTGTTAGTGGAGTGTGGTCACAATCAGAGGATAGGTAAGTATAAAAGAAAAACAAAAAATTTACTCTGATTTTTGGGTCGTGATAGTTCCCCTGCCAGAGACACGAGTTAAAGTCTCGAAACAGCTTTTAAGCTATATTTTCACGGTACGGGTATGAGTCCCAAGAAATGACTATGATAACTATGCTTTCCATGTTTACACGGGCTAGAGTCCTCTAATGATTTATGAAAACCATGTTTTCTATGAGAAACGGGTTAGAGTCCCCTAATGATTTATGAAAACCATGTTTTCTATGAGAAACGAGTTAGAGTCCCGTAATGATTTTGAGAATCGGGTTAGAGTCCTGTAATGGTTTTCAGTACACGAGTATAAGACCCGAAATGATTTTGATAAAATGGGTAAGAGGCCCAAAAATGATTTTTGTACGGTAAAAAGGCATGTTATGACGATAGTCCCAGGATCTGGGGTCGATCTCGCATACATAGGGTAGCATATGGAGACGATCAAGGATCTACCTAGCTGACGGCTAGGGAAAGGGCAAACTCTGACTTGATATGGAAATGTACGTATAGTCCACACTTGGTGATGCACGTGAGATCGTGCGTATAGTCCCCATTTAATGGTGCATAAGAGATAGGGCAGCGTATGACCCTAATCCAGTCCTACGACTCCCTGTACTATGGCCATGAGTACCTATGATGAACGTCCTACGGGACCAGATGTATGATGTCCTTCGGGACTATTATATGAGACGATTGCCTGACCCTACATAATAAATTGATGGAATGATATATATATATATATATATGTTTTCGCACATTTCATGCTACCTGTTTTATGATTTGCTATTGAATATGGATTTTCTATAATGAGATTTTAAAGATAGCCATAAGTATGTCTTACGAAATGTTCTTGTGATAGCATGATTTCACTTTTAAAGTAACAGTGTGATATGATTCACGTATTTTGAGCTTTTGAGATGCTTTATGTATGTTTACACTATATGCTATGATTTCAGCATGATACGTTTTACGAAAACGATGTATAGGTGTAAACCGATGATTTTAAAGCATGTTTTTACTGCTTTTATGAAATGTAAGCATCTCTACTCCATTGCATAAGTATGTTGATTTGTAAAACCATGAGTTTTACCATGTTTTAAGTATTTAAAACTATTTTAAATGTATCTCTTACTGAGTCTGAAAAACTCACCCCCTCCTCTCTATCTCCTAGATTATCTACAGCAAGTCTACTGCACATACGAGACTTTGGTCGTTGACAAGATAGTCCGACCTTTCATCGGATACTTTCGTAGCCTTGAGGTACCGTCTTACTCATATTCCAGACATGTGATACATAATAGACACTATTATATATAATAGTCGGGATGTAATAGTTATAAATGATTATATATATATATATATATATATATATACAGAGTTTTAATTACGCAGAATGTATGTGATGTAATGCGATCTTAAAAATGAAAAAGGTTTTAAATCTAGACATGGGACAGGAAAACAACATAGTTAATGGATAAAAAGTTTGAATTAGCCCAATTTTTCCGCTCTTCCGGGGCGTGACATAGAGGGACTTTAAGCCTCACGATTTTTAAAGTCGACGAATTTTCCTCTTACTATAAATTTCATTATTGTCGGTATTGATATTGACATGTAGAACGGGACTCTATCTTTATTCTCGTTCGATTAATCAATTTTTCAAAAGATTTATCAGACTATGGAGTGAATGATTTGATTAATTAATATTCTATTCGATTCTTTCTTAAACTTGGAATCGATTCATAACAATTATTTTTTTTTTCATATAAATAGATTTTGCATATAAATAAAAATAAAAAAAATACGGGTTTAGGTCGTTTTTTTAAATAGTTTTCATTAGTATACCTATTTATTTTATATAGGTATATCTTGCATCCTTTCTGGAGTTTCGATATAAGGATTCCTTTACCAACAGTCAACCCCATTTGTTAGAATAGCTTCCATTGAGTCTCTGCACCTATCCTTTTTTTATTATTCTCGCTTGCTGAACCTTTGTTTATTTTCGTAAAATAATAGGATTTGGCTCAGGATTGCCCATTTTTCATTCCAGGGTTTCTTTGAATTTGAAAGTTATCACTTAGTAGGTTTCCATACCAAGGCTCAATCCAATTAAGTCCGTAGCATCTACCAATTTCGCCATATCCCCTTTGTGTCTAGAGATTAGGATCTCATTAGGATGCCCTTCCTTCCCCTTTCTCCTTCCTTTCCCCTTTCTTTCATTTATTTATTTTCTTTCTTTTTATATGAAACCGTTGAATTTAGTAGATATAGATACTGATTCTTATATCGAAGGGTCTTTACCTATTTTATTTCTTGTTTGTTTATCTTCTTTCGTCTCTATTGGAGACCCATATTTATTTGGTCCAATCAGAAAATATTATATCATTTTTGTATTCGCAATTCAATATAGATGGATATTCCATAACATATATATGCCTCTTTTACTCTCAGTTTTCGCAGGCAATTTGGTGGAATACTTGAACGGTCGATTCTTTTTTTTTCGTCTTAGCTTCCGCCTTTATGAATGAAAACAAAAGAAATGAGTCTCTCATTATGATCTGGATTTCATTTCTATGGGTTGCATCTTTTCTTTTTTCTTTAATTTCATTTTTATTTCTTTAATTTTATTTTTATTCTTATCCTTTTATTAGACATTAGACTATCCTATATAACCATAATAAGATAACTAAAAAAATGAAAAGTCAAATTGAATTTATTCATTATTAATTATTTATTTTATAGCATATTAGCTAAAACTAATTATTTAATGGCTAGAACTAATTATTCCATTCATTTCTATTTCGAATTCGAAGATAATTCGAATTATTTAGACTTAGACTTAGACCATATCATTTATATAATGATAATATATAAATGCATAAAAGGATTTTCACTCTAATTATCTAATTATTAGATTCTATGTAGAACTCTAAACTAAATCTAAATCTATATTAAATCTATTAAATCTATCTATTAAATTAAATCGAAATCTATATAAAAATTATATATAATTAAATAATTAAAATGTAAAATATACTAAAATAGAAACTAAAATAGAAAATAAAAATAGAGTGATATTATAATGTAATATTATACTAATATATAATTAAATAATTATCTAATATAAGTTCAAATATAGTATTTTATCTCTCCCACTTCACACCTCAAAACGCATCGTTCTTATAGAGAGAAAGGCGCTTTCACATCTTCTTAACACGAAATGGCTGGGGAGAGGAAAGATTCCTTTTTTTTATGGTACTCCTAGGAACAGATCCAGTGGAGACGAGGTGGGGCCTGTAGTTCAGAGGATTAGAGCACGTGGCTACAAATATCACACCCCGGAAGCGCGAAAAATGAGGCTAATTTAAACTTTTTATCCATTAACTATGTTGTTTTCCTGTCCCATGTCTAGATTTAAAATCTTTTTCATTTCCAGGATCTCATTACATCACATACATTCTGTATAATTAAAATCTGTATATATATAATCATTTACAACTATTACATCCCGACTATTATATATAATAGTGTCTATTCTGTATCACATGTCTGGAATATGAGTAAGATTGTACCTCAAGGTTACGAAAGTATCCTATGAAAGGTCAGACTATCTTGTCAACGACCATAATCTCGTATGTGCAGTAGACTCACTGTAGGTAATCTGGGAGATGGAGAGGAGGGGGTGAGTTTTTCAGACTCAGTAAGAGATACATTTAAAATAGCTTTAAATACTCAAAACATGGTAAAACTCTTGCTTTTACAAATCAGCATACACATGCAATGGAGTAGAGATGCTTACATTTCTTAAAAGCAGTAAAAACATGTTTTAAAATCATCGATTTACACTTTTACATCATTTTTCGTAAAACGTATCATGCTGAAATTATAGCGTATAGTGTAAACATACATAAAGGATATCGAAAGCTCAAAATGCGTGAATCATATCACACTGTCACTTTAAAAAAATGAAATCATGATATCACATGCACATTTCGTAAAACATACTCATGGCTACCTTTAAAATCTCATCACAGAAAATCTGTACTCAATAGCAAATCATAAAACAGGTAGCATGAAATGTACGAAAACATATATATATATATATCGTCCCGTCAATTTATTGTGTAGGGTCAGGCAATTGTCTCATATACTAGTCCCAAATGACATCATACATCAGGTCCCGTAGGACGTTCATCATAGGTACATATGGTCATTGTACAGGGGAGCCATAGGATTGGATCAGGGTCGTACGCTGCCCTATCTCTCGTGCACCACTAAATGGGGACTATATGCACGAACTCACATGCATCTCCAAGTGTGGACTATATGCACATTTCTCATATCAAGTCAGAGCCTGCCCGTTCTCTGGCCGTTGGCTAGGTAGATCCTCGATCGTCTCCATACGCTACCCTATGTATGCAAGATCGACCCCAGATCCTTTAACTATAGTCACATCATGCCTTTTTATCCCACAAAAATCATTTTGGGCCTCTTACCCATTTTATCAAAATCATTTAGAGCCTCATACCCGTTTACTGAAAATCATTACGGGACTCTAACCCAATTCTCAAAATCGTTACGGGACTCTAACCGTTTTTCATAGAAAACATAATTTTTATAAATCATTGCGGGACTCTAGCCCGTGTAAATATGGAAAGCATAGTTATAATAGTTATTTCTTGGGACTCATACCTCTTACCGACTTACCCGTGTAGGGTTAGGCAATCGTCTCATATACTAGTCCCAAAGGACATCATACATCAGGTCCCGTAGGACGTTCATCATAGGTACATATGGTCATTGTACAGGGGAGCCGTAGGACTGGATCAGGGTCGTACGCTGCCATATCTCTCATGCACCACTAAATGGGGACTATACGCACGAACTCACGTGCATCTCCAAGTGTGGACTATACGCACGTTTCTCATATCAAGTCAGAGCTTGCCCGTTCTCTGGCCGTCGGCTAGGTAGATCCTCGATCGTCTCCATACGCTACCCTATGTATGTGAGATCGACCCCAGATCCTCTGACTATCGTCACATCATGCCTTTTTAACCCACAAAAATCATTTTGGGCCTCTTACCCATTTTATCAAAATCATTTTGGGCCTCATACCCGTGTACTGAAAACCATTACGGGACTCTAACCCGATTCTCAAAATCGTTACGGGACTCTAACTCGTTTTTCATAGAAAACATAGTTTTCATAAATCATTGCGGGACTCTAGCCCGTGTAAATATGGAAAGCATAGTTATAATAGTTATTTCTTGGGACTCATACCTGTACAGTGAAAATATAGCTTAAAAGTTGTTTCGAGACTTTAACCCGTATCATGAAAACATGGTTTCATAAAACATATCGGGACTTTAACCCGTAATCTCACATGAAAACACTATGCTTTCGTTTCAGAAGTGAAAAATCACATTTATAAACATGTATGCTGTAAAAATGTATCTCATATATATAAAACATGCTGAAAACTCGAGAAATGGTTTTGGCTTTGGTTTGAATACAGTTGGAAATCCATTTCGTAAAATCTCATTCAATTCTCATGCATAAACAATTGGTAAGGATGAAGGAGTACTAACCCTACTCTAAATTATATCCCTTACCTCTTAGCGACTGATGTAGAGCACTTTCTTCGATGTTCGGGCTTACCTCGTAAAATGTGTCGATAGACTGAGCTGCTGTAAAACAAGTTCAACTTATCACATATGGCTTAAATTCATTTCAACATATCCAAATATGTGAATATATCGAAGCTTTGACCAAAAGTTAACTTTTAATCAATTTTACTCTTTTTGCTCGGTTTTATTGGTATAAATCTCGTTTTAATCGTATTCAACTCAATAAATATTTTCTCATATTTACTACTGTCGATTTAGCTAATTGGGTCAATTTCTCTCTTATTAGGTTTGATTGCACCTTAATGGGCCTTAATTCGTTTTAGGCTTGTTTCCACTTATTAATTCTTTCATAAAGGCCTATTGGGCTCACTGGGCCCATCAATACTTATTGGACCTTTTTCTAGACTCTTTGAATAGCCCATATATCATTTACGACAATTTAATTAAAAATCCCACTTTAATCCACTAAATGCAGAATTTAATTCATAACTTGTAAAATAAATCTTTAATTTATGATAATTACATAAATTGTCGTAAATGAGCTTTACTTACCCGAGATTATGCGATGATGCGTAAATCGAAGTTCGATCGGGCTCACGTACGCGATTTATCGTCGAACTGCATAATTATATATTTAATTTCGGGTGAATTTTTGATCAAATATAATTTAAATAAATTTCCCAAAAATTAAAACGTTCACTTTTGACCTCTTACCGACTTACCCGAAGTTTGGTGTATCCTCAAAATTTTTTCCCTTTTTTCCTTTTTCTCTTTTTTCTTTCTTTTTCTCCCCATTTCCTCTCTTTCTTGGTTGAACTAGTTCGGTTTGGTTCAGCTCGATTCAGACCGGTCGGTTCAGCCCGATTCTCTTCTTGCTGAATCGGTCCGTATCGGTTCAAGTTTCCTTTCGTCATTTCGACATCGTCCGATCGGTTCCCAATGCCTCGTTGCCGTCGTTCGGCTCGTCTCTGGTAGGGGAACGCTCGGCTGGCCTTGGATCTGGTCGAAATCACACCGGTGGCCGCTGTTCCTGTTCTCCTCTTTTCAGCCTTCTCTCCCTCGATCCGTCGAATTCTGGCATTTTCGGTGCGCGTTGCCGGTAGCAGGATGGTCGGGCGGTTGTCGGCTACCTTCTCTGGTGGTCGTCGAGGCTCCTCCATCACCGGTGGTGGCTCATCGGTCTTGGGTTTCGATTCGGCTCCCTCTACTGCGTTTTGCTTTCTGTTTCTGTCTTATGTTTCCTTTCTCCAATTCACAATTCACGATTTCTTCGGTTTTCATTTTTTTCATTATTATTATATTATATTTTATTTTATTTTAATCAAATAAAATATAATAAAATATCCCAAAATATCTTAAAAATTATATTTTATTCCTTAAATCAATTTGATGAATTTATCAGTCTGATTTTTATTTTTTCGGTATAATTTTTCCCATATTTTTGGTATAATGTCTTGGACGAAAATTACGAAAATTCGTAATATTTTTGTATCTTGACCAATTGGACTCGAAATTTAATAGTTTCTTCTTTATCGATCAAGATTTCCTAAATCCATATTTATAACGAAATTTTCTCGTTCAATTTATACCGGATTTCAGGTCTTTTGACCATTTTACCCTCCTACATGTTCAGGACCAATTTAGACCGATTTTTCCTTTTCGGACTCACTATCTTTTCTCATTTAAATTTCGTATCTTCCGTCAGAATGATTTAAATCCGTTTAATTTAAATTACTGATCCTCATTTATCCTGTTCCATATTTTCATACCTCCACTATATCATTTACATTCATATGCTCAATTCATCCGTCTTATGATTCCAAATGATGAACATAGTGGGAAAAAATTGGGTTTCACAACGAACACGGTGTCGGGGGTTTGAATCCCTCCTCGCCCACAACCGGCCCAAAAGGGAAGGACCTTTCCCTCTAGGGGTAGGAAAATCATGATTGAGATAGCGGACCTAAAGCTATGGAACTTGGGCGTAGGTCTTTTGTCGAAATGGAGTGGCCTTTTATTTCTTATTTATATTTATCGTATATTTACAATTTCTCGTATATTTTCTTTTATATATAGTATTCCCCGCCAAAACAAAATCAAAATAAAATAAGCATATTTTTTGTGTTTTACGCCCCGTAACTCTTCCTCAGCCAGGCTTGGGCAAAATAGCAAAGCAAGTACAAGTATTAGTAGCATAGAAAAAATGTGCTCCTCGTCATTAAATTAATGTGTTTGCTCGCGGTAATTGTAGCCTTTCGGGAGAATCGATGACTGCATCTTTGAGGCATTTGCTAGTACTAGTACATCTAAGAATTCTTAATTGGCTGGTTGTAAATAGCCCCGAGACTATGGAACAAAGGATTATCTCGGACCTACACCGAGGTATTGACGGTGATTCTCAAATATCGTAGAACAGAATGTGATACGATGAGATAGAATGCAATAGAAACAAAGACGCAGGGAACGGGTTACCTGCTTTTAACGGTCAAAGCGAACCCTTTCATTCTGACATTATGAATTCTTTAATTCGGAATGAATCAAATCTCCTCAAGTAGGATTCAAACCTACGACCAGTCAGTTAATAGCCGACCGCTCTACCGCTGAGCTACTGAGGAACAACGAGAGATTAGATCTCATAGAGTTCAATTCCCGTTCTCAACCCATGACCAATATGAACTCGAAGTTTCCTTCGTAACCCTCGGAACTCAAAGTGGCTCTATTTCATTATATTCCATCCATATCCCAATTCCATTTTAAGATCCCCGATGTGTCATTGACATGACATAAGAGATGTCGGTTCTAGTCTATCTTTTTCTATTTCTATATATGTATATGGAAAGTTTAAAAATCATCATATAATAATCCAGAAATAGATAAGAAAAGAAAAAAAGGAGGTTAATGATGATTTTAAAATCTTTTATACCTAGTAATCTAATAATCTAATCTAAAAAATTTTAATAAATTAAAATAAGAAATTAAAAATAAAAAGTATTAAATAAAATCAATAAAAAATAGAATTAAAATAGAAAATAGAATATATAAATATAAATTTTATAAAATTTAAATTAAATTAAAATAAAGTAATAAAGTAGTAAATTACTAAAAAAAAAAATGAATACATAAAATAAATACAATAATAGATAAAAAGAGATGCGACTTCTCCCTACATATTTTATGTTTTCTCCTATAAAAAAAACTTGTAATGCCTACTCCATTTTGTAATTCCATCGATTACTCGCCTATCAAAAAAATGAGTTAGTTCGGCTAATCCTCTTTTACCTTTTGTTAAGGATATTGAATAAAACATATCTATGTAACCACGATTATATGACCAATCGTATATCAAATATAGTATTTTATCCAAGAAAATTCTTTTAGGACCCCCTTTCACAAACGAATTAAGTAAGTTCAAATTTTGTAAAGATGAATAAAAAGGCTTATGTAAAAGGAATACTATAAATATAAAAGGAATGTGATACGGTGGTTTCGATATAGGTTCAGTACCAGGCACCAAGTCTATACAGAACTCCATCTCTCTGTCTGGTGGCAACCCTGACAATTCATCCAGAAAGACATTTAGAAACTCACTAACCACAGGAATATTTGCCAACTCCAGATATACCTTATCCGTATCAACCACGTACGCAATAAAACCTTCAACATATTCATTTCTCAGTTAGCATATTACATTATCAATCACAAATCATAACTACTACTTTTATTTCTTTGCATCAAGCTTTACAACACACTTTTCAGGGTTAGGAAACATAACTGTCTTGGCGTAACAATCTAAAACAACATAGTTTGATGATAACCAATCCATTCCTAAGATTACATCAAAATCACTCATGCTTAACAGTATTAGATTGGCTGTCATGTCCTTTTCCCCCACTCTTAGCTTACAATCATTTAACATATACTCCACTAGCTGACTATTATCCATAGGCGTACTAATCAACATCATCCTACTCAAAGGAGTACGCTCTATATGCTTTTCTAGCTTACATGCAAATAAAGGTGATACAAATGAATGCGTGGCACCAGGATCAATTAAAACATGTGCTTCTAAATCATATATCAGGATGTTACCTCTAATCACATCCGAAGAAGTATCGGTCGTCCCCTAGTCCAAGGCATGCACTCGCCCTCGTCCCATGACTTGCTTCCCCTTTTCCTCTGATGTTGCTCTCCTCCTCGGAGCAGACGTATCAGTTGGAGCTCTCTCAGGCTCCTTACCCTTCTGTGGGGCAATATCTATGACCTCTTGGCAAACTCTGGCCATGTAGCCTGGCTTCCCACATTGTAAGACCCGATTTTATCGTAAGAGCAAAAGAAAATGAATAGAAATTTTTGAGTGCATTTAATAGTGCAAAAGGATTGAAAAGGTATTCCCGAACACGTGCAAGGGCAAAACGGTCAATAGAACAAAATTCGATATTAATCGGGACAAGAAAATTTATTTAAAAATATGAGATTGAGAAATCTTGATCAATAACGAAGAAATAATTAAATTTCGGATTAAATTGATCAAGATATGAATTTATTAGAATAAACCGAGATTTTCACTTCGAAAAATAATCTCGAAAATAATCAAAAAATATATCGGGAAGGTAAAATCAGACTGATAAATTCATTTAGTGATTAAATGAATATAATATGAATTTTTTTGGGATATTTGATAAATAATAATATTTAATTGATTAAAATATTATTAAAAATAAATTATAAATAGATAAATAATGTAAAAAAAAAGAGAAGAAAACTGAATTGAAATCGCGAAACAGAGAAGAAGAAACGCGAAACGAAGCAGGAAGTCAAACCCGAGGAAGAGGAACCACCGGAGAGCCACCGGCGAGGCTTAAGGGCCGGTGAGGGCCGGCGAACGCAGCCCAGCACTGGGCGACTCACCAGCGGCCAAGATGCGCCGTGGAGAACGCCGGAGGATGCCAGAAATGGAGGAGGAAGCCGCGGGAGAGAAGCTTCGATTCACCGGCGATGGCGTCGATTTGGTCTAAGCCGAGGCCCAATTTAGGAAGCCTATGCGATGGCGCACCGAACGAAGGTGGAATCGGCCGGACGATGCCAAAACGACCAAATGTTGACTGAACTGGTCGAACCAGACTGAACTGGCCAAACCGAATCGGACCGAACCGGCGGTCTGAACCTGGTTGAACCGGACCGGACCGGTTCAGCCAAAAAGAAAAGAAAAAAAAGAAAGAAAAGGGGAAAAGAAAAAGAGGAAAAATTTGAGAAAATTTCAGTGATGCAATCGAGCTTCGGGTAAGTCGGTAAGCGGCCGAATTGACCGATTTAAATTTCAAAATATTTAATTTGATTAATATCCGACTGAAAATTTACCCGAAAAAATATTTAAATTTTGTAGCTCGATAATTGACATCAACCGAGAGCTCGAGACAGCCTCGATTTGTGTACGATCATGGAATAACGGGTAAGTAACCCTTATTTATGATAATTTTATATCGTTATGCGTGATTGATATTTAACGCATAAATTACGGATTTAAATTCCGCATAAATGAATTAAATTCTGGAAAATTGGATAAATTGTCGTAAATACTAAATTGAGATATCTAAGAATTTAGAACGAGGCTAAATAAATTATTGATGGGCCCAATGAACCCAATAGGCCTCAATAAAGTGTGGTAAATGGGCTTAAGGCCGATAAAGGCCCATTAAGGTGCAATCGGGCCCAATATGGGTAAACGGGCCCAATGATTTAAATTAAGCCCAGAAAATATGAAATACAATTAAATTGTATTGTAATTGACCTGATGAATGTGTATCCGCAGTTTCAGAGATTGGATTCAGAGCAAATCGGACTGCGTGACGAGTCATCAGTGGAAAGGTCAGACTGTATAGAAAAATGAGGTAAGGGAATTATGTGAGTAGCTAGAGGTAGCTACGCGTATTTTAATAGCTTTTCTGTACACTGAATATGTATGTATACCTTGATTATGTATAATGATCCTAAAAGTGGTTTAAATGATTTTAAGGATTGAAATTGGTGAAAAGACTATTTTACCCCTATTGAGGGAAGTTCACCTATGGATGGTGAAAGCATTGTAAGACCCGAATTTAATTTAAAATACGAAAATTAAATAAGAAAAGATGAGGGATGTATGAAAGAAGGTCGGGTTAAATTAATCCTGAATATGTGCAAGGGCAAAATGGTCAAAAGACCAAAGGTCGGTATAATTTCGATAAGGAAATTTAATTAAAAATATGGATTTAAGAAATCTTGGTCAATAAAAGTGAAATAAATTTATTTCGGGTTAAATTGATCGAGATATTAGTTTATGGGAATTAATCGGGATTAATCGGAATTTTTAATTCGGAAAAATAATCCTGAAAATAATCGAAAAATATACCGAAAAGTTATTCGGGACAATATCCCAAAAAATACGGAGGAATTATACCCGAAAAAGGGTTAAAATATAATAAATAAATTAAATTAAATTAAATTAATTAATTTAGAATTAAATAATAATTTTAAGGATATTTTAAGGGATATTTTAGATTTTTATAGAGTATTTTAAGGAATAGTGTAATAATTAAAATAAATAATAATAATAATAATAATAAAAATAATTAATAAAAGAAATGAAAAAAAAAAAGAAACGAAACAGAAAACAAAAAAAACGCGAAAGGAGATAAAGAAAATGGAAGCAGCTGACTGAGGAGTCCGACGAGCCGTCCGGCGGCCGATGGCCGGGCCAAGGGTCGGAAATGGAAGAGGGGAGGCCGGTGAGCAAGATGGTACCGGCGGTGCAGCCTACCGACGCCGAAATCCGACGAATCGGGAGGAGAAAGGCCGCGGGAAAGAAGTGGCCACCGGCGGCGAACGGCGGCGATCCGGCAGGAACCAAGGCCCGATTCCGAAAGCCCAGGCGACGGCGATCATTTCTGCACCGGTCTCAGCCGACGAAATGGCGGGAAACGCCGGCGACAGCCAAGGGAAGAAAATGGGTCCGACGACCGAGAGAGAAGAGGCTGAACCGACGGCGTTCCGGCGAGCTTGACCCAAGCCGAGGCCAGATTCGAGATGCGGACGACCTTACGGAGCTGATGGCGATGGAAGCTGGCGGAGAACCGGCCGGCAAGGTGGTGAATCGGCGGTGAACTGGTCGAACCGGAGAGAACCGGCGGTCTGAACCGGTCGGAACCGGACTGAACCGGTTCAGCCAAAAAGAGGAGGAAAAAAGGAAGAAAAAGGAAAAAAAGAAAAAGAGGAAAAATTGGGAAAAATTCCTATGATGCAATCGAGTTTCGGGTAAGTCGATAAGCGGTCAAATTGACCAAATTTAAATTTGGAATATTTTATTTAATTAAATTTCGACCGAAAAGTTTACCCGAAAATATAATTAATTGTGTAGCTTGACGATTGGCATCCACCGAGAGCTCGAGATAGCCTCGATTTACGAACTAGCATGGAATCTCGGGTAAGTGACCATTATTTACGATAATTACCTCGTTATGCGTGATATTGAGTTAATTTCCGCATAAATTGAATTAAATTATGGAAATTTAGATAAATTGTCGTAAATAATAAATTCAGTAATTCGAGAGCTGGAACGAGGCCCAATAAATTATTAGTGGGCCCAATGAGCCCAATAGGCCTCGATAAAGTGAAAATTAAGTGGGAAACGGGCTTAAGGCCGATTAAGGCCCATTAAGGTGCAATCGGGCCCAATAGGGGTAAACGGGCCCAATGATTTAAATTAAGCCCAGAAAGTATTAAATACAATTAAATTGTATAATATCTGACCTGAGGAATATTGATACGCAGTTTCGGGCATTTGATTGGGAGCATAACGGACTGCGCGACGTGACAACAGTGGAAAAGAAAAGGTCAGACTCGACAGGAAAATAAGGTAAGGGAATTCTACGGACTGCTAGAGGTAACTTTACGCAATTTTAAGTTCATTTGTAGTCTTTAAAAATTACCTGAAGGGTCTAGAGGTCAACTAATAATTTTAGAGCCCCGGATGGACAAATTACCAAAATACCCTTGTTAAGGGTAAAATTTACAAAGTTAGGAAAAATTGGGAGGAGCAAGAACAAAAGGTTCCTGCTCATTCTGGAGGTGTTTTGATGCATGCATGAGTAGGCTGGCTCACCTTGAAAGAAAATGCACCGCATTGCATACTTTCAACGTGATGTTGTTTTTTTGAAAACTGTTTTGAGGAAACAGAGCCGCCTACGTGTTTTTATTGACATGTGACGTGCTAGAGCTCAGCTCGTACGATGTTGTCGATTTGTGTGATGCACGCATTAGTGCTAGAGCGAGAGCTCGCACTAGAGTTTTACATGCATAGGTGCTAGAGTACAACTCGCGCCAGATTTCATATGCTTTTTTGAGACAGGGTGCTAGAGTTTAACTCGCACCAGATTTTATAAGATTTTCATGTGATTTATATACAGAGTGCTGAGCTTAGCTCGCACTAGTTTTACCGGATTTGTGGAGTAGCGCTGTCTGCCCTTGGAGTCAGCCAAAAGGCCCAACAGGCTCAAGAGACCTCTTAGGTGGGGTGAGAGTGAGGGATGAGGTTGGCGGCCTTGTGGGGATGTAAAGCGGGCTCTGCCAGTTTTATTTGAGTTGATGAGAGTGCTGAGCATCGCTAGCACTGATTTTATGAGAACATGCGATGAGCCGTGCTTGGAGCATCGGGTAGACTGTGTGTCACCGATTTAATAGGCTCGCACGTGCGTTTTGAGACATGGCATGAGTATTGAGAAACAAACCTCTGTGGGAAGCAGGCCAATTGGGCTGGAGTACCTAGAGATATTATATGGGTTCACGGAGTACGATGTACCGTGCAAGTAGCATGGAGTACGATGTACCGTGTGGTATCTTCGGATACGGCATCTCCGGATGCAGCATCTTCGGATGCCTGGGATCGGATAAGACTGACGGGATGGATTGACCCACCTCCTGGGCGGTTCCCGATCATGGTGAGAACCCGCACACTAGGATCCGTGTAGCTGAGGAACTCCCGATGACACATATGGCCATAGTCCTAGTTATTGCCGTTATACAGATATTGCCTCGTCTCGCATGTCGACGATTTCGATGATTTAAACTGGGTTTTTAAACTAAATTTGCATGATGGTATTTCCATGCTTTTCAAACCCACGTGTGATGTAAATCGTTTTCATGGTTTTGTGTGAGTCAGGATCACCCGCAGGAGGGGTCGAGTCCTGACTTTATTGTGAAAATTTTAATTGAGAAAGAAATGATTTGTAATAATTGCATGTTGATTTTTCGTGCAAATGTGTTTTACATAACATCATAACGCATATCATTGTTTTAAAATGTGTGGAGAAAGGGTGGTTTATGCATGGCACCACGTTCATGTAGGTAGTATGGTTACCTACTTGTTCGTAGGATTGCCTTACTGAGCTTGATGTGCTCACCCCTTTCATTTTCTCCCACAGATAATCTCCAGTTGAATTTACGACGACTCAGTACTGCATTCCGGATATCCGCTGCTGCCCATCAACATAAGGTATATACACTTGTACATATTGTATCTACATAAGCATAGCACAGTAACATGTTTGTAAGTAACTTTAGGGGATGTATAATTAATGTAAACAATTATAAATGACTGGAGAAGAAATAAGTACTATGGTAAATGTATGGTGGGACTGGCATTGACGCACAGCCCAATTTGTTAGTGGAGTGTGGTCACGATCAGAGGACATATAAGAATTTAATAAAGAAAATAACAAAATGCGAAAAATTAACTCTGATTTTTGGGTAGTTTGGGTCGTGACAATTATTATGGTATCAGAGCACAATTGGTCTGATGTGTGTCTGTGTCAGTAATTAGGAAATTACATCCCCGTGTTACTGTGCTTAGTTAGATACAATAGTGTATATCGAGATGGGCTTGACTAAGAAATGGTTGAGAATGCAGGAATGCTTAATATGAGTCGCGTTAGATGAGATAGTGCACGAGGCAGAGGTCGTAGAGGTAGACCTGAATCTGCTAAGCCGTGCTGAGTTGACCTATGAGAATCTGGATGAGATTGAAATAGAGGTTAATGTTGAGCATGCCTCTCAGAGTCCGACAGAGAGATCGGATAGTATTGAGACACGCTTCGTGGGATTGGAGCGGAGTGTGGAGATTATTTTGAGGAGCTAATTGCTCAGATTATGAATAAGATCAGAGGGCGCAGCGGAGCATTGGTGGAAACCCGCTCGACCCATCTTAAGTGTTGAACATCCATAGCTAAGATGAGAAATGTTTATGGATGTATTCCGGTGACAGAATATCCCGGATACTATTTAAAAGGAATTGATTTATTGATGAGTAAGATTTATGAGTATGGTGACTCAGTTATATTCTTGGACAGATATTACCTCGACACTATAAACAGTGATAGTCGAGATGTCTAAAAGTCCACGAAATGGCTCGACTTTTCAGTTAGAGTCTGATTGACCCGTGAGATATTACCTATACCGAGGCAGTGCGCAGATTTACAGTTGGGTAAATAAGAACATGAATTGCACGCCTCTGAGATTGGGAAAGGTAGTGAGGGCTGAAATAGAGACAGAAAAGAGAATCGAGAAATGACAGAATGTCAAAATGGAAAAATGGTAATTGGTAAAAGATTAAATTTGACGAGTAATGGACTAAGATAATTGGTAAGGCCTCAGTGCATCCAATTTTGGCACTCTTGGGGGACATTGTGATTTGGAGGACCCCGACCTGCTACGAAGCAGTGTAGCAGTGTAAGCACTGTAAGCAGTGTGAGATGTGTGGTGGATATCACGGAAGGAGGGTCTATACCTACACTGTATTGATGAAAATGGTCGTTAAGTGTGGTAAGACGGACCATTGATCTTGATTGCTCAGAGTTGAGCGAGATTGCCCCACAGGAAAGTAAAGAGACAAAGAAAAACTTCGTCGGTATAGCTGCAACGAAGAGGGAGGCAATAGCCGAAAAGAAAAAGAAGAAAGTAGGCTGTTGGACGAAGGCGAGAGGATGTCTTGGACCAGGACACTATTGATGTTTCATGAATGTGGTGTAAGATACCACACTGGTTATGAATAATGAAGTACATATGTTCATTGATCCTGGTACCACACACTTATTCGTACAGCCTTCATTCGCATATAAGTGAGTAAAAGGCATGAATGCCTACATCATTGGGAACATACTAATAAATGAGTACCCCTATAGAGGAGGATTAATTAACGGAATATGGATATAGAGATTTTAGGTTAAAAACAGGAGTGAAAACATCACAGAAAAGTATACGGTAAGTGGACAAGTGATAAAAAGGGGTGCAACAGTTGAAATTAAAGGAGTAAATGATTGTACTCACGAAATGAATAATGAAAGAGTTTTGTCGTGATTGATATATGAAAGGAGATAATCTGTAAGATGTGTTGATCCTAAATACAAGATGTATTGGAGCAAGAGACGTATGCTAAGAAAGAACATCTTTACGATATGAAGTCATTAGGATTAAAGCAATTAGTAACGAATATAAATTGTAACCACATAGGCTGAGATATAACGTAGTTGTGGTTAAGTCTAAAGGTTAATAAAGGTATTTCAAAATACCTCCCCTCCTGAAGACTTGACAGCGTCTAAAAGTATATATGTATAACCTATAACGTGAAATCGAGCGTCGTAATAGATAACTTTAGCATTAGGATACCTTTACTAAGACGATAAGAATATTAAAATTTGACAAATCATAAAGGTTAACATAGTAAAAATTTAATAAGAGCCGTTAAGATAAGAAAAGGAAGTGACGCAGGTTAGTACCTGAAAACGTAAGCGATTTTGAAGGATCTTATACGCTTATGCGTGGATAAGTCAAGGATTGGACCGATTTGTAATCATCATTATTGATTATATGTTGGGTGTAGTTAAAATCCAGGGTAAATTATAAGCAACAGTTGGGAAATGGCTTTTACAAATGGGTTGTTGCGAGATTCTCAATATGGTCTACTTGGTTGACACGTTTAACTAAGAAAACGTGGTCTTGGAATGAGATGATAAATAAGATGATAGATGTGACATGGATTTCGATGTAGTGAAGTATGAACTGACCACCGTGATTAATTTCACCATACCCAACAGCTCAAGAGGTTTTCAGTGAGTATGGATACCTCAAAATTATGAAGGAGCTGTGTATTGATGTATAATGGGAAGATAGTCAATTTTGGAGTCAGACAACTCCTTGATCGTGAAATAAACTATCTGACCCATGATTTAAAGTTGGCAACAGTATTTGTACCAAGGATATGGTACTATTATGTACACGGTGAGAAATTGTGGATATGCACTGATCATAAAGCCCCAAGTATCTGTTTTCACAGAAAGAGACGAATATGAGAATGCATAGTGGGGTAGAGCTTCTGAGAGGTTTTGATTTGTGAAAATTGTACCACCCAGGAAAGGCTAATGTAATGGCTAATGCCTTGAGTATAAAGAGCCTCGGGATGGTACTACATATGATGGTCAGGGAGCGTGAGCTGCTAGAGCAGTTATGAGCCTCAATATTGATGTGATCCCTTCTGATGATGACAGTGATTGTGTGACAGCTAGCCTGAGACTAGAACCGGATGAGAGTGCCCGGATTTGACAGGCTTAGCGTGATGATCGGCAGGATGTCGATAGTTTGGGTCAGATTCAGAAGGGTACAGTGACAGAGTTCACAGAATACGATAATGATTTACAGAGGTTCCGAGATAGTATGAGTGCTCCCCAGGACCACAGTTGATGAGATAGTAATGTTGTCAGAAGCTCACTTTTTGGGATATACAGTGCATACGGAAAGTAATGATTATATATTGAAATCTCGAAAAGGGTATTGGTGGTCAGATGAGGAAAGAGATATGATAGAGATTGTGGAAAAGTGCCTAGTATGTCAGCAGGATAAGGTAGAGTATTAAGAGTCTGCAGAGTTATTGCAGCCTCTACCTATATCGACACGGCACGAAAATGAGAGCAAGTCTCCATGAATGTCGTGATGGGTTACAGAGGACCCAGGTGCATTACGAGGCTATTCGGATGATAGTCGATAGAGTGACTAAGTCTACCCACCTTTTTGGTTATGAAATCCCCAAATACTCAGCGTATATATGAGGATTTATGTGTAAGGAAGATTGTGGAACACTAAGTAGCGTTCCAGTGAGCATGGCATCATATAGGGATTCCCGCTTCACTTCCCACCTCTGAGGATATTTTTAGGAAGCTATGGGAACCCGATTGAGTATTAGCACAGCTTTTCATCCTCAGACAGATGGTCAGTCAGAGAGGACTGTACAAGTTCTGGAGGATCCGATGAAAGCGTGTGCCATTGATTTTATAAGCTCCTAAAATGATCAGTTGATTTCTAATTGAATTAGCCAATGGTGACAGTTGGCAGTTGAGTATCGGGATAACAAGATATGAGGCAATGTATGGCTGTAGGGGTTGTTCCCCAAAATTGGATAAGAAAAAGTGAGTGACAAATAGAATTATTTACGACTTTTGATAATAAGTCTCTGGGGATGTTTAGTTAAGGATGAGAGATTAAGCACACCTCAGAGCAGATAGACAAGCATCGGAATTCACCCTTGGTGAATTAGTATGATTGAAATGTTTACTGTCCTAAGAGAATAAGGACATAGCGAACTTTTGGAAGAAGGTAAATTGAGTTGCGCTGGATGGAATATTTTGAGAGATTGGACAAGTGGGAGATAAGACCTGTAAGTTGGTGTTATCACCTGAAATAAGCAGGCACCCACAATGTGTCTCATCTTTTGATGCTTCGAAAATACCATCCGGATCCAGCATAGGTAATCGAATATGAATTCCAAAAGTTCAGTTTAATGAAAATATAAGTATATCGAGAAGTTGATTCGGGCATTAAACAGGAAAGAGAAAGTATTGAGGTTTAAGATGATCTCCCTAATTAAAGTCCTTTGGTAGTAATACACTCCGGAGAAGGTCACGTAAGAATTAAAGAAGTATGATACGATCGATGTACCCGGAGTTGTATATGGACTCATGTGAATTGGTTCTAATTTGGAGAACCAAATTCCTTAAGTGGGGGAGAGTTGTAAGACCCGAATTTAATTTAAAATACAAAAATTAAATAAGAAAAGATGAGGGATGTATGAAAGAAGGTCGGGTTAAATTAATCTCGAATATGTGCAAGGGTAAAATGGTCAAAAGACCAAAGGTCGGTATAATTTCGATAAGGAAATTTAATTAAAAATATGGATTTAAGAAATCTTGGTCAATAAAAGTGAAATAAATTTATTTCGGGTTAAATTGATCGAGATATTAGTTTATGGGAATTAATCGGGATTAATCGAAATTTTTAATTCGGAAAAATAATCCTGAAAATAATCAAAAAATATACCGAAAAGTTATTCGGGATAATATCCCAAAAAATACGGAGGAATTATACCCGAAAAAGGGTAAAAATATAATAAATAAATTAAATTAAATTAAATTAATTAATTTAGAATTAAATAATAATTTTAAGGATATTTTAAGGGATATTTTGGATTTTTATAGAGTATTTTAAGGAATAGTGTAATAATTAAAATAAATAATAATAATAAAAATAATTAATAAAAGAAATGAAAAAAAAAGAAACGAAACAGAAAACAAAAAAAAACGCGAAAGGAGATAAAGAAAACGGAAGCAGCTGACTGAGGAGTCCGACGAGCCGTCCGGCGGCCGATGGCCGGGCCAAGGGTCGAAAATGGAAGAGGGGAGGCCGGTGAGCAAGATGGTACCGACGGTGCAGCCTACCGACGCCGAAATCCGGCGAATCGGGAGGAGAAAGGCCGCGGGAAAGAAGTGGCCACCGGAGGCGAACGGCGGTGATCCGGCAGGAACCAAGGCCCGATTCCGAAAGCCCAGGCGACGGCGATCATTTCTGCACCGGTCTCAGCCGACGAAACGGTGGGAAACGCCGGCGACGGCCAAGGGAAGAAAATGGGTCCGACGACCGAGAGAGAAGAGGCCGAACCGGCGGCGTTCCGGCGAGCTTGACCCAAGCCGAGGCCAGATTCGAGATGCGGACGACCTTGCGGAGCTGATGGCGGTGGAAGCTGGCGGAGAACCGGCCGGCAAGGTGGTGAACCGGCGGTGAACTGGTCGAACCGGAGAGAACTGGCGGTCTGAACCGGTCCGAACCGGACTGAACCGGTTCAGCTAAAAAGAGGAGGAAAAAAGGAAGAAAAAGGAAAAAAAGAAAAAGAGGAAAAATTGGGAAAAATTCCTATGATGCAATCGAGCTTCGGGTAAGTCGATAAGCGGTCAAATTGACCCGATTTAAATTTGGAATATTTTATTTAATTAAATTTCGACCGAAAAGTTTACCCGAAAATATAATTAATTGTGTAGCTTGACGATTGGCATCCACCGAGAGCTCGAGATAGCCTCGATTTACGGACTAGCATGGAATCTCGGGTAAGTGACCATTATTTACGACAATTACCTCGTTATGCGTGATATTGAGTTAATTTCCGCATAAATTGAATTAAATTATGGAAATTTAGATAAATTGTCGTAAATAATAAATTCAGCAATTCGAGAGCTGGAACGAGGCCCAATAAATTATTAGTGGGCCCAATGAGCCCAATAGGCCTCGATAAAGTGAAAATTAAGTGGGAAACGGGCTTAAGGCCGATTAAGGCCCATTAAGGTGCAATCGGGCCCAATAGGGGTAAACGGGCCCAATGATTTAAATTAAGCCCAGAAAGTATTAAATACAATTAAATTGTATAATATCTGACCTGAGGAATATTGATACGCAGTTTCGGGCATTTGATTGGGAGCATAACGGACTGCGCGACGTGACAACAGTGGAAAAGAAAAGGTCAGACTCGACAGGAAAATAAGGTAAGGGAATTCTACGGACTGCTAGAGGTAACTTTATGCAATTTTAAGTTCATTTGTAATCTTTAAAAATTACCTGAAGGGTCTAGAGGTCAACTAATAATTTTAGAGCCCCGGATGGGCAAATTACCAAAATACCCTTGTTAAGGGTAAAATTTACAAAGTTAGGAAAAATTGGGAGGAGCAAGAACAAAAGGTTCCTGCTCATTCTGGAGGTGTTTTGATGCATGCATGAGTAGGCTGGCTCACCTTGAAAGAAAATGCACCGCATTGCATACTTTCAACGTGATGTTGTTTTTTTGAAAACTGTTTTGAGGAAACAGAGCCGCCTACGTGTTTTTATTGACATGTGACGTGCTAGAGCTCAGCTCGCACGATGTTGTCGATTTGTGTGATGCACGCATTAGTGCTAGAGCGAGAGCTCGCACTAGAGTTTTACATGCATAGGTGCTAGAGTACAACTCGCGCCAGATTTCATATGCTTTTTCGAGACAGGGTGCTAGAGTTTAACTCGCACCAGATTTTATAAGATTTTCATGTGATTTATATACAGAGTGCTGAGCTTAGCTCGCACTAGTTTTACCGGATTTGTGGAGTAGGGCTGTCTGCCCTTGGAGTCAGCCAAAAGGCCCAACAGGCTCAAGAGACCTCTTAGGTGGGGTGAGAGTGAGGGATGAGGTTGGCGGCCTTGTGGGGATGTAAAGCGGGCTCTGCCAGTTTTATTTGAGTTGATGAGAGTGCTGAGCATCGCTCGCACTGATTTTATGAGAACATGCGATGAGCCGTGCTTGGAGCATCGGGTAGACTGTGTGTCACCGATTTAATAGGCTCGCACGTGCGTTTTGAGACATGGCATGAGTATTGAGAAACAAACCTCTGTGGGAAGCAGGCCAATTGGGCTGGAGTACCTAGAGATATTATATGGGTTCACGGAGTACGATGTACCGTGCAAGTAGCATGGAGTACGATGTACCGTGTGGTATCTTCGGATACGGCATCTCAGGATGCAGCATCTTCGGATGCCTGGGATCGGATAAGACTGACGGGATGGATTGACCCACCTTCTGGGCGGTTCCCGATCATGGTGAGAACCCGCACACTAGGATCCGTGTAGCTGAGGAACTCTCGATGACACATATGGCCATAGTCCTAGTTATTGCCGTTATACAGATATTGCCTCGTCTCGCATGTCGACGATTTCGATGATTTAAACTAGGTTTTTAAACTAAATTTGCATGATGGTATTTCCATGCTTTTCAAACCCACGTGTGATGTAAATCGTTTTCATGGTTTTGTGTGAGTCAGGATCACCCGCAGGAGGGGTCGAGTCCTGACTTTATTGTGAAAATTTTAATTGAGAAAGAAATGATTTGTAATAATTGCATGTTGATTTTTCGTGCAAATGTGTTTTACATAACATCATAACGCATATCATTGTTTTAAAATGTGTGGAGAAAGGGTGGTTTATGCATGGCACCACGTTCATGTAGGTAGTATGGTTACCTACTTGTTCGTAGGATTGCCTTACTGAGCTTGATGTGCTCACCCCTTTCATTTTCTCCCACAGATAATCTCCAGTTGAAGTTGCGACGACTCAGTACTGCATTCCGGATATCCGCTGCTGCCCATCAACATAAGGTATATACACTTGTACATATTGTATCTACATAAGCATAGCACAGTAACATGTTTGTAAGTAACTTTAGGGGATGTATAATTAATGTAAACAATTATAAATGACTGGAAAAGAAATAAGTACTATGGTAAATGTATGGTGGGACTGGCATTGACGCACAGCCCAATTTGTTAGTGGAGTGTGGTCACGATCAGAGGACATATAAGAATTTAATAAAGAAAATAACAAAATGCGAAAAATTAACTCTGATTTTTGGGTAGTTTGGGTCGTGACAAGCATGACATGCATGATTTAAGGAATTTTCTTAATTAAGGAATTTTATTTGTTTTAATCAAAGCAAATCGGTCGATTGACCAGAAATTATATAATTTCACAAGATAACACTACGTAGGTGTTATTTGTATTTAAAATGAAAATTCTTTGGAAATAGGCCAACTATCAAGTTTATATGAAAACAGATAGTGCCGACACGTAGTTCGCACTATATTTGCGTTTGTGAATGTGCATAAATGTGCTTGAGCGGTTGCTCGCACTAACTTGTGTGACATCATATGCATGAAATGTGCTAGAGCATGGTGTTCGCACTGATTTTTTTATTATTGTGAAATGAGAGCTGCTAGAGCCTAGCTCGCACTTTGTTTTGACATGTTTTGATTTGTTTTGACGTGGTATGCATAAAATGGTGCTGGAGCGATTGCTCGCACTACTTTTAATGATTTGACATGCATGAGAGATGCTGGAGCTTAGCTCGCATCCTGTTTTGATTAGATATTGCATAAAGCCGTGCTGGAGTGTAACTCGCACGAGATTTGATTTAATTATGCATAAAGCCATGCTGGAGTGTAACTCGCACGAGATTTGATTTACTTGAGCATTTATTTGTGCTGGAGCGTTGCTCGCACAAAGTTTTATATGGTTTTATAATTCATCTGAATGTCGTACTGGAGTTTTTCTCGTACGAGGTTTTCATTGAGTTTTTATACATATCCGTACTAGAGCATTGCTCGTACGTGGATTTTACTTGAAATTATAATCAGTTTATGTCGTACTGGAGCACTGCTCGTACGCAGATTTTACTGATTTTTATGAAACTGTGCTAGAGCTTCGCTCGCACAAGGATTTATATTACATGCATATAGCGGTGTTGGAGCCTCCTATAGACTGTGTGTCACAGTGAGATGATATGCTCACACGTGCATACTGAGACAGAGATGATATGGGTGGATAAGACCTATTACAGGTACCCTTGATTGAGCTTGGGTTCACGGAGTACGTTGTACCGTGTATGTCACGCGGAGTACGCTGTACCGTAGGGATTGTTAGAGTGGAGTGGCATTAGCCATGAGGCAGTAAGCCTTGCCCTCGCAATCCTGGTGTTATGCTGTTTTGGCAGGTAGGACGACCCAACTCCCATTTCAGGTGTGATACCCAGCACACTAGGTACCGTGTTGCCATGGATCACTAGGATATGGCCATAGTCCTCGATGTTACTGATATAATCAATTACATGTCTCACATGATATAATTATTGGTCGATAGACCAGGGTAGACCCGAAGGAGGGGTCAGGCCCTCGATTTTATGATTTTATACTGTGATATGAGATTTCAGATGATTTTATGATATGTGACCCTGAAAGAAGGGGGTTTTATAACCTGAGTTTTATAATAAACTTTACTGAATTGTTTTATGAGATGATTGATCCCGAAGGGTTAGTTTTTACTGCAGTTTTAATGAATTGATTTTAATGCAGTAGCATGATGATGTTTTCCATGCTTTCATTTGAAATCCTTGATTTGTCTTACATGACATGAAAGACTGCATGATCTTGATTAAATTCATGCTTATTATGATTTAATGATGTCACATAAAATGCTTTGATGCATAAGTAGTATGATTTATATATGCACGAACAGTTTTGATAAACTAAGTCATTGATGTTTGCATGACTTTATGCTTGATGATTTTAATGAAAAGAAATGGATTTAAGGGCATGGCATTATGAGCATGTAGATAGTGGAGCTATCTACTTACTTGCATAATTGCCTTACTGAGCGTGTGATTTGCTCACTCCCCTTATTTTCCCATCTTTTCAGAGCACTCACAAAAGTTATTGAGCGGCTGAGGACATGCATGCTTGATATCCACTGCTTCCCATCGAGAGATAGGTATACACATTTGTATGGTTTTGTATCTAAATATGCAATGCACAGTACTGTATACGGATATGATGTCGGGGATGTAGAGTTATAAATACCAATGTGTATGTATTTATTTAAAGTCAAAAGATAGTAAACTCTGATATATGAATGTAATTATGGAAATGGAATGGTAAATAGTGTAAGGTGACTAACACCGAATCATAGCCCAACTGTGTTGTAGGATGGCCACGACGAGAGAAAGGTAAGAATTAAATAATAAATGAAAAAGCGCAAAAAATTTACTCTAATTTTTAGGTGATTTGGGTCGTGACAACATCTGTAGCATATCCCACTAGAAACAAGACAAGGTCTACCTCTGTGAAATCTACCACATAAACTGCATTGCTCTGTGGTAGGCCTCGATCCTCCAATCACTACTCCTCTAGCTGGAGCTATAGCCGAGTATGCAAGAGATCTAACAATCTTCTCCTGTACTTCCTCGATCCTTGGTCCTTATCGAAGACTCTCATCCCTCCTTAATATCTGAAACCTCGAGCACTATCACTCACCGGCCTCTTTCTGTCTCTATCTCTACCTTTTCCCACTATTCTAAATTCTGAGACATTCCTCTCATAATCTTGTTCACAAAGTTGCGCCCTGCACATTGCCTCATCGTAGGTAGAAATATTAAATGGAACTAGTTTAGACCGTAATACTGGTCTCAGTCCATCGATAAACCTACGGACCTCCCTGGTCTCGCTACTCATGGTGTCAGGGTCATACCTCCCCAGGGATAAAAATCTAGTCTTGTACTCGTCTACTAAATGACCCCCTGGCTTAACCCCAAAAATTCTACTTACAGCCTCCGTTGAGTCGTATCTGGTACAAACTGCCTCTTGAAGGCATCCAAAAATATCTCCTAACTGATCTCTGTATGTCGGGCTCTCAAAATGGGTTGGGTGGACTTCCACCAATGCTCTGTTGTCCCCTTCAGTAGGAACGTAGCAAATGCGACCATCTTTGAAGTCGTACACTCAAAGAATCCGTACAACTTCTCCATTTCTTCTATCCATTCCTTCACCAAAACTGGGTCCTTAATCCCATGAAAAGTTGGAGGTCCAAGTTTCTGGAATTGTCAGAGTCTGTCCAAATCACAACCATACCCCAAAACATTACCACCCTGTCGTGCAGTGACCTATGACGGCATATCCTGAACTGGAGGGACTGTAAGTGTATCAGGTGCAGCTGCCTCTCCCGACACAGTCTGTGCATCCTGTTCCTGTCCTCCTGGCATCGTCTGTGCCAATATCTCCACTATAGTCTCTAAGCGATGTTCTAGTCTCTCGAAACGTGCCTCGATACTCTCAGGTACGTCAGTTTGACTAGTAGTCTCATCTCGGGTCTCTGCCCTACCTCTACGGCCTTGAGCCCATCTCTAGCCCCTCTACCACGACGAGTAATGTGAGATCTGAGAATTTCAGACATATTTTATTGATGTAATAATAATTTGAAGTGTAATTTATTGAGCTAAGTGAATTGTGGGAATGATAATTGGAGATTTATATGTTAAGTGTTAAAATAAATGTGAAACTATGAGGACATATCGATCTGGGAGAAGGAGAGATCGATCTGGTGAGTTAAAAATGAGAAGGAAAGAAGAATTTGAGGAGCAGATCGATCTCCAATGGAAGAGGATCGATCTCCTTATGATTCTGTTTGAGAGAAGATCGATCTCATGAGGAAGAGATCGATCTCCAAATGATTCTGTTTGGGAGAAGATCGATCTCCTCAAGGAGCAGATCGATCTCATAAAGCCATAAAGAGATCGATCTCACCCCTCGACAGATCGATCTCCTAGGTATAAAATTGCCCAGATCGTCCCCAAAATTCAAACGCAGATCGATCTCACCCCTCGACAGATTGATCTCCTACCCTCAGCCTATATAAGGAACCCCTGTTTTTCTCCTGCAAACTCACTTTCTCTCTCTTCCAACCCCATTTCCACCGAAAACCTAACTTTCTCACTCATCTAAAACACCCATTTCCGACCAAATCAAGAGTTGTGGCAAGAAGGAAAGTTGTTCCTCATCAAAAGGAGAACAACATACTTGGAAATCGAAGGACGAATCGGATCGAGGCGTGGGTTGTGCGTCTCACAAGCTTTGGGTAATTTCTAAACCTCGATCTTGATATTTGAGATGATTTTGATGATATTGGTGGTTGTCATTGTGTTGAAATAGCTGAAAAATGATTAGGGATTGATGAAATTGCAATGTGGTTGGAGTGATAATGATATTTAGCGATTTTGGCAATTTTGAGAATTTGTGCTATAAATGGAAATTTAGACAATGTGGTGAATTAGCATAGATAATTGGCATGAGAAATGTAGAACGTTGAGATGTTGTGAATGAGAGTGTAGTTTGGGGTAGAGTTACGAGAATCGAGAGATTTGAGGTGTTACGAGCAATTATGCTCGATTTTTGAGAATTGAGGTTTATGAGATAAGTATTGATGTTTTAACATCGTTTGGACAGCTCGAGAGTTCCAGAGTGGAATGCGAGGCTAGTCCATGATACGGGGGAAACGATTGCACTATACGAGGTGTAAAGAGGTAAGGGAAATCTAAACCATTTGTGTATGTGATTTGTAAACTATTTTAGCATGTTTGTGGTTTATAAAACAAGCATGTTGAGTGTTGTGTTGAGTTATAATTGCACACGGTTTTTATAGCCGGTTGGAGCCCATTGTTTTATGCGTTTATAAGCTGAGTGTGAAATTGCTTTATAAACTGTCGGATTTGCGTGAGTAATGAAATGGGCTCTACGTTAAGCAATATCGAGATTTGAGAAATGTGTGCGTGCTTTGCCGGTTGGAACTCGGTTTTATTATGTTTTGTGTTGAGTACAAAACGGTTTTCAATTGAGTTTTATGAGTGAAAAACCCCTATGAGTTCTACGTGAAGGCAAACCAGTCTTATGTGATAAGACTTAGGTGTGTAGTTGTGAGTACACACCGGGCATTGCTCTGGTAGCATGTAAGCCCGATTTCTTCTCCATTCTGGTAACGTGAGAATAACCCATTCTGTGGCTATGCCACGTATACTTGGTGGCCGTTGCCACATGAGAAACCCCATTGGTGGCCGTTGCCACGTGATACCCATTTGGTGGCCGTTGCCACGTGAGAAACCCCATTGGTGGCTGTTGCCACGTGATACCCCATTTGGTGGCCGTTGCCAGGTGAGAAACCCCCTTGGTGGCCGTTGCCACGTGATACCCCATTTGGTGGCCGTTGCCACGTGATACCCCATTTGGTGGCCGTTGCCACGTGAGAAACCCTATTTGGTGGCCGTTGCCACGTGAGAACCCCTAATTAGTGGCCGTTGCCACGTGAAACTCTATTCTGTGGCTGTGCCACGTGTGAAATTAAATCAGTGGCCATGCCACGTGAGTTAGTGGCTGTGCCACGTGTGAAATTAAATCAGTGGCCATGCCACGTGAGTTAGTGGCTGTGCCACGTGTGAAATTAAATCAGTGGCTATGCCACGTGTGTGCATTATTATTATAGTGATTTTATCACGTATTTGAGAAAGCGTTTATCGCATTATTTTCACATGCTTTGTTAATGCTCTAGACTGAGCCTTTTTACTTCATGTTTTCACATGATTTGAGATATGAGAATATCGTGTTGAGTACTTTCATGTTATGGTTTTCAAACGAGTTTCACATACAAATAAATATTTTATGATGTGCATTTTGGTTTATGAAATGAGTACCTTACCCCACCCCCCTTACTGAGCGATTTAGAAGCTCACCCTGTTTTCTTTCCCCCCAGAGTTCTTCAAGTGAAAAAGGATTTCCCCTGCGACGTACGGAGTAGTGGCTAGTGGAGGACTCGAGCTCCAGGCCATATATATTGTATTTGAGGTATATTTTATCTTCTCATGTACCCAGACAATTATTGTAATCGCAGACACTTGATGTATAACATTGTATGGGATGTATTAGGATTAATTAACTTAAGATGGATTAATGTATATGATACAATATACACTATATTATGATGAGATCCTGAGGCATGATAATTATGATGATGTATGACACTGCACAGGAATGCACCCTTAATTGTGAATTAATGAGTAAAAAGTTTTAAATTTGCCCTATTTTTCGCATTTTCGGGGCGTGACAAGTAATAATCATAATGGCTAAATCTCTGCATTTATAATCATTAATTAGTCTGATATTCATCTCGTATACACAATTGTAAAGAACAAAGCACAATACTATGGGGATGTATACATTCATAATTACTAATATCGATTCACATCAGATCAACACTGCTCTGATACCATTTCTGTCACGCCCTTCTCCCACAGATGACCTACCGAAATCACCATAAATTTTTTGCATTTCACTTACCTCTTTTTCTATCATCTCGCACATCAAACGTTAGGCTGTGATTCGATATTAGTCACCCATTCACACTCATTCATAACATGTATAGAATTTAATATTCCTTTATACATTAATACAATTATTTGTACATATACATCCCGACCGTACATTAATTTACATAGCTGTGCTTATACAATGTTCAGTACAAAATATCCTATGTGTATACCTCTCGTAAGATGGATATGCAGTGGAACAGAGTCTACAAATCTCCAGTCGTGTCCACCTACTGTGGATGCTCTGAAAAAGGGGAAATAATAAGGGGTGAACTCACAGTTCAGTAAGGAAATCAGGTAAGCAAGTAGATAATCGCACTATTTACAAAATACCATGCTTATGCCTCAAAATCTTTTCCTTACCCAATTGTATCTAAAGCATGCATCTCTTTCAAAGCTTTATGCAATATATATATATATATAGATACAAAACATTAGTTATAAAACTGGTAATATGCTGGTTTAACAACCTCAGCATTATATGCATAAATACTGCATTTCTCATGTAATTTCATACAAATCACGTTTATCATGCCATGCATTTAAATCAAAATCATATGGCATTCATAATGTTTTCAAAACATGGAAATCTGGGCCTCACCCATCCCTCGGGTTACCCTTTTCATAACTCACAAACTCACATGTTCATAACATAAGACCATGTGATAATTCATTCAAGAAATCCCAATGTACATAACATGAACAGACAATAGAGATAGGTGACTACATGTTCCGAGTGTATGATCATAACTCATTTTCCATGATCCCAGGCTACACAGTACTCGGTGTGCGGGGTCTCACAATTGTTGTAATGGGAGGTGGGTCAAATCCTAGCTGTCAGCTCACAACTCACTCTCATCGTGTACTCATGGTACAACGTACTCCATGTGACATACCCGGTACATAGTACTCCATGGACCCTATCTCAAGGTAGAATGCTCGCCATGAGTCTTAGTCCTCATACCTTGGATATACCTCATAGTCGGGATGCTCGCCATGAGTCTTAGTCCACATACTAGGGGTCTACCTCATAGTTAGGATGCTCGCCATGAGTCTTAGTCCTCACACCTATGGGTTATTTCGATAGCCCTCTGCCATATCTCAAAATAATGCACGTGTGAGCATATAATATCAGTGCGACACACAGTCAGCACAGGCTCCCAACACGGTAATTTCATGCTCTTTTCAAAACTAGTATGTAAGATCAGATTTTATTTAAAACACGAAATGAGAAAAGATCAAATGAAGGATTGAAATGGTAGTCCTGAATACGTGCAAGGGTAAAACGGTCAAAAGACCAAAATTCGATATTTATCGTGACAAGAAAATTTAATTAAAAATATGGGATTGAGAAATCTTGATCAATAACGAAGAAATAATTAAATTTCGGGTTAAATTGATCAAGATATGAATTTATTGGAATTAATCAAAATTTTCACCTCGAGAAATTATCCCGAAAATAATTGAAAAATATACCAAAAATACGAAATAAGACCGATAAATTCATTTAATTGGTTAAATGAATAAAATATAATTTTTTAAGATATTTTTGGATTTTTAATAATAAAATAATAGATTAAAATAATATTAAAAATAAATTATAAATTAATTAATTCAAAAAAAATATTTTCGCGGAACGCGAAAACTGAAGGAAAATGAAGCAAAGGCCGAGCCGTCTACCTTAACGATCGACCACCGGCGACCGGCCCAGGCGACCAGCTTAATTCAAAAAAAATATTTTCGCGGAACGCGAAAACTGAAGGAAAACGAAGCAGAAGCCGAGCCGTCTGCCTCAACGAACGACCACCGGTGACCGGCCCAGGCGACCAGCTGAAGGAGGGACAGCTGAGGCCATTGTCGACGCTGGTAGGCGAAAGAGAGGCGACGAACGACGGCGAGAGAAATGAGAAAGAGAGAACCGAGAGAGGGAGAGAGGAATCTGGCGACCGACGCCGATCTAGGCCTGGCCACCCACAGCTGAGGGAAGCCCGACCCCGTGAGAACCCCCAGCCACCGAAAAACCCACAACGACAAAGGGAAGAAAGGGCACTCAAGGCGAGGAGAGAATAGGCTGAACCGGCCACTTTTTGGCCACCTTGGACGAAACAGACCCCAGATCCGTGCATCGGACGATCCCACAGAGCTGCTAGTGACGAAAGCCGACAGAGAATCGATCAACAAAGCACCGAACCTACTAAATCGGACTGAACCGACTGGACCGAACCGGTCTGAACCGGGTTGAACTGGACCGAACCGTTTCAACCAGAAAAGAAGAAAAAGAAAGAGAAAAGAGGAAAAAGAAAAAGAGAAAAAATTAGGGAAAAATCCTAGTGATGCAATCGAGCTACGGGTAAGACAATAAGCGGACAATTGATCGATTTAAATTTTAGAATATTTAATTCGATTAATATTCGACTGAAAGTTACTTGAAAAAATATTTAATTGTGTAGCTCGACAATTGACGTCAAACGAGAGCTTGAGATAGTCTCGATTTGCGTATTATCATGGAATCTCGGGTAAGTAACCCTTATTTATGATAATTTGCATCGTTATGCGTGTTAGAAGTTTACCGTATAAATTACGAATTTAATTTTCGCATAAAATGGATTATATTCTGGAATTAGAGATAAATTGTCGTAAATAATTAATTGACCTATCTGAGAGTTTAGAACGAGACCCAATAAATACTGATGGGCCCAATGAGCAAAATAGGCCTCGATAATGTAAATAGTAAGTGAAAAACAGGCTTAAGGTCGATTAAGGCCCATTATGGTGCAATCGGGCCCAATATGGGTAACGGGCCCAATGATTTAAATTAAGCCCAGAAAATATGAAATACAATTAAATATATTGTATTTGACCTGATGATATTTATCCGTAGTTCCGTAGATTAGATTGGGAGCAAATCGGACTGCGTGATGAGGCATCAGTGGAAAAGGTCAGACTGTACAGAAAAATGAGGTAAGGGAATTGTGTGAGTAGCTAGTGGTAGCTACGCGTATTTTAATAGCTTTTGTATACACTAAATATGTATGTATACACAAAATATGTATAAAGGTCCTAGAAATAAATTAAAGATTTTAAGGACTCCAAATAGGTGAAAAAAGCTATTTTACCCCTATTGAGGGAAATTCACCTAAGGATGGTGAAAACATGACATGCATGAAATGCATGATTTAAGTAATTTCTGATTTAAGGAATTTTCTTGGTTTTTAAACAAAGCAAATTGATAGATTGGCTAGTAACTACATAAATTTCACAATATAATACTACGTAAGTGTTATTAAGATTTAAATGAAAATTCTTTGGAAAACGGGCCAACTATCAAGTTTAAATGGAAACAAATAGTGCTGGCGCATAGCTCGCATTATATCTGCGTTTGTGAGTATGCATAAAATGTGCTTAAGCGGTTGCTCGCACTGACTTGTGTGACATCATATGCATGAAATGTGCTAGAGCGGTTGCTCACACTGATTTTTATTATTGTGAAATGCATGAGAGGTGCTGGAGCCTAGCTCACACTCTGTTTTGAATGTTTTGATTTGTTTTGACTTGATTTGCATAAAAAAGTGCTGGAGCGATTGCTCGCACTAGTTTTTATGACTTGATATGGATAAAAAGGTGCTGGAGCACTTGCTCGCACTAGTTTTAATTATTTGACATGCACGAGAGGTGCTGGAGCTTAGCTCGCATCCTGTTTTGATATGATAACTGCATAAAAGCCTTGATGGAGTGTAACTCGCACAAGATTTGATTTATTTATGCATAAAGCCGTGCTAGAGTGTAACTCGCACGAGATTTGATTTATTGATGCATAACACCGTGTTGGAGCTTGCTCGCACGAAGTTTTATATGGATTTATAACTCATTTTAAAGTCGTACTGGAGTGCTACTCGTACGCAGATTTTACTGATTTTTTTATGAAACCGTGCTAGAGCTTCGCTTGCACGAGATTTTTAGATATCATGAATATGCATGGAGCCGTGCTAGAGCTTCGTTCGCACAGGGATTTATATGACATGCATATAGTTGTGTTAGAGTGTCCTTTAGACTGTATGTCAAAGTGAGATGATATGGCCACACATGCATACTGAGACGGAGATGGTATGGGTGGATAAGACCTATTGCAGGCACCCCTAACTGAGCTTGGGTTCACGGAGTACGTTGTACCATGTATGTCACGTGGAGTACGCTGTACCATGGGGATTGTTGGAGTGGAGTGGCATTAGTCATAAGGCAGCAAGCCTTGCCCTCGCAATCCTGATGTTATGCTGTTCTGGCGGGTAGGACCGACCCACCTCCCGTTTCAGGTGTGATACCCCGCACACTAGGTACCGTGTAGCCAGAGATCACTAGGTTATGGCCATAGTCCTCATTGTTACTGATATGGTCACCTACTTATCTCACATGATATAACTTATGGTCTCGATAGGCCATTGTAGACCCGAGGGAGGGGTCAGGCCCCGATTTTGTGATTTTCATTGAGATATGATTTTATAACAGACTATTATAATGAATTTTCAATGAGATTGATTTATGAGATCCTTAACCCCTTCAGGTTAGTTTATACTACAATTTTAATGAAATGATTTAAATGCAGTAGCATGATGAGTTTTCCATGCTTTAATTATAAATTCATGAAAATATTTGTCTCTCATGATTTGATTTACATGGCATGAACTAATTTATGATCCTGATTTAATTCATGCTAATTATGATTTAATGATGTCACATAAAATACCTTTAATGCATGAATTACATGATTTCTATATGCACAAATAGTTTTGATAAATTATGGCATTGAAATATGCATGATTTTGTGCTTGAGATTTTAATGAAAAGAAATGGATTTTAAGGGCATGGCATTATGAGCATGTAGATAGTGGAGCTATCTACTTACTTGCATAATTGCCTTACTGAGCGTGTGGTTTGCTCAGCCCCCTTATTTTTTCATCTTTTCAGAGCACTCACAATAGTTAGTGAGCGGCTAAGGACTTGCTATCTTGGTATCCGTTGCTTCCCATCGAGAGACAGGTATACACATTTGTATAGTTTTATATCTAAATATGTAATGCACAGTACTGTAAATGGATATGATGTCGGGGATGTAAGGTGATGTAATACCATTGTATATGTATTTAGTTAAAGTCAAAGGATAGTAAATCTTGATATATGAATGTGATTATGGAAATGGAATGGTAAATAGGTGAGAGGTGACTAACACCGAATCATAGCCCAACTGTTTGTAGGATGGTTACGATGAGAGAAATGTAAGAATTAAATAATTAATGAAAAAACAAAAAATTTACTCTAATTTTTAGGTAATTTGGGTCATGACATGGTACGTGCGAGTAAAACTCCCAACACGGCCATATCAAAATGATATAACTCTAGTGTGAGCAATGCTCACAGCACTATGTCATATAAAACTAGAGTATGAGCAAAACTCCCAATACTCTATAATGTGTAATATATGAAAACTGAGTACGAGTAAAGCTCCTAGTAATCTATCATGTAAAACTGAGTATGAGCATAGCTCCCAATACTCTATAATGCATCAATCACAATCTGAGTACGACCAATGCTCTCAGTACTCTAATATGCATAAATCGCATTAAAATCTAGTATGAGTGAACACTCAAGTACTATGTGATGCATATCTCAAAATATAGTGCGAGTATTCTCTAGCACTTATGGTTTTCACATAAAACCTGATTGATGGCTATTCAAATCATAATTCATCCAGTTGAAATCAAATAAGCACTCAAATGTGCATGTTTTCGCCTATACATGAAAACATTAGTCATTCTATCATGAAAAATCATGAATCTTAGTCTCATCATGCTTCTAAGGTATTTTCACCCTATTTGTGGATAAAACACACTTATCTTCTTTGATTTCTATCACAACATCATACCTATTCATGGGAATTCATATAGCATATAATATCAAAATGCTATTCAAAATACGTGTAGCTACCTCTAGCTACTCACGAAATTCTCTTACCTCGAATCACGTCAAGTGACCTCTCTTCCTTGGTACTGCTCACTCTTGCAATCCGATCAGCTTCCACTGTGATTTTTGAAGCTGTTATAATTATCTGTATTAGTATACCGTAATATACTCATTTCATTTGCCAAATCTCAATTCCATGCATCAATCTCATTATTTTCTCCCAATATGGTATTATACCACATTTTCCATATAGCTATATTTATTTCTCCTTATTTCCAACATATGCATTTCATAAGATTAATTTGTAATCTTCCATGCATACATATTCCACCATTAAATCCATATTAACATCATTTCCTCATCATTTTCTCACTTTCATGTCAAAAGCTAGGCCATGCTCATTTTTCATGATTCTTTCATTTCCAACAATTCATATATATACCAATAAACTCATCAACAAACCTAGTTTAACATATATCAACTTGGTGCATTAAATCTTACCTAGCTGAGATTTCCTTCCTTTTTCACCAAATTTGTACAAATCCTCATTGCTCTTAAAATCCTTGATTTCAATCTCTTGTTTTCCAAATATGTTGTTCTTCTCTTTGCCAAGAAAAACTTTGCTCAACTATATCTCACTCAAAACTGATAGTAAACTAAAGTTTCCTAGTGTTGAAATGTTAGGTTACACTTTTGCTCTTGAATGGAATAGTTTCTCTCGTGAAAACTGAAATGCAGAACCCAGTATTTATAGAATTATCTCTATGAGATCGATTTGCTCTCCAAATGAGATCGATCTTCCTTGCATGTTTCCTCTCAAAACCTGCCTTTCAGGTTTAATGAGATCGATCTACTCCCAAGCATGAGATCGATTTGAACAACACAGAACCTTAAGGAGATCGATTTGTTCCAAGGCGAGATCGATCTTCTCTAAATCAGTAGCATTTGGGGATCGATCTGGCCCTTCAGGGGATCGATTCCTTCTACACAGAATGCTTAGCAGATCGATCTGACCCCATTGGAGATCGATCTGTCTTATTTCATTGCTCAAATAAGAGCATTTTTTGCTCTTCCAAATCGATCTGGTATTCATATTTTTCAAATTTTGCTACAGTTTTCTGCAGAAACTCATATCAAACCTCCTTAATTTTGCTGTCATAGTCATTTTCTCATCCAGTCACCTTTAAGCCTTGAAAATGACATCCATTCATACTTTATATACATTAAAACTTGTGTGCATTCATTGTATAACCAAAGGTATACAATACAAAACCAAATGGAAGTATAAAGATTTATGCAACTCATACAACTTCATTCCATTTTACCACACTACTCATTTTTTATTCCACTCACATTCATCACCTACAAAAGTTCATTTCTTCTTATTCCTACATAATGAAACTTGTATGTACATTACAAACTCAAATTACAAGTGTGTACATTGAATTTATGGACTTTACATCATTTATGCTTCACATAGCATGTACATGTATATACTTATGAATTCCTAAGGTTGCAACTGAAATACGGGTCTTACAAGATTTCTTAGAAAAAACAAGTAGTGATTCTTTGATAATCTTTATGATCGCAAAAAAATTCTTAAATGTTATCAGCGTATTGAAATATTTAAGTGGCTTTATTTAGATATCAAAATCCTTTATTTTATAAAATAAATTAAGATTTTAAAAAATAATGAATAAAAACAAATAATAAACAAGTAAATAAAATATAAATTTTACTTTTGATGATGAAATGTTACGAAATTCACAAGTAGAGATTCCTAATTGATCTCTAGATGAGAAAAATTTACTAATAATTACCAAAATTATTGGAAAATTTAGTGTAATTTTCAATAAAATGGATCTGTGTTTAAAATAAATAAATAAAGCTTAAAAATAAAAATAAAATTTTCATGTGCATCATGCATTATATGTTTGCACCATTTGCATTCAGGAAATTCCAAAATAAGTGTGAATCTTCCAAGAATGAGATTCTATAAAAATCACAAATAGCGATTCTTGAGAAATCCCTAGGTGAGAAAAACATCTAAAATGCTACCAAAAGTATTGGAATACTTCGGTATAGTTTTTTATACAAAAAATTCTCATTTATTTCTAACTAAAAAATATGTAATAAATTTTAACTCTATAAATAAAGAAAATAAAATAAAAAATTGGCTAATGTACATAAAAAATTAAAAGAATTCTTAAGATGTAAGACCCGATTTTATTTAAAACACGAAATGAAAAATACAAAAGGATTGAAATGGTATTCTCGAACACGTGAAGGGTAAAATGGTCAAAAGATCGAAAGCCGATATAATTTCGACAAGAAAATTTTATTAAAAATAATGGATTTTTTGAGAATCTTGATCAATAATGAAGAAATAATTAAATTTCGGGTTAAATTGATCAAGATATGAATTTATTGGAATTAATCAGAATTTTCACCTTGGAAAATAATCCCGAAAATAATCGAAAAATATATCAAAAAGGCGAAATAAGCCCGAGAAATTCATTTATTGATTAAATGAATTAAATATAATTTTTTTAGATATTTGGCAAAAATAATAATATTTAATTGAATAAAATAATAATAAAAATAAATTATAAATAAAAAAATAAAATAAAATAAAATAAAAAGAAAAAAAGGGAAGGAAACAAGAGGAAAATTGGAAAAAATTTCAGTGATGCAATCGAGCTACGGGTAAGTCGGTAAGCAGTCGAATTGACCGATTTAAATTTCGAAATATTTAATTTAATTAATATTCAACTAAAAGTTTACCTGAAAAAAATATACTTAAATGTGTAGCTCGACAATTGGCATCAACCGAGAGCTCGAGACAGCCTCAATTTACGTACTATGATGGAATCTCGGGTAAGTAACCCTTATTTACGACAATTTGCATCGTTGTACGTGTTAGATAAATTACGGATTTAATTTCCGCATAAAATGAATTAAATTATGGAATTTGAGATAAATTGTCGTAAATAGTTCATTAAGCTATTCAAAAGTCTAGAACGAGATCCAATATATACTGATGGGCCCAATGAGCCCAATAGGCCTCGATAATATGAATAGTAAGTGAAAAACGCGCTTAAGGCCGATTAAGGTCCATTATGGTAAAATCGGGCCCAATATGGGTAAACGGGCCTAATGATTTAAATTAAGCCCAGAAAATATGAAAATACAATTACATATATTGTATTTGACCTGATGAATATTTATCCGCAGTGCCGAAGATTTGATTTGGATTGGGAGCAAATCGGACTGCGTGACGAGACATCAGTGGAAAGGTCAGATTGTACAAAAAATGAGGTAAGGGAATTGTGTGAGTAGCTAAAGGTAGCTACGCGTATTTTAAATAGCTTTTGTATACACTGAATATGTATGTATACATTGATATTGTACAAAGGTCCTAAAAATAGTTTAAAGATTTTAAGGACTCGAAATAGGAAAAGACTATTTTACCCATATTGAGGGAAGTTCACCTAAGGATGGTGAAAGCATGACAAACATGAAATGCATGATTTAAGAAATTTTCAGATTTAAGGAATTTTCTAGGTTGTTAAGCAGAGCAAATCGATAGATTGGCCAATAATTGCATAAATTTCACAAGATAACACTACGTAAGTGTTATTAAGATTTAAATGAACTTTAGAACATGGGCCAACTATCAAGTTTATATGGAAATAGATGGTGCTGACGCATAACTCGCACTATATCTGAGTTTGTGAGTGTGCATAAATGTGCTAGAGCGGTTGCTCGCACTGACTTGTGTGACATCATATGCATGAAATGTGCTAGAGCGGTTGCTCGCAATGATTTTTATTATTGTGAAATGCATGAGAGGTGCTGGAGCCTAGCTTGCATCCTATTTTGACGATTTTGACTGTTTTGACTTGATATGCATAAAAAGGTGCTAGAGCGATTGCTTGCACTAATTTTAATGATTTAACTTGCATGAGAGGTGCTGGAGCTTAGCTCGCATCCTGTTTTGATATGAAATTGCATAAAGCCGTGCTGGAGTGTAACTCACACGAGATTTGTTTTATTTATGCATAAAGCCGTACTGGAGTGTAACTCGCACGAGATTTGATTTATTGATGCATAACACCGTGCTGGACCTTACTCGCACGAAGTTTTATATGGATTTATAACTCATTTTAAAGTCGTACTGGAGTGCTACTCATACGCATATTTTACTGATTTTATGACACCGTGCTAGAGCTTTGTCGCACGAGGTTTTTAGATATCATGAATATGCGTGGAGCCGTGCTAGAGCTTCGCTCGCACAGGGATTTATATGACATGCATATAGTCGTGTTGGAGCCTCCTGTAGACTGTGTGTCACAGTGAGATGATATGCTCACACGTGCATACTGAGACAGAGATGATATGGGTGGATAAGACCTATTGCAGGTACCCCTGACTGAGCTTGGGTTCACGGAGTACGTTATACCATGTATGTCACGCGGAGTATGCTGTACCGTGGAGATTGTTGGAGTGGAGTGACATTAGCCACAAGGCAGCAAGCCTTGCCCTTGCAATCCTAATGTTATGCTGTTCTGGCGGGTCGAACCGACCCACCTCCCGTTTCAGGTGTGATACCCCGCACACTAAGTACCGTGTTGCCAGGGATCACTAGGTTATGACCATAGTCCTCGTTGTTACTGATAGTCACCTACATGTCTCACATGATATAACTATTGGTCGATAGACTAGGGTAGACCCGAGGGAGGGGTCAAGCCCCCGATTTTATGATTTTCTACTATGCTAATATATGTTTTAGAGGATTTTATGATATGTGACCCTGAAAGAAGGGTGGTTTTATAACCGAGGTTTTATAATGAATTTTAATGAATTGTTTTATGAGATGATTGACCCTTTGGGTTATTTTATACTGCGCTTTAAATGAAATGATTTAAATGCAGTAGCATGATGAGTTTTCCATGCTTTAATCATAAATTCATGAAAAGAATTGGTTCTCATAATTTGTTTTACATGGCATGATCTTGATTTACCTCATGCTAAGCATGATTTAATGATGTCACATAAAATGCTATTGATGCATAAGTAGTATGATTTATATATGCACGAATAGTTTTATAAACTAAGTCATTGATGACATACATGATTTTGTGCTTGAGATTTTAATGAAAAGAAATGGATTTTAAGGGCATGGCATTATGAGCATGTAGATAGTGGAGCTATCTACTTACTTGCATACTTGTCTTACTGAGCGTGTGGTTTGCTCACTCCCCTTATTTTCTCATCTTTTCAGAGCACTCACAATACTTAGTAAGCGGTTGGGGACTTGCATCTTAGTATTCGTTTCTTCCCATCGAGAGACAGGTATACACATTTGTATAGTTTTGTATCTAAATATGTAATGCGCAGTACTGTAAATGGATATAATGTTGGGGATGTAAGGTGATGTAATACCATTGTGTATGCATTTAGTTAAATTCAAAAGATAGTAAACTCTGATATGTGAATAGGGGTGTAAAATGGGCTCAACGGTGCGGGCCGATACGGATTAAACGGATCAAATTTGTGGAGATCGGCCTGGCCCTAATGCGGGTCGGATCAGCCCGCTTGGATCAGTTCTTGGACATGTAAGTTAGTAATCAGAGTAACATCATCAGTTTCAACCTACAAATTTCGAGAACATGTAAACACTGTAAGTTAAAACTCATGTACAAAACTCAGTTAAGAAAACTGTATGAAAAGTGAAAACAAAGTTTCATATAATGAGTAGCAAGTATGCCACAACAACCTATAATGAGCAAGTATGTCTTCTGAACAATGCCAGTATGCCACAGCAACCTATAATGAGCAGTATGCATACAACAATGTGAATCAGCTTAGCTGATACAAGCTATGGAAATAGCATTGACTACCCAGCAGAGGAGTTTGTTTTCCAAGCAAATGGCTGTCCACAGTTAACATAGATGCTTGGTTGTATTAAAGAAATAAAATACTTAGTGTTAATGCAGTAGCGTACTGAAGTCAATAATGGAGCATGCAAAATTATTAGACTCCATGCTCATAGAGTGGCAACGTTTTCCTTGGTAAGAGGAGCAATCTTGTCACGACCCAAAACTACCCAAAAATCAGAGTAAATTTTTCATTTTTATTTCATACTTATCTATCCTCCGAATCGTGACCACACTCCACTAATAATTGGGCTGTGCGTCAATGCCAGTCCTACCATTTAATCATCATATAACTTAATTTTTTATTACAGAAAAAGGTAAACACATTCGTTTTTCATTTATTCTTTTTCATTTATTTTCAAGTGTTTACATCTATACATCCCTGACAGTTACTTACAAACATGTTACTGCGCTATACTTATTTAGATACAGTATGTATAAGTGTATATACCTTAATATGATGGGTAGCAGCGGATATTAGGAATGCAGTACTCAATCACCTCAATGTCTACTGGAAGGAATCTGTGTAGGAAAATGAAAGGGGTGAGCACATCAAGCTCAGTAAGGCAATCCTACGAACAAGTAGGTAACCATACTACCTACATGAACGTGGTGCCATGCATAAACCACCCTTTCTCCACACATTTCAAAACAGATGTTATAATTCGTGATGTCATGATGTCATGTAAAACAAGTTCATATATGGATTCAAAAGCATGGAAAACTCGACATGCATATCCATTTAAAACATTTCATCATCGTTAAAATTTTACAACACAGTCAGGACTCAACCTTTCCCTCGGGTGTTCCTGACTCACACAAAACCATGAAATCAAATGCTTTTTAAAGCAACAGTACCATGCGATATACTTAATGTCATGTAAAACCAGTTGACATCATTCATGGGTTTAAATAGCATGGAAAATAACATCATGCAAGTTTCCGTTTAAAACCCAATTTAATTTCCATCAAAACATATCTCAGTCAAGATCCGACCCCTCCCTTGGGTGATCCAGACTCACATAAAAATCCACAATTGAGTTTCTCAAAACATCAACAGGCGAGACTAGGTAATATATGTATATCTTAGGGAAATAACCAGGACTATGGCCATGTGTCCTCGTGAGCCCCTCTGCTACACGGATCCTAGTGTACGAGATCTCACCACGATCGGGAACCGCCCGGGAGGTGGGTTAGTCCAACCCGTCAGTCTTATCCGATCCCACGCATCCGAAGATGCCACTCGTATCCGAAGATACCACGTATCCGAAGATACCACGCATCCAAATATGCCACACGGTACAACGTACTCCATGCTACTTGCACGGTACAACGTACTCCGTGGACCCATATCATATCTCCATACTCATGCCTGTCTCAAAACGCACGTGTAAGCCTATTTAATCGGTGTGACAAACAGTCTACCCGACGTTCCAAGCACGGCTCATCGTATGTTCTCAGAAAACCAGTGCGAGCAATGCTCCAGCACTCTCATAAAAATCAAGTAAAACTAGTGCGAGCTAAGCTTTAGCACTTTGTACACATTTCATGTGAAAATCTAGTGCCGTATTATGAAAATTATATAAAATCTGGTGCGAATTAGACTTCAGCACCATGTCACGAAAATCATATAAAAATCTGGTGCGAGTTAGACTTCAGCACCAATACATGTAAAACTCCAGTGCGAGCTCTCGCTCCAGCACTAAGTTATGCATCACACAAATCAAAACTCATGCGAGCTGAGCTCTAGCACGTCACATTTTCATAAAATCACGTAGGTGGCTACATTTCTCAAATCATTTTCAGAGAAAATCAACATCTGTTGAAATTATGCAATGTTGTGCATTTTTATTTAAAAGTTAGCCAGCCTACTCATGCATGTGTTTAAACACCTCAAGAAACGAGCAGGAACCTCTTGTCCTTGCTCCTTCCACATTTTTCCTAAAGTTGGAAATTTTACCCTTAACAAGGGTATTTTGGTAAATTTGCCCATTCAGGGCACTAAAAATTTTATCTGAAATCTAGACCCTTCAGACCATTTAAAAGATTGTAAATGGCGTCGAAATTTTGTAAAGTTACCTCTAGCAGTTCGTAAAATTCCCTTACCTGGAATCACGTGCGAGCTTATCCCGTTTCGCCCGTACCAAGTCTCTCAGTCCAATTTGCACCAAATCAAGTCTACGGAGCTGCATATAACCATATATTTGGGTTAATTCAATTATACTTATCCGTATTTCACTTTTACTGATCGAATCTAAAACACTGGGCCCGTTTTACTTTATTAGGCCCGATTGCATCTTAATGGGTCTCGATCCATTTTCAGCCCGTTTCCACTTATTTAATCCCTTCATCGGGTCTATTGGGCTCTCAATACCCATTAGGCTTCGTTCCAAACTCTTTGGATAGCCCGTATATCATTTACGACAGTTTACTCAAAATTCCAAATATTATTCACTAAAGGCGAAATTAAATCCGAAATGCGTAAAATAAATTTCTAATACGCGAATAATTATATAAATTGTCGTAAATGAGCTTTACTTACTCGAGATTATGCGATGTTGCGCAAATCGAAGTTCAATCGGCTCACATTCAAAATTTATCGTCGAACTGCACAATTTATATTTAATTCCGGGTTATTTTTTCGATCAAATATAATTTAAATAATTTCTCAAAAATCAAATCGGTCAATTTTAACCGCTTACCGACTTACCTGAAGTCCGATGTATCTCCAAAAATTCTTCCCATTTTTCCTTTTTTCCTCTTTTTCTTTCTTTTTCTCCCTTTTTCCTCTCTTTCTTGGCTGAACCGGTTCGGTCCAGTTCAACCCGGTTCAGACCACCGGTTTAGTCCGATTTGGTCGGTTCGGTGCCTTGCCGATCGGTTCTCCGTCGATTTTCGCTGCCAGCAGCTCCGCTGGGTCGTCTGATTCTTGAATCTGGCCTCGGTTTCGTCCAAGGCTGTCGAAAAGTGGTCGGTCCTGTGTGTTCTCCCTTCGCCGTCGGTGTCATTCCTCTTTTCCGCAGTTTCTAGCGCCGTCCGTCGGTTTCACAGGTCGTGGTCACCACCAATCTGCTCGTCTTGGCCTCGGGGACGTTCGACGGTGGTCGGGTGGGGCTAGATCGACCCCGTTCATCGAAAATTTTTCTCCCCCTCTCGGTTTCTCTGTTTCTCGTCGTTCCTCTCGTCGGTCGCCATTTTTCCTCCACTGCCGGTGCCGGCGAGCTCGACTGTCCCTCTCGTCCGGCTTCCTGGTCACCGAAGGTTGTCGGTGATGGAGACCGATGGCCTCGGTCAGCCCTCGTTTCCGTCGATTTCCTTCTTTTTTAATTTTTATTTTATTATTTATTATTATTATTATTATTATTATTATTATATTCAATTAAATATTATTATTTGGCAAAAATATCTAAAAATATTAATATTTTATTCATTAAATCAATAAATAATTTTTTCGGTATTATTTTAACTTTTCGGTATATTTTTCGCTTATTTTCGAGATTATTTTTCGAAGTAAAAATCTCGATTAATTCCGATTAATTCTCATAAATTCATATCTTGATCAATTTATCCCAAAATTTAATTATTTCTTCGTTATTGATCAAGATTTCTCAATCCCATATTTTTAATTAAATTTTCCTGTCGAATTTATATCGGCTTTTGGTCTTTTGACCATTTTGCCCTTGCACGTGTTCAAGATTAATTTAACTTGACTTTCCTTCATGAATACTTATTCATTTCATATTTTAAATCCTTATTCCCAGTCCGAATCCCATTCGTTTAAATATGTGACCATTTTCATCCCTCATAAAAATTTACTATTTAATTTCGGGTCTTACAAATCTCCTCTCCTTCAATACCTGGTTCACTGCCAGCAACCTCTAGGCTCAACAACAACTTCTCCCACAGTTTTGCTGGTCCCTGCATAATCAACTGATTTCCATTTAAATTCAATGAACTTGAAAACCGTTTAATTGGAATTCATTAAAGCACTATAACCACAGCAGCGATCACAATTCACCTTTTTTGACACAAGATCATAAGCACAGCAGTTGGTATTACAGTCGTTCTGGACAACCTGACCAGAACTAAAGTCTGAATAGATTGAGGGCAGCTGATATCCAGAACATGTAAAAAATAGCAAGAATTGCATAGGGTATGATTGGAAAAATTATCAGTGCTTGGACTTCTCCTATGACCTTTGCAGCAACCTGCATAGAGTTGGAAGCATAATTTAAAATTTTAGCCCTTTTTGATATTATGAAACCAAAATTACCATTATAACAAAAAAAAATCCAAAAACCAAAGAACTGAGAAGGAAAAGTGTTGAGCAAAAATAGGCATCGGTACAACCTAAAATGGGAACATGCATGATAAGAAGGACCTTTATCTTGTCTATTCTGATAAACAATTGGCAATATCAGGTCACATTAGAGAAAACTTTAGACACTCAAAATAGGGGTTTTTACGCTTCCTATTGCTCAATCTCACAAAAACATCCCAGCGGCTGCTGTACAAGTGATAGCCTAGATTAGTACTTGACATCTAGGAGGAAACAAGATGTAACTTGGCACTTCACATCTCTAGACAAATTATTGACTCGAAGTCACAGAACTTAACATCAATGAAAACAAAATTGGAATTCCTAAAAGACTATTCTAAGCCATACTAGCTGATGCTGATGCAAATCACCTCAAAGCATCATGAACTAAGCGACTGAATCATTTGCATGCTCCGAGATGCTGAAAGTACTATTTTTCCTTCTCCTTTCTTTCCAAAGCCAATTCAAATTATCCAACGAATATTGGTTTCAATGGAATGTATGTTTGCTCCTTCTCACTAATTGTAATAATTAGATCATACTTGCCTTGAGGACCGATGTCGCCATTAGGATGCGGCGAACAATTGCAATTGATGTTAAGATTGAAACAACCATAACAAATGTCATAAGAATGGCAACAACACGTAGATGATTTAGTTCCTGAAAGAAGAAAATGTTTAGTATGTAACAAATTCCAATGTACCTGTTATAATAAAAGCTTCCTAACAAAGGCAAAAAAGTAACCCACCCGTCCAGAAACATGTATGTATAAGCACCAAGCAGACAGCATGATTATAATCATTTAATACTGAAATTGAAAAAGAAAAGAACAACATGAAAGAAGAGAAACAGTAGGGCATATGCTCCCCAAGATCTAATGAAGTCCAGGTCCTCAACTTAGAATCACTTTATTGAACAATAAAAATAATGGAACAGATAAGCAGACTTGAAAGAAATGCAAACTATTTCTAATCACAAAGAAGACATCTTATGTCTTTTGAACAATGCCAGTTAGTATGCCACAGCAACCTATAATGAGCAGTATGCATACAACAATGTACAACACTGATAACAAGAAGGTGAAAATAAATGTAAAACTTAAAATGGACATCTCATGCAGTTTGAATTCCACACAATCAAATTCTTTATTCCGTTTGCCATGATTGTTTCAAAGAAGAATACAAGTATAAACAGCAAGATGATAGGGATACAAAAAATTGACTGACTGTCAAACCGACTGTTACTGGACAAACAATTATATTCTGAAGCCTGTAAATATCATCAATATTTCATCCTATTTCACTCAAAGATGAAATGTATGATGAACCTTACCAACCTTAATTAAGACATAATAAACAAATGTAACCATTCAAACGTTGCAGACCTGTTATTCCTCCTCTACGAAAATATAGGATACAAGATATGATATATAAAGCATATTTTACAGGTTAAAAGCAAATATCAGATTGCATGAATATCATGCAAAGAAGTGGTAGAGAGTTTAGACGAGCAGTAAAGAAAAAACAACTAGAAAAGTACAATCTTAACTAGGGAAAGAAATCAAATACAGAACTTAAAGATATCATTTTAGTACAAAGAATACAAGAAATGAAGCTGGCGAGAAAATACCTTTTTAGGAAGATGTAACTTAAAAACCTTTGCATCAGTGGTTTTCAAACATAACTTAAAAACCTGCATGAATGATGTAATTCAACATATCAATTCTCTTCTGCCAGAGAATTTATGACAACATTAAATAGGTCAATCCAACTATCGATGAATCACTTAAGAATGAAACCAAATGAACCTGCAGATGGTGTTGGTAGCTTGCTACCATATACTTTTATTCACCATTCAAGATACAAAAATGTTCCTGGAAGTTAACTTTCTCAACTTAGCTGACGCAATGAAGTAGAAATTTGAGCCCTGAGAAAAGAAATTAAAGCATATCATTATCAAAATGCGGGACGTTCTTAGAGAATATAACAACGATTCATGAAGACAAAGATAAACCTTTTGAAAGTGAGAAGCCCTCATCTTGGTCAGCAGGCTCCCTATGTTGAATAGTTTGAACAAGAGAAATTACATTTGCAATATTGAATACTTCAAATTGAATAAAAACCCAAACAAAGAGTAAAAGTCAGATAGCTTCCAGTTGTGCTATCTTCAGCTTATAAATCTTGGAATCAAGTTTAAGAATCAATGTCTCAAACTGATATATCATACATGCACCATTGATTTGTTGATCTCTTCTTTAAACTCCCATATGTAAATCTAATAAGAACAGACTCTAAAATCTTGATCAAAGAGTTGATTAATGCAGAAAATTAGAATGCACAAGTCAATCAAGATGATTCTGTGACTAATAAAGCAGAAAAGAGTAAATTTAGAACTGCAAGGCTGGCATATCATTCAAAGTCAGTCAAGATGATTAAGAGTAGTAAATAAGTTTTAAGTCATAAAATATACAAGCATCCATTAAACTCCACAGCAAATAACATTAAACTTGTCAGTTAATCTCATTATTCAAATGATTTGAATCATTTGATTCTTCCACCAATTCATTTTTGTTTTCCTCATCATCTTCCCAACCTATAAAAGAAAATTTTCAATTATTAAATTTCTACAATAACATTATTTTGTAAAAAAATATTTATTCAATAAAAATAAATTACCACTCGATATGAAACCATGTAGCCAACTATGTGTGCAAATGAGAGCTTGAACCTTTTTAGGAAGAAGACGACTCCTATATTTGTTTAGCACATGTCCCCCAATGCTAAAGGCTGATTCGAAGGCCACAGTAGTTATCGGTATACTTATCAAATCACAAGCCATGTTAGCCAAAATGGGAAATCTTAAATTGTGATCCTTCCACCAATTCAAGACTTCCAAGTCTTTATTGGTGGAAAAATCAAGTTTTGGCATCTCCAAATATACTTCCAATTGGGACTTGGAACTTGGGACATCATCATCTTCATCATTTGCCAAATCCATCCATACCTATATTGATGCATTTTATGCAAATTCAATTAACAAAAAATAAAAAAATAAAAAGTGAGTATTGATAAATTGAAGTTAACAATAAGATGAATATAATATTTAAGATATATGTGTTTATTATTTATACTTACATCTGTATTGGAGATAAAATCCATTACAATAGAAGAGGCAAGTGAAGTTTGGCTTTGTTGACCTTGGCCTTGACCATGTGATGAGCTAGAAGCATTCTTTGCGTATTCTTCATAAAGCATAAATAACTTCCTTTTCACCATATCTAACCTCTCTTGAAAACCTTGAGGATCAATTTTCAAAAAGCATCGTTTCAACATTGTAAACTTCTCACGAGGGTCAAGAACCACTGCCATTGCAAGTAGAACATTATACTCACTCCAATACTTGTCAAATTTTTTCTTCATATTAAAAGTCATGCCTTGTAACATCTCATCATCTCCACCCAAGTACTCCATTAAAAGCATCTTAATTTTCCAAACTTGAGGAAAATACAAGTTGGTGGTTGGATAACTAGTTCTCGAAATCATATTCGTGATTTCATAGAATGGCTTCAAAAATTCACAAATTTTCTCTCCCCTCTTCCACTCTTCACTTGATGGACAATGCTTATAATTTCTATCATTTAATGCAAGCATAGAAAATGCACGCTTAAATTTCAAAGCACTCTCAAGCATCAAGTAAGTAGAGTTCCATCTAGTTGGGACATCCAAAACCTAATATGAATTTGAAAAAGTTGAAACCTTTTTTACACATTCTTCAAAACTCTTCATTCTAGCCTCTGACCCCTTCACATACTTAATACTTTCTCTAATATTTTCATTGGCAATAGAAGCCACTTTCAAACATTCTTGAACAATAAGATTTAAAATGTGGGCACAACATCGAACATGAAAAAATTCACCATCACATAATAAGCTCTCTTGCAAAGAAAGCACATCCTTTAAATTGAGTTGCATGTTATCATTAGCAGAGGCATTATCCAAAGTAATGGAAAAAATTTTCTTGTCTATCCCCCAATCATTTAAAATTTCCATTACTTTTTTAGATAATTCATATCCCGAATGTAGAGGTTGCATATCACAAAATGCAAGAATCTTACTACTTAGCTTCCAATCTAAATCAACATAATGAGCAGTTAAGCAAAGGTACCCCTCATTAGTGCAAGCTATCCATAAATCACAAGTGAGACATATTCTACCTTGAATTAGAGCTAAGCATTCTTTCAATTTATTTTTATTTTCCTTGTAAAGGTTCCAAACATCAGATGCAGGAGTGATCCTAGAAATAAATTTCACCTCAGGGTTTAAATACTTCAACACATCCCTAACTCCATCATATTCAAGAAATGAAAAGGGGAGGTCATGCCTTACTATTGCCTTAGCTACTAATTCTCGAAAAACTTTTTGATTAATTTTTCTACTTCTCACCTTTCCTTGATAGTCAATTATCATTTGAGACATATCTTTTTCCCTTAAGACTGCTATCTTTTTACATGAAAGCACATGACGCCTTAGAGATGAAGTTCCATATTGACCAAGACCCGCCTTATATACTATCCCACTCCCTTTACATTTAGTACGTGGTTTACCATCATCAATATTGATAACTGGTTTTTCAAAAAAATTTCCACACTTTTGAAGTATTCTTTCTAACTCTTTTTGATTGATTTTCAGTTATTTCAGTTTCAGTTCCAACCTCACATTCTTCATGTTCAACTTCATTAACACCATCCTCATTATCATTATCACTAGCAACATTAATGTTATCACTATGTAGAGTCTGATTTTGAGAATGAGATGCCATTATCAACACTGTCAATAACACACCAAATAAAAATCTCAATTAACATTTAAGTAACACACAACTGTTGACTGATAAATCAATCATGAAAACAAAACATAAATATGGCATGTAAGTTAACATCAGAGGAATAAATTTATACGGTCATACTAGTTACAATCGTAGGATACATTGTTGTCAAAATCACATTTATCTCAGTTAATGTAAAGCTCTGCTTTAAAATTGTGTGATAAAATGAATGCACATCATGGAAAGTATCACAAAAAGGAACTACTTAAGATGTGGAAAAGTGAAGGCAAAGTGAAGGAAGGTGAAGTGAAGGAAAAGAGGATGATTCAGTTGAAGTTGAATTTAAGATGTGGGAGAGCTACAAAATTAAAAAGAATGAACTTTCACCAGGAAGAGAACCTGAGCAAGAATCCTTTGATGATGAAGTGGAGTCGAAGGTGGATGGTAGTGAGGGCTTTGACCAGATAAATGGTTCAACAGAAAATGTCGATGATGGCGAAAACTCACCATCAAAGCAGCAGCAACTCAAAAAGAAGAAGCCTTTACTTTGAAAATTTGGGAGCCTATTGAAAAAGAAGGGAAGTAGCAACCAGAAGTAGATGATAAAATCAGCCATGCATGACTTAGCCCTACCAATAGGCAGGTATATTGGATAATATCTTGCAGCTAAATGTGTTTGCTTCATTTGTTTTGCATAATGTTCTCAATAGGTTTTAAAATTGAAGAGGCTTGTATCATGTTTAGTTTCTAAAAAAATTTTCTCTTAAAAATTTTTAAATTTGATTCTCCATTTTGGGTAGTATCTTGTATGTGATGGAGATAATTCTTTTTTTTTTTTTTTTGCTTGTTCTTCTTGTCTAAAATTCACGAAAAACATGGCGACTTAAGTTGTATTTGAATGTGGTTTCTTTATGTTTTACAAGGAAACTAAATGTTATGCTTTCATCATTACTAAATTTAGTTTTATACGATATGTTTAAATTGCAAAGGCTATTTGCAGAACTATCCATGATTATTAAGTTACCTTGATCACTTTGTAATGTAAACGAATCATACCTTACATGCTCTTAGTTGTAATTCTGATTTGCAAAATGATTCCTTGCTAAGCTGTGAATTAAAAGTTGAAACTTTCAGTTTTCTAGAAAAATGTCCATTCCATTTTTAAGTGATCAGCAATTTTTGGTGATAGCAATTTCCTTCCTACATTACATGTGGAATAAGTAGAATATATGAATGAGGACTGGAAAAATGAGAAGGAAGGGTTATTCTGACATTAATTAAAGGGTTTTTACATGTTAAATTCAGGTATGAATCAAGCATGAAACCTTCCATTATCCCAGGGAATGAGATGAAAACTAGAACAGAAAAATTTGTTTTCATTACTTATCAATGTATGAGAACTGCCAATGGAAAATCGATTGTTTTAAGGCTGCTAAGTCAATTTAGAGTAATGATTCCTCCACTTACAAAAGGGTATGCTTTACTAGAAATTGAGTTGGTGGTTTGAGATTTATGTGTTGAAGATAACATGCAACTTGCTAATTACATGAGTGTGAGTTTGAATTTTTTGAGAGCTTCTTAATGATTTGATAGGAGTAGCTTAGCCTAGATGCATCAAAGACTAATCAGATCTATCGCTCCTCTTTCGAAAAATATTGAATCAATTAGCTTTTTTTTTTTCTTGGTCAGAAGATAAAATCAATGTGACATGTTATCTTTTCTTTCTCTAACTATTGTGTTTATTGCAAGATCTTGATCTTCCTGATATAATGGTGGAAACAGAGAAGCGCGGGTCATCTTTTGATGAACTGCTGACCATTCCTGCCTTTATTCATTTAAACAGCACATTTTAATCATCCATGAAACAAGGTTTGGACATTGTCATTGCTGGTGTCTATAATTATAAGGGTTTTGATATTCAAGACAAGGGAAACATAAAACTCAAGGAAAATTTTGTCTAATTTCATGGGTTAAGGTCTTTTTTTCCTTGGGTAAGGCTTCAGAATTACTTGGCATCATTTTAGTATTTTATTTTATTTTTCTTATAAGAATCCCAAGAAGAATTGATGCACCAAGTTTAGAACAGGAATTATTTAACTTAAGAAATTACTCATTTCCTAGATAATTCATACTCTACCAGGATACACTTAAAACTCACAGGCCTCATCTCTATATCTGTGTATTATATTGCAATTCAACAGACCCGTTCTCTTCTTTTAAACTCTTTCTGTCTTAAGGATACACTCATGGATTATGATGATAATGATCTCCAAAGTCAGAATCTAGATTTTCACACGTGCTCAATTTGTCAGGGAAGAAAACATGGGAAGATGAGCATTATAACTATAAGCAGTAAAGTAACAAGATTGAAAATGGATCCTCAAAAAATCAGATACAAGCAAGCAAATGAAACGAGAGTTGAGAAGTGTAGACTTACCTTGACGAGGTTTCCCGATGTTAATAATTGTCTGGCGGGTCGACGAGGTAGGAGGAGTTCCCAGATGAAGAGAGCTGAGACTGGGATGCGGCGGGTAATTAGAGAAAAAGAGGCAGAGATGGAAGCGTCGGTGTCGGCCATGTCATGCCAAGGGGTTCAAGGAAATCAGGTAGACCCAGATAGAGGAAGAGAGTGGAAATGAACCAAGAAGTCAAGAACAGAAAGTCAGACACTCAGACTCATAAACTGGAGATTTAACCATCACATTCACAGAGGAAATGAAAAAATAAATAAATATAATTATAAGAATTGCATATCTCGAAAGAACAAAAAAATCAAAAACAATAAGAAACAAGAAGATCTAGGCACTGGACTTACCTAAAAAAGATTCAAGATCGATAGAAGAGGAAAAGATTTCACAATCGCCACGGTCCACGACAGTCGGCAGTCGACAGAGGCAAGGCAATTAGGCAAAAAGTCAGTTCCACACTTTCACTTTCATTCGGGATGGATAAAAGAAAAAGATTAGGTAATTTAGGTTAATGGTTCTCAACAGCCCGCAGGTCAGCCCGTACCCGTACGGGTTGGCCCGTATAAATTACTTACCCGCCAGATTTGGCCCGTATAAACCCATTTTTAAACGGGTCATATATTCATAAACCGAATCGTTAAAAGCCCACGGTTTGTACGGGTCAACCCGCGGGCTTGATCATGTTTTACACCCCTATATGTGAATGTGATTATGGAAATGAAATGGTAAATAGGTGAGAGGTGACTAACACCAAATCATAACCCAACTGTTTGGTAGGATGGTCACGATGAGAGAAAGGTAAGAATTAAATAATAAATGAAAAAGTGAAAAATTTACTCTGATTTTTAGGTAATTTGGGTCGTGACAGTTTAATGGTATCAGAGCTAAGTTGGCCTGATATGAGTCGATGTTAGTGATTAAGGAAGTTTACATCCTCATGTATTGTGCATTGTTTAGATACAATTGTGTATATCGAGATGGAAGTGCATCTAAGAATTTGGTTTTTGAATGCAAGAATAAACTCATTAACTGATAGCCGTTATGGTAAAGGGGCGAGTACACGTGCTCGAGGTCGTAGAGGTAGGCCTGAGAGTCGTACTGAGTCACCACATGAGACTCAAGATAAGATTGACATGGAAGCTGATATTGAGCATGCCCCACAGAGTCCGACAGAGAGATCGGATAGTATTGAGACACGCTTCACGAGGTAGGAGCGAAGTGTGGAGAATATTTTGTGAGCTAATTGCTCAGAGTATGCATGGGATTTGAGGGCGAGTTAGAGCATTAGTGGAGAATATTTTGTGAGCTAATTGCTCAGAGTATGCATGGGATTTGAGGGCGAGTTAGAGCATTAGTGGAAGTTCGCTCGACCCATCTTAAGAGTTAGACATCCAGAATGTATATGGAAAATAATTTTAGATGTATTCCGGTGACAGAATATCTCGAACACTATTTAAAGGAAATGACAGATAAAATTCTTTACTCTGACCTAGAGGAACTGGTTGATTAACGAGTATGAATCTCAATTTATATGTATATTCCTGGGCAGATATGACTCCGACACTATGAACAGTGAGAGTCGGGATGTCTGAAAGTTCATGAAGGGCTCAGATTGTCAATTAGAGTTCGTTTGGGCCGTTAGATATCACTACCTATGCCGAGGCAGTGCGCAGACTACAGATGTGTGAATAAGACCATGAGTTGCATGTCTCTAAGATTGGAAAAGGTAGTAAGGGCCGAAATAGAGACAGAAAGAGAATAGTGGATGACAGAGATGTCAGAACAGGAAAAAGATAGTTTAGTAAAAGATTAGAGTTGATGAGTTACGAGGGGTATTGTGATTGGAGGACCTCGACCTGCTCCGTAGCAGTGTATGCAGTGTAAACAGTGTAGGACATGAGGTAGTTACCACGAAAATAAGATGTTTGACGAGGGCGAGTGTATGCCTTGGACCAGGACACTACTGATGTTTCATTTAATGTGGTGGAAGATACCACACTGATTGTAAATAATGAAATAATTATTTTAATTGATCCTGGTGCAATGCATTTATTCATGCCGCCTTCATTTGCTTATAAGCTAGTGAAAGATGTGAAGTCTGTACCCTTAGGCAAGATGACGATAGTTAGCTGATTTTCACTAACTGAATATAGGTATAGGGATTATAAGTTGAAAACGGGGGAAAAAGGATATGTCAGTCGATTTCATTCAATGGAATATGAATAATTTGAAATAATATTTAAGAATTGATTGATTCGGCTGCAAACTATGTTGTTAAGATAGTGATGTTTTCACCCCTGAAAAGTATACTGTAAGTTTTAACAAGTAATGAAAGAGTTTGTTATAAGTGATAGATCCTGAATACAAGATATATTGGAATAAGAGGCGTATGCAAGGTAAGAATATCTTTGATATGTAAAGTAATTTGGATTAAGCGATATGTAGTGAATATGAATTGCGGCCAAGGATAAGAGGAGGATATATCCATAACCAGTCTATGTGGTCAAGTCTGAGAGTTAATAAAGGTATTTCAAAATACTTCCCCGCCTGAAGACCTGACAGCGTCTAGAAGCGCACACATAACCTCTAAATTGAAATCGACAGTCGTAATATATACATTTAAAATTTGGGTACCTTTACTGCTACGATAAAAAAATATAGAATTCGAGTAATCATAAAGGTTTAAAAATAAAAATTTTATAAAAGCCGTTAATATAAGAAAAACGAAATGACGCGGGTTAGTATCTTGAACGGAAATGATTTCGAAATGACGATTTACGTTTATGCGTACATAAGTCAAGAATTTGGGTGATTGAAATATTTAGTGGAACTCAACTATGATGAGGTATTTAAACCTTACCTAGACCGATTGGTTGTCATCTTTAGCGATGATATTTCGATGTATTCGAAGTCCAGGGAAGAGCATGAGTAGCAACAGGAAACTGTCTTACAGACGAGGTATTGTGAGTTTCTCGAAATGAGCTGCTCAGTTGACACATCTCATTCGGAAAAAGATTTCATACGAGTGGGATTATAAGTATGAAAATGGCTTCGGTGAGTTTTGGTATATTGAAGTAATGAACTGACCACCGTAAGTATTCTCACCATACCCAACAGCTCAAGAGGTTTCTTAGTGTATATGGATACCTCAAAATGAAGAGTGGGCTGTGTATTGATGTAAAATGGGAAGATAGTCGTTTATGGATCTAGATAGTTCAAGGATCATGAGAGAAACTATCTGACCCATGATTTAAAGTTGGAAGTCGTAGCGTTTACACAGAAAGTATGGCACCACCACTTAAATGGTAAGAAATTTCGGGTATGCACTGATCATAAAAGGACCCGAGTATCTATTTTTACAGAAAGAGTCGAATATGAGATAACCAAGAGGGTTAGAGCTTCTAAGGATTATGATTGTGAACATTGTACCACCCAGGAAAGGCTGATGCCTTGAGCAGAAAGAGCTTTGGGATGGTATTACATATGATGGTCAGGGAGCGAGAGCTGCTAGAGCAGTTGTGAGCCTCAGTAGTGATGTGATCCCTTCTAATGATGATGGTGATTTTGTGACAGTTAGCCTGAGGTTAGAACCGGATTTGAGTGACCGGATTTGCCAAGCTTAGCGTGATGATCGACATAGTGTCGATAGTGTGGGTCAGATTCAGAAGGGTATAGTGACAGAGTTCACAGTGAGTGATGATGACTTATAGAGGTTCAAAGACAGTATAAGTGCTCCCCAGGACCATAGTTGATGAGATAGTGTTATTGTCAGAAGCTCACTCTTCAGGATATACAGTGCATCTGAAAAGTAATAAATATATCAGAATTTTTGAAAAGGGTATTAGTGGTCAGATATGAAAAGAAATATTGTAAAGTTGTAGCGAAGTGTCTTGTATGTCAGCAGAGTAAGGTAGAGTACTAGAAATCTGCAGGGTTATTGCAGCCTCTACCTATAGTGACACGGAAATGGGAATAAGTTACCATGAATATTGTAATGGGTTATAGAGGACCCAAATGAATCACGAGACTATCTGGGTGATAGTCGATAGATTGATTAAGTCTACCCACCTTCTGGCTATGGAAATCCCCAGATACTCTGAGTGCGTAGCCGAAGTTATATGTAAGGAAAATTGTGAAACATTATGTAGCGTTCTAGTGAGCATGGTATCAGATAGGGATTCCCGCTTCACTTCCCACTTCTGGGAACGTTTTTCAGGAAGCTATGGGAGCCCGACTGAGAGTTAGCACAGTTTTTCGTCCTCAGACAGATGGTCAGTCAGAGAGGACTATACAGGTTCTGGAAGATATGATGAGAGCAGGTGCCATTGATTTTATAAGCTCCTGGGATGATCAGTTGTTACTAATCGCATTCGCCAATAATGACTGCTATCACTTGAATATCGGGATAACATTTTATGAGGCATTGTATGGCTGTAGGGATTGTTCCCCGACTTAGATAGGAAAAAGTGGGTGACAGATAGAGAATTGTTCCCGAATTTGTAAGACAAACCTCTGAGGATGTTCAGTTAAATTGTCAGAGATTAAGAACACCTCAGAGCAGACAGAAAGACTATGCTGACAAGAGACAGAAACCATTAGAATTCACCGAGGGTGAATCAGTATTGAGTTTCGTTAGATGAATCCTTTGAGATATTAGACAAAGTGGGAGATAAGGCCTGTAGGTTAGCATTACCACTTGAATAAACATGCATCCACAATGTGTCCCATCTTTTGATGCTTCGGAAATACTATCCGGACCCAACATAGGTGATCGGATATGAGCTCCAACAGCTTAGCTTAATGAAAGTATAACGTATGAAATCGATTCGGGTATTAAACAGGAAGGAGAAAGTGTTGAGGTTTAAGATAATCTCCCTAGTCAAGTCTATTGGTAGTATGACACTCTGGAAAAAGTCACATGTGAATTAAAGAGTATGATGCGATAGACGTACTCGGAGTTGTTTATGGACATATTTGACTTGGTTCTAATTTGGAGGACCAAATTTCTTAAGTAGGGGAGATTGTAAGACCCGATTTTATTTAAAACACGAAATAAAAAATGCAAAAGGATTGAAATGATATTCCTGAACACATGAAGGGTAAAACGGTCAAAAGATCGAAAGCCGGTATAATTTAGACAAGAAAATTTGATTAAAAAAATGGATTTGAGAATCTTGATCAATAATGAAGAAATAATTAAATTTTAGGTTAAATTGATCAAGATATGAATTTATTGAAATTAATCAGAATTTTCACCTTGGAAAATAATCTTGAAAATAATAAAAAAATATACTGAAAATGCGAAATAAGACCGAGAAATTCATTTATTGATTAAATGAATTAAATATAACTTTTTTAGATATTTGTCAAAAATAATAATATTTAATTGAATAAAATAATAATAAAAATAAATTATAAATAAAAAATAAAAAAGAAAAGAAAAGAAAAAAAGGAAGGAAAAAAGAGGAAAATTTGGAAAAAATTTCAGTGATGCAATCGAGCTACAGGTAAGTCGGTAAGCGGTCGAATTGACTGATTTAAATTTCGAAATATTTAATTTAATTAACATTCGACTGAAAGTTTACCTGGAAAAAAAATATTTAAGTGTGTAGCTCGACAATTGGCATCAACTGAGAGCTCGAGACAGTCTCGATTTGCGTACTATCATGGAATCTCGAGTTTATAACCCTTATTTACGATAATTTACATCGTTATGCGTGTTGGATAAATTACGGATTTAATTTTCGCATAAAATGAATTAAATTCTGGAATTTGAGATAAATTGTTGTAAATTGTTCATTAAGCTATTCGAAAGTTTAGAACGAGGTCCAATATATACTGATGAGCCAATGAGCCCAATAGGCCTCGATAATGTGAATAGTAAGTGAAAAACAAGCTTAAGGTCAATTAAGGTCCATTATGGTACAATCGGGCCCAATATGGGTAAACGGGCCCAATGATTTAAATTAAGCCCAGAAAATATGAAAATACAATTACATATATTGTATTTGACCTGATGAATATTTATCCGCAGTGCCGGAGATTTGATTTAGATTAGGAGCAAATCGAACTGCATGACGAGACATCAGTGGAAATGTCAGACTGTACAAAAAATGAAGTAACGGAATTGTGTGAGTAGCTAGAGGTAGCTACGCGTATTTTAAATAGCTTTTGTATACACTGAATATGTATGTATACATTGATATTGTACAAAGGTCCTAAAAATGGTTTAAAGATTTTAAGGACTCGAAATAGAAAAAGACTATTTTACCCATATTGAGGGAAGTTCACCTAAGGATGGTGAAAGCATGATAAGCATGAAATGCATGATTTAAGAAATTTTCATATTTAAGGAATTTTCTAGGTTTTTAAGCAGAGCAAATCGATAGATTGGCCAATAATTGCATAAATTTCACAAGATAACATTACGTAAGTGTTATTAAGATTTAAATGAACTTTGGAAAATGGGCCAACTATCAAGTTTATATGGAAACAGATGGTGCCGGCGCATAGCTCGCACTATATCTGAGTTTGTGAGTGTGCATAAATGTGCTTGAGCGATTGCTCGCACTGATTTTTATTATTGTGAAATGCATGAGAGGTGCTGGAGCCTATCTCGCACCCTGTTTTGACGGTTTTGACTGTTTTGACTTGATATGCATAAAAAGGTGCTAGAGCAATTGCTCGCACTAATTTTAATGATTTGACTTGCATGAGAGGTGCTAGAGCTTAGCTCGCATCCTGTTTTGATATGAAATTGCGTAAAGTCGTGCTGGAGTGTAACTCATACGAGATTTGTTTTATTTATGCATAAAGCCGTGCTGAAGTGTAACTCGCACGAGATTTGATTTATTGATGCATAACACCGTGCTAGAGCTTGCTCGCATGAAGTTTTATATGGATTTATAACTCATTTTAAAGTCGTATTGGAGTGCTACTCGTACGCAGATTTTATTGATTTTATGACACCGTGCTAGAGCTTCGTCGCACGAGATTTTTAGATATCATGAATATGCATGGAGCCATACTAGAGCTTCGCTCACACAAGGATTTATATGACATGCATATAGCCGTGTTGGAGCCTCCTGTAGATTGTGTGTCACAGTGAGATGATATGCTCACACGTGCATACTGAGATAGAGATGATATGGGTAGATAAGACCTATTGCAAGCACCCCTGACTGAGCTTGGGTTCACGGAGTACATTGTACCATGTATGTCACGCAGAGTATGCTGTATCGTGGGGATTGTTGGAGTGGAGTGACATTAGCCACGAGGCAGCAAGCCTTGCCCTCGCAATCCTGATATTCTGCTGTTCTGGCGGGTAGGACCGACCCACCTCCAGTTTCAGGTGTGATACCCTGCACACTAGGTATCATGTTGTCAGGGATCACTCGGTTATGGCCATAGTCCTCATTGTTACTGATAGTCACCTACATGTCTCACATGATATAACTATTAGTCGATAGACCAGGGTAGACCCGAGGGAGGGGTCAGGCCCCCGATTTTATGATTTTCTACTATGCTAATATATGTTTTAGAGGATTTTATGATATGTGACCCTGAAAGAAGGGTGGTTTTATAATCGAGGTTTTATAATGAATTTTAATGAATTGTTTTATGAGATGACTGACCCTTTGGGTTATTTTATACTGCGCTTTAAATGAAATGATTTAAATGCAGTAGCATGATGAGTTTTCCATGCTTTAATCATAAATTCATGAAAAGAATTGGTTCTCATAATTTGTTTTACATGGCATGATCTTGATTTACCTCATGCTATGTATGATTTAATGATATCACATAAAATGCTATTGATGCATAAGTAGTATGATTTATATATGCAGGAACAGTTTTATAAACTAAGTCATTAATGACATATATGATTTCGTGCTTGAGATTTTAATGAAAAGAAATGGATTTTAAGGGCATGGCATTATGAGCATGTAAATAGTAGAGCTATCTACTTACTTGCATAATTACCTTACTGAGCGTGTGGTTTGCTCACCCCCCTTATTTTCCCATCTTTTCAGAGCACTCACAGTAATTAGTAAGCGGTTGGGGACTTGCATTTTAGTATTCGCTGCTTCCCATCGAGAGATAGGTATACACATTTGTATAGTTTTGTATCTAAATATGTAATGCACAGTACTGTAAATGAATATGATGTCGGGGATGTAAGGTGATGTAATACCATTATGTATGCATTTAGTTAAAGTCAAAAGATAGTAAACTCCGATATGTGAATGTGATTATGGAAATGAAATGGTAAATAGGTGAGAGGTGACTAACACCGAATCAATGCCCAACTGTTTGGTAGGATGGTCACGATGAGAGAAAGGTAAGAATTAAATAATAAATGAAAAAGCGAAAAATTTACTCTGATTTTTAGGTAATTTGGGTTGTGACATAAGATTAAAGGATAACTCATGATTAAAATAGTACTATTTTTTAAACGGGCACTGTGAGGGTGCTAATCCTTCCACACGCATAACTGAACTTTCGAACCCAGACTTTGTTTTCGCAAACCAAAAATTGTTTTTTAATAAAACTTAATTAATTTTAGGATTTTGTTAAAATAATAAATGTTTTTAGGTGGCCAATCACACCTAGTCAAAAAGATTGGTGACGACTCCCTTGGTGTTTCAGAAATATGTATTCTGCATGTGACTTTCGAATTATATGCATCAATAAGAAAGAAACCATTAATTTTTTAAGTATCCATCGATTTACAGAGCATGCATAACACGACATACACTATCTTGTTAGAATATATGTGTATCAGAAAGTAAGCATTTCACAATACTTTATCTATGGTTAGGTTAGAGGGAAAACCAAGGTACTTCGAAATATCCTCTTCTCCCGATGACTTTGACATGTCATTAGCATTAGTAATGTCTAGAATCAGAAATAAGAAATATAATATGACTATCAAAAATAAGAGATGTGATACGAATATCAAAAATAAGAGATCTGAAACGAATATCAGGAAATGTGATACGAATATTGAAATATCAGGATATGATATGAATATTCGAAGATTAGGAAATAAGTAATATGATATGAATATGAATGATTTATAGTTATATGAAATCATGTGTTATAAGCATGCAATTAGAATTCAGTATCTTGTGTGGTTAACTTTCTAATCTCTCTAAAACTCACCCTTCCTTTCTGTTTGCATCACAGGTTAAGTGAAGAGTAGTAGATTATAGACTTATATATCCGATTTCTATTTTTTGGCTTCAGAGATCATGCAACTCATTTTCGGTATACCTTTATACTGTACAAATGTGTTTACTTTTAGACAATGTTCATTCAATACATAAGTCGAGCAATTATGGCATTATTGTAGTCAGTATATATTTTGGAGACCCAAACAACTTTTGAAAATTCTGTAAATATTGTACAAGATAGGTTATGGACCATATGTCACGACCCAAATTACCTAAAATCAGAGTAAATTTTTCGCTTTTTCATTTATTATTTAATTCTTACATTTCTCTCATCGTGACCATCCTACAAACAGTTGGGCTATGATTCGGTGTTAGTCACCTCACACTATTACCAATTCCATTTCCATAATCACATTTATATATCAGAGTTTACCATCTTTGACTTTAATTAAATACATACTCAATGGTATTTATAACTCTACATCCCCGACATCAATGTCCGTTTACAGTACTGTGCATTACATATTTAGATACAAGACCATACAAATGTGTATACCTGTCTCTCGATGGGAAGCAGCGGATACCAAGCATGCAAGTCCTCAGCCGCTTACTAATTTATGTGAGTGCTCTGAAAAGATGAGAAAATAAGGGGGGTGAGCAAACCACACGCTCAGTAAGGCAATTATGCAAGTAAGTAGATAGCTCCACTATCTACATGCTCATAATGCCATGCCCTTAAATCCATTTCTTTTCATTTAAAATTTCACGCACAAAGTCATGCATATTCAATGCCATAGTTTATCCAAAACTATTTGTGCATATATAAATCATGTAATTCATGCATTCAAAGCATTTTATGTGACATCATTAAATCATAATAGGCATGAATTAAATCAAGATCATGCATTCGTTCATGTCATGTAAGACAAATCATGAATTTGAAATAAAAGCATGGAAAACATCATCATGCTACTGCATTCAAATCATTTCATTAAAACTGCAGTAAAAACTAACCCTTCCGGTCCATCTCATAAAACAATTCAATAAAGTTCATTATAAAACTCTGGTTATAAACTCACCATTCTTTCAGGGTTACAGATCATAAAATCATCTAAAACATATTCGAGCATAGTAGAAAATCATAAAATCATGAAATCATAAAATCGGGGGCCTGACCCCTCATTCGGGTCTACCCTGGTCTAACAGACCACAAGTTATATCATGTGAGACATGTAATTGATTATATCAGTAACATCGAGGACTATGGCCATATCCTAGTGATCCCTGGCAACACGGTACCTAGTGTGCGGGGTATCACACCTAAAACGGGAGGTGGGTCGTCCTACCTGCCAGAACAGCCTAACACCAGGATTGCGAGGGCAAGGCTTGCTGCCTCATGGCTAATACCACTCCACTCCAACAATCCCCACGGTACAGCGTACTCCACGTGACATACACGGTACAACGTACTTCGTGGATCCAAACTCAATCAGGGGTGCCTGTAATAGGTCTTCTCCACCCATATCATCTCTGTCTCAGAATGCACGTGTGAGCATATCACCTCATTGTGACACAGTCTACAGGAGGCTCCAACACGGCTATATGCATGTAATATAAATCCCTGTGCGAGCGAAGCTCTAGCACGGCTCCATGCATATTCATGATATCAGAAAACCTCGTGCGAGCGAAACTCTAGCACGGTTTCATAAAAATCAGTAAAATCTGCGTACGCAGCGCTCCAGTACGACTTAAACTGATTATAATTTCAAGTAAAATCCACATACGAGCAATGCTCTAGTACGGATATGTATAGAAATTCAGTGAAAACCTCGTACGAGAAAAACTCCAGTACGACATTCAAATGAATTATAAAAACCATATAAAACCTTGTGCGAGCAACGCTCCAATACAAATGAATGCTCAAGTAAATCAAATCTCGTGCGAGTTACACTCCAGCACGGCTTTATGCATAATTAAATCAAATCTCGTGCGAGTTACACTCCAGCACGGCTTTATGCAATATCAAATCAAAACAGGATGCGAGCTAAGCTCCAGCATCTCTCATGCATGTCAAATCATTAAAACTAGTGCGAGCAATCGCTCCAGCACCATTTTATGCATACCACGTCAAAACAAATCAAAACATGTCAAAACATGTCAAAGCAGAGTGCGAGCTAGGCTCCAGCAGCTCTCATTTCACAATAATAAAAATCAGTGCGAGCACCATGCTCTAGCACATTTCATGCATATGATGTCACACAAGTCGGTGCGAGCAAGCGCTCAAGCACATTTATGCACAATCACAAACGCAGATATAGTGCGAACTATGTGTCGGCACTATCTGTTTCCATATAAACTTGATAGTTGGCCTATTTTCCAAAGAAATTCCATTTAAATATAAACAACACTTACGTAGTGTTATCATGTGAAATTCATACAATTACTGGCCAATCTATCGATTTATTTTGATTAAAACAAATAAAATTCCTTAATTCAGAAAATTCCTTAAATCATGCATTTCATGCATGTCATGCTTTCACCATCCTTAGGTGAACTTCCCTCAATAGGGGTAAAATAGTCTTTTCACCTAATTTGATCCTTAAAATCATTTAAACCACTTTTAGGATCATTATACATAATCAAGGTATACATACATATTCAGTGTACAGAAAAACTATTAAAATACGCGTAGCTACCTCTAGCTACTCACATAATTCCCTTACCTCATTTTCTGTACAGTCTGACCTTTCCACTGATGATTCGTCACGCAGTCCGATTTGCTCCGAATCCAAATCAAATCTTCGGCACTGCGGATAAATGTTCATCAAGTCAAATACAATACAATTAATTGTATTTCACAATTTTCTGGGTTTAATTTAAATCATTGAGCTCGTTTACCCATATTGGGCCCGATTGCATATTAATGGGCCTTAATCAGCCTTAAGCCCGTTTTCCCACTTACTATTCACATTATCGAGGCCTATTGGGCTTATTGGGCCCATCAATATTTATTTAGCCTCGTTCTAAATTCTCGGATATCTCAATTTAATATTTACGACAATTTATCCAATTTTCCAGAATTAAATTCATTTATGCGAAAATTAAATCCGTAATTTATGCGTTAAATATCAATCACGCATAACGATGTAAAATTATCGTAAATAAGGGTTACTTACCCGTTATTCCATGATCGTACTCAAATCGAGGCTGTCTCGAGCTCTCGGTTGATGCCAATCGTCGAGCTACACAATTAAATATATTTTCGGGTAAACTTTCAGTCGATTATTTATCAAATTAAATATTCTGAAAATTAAATTGGTCAATTCGACCACTTACCGACTTACCCGAAACTCGATTGCATCACTGGAAATTTTTCCAATTTTTCCTCTTTTTCTTTTTCTCTTTTTCTTCCTTTTTTCCCTCTCTTTTTGGCTGAACCGGTCCGGTCCGGTCCGGTTCAACCCGGTTCGGACCGCCGGTTCAGCTCGGTCCGGTTCGACCGGTTCAGGCAACATTTGGTCGTGCCGGCGCCGTCCGGCCGGTTCCCGACGCGCTTCTAGCAGCAATCGGTGCGCCACGGCCTGGGCTTCCATAATCGGGCCTCGGTTGGGGTCAAAACGGTGCCATCGCCGGCGAATCACCTCTTCTCTCTTTCGGCCTCCCTCCGTCGATCTCCTCTCTTCCGGCGTCTCCACGGCGCGTTGCGGCTGCCGGTGGTTCCCACAGGGCTCGTCGACCTTCGCCGGCCTTCGCCTGGGATCCCTGGCCGCCGGTGGTGGCTCGTCCGATGGGTTCCTCTTCCCTCGGTCGGCCTTTCGCCTTTTGCTTTTCTCCATTTCGTTTCTTTTCTGTTTCGCAATGCAGTTTCATTTTTTTTTTCAATTGTTTTATTATTTTATTTATTATTTATTTTTAATATTATTTTATTCATTAAAACAATATTAAAATGCATAAATATATTTAAAAAATTATATTTTATTCACTTAATCACTAAATGAATTTATCGGTATTATTTCATCTTTTCGGTATAATTTTTGATTATTTTCGAGATTATTTTTCGATACGAAAATTTCGGTTTATCCCAATAAATTCATATCTTGATCAATTTAACCCGAAATTTAATTATTTCTTCGTTATTGATCAAGATTTCTCAATCTCATATTTTTAATTAAATTTTCTTGTCTCGAATAATACCGAATTTTGATCTTTTGACCATTTTACCCTTGCACGTGTTCAGGAATACCATTTTCATCCTTTAGCATTTTTAAATGCACTCGAAAATTCCTATTTATTCCCTTTTTGCCCTTATGATAAAATCGGGTCTTACACCATATGAGGCAATTAAGCAATACAATTTGAAATTTGATTTGTAGAGAATATTTTGTTCGATATGGCGTTGGCAAGGAGAATCACACATTTATGTGGAGATGCTACCAAAATCTGTTTTGAATGATTTTGAGGTCTGTTACTGATTTAATTTGACTGGGACCTTAGTTAATTTACCTTAAACCGTATGAAGTAGAAATCCGCTCGATATTATTGTAAGACTATCATCACATGAAAAATAAGTGTTAAAGGAAAGTGAAAAATGATTTTACTGTAAGATGTTACATGGTTAAAGAAGTGCTATCTTGAATTCAACCTTGAGGACAAGGTTGTGGTTGATGAAGGGGGTGTTGATATTAATTCAACAGAGGAGCATGATCAAGGCGATTGTGATAATAGGGAGATAGGTGGAAGAAGCATGGACCAATAATGTGTAGCACAGTCTCGAGGGAAAAGGGAGATTAGAAGGCTAAAAAGATGTGAAGAGTAATAAAAAAGGAATCGGGGTAGTTAGCAAGCAAGTTGGTTTTTATTATCAGCTAGTTTCTTAGGCGAGAAAAAGGATGTTAGTTGGGTTTGTTAGTATACAACTACAATAGTTAGTGAAGATAGCTATAAATTCATGGGAGGAATATTGTAAAGGCATGCAAGAAATAAATGCTTCATTGAAGTCTCTTCTTATCTACAATTTTGTTTTCTTGCTCATCTTCTTCTATTTTCTTTAATCAATTTGATTAGATCCTTGCTAGGATCTATCAGAGAATTAGAAAGAGAGTTGTAATGAGAATTTGAGAGTTTTGTTTTAGATTGCCAAAGAAAGTCTCATTTCAAGAATAGTGAGAGCTATTATAAATAAGTATAAAAAATAGGAGTTATATTAATATTAATAAAAATAATGGTAAGAATCAAGGTATGTCTTAGCGGTTATTATCTCTCCTTAAAAGATAGTAGATCTAAGATTCAAATCACTTTTCCCCCTTATACATCTCTATAAACCAAAAAAAAAAAAGTATAATGGCAAGAACTAACAGTTAAAAAGTGTTGTGGTTGGTTTGATGAAAGTTTTATTTTTTGAGATAATGAATAGTGGAGTCCACTGTCACGACCCGAATTACCTAAAAATCAGAGTAAATTTTTCACTTTTTCATTTATTATTTAATTTTTACCTTTTCCTCATCGTGACCATCCTACACACAGTTGGGCTATGATTCGGTGTTAGTCACCTCACACTATTTACCATTTCATTCTCACAATCACATATCAGAGTTTTACTATTCTTTGACTTTAAATAAATACATACCCAATGGTATTTATAACACTACATTCCCGACATCATATCCGTTTACAGTACTGTGCATTACATATTTAGATACAAAATCATACCAATGTGTATACCTGTCTCTCGATGGGCAGCAGCGGATACCAAGCATGCAAGTCCTTAGCCGCTCAATAACTATTTCAAGTGCTCTGAAAAGATGGGAAAATAAGGGGGGTGAGCAAACCACACGCTCAGTAAGGCAATTATGCAAGTAAGTAGATAGCTCCACTATCTACATGCTCATAATGCCATGCCCTTAAATCCATTTCTTTTCATTAAAATCATCAAGCACAAAGTCATGCATATTCAATGCCATAGTTCATCCAAAACTATTTGTGTATATACAAATCATGTAATTCATGCATTCAAAGCATTTTACGTGACATCATTAAATCATCATTAGCATGAAGTAAAGCAATATCATGCATCCTTTTGTGTCATGTAAGATAAATCATGAATTTGAATAAAAGCATGGAAAACATCATCATGCTACTGCATTCAAATCATTTCTTTAAAACTGCAGTAAAAACTAACCCTTCCGGGTCCATCTCATAAAACAATTCAATAAAGTTCATTATAAAACTCCGATTATAAAACCACCCTTCTTTCAGGGTCACAAATCATAAAATCATCTGAAATCTCGTATCACAGTATAAAATCATAAAAATCGGGGGCCTGACCCCTTCTTCAGGTCTACCCTGGTCTAGCAGACCACAAGTTATATCATGTGAGACAAGTAGGTAATTATCAGTAACATCGAGGACTATGGCCATATCCTAGTGATCCCTGGCAACACGGTACCTAGTGTGCGGGGTATCACACCTGAAACGGGAGGTGGGTCGTCCTACCCGCCAGAACAGCATAACACCAGGATTGCGAGGACAAGGCTTGCTGCCTCGTGGCTAATACCACTCCACTCCAACAATCCCCATGGTACAGCGTACTCCGCGTGACATACACGGTACAACGTACTCCGTGGACCCAAGCTCAATCAGGGGTGCCTGTAATAGGTCTTATCCACCCATATCATCTCTGTCTCAGAATGCACGTGTGAGCATATCATCTCACTATGACACACAATCTACAAGAGGCTCCAACACGGCTATATGCATGTAATATAAATTCCTGTGCGAGCGAAGCTCAAGCACGGCTCCATGCATATTCATGATATCAGAAAACCTCGTGCGAGCGAAGCTCTAGCATGGTTTCATAAAAATCAGTAAAATCTGCATACGAGCAGCGCTTCAGTACGACTTAAACTGATTATAATTTCAAGTAAAATCCACGTACGAGCAATGCTCTAGTACGGATATGTATTAAAACTCGGTAAAAACCTCGTACGAGAAAAACTCCAGTACGATATTCAAATGAATTATGAAAACCATGTAAAACTTTGTGCGAGCAACGCTCCAGCACAAATGAATGCTTAAGTAAATCAAATCTCGTGCGAGTTATACTCCAGCACGGCCTTATGCATAATTATATCAAATCTCGTGCGAGTTACACTCCAGCACGGCTTCATGCATAATTAAATCAAAACAGGATGCGAGCTAAGCTCCAGCATCTTTCATGCATGTCAAATCATTAAAACTAGTGCGAGCAATCGCTCCAGCACCATTTTATGCATACCACGTCAAAACAAATCAAAACATGTCAAAACAGAGTGCGAGCTAGGCTCCAGCAGCTCTCATTTCACAATAATAAAAATCAGTGCGAGCACCATGCTCTAGCACATTTCATGCATATGATGTCACAAGTCGGTGCGAGCAAGCGCTCAAGCACATTTGTGCACACTCACAAACGCAGATATAGTGCGAACTACGTGTCGGCACTATCTGTTTCCATATAAACTTGATAGTTGGTCGTTTTTCAAAGAAATTTCCATTTAAATATTAATAACACCTACGTAGTGTTATTTTGGGAAACTTATGTAATTATGGCCAATCTATCGATTTACTTTGATTAAAACCAAGAAAATTCCTTAATCATATAAATCCTTAAATCATGCATTTCATGCATGTCATGCTTTCACCATCCTTAGGTGAACTTCCCTCAATAGGGGTAAAATAGACATCTCACCTATTTCGATCCTTAAAAATTATTTAAACCACTTTTAGGATCATTATACAATAACAGTGTATACATACATAATCAGTGTATACAAAATCTATTAAAATATGCGTAGCTACCTCTAGCTACTCACACAATTCCCTTACCTCATTTATCTGTACAGTCTGACCTTTACACCGATGTCTTATCACGCAGTCCAATTTGCTCCCAATCAAATCTCCGGAACTGCGGATACACATTCATCAGGTCAATTACAATACAATTTAATTGTATTTCTTATTTTCTGGACTTAATTTAAATCATTGGGCCCGTTTACCCATATTGGGCCCGATTGCACCATAATGGGCCTTAATCGGCCTTAAGGCCGTTTACTACACTTTATCGAGGCCTATTGGGCTCATTGGGCCCAGCAGTATTTATTTAGCCTCGTTCTAAATTTTCGGATATCTCAATTTAATATTTACGACAATTTATCCAATTTTCCAGAATTTAATTCATTTATGCGGAAATTAAATCCGTAATTTATGCGTTAAATATCAATCACGCATAACGATATAAAATTGTCGTAAATAATGGTTACTTACCCGTTATTCCATGATCGTACACAAATCGAGGCTGTCTCGAGCTCTCGGTTGATGCCAATTGTCGAGCTACACAATTAAATATATTTTCGGGTAAACTTTCAGTCGATTATTTATCAAATTAAATATTTCAAAAATTAAATCGGTCAATTCGACCACTTACCAACTTACCCGAAACTCGATTGCATCACTAAAATTTTTCCCCAATCTTTCCTCTTTTTCTTTTTCCCTTTTTCTTCCTTTTTTCCTTCTCTTTGTGGCTGAACCGGTCCGGTCCGGTTCAACCCGGTTCAGTCCGGTTCACCCATCATTTTGTCGTTTCGACGCCTTCCGACCGGTTCCCAACGTGATTCCGGTGCCGTTCGGCTCGGCTGCACCGGGCATCCAAAATCGGCCCTTGGTGTTGCTCGAATCGGCGCCGATGGCCGCCGATCGAGACTTCTCTTCCGCGGGTTCCTCCTCCGTTTTCGGCGTTTTTCGGTGACATCGAGGCGCGTCCTGGCCGCTGGTGGTTCGCCTGGTGTGGGGCTACCTTCGCCGGTCCTCGTCGGCCCCTCAGCCCCGCCGGTGGCTCGCCGGCGAGAGGGAAACCTTCCCTCGGTTTCGACTGCTTCGTTTCTCCATTTTTTCTCTGTTTCGCGTTTTCAGACTTTTCTTTTTTCTTTTTCTTTTTTTCTTTTTCAGATTTTATTTATTTATTTATAATTTATTTTTAATATTATTTTATTCATTAAAATAATATTAAAATACACAAATATCTTTAAAAATTATATTTTATTCATTTAATCCGTAAATGAATTTCTCAGTCCGATTTTACCTTTTCGGTATATTTTTCGATTATTTTCGGGATTATTTTTCGATACGAAAATTTCGATTTATGCCAATAAATTCATATTTTGATCAATTTAACCCGAAATTTAATTATTTCCTCGTTATTGATCAAGATTTCTCAATCCCATATTTTTAATTAAATTTTCTTGTCCCGATTAATAGCGAATTTCGATCTTTTGACCGTTTTGCCCTTGCATATTTTCGAGAATACCATTTAAGTCCTTTTGCATTTTTTAAATGCACTCAAAAATATCAGGTCTTACATCCACTGTCCACTTTTTGAAAGGAAGAAGGAAAAAATTCATACATCAAAGCCAAAGGTTAAGAAAAAATTTGTGACTAACTCAATATGTAATCCACCGAGCCAAATTCTTCATAACGTATCAATAGTGAAATTAACTCAAAACTCTAGCCTTATTTTAAGGTTAATTTCACTTTTTCTTTTCAATGGAAATGTTATTCAGTGAAGATGTTGACGCTATTCCATGAAATTGTTGTTTCATGAAAATGCTGTTTCATAAAAATATTATTTTATGAAAGTGTTATTCCATGATGATGTTGTTCCATGAAAGTACGATTTATTGTTCACTAAAACAACTTTTAGTAAAAAATCTTAATACTTATTTTGAATTTTTTTTAATAAAAAATTATATTATTAAATGGATAAAGGCATAAAATGCCATTACAAAATCATCCAAACATACTCAACATCATAAAAATCCCAAATAACATTTTGATTACACCTAAGCAAAGCAAAACCTTCCAATAGTCTAAAATTGAGATCAGCGAGTTGTTACAAATTAACAAAAGCATCAGGCTTTCAACCATCACTTGCTTCCATTCAAGCCTTTAGAGCATTCTCCTAAATTTATTAACGAAAGTTCAAACAAGAAATAATCAACACTAAGCTATTAAATTTTGAGCTCTATTGACACCAATTTTTGTCAAGTTTTTAGCTAAGGAATTGGCTTCTCAGGGGATTTTAGAGAATTGTACAAGTTTGAGTTTCATAGAACATACCTTAATTATATTCAAAGTAGACTTCGTTGTCAAGGTATTTTATCTCCAATCTTTACCCAAGATAATGCATCTGTTGAATCACTTTTCACTATCTACGAAACCGTACTAGTCCATTCAGAATTAAAGAAATGCAATAAAGCTATAGAAAAAGCTAAAAGTACAACAATATTGGAGTTAATAACACCCATGGCTTTAGAGAATAAACCTTTGATAATATCCTTATCATCTCTAAGAGCTTCACCGATTCCGGTTGGTCCTGATTTTCCTTTGACAGAACTATCAACACTGATTTTATATATATATATATATATATATATATATATATATATATATATATATATATATATATATATAAGGAAGTGGATATATCATTCAAAGAGAAATTACCATATGACCATTTAGCTAAACACTACCAAGCTAGCCGCCTTTCATAGCTTTAGAAAGGAGAGAATTGTTGAAAATCACTCTCTCCAACCTTTTCAATCTATGTTTAGAAGTAGGGCGAGAGAAAATCAATATGATATTTGAGATCAATAATTTGGATTAAGTCCAATGAATTTCCATTAAAAGCTATTCCATTCCTGAAAAACCAAATACACTAAATTATTGCATACAATAGCATGTTCAAATGTCTTTTTTAGCTTGCGAAAGTAATAGACCTTGCCAGGCTACATATAAATCTCTAAGCATACCAGTAAGTGCTCCAATGACAACAACGTGCCTAATTTTTCCAGCAGAATCTGCGTGTAACAAACAAATGCTTCACAGATCCTCGGGTTTAGGAGCAAGGTCGGACCATATACATTTTTCAAAAATACCATTGAGCCCAACGTGATCCTCATGTGTTTGCAAAAAGACTCTAACAGGTGCCTAGAGGGTTCCATTTCCATATTGCAAGATTTGGTCTATTTAAAAAAAAAAATAATCGCAGAAGGTTTTCACGTTTTGAGATACGAAGAGAATTATCCTACTTAGCCCTTCTTTTCATTAACAGATATTATTTTCGCATGAATTAATAATCTGCAACAACATTTATTGTTACATTAAAATTTACATTAGACCTACTTAAAGATTGAGTAACCCACTCAAGCTTGAAGGCTCGTTTAATATTTAGATAGATTTGGACAAAAAATATCGAATGCAATTAACGGATTTGAACAAAATTTTTAGACTCGATCAAAAATCAAGTTGAGCTTGGGCTTGACCCTTTGAAGCCCACACTTGATCCGAACATCATTAAATTTAAAACTTTTTTAAATTATCTACTAAGTATAATATAATTATATGTATATATGTAATGCCCGTAACTTCACATGTATAGATAAAGAGATGATGTATATGGATGTTGTTACAAAAATAGCTTGAGAAGCTATGATGTATGTATATGTATTGTTACATGAGTGTAAATGATATGAGGATGTAAGGATTTTAGAGATTTAATGAAAAGATCCATGATTCTAAGTTGTGTGTACAAGTTTCATTAACTATAAACTATGTGAAATGGATGATATTGTGTGTTAATTGTGCACGAAATGCAAATTGAGGTATGCAACAAATGTGGATGAATATATATTGAAAAATCTGCAGAAAACTTTAGAAAATAAAGGTGCAGGGGATGAGAGATCGATCACCCCTCATGAAATGCCCAGGAATTTTCAAATGGAACTAGGCAGATCGATCTCATGGGAAGACAGATCGATCTCCTTAACTCTCTGCTTGAGACAGATCGATCTCAAGCCCTCGACAGATCGATCTCCTTAAGGTTCTGTAAAAAGCATATCAATCTCCTACAAGAGGCAGATCGATCTCCAAGAAGGAATTTTCTTGCAAACAGATCGATCTCATCAAGGAAGAAGATCGATCTGGTAGTATTTGCGTTTAGTAAAAAGGACTACCAAACCTTGCAAAGATCAATCTCCACAAGGACCAGATCGATCTCATGCCTCTGCATCTATAAAAAGGGTACGAGATTTGGATTGAAAAACTCAGATTTCTCCCACCAAACCCGCACCTGCCATTTTCTCTCAAAGACCCAAGCTTTCTCACTCTAAAAATCACTACATTCCAGCCAAAATCTGAAGAAGCTCAAGAAGGGAAAGTTGTTCGTTGAAGCAAGGAGAATAACATACCCAAAAATAACACATTGGTGCGACCAAGAGAAGGAGTTTTGACTACCACAAGTTTGGCTAAGTAAAGAGGTAAGCTCTTCAACCTTCAAGCTTTAAATATGGGTTTCTAGACATTTGTGAGTTGGATTATATGTGAAATATGGATAGGAATGATGATTGTAGTGAAGGGTGAGTAATGTTAAAAGAGATTTATAAAGAGGAAAATCCATGGAAAGGTGATGGGAAGCTTAAGAGATGATAAAATGATATTAGTGGAAGAATGAAATGTGATTTAAGGATTGAGGAGTATGAATAGACAAGTAAAAGACAATGTGTATGTTTAGTAGAGGAAAAGGGAAAATAACTTAGTGATTTACATGTGTAGATTGAAATACGTGGAATACGATTGACCCGGATCGCGAACGGAGCAGACGAGACGAAGGAAAATACAAGCGCGATTCGAGGTAAGAGATTGTATGTTAGCGATAGAGATATTCGTACGTATTTTTACAGCAATTTCAGTAGTTATGACGCTAGCATTACTACGTTTAGCTATGGAACTATGAATGTCACGACCCTCAACTTACCAAAATACGTACAAATTTTTCGCATTTTCATGCATCAATCCCTTAATCATCCTTCCTCGATCGTGAACAACCACACACTTAACAGTTGGGCTGTGTGTCGACGTCTAACTCACTCCACCATACCAATTCAATTTGAAACATTATTTATGAGTAAACACTTGTATAAATTTATATATATCAGATTTGTTACATGTGTTTACATTGTTTTACATCCCAGTAGTTACATACAAAATGCTACTGTGCTATGTCTAGTTTAGATACAAAATAATCCAAGTGTGTATACCTTTAGCGATGGGATGCAGCGGATTACCAAAAAGGGAATGCCTCCAGTCACGTCCAATCTATACTTAAATCTCTGTAGAGAGGGGGAAAATAAGGGGGGTGAGCAAACCACACGCTCAGTAAGGCAATCATGCGAACAGGTAGATACTGTACTATCTACGTGATCGTGATGCCATGCTCAAAAGCATTTAATTCATTGTTTATCTCAAAACATGAGTGTATGATTGTGTTAATGGTATGTAAAGCATTCATGCTATTAAAATTCAGTGCACATTTCAACTCAAAAGCATGGTATAAATCATCATGCATAATTCACAATAAAAGCATGGCATTAAACATCATGCATTTTCACAATAAGGCATGACATTAAACATCATGCATCCGTGCACTTTAAAAACCATTAACAAATCAATTCAAAGTCAGGTCCCAACCCATCCCTCGGGCTTTCCTGACCACAATCACTTCAAACATGGATTTATTCTCAAATAGCATTAGACATGTGAGATAGGCAGTTCAACAATAGGTAATAACCTCAAGGCCTATGTACATAACCTGTGATATCGGCTACACGGATCAGGTGTGCGGGATATCACCACCATCTGCTTCCACACGGGAGGTGGGTCAAATCCTACCCGCCGGTCCATAGCAGATCTCGTCCGAAGACGGCACATCACATCACAACACGGTACAATGTACTCCATGCTACATGCACGGTACAACGTACTCCGTGGACCCCCAGCCTTATCCCTCGTTCGGGATCATCAGCTGTTCCTCCAACCCTTATCCCTCGTTCGGGCTCATCAGGCGGATCTCAAACCCTTATCCCTCGTTCGGGCTCATCAGGTTGTTTTAACATGCCATGTCTCAAAACAATGCACGTGTGAGCCTATTTAATCGATATGACACCAAGTCTACTCGAAGCTCCAAACACGGCAACATGCAAGGTGGGCATCCAGTGCGAGACAAACTCAAAGCACAATGCCAAAAACAATATGAAATCCATGTGAAAACAAGTGCCTCTTGCACTCTTTCATACTCACGAAATCATGTAGGTGGCTCAAAACTTGCAAAATATGGTTACCAAAACCAAAACACACTCATTTCTTTTGCAAATCATTTCAATGTTAGCCAACCTACCAATCATTTGCTAAAAAGCAATAAAACATGATTTTCAAAGCAATATGCTTTTGTTTTCATGCACATTTCTCAAACTCCCAACTTTTACCCTTCAATCACCCAATAACAACATTTCCTAATCTCATGCATTCTAGCAAAACATTTATGCGCCCAAATTGCGCACAATATCTCTAAGAGTCCACACAATTCCCTTACCTTGATTTACTTGGTGTGACTCCTTTCCTTTTAGCTTCTCACGCTCTTGGCTCAACTCGCCTCGGCGTATCCTCGGAAGCTGCGATTCATTCATTAAATCGATTAAGTTAACGTATTTAACCCATAATTGACCTCACTAGTCAACATTATTTACTTATGCATTTTACAAATGCCTTAACCCTCATTTTACCTCTTTTAGGTAAACCTCACAATTTATCCACTAACCACATCTTAAAACCATACCACAATCACTATTAATGATTTCTACATATCTCATTCATCATTAATCTCCATCAATTTCACTTTCTCACACTAAACCATTTCTAGGTCAAAATCATTCCAATGCATTCTAGATAGTTTCTGACCATCCATACTCATGCCAAACAACTCCAAAATCAATTAAATAAACAATGTACCATAGTTGGAGTGTTAGAATCTTACCAAATTTGATTTCTCTTCTTGCTCCAATGGCAATGCCCTTAACTCCTCCAATACCAACAATGGGAAAATGCTTTCCAACTATGTTGTTCTTCTCTTTGATAGGAACAACTTTGTCTCTAATGGTCTCTCTTCAAACCTCACTGAAAATGGCTGATTTTTTGAGAGAGAATGTTAGGTTTTTGGGTTGAAAGTGGAAAGTTTGTGTTTTTCCCGAAATTTTTTGATTCCCAGCACTCCTTATATAGAAATAGCTTGAGGAGATCGATCTGGTCCAAGAGGAGATCGATCTGGTCCCTTAAAATCCCTCTTTTTCACGGCATTTTTAAGCCTGAGATCGATCTGTCGAAGCATGAGATCGATCTGTCAAGGCATGAGATCGATCTGTCGAAGCATGAGATCGATCTGCTCCCAAACAGAGAGCTAAGGAGATCGATCTGGTCCATTGGAGATCGATCTGTTCTATTCTCTCGCCCAAATAAGAGCATTCTGGCTCTTCCAGATCGATCTCTCATCCCATGAGATCGATCTGCCCTTCAAAATTTCCAGATTTCCTCTGCAACAACACTTACCAAACATCCTTAATTTGCTACCATGATCATTTCCTCATTCATTCATCTTTGAGACTTGAAGATGGCATCCATCCTCACTTCATACACATTAAAACTTGTGTAGGATCTTTGTATGACCAATGGTACTTAACATAACTAAAATGGAAGTGCACATCTTATGCAATTATACTTCCATTTTACCAACTATTCATAATCCACTCTACACACATTCTCCACATGTTTAAGTCCATTTCTACACATTCATACATAATGAAACTTGTATGTACGATTACCACTCTCATTACAAGTGTGTACATTACTTATGGACTTACATCACATATACTTCACTCATGAATTCATAGTACAACTCTATTTACATTTCCATGTATATATATATACCCTTATACATATATGGGGTCTCACATTCTCCCCCACTTAGAAAATTTGGTCCTCCAAATTGGAACCAATTATTTTGTGAACAACTCGGGATACCTTTCCCGCATCAAACTCTCCAATTCCCATGTGGCTTCTTCCATAGTGTGATGTTGCCAAAGTATCTTCACCAAGGGAATTGTCTTTGTCCTCAGCACTTTCTCTTTTCTGTCCAATACCCGAACTGGCTTCTCAACATAGGTCATACCCTCATTGAGCTCCAAAGGCTCATATCTTATCACATGTGTTGGGTCCGGGTGATACTTCCTCAACATGGATACGTGGAAGACGTTATGCACACTTGCCAACTCTGGTGGCAATGCCAACCTATACGCCTTGTCTCCCACCTTATCAAGTATCTCAAATGGCCCTATATATCGAGGGCTCAACTTTCCCTTTTTCCCAAATCTCATAATTCCCTTCGAAGGGGAAACTTTCAAAAACACTGACTCACCCACCTCAAACTCTAGTGGTCTCCGTCTCTTGTCAGCATAACTCTTTTGCCTGCTCTGAGCTGTCCGTAACCTCTCACATATCAATTGGACGTCCTCAGAGGCTTGTCTAACCAAGTCGGGAGCAAAGATCTGTCTGTCACCAACCTCTTCCCATCCAATAGGGGAACGGCATCTACGCCCATACAATGCCTCATATGGTGCCATCCCGATACTCGCATGAAAACTGTTATTATACGCGAACTCTGCGAGTGGCAAATGGTCATCCCAGGAGCCTCCAAAATCCAATGCACACGCTCTCAACATGTCCTCCAGGGTCTGTATAGTCCTCTCTGACTGACCATCTGTCCGAGGATGAAACGCGGTGCTAAAATTCAACTGGGTCCCCATCGCTTCCTGAAAATGTTCCCAAAAGTGGGAAGTGAAGCAGGCATCCCTATCAGAAACAACGCTCACTGGAATTCCATGCAGCCTCACTATCTCGCCCACATATAGGTTCGCTAACTGGCTCAGAGTATCGGTAACTCTCATAGCTAGAAAATGGGCTAATTTCGTCAACCGATCCACAATCACCCATATGGCATCATGACCTCTCCGGGTCCTCGGCAATCCCATCACAAAATCCATGGTGACATGCTCCCACTTCCATGTCGGTATCGGTAGAGGCTGCAATAACCCTGCAGACTTCTGATGCTCTACCTTCACCTGCTGACAAACGAGACACTTAGCAACATATTCAGCAATGTGCTTTTTCATTCCTGACCACCAATAAACCTTTCGAAGGTTTTGATACATTTTGGTACCCCCTGGATGTATCGTATACTTCGATGAGTGAGCCTCTGTCAGGATCAACCTTCTGATCTCTGCATCATCAGGAACACATATCCTACCTCTGAACCTCAACAATCCATCCGAACTCAACCCAAAGTCCGTCTCTATACCCCTCTGTATCTGCCCGACAATATCACTACACTGCTGATCAACTCGCTGAGCCTGTCGGATTCGATCTACCAGATCCGGTTCCAACTGCAGGCTAGCTATCATAAATCCACTATTAGCGTCAGGCGGGGTCATATCCAAACTGAGGTTCATGAACTGTTCCAACAGCTCGTGTTCCCTGATCATCATGAATGATACCATCCCGAGATGCTTCCTACTCAATGCATCAACAACCACATTTGCTTTACCCGGGTGGTATAGGATTTCACAATCATAATCCTTTAACAGCTCGAGCCATCTCCTCTGTCTCATGTTCAACTCTTTCTGTGAGAACAGGTACTTAAGGCTCTTATGATCTGTATAAATCTGAAATCTCTCACCATAGAGGTAGTGGCGCCATATCTTCAACGCAAACACCACCGCTGCCAACTCTAAGTCATGGGTCGGGTAGTTCCTCTCATGATCCTTTAACTGTCTTGATCCATAGGCTACTACCTTCCCATCCTGCATCAATACACAGCCCAGTCCTAGGTGTGAAGCATCCGCATACATCGAGAAACCTCCTGAGCTGGTAGGAATGGTGAGTATTGGAGCTGTAGTTAATCTCCTTTTCAACTCCTCAAAACTGTCTTCGCACTTTTTGTCCCACACAAACTCTACATTTTTCCTTGTGAGACGTGTCAATGGAGCAGCTAACCTCAAAAATCCCTCTACAAACCTTCGGTAATACCCAGCTAAACCCAGGAAACTTCTGATCTCTGTCACTGTCTGGGGTCTCTGCCACTGAACTACGGCCTCAATCTTAGATGGATCCACTGATACTCCATCCTTTGATACTATGTGACCCAGAAAAGAGATCTGTTCCAACCAAAAGTCGCACTTACTGAGTTTAGCGTACAACTTCTTCTCTCGGAGGGTTTGTAGCACTATCCTTAAATGCCTTTCATGTTCCTCTCTAGACCTTGAATACACCAGTATATCATCAATAAACACAATAACAAATCGATCCAAGTACTGGTGGAATATCTCATTCATCAAGGACATAAAAGCTGCGGGAGCATTCGTCAACCCGAATGGCATAACCATAAACTCATAATGTCCATACCGGGTGCGAAAAGCTGTCTTGGGTACATCTCCACCTCGTATCTTCAACTGATGGTACCCTGATCTCAGATCTATCTTAGAAAAGACCTGCGCTCCCTTAAGCTGATCCAACAAATCATCGATACGTGGAAGGGGATACTTATTCTTGATGGTGGCCTTATTCAACAACCGATAATCTATACACAGTCGGAGGCTTCCATCCTTCTTCCTTACAAACAGAACCGGTGCTCCCCAAGGTGAGACGCTCGGCCTGATGAACCCCTTCTCCAGCAACTCTTGTAATTGTTTCCTTAACTCCTCTAACTCAACTTGAGCCATTCTATATGGTGGCTTGGACATCGGCTCTGTACCAGGTGCCAAATCTATACCAAACTCCATCTCCCTATCTGGAGGTAACCCTGGTAACTCATTCGAAAAGACATCTGGAAATTCCCTAACCACTGGTATGTCTTCCAATTCCGGACGTGCCTTATCCATCTCAATCACAAAAGCGATGAATCCTTCACATTATTCTTTCCACCATTAGTATCATAAATCATCTCATCACATACATAAATGAAATCAAATTTATCTTTCATACATCATGTATCAAGATTATACCCATCACACTTATAAAAATCATGTTCTTTAATTTCATTTCACAAAATTAACTACAAGATTGTCTATCTTTGGAAACATCAAGGTTTTAGCATGACAATCCATAACAACATGATTGGCAGCCAACCAATCCATTCCTAGGATCACATCAAAATCACTCATGTTTAATAAAATTAAATCGGCTGCCATCTCTTTACCTCCTATCTTCATTTTACAATCCCTATATATACGCTCAGTCAACTGACTATCATTCATAGGGGTAGATATCAACAACATCTTATCAAGCAGCGTGGGTTTTACATGCTTCAACAATTTACATGCAAAGGATGGCGAAATAAAGGAGTGCGTGGGACCAGGATCAAACAGTACATAAGCTTCTAAATCAAAGATTTGGATGGTACCTTTTACCACATCTGATGACTGATCTGCAGTATCCTGATCCAGTGCGTGCACTCGTCCTCTGCTTACACCCACTACTTGCTTCCCCTTTTCCTCAGCTGTAGCCCTCCTCCTCGGAGCAGCAGTACCAACTGGAGCTCTCTCTGGTTCCTTGCCCTTCTGTGGGGCTCTCTCTATCATCTCGGGGCAATCTCTGCTCATGTGCCCTGGCTTCCCACATCTGAAGCATACAACCTGAGGTCCATAACATGGTCGAGTACCATGGTACCTACCACACTTGCCACACTGTTCTGTAGTAGGCCGTGGTCCTCCAATCACGATTCCCTTAGCTGGAGCAATGGCCGGATACATGGGAGTATCAACTGTCCTCTCCCGGATCTCATCAATTCTCGACCTCTTTCCAGAGAATCTCTTGCTTCCCTTATAGTTGAAGCCTCTATCCATTATAGGTCTCTTCTTATCTCTGTCCCTCATCTTACCAACCTTTCCAAACTCTGAGGCGATTCTATCAACATCTTGTTCACATAGTTGCGCCCTGCGCACTGCCTCCTCATAGGTCGGTATATCTAGGGGAACCAGTCTAGACCTGATAGCCGGTCTCAATCCATCCATAAACTTTTGGATCTTCTCGACCTCATTACTCATCGTGTTGGGATCATATCTGCCCAGGGATATAAAAGCAGTCTCATACTCGTCCACAGTCCTGCTCCCTTGGGTCAGTCCCAAAAATGCCATCTTTAGCTTTCGCTGGGCGGTATCCGGAATATACTGTCTCCGGAAGGCCTCTAGAAACACATCTCAGCTGATCTCAGTTTGCCGGGCTCTCAAAATAGGCCTGGTGGATTTCCACCAATGTTCTGCTGATCCCTTTAGCATAAAAGCGGCAAATGCTACCATCTCGGTAGTAGTGCACTCAAAGAACCCATATAATTTCTCGATCTCATTGATCCAATCCTCAGCCGCCACTGGGTCCTTTACTCCACTGAAAGACGGCGGTCCAAACTTCTGGAACTGTCGCAGTCTATCCAAATCACATCCATATCCCCAACCTCTACTGCCTGGCATAGCAACCGACGTAGGCACATCCTATGTGGGTGGGGTATCTGTCGTCTGAGATCCTTGGGCTTGCCTCGCCCGTGCCTCAGGAGCTGCTGCCTGCTCGGCATCACCCTGTGTAGTGGGACTCTGTCTACCGCCAACTCCAGGTAAAGATTGAGTGACCAATTCCAAAATCATCTCAATGCTCCGCTCAATCCTCTCGAAGCGAGCCTCAGTATTCTCGGGCCTCTCCTCTGGACCCTGTGGAGCGTGCTCAACGTCGACCTCCACCTCAACATCCTCCTGAGCCTCGTGTGTTTCTGGCTCAACACGACCCCTAGGCCTACCTCTACGGCCTCGAGCTTGTGCTCTCATCCCTCTACCGCGACTGGTATTAGGCATACTTACTCAGTTCCCTACATTCACAACCAATTACTTAGTCAACCCATCGACACACACTATTTGTATCTAAACAAGCACAGTAACTTGGGGATGTAATTTTTTTCACTTATTAAGTATTTTAGACACGACACACGTCAAACCAACTCGAGCTCTGATACCAACTTCTGTCACGACCCTCAACTTACCAAAATACGTACAAATTTTTCGCATTTTCATGCATCAATCCCTTAATCATCCTTCCTCGATCGTGAACAACCACACACTTAACAGTTGGGCTGTGTGTCGACGTCTAACTCACTCCACCATACCAATTCAATTTGAAACATTATTTATGAGTAAACACTTGTATAAATGTATGTATATCAGAGTTGTTACATGTGTTTACATTGTTTTACATCCCCAGTAGTTACATACAAAATGCTACTGTGCTATGTCTAGTTTAGATACAAAATAATCCAAGTGTGTATACCTTTAGCGATAGGATGCAGCGGATTACCAAAAAGGGAATGCCTCCAGTCACGTCCAATCTATACTTAAATCTCTGTAGAGAGGGGGAAAATAAGGGGGGTGAGCAAACCACACGCTCAGTAAGGCAATCATGCGAACAGGTAGATACTGTACTATCTACGTGATCGTGATGCCATGCTCAAAAGCATTTAATTCATTGTTTATCTCAAAACATGAGTGTATGATTGTGTTAATGGTATGTAAAGCATTCATGCTATTAAAATTCAGTGCACATTTCAACTCAAAAGCATGGTATAAATCATCATGCATAATTCACAATAAAAGCATGGCATTAAACATCATGCATTTTCACAATAAGGCATGGCATTAAACATCATGCATCCGTGCACTTTAAAAACCATTAACAAATCAATTCAACGTCAGGTCCCAACCCATCCCTCGGGCTTTCCTGACCACAATCACTTCAAACATGGATTTATTCTCAAATAGCATTAGACATGTGAGATAGGCAGTTCAACAATAGGTAATAACCTCAAGGCCTATGTACATAACCTGTGATACCGGCTACACGGATCAGGTGTGCGGGATATCACCACCATCTGCTTCCACACGGGAGGTGGGTCAAATCCGACCCGCCGGTCCATAGCAGATCTCGTCCGAAGACGGCACATCACATCACAACACGGTACAATGTACTACATGCTACATGCACGGTACAACGTACTCCGTGGACCCCCAGCCTTATCCCTCGTTCGGGCTCATCAGCTGTTCCTCCAACCCTTATCCCTCGTTCGGGCTCATCAGGCGGATCTCAAACCCTTATCCCTCATTCGGGCTCATCAGGTTGTTTTAACATGCCATGTCTCAAAACAATGCACGTGTGAGCCTATTTAATCGATATGACACCAAGTCTACTCGAAGCTCCAAACACGGCAACATGCAAGGTGGGCATCCAGTGCGAGACAAACTCAAAGCACAATGCCAAAAACAATATGAAATCCATGTGAAAACAAGTGCCTCTTGCACTCTTTCATACTCACGAAATCATGTAGGTGGCTCAAAACTTGCAAAATATGGTTACCAAAACCAAAACACACTCATTTCTTTTGCAAATCATTTCAATGTTAGCCAACCTACCAATCATTTGCTAAAAAGCAATAAAACATGATTTTCAAAGCAATATGCTTTTGTTTTCATGCACATTTCTCAAACTCTCAACTTTTACCCTTCAATCACCCAACAACAACATTTCCTAATCTCATGCATTCTAGCAAAACATTTATGCGCCCAAATTGCGCACAATATCTCTAAGAGTCCACACAATTCCCTTACCTCGATTTACTTGGTGTGACTCCTTTCCTTTTAGCTTCTCACGCTCTTGGCTCAACTCGCCTCGGCGTATCCTCGGAAGCTGCGATTCATTCATTAAATCGATTAAGTTAACGTATTTAACCCATAATTGACCTCACTAGTCAACATTATTTACTTATGCATTTTACAAATGCCTTAACCCTCATTTTACCTCTTTTAGGTAAACCTCACAATTTATCCACTAACCACATCTTAAAACCATACCACAATCACTATTAATGATTTCTACATATCTCATTCATCATTAATCTCCATCAATTTCACTTTCTCACACTAAACCATTTCTAGGTCAAAATCATTCCAATGCATTCTAGATAGTTTCTGACCATCCATACTCATGCCAAACAACTCCAAAATCAATTAAATAAACAATGTACCATAGTTGGAGTGTTAGAATCTTACCAAATTTGATTTCTCTTCTTGCTCCAATGGCAATGCCCTTAACTCCTCCAATACCAACAATGGGAAAATGCTTTCCAACTATGTTGTTCTTCTCTTTGATAGGAACAACTTTGTCTCTAATGGTCTCTCTTCAAACCTCACTGAAAATGGCTGATTTTTTGAGAGAGAATGTTAGGTTTTTGGGTTGAAAGTGGAAAGTTTGTGTTTTTCCCGAAATTTTTTGATTTCCAGCACTCCTTATATAGAAATAGCTTGAGGAGATCGATCTGGTCCAAGAGGAGATCGATCTGGTCCCTTAAAATCCCTCTTTTTCACGGCATTTTTAAGCCTGAGATCGATCTGTCGAAGCATGAGATCGATCTGTCAAGGCATGAGATCGATCTGTCGAAGCATGAGATCGATCTGCTCCCAAACAGAGAGCTAAGGAGATCGATCTGGTCCATTGGAGATCGATCTGTTCTATTCTCTCGCCCAAATAAGAGCATTCTGGCTCTTCCAGATCGATCTCTCATCCCATGAGATCGATCTGCCCTTCAAAATTTCCAGATTTCCTCTGCAACAACACTTACCAAGCATCCTTAATTTGCTACCATGATCATTTCCTCATTCATTCATCTTTGAGACTTGAAGATGGCATCCATCCTCACTTCATACACATTAAAACTTGTGTAGGATCTTTGTATGACCAATGGTACTTAACATAACTAAAATGGAAGTGCACATCTTATGCAATTATACTTCCATTTTACCAACTATTCATAATCCACTCTACACACATTCTCCACATGTTTAAGTCCATTTCTACACATTCATACATAATGAAACTTGTATGTACGATTACCACTCTCATTACAAGTGTGTACATTACTTATGGACTTACATCACATACACTTCACTCATGAATTCATAGTACAACTCTATTTACATTTCCATGTATATATATATATACCCTTATACATATACGGGGTCTCACAATGAAATGATATGAAATCATGAAATGCACTATGTTATAAATGTATTATGAAAATGGGATGTGGTAAGGAAATAGCATGATATGCATGTTTTCGATGTTTTCTCAATTATGTATTGATTTTAAGATTGAGAAATGGTGATGGATAGGTTGGCTAGTTTTACATGTTTAGCATGGAACGGCATGTTACGTAAATAAACCTGTTTTGAGCTTTTTTAAAAAAGAGAAAATAGCCACCTATCGAATTTGAGATGTGGATCGATGTTAGAGCTCTAGCTCACACCCATTTTTGTGATTTTGACTATGTTAGAGTTTCACTACCAAACGTCTACATGTTTTGATAAACCGTGCTGGAGCGTGACTCGCACGTGGTTTTATAACGATAATGTGCTGGAGTTTTAGCTCACACATGTTTCTATGTTTTGATATGTCGTGTTGGAGTTCGTCTCGCACGATAAACTTGAGAAAAGTGATGGAGCATTGCTCGCACTAGTTTGACTGAGTTTGAGATGATACAGTGCTAGAAGCAGTTGCTCGCACTGAGAAATACCGCGCTGGAGCCTTGATAACTGTGTGTCACGCTGATTGCTCACCTGGTATATGAGACATGATTCAGGATGATGAATCCATTGGAATTGGTAGATGGACTGGGTCCACGGTCGTACGTTGAACTATGTAGTTGTCCGTTGGTATACTATGTGCCGTGCTGGGTGCACGTAAGTACGAGTATCGCGCAGATGACACATGGCGTACCTTATACCGTGAGTATATGTGATATGAGGAGATGAGGTTGATTGAGATGAGCCGGAGGGTAGGACTGACCCATCCCCCTTCAGGCGAAGTGATGCCTTGTGCACACTTAATCAATGAGGTCTGGGATCACTGACTATGGCCATATGTCGTGGATATTAGATTGCCGAGAATTCCATGCATGTCTCAAAGATAAGAGAAATTGAGAAACTCAGAAAAGAAATGATTTGAGAAAAGCAAAGAGGTTTTATGATTTGATAAATCTCTTGATTCGAATGCTTATGTTGTGATAGCACTGTTTACGACATGTTTTCAAATGGGAATACCGTATACTTGTTTTCATGAAAATGCTTATGTGAAAAGAAATGTTTAAATGCACTTTCTGGTAATATTTTCATTTACATTGAAACATGGTTTTGTTTATGCATGAATGGTCATGCATCTCATGTAAAACTCGAGTACGAGCTAATCGCTCCAGCACTCTATCATGCACAAATCACATAAAAACTAAGTACGAGCAATGCTCCAGTAATCTATCATGCACGTCAAATAAATGTAGTGCGAGTAAACCTCTAGCACTAATGTATGTGAAAAACATCTGAAATCAAGTGCAAGCTATGCTCCAGCACGATTGTTTCCACATAATTCGGTAGATGGCTCTTTAAAAATAGGGATGTTTAAAATCACTAAAATCAGCACTATAAAGTGTGCTTAGTTTACATCGACCTCAAAACATTAGGCCATCCACCTACTCTTCTGCTACACAGTTGTAAAAACCACTCAAAACATCATTTCCATGCTTTTTACCACTTTTACCAAATTTTCACTTTTTGCTTAACTAGGGGCAAAATCATAATTTACCCATATCGGGTCCCTATAAATATTATCGGTTCTCTCTGACCCTCAAACAATTTCAATGAATGTAAAATCCAATAAAAATATGCACAGATATCTCTAACTACTTGCAAGAGTCCCCTACCTCGGATCACGTCGTGTGACCTCTCTTCCTTTGTGCTGTCTAATCTCGCAGTCCGATCAACTCTCAATATGACTCTGGAGCTGTATTTAACCATTCACTGGGTTAATAACACTTTTTCTACTGTATTACACATTTAGTACAGTTCATTTCACTAAAATAGGCCCGTTTACGCTTAATGGGCCTTAATCACGTTAATCAGGCCTTAATCCGTATTAAGCCCGTTCATCAAGGTCTATTGACTCATTGGGCTTTATTCCAAGCTCTTTGGATAGCCCGTATATCATTTACGACATTTTATTCAATTTTTCGAATATAATTCACTAAATCTGAAATTTAATCCGAAATGCGTAAATTAAATCTTAAATACGCATAAATCACATAAATTATCGTAAATGAGCTTTACTTACCCGAGATTGTGTGATGGTGCACAAATCGGAGTTCGATCGGGCTTCCGTTCAGAATTAATCGTCGAACTGCACAATTTTGTATATTTAACTCCGGGTCAATTTTTGATTAAATATAATTTAAATAAATTTATCGAAAATTAAATCGACCACTTTTGACCTCGTATCGACTTACCCAAAGTTCGGTGAATTCTCAAAAATTTTCTTTTTAATTTTTCTTTCTTTTTTTCTCTTTTTCTCTCTCCTCCTTGGCTGAACCGGTCCGGTCCGGTTCAGTTTAGAAGGTTTTGCCTTAAACCGCCGACCGGTTCAGGGATGTTTTGGTCGTGCCGGCGTCGTCCGGTCGGTTCTCCGAGTACCGTTGCCGCCGTTCGGTGCGCCACAGCCTGGGGAACGATCGGCTGGGATCGATCGGAGTCTAGCACCACCGAATTTCACATTTTCCACTGCGGTAAACTCCTCCGTCGATCTCCCCTTTCCAACGCCGGTTAGGCGCGTTACCGGTGGCTGGGAGGTCGCGCCGTAGCCTTCTTCCTTTTTCGGTAGCTCGCTAGCCGCTGGGGTCACCGTGGTGGCTGGTCTGGTGAGTTCTTCTTCTCTTGCGTCGGTTGGCTCGCGTTTCCTCTCTCTCCCCCCGCGTTTTTCTTTCCAATTTCAGATTTCATTTTTTTTTCTTTATAATCTATTTTTAATATTATTTTAATCCTTAAAATAATATTAAAAATCCTAAAATATCACAAAAATATCCCAAAAATTCCTATTAAATTCATTTAGTCCGTAAATGAATTTATCAGTCCGATTTTACCTTTTCGGTATATTTTTCCACTATTTTTGGGCTCGTTTTTTCAAGGTGCAAATTTTGAAAATATTAAATAAATTCATATCTTGATCAATTGGACTCGAAATTCAATATTTTCCTTGATTTTGATCAAGATTCCGTAATTTCATATTTTTAATGAAATTTCCTCATCGTATTTATATCGAATTTTGATCAATTGATCGTTTTACCCCTGTACTTGTTCGAAAATTAATTTAACCCTTATCTCGTTGTTATGTAGCGTACATGCATTTTTAATTCTCAGTAAATCGATTGCATGATAGTAAATACTCTTCTTATGATTCAACTATGAAATATAAAGGGTTCGTACACATAGGAATCATAAGGTACAAACTACATATAAAATCGAAAACATGGGTCTGACAATCTACTCTGCAGCAAATAAAATGAAGACAAGTGGCCAAACAATGTCAACTCATCTAGGATGAAAAAATTACCATTGTAGCCCTAAGTGTGTGTATAAATAGAACATGATGACAATTGAAAAAATCAAGTAGGAAGTAGGGTAAGTAGCCTAGGGTAGTTTTTAGTGTAGTTTTTAGGGTAGGAATAGTGTAGAGTAATTTAGGAGTAGTTTTATTTTTTAAAGTTTTTATTTTTCCCTTCAAGCTTTCCGATTAGTTTTTAGCTACCATTTTCTATTTTTACTGCTCATGTCAACTTTATTTGTTATATTTTATGAAAAGTTTCCTTTCATTCCAAGTTTTGTAGTAGTTTACGTATGGTGGCAGCCCCCATTCTTAAGTTTTGCAAGCTTCTTTTCCCTCTATATTTGGCATTATTCAGTTTATTGAAAAACCAAGTTTATTTTAAAATTTCAAGAGTTCATTTTTTCTATTCAAGTTCCTTTTGTTTTTGTTTTTTTTTTTTTTACTGCTCATTGCAACCGATAGCTAGCCATTTCTTTAAAATTCTACATTTCTATCTCTACTGTTTCTGGTGTTAAGAGCTGGGGAGTGTGGTAGTGCAGGAGGATAACAGGTCTCGGTGCTAGTTGTTGAACTCGGTGTGAATGGTGGCTACAACAATAACCCGGAAGCAAGGCAACAGCAGTAGCAAGAGACTTACTCTATTCTCCTATGTTTCATGAGCGTTGTACTGTTCATTCTTTTGCACGCTGTCATTTTACACTAACTTAGTAATCAGTCGCTGTAGGTTTCCAGTGATGAGTGATTAAGCTCAGGTGATGGTAAGTCGTAGGCTAGCAAGTGGTGGCGTGTAATAGTGCAGAACAGTGTTCTTCGGTTTCAAGCAGTTTATGGATGCGTTTTCAGAGCTTGTATTTTGCTTTTGGAAAGCCTTAGTCTATATAGTTAGAATAGAGTTTTCTTTTTCTTTGCAGCATTTACTTTAATCCATTGTTAGTTCAATCTGCTTTCTTTCTTTTTTTTTTGTGTACTGTCGACTTGTTCATGTTCATTGCAGGAAAGGTAGTACAGAGCAGGGGAGAGTGGCGTGGATACTGGATTGGCACTGCTTCCAGTTACTGGACCATGCCTGGTGCACTCCACTTAGCTGTATGAATATCAGTTCTGGCCACTGCATGAAGGAGAATGTTGGGTGACTTGCTGCTGTACATGCGGTAAGGAATGGATGCAGTATAATGCTGTTGCAGGGAATGAACAGCTGGGCAGAAAGTGGCATGGTTGTAAATCGAAGCAGTTCCAGTAGTACAGTGCAGGAGTTGGCAGTAAGAACAGACGCCTGGCTGATGCGGTGCGCGACTAACTGTACCGTGCTTGGAGGCTTGGCAGCAACTGTTGGCAGGTTGAACAAATGCGTGATGTAGCAGTTGCAGGGCAGCACCTGGAAATGTGTACAGTGCCAGTTCATATCGGGACCACTTGGTTGGATTATTTGATTAAGGTCATGTTTGGCAAGTTCGAAAATGTCCCAATTTAATTTTTCAAGCATTTATTTTATTTATTTTTATGGTTGTTATTATTCCTTTTGATATTATTAGTTAGCTTAGGTTAAAGTAGAAGTCTTTAATTAGTTTGCATGTTAGTATATTTTCTTAGTTTGTTAATAGTTAACGTTGCACAATAGGGTTTAAGGCTTTAATTAGGTAGTATTCATATATAGCATATAAAGTAGAATTATTTCATGCATTTTTAATTTAGTCTTCATGTTAAATTTAATCCAAAAATATTTTCATGCATTTTTTAGATTTTGTTTTATTGTTAGTATTTAGTTAGAGTTAGGTTTAAGAATTTCTTTAGGTTAGTAGATTTTTATTTTATTAGATTTTAGGTTAGTTTAATTTTCAATTTTTGTTAAATAGTTTAATTACATGCATATTTTATTTTAGGTTTGTTTAATTTTAGTCTCATTAATTTTGTTTCTTTATTTTCATATTTGCATTTTATTTTAATTGTGTTAATTAATTTTAACTGTTTTAATTATCTTTTATAGGTTATTTGCTTTTAATTGTTCAGAGCTTTGTAAGTAATTTTTGCTCTGTTTTATTTCTTTAGTTTATAATTGTTACTATTTTCAATATTTTTAATCTCAGACTTAGTAGATCACCATCATCAATTCATAATTTGCTAAGATATACTTAGGGCAAGATTAACCAGTAGTTAATTAGGCTAATCAACTTCTCTGTGGGACGATAATCCGGGACTCAAATCCCATTATTACTTATACGACCCGTGCATTTGCGGATAATACGTCTAGTTCATATCAAGTTTTTGGCGCCATTGCCGGGGAGGTCTTAATTAGCCAGTAATTGATATCGGTGAAATTATGCTTAGGTGTAAATATTTAGAGCATTAATCTAGATCAGTTAATTTTCTCTTTCATAAAAAATTAAAAACAAATTTGAAAAAAATTAAAAAACTTAAAAAAATTTCTGAGGACATTTTGATGTTTGTAGCATAGAGCCAAGAATTATGATTGCTTTCCTTTAGATCCTGAAATTGAACGAACTCTTAGAAAAAATCGAAAGGATTCTAGAAAATTTATAGCTCCGCTGCAAAACATCATGGCAGAAAATAGAGAAATTAGGACTGTTGAAGATTATGCAATGCCGACTATTGGAGGTTATTATACCGGCATTAGGCCACCAGCTGTCCCTGCAAATAATTTTGAAATTAAGCATTCCATCCTCCAAATGATCCAGACCTCTTTACAGTTTAGTGGGCTTCCGCATGACGACCCACATGCTCACCTCGGGTAATTTCTGGACCTGTGCAACATCTTCAAGCATAATGGATTATCTGATGATGCGCTTAGGCTTAGATTATTCCCCTTCTCGCTTAGGGATAGGGCGCGACACTGGTTAACCTCCTTGCCTCCAAGATCCATTTCTACATGGGACGAGTTAGCCCATCAATTTTTTGCTAAGTTTTTCCCTCCCTCTAAAATGGCCAGACTCCGTAGTGACATATCTTCCTTTGCCCAATTTGATTCGGAAACTCTTTACGAAGCATGGGAACGATATAAGGAGCTTCTTAGGAAGTACCCTCATCATGGCTTACCTTTATGGCTGCAAGTCCAGACCTTCTACAACGGACTTACAAGCCAAAATAGGACCATCGTTGACGCTGCTGCGGGTGGAGCTCTAATGTGCAAAACAGAGGAGGAAGCTTACGAGTTGTTAGGCAAGATGGCTGCTAACAACTATCTATGGTCTTCGGAGAGGCAACTTCCTAAGAAGTCAACGGGTATTTATGAGCTTGACGCGCTGTCTACCTTGACCTCTCAAATTGCTAACCTTACGCAAAAGGTAGAGTCACTCAGTACCCAGCATAATCCTTCCACCAGTCATAATCCTGTTTATTCTATCCAAAGTCCTTTTCTTTTCTGTGATCAGTGTGGTGGTACACACTCTGTAGATAGGTGTCCGCTTAACTTAGAATCGATTCAGTACGTTGTCCCATCTCAAAAGCAACAGAACAACCATTTTTCAAACACCTATAATCCAGGGTGGAGGAACCATCTTAATTTTTCCTAGAGCCAAAACCAATGGCAATCTTCTAATTCTAGACCTGTAGAACCCTCTGGTTTTCAAGCTCCACTAGTTCATGTACCACCACATCAGTAATTTCCACATCATCCACCTCATCATCCCCACCCACCTCAATTTCACCATCCACCACCACCACCACCACTTATGCAGCCCCAACTTTACCATGCACCAGCAGCTGAGAAAAAGCCATCGCTTGAGGAAATGTTCAAGACTATTCTGCAAAATCAAGCTGCCTCAATTAAGAACTTAGAAGTTCAGGTTGGAAAAATAGCTAGTGCTCTTAGCCAACGTCCGCAAGGGACCCTTCCTAGTAACACTGAAGCTAATCCTGTTAGGCAAAGGGAGGGTAAAGAACATGTGAAATCCATCACCCTTAGGAGCAGCAGAGAGCTAGATGAACTACAAGTTAAGTCCAGACCTGAACAACTCATAGTTGAAGAACCCATAAGTTCTAAAGAAGCAGCTCAGAAGGAGTAGGAACCAAAAGATCAGGCTGCAAAGGAAACAAAGCTAGGCGCTTCTTCATCTTTACCTTCTTCTTCTTCACAGCCTTCCTCTTCATCCGATGCTATACATGTTACCACTACACCTTCCCCAGTTAGACCACCAATACCTTTTCCTCAGAGGTTTCAAAATCAAAAACTCGATCAACAATTTGCCAAATTTCTTGAGGTTTTTAAGAAACTTCACATCAACATTCCTTTCGCAGATGCTTTAGAGCAAATGCCAAGTTATGTGAAGTTTCTAAAGGATATCCTTTCGAGGAAAAGAAGATTGGAAGATTATGAGACGATGGCCTTAACCGGGGAATGTAGTGTAATTATTCAGAGGAAATTACCCCCCAAGCTCAAGGATCTCGAAAGTTTTACCATACCTTGCACTATTGGAAATCTGTTCTTTAGTAGAGGCCTGTGTGATTTAGGAGCTAGTATTAATCTGATGCCTTGGTCAATCTACCAAAAGTTAGGAATAGGGGACGTCAGACCCACCACAGTGACCCTTCAGCTAGCTGATCAATCTATTAAATATCCGAAGGGGGTCATTGAGGACGTGCTGGTAAAGGTGGACAAATTTATTTTCCCTGCGAATTTTATTGTATTAGACATGGAGGAAGATAAGGAAGTCCTCATTATACTAGGCAGACCTATCCTAGCTGCTGGTAGAACTTTAATTGATGTACAAAATGGGGAGTTAACAATGTGAGTTCAGGATCATGAAGTAAAGTTTAATGTTTTCAAACCTTTGAAGCTCCCTGATGACTCTCAAGAGTGTTTTAAGATGGAGGTTAATGAGGATATAAGGCTTAAGCACAAGAAATCTGAAAGAATGAGGGAAGTAGATAGAGCTAAGGAGGAGTTAACTGTCAACATTCTGTCACCACTCTGGCTGATCCTCCTACTCTTCGTTCTGCTGCTGAGTGTTGTGTTCTTTAGCTGCATTTGAAGTGCCCTAATTTTTCTTTTCACTTTGTATATAGTTCTTTTTCTTTTTCGTTGTTTCTTTCTTTATTTTACAGATTTCTTTTACAACATTACCTTTTCAATCAAACTTCGATTGTTCATCATCATAATCAGAAAGGGGAGTACTCTGTTCCTGAGCTTCAATTCTTACATTATCTGCACACTAAAGACACTATGCACTTTAAGTTTGGGGGAGGGGATATCAGTTGAGCATTTTTCAAAAATTTGGGCAAAATTGAAAAAAATTCAAAATGTTTTCGAAAATATGAGCTTAAATTGTTTGATTTTGGGATGATTAGTACTTAGCATGTAGTTTTCCCATATTCCGATGATATGACCCCATGATTTAGTCTGACTTTGATTGACTTAGAAGCATGATTATAGGAAAAGCATGAAGTTGAGTTCTTGAATTTGTCTTGATTTTGATTATGATTTCCTCATTTTATGCATATGACATGTCATGAATCTGTATATTTATTTAGAGAAAGCTTATGTGGACATAGGATTGCATTTGTTCAATTGATTTTGTGCATCATATTCTAGAATTTGTTTGACCTTGTCTCGATGCGAAATATTATATCACACTTAATTAGGGAGATGATTTAGGCCATCTTTGAATCGTTTGAACCTTTCTGGCCATCCTTGTACATAGTTTATCCCTAGTCACCCATCTGAGCCAAATAAGCTTTTCTCTGTAAATACACCTATATCATTTTCCTTAACTTAATCACTCTTTTCCTATCCCTTACCCCGAAAGCATGAAAAGTCATTGGGATATATTGTGAGCTTTGTACATATGGGTATAGGTGATAGTGAATTTCAAACAAAAAAGAAAAATATGAAAATGAAAGAAAAAGAAAAAGAAAAAAGAAGAAAGAAGAAAGAAGAAAAATACAAAAATAGAATAAAATGTTTAGCAAAATAAATAAGTTTGGAGGAAATAAATTTGAGCTCGTACATTAAGATCCTAAAAGTAATGCATTTTAAGGGGTAACTAAACCTAAATCGACTTTATCATACCTTAGCTCCAACCTTACATTACAAGCTTAATGAAGTCCTATTGATCTTTGATTAAGTGTGACTACATTAGTGGAGAGATAAGTAAAAAGAAAACTTATGGGAATGATTACATGTCATTGACTTTGCATTCACTATGTTTGCATAATCTGATCCGGGTAATGTACTGTGAAGTTACTTTGACATTTTCACACACACATGAGGGATCCAATTTGGGTTAGGACTTATGATTGAATGATTCTGAATGTTGGACTTGTAATTGTGAGTCTTTGAGATCATAGTCTGGACTTTATCTTTGAGGATAATATTGGAGAAATTGTTGTGTTTAGTACTTGTCAGTCTTACAATTGTTTTGTTTTGCTTGAGGATAAGCAAAAACTCAAATTTGGGGGTGTGATAATTCTATTTTTAATAGAATTATTTGTGCTTAATTTCTTAATTAATTATTTAAATCCTCATATTAATTTATTAATTATCCCCATTATTTAATTAAAATTCTTTAATGTGCAGGTAAATTAAATCCGGATAGAACTCAGTCGTTTCAGTCGAAATTGGGTTGAAAACGGGCTAAAGGAGACTGGACCACTTCCAATTTGCAGACCGAGTCACCAGTCGTCTAGACACGCGTGATGCCAGGTGTCCATATTTTATTTGCTCCGAAACGATAAGATCGACGGACACCGTGCGAACTTTCTGGAAGATACACACCAGCCCACATCACAGAACCAATTGGACAAAAAGACAAGTGACGTGAAAATATCTACTCTGCAGCAAATAAAATGAAGATAAGTGGCCAAACAATGCCAACTCCTCTAGGATGAAAAAATTACCATTGTACCCCTAAGTGTGTGTATAAATAGAACATGATGGCAATTGAAAAAATCAAGTAGGAAGTAGGTTAAGTAGCCTAGGGTAGTTTTTAGGATAGGAATAGTGTAGAGTAATTTAGGAGTAGTTTTAGTTTGTAAAGTTTTTATTTTTCCCTTCAAGCTTTCCGATTAGCTTCTATCTACCGTTTTCTATTTTTACTGTTCATGTCAACTTTATTTGTTATATTTTATGAAAAGTTTCCTTTCATTCCAAGTTTTGTAGTAGTTTACGTATGGTGGCAGCCACCATTCTTAAGTTTTGCAAGGTTGTTTTCCCTCTATATTTGGCATTATTCAGTTTATTGAAAAAACCAAGTTTATTTTAAAATTTCAAGAGTCCATTTTTTCTATTCAAGTTCCTTTTGTTTTTGTTTTTTTTTACTGCTCATTACAACCGAGAGCTAGCCATTTCTTTAAAACTCTACATTTCTATCTCTACTGTTTTCGGTGTTAAGAGCTGGGGAGTGTGGTAGTGCAGGAGGATGACAGGTCTCGGTGCTAGTTGCTGAACTCGGTGTGAATGGTGGCTACAGCAGCAACATGAAAGCAAGGCAGCAGCAGTAGCAAGAGACTTACTCTGTTCTCCTCTGTTTCATGAGCGTTGTACTGTTCATTCTTTTTACATGCTGTCATTTTACACTAACATAGTAATCAGTAGCTGCAGGTTTCCAGTGATGAGTGATTAAGCTCGGGTGATGGTAAGCCGTAGGCCAGCAAGTGGTGGCGTGTAATAGTGCAGAACAATGTTCTTCGGTTTCAAGCAGTTTATGGATGCGTTTTCAGAGCTTGTATTTTGCTTTTGGAAAGCCTTAGTCTATATAGTTAGAATAGAGTTTTCTTTTTCTTTGCAGCATTTACTTTAATCCATTGTTAGTTCAATTTGCTTTCTTTCTTTCTTTTTGTATTGTCGGCTTGTTCATGTTCATGTTCATTGCAGGAAAGGTGGTACAGAGCAGGGCAGAGTGGAGTGGATAATGGATTGGCATTGCTTCCAGTTGCTGGACCATGCCTGGTGCACTCCACTCTGCTGCATGAATATCAGTTCTGGCCACTGCATGAAGGAGAATTTTGGGTGACTTGCTGTTGTACGTGCGGTAAGGAATGGATGCAGTACAATGTTGTTGCAGGGAATGAACAACTGGGCAGAAAGCGGCATGGTTGTAAATTGAAGCAGTTGCAGTAATACAGTGCAGGAGTTGGCAGCAAGAACAGACGCCTGGCTAATGCGGTGCGCAACTAGCTGGTATCGTGCTTGGAGGCTTGGCAGCAGCTGTTGGCAGATTGAAGAAATGCGTGATGTAGCAGTTGCAGGGCAGCACCTGGAAATGTGTACAGTGTCGTTCATATCGGGACCACTTGGTTGGATTATTTGTTTAAGGCCATGTTTGGTAAGTTTGGAAAAGTCCCAATTTAATTTTTCAAGCATTTATTTTATTTATTTTTATGGTTGTTATTATTCCTTTTGATATTATTAGTTAGCATTGGTTAAAGTAAAAGTCTTTAATTAGTTTGCATGTTAGTATATTTTCTTAGTTTGTTAATAGTTAACGTTGCACAATAGGGTTTAAGGCTTTAATTAGGTAGTATTCATATATAGCATATAGAGTAGAATTATTTCATGCATTTTTAATTTAGTCTTCATGTTAAATTTAATCCAAAAATATTTTCATGCATTATTTAGATTTTGTTTTATTGTTAGTATTTAGTTAGAGTTAGGTTTAAAAATTTCTTTAGGTTAGTAGATTTTTATTTTATTAGATTTTAGGTTAGTTTAATTTGCAATTTTTGTTAAATAGTTTAATTACATGCACATTTTATTTTAGCTTTGTTTAATTATAGTTTAATTAATTTTATTTTTTTATTTTCATATTTGCATTTTATTTTAATTGCGTTAATTAATTTTAACTATTTTAATTATCTTTTGTATGTTATTTGTTTTTAATTGCTCGGAGCTTTGTAAGTAATTTTTGCTCTGTTTTATTTCTTTAGTTTATAATTGTTACTATTTTCAGTATTTTTAATTTCAGACTTAGTAGATCACCATCATCAATTCATAATTTTCTAGGATATACTTAGGGTAAGATTAACCGGTAGTTAATTAGGCTAATCAACTTCTCTGTGGGACGATAATCCGGAACTCAAATCTCATTATTATTTGTACGACCCGTGCACTTGCGGATAATACGTCTAGTTTGTATCAGGTGGTCTGGAATGAAGAGAGATATAGCTAAGTATGTCGCTAGATGTCTCATCTATCAGCAGGTAAAGGTTGAGCATCAGAAACCAAGAGGATTATTGCAACCTCTTCCGAGAACCTGTAATGGGGCTACCAAGTACCTGTAAGAACCATGATGCTATATGGGTGATAGTAGATCGGTTAACGAAATCGGCACATTTTTTAGCCATGAGATCTACAGATACATTGAGTGCTTTGACGAACTTGTATGTACGGGAGATAGTGAGATTGCATGGAGTCCTAGTGAGTGTTTTTTTCTGATAGGGATGCCCGCTTCACTTCCCACTTTTAGGGACATTTTCAGGAAGCGATGGGGACCCAATTGAGCTTTAGCACCGCTTTTCATCCTCAAACAAATGGTCAGTCAGAGAGGACTATACAGACCCTGGAGGATATATTGAGAGCGTGTATGCTGGATTTTAGAGGCTCATGGGACGATCATTTGCCATTGATTGAGTTCGCCTATAATAACAGTCATCACTCAAATATTGGTATGGCCTCTTATGAGGCACTATACGGTCGTAGATGCCGATCACCCATTGGTTAGGAAGAAGTTGGTGACAGACTGTTGCTTGCTCCCGATTTGGTTAAACAAGCCTCCGAGGATGTTCAGATAATATGTGAGAGGCTGCGGACAGCTCAAAGTCGATAAAAGAGCTATGCTGACAGGAGACGGAGACCACTTGAGTTTGATGTGGGTGAGTCCATTTTTTTTAAAGTATCTCCTTCTAAGGGAATAATGAGGTTCGGGAAGAAAGGAAAACTAAGTCTTCGTTACATTGGTCCCTTTGAGATTTTGGATAAAGTGGGAGATAGAGCATATAGGCTAGCCTTGCCACCTGAGCTAGCGGAGGTCCATAATGTCTTCCATATTTTTATGCTTCGGAAGTACTACCTGGATCCAACACATGTAATTAGCTATGAGCCATTGGAGCTCAAGGAGGATATGTCGTATGTGGAGAAACCGATCCAAATATTGGACAGAAAAGAGAAGGTGTTGCGAAACAAGTCGATTTCATCGGTTAAAGTCCTATGGCAGCATCATACATCGAAGGAAGCCACTTGGGAGTTAGAGGAGCTGATGAAGGAGAAATATCCTCGACTTTTTGAGGAATAGACTTGGTTCAATTTGGAGGACCAAATTTTCTAAGTAAGGGAGAAATGTAATGCCCGTAACTTCACATCTATAGATGAATAGATGATATATATGGACATTGTTACCAAAATAGCTTGAGAAGCTATGATGTATGTATATGTATTGTTACATGAGGGTAAATGATAGGAGGATGTAAGGATTTTGGAGATTTAATGAAAAGATCCAAGATTCTAAGTTGTGTGTATAAGTTTCATTAACTACGAACTATGTGAAATGGATGATATTGTGTGTTAATTGTGCACGGAAGGCAAATTGAGGTATGCAACAAATGTGGATGAATATACATTGAAAAATCTACAGAAAACTACAGAAAATGAGGATGCAGAGGATGAGAGATCGATCTCATATGAAGGAGAGATCGATCACCCCTCATGAAATGCCCAGAAATTGTCGAATGGAACTAGGCGGATCAATCTCATGGGAAGACAGATCGATCTCCTTAACTCTCTGCCTGAGACAAATCGATCTCAAGCCCTCGATAGATCGATCTCCTTAAGGTTCTGTAAAAAGCAGATCAATCTCCAAGAAAGAATTTGCTTGCAAACAGATCGATCTCATCAAGGAAGAAAATCGATCTGGTAGTAGTTACGTTTGGTAAAAAGGACTACCAAACCGTGCAGAGATCGATCTCCATAAGGATCAGATCGATCTCATGCCTCTCTATCTATAAAAAAGGCACGAGATTTGGACTGAAAAACTTATATTTCTCCCACCAAACTTGCACTTGCCATTTTCTCTCAAAGACCCAAGCTTTCTCACTCTAAAAATCACTACATTCCAGCCAGAATCTGAAGAAGCTCAAGAAGGGAAAGTTGTTCCTTGAAGCAAGGAGAACAACATACCCAAAAATCACATATTGGTGCGACCAAGAGAAGGAGTTTTGGCTACCACAAGTTTGGCTAAGTAAAGGGGTAAGCTCTTCAACCTTCAAGCTTTAAATATGGGTTTCTAGATATTTGTGAGTTGGATTATATGTGAAATATGGATAGGAATGATGATTGTAGTGATGGGTGAGTAATGTTAAGAGAGATTTATAAAGAGGAAAATCCATGGAAAGGTAATGGGAAGCTTAAGAGACGATAAAATGATATTAGTGGAAGAGTGAAATGTGATTTAAGGATTGAGGAGTATGAATAGACAAGTAAAAGACAATGTGTATGTTTAGTAGAGGAAAAGGGAAAATAACTTAATGATTTACACGTGTAGATTGAAATACGTGGAATACGATTGACCCGGATTGCGAACGGAGCAAACGAGACGAAGGAAAATACGAGCACGATTCAAGGTAAGGGACTGTATGTTAGCGATAGAGATATTTGTATGTATTTTTACAGCGATTTCAGTAGTTATGACGCTAGCATTACTACGTTTAGCTATGGAACTATGAAATGATATGAAATCATGAAATGTACTATGTTATAAATGTATTATGAAAATGGGATGTGGTAAGGAAATAGCATGATATGCATGTTTTCGATGTTTTCTCAACTATGTATTGATTTTGAGATTGAGAAATGGTGATGGATAGGTTGGCTAGTTTTACATGTTTAGCATGAAACGGCATGCTACGTAAATAAACTTGTTTTGAGCTTTTTTTTTAAAAAAAAAAAAAAAGCGAAAATAGCCACCTATCGGATTTGAGATGTGGATCGGTGTTGGAGCTCTAGCTCACACTCATTTTAGTGATTTTGACTATGTTGGAGTTTCACTAGCATACGTCTACATGTTTTGATAAACCATGCTAAAGCGTGACTCGCACGTGGTTTTATAACGATAATGTGCTAGAGTTTTAGCTCGCATATGTTTCTATGTTTTGATATGTCGTGCTGGAGTTCGTCTCTTACGATGGACTTGAGAAAAGTGCTGGAGCATTGCTCGCACTAGTTTAACTGAGTTTGAGATGATACAGTGCTATAAGTAGTTGCTCGCATTGAGAAATACCGCGTTGGAGCCTTGCGATGACTATGTGTCACGCCGATTGCTCGCCTAGTATATGAGACATGGTTCAAGATGATGAGTCCATTCGAATTGGTAGATGAACTGGGTCCACAGTCGTACGTTGAACTGTGTAGTTGTCTGTTGGTATACTATGTACCGTGCTGGGTGCACGTGAGTACAAGTATTGCGTAGATGACACATGGCGTACCTTGTACCGTGAGTATATGTGATATGAGGAGATGAGGTTGATTGAGATGAGCCGGAGGGTAGGACTGACCCATCCCCCTTCAGGCAAAGTGATGCCCTATGCACACCTGATCAGTGAGGCATGGAATCATTGACTATGACCATATGTCGTGGATATTAGATTGCAGATAATTCCATGCCCATCTCAGAGATAAAAGAAATTGAGAAACTTAGAAAAGAAATGATTTGAGAAAAGCAAAGAGGTTTTATGATTTGATAAATCTCTTGATTCGAATGCTTGTACTGTGATAGCACTGTTTATGACATGTTTTCAAATGAGAATACCGTATACTTGTTTTCATGAAAATGCTTATGTGAGAAGAAATGTTTAAATGAATTTTCTAGTAATATTTTCATTTACATTGAAATATGGTTTTGTTTATGCATGCATGAGCTATGTAGATAGTACAATATCTACATGTTAGCATCATTTTCCTTACTGAGCTGTGGTTTGCTCATCCCACTACTTTTTTCTCTCCAGATACTGAGAAGTAGGACAATGCTGTGGTCTCTAGATTCTTTTTAGGTTGGACAGCTCCCACCAGTTGTAAAGGTATAAGATTTGTATACACACGAGCATTTTGTATCTATTATAATGTATCGCACAGTTATAAATCGAACTTGTAAACAGTTGTATGGGGATGTTATGTAAAGACATTATTATACAATTGATTTTGTATATCTACACACACACACCTGGGAGTGTGAATTAAAGTTTTAAAATTTTTCGCTATAAATTTATGGAAATTTAGTAATTACATCGACTCACAGCCCAACCGATAGTAGTATATGTATGGATGAAGGACACCCGGAAGTGGGGTGTGACAATATAAAATATTATTGATTAATAAATATGATTATATATATTTAATATAAAAATTTGCATACAAATTTTAACAAATCATATTAAATTTTAAAAGGATTAAAACAATAAAAAACAAATAAATAAAAAATTTAAAATACAAAAAATAAGTAAAATATTATTTGGGTTGGCCGCGTCAAGTTCAGACTTTGTATTACAAAATAAAAACAGATCTAAAACAAAAGTTATACTCAAATTTTCAAATCAGGCCGAACTTGAACTTATATACATGTTATTATTATATAGTTCGGATCCGACCGAACCTAGCTTGAGCCCACCCATAATCAAATCTAATTTACTTCAAGATCTAACTATTTATAGATAAAAATACAGAATCTAATAAAGTCTTAAAATCATTCCCTTGATCAACTCCCAATCAAACAAGGATTTTCCAACTTGAATATTCTAAAACCAAAGAGCCATTTCACCAGTAGCCAGATTCGTCAACAACACCAATTTTGTTCAAAGACAAAGCAAATATTCTAGGATAGTGTAACTTAAGGATAAAGCTATTATTTGGCCACGTATGGTCCCAAAATTTTACTCCAGAGTCGTTATCCAGAGACGATCCAAAACCGTGCTTGACAAATTCATAGTGCACATCAGCAGGGACGGATTTAGGCTGGGGGCTGCCCCCACTCAAATCCTTAAATATATTTTTATTTATTAGTTACATACTAAAAAATATATTGATGTTTATGTTTTGCCCCAACTAAAATTTCAAAAATTTAAGTAAAATTATTAAAAATAAACCCAAAATTTTATTTCTTTTTCTCCCACTAAATTATAAAGGGAATATTTAAAAGTATATAGAAGTATTAACAAAACAAAACAAAAAAAAAAAGAGGGTACTTGAGTAAAGTAATGATTTACAATGTAAATATAGAATTTTGTTAGTAGTTAATATAATAATTCTCTTTACATTAGTCAAGATTGGCTTCAAAAATAAATTCAAAAAAGTTAAGAAGACTCTTGAAAGAAAGAAATTACAATGAAAAATAAAAGAATTACTCGTTAGGAATCAAACTTAAAAAGAAAAAAAAAAAAAAAGGCCTTATAGAAAGGAAATGTTAATCAATTTAGTGTAAATACTGAATTAAAATTTTCTACAAGGAAAACTAAATATGCATTTTTTGCAATATTTTTCTTGTCTTAATTTGATTTAGTAAACTTTGAATTTTTGTTTAAATACTTGATTTAGATTAATTTTGATAGAATGATAAAACATTCAATATTTTATGAAATTATGGAATTTTTTTTATTCTTTGAAGTTATGTGACAAATTTATTACTTTGTAAATGAATTTATTTAAAATTATCACATTCTAGAAGTGAATTTAATAACTCTTCGAACATTGGATAAAAACTTAAAAAAAAAACAATTATATATGGAAAAATGTCAAAGAAAATTTCTTGAAAATAGTTCTTTATATATATATATATATATATATATATATATATATATATATATATATATATATATATATAAAATGACCTTTTATACTTTTGTTTTCAATTTCTATGTTAATATTTTATTATTTTATATTCCTAACAATATTTGAAACTATGTGTTAATAAAATCAATTTCAAGTTTATAATAATTTTAAATAAAATAATCTAAATAAATATTACTTAATAATATGCTTCCAATGACTATAAAACCTGGATCCGACCCTGCACATCAGAGCCTTTCAAGGATCCAACCACACCTAGCCGAACAGGGGACATGCAGCTCAAATTGCTAACTCAATTTCTGAACTAAATCCACCAATAAAGTGGATTTTGTTGTTGAAAGAATTTCCACCCCATAAGAAACTACGTTAGATTTTTCTTCAAATTCAGTGATCAGAGCTGCAGACATTTGAAAAAGAGACATATAATAAAGAGGACTATTGCAAAGAGTAGCTTCGTTGAGTGTAACTCCACTACTCACTGAGATTGCCAATTACCAAACAAGGATCTTTAAAAAGAGAAAAATATTAATAATCAAAATTAAGCATCTACAATCTAGAAATATCATATTATCAATACTACCAATCACACTGCTTGACAGTGTTGGTAGGATATAAAGTAGCCATTAGAAAGCAACTTAGATACTAGAACATTAACCCAAAAAAAGCCTCAGATGTATGGCCATTCTCCTTGTATGACTACAACATCCATTTTTACATAGTAGAAACATGATTTCTACCTTCACACATCTCAATTCATACGTTCCAAAATAAAATAAAATAAAAATAGAAAAAAAATTCAGTATACAAGACTTTCATATTGGGATTTGGAAAAAGACTTTTGCTCATATTCCTTTTGCATTAACAAAAAAACTGTTTCCATTTGAACCCGTGACCTTCAAGTTACAAAGATACAATTTTTATCATTAAATTAAGATTCTTCTGTTCATATGTTCCAAAATATGGTCCTAAAAGGTTCACTAGACTAAAAGAAGCTTGAGTGTTAAATGTTCTCTATCAAATATTTCATTGATGAGAACCCACATTTAAGTTTCCTGTATGTGGTTTACAGCCTTTCTTTTTCTATTTTCTTCTTTGTCTTTGATTTTCTTTTGTATGCCCTCTAAAACAATGCAACTTCTTGTTGAGCCAACTTGATGCTTAAAATATGTCAAAAAAATAAACATATATGAAATAGAGCATAATAAAGTAAGTTAACACGTCGAGTAGGGAATTGGGAAAGCCTCGACAGAGGGGAAGCAAAGTAGGGAAACATTTTTCTTTTTTTACAGAGTTCCTTAGAGCAGTGGTAGAAGAAAGTAATTTACATGAATAGTAGGTTTATCAAATCCTGGAAGGGATCATTGGGATGTTATTCTGCAGGTATGCACAGGCAGCTGCAAGTCCACTTCCAAGCTTAACGGGATATCCGACATCTTTGAGTATCATCTCCACACCAGCTAGACAACCCAAAAGTTGCAACTGGAAATAGATTAAAGAAAACAGCTGTAGCAAATGCTTCTAACGAAGTGTTTATTTAACAGTAACCTGCCTATCCCTCAGTTTTAAACCCTTGATCAACTCAAAACCTATTACATTTTGTGATCTCAAGCTGCATATACAGCATTCCTGTTATACACCTGGGATCATTGTATCCCTAGACGAATTTTTCCACTGCACAATTGCCAACAGCTAAGGGTCCTAGGAAACATATGCAGTTTTTCAATGTAAACTATGGAATGGAACACTCATCTTAGGGTGCTATAGTTCAAACTTCTATTCTATTCCTAAATTGGTTTTACAGAATACAACATTGAAGCATGGCTCTAAGTAAATGAAATATTTATTCCATACATTACAAGAAACAGAAAAGGAAATTACCTCATTTAGATTTCCAAGATGTCCTATTCTGAATACTTTTCCAGCCACTTTGTTAAGGCCGAGACCTAAGCTCAAATTGTATCTCTTCCATGCCATTCTAACAATTTCTGTACTATCAATATATGGGGGAACAAGGACAGCAGTCACAGTGTCACTGTACCATTCCTCCTTTTGTGCGCAGTTCTTCAAGCCCCAAGTCTCCACAGCAAGCCTGTTTCAAGATCATGCAACCAACCAAATCAACCACTCCAATATTCCCAAAAGAGAAAAGTAAAAGTGATATAGATGACCCCAAACAAGAACATCGTTTTACTGTCCTAGGTTTCATTAGCAAAATCCATAAGTTAATAGATATAGTGCGCCACAGGTTAAAAAAAAGTCAGACTTGTCTTCGACTTGGTGAAATTCAGACAGAGAAAAAAGAACAAGCATTGTTCACCTTGTTGCTGTGCCCAAACGGCTATGCCTTGCAATAACATTGTCAAGTCCTTCCTCAAAAATAAGATCCAGAGCTGTTCTGAGCCCATACAATAGTTGGATTGAAGGGGTGTATGGCCAAAACGTTCCCAATTTGTAGAACTTCAGGTAGTCATTCCAGTCAAAGAAAACTCTAACAGATTTTGCACTTTTGGATGCCTCTAGAGCTTTGGGGCTTGCACAAACAATTCCAATTCCCGTGGGAAGAGAAAGTGCCTTCTGAGAGCCAGTTAATGCCACATCGACTCCCCATTCATCCATACGGAAATCAAGGGCACAAATTGAGGAAACTCCATCAACAAGAAGTAGTGCTGGGTGCCTATAGTGATCTGAGAGGAAACATAAAGCATGAGAACCATGCTTGAAAGTTAAAATGATTACTATAATAGACAGCAAAAAGGAATGCATTGGAAACATTTACAGGAAAGAGGTAGGTGAAATAACCTTAATGCTGAAACGTTTCTTAGTAAAACAGGACAAAAGTTGAATACAAATAATTTGGATCCAAATTTTATATGCCAAGGACTACATAAGCATTTGGCAACAACTTTTTTCATTCATTTGAACATTGTAGTGGCGTTCACTAGGACAAAGACAATAGTTCCAACTCTTTAACTTAACACACTGAACATTTTCAATTAACATGATAAATTGAATGCAAACCTAGTTAGATGGTAATTTTCAAGTATAAGTCCACTGTTGAAAGAACATAATGTACACTTACCAAGTAGTTTTCTCACTGTAGCCAGGTTGTTGGTGACTCCAGTTGCAGTCTCATTGTGAACAATGCAAATAGCCTTAATTGTGTGCGTCTGATCAGCAGCAAGTTTTTCCGCCAGAATGTCAAGGTTAGCACCTTGACCCCAGTCACTTTCAACCACATCAACATTGAAGTTGAGGCGTTGCTGCTGATCAATCCACAGCAGACTGAATTGTCCAATAAGGAAAGATACAATTCGATCTCCAGGGGACAGGGTATTAGTAAGTGCACTCTCCCATGCACCCGTTCCTGAATACATACAGTAAAATTAACTTCAAAAAGTAACCGAAGCGGTATACTGCCAAAAACATACTAATTCATGTGCAATTGATAATGCCAATTCCTGAAGCCTAAAGGGATTTCCACACATCTTCGACAAATAACTCATTTCATATGATTCAAGGAACATATGTTGTAGTTCTCGAGTTGCTATTCTTAAGTAATATAGCCTGAGTCGGATAACTAACAACTTGTTAGCGTGGTTGAAACCATGAATACCTGTAGTTGGGATCAAAAAAGGAGTTCCAGTAGTCGTCTTGAAAATCTTCTTGACATCCTCAAGAAGAGTTTTTGTCATTGCAGGAATGGCAGGGGAACGGTAATCCTCATTGTTCCTGTTCATGGCCCGAATAACAGGTTCCGGGATGTTAACCGGCCCTGGAACAAAGAGATGGTTCCTTCCTGGTCCATACACATAGTCCATCTTTCTCCCTCCAAGAAATGTCACAGATAAATTTCCACTTCTCTGATTGAAAAAAAAAAAGGACAAAAAATAAATCAACTCTACTCTCATCAAATCATACAAATTAGTTCATTGGATACTAAAATCACTCTCATCTTTATTTGATAACGTGTAGTTCTCACTAAAAATAAGTTGTTGATAACTCGACATGAAACCAAATAAAATCACAGCAATTACTGTCTAAGAAAGAAAAACGCTAGTATAGAGGGGAACCAAATGGACAAGGAGCAAAAGCAGAGATAACCAACAATTAAATATTAAGGCTATAATTCACAAGATATAATAGAATCAAAACTCTGAAATTCTAAAGACTTTCACACAAGGTAATTAATTACTCGATAGTTTTAACAACAAGCTTTTAAGTGTGTGTATATAAACACAAGATTATAAAAGTTTTGCTCGAAAGAACAGAGTTTGATACTAAAGAGGAAGAAGAAAATCCGTCATGGACTTATTATTTCCCTTTCAATCAAATAGGCATGGGAAGGAAAAGTTTCATTACAATGACATAGTAGTATTTGAGTGGTTTAAACAACCGTCATCATTTCTTCTTCTTGTTTAGTTTTCCATCTTTTGCATATTTCCCATAACATTCTCAATTTCTAATTATAGAAATACCAACCCTTATGAGATTAATCATTATAAAGATAAACCCTTACGAAAGGAAGGAAAAAAAACACCGAGAAACAATCATCCAAAACTGTAAAGTCCAAAAACATATGTGCGTAAAGTGACGTACCTCTAAACAGGGTGTTCCTACGAAATGGGATGGGGTCTGTTTTGGCAGAGAGAAGAGAAGGATTGCAGGAGGCAGCTGCCAAAGAGGAGTTTGAGTTTTATAAGAGCGCGGGAGAACCAATCAACAAGAATGTGGGTCCCAACCAAGTGTCTCAAACGTGGCAGATAAGAGAGAAAGCTTTTGGAATATATCCTCCTCTTCTCTTGCATTGGGTTTTCTGTTTCACTCGCTCAAATGTTCATTTATTTGTTTCTTGCATCTATGGTCCTGTATTTTTGGGGAATTTCCTTTGAATCCCTTGGATTAGTGCTTAATATCAATTCTAAAACCTAGCAATTTATGTATAAAATCTATGTTCATGTCATGTAAATTTTGAAAATTTTGTGTCGACGCGTTAAATATAAAACAATTTTTTAAATCTGTCATATTAATATATAATTTTAATTAATTTTTAACATGTATTATTTTCGTATCGTATCATTATGTTGTATTTAACATTATCAAGTTTTCTCTCGACCAAGCCAACTGTCTCGTCAATTAGAAGGAGCTTTCATTTTTAGTATGTCAGTTAACCCAAGCATAAAAAATGTTACCACATATATAGGTAATAGTCCTTTTGCAAATTTTCCTTGCTTGATGTTTTAGAATAAAGTTTTGTAAATTTTATCCAATTTTATATCTGATTAGCTTATTTATTTCTTTGATTACATTATCAATCCTATATATTAAAAAAAAAAAAAAAATTGAACATCAGTACGCTTCTTCCCTTTAATTTGCCTTTTGTTTCAACCAAATAACACTCTGTAAATGACCAACATAGGTTTATACTAAACTTGCAAGGGCATAAATGAAATGAAATTGATGAAAAAGGAGGAAAATGTAAAATGGTAAGAGTAGTTTTAAGAAACATTGGAAAATGAAAACCTGAAACTGATAGTACCAGAATATATTAGTCGTAATGTAATTTAGATAAAAAATATGAAACAGAAATTTGGAGGCGGGAATAGTATAGGATTATGAGGTTCAGAAAGCAATGTCCAAAGATAAAGTGATAAAAGTGTTGTCAACCACACTCTTCACTGTTGAAAGCAACACCACACGCCCCTTCCTCTCATCATGCTTCCATTCTTAATTTTGTGCTTTCATCCTCCATTCTGAGGCCACCTCCCAAACTCGTCAGCTACATATCTATTCTCGTTTTTTCCGATTTGTCCTACAATTCTAACCATAGAAGAGTGTTTGTGAAGATATCAAAAAGAAAAAAATACTAGACCTTACAAAACAGAATGGAGAAAGAAAACACCATACCAAAAATAAATAAATAAATAAAATTTACAAAAATTTGAGTACCAACAGCTTGTTTGACTTGTTACAAAAGAGAAAGAACAGATACCCATGGCTGACTTCTTCAAGCCTTGCCTCTCTCAAGCAGCCCAAGAAACTTGCACTTACATTTCCAACTTTCCCCAGCTCAGAACCAGAAACCAGTTCTTGAGATTAGAACATTTTCACCATCAACATCATCAAAGCTGTTCATCAAAAACACTGGATTCAGCAAGCATCCACCCTAACTAGGGAGCCCATTTTGCTATCAAACAAAAATAAATGAAATGTTGAATATTAAATTAATATACACATATATAACTTGGAACTTGTTCAGTCCCTAACACTAAAACTTGGTAGAAATACCAAGTCTAATTCATGTTCCTATTTTCAGATTTCCCTGAGCTGAAGCTACCCTCACTTCTAGCAAAATCAAGGCCTCAACCCTAATCAAAAGCAAATTTATGCCAGTATTATTGCTAACAAAATTTGCACATTGTCAAATCAAAAATTCAAAACTAATAATGTACACTTCTTTTTGAAATTGAATTGAGAATTTTTTTTTTTTTTGGCTATGCTTGTGTTATATACGTAAACAAATTACTGGACTCACTTCCAAAAATAAGAAGGTAAAAGAAAAAATTGTCAGAAGGCCCCTGCAAGCCCAGCTCATGTTAGTCAACCTTTGCCTTTCTTCCTCAACTATCTTTTAACATGGATACAACTCCCATCTGATGGATAACTTCGTTGATCCAGCCATAAACAATCAGATTCAGCTAGAAACTTTTTACTTCTTATTCCCATGGTGCAAAAAGAATCCCAGAGAATAGTCAATGACTGAAGCAGAAAATGCCACAAAATCAGAGCCAATAAAGCATAACCCTTATTTCCAATATCATCTACCACATCACTAAAAGCTCACTTGATGCTTGAGGGAAAACCTTGCCTTGGCGGAAATCCAAGTTGGCGCATCCGATATGGTACCTCATTATTAACAAAACGTTTATCTGATGGTCCAGCACCAAGAATCCCCAAGGAGTTTGGATCTATTACATGGGTACCATTGTTCATAGGTCTTTGAGTCGGAGGCTGAAGTTGGGGATGAATATCAGCTTCAGCTCTCCGCCGTCGTTTCCAAGCTTCAAACTTTGCGGCATCAATGCCTCTCTGAATTGGTTGTGATGTTTGATAGGCCATCATATTCTTGTAGCCTCTTTGCTTCTCAGCAGAACGTGAGAAAGGAGGTAGGTAATTAGGATCACCATCTCTAAGAACATGACCAGGCACAGAGCCAATGATATGGGAGGCTCGAACCCCTCCCTCATCCTGCTCCTGCTTAAGCTTATAATAAATCTGATGCAGCCTCTCACCAGAAAGATTTGAGAATGTAGAGACATAATTCCATAAACGCATAGTCATCCCTGCAATGAAAATTGAGATTTAAGGAAATTATCAAACATCCAGACTCTTTAAACTTCTGAAATGCGAATGTGCACATGAGATAGACCAAATGTATAGATAAAAAGATATTTAAACTAATAAACCAAAAATTAATTGAACAGCAAGAAGAACCACATACTATCTTGTCTATAGAGCTCATCTTCATGTTCCAAGACAATTCCATCTATCCTCCTTCCGAGAAGCTGCAAATAATTCCGAATTTTTGAAAGGACCTGGAAGAAAATAGAATAACTTTGAACACAACTCCAACTCAGAAAATAACAACAAATACCAAAAGAAATAAAAAACAAAAAACGAGGGGGCACAGAAATAGCTAAACCTTATCCTTGGGAAGATCTGCGCTGGTAGTCTGCAATCTTTGGAGACGACGGAGGGTTTTTATTTCATCAATCATAACATCTTCACACCACTCCATCCACTTAACTTCCTTAAACTGCTCATATACTTCCTCATTGTCTGACATTTCACCCTCCTCTTTAACTAAAGCTTCAACTTTCTTAGGCCTCTGAGGTCTGTCCCTAGTCATTTTAAAATTGACCTTAGGAGAACCCAGTTTTCCTTTGTTGTCTCTGCCACAAGATATTGTTATGTTTAGAGGACTCTGTTTTTCCTTCTTTGAGGCCTTACGACCTTTGATACCAGCATTCTTACCAGAAACTGCTGCAACTTCCTGTGGAGAAAGTCCCAGTCAGTTTAATTTACGGTTGATGAGGGCAAATATGAAACCTTGCCCCTGCAGGAAGCTTGAAGCCTAGCAAACAAGTATGCAATAAACACACTGATTTATATGCAACTAAACCATCAGAGAAATTTTGACCAGAAGCTTTAGATACTTTAACAACAAAATTTCAAAACTTTCCAATCATTTAATTCACTAATAAGAAAAAAAAAACACTTATGATGTCAAAGAAGAAAAACAGTCTGTCAATTCTCTTAAGAAAACAAAAAACAGAGTTTCAATACAAGTAAATATAGCAAGAATTTTCCAGCAGAATAAAAACTGTAACAAAAGCCCACTAGATTTACAATTTAATCAAAAAAACTTAAAATATTTTTTTCTTTTCTGCAAGAAATAAGATGAATTCATTTTTTTATTAAAAAATAAGAATTACTTTCGTATTATATCAACATTGCAAGTATGAGCAATACCATTTCCAAGAGCGCATTAGCACGCTCCTTCAAATTAGGGGCACGTGGCAGAAAGGTCTCATGGTGTTGAAGTTCTGCAGGAGCAATCTTCTTTGTGAGACCAAGCCTTTCATCTAACCTTATCTTTTCCCAATTTCCAAATCCATGGAAGTTTATTCCCAGAAGCAATCTTGCATCATCAACTAAAGACAATAACAGGATAAATATGATGAGTCCATAGCAATCTTCATTTACTTGTATTCCTAGAACAGAGAACAACATAAATGGGATATACATACTCTGATTCCACCCACACCCTTTAGACCAATTAGAGGGTTTAAGGTACATCAACACACGAAACTGTTTTATGGGATCCTCATATCGATTAATTCGCTTTGCTAAGAGCTGAAGTTCTTGGACACGATCGAACAGATCATTCGCCTTGACCGGGATGCCAAAGAAGTCTAATAATGGTCCCTGAAGGAAATACCGAATACAATACCAGAATCATGAAAGGCTCTAGAGTTATAATGGATAAAGGACACCAATGTAGAATTGGAAAATAAAATATACAATAATAACTCATTGAACGAACCTTAGGTTTTGCATTTCCTAGTTCAACTGCTTCTCTGCATCCTTCAACTAAAGCTTTGTAAAGCTCAATCTGTGCATCAAGCGGAGACGCTTCAACAGCACCACCAACTTCCGCTGCTATCAACGTGATTTGGCTCTCATTCCCAAATTTCATAACCTAATTTTTGGAGCAATAAAGAAATTGCCAAAACAAAGAAAATTGGTCAAAGGTACCTACAACAGTTGAAGATGCTATAATTAAAGAGACCATAGAGAAGACAAGATGAAGGACAGAATAGATGCCATTTCTAATTGGAAGGAATGGGCTGATGAAGCAAGAACGTGTACAAGATGCTCAAGAGGAAATTTAAGTGATAAAAAGGACATTAGTCCCTTATAAATTACATTTCAATGTTAATGTTTTAAGAAACATACTTCCTTTGTTCATAAATTAACTTTAAAACTGAAAATATTTGACAAAAGCCAGGAGTCTATTAAATAGATTGTTGCTACTGCTATTAAGTAGCTGGAGATATAATCTTTGATTCACAATGAAAACTTGAATTGCTGATTAGAATCTTTTTTTTTTTTTTTTTAAAAAGAACAATTAATAGTTTCCCACAAATTCAGTATAGGCTAGTTTGAGTTTGAATACTTATCCTTGTAAATTGTTAGGTAATTAATCTAATCCTAATTTATTTAAATTTCTTAGCAAACCTAGGACCTATCTAAAAGCCTCTAATAGGCCCACAGCACAAATAGGCCCACAGCACAGCTACGCAAAAGTGAACAAGATATTGTTGAGCTATCCAGCACTGACCTAACCAGCCAAAGTCATCAGAAACCAGAATTTAGAGAGGAACAACGATTGACAGAAATATTACAAACATAGAAGAGACAAACAGTTTCCAGGATTAGAATAAGACAGACATGGATTAATATGAAGGATAAAATTTAAATGAGTAGTTTCCGTTAAGTTGCAAGAATCTTTAAGAAAAATCTAGGCTAAGACCTAGGCAAGATGTACCAGCAGTTCTAAAATAATTTTTTTTTTTTTAAAAGAAAAAGGAGGGGGGACAGAGAGAGGGGGGGGAGGGGGGGGGGTGTGACCTAGTGCACAAGATTCCCATATAGTGGGGTCTGAAGAGGGTCATGTGTACGCAACCTTGCCTTTGCATTAACAAAGAGGTTGTTTCCGTTTAAACCCATGATCTCTAGATCACAAAAGAACAATTTTTACCGTTGCATCAAAGTTCCCCTCTACCAGCTGTTCTAAATAAACGCAAATTCCAAACCACAGAAAACCATACCAGATATGGCTTAGTAAACTGTCGTGCAATTGCATAGTAGCACTCATGCATGATATTGCTGAAAATAAAGGAAAGAAGGTTTAGCGTGAAAATTGATAAATGATTATAGTTCATTGGTAGAAAGCAGTTAGAAACTGCCAAGGGTGCTCACTGCAGAATTAAATTAAGATGCACTCAGGAAATCGACTCCCACTTTTGAAAATGGTAAGTTGTCTTCCAGAATTTAATGTCCTCCTCATAAAAATAATTTCCATCTAGCTGCACAATACCAGCAAAAGACCCAGAAAATATGCTGCCATAAGTAATTCATAGGTCTTTGCTTTACGTCTTCTGCAGGCCTAAGTGGCCAATAGACCTAAAGAACACGAAAAAATCAAACAAAAGATGGAAAAGAGGCCAGACCATGATTGCTATAGAGGAATGGCTGTACATAACGACAGAAGGTCTCAATGTTTAAGAATGTCTTAATAACCCATAACTAAGAAAAAGTTAAACCTATGCTTTGATTAACTGATACATTACATTACTACAGACTGCTTTTAAGAAAACATGGATATGGGTGGCATATCTAAGAATTTGTAAAGAATCTAACTCCAAGTCAACTGTTTTAATTGATTTGTTATTTTAGGAAATCCGTAAATATTTGTATCCCTAGAATTAAGTTTAGAAAATCACTCAATTATAGATTCTAGAATAATATCTAGGATTATGGGTGATATACTTTCCTATTTGGTTACAGTCCTTTGTATATAAATAGGACACCCATGTACAATTTTATTTAAGCCTTTCAATACAATAATTTGACGTTTTACATGGTATTAAGAGTTTTAGGTTAGAAACCTAGAAATTTTTTCTGTCAGGCTTCATCGCTAAATTTCTCAACTAAGGCCTTTATTGCCTATTGAACCCATTAGTGGCCTTCATAGTCATTCTTCTCTATAATCCATTTTTTGTCCATAACCAAATATGTCTACCGCTACAACCGAGGTCAGTTCCCACAACACAGAGGAAACGCTGGCTATTCAAGGGGTTGCACCACCAAGAGTGCTATAGCAAATCAATGCTGTCTATCGATTGAATGGGAAAAATTATTTTAAATAGTCTCAACTGGTTAGGACTATTCTGAAGGGGAAAGGAAGGATTAGCCACATCTTGGGAACATGACCGAAAGAGGGGGGCCCGATCTATACAGCATGAGACGAGGAAGGTTCCATGATAGTGGCGTGGCTTTGGAACTCTATGGAACTCTATGGCACCCGAAATCAGCGATACTTGTATGTTCTTACCGATGGCAAATGTTTTGGAGTCTATTCGACAGACCTAATCGAAAGTTAAAGATGCGGCTCAAATATACAACTTGAAGATCAAAATGACTTCGACCAAACAAGGGAGTAGGATGGTAACAGAGTATGCAAATCTTCTGAAAGGATTGTGGCAGGTGATGGATCACTACCGAGTTATAAAGAAGAAAAATAGTGATGATGCAACAACGTTGAAGGCTTTTATAGAGAAAGATCGGACCTACGACCTTTTAGCAGATCTCAACGTGGAATATGATCAGGTGTGAGTCCAAATCTAAGGCAAAGATGATTTACCACCACTAAATGAGGTTGTTTCAATTATATTAGCTGAAGAAAGTAGGCGGGTGTGATGCTTAAGCCTAAACCAATTAAAGCTTTAGCAATGATGGCTAATGGAAGAGACCATGGACCAAAAAATGAGCAATCAACAGGAGAAAATAAAACAGTCTCCAAACCTATAGCTGGTGATATTCATGATAATATGCTGTGCACCTACTGCAAGAAACCGAGACATACTCGAGAGAGGAGTTGGAGGTTGAATGGAAAACCACCAAGCAAGGAATGGGGAAACAAAGGTGGAAAACAACAAAAAGGCCAAGAGCAGGCCAATTTTGCAGCACCCCAAGGAGAGGAATAGATTAATGAACCGAAGGAGTTCAACAAAGAAGAGATTGAGAAGCTGAGAAATCTCCTAAGTACCCTCGAAAAACTTTTAGGTACCTATTCATTGATGCATTCAGGTAAATTTCCAATCTCCCATGCTTTAAATGCCTCAGATAGATCCTTTAAACATTCGTGGATTGTTGATTCAGAAACCACTGATCATATGACTCATTCCTCTCAAAACTTCAATTCATATTCATCCGTTCTAGCAATAGGAAAATCGTCACTATCGATGGCTCCTTGACCGCAGTAGCTGGGGTAGGAGAAATAAAAATCAATCTAAACCTTACTTTGAAAAATGTCTTACATGTTCCCAAATTGTCCACCAATCTTAAATCAATATCCAAGCTTTCTCATGATATGAATTGCAAAGTAACCTTTTGTTCATCTTATTGTCTATTTCAGGACCAAGGCTCGAGAATGATGATTGGACGTGCTAAGGAAAAGGATGGATTATACTATCTTGAGGAATCTAAGAAACCAAAGGTCGGTAAGTGGCACTAGCTCCTAACCCACCTTTCCGGACAATTCCTCACCAAAAAAGACACAATTTGGCTTCACCATGATAGGCTCGGACATCCTTCTTTTTCAACCCTTGAGATTATGTTCCCTTTGTTCAAAGGTTTAGTCAATAAGCAATTTCATTGTGATGTTTGTGAACTTGCAAAGCACAGACGTGCTACTTTGTCCACCAATAACAAAAGAACTTTTTTTCCTTTTGAGTTGATTTATAGTGATATATGGGGTCCATCCACAATTCCAAATATTTCTAGGGCATGTTGGTTTTCATTTATTAATGATTGTACAATGGTTACCAGGATATTTCTGCTTAAATCAAAATCTTATGTGAGTGATATCCTCTCGAACTTCTTTTCCATGATAAAAAACCAATTTGGGATCCAAATCAAAAGGTGTAGGTCAGATAACGCAAAAGATTATTTCAACCAAACACTTTCCCCATATTTTCAACAAGAAGGGATTATTCATGAGTCATCCTGCGTCTCTACTCCACAACAAAATGGAGTTGTAGAAGGGAAATATTGGCATCTCCTAAACACTACCCGAGCACTATTATTTCAAAAAAATGTGCCAAAATATTTTTTGGGGAAGCAATTCTTACAGCCACACATGTCATAAACATGTCACCATCTCGAGTGTTAAACTTCAAGAGTCCCATGGAGGCTTTGTCTCACTTTTATCTAGGTCTCAGTACAATAAATCATCTTGTTCCTAGAGTATTTAGAGGTGTCTCATTTGTTCATATCCACAGCCAAAATAGAGGAAAGTTGGACCCTAAAGCTACCAAGTGTGTCTTTGTGGGATACTATTCAACACAAAAAAGGTACAAGTGCTATCACCCACCTACTAAGAAAATCCTTATATCCGCAGATGTTACTTTTGTTGAAACAAAACCATATTTCACTCAACCTTATCTTCAGGGGGAGACAACATTTGTGGAAACTAAGGATCGAGACTTCTTTCTCCTTGACTTGCCACCTTCATCTTCTAAATTTCAACTCAAGACCTAGACCTCCCCTAAAGTTACAATTGAGCAACTTGAGCCTCCTCCTTCACAAACCCAAAATGAGCCCTCCTTACAACTTGGTTCACAAGCAGATAGGGGAAAGGCCACTACTGACAATTGATTCTCACAGGTTTACTCCAAAAGGAAAAATTCAACTCCCAAACCAAGGTCGGACCAATCATCAAAACCAAATCCTGGAAATGAGGTAATATCTTCTAGCTCTCCTCCTCAAATTGATTCCTTATCTGACATAGATTTGCCAATAGCACTTAGGAAAGGAACTAGAGAGTGCACAAAACATCCATTATATCCAATATCCTACTTTGTGTCCTTTAAAAAATGCTCTCCATCTCACAGAAGTTTCCTTACAAACATAAACACAATATCCATTCCCAAAACATTATCAGAGGCTTTAAATTGTGAAAATTGGAAGAATGCTATGAATGTTGAAATGGAAGCCTCGGAGAAGAACAATACTTGGGAGATTGTGGATCTACCGAGAGGAAAGAAACCGGTGGGATGTAAGTGGGTTTTTACATTCAAGTATAGAGCAGATGGAACGCTTGAGAGGCACAAAGCTAGGCTAGTGGGTAAATGATACACACAAACATATGAAATAGATTACCAAGAAACCTTTGCCCCAATTGCCAAGATGAACACGATGATAATTCTTGTCTCTAGCAGTTAACTTAGATTGGCCTTTACAACAGTTTGATGTAAAAAATTGCATTCTTGTAGGAGATCTTGAAGAGGAAATCTACATGGAAATACCCCCTGGATTCAACAGAAACGTGGCTGCGAACAAGGTTTGCAAGCTCAAAAAGGCACTATATGGCCTAAAACAGTCACCAAGAGCTTGGTTTGGGAGATTTTCTAACGTAATGCATTCAATGGTGCACAAGTAGAGCCAAGGGGATCCCACCTTATTGATAAAACACTCAGGTTCAGAGGGCGTTATTGCTCTCATTATTTGCGTTGATGACATCATATTGACAGGAAACAATGAGAAGAAAAGGCAGAACTTGGGAAGGTGTTTGGCAGAGGAGTTTGAGATTAAGGAACTAGGAAACTTGAAATATTTCCTGGGCATTGAAGTGGCAAGGTCAAGACAAGGGATCTTTATATCCCAACATAAGTGTGTCATCAATCTCTTCAAAGACACAGGAAACTTGGCTAGCAAACCAAGCAACACCCTGATTGATCCTAATCATAAACTTGGGAAGCAGAGGGAGACAGTTGCACAGACAAAGAATCATATCAGAAACTGGTTGGCAGACTAATCTACCTATCCCACACACAGCCTGATATCGCATATGCAGTTAGCTTAGTCAGCCAATTTATGCACAACCCCAAGGAACACCATTTGCATGCAGTTCACAAAATATTGCACTATCTCAAGGGAACTCCGGGAAAAGGGATTTTATTCAAAAAAGGTGATAAGATCACTCTGGAGGCCTACACCAACGCAAACTACGCAAGCTCAGTGATTGATAGAGGATCCACCATGGGATACTGCAACTTTTTGGGAGGAAAGTTAGTTGCTTTGAGGAGTAAAAAGCAGAATGTCGTGGCAAGATCAAGTGTAGAGTCAGAATTTCGGGTAATGGCGCAAGGTGTATGTGAACTACTATGGTTGAAGATCATTTTGAAAGATCTAAGACTCAAGTGGGATGGCCCTATGAAGCTCTACAGTGACAACAAGTCAGCAATTAGCATTGCACACAATCCTATGCAGCATGACTGAACAAAACATATTGAAGTTGACCAACACTTCATCAAGGAGAAACTTGACAATGGTCTCATTTGCACACCCTATGTACCGAGCGAATCACAACTAGCAGATGCCTAAACCAAGAGACTTAACAATTCACTCTTCCACAAGATTGTAACCACGCTGGGAATGGACAACGTCTATTCACTAGCTTGAGAGGAAGTGTCAAGAATCATACTCCAAGTGAAAAGTTTTAATTGATTTGTTATTTTAGGAAATCTGTAAATACACCCTATGTACCGAGCGAATCACAACTAGCAGATGCCTAAACCAAGAGACTTAACAATTCACTCTTCCACAAGATTGTAACCACGCTGGGAATGGACAACGTCTATTCACTAGCTTGAGAGGAAGTGTCAAGAATCATACTCCAAGTCAAAAGTTTTAATTGATTTGTTATTTTAGGAAATCTATAAATATTTGTATCCCTAAAATTAAGTTTAGAAAATCACTCAATTATAGATTCTAGAATAATATCTAGGATTATGGGTGATATACTTTCATATCTGGTTAAAGTCCTTTGTATATAAATAGGACACTCATGTACAGTTTTATTTAAGCCTTTTAATACAATACTTTGATTTTCTACAGAATTGAATAGACTTTTTTAGAGAATTTTCACGGTGCAATGGTTGCACTAAAAAGAGAAAATGTGTCATGGATAATAATTGAAGTGGCAATATCAATAACAAGCTACAAGATTGCTTAGAAGACTAGAAACTTTACCGCTCGAGAAAATCGCAAAGCATCTCTCTTAGGCAGATTCCCATAAGACCATCCTCTCACTTGAGCAACTGCTCCCTCAATCATTGGTGCCAAGGGGGCAGAGTATTCAGCTTTACAGCGCTTTTGTACTCTCTCCTGAAGCTCCTGATGATCAGAGCCTTTCTTCTTTCTTTTGTTACTTCTCTCAGGTTGACAAGCCTCGGCATAACTCTTGGTATTTCTCGCAGCACGAGGAGCTAGAGCTTCCTAATGTGAGAAGAAAAACTTAAGAAGATGGATCCAAATAAATGTCTAATATGAACATAGAACTTAAAAATGTACAAGCAACATTCAAGAAACTTTTGGTAGAATAAGATTGATAAAAAATATTGGGATCATACTTCAGCTTGGGCAATGGCATCAGGTTTTATCCAACGACTCCAGAAAGTCCCATCATCTTCAGCACTACAGAACTTCGCAACCTGACCATAATGAAAGAAGCAGAAAACTAGTTATGGACTTGAAAAAACCTATAAACCTATAAACCTATTATAACAAATTTCCACAACTATAACAAAATATTAGTTGCTTGCCTTAAAAGCACTCAACAATTCATTCTCTTGCTCTTCACCCTCTTTCTCCTCAACCTGCTCTGCCCTTTCAAGAATTTCATCAATATCCATACTTAACAGCCTTTTTTTGCTTTCTTCATCATTTCTGTCCGCCTTGAACAATTCTTCAGCCCCAAATCTCAAAATTGCAGATAACTCATTCTAGAATGGTAAAAGAAATGTTGAATTGAGTGAAGCCCAAAAGGTATTAAAAATTTACAAAGCAACACCACAAAATATTGGGATACCGGAAAGGTCAGTCATGGTGGTCAATTCCAAAAATCAGACGCCAGATATAAAACATATTAAGACTGCATACGGAATAATTACTTCAACACAAGTCCTTACCTTGTCAAAATAACTCCCTTTCTTTGTTTCTTTTCTCTCCAATCTACCCTCTGCATTTAATTTTTGGATCACCAAATGGTCAAGCACCTAGAAAAGCACCATGCAAGAAATACATAAAATTAGTTGCTTTAAATACAGAACAGGAACATTAAATCAGGCTCTTCTCACATACATAAATTACACTTATGTGCATTTATATATACATATGTAAATTATCAAATTCATGCGGGTTTAGGTGAATGACCATCTTCTTCTTCGCTCGCTCCAGGATGTCTTCCTCAACACTTTTGCTTGTCACAAATCTGTAAATGTTGACAACTTCTTGTTGCCCAATTCTATGAGCTCTACTCATTGCCTGAAGCAAGATAAAACAGTAAGCATAAATAACAAGACTAATAAATTTTCTCTGGAAACACAGAAAATGATGCTGGGTAAAACAGAATGTCCAGTTTGAGACCTGTAAGTCATTCTGGGGATTCCAGTCAGAATCAAATATAATAACAGTGTCTGCAGTAGCAAGGTTGATACCAAGGCCACCAGCCCGAGTAGAAAGAAGGAAGCAGAAATCATCACTTCCAGGTGCGTTGAAATGATCCATAGCCTGCTGTCGCAACTCTGCCTTTGTACTACCATCAAGCCTCTGGAATTGGAATCCTCTGAATGATACGTATTCAGCTAGTATATCCAGCATTCTAACCATCTGGAACATTTACCATTTTAGCCAAACATGAAAATGTAAAACACAATATAGCATAACTTACTCAGACTTATCCTCTGTTTAAAATACAAACACTGGCTAGCACAGATTCTAAAATCCACAGGACAACTGTCAAAAAACCCACCCATGATGGGATTAAAAATATAGAATACAAAAATTAAAAGACTTGAAACTAATTAAACTATAAAACATACAGCCACAACACTTTCTTTATTCAGTTTGCCCTGTTTTCCTCGAGAATTGAGATTGGATAATTACCATAAACCTAATGACCCAGCTAACGTACGTCACAAATAAAATAATGCTATCACCCCCCCCCCCCCCCCTCTCCTTCCATGATGGGATTAAAGTATGGAATAAACAAAAAACATAAAAAGACTTGAATTCAGATTGGACGATTTCCATAACCTAACAACCCAGCTAACCTACGTCACAAATAAAATAATGCAATTTTTTACCACACACATACATTGTGCATGTGTGTGTGTGTGTGTGCATGTCACGCGCACAGGCACCATCAACCCTCGTACATACATATGTAATCACATACACAAAACATCAACCCTAAGCTTTAATTGCACTAAGGGAAGGAAAGTTAAGGAAAACAGGAGAGTGGTCCCCTTTCCCTTGATTAGGATTAGTGAAGGGGAAGGAATTAGGGGAGACACCTGTATAGCCAAACCATCATTTTCTACAATTCCTCCAAATTAGAAGATTTCATTCCATCATTAAAATTTGTAAAAAATAAAAAATAAAAACCCTCAGGTTTGTTTTATTTTTAACTCATAAAGAAGGCAACTATAAAGTATATTGAAAGTTATTATCTCATTTCCTTTCCACTCCTTAACCAAACAAGTTGCGTAACATTGACCCTCTCTCTCACTCTTCCCTTCTATTATATTCGATAAACCAAAAAAGCAGAACCATACCCACTCATTTTCCCTCTTCTCATCCCCCTTGAATTTCCAACCTTTTCCCTCTAAGTTTTCAAATATCATAAAAGATTCCAGTGAACAAGGGGCTGGGAAGTATGTAGAAGAGTCCAGTATAAACCTGGGAGAAGATTAGAACACGATGCTTCGTTTCGTGCAACCTGATAAGCAACTTGTCAAGTATAACTAGCTTCCCACTGCTTAATATAATCCTCTCCAGTTTACTATTATCATTTGTGGTAGCATCCCCACCATACCCATGATCAGCGCTCTCAAACAGAAAGGGATGATTGCAGCATTTCTTCAATTCTACTACTATATTTAAAAGCGAAACCTGTAATTTAAAAGAAAAGAACTGCCTCAATTGCTATAATTGGTAGCACTGCTTGACAATAATAGAAAGGGGAAAAAAACCTACATAAACTGTTTTTATAGAAATACATGCTTTTATTGTTAATAAATATAATAAAGTGAAACCAGAGGGAAAAAAGATAAACACCACAGGGCTCGCACAGATAAAATACTCAAGCAGCAAAATGATAAAGAGATACTAACCTGATTGCCACGAACACCTTTGTTTAAGTCGTGGAAGTTGTGTTCCAAAATCCACTTATAGTACCTGCAAAAATACAAATGGCATCCCGTGCTTATGCAATAGAAAAAAATACAACTTCGCAAGCAATTTATAGCTCTTACTGTTTCTGAAGTGGGGACATCTCCACCCTAAGGATACGCTCAATTTTCGGAGGCAAAGACTTCTCTACATCCTTGATAACCCTTCGAAGAATGTGCGGCCTCAATTCCATGTGAAGATTAGCAAGCTATGTGCAAATTCAATACAAGGTTTAGGTTTTAGATCACGTCAAATAAATAATTTAACAACCTAACAAACACGAAAAAGATGTAATGACCGGTAATGCCATACCTCAATTTCATTAAACGAGCTAAGGTTCTTGTAATTTTGAACAAAATCATCCTTACTTTTGAACTTGTCAGGATCAAGGAAATGAAGCAGAGCCCTGTCAAAACATTTTTTTTGGGATCTGACTAATGGAATATACTAGTTGAAGTAGCTAGCAAGATTTATTCATCAATCAATAAAAAAACAAAAAATAAAAATCATAAGTCTGCATGCTATATTAGAAATTTGATATGAGTACAATTATGCGTTCCAAAAAGGTGCAGAGCTTATCATCATAAAATGATTTAGTTTAAAAGTTGAGCTACCAATTAAATTTCCCAAGAGAGACAAAAGACACACATTAAGGCATATCATGCGATTAACAAGAAAGAAAAAAGGAGATCTAAGAAAAAGCAGTTATGGTGAAAACAATTAGCTCACATCTTTATCAATATGATTAGAGTTGCTAACTGATGAACCAAGGAGATATTCTTGAATGTTTCATGCACTAACATAGAGCAGCAGGGTATCATTGATTATCAAAATATAATTAACAAATAATTTCTTAACATTAAGCCCCTTTATTTGTTTTTTAAAAAAAAAAAATTCAAATGTGGAATTATTCAAGCATAAGAAGATACTTCATTTAACTATTGGCAAACATAGATTTAGATTAAATCCTCTTCAACGATACATATATAGTAGTCACTTCTGGTCTCTACATCAGGGAAGTCAGCAACACGTCTAAATACATCTGGACACATAAAAGTACCAAAAGTGAAATTAATTTTTGGCAGAAGAATTTTATCCTCAAGAAACCTGCTATGATTATAAAATATAATTAAAAGCAGGCAAACAAACTAAGCCATGTCTAAATGCAACATAATGTTGATATCAGAAAATTTTTCTGCTTTGCTAAAACCTTTTCTTTAGCATGTAACTAAATACTGGAAGATCAAAATCTGCTAGTGAAGCCTCCAATAATCATACTAGTCCAAGAAAATGAGAATAATACCATAGCTCCTCAACACTGTTTTGCAATGGAGTTCCAGTAATTAGCAGCTTGTTCTTAGTGCTAAATTCCTAAGAAAAAGAAAAGCATCAGCCAATATTAATCAAAAGAACAAACTAACACAATTATAAAGAGCCAAAAGTAGTGATTGGATAAGACATACTGAAAGTGTTGTGTACAACTGTGCCTCACTATTCTTCAACCTATGAGCTTCATCAACCATCAAATAATTCCACCTTATCTTAGACAGTACAGCCTTATCCTTCAAAACTACTTCATACGTAGTCAGCAGGGTATTAAATTTTATAGGTCTGCCAATTTTCTTGTCATGGTAAAACTCATAGTGCTGACAAACCTGCCAAGAAAATAAGAGAAGAAAACTGTAACAAGTATAAAGTTAGAGTGAGGAAGAGTTGGAGTTATTTGAACTACCACCCACTTCATGTAAGATACACTAGTGACCAGTATCACAAGTTCTAACAGAAAATTATAACTTCAGTAGGCAAATAAAGATTAACAAAAAGGGGCCATGCACAAAGCAAACATTTGGGAAGAGAAAAAGTAACATATAAAAAATATAATAAAGCAACTGCAAAAGTTGAATGTATTTGAATAAAGGACATACGTAAAAAAAAAGCCATGACTCACCTCCCGGCTTGCACGGGTACCAATGTATACAATAACATTCATATCTGGAAGCCACTTCCTGAATTCTTTAGCCCAGTTTGATAAGGTGGATAATGGTACAACCACAAGAAACAGACCAGGGATTTGTTGAGCATTCTGAAAAAAATAAAAACATCAATGGAACCCCCTTAAACTTTCAAAATAATAAAAGACAGCTATTCCTAAAAGACCAGTGGTGTACCTGTAAGAAACCAAGCATAGATACTGACTGGACAGTTTTACCAAGACCCATTTCATCAGCTAAGATGACATTGGTATCATTTCTCCAACTGTTGTGTGAATATAAAAAACATTCATTAATTGAACATATCAGAATGCTAAGGAATTAAGACTCTGTTTGGTTCACTGAAAATGATTTCCGGAAAATAATTTCTGCATTTTCAGTTGTTTGTTTGACAGAAAATTGATTTGTCAACGAAAAATTAGGCTATTTTCTTGAAAATTGTCTTAAACTTTTGAAATGAGGAAGATATTTTCCGGAAAATAGCTGTCTATATGTAATACTTTATTTTGTATATTATTAATCTTAAATATTTTTAATATTTCAATCATAAACAATATTATATTATTATTTAAATAATAAATAATAAATACTAAATTCAATAAATAATATTATATTATTATTTAAATAATAAATACTAAATTCAATAAATAATATATTTATTATTTAATAATTTATTATTTAAGATATAATGTTTTTACATTTTATTTACAAAATTTTATATTAATATTTTAATAATAAATATAAATAAATAATACTTTTGTTATGATTTTAATAATAAATAATTTCAATTTAAATATATTTATTTTAATATTATAAATATTTTTAATATTTCAAAAATAAAGTTACTATATTATTAACATTTTATATATATTAAAATATTAATATTACTTCAAATTTTTAAAAATATTAATATAAGTAACAATAAACAGTTTTCCTTTAAATGAAATTGATTGGTCAACAGAAAATTAGGCTATTTTTACACTTTTGAAAAGAGGAATACATTTTCCGAAAAACAGCTGTCTATGTATAAGTTTATTTACCAAACTCGTTAGTATAATTTTACTCAGCTTATACCTTGAAAATAATTTTTTTAAACTTTAATTTGATTTAACCCTACATAAAATATTATTATATTAATAATTTTTTTATTTAATTAGATTAAAGATTTTACCAATTAAAATATTAACATTAAAATTCTTTTAACATTTTAAGTTTAATACTTTATTCTTTATATTACTAATCTTAAATATTTTCAATATTTCAATCATAAACAATATTATATGATTATTTAAATAATAAATAATAAATACTAATTCAATAAATAATATATTTATTATTTAATAATTCGTTATTTAGGATATAATGTTTTTACTTTTTATTTACAAAATTTATATTAATATTTTAATAAATATAAATAAATCATACTTTTTTTATAATTTTAATAATAAATAATTTTAGTATAAAATATAATTATTTTAATATTATAGATATTTTTAATATTTCAAGAATAAATATTAATATATTATTAATATTTTATATATATTATTAATATTACTTCAAATTTTTAAAAATATTAACATAAGTAATAATAAATAGTTTTCTTATAAATGTTTAATGATATAATATTTTAATATTAAATATTATTTTCAAAATATAATTTCTTTAATATTAATAAATTAATTAATAAATAATAAATACTTTTTAATATATTTTGTTAGTTAGTTAACATGATTTGAAAAAAGAAAACAAATTTCCTAAAAACAATGGAAAATCTTTAATTTTTCAAAAAATAAAAACATTTTTCAGAAATTATATTTCAAAAGTCATTTTCAGTGAACTAAACCAAGCCTAAAACAAACATTTTCAGTAAAATAAATGCCTAACCTAAAGCAACAGAGCCAAGCATATACCTGTTAACAAGAAAATTCAATCCCTCCAGCTGATAATCACGAAGCTTTCCTCCCCTTAACCACTCTGGCTGTTCATCAAGTTTACGCAAACTCGCTAAAGATGAAAAATATACCCCAATTAAATGATCTGTTTACAACATGACGTGAAACCATACAATAAATCTAGCAGAAACTATAATTGAGTTCAAGAGGGGGAATAGAGGATCAGGGGCTGTCTGACGCAAAACTTTAATTATACACACATATGGAGTACAACGTTAGTGCATACCTTTTCCCTTCTTACGCTGGTGATCTACCATTTTCCCCTGCACAGCCATAGCAGCTTCACGAGCCTGTTTACAAGAAACAGATGTATTGAAGTGGTTCTACTGCATGAGATAATATTTTACTTTTCAAGAATAATTAAAACAAATGAAACAAAAAGGAAACTTCAATTACTAGACTGAGCAAGGTAATAACAGATAATGAATTAGAACGGACGTTATACATTCATGTCCAATTTCAGTTTCGAATCCTGATGCTACTCATGGCTTATACATGTTGGATAACCAAAGGTATTTTAGCAGAACCTCCAGCTTGTAATGTGAAAAGATATACCACCTAATGCTCAACTCGACATTTTTCTTGACTAATTCAGCCCCAATCAATCTCCTAGAACATTTAACAAATTATAGAGTGCTTTAATTTCCAGAAAACAAAAATATGTCAAAATAAAGTAGACAACAAACATGGTTCACATTCTCTTGAAATATTCAAAAAAGAAATTAACCACAGTTAAAATTGTAATTCAGTTAGTATACTACCTATTTTTCTAACACAGAAGTTAGTATCATTAACCCATTGTAACATGTAACGACAAAAGAGACCAATATCTCAGCACAACGAATACAACCTCTGTTCCATACCACCACCTTGTGTTCATTTTTTTAACCTAATTAAAATTTTCTTTAACCTAATTAAAAAAGAGATTAAATTGAATACATTACTGCAGCATGTCTAATATGGCAAATCTGGGGCCATGCCAGGAACGCTTGCTGCAACAACCATTTTATTTTGAAAGGCAAGAATAGGTCATAACCAAATCGCTATGACAATTTGCCTCAATTGCCAAGGGGCATAGTGTCCAGAAATGCGCACACGCATGCCCAGACGGACAAAATTAACAACACTGTGGTAGCTATTAAGAAAAAAGTTATAAAATAACAGACAGAATTTGCAGGTTGTGTTACCTTAAACTCATCAATAGCATCTTGAGCAAATGCAATATCTGTATCCTTTTCCCTGATACAACAAATAAGTAACCATAATAATAAATAATTCAGCTGTGTTAAGCAGGACATACAAAAACAAAAACAGCACAGTATATAATGGCACCACACGATAATAGACACTTTGTTTGTTGGAGGAATAGAGACACTAATTTTATATTTTATTTGAACTATCAATCTAGATGATTACCAAGTTGCTTCAGCATAAGACAATCCCTGCCACTTGACTAAATACTCAGACATCACATTCCCAGAGGAATCTTTACTGATTCGATCAACAATTACTCTCTCCACCTGAAAACAACCATGGTGGACCAATTACAATTATCTTTAACTAGTACAACCAAAAAAACCAACCATGATAAAGAATGAAACAAAGAATTGATAGAAACCAACCTGACTATTTCGCTTGATAAGATCCAAGTCCATTTCCTTACTTACATCATTGACCTCAATCTAGTGGTAACCAAAAAAAAAAAAGAATTAGAAATAAGCTAATCAAGGAAAAGGTTTAATGCAAGTGCATATATCTTTTTCTTTTTCACTCCCCCGCCAAGGCAGGAAGAACTTGTTCCACATATTCCAAGCTACCCAATAAATGCGCAATTTATCTTAAGATCAATAATCCCTATGACATACCCTCAAGAAGTGATGAGAATAGATTTGGGAAAAAAAAAAACAGTATTGATAATAGCATATACTGCTGCTATCCATTATATGCTAGATAAGCATTATAAATATTGATGAACAAACAGCATAAAAATATGAAACAAATCCAGTCTCCAAACAGGAAAAAAGGATGACCACAACCGAACCAAGACTTAATCACACCTCATCTAGGTAATCCCCAATCTGTCAATTTACAAAATATATAAAACAATTTTTTATAAATATATATATATATATATAAAAAAAATAAGAGAGAGACTAGCTTAAATATTTTGGTTAATTAACAATCTGCCTTCGAGAAAAAATCAACAGAATCCCAATTTGTCCCACCAAATTTTATTCATTTTCCCAACAAGGTTTGTTCTTTCAAAGAGTTAAGCTTCAACATTTTAAATACGGTGTTATACCTATTGTCACACTTATTTCCTTTTCATTTACCATGGCAAAGAACCACGTAATTGCCACTGAGCAAAATATAAATAGGGTATCAATTTTTATTCATAAGAATTTAGATAAATAATAAATTCAGTAACCCAAAATAAGTAAAACTCCCAAAGTCTTTCAGCTGATTCTCAACAAGTTGAAATAAGAATTTCAGAAACAAAATTTATAGATGCAAAAAGTACCTCCTCACGTGACAGCCCCATCCTGTATCTCACATCCTCCATCACCTTTTTTGTGTAATTTAGAACCTTCTTAAAACCACTAAGCTGCAAATGCACATATGAAAACATAAAGTACAAGTCATCAGAGGAAGAACAGCAAAAAATCTAGAGTTAAAAGACACATGCACTGATGTTTAAAAATTATAAGAATAAGCCTCCACAAATAATGCTTCTTAAAAGACACATGCACTAATGTTTAAATATTATAAGAATAAATCATACATTTTGTAGCTCAAAAAAGGATTTCCACTGACAATGAAGATGTGACTGACCCTTCCATTTTATCAAAAATTCCATCTCATTCCAATCTGGTTCAGAGTCAAACAAGTGGCTTAACAGAACAGGCTTTATCGATCTATTGTTTCTAATAGCATCTTCAGCCATGCCCTTTGGTTGATGCCATAACACCTTTTCAATTGAGTCACCATCTTCCTCTTCAGCTTCATCCTAAACAAATAATATAAAACATTTTTAAAAAAAAATTATATTACTCAAAAAGCATCATAAGATTTAGATGCTTCAAGATAGAGTATTGAAATTCACACATCCACTACATGTCAAATTTTAACAGGGGTTCACAACACAAGGCTTATCCATTTTTTCCTGCAAAGCACATAAATACCAGCTTGCATAATCTACAGTACAAAATTCCAATTAACATATTTACATCAAAGTAGGGAAAAATAACCATAAAGAGTTATCAGACTTCACCTTTAGCATCTTTTTCTTCTTGCCTTCATCAATTTCTTCACTTTCTTCACTCTCAACATATGATACTTTCCGAACAGACCTAGTAGAAGTACGAACCTCACTGTTTCTTCCCATGCTTGTCAACATATTAGAACGAGTATTATTTTTGCGGTGATTTCCACCCCTCCTTACCATGCTCTTGAAATCCCCATCACTTCCACTGTCAGAATCCTCAGCTGATTCATCCTCCTCAAATGATAATCTCCCTCTTCTTTGTTGAATGGAGGATTTACGCTCTTTAGTGGGTTTTACATTATGTCCAACTTTAACCCATTGCCTACCCATATGTTTCCTTTTGTTATAAGAATCATCTTCATCTGAGATATCTACACCATCACTACTGTCTTCTTCTTCAGAATCCTCACCATCCCAGTCCTTATCCTGTTTAGTAAGAACTAAATTAGCAGCGAGAAGCATCAGGCTGATAATAAGGCATAAGCAACAAAGCAATCATGGGTATGACCAACACAGAACACATTTTTCATAAGAGAACATGCATACCCAAAAATCCCCAGCATTCCTCCTTTTGAAACTAATTGTACCAATCTGGAGTGAAATAATTAAAGAACATCATGTCAGAGTACACACATGTTATAAGAAAAATTAAAAAATCCTCAAAATCTCAATCTATTGCATATAACCTATTTATTCTCATTCTTAACATTACGCCGATACAAATTCACTTTCAGGGTTTGAAATTTATCTTTACTAGAACACTTACAACACAACCATGGTCAAACTGCTGGAAACTATCATTCTTGATGTTTTCTATTCATGCCTAGCCTCTGCATTTTTACTTTTCAGCCAAAAATAGTCATTAGAAAAATTTGAAAGCACAAATCATAGTTAAATTGAATAAATATTTGGTTGGACAAGCAAGGGAACAGAACAATCAAGAAGAAAAAGGGAAATTCCAAACAATCTACCACAGTATAAAAGGTTCTGTAAAAAACAGAGGAAAAATTAAGGGTGCAGAGAAAAAATCATTCTCTGTTATTTTTTATTCATCTGGAAATAGGTATATAAATAGCCTAAGTCAAAGATATCCAGCTGCACATCCCTAAACTATCTCCTAAAAATCAGAAAATAATAACTCCAAAAATAAGGAATAAAATCTCCTAAAGATCAGGAAATTATACTAACAATATCTCCATAACAGCCTGGACAAAATCAGACTTTATAAATAAAAACTAAAACTTGGCTAACAACACTCCCCCTCAGGCTGAATAGATGTTTATCATTCCAAGCTTGTTTGTGAGCACTTCAAATTTTTGTCTTGGTAGCCCTTTGGTTAGGATGTCTGCAGCTTGCTGGCTGGTTGGAACATAGATCACACAAATCACTCCACTTTCAATTTTTTCTTTTATAAAATGTCTATCAACCTCCACATGCTTAGTTCTATCATGGTGGACTGGGTTGTGTGCAATACTAATGGCAGCCTTGTTGTCGCTGTATAATTGCATTGGACAGTTTAGTTTAACCTTTAATTCTTCCATAAGCCTTTTTATCCAAATCAGTTCGCAAATGCCGTGAGCCATAGCTCTAAACTCTGCCTCAGCACTACTTCTAGCAACCACTGATTGTTTCTTACTTCTCCAAGTTACTAAATTTCCCCAAACCATAGTGCAATATCCGGATGTAGACTTCCTATCATCAACTGAACCTGCCCAATCTGCATCAGTAAAAGCTTCCACCTTTCTTTCTTCTGTTTTTTTAAAAAACAACCCTTTCCCTGGAGTCATCTTGAGATACCTCAAAATTCTATAGACTGCATTGAGGTGTTCTTCCCTTGGATCGTGCATAAATTGACTAACAAAGCTGACAGCAAAAGCTATATCAGGTCTCGTGTGAGAGAGATAAATTAGTTTTCCCACTAATCTTTGATATCTTCCCTTGTCAACTGAAATTTCTCCCTTACATTGGACTGTCTTGTGGCTTTGTTCCATTGGTGTATCAGCAGGTTTGCATCCCAACATTCCTGTCTCCTTTAACAAGTCCAAAGTATACTTTCGTTGAGCAACAGATATGCCTATCTTGCTTCTAGCTACTTCCATTCCCAAAAAATACTTTAAAGGACCAAGATCCTTTATTTCAAACTCTGTGGCCAGTAGACCTTTCAATTTCTCCATTTCCTCTAGAGCATCCCCTGTGAGAACTATGTCATCCACGTACACGATCAAAATAGCAACCTTTCCAAACGGGAGGTGTTTGAAGAACAAAGTGTGGTCAGTTTGGCCTTGATTGTACCCATATCTTCTTATCACTCTTGAAAAACGATCAAACCATGCTCGTGGTGATTGCTTCAGTCCATATAGGGATTTTTTGAGCTTGCATACCTTCTGAGTATTTTTAGTATCTTCAAAGCCTGGTGGCATGTCCATGTAAACCTCCTCTTCTAGGTCTCCATTCAAGAAGGCATTTTTCACATCTAGTTGTTGTAATGGCCAATTCAAATTTGCTGCCAAAGACAACAAGACCCTTATGGTATTTAGTTTAGCAACCGGTGCAAAAGTCTCCATGTAATCGACCCCATAGGTTTGTGTGAAACCTTTAGCAACAAGTCGAGCCTTGTATCTCTCGACTGATCCATCTGCTCTAGATTTTACTGTGAAAACCCACTTACAACCAACGGTAGTCTTCCCATTAGGTAGAGTCACTAGTTCCCATGTGCCATTTCTTTCAAGAGCATTCATTTCCTCCCACACAGCCTTTTGCCATTCAGGTTTAGCTAGAGCCTCTTGTATTGACCTAGGAATCTCAATATTGGAAACATTAGTGGTAAAAGCACGAAATGATGGTGAAAGATTTTTGTATGACACAAACTGAGATATGGGATGCAAAGTGCAAGAACGGACTCCTTTCCTAAGAGCAATGGGTAACTCAATAGTTTTATTTGAGGGAGGAATGATTTCATGAGTACCTGAGATATTAGCATCCTCTGGTTCAGACTCTCGGCTTTGAGGGATCATGAATTGCTTTCTTTCTTGACGTTGATTTCTTCTAGTATAGACACGTAGCTCTTGATTTTTTTGCCTTGTGAAACCTTCCTCTGTTTCCAAATCTATTTTTTGTTGTTGTGGTAATTTTAGAGAAGGCGGACTTGGATTTGACTCAAGTGAGGGATGTAGAGTAGACTTGGGCATATCATTAATAGGCATGGATACTGTTTCCCAAAAATGATCCTCATTGGTTTCAATCTCCCCCTGAAGAGAGGTGGCAGGAAAGAATGGTTGAGTCTCAAAAAAGGTGACATCACGAGAGATGAAGAATTTGTTTTCTGAAGGTGAGTAACAACGATATCCCTTTTGTGTGGGTGAGTAGCCAAGGAACACTGTTTTAATGGCTTTGGGGTCTAATTTGCTACGGTATTGAGCATGTATATGTACGAAGGCAGTACACCCAAAGGTTTTCAAGGGAAGATTATTCAAGGTGTGAAGATGATGATAGTATTTGGTGAGGTTGGAGAGAGGTGTTTGGTAGTGGATAGTTCGACTCGGTAATCTATTTATAAGGTAGGCCGCTGTAAGAACTGCTTCACCCCACAAGTACTTGGGAACATGCATGGTGAACATAAGAGCCCGAGTGACTTCAAGTAAATGTCTATTCTTTCGTTCAGATACCCCATTTTGTTGTGGGGTGTCCACACATGAACTTTGATGGATAATCCCTTTGTTGGCTAAAAACTCACCTAACACAGAATGAAAATACTCTCGCCCATTGTCAGTACGTAAGACATGAATTTTTGCCTGAAACTGTGTTTGAATCATGGAATGAAAGTTCTTAAAGATTTGACAAGTTTCAGACTTTTGTTTCAAGAGGTAAACCCAAGTGACTCGTGTGTGGTCATCAATAAATGTTATGAACCAACGTTTTCCAGATGAAGTAGTAACTTTGGATGGCCCCCAAATGTCACTATGAATCAATGAGAAAGGTGAAGAAGACTTATAAGGTAAGGGAGGAAAAGGGTTACGATTGTGCTTTGCTAATTGGCAAACATCACATTGGAAAGAATGAGGATTTTTATTTTTGAAAAGTTGAGGAAACAAACATTTAAGATAAGAAAAGTTCGGGTGGCCAAGTCTATGGTGCCACAACATTATTTCATTTTGATTGGAAACAGAAAAAAAATTCACTACTTGATGCAAAAGCTTGTCTAGTTCTAGAATCCTCATCCTCAAGGAAGTAGAGTCCTTCATGTTCCCTAGCATTGCCAATCGTCCTCCCCGAGGATATCTCCTGAAATTCACAAGAAGATGGTGAGAATTTTGCAAAGCAATTGTTATCACATGTTAATTTGCTAATTGACACTAGATTACAAGTAAGGTTGGGCACATGAAGAACAGAATGAAGAATCAGGTTTTTTGAGAGTCTTATAGAACCTTTTCCAGCAACAGTTGACAAAGAACCATCAGCAATTTTTACTTTAATATTACTAGAGCAAGGACTATATGTGAGAAAAGAAATAGATGAACCTGTCATGTGGTCAGAAGCTCCTGAATCAATAATCCAGGGACTCTTTGAAGTTGAAGTGGCACTAAGGGCTGTGTGAAAGTTACCTGTTTGGGCTAACGAGCTAGAACTGACACTAGGGTTAGAAGCAAGTGGATTTTGAGGTTGTGATTGACTAAGAAGCTTACACAAGTGATCTATTTGCTCTTTGCTAAACCTGACTGAAGTGTAGGCTGATTCTCCTTCTGTTGCACCTATGGCAGTAGCATGTTCTTTATCTATTGCTTGGACTTGAAAGCTTTTCCTATCATTCTGCTTTCTAGGAGTCCAATTAGGTGGCTTGCCATGAATTTTCCAACAAGTATCTTTGGTATGTCCATGACGTTGGCAAACATCACACCAATGTCTCTCCCCTTTTCTTGTATTTTTCTGATCTGTGGAAGGCCTGTTATAGTGCTGCTGACCTCTTGCAGCCAAAGCTGATCCTTCAATTGTATTCTGTCCACCATTTTCTTCCTTAAAATCTCCTAACATAACCTTCCGTCGACTTTCCTCCCTTCGTATCTCTGCAAACACCTCTTCAATTGATGGTAAGGGATCTTTGCCAAGTACTCTGCCCCTGACTTCATCAAGGTCTTTGTTCAGGCCCGTTAAGAATTCGAACACTCGTTCTTGTTCCACCATTTTTTTCTGCTTGACGCTGCACGCTACACAGTCCCAGCTAGATTCATAAAATAAATCCAATTCTTGCCACAGATTTTTTAGAACATTAAAATAATCTGTCACATTTTGGCCTCCTTGTTTTGTTTCTCTCAATTTTGACTTTATCTCAAACACTTGAGCAGAGTTGCCAAGATCTGAGTAAGTCATCTTCACAGCATCCCATATTGCTTTTGCCGTTGGCAAGAATAAATAAGTCTGTCCAATTTTAGTTTCCATCGAATTAATAAGCCAAGCCATGATAATAGAGTTTTCAGCCTCCCATACCTGGTAAGCAGGATCTTCTGTGTTAGGAGCAGCAGTTGCACCAGTGAGATAACCCATTTTTCCTCTACCTCGAATTACAAGTTTGACTGACTGCGCCCACTGGAGATAGTTCTTGCCATTTAACTTGTGTGCTGTAATCTGCAAGGAAGCATTCTCGCTTCCCCCTTGTAAAGTCATGATTGGGAGGTGTGTTGGTTGGGATTGGCTTGAAGAGACAGTTGAAGACTCGTCTCGTCTAGTTGTTCCAGTCATGGCAGTTTTTGCCATTAAAAAAAAACTGGTTCAGAATCTTTTCTGCTCTGATACCATGTAAAAAACAGAGGAAAAATTAAGGGTGCAGAGAAAAAATCATTCTCTGTTATTTTTTATTCATCTGGAAATAGGTATATAAATAGCCTAAGTCAAAGATATCCAGCTGCACATCCCTAAACTATCTCCTAAAAATCAGAAAATAATAACTCCAAAAATAAGGAATAAAATCTCCTAAAGATCAGGAAATTATACTAACAATATCTCCATAACAGCCTGGACAAAATCAGACTTTATAAATAAAAACTAAAACTTGGCTAACAACAGGTTCATACTCAACTCTGGAGAAAACCAAAAAACTATTCTTTCACAGTATATAAGTACACCTAAGTAGAACTTCACAAGCAGAATAATTCAAACCATAGTTTCCTCTGAAGCCCTGCAATAAGACCTGAAATTCTTAATTTTATAATCTATATAAATAAGCCAGGTTCCTTTCCACTTCAAAGTCTTAGAATGCAATCCCACGAAACTATCAAATTCAGTTGCAGTTCCCCTAAGGTGGAGTTTAAAATGGGGTGATCTCCTTAAAGTTCAGGATGATTTATGCACTGTGATTAGATCACCGTGTTTGATAGTAATTTGGGATACGTCACATGGCAGTGATTTTAGATCACCAAGAGTGACTAGATTACTACCTTGTGGGGTGATCTGAATCCCATCAAAAAGTTGGAAAAGTTTTATCAATGAGAGAGAGTAATCTTCGAAATCACCTTGGGACAAATTTACCCTTGTAAGGATCCTCAACCAAACATGTTTCTCTCTAAATTTTTAGTTTTTGCAAGAAAATAACCATTTTTCTATCATTTAATACAAAACAACTTATGTGATACTTTAATGTGAGCATGTCAATAACTTTGAATAATACTCACCAAAATTGGTTTTCATACCCAATAATTCAATGAAACAATATATTATGTTTTTATAAATTGTTTATTCAATAAAAGTTGAAATTGTCTTTTACTTTTAAATAATCTTATTATTGATACTAATAAAGTTATTTTCTGTGTTTTATACTCGGTGATCTTTTTTTTTTCCTAGAACGTACCAAACACTGTGATTTAAAATACCAATGATTCTCAATATTAAACCAAACATAGTAGAAATCTAAAGATCATTAGGGATCAAATCACCTTGGTGATCTGATCGCCATGGTAATTAGGATACCACAGTGATCTAGGAAGTGATACCAAATGTTACCTAAATACAGTCATATTAGAAACATAATTGAATCTTTTTTCCTCTTGTATCGAATTTTCTCTAAAGCCCATCAATTGTCACGGCATTTGTCCAACAAATAAACACCTATAACAGTCATTCCATTATATTGTTGCAAGTTGCAGACCAAAACAAAAAGCAGCCCCATTCCAACCTACCAAAATAGAAATCCAGACCATCCTAATTTCCTCCCTTCCAAGGCCACCAAAAAATTTGTCCTACATCACCACTGGTTAAATAATGGGCAATCATTCATCATTTAGATAGCAAGGTACAAGAATAATTATTTCGAAAAACACAGCAAGAGAGAGGAAGATGAGGAATAAGGACAAGGAAGCTTCTCCCTTAATGAGGATAAAAAGCTTTTTCAGGTGACTGGATATATTTTTTAATAACCTATAACAATAATTATCCATGCTAATTGCTCATCAAACCAAATTTGACTCCTCTCAGGTCCACTAGAGATTCCACTTCATCCATAGATGCCAAGTTAGGTGTGACGTGGCATTCACTGAGATGGACTGGAATCTCCAGTGCAAAAAGAGAATAAAATCTGTCCAACCCAATCAACCGCATTTGCCTGTAATTCTTCCACACATGTCACATCTCAAGCTGCCCAACATGAAAATCTAGAGTATGGAAGCATTTATGCATTTACAGATAATCTAAAGCAACACCATATGCTAAACTAAAAACAACAAAGGCCTAGGATTATCTTTCACTAATTTATCTTGGATTCACTTCAATTCTGGCCATATAGTTGATTATTATATTATATACCTTCAAAAACCTGACTACAATTTATAGGTTAGCATGACAGCTTAAACACAATGCAAGTTTTTAGTGGTATTCATCACCATTTCCAGCATAGCAAAAAGAAAGACTTGTGAAACCCTGCTTTTCTACATTCTGGAAAAGAATTATAAATTTGGTAACATCCACCCTAGTATAATGATGAATATGTTCTCACCCCATGTGCTGTGATAAGCACTTCATGGTATTAAATATCTCCATCTACAAGTGGTTAAAAAAGTGTCCTTTTTTTTCACCAGAATGCCCAGTGTGGCTTAAATTTGAATGCAATATTTTACTCCTGAGCCAAGCATCTTTTAAACCCAACGAAAGGCTGGACAGGAATCTACATTATGTAACAGAGTGTCTTAACATTTCTCTAAAGTATCGCATCCAACACTTCTTGGACACTTCACTAATCAGACATGTATGATACTTATATCCTCAAAATTAAGGCAAAAATTGTGAAAAACATAACTTACCCTTGTCAAAGACATACCCGAGTCAAAAACCTATACCCAGTCCATGTAAAATAGATCTACATGCTTCCAGTCCTATGATTAAATAGAGAATTTATTCACATTCTCCTTTCTTCCTCATTATCTTTTTACATGGGCCAAAAAAGGAAAGGATAAGATATGCCTTTAGTAAACTATAAATGTGAAGGTGTACAAAATAAAAAGCATAAAGCTAAATTCAAAAGAAAAGACTGTGAGAAATACATTATTCCCTGCATGACCACTTGCAACACCATAGTCAGGCTCGAAATCTGCATCATCAGGGTCATCTTCTGCAAATAAGGCAGCAAAAAACTTGGCATCTCAAATTCAAGAGTACTTAAGAACTGTTGCATAGTTAAAAGAATAGGAGTATATGTCATCCATCAAATTCAATACACTGCTTTACTTGAGCTAGGTGATCTACTGCGAAACGGTGTAAAAAGAAAAAAGGCAGCAAAATAAGACAGGAAGATATAACTTACCATCTTCCCCGTCCTCCTCTTCATAACCTATGTCAGCATCATCATCGTTATTGTTATCATCCTCATCATCATAGTTACGATTATTTAAAGCTCTTGGACACCTGGATACACTGGTACTGACAGAAACAGGTTTTGACTGTGGCTTAGTATTTAACCCAACATTGCTAAAACCTCTATAATGCTCTGTGTCACTTTGCTCTTCCCCATCCTGCTCATAGTATTCATCAGATAACATCTCATCTGCAGGAACATCAGAATGACCCCGTTGCGCCGCTTCTTTCTGCATCTCATCATCTTCTGATTCTAACCTATCATCACTATCATCTGAAGAATTATATTCTGAACCTTCCAAATTCTTCCGGTCAGATTTTGAATCCTGCCCAGAATCAGATCCACCCTGGTGATCCAAGGGCTGGCGGGCCATGGGAGGGCAGTCCTTCCAAAAAGTGGAACCCCATTCCCCAGGAGCTATTCTTCTTTCTGCTGGCTGAAAATTCGAATTTGAAACACCAGTTCCATTATCAGCAGCCACCACATTATGCAGCCTAATAGCATCATCTGGCTCCCCATCACTTTGATACTGTGCATCCATGTTAATATCAAAATCTCTTTCACTGTAAGTCCCAACTATGTCCCCATTCCCTACTGATCTGTGACTCCCACCAATGCTTTGTCCTTGTCTATTCTCTTCCAATACACCATGTGAGACTGTGTCATTCGAATAGTTCCTAAAAAATGCCATCCTCTCGCATGGAAAAACTCAAAGAAGATTGATGGAATACAAAGCAGCTTCACTATCTTTGCTGAGAACATGAAAAATCAATCAGGCAAACCTTTTAGTCCTGAGATAAACCCAGCACACACAGCTGAAAAAGAGGCAAACAGCAGAAAAAAAAAAGGTACTGCTCACAGAAAAACTCAAAGCAAAGGACTATAATAGTCATTAAAGAGTACAATTTATTTTATAAAAAAAAAAAGACAACCACCACCTAGCAGAATAGTCAATGATTCAATATCCAAAGTCAAGACTCTTTCAGTTTTGCTACATTTACTGAGCAAGCAAAGACTTAAATGAGAAGAACATGGCTAAATGCAAATTCAAAACATTATTGAAGTTGCAAGGAGTGAAACACCATGTGAAAAATTCAAAAATGGATACATAAAACTGCAAAATTGTCATGACAATTACTCCCTTGGATCAAATACAATTCCGAAGAACTAAGAAACACAAAAGTGGGAACAACAAAGACTTGGAAGTCAAGTTTGAAACCAAATAAATTCAAATTAAGACACTTGTCAAGTGATTTCGAGCAAAAAGATATCAACATTCTAACCAAATAAATCCAAAGAATTGAGAAACCCTAACCCAAAAAGGCAGAAGAAAACGTGAATCGAACAAAGCAAACAATAGATCCATCACCCCATACACAAAAATGAAAGAAAAAAACGAACAATTGAAAATGCAATTAACAAACCCTAAAATTAAAAATACGACGCGACAACTCACAATCCAAAACGCTAAATTCATAGCCTCACGGAAAAAAAAAAAAAAAGGTAAAAAAGACCGCCAAAAAGAAATCCGATTATTGTTCAAAAAAAGAGGCTGACCTTTTATTATGAAAATAAATGAGAGTTTTTGAGTAAAGAATTTTGTTGGGAATGGAAAGGATGCGCAGTTTAATAATCGTGCGCACCTTTTATGTGTCCCTGGAAAATGAACACGACCGGCAGCGAAATTTTTTGAAAATAAAAAACGGTCTCTTTTTTACCCGAGTCTCTCCCGGGTTTCCGGGTGGTTCGGGTTTTTAACTGGCGCCGAGTGGTAGGTGAAAGATCCCGATTCGAATGGAAGAAGACGTTGCGTTTATTTGGATTAATCGTCCGATTGAAAAAAGAGAAAAAAAAAAAAATACAGAGAGAGCTTTTTTGGAGAAAGAAAGATAATCAAAGGGAAAATACTTATTAGACGAGATGGAAGTGGAGGTTTAATTTGGTTTCCAGATACGTGTTTGCAGAAAAAAAAATTTCTATTCTAAACTCTAAAATAAAATTAAAAGTTTTATATTTTTTCCTTTTAATTTTAGTAACGAGTTTTATAGGATATGTTATAAGTTCAATTAAATTTTTATTTATATAATAAAATTTTATATTAAAAGCATATTTAATAATTAATTTAATAAAATTCAATTTATTAAAAATTATAACTTACTAAATACAATAAGCTTATTAGTAAATTCCTTTATTCTTTAATAATTAGCTAAGTATTTTTAGTTTTATAATTGTTTTGGATTAATGTAATTTTTTTAATTTTACGTCCTGCAAATGGAATAAGGCCACGTGCAAAGCTATGTGCATGGGGGATTTTAATCAATTAAACGTTTTTAATAATTCGGTCCATTAATATATGATTCGTTTAAAAATGAGATTATACAGATCAAACTCGACGGGTAAATAATTTATACGGGTCAACCCGTACGGGTATGAGTCGACCCGCGAGCTTATTAACCTAATTCCTAAATCTGTAAATCATCCGACATCCATTCTATTCATTTCTTTCCTCCAGTAGGTCAGTAATACAGCCTCATCCCTTCCCTTCCCTTGGCCTAATTTTTTTGTCTGCAACACTTACTTTCTCCCTCGGTTTTTCACCCCATCTTCAACTGCTTTCAACTTCAGTCGGTTTTGGCTAGTAGTGGAGAACATCAAACCACCACACCAGCCACTACTCCCTTATTTTCGGTCTGCTTCAGTGCACAGTGCTCCATTTTCAATAGAGCTAAATCTGTCATCAACAGCATTTATCTTTGCGTTTCAGTTCATCCCTTCTTTCCACTGCTATTTTTCGGTCTGTTCCTCAAACTACTATTTTATATATTTTTTATTTGTTTCCTGTTTTCAATCAATGTTTCAGACCATCCCTTTTCCATCATTTCCCCATTTCTTTTGCCACGGTTTTCAGCATATATTTCTATTCTAATCTAAAGTTTAAACAAACAAAACAGAGACTGCGATTATTGATAGCAGTAGCAGATCATCTGGCGTCTGCTTCCTCATAGCGTGCGTGTGGAGGCTTGGTTGGTGGCTTGGTGCGTCCTTGCTTGAGCACGGTGGAGACTGGAGTCTGGACCCATTTGGGATCCTCTTCCAAGAAGGCAGAACCAGTCTGCTGATGTGTTTTTTCGCGTTATCCAGGGGTGTCATTACATGAGGCAGAGTTTGCAATTTTGGTATGGCTTTCTTTTGCATCTCACCACCGATCTTTTGCCCTTGTTCCTGATGATCTCTTCATCGGTTCTGTTGACATTTGATTTTTGAAGATCCTGTGTTTAGTAGAGAACTCCAAATCATTTTGGTTTTTGCTTTGAACTTGTTATATTTGATCATGAATGAGCTAATATTTCTCTTGTTAAAAAAATTTCAAATTAAACTTTGTATTTTAGTCACAAATCTATGTGATTTGATTTTGTAACAATTTTGGTTAATTCCCAAAGCCCAATAATCATTGAACAAATTAAAATTAGATTTAATTAAGTGTTTAGACTCAATTCATTATTTTTTAAAGCCCAATTTCTTATTTCCAAAAAAAAAAGGCTAAGTTAGCCTGCAGGCCGATCCGACCCGCATTAGAATTGGACCGATCTCCACAAATTTGACCCGTTTAAATGCGGGCCTAAACGGGCTCAACCCGTTTAAATCCGTATCCATATTAATCCGCATTGGCCCGCACCGTTCGGTCCCTTTTACACCCCTATGTGCACTGGATTGGTTGGAAAAGTTGATGAAGGACCTTAAGTTGGGTAAGAAGAGGAGAAAATAATCAAACAACAGAAATGTGCTTGTACGAAAGGGTTTGTCAATTTTCCATTTTGCCCTTAATACAAAATGGACCTGCTCATTGACGGGTACGACTTAAGTTTTGACTATTTAATAATAATAATAATAATAATAATAATAATAATGATAATAATAATAATAATATGTATATAAGTTCAAATCCCACATAAATCGGTTCATAAATTTGAGTTTAATTTTTTGTTCAGATTTATTTTTTATTTTATAATATAAAGTTTGGTCTCTCAAATAATATTTTATTTATTTTTTATTTTTTTAGTTTCTTTGATTTATAAAAATTTACACATTATTTTTCATATTAAATATATATAATCATTTTTATTAATCAATAATGTTTTATATGCATATAATTACATTATATCAAGTAAATAGATTTTAAAAAGTTTTAAATTTATTGACATTTGGGCCTGATCAGGCTCAAACTTCGAAAGGTCAAGCCCAAGCCCAAACCCGATTTTTGATCGGGCTAAAAATTTTACCCAAACATGTTAATTGACCTCGATATTCTTGTCCAAACCCAATTAAATATCAAGCAGGTCCTTGAACTTGGATAAGTAACTCAACCCTTAAGCAAGTTTAGTGCAAAGTTTAAACAATGTTGTATTACATGATAAGTATTTGGTGGAATGACTTCGAAATCAATTAAGAAATTAAGAAAGTCCCAAAAAAACGTAATGTATGCCTGCAGTTCCTAACATGAAAGATATTAAGGTTGATTCCGAAGTAAGTCACCATTATTCCCCACATCAAAGTTTAAGATATTAAGGTTGAATATGGCTTATGAAGATCCCAAATTCTCCAAACTTGAACTTTAAACAAATTTACAAATAAAAATAAATTAAATATCAAGCTGTAAATTGATATTTTTATTATTATGAAGTAATGAAATTAAGTGATGGAGTTGGGGCACTTGATTATAAATAGTAGAAAGTGAAAAAAAATTAATATGTATATATAAGGGAAATATATTAATTCTATAAAGAAAAATATGTCATAATTATATTTTAATTGAATAAAGAAATAATTATATACATACACTTGTCAAGCCTAATGTGTACGTAAATAGATGTGACAAGATAAATAAAGGAAATTAATTTAAGGATTCTAATATGTATAAATGAAAATATATTGAAAATGTATACAACTAAATGAGAAATGTGGTTACACTAAATTAAATATGATTTATATATATATATATATATATATATATATATATATATATGTAAATGAGGATAAAACAAAAGAAATAAAATATTCAACACTTGATATATATGCATGTATATCTATTACGGATATGTATACATTACACATTGCATGTATATACATTATAATATATACATTATTATATAACAATATGAATTAAAAGATAAATAAATAAAGAATAAACAAAATAATATAGTATATATATTTATACATGTATGATATAATAATAATAATAATAATAATAATAATAATAATAATAATAATAAATAAAGAATAAACAAAATAATATAGTATATATATTTATACATGTATGATATAATAATAATAATAATAATAATAATAATAATAATAATAATAATAATAATAATAATATAGTACACTTGTCGATTGGCTTCCAAAGGCAGCGATTCTGCAAGTGAATTGGTCCCACTAATGTGGGAGCATTTTAAAAAGAAAAGAGGGGCTAAAACATAGGAGTTTCATCCTCTGAAACTAAAGTAAAAAGAGATAAGTAGAGAGATGAAAGAGTGGAGGCAATGATGATGATGTTGGTTTTGAAGGTTAAAAGATGAATATGACAAGAACAAAAGAAAATAGAGTAAAATATGAGTAAATAGAAAATATGAGGATAAAAGAAAGAAAGTTAGCTAAGAATTTAAAGGATTTACTGCATCTAAAAAACTTCATTTGCAACAATATAAATAGCTTAACTAAAATAAAAGTTACTCCCCCATGTTCTAACTTCATGAGGTGATATTCACCCACTAATTACACAAACATAAAGTGGAATAATGGGCACACCACTAACTACACAAACTTAAAGTGGGATAGTGGGCACTAACTCCTAAAATCTAGAAACCACTCTTTCATGTTATGCATATAGTAGAAAACTTATTCAATAACTATTTGCATCAGTTTTTAATATCCCTCTTTGATGCAAAATCTCCAACTTCAAGTGATAACTGAAACTTTGTAAACTTAGAATAATTAAGTCCTTTATTAAAGCCATCAACAACTTGATCATTTGTTGAACAATACTTCATCATTATCAATCCTTCAGCAACAACTCTTTATGGCTGCTCAGCATAAACATCTTCATCCAAATAACCATTCAAAAAAGCAAATTTGATATCAAACTGATAAACCTTCCACTTCATTTGAGCTGTCAATGCCAACACAAATCTAACAGTTTCAAATCTAACAATAGGAGAAAAGGTTTCAAGGAAATTTTTACCATACTCTTGCACATATCCTTTAGCAACCAACCTTGCCTTGAATTTTCAGACAGTTCCATCTGTTTTACACTTCACCTTGTAAACCCCCTTTAAACCAATTGTATCTTTTCCTTGCGGATTGTCTACTAGCTCCCAAGTATTATGTTTCTCAATGGAAGCTATCTCCTTCTTCATCGCATGTTCTCATTCATCTTTTCCACATGATTCATCAAAACTCCTGGGTTTTGTTGCTAAAAAACAAACATATTAGAGTCATAAGCTTTTTCCACGGTTTTACCTTTCTTGGAAGGGCCTCAGACATGCTTCTAGTAATCATCCTTGAAGGTTGAGGAGTTTGTGAAGCTTGTGGTGATAACCTTGAAAGACTAGGTGTAGAGGTAGCCTGTTGAGTCTGTCACAACCCTTTTTCATCATTTTTATCCAAAAATCACTATAAATTTTTTGCTTTTTCATTTCCTTGACCCGGTCGCGAACATCCTTACCATCACACAGTTGGGTTATGAGCTAGTATTAATCATCACTTACCATTCATCCTTCAATTAATGAAAAACAAACATATACATTTGCAAGTTTAAGTCATATACTTATACATGACATGTTTGCTAACATTTACATCCCCATATTATAATTCAAAATGATTACTGTGCTATTACATGTTTAGATACAAAAAGAATTACTGTGTGTATACCTCTTGATGATGGAGAGCAGTGGATATCCAAATACAATACCGCAGTCTTTCACTAGGCTACTATGTGCGCTCTGTAAAGAGGAAAAGTGAATGAGATGAGCAACCACACGCTCAGTAAAGCAATAATGCAAGCATGATAGATATCTACGCTATCTATATGATTATAGTGTCTTGCATAAAATCATTAATATCCAGATCATGAGGAAATATTGAAACTATGCCACATGTATATACATATTTCGTGTACTGAAAACATGGAAATAGGCATGTAAAACATGAAAAATCATCATGTAAAACCTCTCATACTCATCATAATGAAACTCGTCACAATCACTTTCTCAAAACATAGTAGAATTCATCACAAATAGTACATCATCTCTTTAAAAACATCCCACAAGGCTCGACCCCTCCCTCGGGTCTACCCTGGACAACACAAATCATACTCAGTATGTAAAACCATGTGATATCATGTGAGACAGGTGGTCACTATATACCTAGGACTCTGTTGGCCAACTATGTCATAATCATCACAGACCACACGGATTCTGGTGTGTGGGACATCATGTTGGAACGAAGGTAGGTTAGTCCTATGCCAGACTTTTAAATCAACATCTCAACCACGCGGTACAACGTACTCCATGTGATCTACACGATACAACGTACTCCGCAGACCCATATCATGGTTAAGGGTGCCAGTTGTAGGTCTTATCTACCCCATGCCATATATAACCTACTTAGTCTCAAGTGCACGTGCGAGCTCCTCATCTGTGTGACACACAGTCTACACGAGGCATCCAACACGACTCATTTCATATCACAGTGTGAAAACAAGTGCGAGCTAAGCTCTAGCACGATTCATGCATCATTAATAAATTCTCTCGTACGAGCAACGCTCTAGTATGACTTTATGCATAATAAACAATAAGAAAATCATGTACGAGCATAGTTCTAGTACGGTTATATGCATAAGAAAATCAATGGGAAACCACGTACGAGCAAAATCTCCAGTACGGTTTATAAACTATCATAACTCAAAACAAGGTGTGAGCTAAGCTCCAACACATTTCATACATATCAAAATATTAAAATCCAGTGCGAGCGAAGCTCCAGCACAATTTAACTCATATAAGTATGATAGGCGACTCTATTTCAACAAAACACTCTCAAAACCAAAGTTAGTACCTAACCAGTGCTATTTCACAAAATCATGAAATCACTAGCCAGCCTATCCGTCAATTTTGCTTAAACCAAAGCAAAGTATTTCGTAAAAATATCAAAACATATGATTTATGCAATTATTAGCCTTACTACCCCCTTTTTGTAAGATTCAGTTCAAAACCAAATCATATATATATACCCGAAGTTTGTCATACAATCATCATTCCTTTTCTAGATAATGATAGGCCCTAAGGGTATATTCTGCAAGTGCATGGGTTGTACAAGTAATAATGAGATTTGAGTCTCGAGTTATCGTCCCACAGAGAAGTTGACTAGCCTAATTAACTACCGGTTAATCTTACCCTAAGTATATCCTAGCAAATTATAAATTGATGATGGGTGATCTATAAGGCTAAAAAATTAAAAGTACTAAAAATAATAATAAAACTATAAAATAAAGAAAATAAAATCGAGCTAAGATTTACTTACCGAGCTCCACGCAATTAAAAGCAAATACCTACGGAAATAATTTAAACAGTTAAAATTAATTAACGCAATTAACATAAAATGCAAATATGAAAATAAAGCAATAAAATTTAATTAAACTAAACTTTAAACAAACTTAAAATAAAAATGCATGAATTTAAATTATTGCAAATTAAACTAACCTAAAATGCATGAAACATAATTAATCTAAATTAACTCTAAATGCAACTAAACTAAAATAAAATCCTAAAACATTTAATATAAAATTAACTATTAAATAAAAACTAAAACTAAAAATTAAATTAACAAACTAAAACACTAGAATTAACCTACAATTATCAAGTAACAACTAACATAATTAACAACTAATAAAAGCAATAAAAATATAAATGCAATAACTAGTAAATTAAAAAGGAAAGGATGTGGCCAAACATGGCCTTAATCTTAAATTAAAGGAGTGGTCCCGATAAGCTGCTGGTACTGTGCGTCTTCTTCATTTTGTCCAACATTTTCAGGAGCTGCTGCTGTCCGCTTACTACTGCAGTCATCCTCTGCTCCAGTCGTGCTCCAGGCTCCAGATGTTGCTTCTGCTCTTGTCTGCTGTCCGCTCCAGATTGTACCATCTGCTGCAGGTGCGTCAATGCTGCAGTACCACCTCTGCTCAGCAGCATGATCTGCTGCTCTGATTCGCCTGTGCCAGAAACACAATGTTACACTATCTCGGCTGGCCAACATAGCAGAAACTGGCCACGGATGGCTTCGCAGTGGCAGATGTAGGATCAGAGGTAGAGCTCCTGTCACTAGCCTCGCATTTGCTTGCTTCTAATCTTTCGACAGCTGTATACCCCTACTGCACAGCTCAGCACAGTAGCTCAACCCAGCAGTATTTACAGCTTATCTGACCTTCAACCAATCCAGCCTTCTTCAACCGAGGGGCAGCAGAGAATGAAAATAGTGAGGCAATCTTAACAGAGTGCAAATAAATGTAAATTAGTCATTAACAATAAACTAGAACAAAACCAACTTATGAACAGTAAATTGCACTAAAACAGAGCAGAACAGAGCAGTGTAACCGATACTTTAAGTCACAATACTAGCAACGTTGTAGAGAAGAAGAAATGCACTGATAAAGACTTTAGGCAGTAAATGTAATCAAAATAAGCAAACTGGAATGAACCAGAAATCTAGGGTCATGGTTCCCTGCTTTCTCCTCCTCTCAACAACAGTAGCAACCGTGGCCTTCCATGAAGAGCCAAAGCTCAGCAAACCAACCTCCTCACACAGTGTCCAACAATGTTGCAGCTTCAACTGCAATATAGTTCACCGGCCACCCATAAATTCACCAGGCACATAACACCAGTGAGCTAGGCATTCGGGTAGGACTGGGAACAGTTTCTGCTTTCGGATTGACCCTTGTTATTCTCCAACCCGTGGCATATAGTTGCTGTTCACCAGCTCAACTTCCCCGAATCTATCAGAATGAACACAAAAAAAGATGGAAAACAAGTAATGAAAATGAACTATTGGAAGAAAAGAAACAGAATTTTTCATTCAAGAAAATTTGAAGTGCCATGAACAGTAAAAATAAAAATAATGGCTGCCAATAAAACCAACGGGAAAGACTAAGGAAAAAAAACTTAAACTTAAAAACTAAAGCTACCTTAGAATTACAACTACTCCTAAATTACTCTACACTACTCCTATCCTAAAACTACACTACTCTAGCTTACCCTACTCCTACTTCCTACTTGATTTTTCAATTGCCATCACATTCTATTTATATACAAATATAGGGGTACAGTGGTAAATTTTTATCCTAGATGAGTTGGCATTGTTTGGCCACTTGTCTTCATTTGATTTGCTGCAGAGTAGATATTTCCACGTCATCAGTCTTTTTGTCCAATTAGCTATGCGATGTGGCTCGACGTGTGTTTTCCAGAGGGTTGCCACGATGTCCTTCGATCTTATCATTTCGGAGCAAATAAAATACGGACTCCTAGCATCACGCGTGTCCAGACGACTGATGAATCGGTCTGCAAATTGAAAGTGGTCCAGTCTCTTTTAGCTCGTTTTCAGCCCAATTTCGTCTGAAACAACTGAGTTTTATTCGGATTTAATTTATCTGCACATTAAAGAATTTGAATTAAATAAATGGGATTATTAATAAAATAATATGGGGATTAAATAAATAATTAGGAATTTAAACATAAATAATTCTATAAAAAATAGAATTATCAGATAACCAAGCATTTACAAAACCCTATAAATGCCCTCAAAATACGTGCAGCTATCTCTATATACTCACAAAATTCCCTTACTTGGAATCACGTCGAGTGATTCCACTTTCTTAGAGCTGCTCGATTGTGCAGTTCGATTTGCTTCCAACGAAATCTTTGGGACTGCACGAAATTACGTTTCACATCAATTTAATCCAATGTAATAAGATTCTTGCATTTACTATAGTCGATTCGACTTATAGTTTTCATTAACACTTATAAGGCCTCATTTTGATTGCTCTACTTATGTAATGATCCTTGACCCTTGAAAAATTGAGGGATTTTTTTTTTGAAACTTAAATTTTCCACTTATCCCTTTATTTACTTAGACTGTATTCCTGTTCAGTGTCAATTCATTTTCTTACTTCTTTATCCATAATTATATTTAAGTTTCACATTTGGATTTATATGGCCGATAGAAATTTCGGCAGTATAACGACTTATATATAAGCCTACCCACCTGCAAACCATATGTTTTTAACAATCCTAGATATCCACAACTACCAAACATGCTTTCCAATTCCACATCATCAAACCAAGACGTCCATTTCAAATCAAGACCGATTACTTCAAGACAAATTCCCAAAAATAATATTATCTACATTTGTTTTCTTACAAATTACATCCCAACAAAATATTTTTAATATATGTCTATGCATACAAAATGTGTCTGGTAAGGGAATGTAATAGTATATCTTTTTGCGTGTACAAAAAGTAGCTTAAGGTAGCTTTTTCCCACCAGCCTACGTTGTGTATGCGGCAAGTAGCGCCTGTAGATCACTACAAATAATCTGAAAGATAGAGGGGTGAGATTCCGGGAAAAAGCCCAGTAAGAAAATATGTTTAAAGTAGTTCTGATATGTAAAACCATGCAAAATCATTCATAAACTGAACTTTGCTTCAGAAAAACTGATCGTACGTTCCTTTTAGAAACCAAACATTTAAAAGATGTGTAAAACTTTCGTTACATGCATAGTCATCATAAGAAAATACGAAGCATGAGTTTCTTTCAATCAAATAACATGCTTAACTGCTTCATAAAATTTTCATCATTCATGGATGATTTCATAAAATTATCGTCATTCATAAACATTTTATAAAACATAATCATTCTTAACCTTCTTGTCATAAATCATAATTGTTCATAAACATTTGTCATAATCTCGTAAAAACATAGTCATTCATCAGCATCATAATCATAATCATAATCATAATCATAATCATAATCATAATCATAATCATAATCATAATCATAATCATAGAGACTAGGCTATAACTAAGTCATGCGATACGTGTCATCCTCTGTAGAGGGTCATCATCATACCTATGGCCATGGTGGAGACTGTAGACTGGATCAGGGTTGTACAACACTTTCATAAAACATGGGTAGTATTTATCTCTCTCCCTTTCTCTTTCGCCTTCCGACCACATCTCTTCACCGTCGATGATCCAACCCCACCGGAACTGACCGACCTACAACCTTCCCCTCTCCCGAACGGCTTGGAAAACCCGAGAACCCGAAACACCCCCTTTCTTTGTGCTTTGTCCTCTGCTATCGCCGACAACAGAACCCACGCTGAAAGACCGACCGGTGACCTCTCCTCCTTTCAACTGAAACCCCTATTTCCCTTTTTCTTCTCCCTCTCCCCTCGTCCGAAATCGAAAATGAAATAGAGAAGCTTTCCTCTGTTTTGTGAATCACCGACCACTGGCTACGGAACTACGAGCCCATCCACCCCATCAGGCCTTCCCCTTTTTCCCCTTCCGACGCAACAGTGTCAAAAAAAAATAAAAATAAAATATCTATTTACTACTTCCCCATTTTTGTACCAGTGGACTCCTAGGTAAAAACTCAAGCTTTATCTATTTAAATGTCTGTATATATTGCATTATAGAAGCATGATTGTTGTATGGATTAATTTAAATTTGGTTGTGAAGAAAATAGAAAACTATGATTAATTTGACAAATTAGGGATTTTGAGAATTAGGCAAGGAATTAAATATTATGAGTTGACTTATCAAGAATTAGAATTGAAGGTTGAAGATGATAAATCAAGTATGTATTTGGTCATTTTTTGGAATTTAAAATTGTGTAATAGTTATAAAAATAATCTCGTTAATGGCGTAGAGTTTCGGCCAACAAGAGGTTTATGGGTTTAAAATGTTATGGGTTTCCTTACAAGTATGAATTGAAAATGTGGATGATGTATTTGGGTTATTCTAATGATGAATATGAAAGTAGGGTAATGAAATTCTTATGGTTAGCTTAAAACAGGTCTTGAATCGACAAAAAAAAGAGGAAATGAGCAACGTTAGCAAAAAGGGTCGAGAATGGTTGATTTAAAGATGTAAATGCATGTTTGAATGTGTTTAAGTAAGTTTTGCTTATGTGTGATTAATTGTTGTCACTTTGGATAGTTCAAGAAATCGACACGATTAACGAGGCGGTACTGGATCCCAAGGAAATAACGTCACCTAAACCCAGTAAAGGTAAGGGGTATAATTTAATTTAGTTCTGATAATGAACACTCATTGCATTGATAAAAAGATTCTTATGAAGCAATGTTATGTTTTGAAATGATTTATGGTTGTTTTCATTCTTTGGAACGATTTACGAAATATGATTTCGTTTTATGAAATATTCACTAAGTACATCTATGTTTATGAAATGAATTTCCTGAAGTATGAAAATGTATAGGAGTTTTATGATAGTTTGTAATCTTATATTTATGCTTTGGAAGAAAGTCTTGACATGTATTTACCTCGATAAAACCGTGAGGGGCCTGGTGTCTCCAGAGCGGACAGTACTGTTGAGTCAAGGCAAACTTGAGATCGATGTTGTGGGCCCAAGAGGGGTGGCCATGTGTAAGACCAGTATTTTTGTATGTAACCCTTATGGTTCCCTATGTATACATTTGTTATGTAATATGATTCATAAGTGATGTAAGATCCTTAAATCTGATGTACACACTTGTTATATGGATTTGTGATGTACACACAAGTTTTTTTTATGTACGAATGATAAGAAATGGACCTTTGGAAGTGATGAAAGTGTATTGAATGTGTTGTGGCATCTAGCTCAACCGGTAGGAGACCCACTCAATCGTATTGTCCGCTTTGAGCCCTGCCCTCAGGCTCCGCCCTCACGGTTTTATCGCGTCCTCAAGGGTTCGAACCCAAGACCTTAAAGTCTTTGTTCTGACAAAGATGATACCAATTGTTCTCAGTAGAACAATTGGTATCATCTTTGTCAGAACAAAGACTTTAAGGTCTTGGGTTCGAACCTCTGAGGACGCGATAAAGCCGTGAGAGCGGAGCCTGAGGGCATGGCCCAAAGTGGACAATACGGTTGAGTGGGTCGCTACCGGCTGAGCTAGGACGCCACAACAAAATGCGCAGAGCAATTAGTATCATTTGTGCAAGAACAAAGACTATAAGGTCTTGGATTCGAACCTCTGAGAACGCGATAAAATCGTGAGGGCGGGGCCGTAAAGGCGGGGCTCAAAGCGGACAATACGATTGAGTGGGTCGCTACCAGCTGAGCTAGGACGCCACAACAAAAACGCGCGTTTTTGTTGTTGGTCCATCCTAGCACAGCCGGTAGGAGACCCACTCAACCGTATTGTCCGCTTTGGGCCCTGCCCTCAGGCTCCGCCCTCACGGCTTTATCGCGTCTTCAGAGGTTCGAACCCAAGACCTTAAAGTCTTTGTTCTGACAAAGATCTTTGTCAGAACAAAGACTTTAAGGTCTTGGGTTCGAACCTCTGAAGACGCGATAAAGCCGTGAGGGCGGAGCCTGAGGGCAGGGCCCAAAGCGGACAATACGGTTGAGTGGGTCTCCTACCGGCTGTGCTAGGATGGACCAACAACAGAATGTAAAATGAGTAGTGTGGTAAATGGAAATGAAGTTAGTTTCGAGAATTGGAGTGAAAATGGCTAAGTATGGCTACAGGACAAGGGGAGATCGATCTCCAATGCAAGGGAGATCGATCTTAGAGGCATTTTTGAAGAAGGAAATCGATCCTCAGCCCAAGCAGACCGATTTCCTTAAGCTTCGGCCTGAAACATATCGATCTCATTACCCTACCAGATCGATCTGTGAAGCTCTCGGCCTGGGAGAGATCGATCTTATGTTCTTCAACAGATCAATCTTCTAAGCTTGAAAACTGCATTTTGGAAGGCTAAAAACAGCAGCAGATCGATCCCTTACTAAAGGAGATCAATCTCATCAAGTATTTTCTATATAAACAGAGCTGTTGAACTGTAGATTTTGGGAGAAAACACAAACCTTTCCATATTTTTTGCAACCAAGTGACTTAATTTTCTCTCTAGACCATCAATACTTTCCTTAGAGATTTGGAAGGAGTTCATTTCATCAAAGTTGTTCATATAGTGGAGAAGAACAACATAGTTGAAAACCAGAGGCTGAATCACTAAATCAAAGGAGAAAAAGAATTTTTCCTCAAAGTTGTGAAAAATGAGAAAAGCTGAGATTAGTAAGATTTCAATACATCAATCTCAAATATGTTGATCTATATACTTGTATGAGTTGATTGGTATGTAGATTAATGGTTGAAATGTGATAAACATGCTTAAACCAAGATAAGACCTAGAATCGATTTAATGATAGAAAATCGAGTAGGCATGGTTTAATGGAGATTTGAGCATGTAAAGGTGTTATTGGATATGTATATATGCTAGTGTAACAGTTTGGTGAAGCTCATGTGTTAGAATTGAAAATGGCTAAAAATGAAGTATATGTGGTATTCGATGAAATGCCACAATGAAATGAAAATCATGAACTTGAGGTATTTCAAGCTAAATACCGGTTTAATACGAATCAATAGAGTCGAGGAGTCTGAAAGATTCTTGAAAACAAGTAATATACTCAAAATGGACTTATGAAAGGATAAAGTCCAATAATGGTATAAGCTAAATGAGATATAGATGGCCAAATGTATTGATTTGAATATCATGCAAGTAAAATGAGGTATACTGATGTGTGAAGTATACGATTTCAGCTCCAGAAGTTATCGTTGGAATCGATAGAACGGATCACGAGAAGCGAGAATCGAAGGAAAGCGATACAAGCGTGATTTGAGGTAAGGGACTTATGCGAGCTATAGAGATAGCTATACATATATTTTCTTACCTGCTATGTGTGAATGTAGATGATACGTATATAGATATTTGTATATCTAAGTAAAAAACTACGTATGAGAATAAGTCAATAGTATCAATTGCATGACTTCTATGATTGTTGTGAAAAGAGGTTTTGCAAATGTTTTGAGAAAGAATAACAATAGATGGGCTCTCGATTTGATAATTTGCATGAAATGCTTTCAAAGAGTGATTGAAGGGAGATTTGCCCTCTCACTCATGACTATACATGGAGCCCCTTCTATTTCTTTTCTGTGTGAAATCGTGCTAGAGCATGAGAGGCAAATGGTAGATAGACCAGCCTTGCTCGCACGTTATTTTCAAAGGGATTTTTGAGAAAATGAAAAGAGTGCTCGATGCCTCGGGTGATGCTGTGTGTTCTACTCGAGATGCTAGCACTAGATTTTGGAAATTATGCTAGAGCCTTCGAGTATTATTGTGTGTCTTGCTCTGACTATGCTCGCATGTAAATTCCTAGTGATACCGTGCTCGATGCCTCAGGTATGCTTGTATCTTACATTGAGTTGCTTGCACGAGGTTTTCAGGATTGTGCTATGTGTTGAATAAAATCGTGTTAGAGCCGTCGTGTACTGCTGTGTGTCTGACACTGACCTGCTCACACGAAGTGTATGTATGTGATGGGATGAGTACAAAAACCATGTTTAAGCCATCGTGTACTGCCGTGTGTCTGACATTGACCTGCTCGCACGAGGTTTTGAGACAACGAAAATGGCTGATAAGGATCCACAAGAGCACGATGTACCGTGAGCGTTAGCTATAGGGTACGATGTGCCGTGATTGAGTATGAGCTGAAGGGATGGTTGATCCGCCTCCCGAAACATAGGGTTCCTGCCACCTGATCAATGTACCCTGGAATCCGACTATGGCCATAAGTCTTTATGTATCTGAGTGATACGACATTGTCACTATTGTGTGAGGTGACAGATGTCTTCCCTTGTTGTGTGTCTGGGGATGTGATAACCCATGATTTATGTCTCAACATGTATTGATTTACAAAGTATAAAGCATTTTCTATGTATAAACTATGTAAATAGATTATGCTATGTGCTACTGTGTGAATATGCATATACCCATCTAGCGAATTAATGATTTCGCATTGATGGAAGTCGTTTTAAAGAACATGCATATTGTGTTATAAGAAAAATGAGTATATATGTATTTTATCATGTAGATAGTGTAGTTATCTACATGCTTTCATATTTTCCTTACTAAGCATGTTATGCTCACCCCCTTATTTCCTCCTACACAGATACTACTCAGTAGTGAGTACATTGCAGTCGTCTCTGCTATCGTATTTTCTCCAGTCATCTAGCAGTACAGAGAGGTATACATTTTGATGAAAGAAATTTTGTATCCTGTAAATAAATGCACAGTTTAGTTTGTATTTTGTATTTTAAGGGATGTATATAATAGAAACTAATGTAAATGCTTTCGTACTTATTTATAATAGTCCAGTTTCTATTTTACTTCATTTAATTGAAATGATTAAACTATAAATGTATGAGAAATGGATTGGATGTTGACTCACAGCCCAACTGTAAATGGTAAGGTAAAGGTCAAGGACTGCTATAGAGGGTCGTGACACCATGGCCGATTAAGGGGATGCCAACCGACGGCCAAGGAAATGGGCTAGGCCTTGATAATAAAATGCGTGTTTCCTTTAACTGTAACGACCCTTGAAAATTTGGGGTTTTTTTTTTTGAAATTTCAATTTTCCACTTATCCCTTTATTCACTTAGGCTGTATTATTGTTCAGTGTTAATTCATTTTCTTCTCTCTTTTTTTTAATTCTGCTTCGTTACTGCCCTCGCCTTTTCTCCTCTCAATTTCGTGGTTCAACTCCAGCTTCCCTGCTCTTCCTTCGTTTAGTTTCGGTTCAGCCTAATGCCGACTTCCAGTCTCTCTCACCTTCGCTGCTTCCTGCACCTACCTCTCCCTCGCGGTTTGCTTCAGCTTCCAGTTTCTCTCTTCTGCTATCTCTTCCTTCCTTCTTCTCTCTTTTTCCTCCCGGCCAGCTTCAGTCCTCACCCTTCTTCTTCATCCTTTTTTTTGTTTCCTGCTACAGCAGAGAGGACTCTGCCTTTGAAAACCAGAGTGCGGGAATTGGCTTCCTTTGGAAGCCAATTCCGTACTCCTATATATATATATTATTATCATTATAATATTTATATTATTTATTTATTTCATCATGTTGTATTATGTTTCTATATCCTTTTTGTTTTATAATGTACATACATATGTATATACTATCTTAGATACTCATGTGTATTATTTCACCTTATTTCATTTACTTACCACATGGGTGTTGACATATACTTACAACACTATATGCAATATGTATATACATTCTTATAACGTTTTTTTATATCTTATAAAATAAAATGATTCAATTGTATAATATTCATGTTTTCATAAAATTTTCATTACTTCATAATGAAAATATTTTTTTTGGATTTCATCATTCCTCATGAATTCACAAATATAGACTTTACATAAATTTTCAACTAATAAACTAAAATTTCACAATATCGCCATACTTTCATTTGCTCTAACCTCCTGTATTTCGGGCTCTCGACCATTCTGAAGCTTCTCGACTCCCATCCTTCTCGAGCCCTATAACGAATATTCGCACTTCCATTAAAAACTTTTTATTAAATTTATTTTATTGTCTAATTAAGTACAAAAAATTTTACGGTGTGACTTTGATATAATATTAGGAATGGATTGGCTATCTGCAAACCATGCTGTTTTAGACTGTTATGCTAAGACAGTTATGTTTCCTAACCCTACTAGATATGTTGTAAAGTTTAATAAGAATAAGTGAAAGGAGTAGTTATGATTATTACATGATTACTGATTTAGAAAACCTTCAACATATCAAGGTTTCATTGCGTACGTGGTAGATATGGATAAGGCACATCCGGAGTTGTCAGATATTACTGTGGTCAGTGAGTACCCAGATGTTTTCCCGGATGAATTGCCAGGGTTACCACCAGACAAAGAGATGGAGTTCTGCATAGATCTGGTACCTGGTACAGAGCCTATTTCAAGACCACCATATCGCATGGCCTTAGTTGAGCTGGAGGAGCTCAAGAGACAGTTACAGGAGCTGTTGGATAGGGGTTTTGTTCGACCGAGTGTTTCACCTTGGGGAGCACCGGTTCTGTTTGTGAGGAAGAAGGATGGGATCCTCCGATTGTGTATAGACTACTGATTGTTGAATAAGGCCACCATCAAGAATAGATACCCCCTTCCACGCATTGACGACTTGTTAGATCAGCTACAGGGAGCACAGGTCTCTTCCAAGATTGACTTGAGGTCTGGGTACCATCAGCTGAAGGTTCGGGGTGGAGATGTACCCAAGACAGCATTTCGTACCCGATATGGCCATTATGAGTTCTTGGTCATGCCATTCGGATTGACGAATGCTCCAGCTGCTTTCATGGCTTTGATGAACGATGTGTTCAAGCCATATTTGGACCAGTTTGTTATCGTCTTCATCGATGACATATTAGTGTATTGAGATCCAAGGAGGAACATGAGGAGCACCTCAGGATCATGTTGCAGATGCTATGGAGCATGAGTTATATGCTAAGCTCAGTAAGTGTGACTTTTGGTTGTCACAGATCTCGTTTTCGGGACATGTTGTATCAAGAGATGGTGTATCAGTTGATCAATCTAAGATAGAGGCTGTAGTTCAGTGGGAACAGCCAAGGATAGTCACCGAGATCAGGAGTTTTCTGGGTTTAGCTGGATACTATCAGAGATTCGTTGAGGGATTTTTGAAGTTGGCTGCTCCGTTGACACATCTTACTCGAAAGAGTGCACCGTTCATATGGAACGAGGATTGTGAGAAGAGTTTTGAGGAGTTGAAGCGTCAATTGACCACCGCTCCGATTCTCACTATCCCTACCAGCTCAGGAGGATTTGCAGTGTATACCGATGCTTCGCATCAGGGACTGGGCTGCGTATTGATGCAGGATGGGAAGGTAGTTGCTTATGGATCCAGACAGCTGAAGGATCATGAGAAGAACTATCCGACCCATGATTTGGAGCTAGCTGCAGTAGTGTTCGCGTTGAAGGTATGGCGCCACTACTTATATGGCGAGAAGTTCCAGATATTTACCGACCACAAGAGCCTCAAGTATCTGTTCTCACAGAAAGAGCTGAACATGAGACAGAGAAGATGGCTAGAGCTTCTGAAGGACTACGATTGCGAGATACTTTATCATCCGGGTAAGGCTAATGTTGTAGCCGATGCCTTGAGCAGGAAGAGCCTGGGGATGGTATCGTACATGATGGTTAGGGAACATGATTTGTTAGAGCAGTTTGCTAGCCTCAGTTTGGGAGTCGTGCCTTCTGACATGGATACAGGCTATGTGATAGCTAGTCTACGCTTGGAGTCGGATCTGTTGGACATGATCAGGATGGCTCAGCAGACTGATCCATTTTGTATGGATGTGGGTAGTCAGATACAGAAGGGCACCGTGACTGACTTTGAGTTGAGTTCTGATGGACTACTGAGGTTCAGAGGCAGATTGTGTGTTCCTGAGGATCCAGGACTTAGGAGATTGATATTGGCGGAAGCTCATTCGTCGAAGTATACATTACATCCAGGGAGTAACAAGATGTATCAGAACCTCCGAAAGGTATACTGGTGGTCGGGTATGAAGAGAGATGTAGCAAACTTCGTGGCAAAGTGTCTCATATGTCAGCAGGTGAAGGTAGAGCATCAGAAACCTGCAGGATTGTTGCAGCCTCTACCTATACCAACATGGAAATGGGAGCATATCACCATGGATTTCGTGATGGGTTTACCGAGAACCCGCAGGAATCACAATGCTATATGGGTGATCGTTGATAGACTGACGAAGTCAGCCCACTTCCTAGCTATGAGAGCGATCGATACTCTGAGTTCATTAGCGGAACTGTATGTACGCGAGGTAGTGAGGTTACACGGTGTACCAGTGAGCATAGTCTCTGATAGGGATTCCCGCTTCACATCCCACTTTTGGGGACATTTTCAGGAAGCTATGGGAACCCAGTTGAGTTTGAGCACCGCTTTCCATCCTCAGACAGATGGTCAGTCAGAGAGGACCATACAGACTCTGGAGGACATGTTGAGAGCATGTGTGCTAGATTATCGAGGCTCCTGGGATGACCACCTGCCACTAGCCGAGTTCGCCTACAACAACAGTTATCATTCAAGTATCGAGATGGCACCATATGAGGCTTTGTATGGCCGTAGATGTCGTTCCCCTATTGGATGGGAAGAAGTGGGTGACCGTAAGATTTTCGCTCCTGACATGGTTACGCAACCATCTGAGGACGTCCGCTTGATTGTAGAGAGACTGAGGACAGCTCAGAGTAGACAGAAGAGTTACGCTGACAGGAGACGTAGGCCACTAGAGTTTGCAGTTGGGGAATCCGTGTTTTTGAGAGTTTCTCCTTCCAAGGGCATAGCGAGATTTGGGAAGAGAGGGAAACTAAATCCTCGCTATATTGGACCCTTTGAGATACTTGATCGAGTGGGAGATAAGGCGTATAGGTTGGCATTGCCATCGGACTTATCAGGTGTCCACAACGTCTTCCACATATCGATGCTTCGGAAGTATCACCCGGATCTGACACATGTGATTAGTTACGAGCCTTTGGAGCTCCGAGAGGACATGTCATATGTTGAGAGACCGATTCGGATATTGGATAGGAAGGAGAAGGTATTGAGATCGAAGACCATCGGGTTAGTGAAGATTCTCTGACAGCATCATACTTCAGAGGAAGCTACTTAGGAGCTAGAGAGTCTGATGCGAGAGAAGTACCCTCACCTATTTGATGACAGACTTGGTTCTAATTTGGAGGACCAAATTTTCTATGTGGGGGAGGATTGTCAGACCCAGATTTTTGTAGCTTATTTCCTTATGATTCATATGTGTATGAACACTCTGTAATTATAGTTGAATCATAAGAAGAGTATTTGCTAGACTTAAAGTGTTAGTGAAATGATTTAACACGCAAAAGCTACATAAAATGCCTAATGTGAGTGATGGGTGTCACAGGCTAAACCGAGTTATTCTAAATCATTCTGACTGAAAATAAGAACTTAAAATAAGAGAGCGTAGAGAACTCATGAAGGAAAGTCAGCTTGATTTAGTCCCGAACATATAAAACGAGAGTAAAAGCTTAAAAAAAAGGGTAAAATGGACCTTTTTAGCGAGAAAAGGAGTTTCGGGTGAAATTATCCACCGGGAGCGGTTGGAATATAAAGACGAGAGTGTAAGACATAAGATATGACACTCTCAAAATTTTAAGAAAAAGTCAACATGGTCAATGGTTAAGGAAAAAGTCAACTATAGTTAAGAAAGTGGACTTTTACCATAGTTGACTAATCATGATTAAAAAATTAACCTAAGTATGGAGAAAAATTTGGGGAAAAATATTCTTGGCCAGAATACAAGATAATCATCCCTGAAAGTAAGGAAAATTTATTCGGAAGGATTCCGGAATAAATTTAATGGTTAAAAACGGGATGGGCCTAAGGTAAAAATTTTTAAAGCCCATTAAGGTATACTGAACGTATATCGAAATTCTTAGGTCCTTTAGACCGAATTGTTGGACCAATTGATTGGCCAAATTTTGAGACAATTAAAGGCCCGAGACATAGTAAAAATTTCAGCCCGAAAGCCCATTAGGAAAGCCCAAACCGAGAAGCCCAAATAGAAAACCCCATGAGATAAATATCTAACCATAGTTAAAGTTAACTATGACTCATAAGGTGACTCATAAGGTGACTCATGGCTAAGGTTTGGAAAGTCAAGCATAATGGCTGAAAATTAAAGCTAAATGGCTAAGTATATGGCTTATAAATTCAGCCACACCATTGTCATCTTCATCACACCAAATCCGGCTAGAAGAAGAAACCATTGAAATATATTTTCCAAGCTTTCTCTCACTAGAAATCACTAGGAATTAGGCATATTTGGAACTTGCATTCTTCATGGAAGTTGTTCCAAATTGAAAGGAGATTGACATATGTTGGAATTGGCTATCAAGGAGCCATAGAGTGCAAACCGAGAGCCTCCAAAGTTTCGGCCAAAGGGTGAACACAACAATTGGTGTATTTTCTAATTTCCAATTTCATATATGTTAATGTATGAATGATTTCAAGTATGTTGATATATGTTTTAAGCATTGAAACATATTTAATCACCATGAAGTGGGTTAGGCCGAGAGTGAGTAATGGGATGTTAAATTATGTCAATATGATTTTAAGACATAAATGGATTAGTGTACATGTATTAATGTTAATGGTGTAATTAGAATTAATCAATTTGATTAATTAATACATGTAATTTGTTGGCAATCAAGGTGTTTGATAAAATGCCTAAATGAACTATGTGATGATTGGTAATGTTGCCTACCAAGTGTTTGTGAAAATGTCTAAGTGAAAATGGCTAAATAATAGGCATGGATGGCATGCCATGTGAGCTTGCACTGATCCTCGCACGTGATTTGATAAAGTCGTATTGAAGCCTCGTGTAGATTGTCTGTCACACTAATTGATATGCTCGCACGTGCATTTTGGAGACTTAGTATTGATATAGCTGGAGATGGGATGATAAGACCTGAAGGACGAGCACTCCTAATCTCGCTGATGTAAGATATTGGGTTCACGGAGTACGATATACCGTGTGGATGCACATGGAGTACGATGTACCGAAATCAAAGTCTTAGGACTTCTGAGATATATGCTGTCTGATGGGAGATGAACCCCCTCTTCCCTCAGCCATCCGGGGACATTCGTACACAGTTGGCCCGTGATGCATGGAGTCCAGTGACTATGGCCATATGCCTATTTGTTTCAGTATGCTCTGCTTTGTCTCCATATCCGTTTTCTTATTTGTTTTTTGAGAGTTCAATTTGCCTCCATAACCGATTTCTGATTTGTTTTTTTGAGACTTTGATTTGTCTCCTTTTTTATTTAAATCGATTTTTTTTGAGAATATGTTTTGGTTTTGTGTTCGAACTCTGTTTCGCATTCGATCATGTGTTTTGAGAAATCCATTGTGATTTGATGTGGTTTTGAAAAAGAGCATATGTGTGGATTTGAGAATCCGTTATTAATTAAGAAAGTAAGGATTTTCTGCATGACATGATTCACGAGCATGTATGTAGTATAGTTATCTACCTGCTTGCGTGATTCCTTACTGAGCGCGTTGTAGCTCACCCCTTTTTTTTCTTCCACTCTACAGAGTTACCCAAGTCTTGAGAGCTGCGGTAGTCCTGAGCAGTTGACAGCCTACACTCCATTGTGCGCGAAGGTATACACCTATTTTTGTTCCTTGTATCTAAACTTGAAATGGCACAGTTAAGTATATAAAGAATTACTGGGATGTAAACGTACGTGGGTAGATATATATATGAATAAAGAAATTCAATTAGGATGTATGGTTTATATTTAAGTGTGTAAGGTTAATATCGACTCGTATGCCCAACCATCAGAGTGTTGTCTGCTCCGTTATGTGTGTGGCATGGATGAATAATAATGATTTAAATGTGGAAATGAGGTGTGACATACTTGTTCTTGATTGTGACCTTGTTCAACAGCATATAGTCTATAAATAACTTGAGATTACCATCCTTCTTCAGCACAAATAATACCGGAGCTCCCTACAGGGATACACATGGCCTAATGAACTCCTTGTCTAACAGGTCTTACAACTGCTTTTTCAGTTCCTCAAGTTCAACAAGGCCGATCCAGTAAGGAGACTTCGATATTGGCTGAGTCTCTGGTGCCAAATCTATAATGAATTCCAACTCTCTCTCTAGTGGTAGTCCCGGTAGTTCATCAAGAAATACATCAGGGCATTCGCATACCACTGGTATGTCCTGAATACTAGGACGTTCCCGACTAGTATCGAAGATGAATGCAACATAACCTTCACATTAACACGTTCATTAGAAATTTTCATCAACAATCAAAATCATGTAATTTATTCCTTAACTGCAAAGCATACATCAAACTTATTAGGAAAGGAGAAGGTTACAGTCTTAGTGTAGCAGTCTATACTTATGCGATTGGTGGCTAGCCAATCTATACCCAGAATTACATCAAAGTCATACATGTTCAACAGGATTAGATCTGCTAACATAATCCTATCTCCTACCTTGATTTCATAATTTCTACACACCATATCAGTCTTTTGGGATTTATACATGGGTGTACTAATGTGTAATGTAAAATCTAGAGGTTCGGGCTTAATAGAGAGATTTCGTGCAAAATAAGGTGATATGAAAGAGTGTGTGGAACTTGGATCAAATAGTACATGTGCCTCGTGATTGTAAATTAAAAGCTTACCCCGAATGGTCTCAGTGGAAACATCAACAGTCTCTCTATCCAAGGCAAAGACTTTCCCTTGTGTGATAGGCTTCTTGCCCTTCTCTGCTGCAGTAGCCCATCTCTGTGGGATTTGTCTCTGGGGAGCTTGCCTCTCGGGTTGTCGTGGTTGCTCTGAGGGTTGTGGAATCTGGTTCTGTGGACAATCCCTTACCATGTGTCTTTTCTGTCCACACCCAAAACAGCTCCCTGTGGCCAAAAGACAAACACCTCTATGGAGTTTTCCGCACTCTTTATACAACTTCCTATACTGTTGTGGACCTCTGGCAATCTGGAGAGCAGATACAAGAATTATGGGTCTATCAACCCTAGTTCGAAACACATCTGTCCTCTGTCTCTTGGGCTGGCCCCTCCGATAATCATGTCTAACAAACTTCGTTTTCTTACCCTTCTCCTTACTCTTCCCCTTAGAGCTATACTCCATTTGTGTAACATTTAGATCCCTCTTAATCATCTGTGCTCTACTGAGGGCATCCTTGAACATAGTAATCCATAACCCCAATAGTCGGTCTTAGATGGCTGGCCTTAACCCGGTTAGAAACCTCTCAGTACTACGTTCTTCATTCCGGAACGTCTTAAGGTCATACCATCAGCATAGTAAACTTACTCTTGTATTCATCCACGATCATACTGCCTTGTACCAAATTCAAAAAGTTCGTCCGCATCTTCTGTTGGGCAGCTCGTGGAACATATTGCTCTCTGAAGGCTGTCGAGAATGCATCCCAACTAATCACCGTATGTTGAACGGTCAGAAGGATCTTGGTGGATCCCCACTAATACTCTGCTTGGCCCTTCAACATGTACATGACCATAGAGATCTTCTCTACATCAGAATACCCCAGATAATCAAAGATTTTCCCGAGGTCTACTAGCCACTCTTCAGCCTCTACTGGATTCTTAACTCCCTTGAATGCTGAAAGCTTCATTTTCAGGAAGTCCATCATCCTACCAATATTCCTCTCTTTCGTCCAAGTCTGTATAGACGGATGAGGTGTCATAGGTACTGGGGGTACTTGTGGAGGAGGAGGTGGTGCTTGTGGAGGAGTTGGCACCAGAGTAGGGATTGGTGCTGTGCCAGCTGAATAAGAGGCATTTGCCACTAAGTGTTGGGCAACCATGGCAGCTATTGATTTAAAGTCTCGCTCAAGGCGCTGCTCCAAATGCTGCTCAAATCGAGTTATATGAGTATTGGGACTCTCTGGCTGTGGTGAAGGGGGTGGAGGTGGCTAAGCTTGCCTCCGAGGGTGTCCTCGTCTTCCACTCATTATGCACGTGATCTAATACCTGGGCGCGTAAACCAAAGATCAAATCTTAACTTCATTAGGTATACATTGCCTACAACCAGACAAGCACATACATTTGGGATGTAATTTTATTTTTATTTTTGACACTGACAGTACTAGACAACCTTCGCTCTGATACCACCTTTAACTGTAACGACCCTTGACCCTTGAAAATTTGGGGGATTTTTTTTTGCAACTTCAATTTTCCACTTATCTCTTTGTTCACTTAGTCTGTATTCCTGTTCAGTGTCAATTCATTTTCTTCTTTTTTTTTTCTGCTTCGATACTGCTCAAGCCTCGCCTTTTCTCCTCTCGGTTTCGCGCTTCAACTCCAGCTTCCCTGCTCCTCCTTCGTTTGGTTTCGGTTCAGCCCAATGCCGACTTCCAGCCCCTCTCACCTTCGCTGCCTGTTGTACCTACCTCTCCCTCTTAGTTTGCTTCAGCTTCCATTTTCTCTCTTCTGCTATCTCTTCCTTCCTTCTTCTCTCTTTTTCCTCCCGGCCAGCTTCAGTCCTCACCCTTCTTCTCCTCCCTTTTTTTTTTGTTGTTTCCCGCTACAAAAAAGGGGACTCTGCCTTTGAAAACCAGAGTGCGGGAATTGGCTTCCTTTGGAAGCCAATTCCGTACTCCTATAGATATTATTATCATTATAATATATATATATATATATATTATTTATTTATTTCATCATGTTGTATTATGTTTCTATATCCTTTTTCTTTTATAATGTACATACACATGTATATACTATCTTAGATACGCATGTGTATTATTTCACCTCATTTCATTTACTTACCACATGGGTGTTGACATATACTTGCAACACTATATGCAATATGTATATACATTCTTATAACGTTTTTTTTTATATCTTATAAAATAAAATGATTCAATTGTATAATATTCATGTTTTCATAAAATTTTCATTACTTCATAATGAAAATATTTTTTTTTGGATTTCATCATTCCTCATTAATCCACAAATATAGACTTTACATAAATTTCCAACTAATAAACTAAAATTTCACAATATCGCCATACTTGCATTTTCTCTCACCTCCTGTATTTCGGGCTCTCAACCATTCCGGAGCTTCTCGACTCCCATCCCTCTCGAGCCCTACAACAAATATTCACACTTCCATTAAAAACTTTTTATTAAATTAATTTTATTATCTAATTAAGTACAAAAAATTTTGCGGTGTTTACAACTTATTTCTCAAGAGTCTATTGAACTCTTTAGGCCTATTGATTCACACTCAATTAGTATTAAGCTCATAGTGCCTCTAGTTCATCATTTCTTTCACTATGACAATTTATCAAACACCTCATATGCTCATTCTCATCACTTGACTAGTCTCACAATGTAGCTTCATTCAATCATCTCAAAATCATGCATATCACCTCACTAACACCTTAGGGTGCGTTTGGTTGGGGGGATTTAAAATTCCCCCTGTAATTTTTTTTCGTCATTTGATTCCTTTGTTTGGTTCGATTATTTTCCTCATTGTCAGTCATTTTATTTTACCTACAGTGCTCGATTTTGGGAAAATCTAGAGGTAAAATGATTACCTTCGGATCCTGAGGTATTTTTAGATTACCTAATTCAAATTTTTTTTTTTGGATGTGAAGTAAAATTTTTTTCCCTAGAATTTATCCCTTAAATTTTTTTTCTTGGATAAAAGGTAATTTTTCTTTCCCAAGGTAATTTTTTTCCCCCGAACCAAACACACCCTTAGTGTAATCCATTTATCATCAACTCAACCATATCATATTTTCTCACATTAAACTCATTCTAGGTTATACTTGTTCCATTACATTCTAGGTAGTTTCAATCATTAATACATACACCAATCTATTCATAACAACAACTAGATAAATATATTTTGAGTTGGTGTATTGGAAACTTACCTAGCTTGACTTTCTTCTTTTCCAAGTTTGAAAGACTCAGCAGCTCCTTCAATCCAACAAGTTGAACATTGGCTCTAAGCTATGTTGCTTTCTCCTCTTAATGAACAACTTTGCTCTAATAGCTTTTCCTCAAATTTTCTTAGAAATGTGTTGGTTTTAGAGTGAGAAAGCTATGTTAATGTTAAAAATGGAGGAAATGGATTTGTTCCCATGAGATACAGATCTAACTGCCCAGTTTTTATAGAAATGGCATTAAGAGATCGATCTGCATAGGGTGGAGATCGATCTGGCCTTGCTTGAAACCTTTAGAATTTGACATTTTGCAGGCAGGGGATCGATCTATTAGAGTACACGAGATCGATCTGCTTAAGGTAATGAGATCGATCTGTTTGAGGCAGAAGGCTTTGGAGATCGATCTGGCCTTAAGTGGAGATCGATTTGGGCTACCCAAAAGCACTAGAGATCGATCAGCCTTATGGAAGGAGATCTGGTCCTGCTTGAGGCAGCATGAGATCGATCTCTCCTTACATGGGATCGATTTGCCCTGCTTCCTACAACATTTTAGCTGTAATTTTCCCAAATTTTCTAAGTTAAACTCTCATTCAATCCATTCAATATCCGTTTTGCATTTCATTCACACTTAACACTAAAAAACATCCAATTCTTAAGATTCATATATACTTTAACTTGTCTGTACACCATGGAAATCATAAGATTACATCAAAATTTACGGATCTTACATTCCTCCCCTCCTTCAAGAAATTTGATCCTCCAAATTAGAACCAAGTTAACCTGAGAACAACTCCGGGTATTTCTTTCGCATCATACTCTCCAACTCCCATGTAGCTTCATCTGGAGTGTGATATTGCCAAAGAACTTTCACTAATGGAATTATCTTCGTCTTTAACACCTTCTCTTTCTTATCTAATATCCGAACCGGTTACTCAACATACATCATACTCTCATTGAGCTCCAATGGCTCATATCTTATCACATGTGCCGGGTCCGAGTGGTACTTCCGAAGCATAGAGACGTGGAAGACGTTATGAACACTTGCTAAGTCTCGTGGCAATGCCAACCTATAAGCCTTATCTATCACTCTCTCCAAAATCTCGAAGGGTCCGATATACTTAGGGCTCAACTTACCCTTCTTACCAAATCTCATAGTCCCTTACGAGGGCGAAACTTGCAAAAATACAGACTCACCCACAGCAAACTCCAGGGGTCTTCGTCTCCTATCAGCATAACTCTTTTGCCGGCTCTGAGCTGTTTGTAATCTCTCATATATCAACTGGACGTCCTCATAGGCTTGCTGCACTAAATCGGGAGTAAAAATCTGTCTGTTACCAACCTCTTCCCATCTAATAAGGGGACGACATCTGTGTCTGTACAGTGCCTCATAGGGTACTATCCTGATACTCGCATAATAGCTGTTATTATAGGCGAACTTAGCTAACGGTATGTGATCATCCCAGGAGCCTCTAAAATTAGCACACAAGCTCTCAACATATCCTCTAGGGTCTATATAGTCCTCTCTGACTGACCATCTGTCTGAGGATGAAAAGCGGTGCTAAAATTCAAGTGAGTCCCCATCGCTTCCTGGAAATGTTCCTAGAAATGGGAAGTGAAGCGGGCATCCCGATCAAAAACAACGCTTATTGGAACACCATGTAACCGAACTATCTCTTGAACATACAAGTTCCCCAACTGGCTCAGAGTATCAGGCTGACTTTGTCAACCGATCCATAATCACCCAAATGGCATCATGACCTCTACGGGTCCTCGGTAAGCCCATCACAAAATCCATGGTGACATGCTCCCACTTCTATGTCGGTATTGGTAGAGGCTGCAATATCCCTATAGGCTTCTGATGCTCTACCTTCACTTGCTGACAGATGAGACATCTAGCTACATATTCAGCAATGTCTCTTTTCATTCCAGACCACCAATAAACCTTCTGAAGGTTTTGATATATCTTAGTACTCCCTAGACGTATCGTATACTTCAATGAGTGAGCCTCTGATAAAATCAATCTCCTGATCTCTGGATCCTTGGGAACACATACTTTGCCCCTGAACCTCAGTAATCCATCTGTACTCAGTTCACAATCAGTACCCACACCTGTCTGTACTTGACTCAGCCAATCGATACACTGTCAATCACTCTGCTGAGCCTGTCGAATACGACTAATCAACTCTGGCTCCAATCTCAAACTAGCCACAATATCAAATCTCTCTGTACCAGGTGGGGTAACATCCAAACTGAGGTTCACAAATTGCTCTAACAACTCGTGTTCACGTACCATTATATAAGATACCAACCCAAGATTCTTCTTGCTCAAGGCATCAGCAACTACATTCGCCATACCTGGGTGGTACATGATTTCACAATCATAATCCTTCAAGAGTACGAGCCATCTTCTCTATCTCATATTCAACTCTTTCTGTGAGAATAAATACTTAAGGCTCTTATAATCCGTATATACCTGAAATTTCTCACTGTAGAGATAGTGGCGCCAGCTCTTCAACGCAAACACTACGATCGCCAACTCCAAATCGTGTGTCGGATAGTTCCTCTCGTGATCCTTCAACTGTCTGGATCCATAGGCAACTACCTTTCCATCCTGCATAAGTACACAGCCCAGTCCCTGGTGTGATGCATTCGTATACACAGAGAAACCTCCTGAGCTGGTAGGAATGGTGAGAATCGGAGCAGTGGTCAACTGACGCTTAAGCTCCTGAAAACTCCTCTCACATGCCTCATCCCACACAAAATTAACATCTTTTCGCCTGAGGCGTGTCAACAGAGCAGCTAGTTTGGAGAAACCCTCAACAAATCTCCGATAATATCCTGCCAATCCCTCAAAACTTTTGATCTCAGTAACTGTCTTAGGTTGTTCCCACTGTACAACTGCCTCAATCTTGGATGGATCTACTGATACCCCATCCTTCAACACAACATGGCCCAGAAATGAGATTTGCTATAACCGAAAGCTACACTTACTAAGTTTGACATATAATTCCTTCTCTCGGAGGGTCTGCAGAACTATCTTCAAATGCTGCTCATGATCTTCCATAGACTTGGAATAGACCAATATATCATCAATGAACACTATCACAAACTGGTTTAGGTATGGCTTAAATACATCATTCATCAATGTCATAAATGTTGTGAGGGCATTCGTCAATCCGAATGGCATAACCAACAGAGACGAGCTGAGGGTGTTGTCCCTATTTTGAATCTCTGGGGACGCATCTCCTGGCTTTCCCTCAGATCCTCAAGGCCAAGTGGGCTGGGGAGGCTCTCTGTAGGATGGTCTAGTGGAGCAAAACCATGAAGGGGCCAGTGGGCTACCCAAAGCGGACAATACAGGTTAGTGTTGAGGCCTATAAGATTGTGACCTAGTGCGGGGTGGACAGTATGGTCCTCACATTAAAACGCGCATTTTATTGTGAGGACCCAGAGTGCACTGGCTGCACCACCCCTACCACCGCTCTGCCTCACTCAACCATACTGTTTTATTATGTCAAGGTTTTATCATGAAGGGTGTCAAGGGAAAGCCTCAAGGTTTTATCGTGGAGGGTGTCAAGGGGGCCACCATTTTCACAATTCGCGTCCCCAATAATTCGAACTTGGGACCTTTAGGTACCCAAACCTTACATTCATGGTACCAATTTATCCACTAGAATGATTGGTACCATGAGTGTAAGGTTTGGGTACCTAAGGGTCCTAGGTTCGAACCACTGGGGATGCGAATTGTGGAAATGGTGGCCCCTGGACATTTTTCACGATAAAACCTTGAGGCTTTCACTGTGCAGCCAAAGAGGACTGTACAGTTGAGTGAGGCGGAGCGGTGGCCAGCCAGGGGTGGTGCACCCTAGTGCACTCTGGGTCCTCACAATAAAAATGTGAGGACAATGCTGCCCAGCCCGTACCAGGTCACAGTCTTACAGGCCTAACACTAGCCCGTATTGTCCTCTTTGGAGCAGGGCCCTCAAGGTTTTGCTCCACTAGCCCATCCTGCAGAGAGCCTCCACAACCCACTTGGCCTTGAGCTCAATGGTACCAGTAGAGACGAACTGAGGGTGCTGTCCCTAGTTCGAATATCTGGGGATGCGTCTCCTGGCTTTCCCTTAGATCTTCAAGGCCAAGTAGGCTGGGGAGGCTCTCTGCAGGATGGGCCAGTGGAGCAAAACCTTGAGGGGCCCTGCTCCAAAGAGGACAATACGGGTTTAATCGTAAGATCCACAAGGCATGGTGGGCTGGGGTGGCTCTCTTACAGAGTCACTTCGTTTTCTTCATCTGTTGATTTATTCTTCACAAGGAAGGTATTGATTTTTTTCTACATTCCACTCCCAACAGTTAGTCTCATCAAAAATATCATCTTTACGAATAATTAGCTTCTTAGTAACAAGATTATACAACCTTTACCACTTTGTTTCATCACTATACCCAATGAAAATACATTTCTCACTCTTCTTGTCTATATTTGTACAACCATTGGAAGCTAACAGGACATAAGCAACACAACCAAAAATCTTTAAGGCACTTACATTGGGCTTGCAGTTCCACCAAGCTTCATAAGGTGTCATACCACACACAGCCTTCATTGGAGAAATAATAAGAAGGTGAATTGATGTAGCCACTGCTTCAACTCAAAAATCATTTGCAAGCTTTTTTCTCATTCAACATACTACTTACCATCTCTACTACTATTCTATTCTTTTTTTCAGCGACTCTATTATGCTCTGGTGTTTGTCTCACAGTTAGCTGCCTCTTGATTCCATTTTGCTTGCAAAACAAAGTAAACTCATCAGATAAAAATTCTTCTCCCCTATCAGTTCAAGGAATTTTTAACTGATGACTACTTTCTTTTTCTATAAAGGCCTTGAATTCCCGAAACTTCTCAAGTGCTTCCGATTTCTGAATAAGAAAAAAACATAACTCATCCGGGTAAAATCATTAGTAAACAACAAAAAATATCTACTCTTGTTCAAGGATAACATATTCATTGGCCCACAAATGTCTGCATGCACCAACTCCAAAGGCTTCTTTACTCTCCATACTTTCCCAACCGGAAATCATTGTCTATATTGTTTCCCATAAATACAGCTTTCTTAAAAATCATTAGCAAATGCAATAGAAGGCAAACCATGAACCATGTTTTTCTGATACAATAACTTCAATCCATTAAAATGTAAGTGCCCATATCTCAAATGCCACAACCTCAAATCATCTTTAACACTGGCAACAAGTGCACAATCATCCAAACTGAAAATCTCAAGAGGAAACTTCTTATTTTCAGTCATGAAAATTTCTACAAGAGGCATACCAGAGTTTTTAACCTTAATTTCACACACACTATCATGAAAAAAAAAAAACTGAATATCATTTTTTTACCAATTGACCCACACTGAGTAAGCTATGTTGTCGCGACCCATTTTCCCAAAAATCACTACAATTTTTTCGCGAACTTACCTCACTTCACTTGTTGGGCTGTGAGTCTATATCCATCACTCAGTTTCATATGTCATATATATACATATCAGGCAATGCTTTCGTCCTATACACTAATATTCGTGGAAGCTCATAAAGTTATCATTTCATAATTAGAAAGTCATTTACATTGCCTTACATATACATCCCCCCTATAAAGTGACTGCATCACTATACACCATTACTCAGATACAAAAAGTACATATGTGTGTATACCTCGATGCTGCTAAATAGCTATGTGTAAATAATTGCAGGACAGACGCAGCTAACACACTCTACTGGAAATGCTCTGTAGAGGGGGAAAAGTAAAAGGATGAGCACAACACGCTCAGTAAGAAATATATGAAAGCAAGTAGATAACCACACTTTCTACGATGCTCATAATGCATGTTTTATCATCTCGTAAAACAAATGCATTCACCTTTCAAAACACTTGCATTTACTGAAAACAGAAGCATTTTATACGAAAATTATCAATCGATAGAAGTTCAATTATTTCTTATACAAATGCACTCACTAAAAACTCGTCTTATTCACAAAACCATCATAGTGAAACACATAACAATTTTTTGCCAAAAACCGAATATTAAAACTCATTCGGAGTAAAATATTTATGTATTTAGTATTGAAACTCACATTTAAATCATATTCTCATTTTACATTGAAACAGATAATTTCGTCACCGAAACCAATAAAACAGATGAGACTATGCAGGGATCCACACAAATCCATAAGACATTTGGCCAAATTCGAGACCTCGAGCTATCACTAGCTAGGTGTGCAAGGGTGTCTCTGAGTCCGAGGAGGGGATTAGTCTATCCATCGGCTCCTATCTAAGGACTATCACAAATCAGAGCAATGACACAGTATGCCCGAGTCTAAAGACGCAATCCTCATAACCCATAGTTGCACGGTACAGTGTACTCCATGTTATCTACACGGTACAACGTACTCCGTGAACCATAGTATAATTACCACATAGTTGTAGGTGCTTGAGTCACAAGCTCACCACCCCAACCAAATAAATTATTAACCATAGCCTGTCATCTCAGATCTAGTGCGAGCAAGTGCTCAAGCACGGTCTGTTCATATGCCATACAAAAATCAAGTGCGAGTGGATCTGGATAAATCCCCGATCTCATCATAGCTCTAGCACCTTATCGTTTATCAAATCATATCAAATCTAGTGCGAGCAAGGTTCCAACACTATATCATGTAAAAATCATATAAAATCCTGTGCGAGCCGGTATGTGTAACTCACAGGTAATTCGACGCCTCCAGCACGATTTCACACACACAAAATAGACAGGTAGCTCTATGTCCCACAATAGTGGTACTCAAAACTGAGTGTGATACGTAAAATAATACTAAATAGAGTGAGAGGGTAACATCCCATCAAATCACTCGTCAATCAAATCACACTTTAGAAAAACGTGCAATTTAATGCATACAGTCAAATCATGAGCCATTCTATCATTCCAGCTTTACAAAATCTCTCTTTCACAGAGAAAACATGGATTTCATATACTTTATGCATTTCTAAAAATTTTTGGCTCTAAGGGTATTTTTGTAATTTTCTCATATTTGGGTATTATCAAGAAATTTCATATCTATACTCTATACGAAATTTAAGTGTATGCAAACGACGATAAAAATACGTACAACTATCTCTAAGAACTAACATAGATCACTTACCTGGAATCCTGTCGAATGCTCTTTTTCACCTTTTTTCACTTTCCGTATATCAGTCTATGTGGCTCTGAATATATCTCCTGGAGTTGCGAATATTTATCAATCACATTAATTAAGTCGGATAACTCATTTATCCTTTTCTATGTGATCTATTTCATCAAATGGGCCCATGTAGCCATTGGAATTAAAGATGTGTTTTGTTAGTTAAAGATTTAAATTAGAATATATTTTTCCATTGTGAGACTTGGAAGAACTAATTAAGTAAAGTATATTAATCCTGAGAATAAATAATTTGAGTAATAGAAATAAATTTTTATGAGCCAAGAATATTCCCCTATGATATATATATATATATATATATATATATATATATATATGATATTAGATTAAATTTATTATGTATATTACAAGTAAAATTTATAAAGTATGTATAAACATATATACATATACGTTTGTAATGTTTTATAAAATAATCAAGCTTAGCAAGTAGACTTACTTATATACGTATATATGTATACATATATATATATATATATATATAGACATATATCAGCGAATAAATATATGTAGATATATATATAGGAACCCGTGGATTGGCTTCCAAATAAAGCCAATCTCGAGAGCTCCATTCGGTAATATATATATATATATATATATATATATATATATACACACACATATATACAAGATACATTGAAGGGGCATGGAAGGAAGGGATGTTGATGTATTGGCAGCCTTGTAAATATGAGAAGAAGGAGCCAGAAGAGGACAATTTAAAGGCATGAATGAGGAGTTGGAAATGTATACATGCTGGGGAATAACCGAAGAGCACAAGGCTGTGTTGAGAGATAATACCCATCGGTAGGAGACATATTACCCTGTTGAGTTGGTGGAAACAAACTGGCCGAAGTTGCAGAGGGAAATGACAAATGAAGCAGGAAATATAGGGGTAGAGATCAAGAGGCAGAGTGAGTAGAAAGGGGTGATAGTGTTCGATGGAGGTAATGGCATGAGACACGTGGACTACTGCTGGGAGGAAAATAAAGATGCGGTAACGATAGGAAAGAAAGGCTGAAACCTGCAGATGGTGGGAGCAGTTAGTGAACAAGGAAGAATAAATATACATAGATAAAGCAATATAGGACATATTCATCAGCATAGGGAAGTGGAGAAGTCTAATGTTGCTGTAAAAAGAAAAAGGAATGAGAATAGATGGAGGACTCATGAGTGAAAGAGGATGAAGTGTAACGACCCAAATTTCCACACAATTTGGTTGGGCTACAAGTCGATATTAGATCAAACAGTGAAATCTAACAGTCTCAATTGAATTTCTTCTACAAATAGTCATGTTCACATTCCCCTAAGCACATCTTATCTACATTACTATACTTACAAAAATTTTATATACAAAAGAATTTCTTAAAACTGGATATACCTTCGACGCAGAAATATACTCCACGGAATCATAACTGTGCGGAATGCCTTACTACTGGAAGCGGTCCAAGTTATCGATGGGCTCTGTGAAGGAATAGTAAGGGGTGAGCTCAACATGCTAAGTAAGAAAAACTCCATAGCAGGTAGATAAATACACTACATTTTTCTTTCTTAGTAACAAATTTTACAGAAAATATATTCACAGAGGCACTATTAGTTCCGAAAAATCAAAGTCGAAAAAATCTATGGTAATTTCAGTATGAAAATGGAACTGAAATCAATACCATTTTCATAAAACTTTAAACTACTTTTACAAGCGATGACAGTGTGGCACTTTGGTCCCTCAGGATTAAAGAGGTGGCCCCTACGATCTTTTTTGCAGTAAAACATACAGTTCCTTTCGGAATTATGATCACATAATCAATTCATAAATTCAGATAGACGAGACAAGACAAACATGCTATATCAGATATCAGAATGACAGTTGGTCAATGTCGGTGACTCCGAAAAACCCCATAGCAGGTAGATAAATACACTACATTTTTCCTTCTTAGTAATAAATTTTAAAGAAAATATATTCACAGAGGCATTACTAGTTCCGAAAAATCAAAGTCAAAAAAATCTATGGTAATTTCAGTATGAAAATGGAACTGAAATCAATACCATTTTCATAAAACTTTAAACAACTTTTACAAGCGATGACAGTGTGGCACTTTGGTCCCCCAGGATTAAAGAAGTGGCCCCCACGATCTTTTTTGCAGTAAAACATACAGTTCCTTTCGAAATTATGATCACATAATCAATTCATAAATTCAGATAGACGAGACAAGACAAACATGCGATATCAGATATCAGAATGACTATTGTCAATGTCGGTGACTCCCAAAAATCACTGATCAGGTGTGCCGAGATGTCAAGTGTCGTGGGAGTGGTCGGCTACCACAGTACTCTATTTTTCAATAAGACGGTACAACGTACTCACATGCACACAACATGGTACATCGTACTCCATGGACCACGATAACATTCACAGTTCAGTATAATTCACCGTCGCCTTTTTGCCTTAAAATCATGTGCGAGCAGGTCAGTGCAAGATCACATAGCATTACACAACTAACTAGCACGGTTTTAACATAAAAACACTTTAAATCTCGAGCGAGCAGGTTAGTGCAAGATCACACAACAATACATGACTGACTAGCACGATTTTAATATCAAAACACTTTAAGTCTCGTGCGAGCAGATCAGTGCATGATCACACAGCAATACATGACGGCTAGCACGGCTTCTTTCAAAGCCAATTCATAAATAGTCCATTTTATCCAAACAATTTCTAAACCTCAATTCAGTAAATCACACAAACTGGAAGGGCTGGTCTTGCCCTTTTTCAACTAAAAACCACAAGGCACAGTCTTTAGGTAAAAATTCAAAATTTTAGATTTTATACAATAATTAAAAACTACTCTAATATTTATTTAAGGAGGCTAAATAATATTATACTGAAAATCAGGGTGATTTACGAAGTTTTAAACTTGTTTCTAAAATTTCAAAACGGTAAAACTCGGCCTAGGAATTTCTACAGTTCAGGTCTTTAAAAATTTCTGTCCTAAAGTTTGCAGTCTCAAAAACCCAAAAAATATACGCATTTATTTTTAACAATTCACGAATATTTTTCTACAACAGAAATACGACCTAAATTTATATCTACAAAATATAAAAAAATACATGCAATTTATTTCTAGTAGCATATATAATTTTCCTTACCTCGGTGCCTTGTCAGTAATCCTCTATACATTAGTGGTACGAGTCAGCGAGTCCGATCTGCTTGGTTAATTTCCTCGAAATTTCGTACTAGTATTTTCAAATTTTTGAACCGTTATTTTTTATCGTATTTTCCTGGGTTTTTCCCAAACTCTTTGCGCCTTCTTCTCTATTCCAAATATATATACCTAAAAATACTCTTTTTTTTTATATATAAATTCCTTTTTTCCTTTCCTGCCCATTTCTTTCTTCTTCCTTTTTCTTTCTCGGTTTATTGTTCATCCACCTTCCTCATCTCTCGGCATCATTCTCCATTTTCGTCATTCTTCAGCGTTGCCATCTTCCTCGTCTTTCTACAGTTTTATCATCATCTCATCTGTCTCCCGTCTCCGCCCGACTCCAACGTTCTCCTATCTTTTCTGATTTTCCAGTGCCATTCGCCCTGCTTCAACTCTGTTTTCTGCTTCTGTTCATTTCTTCCCTTTCGATTTCTCCCTTCTCTTTTCTGTTGGCGTTTCCTGGCTTCCCTCTTGCCTCAGTTCTTTCATTTCACAGCGTTCTGTGTTCAACCCTGTCATATTCCAGCAACAAAGTTGAAGTGAAGCTACCTCGTCCCGCCAGAATTCTCAGCCCACGGTGCAGCCCTGTTCCCCAAATTTTCAGCAATGAAACAGGGGTGTAAGACGAGCCACGATTTTTTATTTCCTTTCGCTGAAGCAGACCCCCTGTAGCCACACTAACTCTATTCCAGCATCACGCCCCTAGTTGAACATCAACCCCGCACTGTGGTTACTATTTCCAAGTTCCTAGCATCCTCGTCCTCTACTGTTTCAAATTTCCTGGACTGAGAGAAGTCCCTGGTTTGTCCACCTCTTTGGCTCGGGCTATATCATTTCAGTTTCGGTTTCTCATCCTTGGTTTCCAGCAACCCATACATTTTCCTGTTCTCCTTTCATCTCATTTTCGGTTCTTCCTCCGTTGTTCGTGTTACCTCAGTTTCTTTTCCTCCTGTTGTAGCTTTCTACCCTGCTTCCTCACGAACAGTTTTATAGAGAAGACAGTATGGTGAGGTGATAGGGATGATGCATTCCAGCAATGACAGCGTGCTAGGTGAGCTTATCAGGGTGTTGTATTTATAAAGCTAACGATGGAGTTAACAGGGATGCGGTCCAGTAGAGACGTGTTGAAAGTGTTGGTGGTTGGTGGCAATGAAGCAAGGTAAGTCCTCGGTGATGCCTCTTTTCTCCCCTCTTCGTTAAGTCCCATCATTAGCTCTATTTTCCCTTAACTTACTTATTTTCTACCGCACTGAAATTGAATTAGTTATGTGCAGGTGTCTCTCGGGTTTCAACTTGAAACCCGCTTCTAGCCTCCCTTTTATTTTTTTATTTTTCCCCATTTGCTTGCTTTAGTTTCTTTCCAACACCATTCTCGATTTGAGGCCTTACATGTACAAATATATATTTGTACGGTACATACTTGCCTCTATGTATGTGTACATCTATTTATGTGTGGACATAATGCATACATATGTGTATATATGTATATGCTTTGCCACCTATATATTTATTTATTTATTCATGCATCCATTACTTAAATACATGATACATACGGTATTATTCACCCACGTATATACATATATATATAGATATATGTATCTCTGTATTATTATTATTATTATTATTATTATTATTATTATTATTATTATCGATATTCCTCTGTGGGACTAATATATATTGTTTTTAAAATTTATTCTCCCTAAGTCTCACTACAGAGTAAAATAAATTTTAACTTAAATCCTTGACTAATGGATCGAAATCTTTAATCTCGAGGATTAATTTTGTTAATCATGAATAAAACCAAGTATCTGAAAATTTACGGTATATACATTCTCATCACCTTGAGAAATTTGGTCCCCAAATTTAGCAGTACCTTAGTCCTTAAATAGATGCGGGTACTTCTCTCGCATCAAGCTCTCCACTTCCCTCGTGGCTTCTTTCGAAGTGTGATATTGCCCCAAAACTTTGACCAAAGAAATTGTCTTAGACCACAATACCTTCTCTTTCCTATCCATTATCTAAACCAGTTTCTCCATATACGTTATATCCTCTTTCTACTCCAATGGTTCATACTTTACCACATGCATTGGATCTGGATGATACTTGCGAAACATTAAGCATGGAAGACGCTGTGGATACTTAATAATTCTGGCAGTAACGCTAATTTATTAGCTCGTCTCCCACTCAGTCTAAGATCTCAAAAGGTCCCATATAACAAGGACTTAACCTTCATTTCTTCCCAAATCTTCTTATGCTATTGGGAGGAGAAACTTCCAGAACTTCAAATCTCCTACTGAAATTCTAAGGTCCTTCGTCTTTGGTTAGCATAACTCTTTTGCTTGCTCTGATCTATCCTCAGTCTCTCACAAATTAATTAAATATACTTAGAAACTTGCTTAACCTAATCAGAAACAATTTTCTTCCTTTCACCCATTGCTTCAATCTAATCGGTGAACGACATTTTTGACCATACTACACTTTATACGGTATCATCTCGATATTTGAGTGTTATCTGATATTATGCGCAACTTCGCTAAGGGGTAATTTATCCTTCCAGGAGCCTTTAAAATCCCGACACATGCTTTCAATTCCATATAGGCATGGGTAATAATGTTATAGGCTTTTGGTGCTCTACCTTAACCTGCGACCTATGAGACATTTAATCCCAATTTCAGTTATTTCTCTTTCATACTTGATTGCCAATATACTTTCAGGAGATTTGATAAAGTCGTTACTATTCTCTGGATTGCGGAGTATATCTCTATAAAGGAGCCTCTGATGACATCAATTCCTTTACTATCGATCATTGGGTACACAATTCTTCTTTTATATCATAATTAAATCATCAGTACCAAGCTAGTTGCAGCACCCATCTGGGTCTGACTAGCCACTTCAATGCAGTATTTATCATTACGTCGGGCCTGTTCGATTCGATCAATCATGTCGAGTGTTCAGATCTTAAGTTAGCTACCATATAGTAAACATCAGTATCAAAAAAAAAAAACCACATCCAAGTCGAGGCTCACTAATATTTCCATAACTCATGTTCCTGACCAATATATATATAATGTCATCCCGAAATCACTTCTGCTCAAAGCACTAACCCGAGTCATTCTCTTGTTCTTGTATTAGACGGCCTTTGTGAAATTTAATATTTAAACCTTCTTAATCAGTGGGATTCTATAATTCTTCACCGCATAAGTAATGGTATCCTGACTTCAAACGCGACTATTACGACTGTCAATTTCAATTTATGAGTTATGGGTACTTCTAAATGCTGTCAAGTCTCTCAGGCGGGGAGGTATTTTGAAATACCTTTATTAGCCATCAGATCAGACCACATGACTAGTTATGGATATAAAGGTTCAAGGTTCAGTCTCAATAAGAAGTAGGATACCAAAACTTATCGCAATTTCGCGTTTATCCTTTAGTTAGAACTTATTCTCAATTCATATCACTTAATCTGAATCACTTCACATACCAGAGATATTCTTACCTTGCATACAGCTCTTATTCCAATGTAACCTGTATTCAGAATCTATCACATTTCAAGCTTGTCTCATTTCGTACATCAATTATAACAAAACTCTTTCTTATTTTAATTAAGTCTCGTATTCGAAACATAAGCATAAGCAATTTACAATCCTTAGACTCGATACGTAATTCATATTCCATAGTCTCCTTATATAACAATCTCTGAATCATCTTAACAGTTTTGGGTCTTTCCCACGAATCTATAATCTCTGTTTTGGGAGAACCCAATTGACTCCCATTTTTTGACACATCGTGACCCAGAAAACTCTAGAACTCCTTAACAATTAATGTCAGTACACCCCAAAGTGGATCATTCGGTCTGATAATCCCCTCATCATATAATTCTTGTAATTGCTTCTTTAGTTCTTCTAATTCAATCGTAGCCATTCAGTATAGTGTTTCGATTATTAGTTCAGTACTAAGTACTAAATCAATTCGAAACTTTATTTTTCAATTTAGTGGTAACTCTGATAGATCATCCAAATATGTATCGAAAAACTCTCTATCTATGGTGGTGTCTCTTTACTATGATCATGTCATATCTTTATCGATCATGTAAGCAATGTGACCTTTAAGTCCATTCTTATAATTAGTCCCGTCATTCATTCTTTCCATTACAGTGACTTTACTCTTTTACTTTCGCTATTTTCCTTAGTAGATCTCTTTTCTATCGCATCTATTTACCTTTTCCTCTTTCTTGGTAACCTCGCGAGTATATGTCTCCCATTCTCATAATTGCGCCTTACGTACTATTCCCTCAAAATAACATCCAATGGAGCTAACTTAGCTCCATTGAGGGTCCCTGTCACGACCCAAATTACCTAAAATCAGAGTAAATTTTTCGTTTTTCATTTTATTATTTAATTCTTACCTTTCTCTCATAATGACCATCCTACAAACAGTTGGGTTATGATTCGGTGTTAATCACCTCACACTATTTACCATTCCATTTCCATAATCACATTCACATATCAGAGTTTACTATCTTTTGACTTTAAATAAATACATACTCAATGGTATTTATAACTCTACATCCCCGACATCATATCCGTTTATAGTACTGTGCATTACATATTTAGATACAATATTATACAAATGTGTATACCTGTCTCGATGGGAAGCAGCGAATACCAAGATGCAAGTCATCAGCCGCTCACTAACTACCGCGAGTGCTCTGAAAAGATGGAAAAATAAGGGGGGTGAGCAAACCACACGCTCAGTAAGGCAATTATGCAAGTAAGTAGATAGCTCCACTATCTACATGCTCATAATGCCATGCCCTTACATCCATTTCTTTTCATTTAAAATTTCACGCACAAAATCATGCATATTTCAATGCCATAGTTTATCAAAACCATTTGTGCATATAGAAATCATATAATTCATGGTTCAAAGGCATTTTATGTGACATCATTAAATCATACTTAGCATGAATTTAATTAAAATCATGCATTCTTTCATGTCATGTCAGACAAATCATGAATTTGAATGAAAGCATGGAAAACATCATCATGTGACTGCATTTAAATCAATTCATTAAAATGCGGAATAAAATAACCTCATCCGGGTCAATTATCTCATAAGTAAATCTCGATTTCATAAAACAATTCATTAAACTTCTTTATAAAACTTCGGTTATAAAACCACCCTTCTTTCAGGGTCACAAATCATAAAATCATAAAATCATAAAATCATAAAATCGGGGGCCTGACCCCTCCCTCGGGTCTACCCTGGTCTATCGACCAATAGTTATATCATGTGAGACAAGTAGGTGACTATCAGTAACAACATAGGACTATGGCCATAACCTCGTGATCCCTGGCAACACGGTACCTAGTGTGCGGGGTATCACACCTGAAACGGGAGGTGGGTCGTCCTACCCGCCAGAACAGCATAACACCAGGATTGCGAGGGCAAGGCTTGTTGCCTCGTAGCTAATGCCACTCCACTCCAACAATCCCCACGGTACAGCTTACTCCACGTGACATACCCGGTACAACGTACTCCGTGAACCCAAGCTCAATCAGGGGTGCCTGCAATAGGTCTTATCCACCCATATCATCTCTGTCTCAGTACGCACGTGTGAGCATATCATCTCACTGTGACATACAGTCTACAGGAGGCTCCAACACGGCTATATGCATGTCATATAAATCCCTGTGCGAGCAAAGCTCTAGCACGGCTCCATGCATATTCATGATATCAAAAAATCTCGTACGAGCGAAGCTCTAGCACAGTTTCATAAAAATCAGTAAAATCTGCGTATGAGCAGCGCTCCAGTACGACTTAAACTGATTATGAATTCAAGTAAATCCACGTACGAGCAAAGCTCAAGTACGGATATGCATAAAAACTAAATGAAAACCTCGTATGAGAAAAACTCAAGTACGACATTCAAATGAATTATAAAAACCATATAAAACTTTGTGCGAGCAACGCTCTAGCACAAATGAATGCTCAAGTAAATCAAATCTCGTGCGAGTTACACTTCAGCACGACTTTATGCATAATTAAATCAAATCTCGTGCGAGTTAAACTCCAGCACAGCTTTTATGCAATTATCATATCAAAACTGGATGCGAGCTAAGCTTCAGCATCTCTCATGCATGTCAAATCATAAAAACTAGTGCGAGCAATCGCTCCAGCACCTTTTTATGCATATCCAGTCAAAACAAATCAAAACATGTCAAAACAGGGTGCGAGCTAAGCTCCAGCACTCCTCATGCATTTCACAAGAATAAAAATCAGTGCGAGCAGCCGCTCTGGCACATTTCATGCATATGATGTCACACAAGTCGGTGCGAGCAACTGCTCAAGCACATTTTATGCACACTCACAAACTCAGATATAGTGCGAGCTATACGCCAGCACTATCTATTTCCATATAAACTTGATAGTTGGCCGTTTTTCAAAGAAATTCCATTTAAATATGAATAACACCTACGTAGTGTTATCTTGTGAAATTTAAGCAGTTACTGACGAATCTATCGATTTACTTTGCTTAAAAACAATAAAATTCCTTAATCATAAAAGTCCTTAAATTATGCATTTCATGCATGTCATGCTTTCACCTTCCTTAGGTGAACTTCCCTCAATAGGGGTAAAATAATCTTTTTACCAATTTCGAGTCATTAAAATCTTTAAACCATTTTTTTAGGACCTTTGTACAATATCAATGTATACATACATATTCAGTGTCTACAAAAACTATTTAAAGTACACGTAGCTACCTCTAGCTACTCACACAATTCCCTTACCTCATTTTCTGTACAGTCTGACCTTTCCACTGATGACTCGTCACGCAGTCCAATTTGCTCCCAATACAATCTCCGGAACTGCAGATGCACATTCATCAGGTCAATTATAATACAATTTAATTGTATTTCATATTTTTTTGGGCTTAATTTAAATCATTGGGCCCGTTTATCCATATTGGACCTTAATCGACCTTAAGCCCGTTTTTCACTCACTATTCACATTATCGAGGCCTATTGGGCTCACTGGGCCCATCAGTAATTATTGAGCCTCGTTCTAAACTCTCGGATATCTCAATTTAGTATTTACGACAATTTATTCAAATTTCCAAAATTTAATTCATTTATGCGGAAATTAAATCCGTAATTCATCAACACGTATAACGATACAAATTGTCGTAAATAAATGTTACTGACCCGAGATTCCATGATAGTACACAAATCGAGGCTGTCTCGAGCTTTCGGTTGATGCCAATTGTCGAGCTACACAATTTAATATTTTTTCGGATAAATTTTCAGTTGGATATTAATCAAATTAAATATTCCAAAATTTAAATCGATCGATTTGATCGCGTACTGACTCACCTGTAGCTCGATTGCATCACTGAAATTTCCCCAATTTTTCCCCTTTTTCTTCCTTTTTTACTTTTCTTTTTGGTTGAACTAGTTCGGTCCGGTTCAACCCAGTTCAGACCGTAGGTTCAGTCCGGTTCGGTTCGACCGGTTCAGTCAGGTTCGGCCGGTTCAGTCACAATTTCGTCGTTTCGACTCCGTCCGGTCTATTCTCGGGCCGTTTTCGGTGCCGTTCGGTGCGCCATCGCCTGGGCTTCCAAAATCGGGCCTCGGGTTGGACCAAATTGGCGCCGATGGCCGTCGATCGAAGATTTTCTCCCGTTGCATCTCCCTCCGTTTTCGGTGTTTTCCGATGACGTTGGCGCGCGTGCCGGCTGTTGGTGGTTCCCACGAGACTCGTCGACCTTCGTAGGCCCTCGCCTAGGGTCCCTGGCCGCCAGTGGTGGCTCGCCGGTGAGAGGGAAACCTTCCCTCAATTTCCTGCTTCGTTTCACGTTTTTCTCTTCAATTTGTTTCTCTTTCCCCAATTTTTTCAATTTTCCAATTCAGATTTCTTTTTTTTATAATATATTTTTATTATTATTTTATTTGATTAATATATTCAATTAAAATTCAAAATATCTAAAAATATTTATATTTTATTCATTTAACCAATAAATGAATTTATCAGTATTATTTTGACTTTTCGGTATATTTTCTAATTATTTTCGGGATTATTTTTTGATACGAAAATTTCGGTTTATTCCAATAAATTCATATCTTGATCAATTTAACCCGAAATTTAATTATTTCTTCGTTATTGATCAAGATTTCTCAAATCCTTATTTTTAATTAAATTTTCTTGTCCCGATTAATACCGAATTTTGATCTTTTGACCGTTTTACCCTTGCACGGGTTCGAAAATTCCATTTAAATCCTTTTGCATTTTTAAATGCACTCGAAAATTTCTATTCATTCCCTTTTGCTCTTACGATAAAATCGGGTCTTACAGTCCCAATACCTCCTACGAGTTTCCTGAGCTTTCTCCATTTCACATCTCCACTTATCCGAATTATACTCCTCCCAAAACTATGATTGTAGTTTCATATCCATTCCCGGACTTGTTAACTTAAGTCCGATTCAATCATTTCATCTATAATTGCCACCATGCTTTATTCGAGAAGGGTTGCCGTTTAAAGGCCTCCAGAAACATATCTCATGTAATTCTATGTTGGTTCTCAGATTAGATCAGGGGATTTCCCTCCAAGTTCGACTTTCCATTTCGATATTAATGCTACAAAGGCTACTTTCTTTATAATAGCGTACTCTGAAAATCCGTGTAGCTTCTTCATTTCCTTAACATAAAAGTTGCAAAAGCAACTTTCTCAGTAGAGTTACTTCTAAAATCATCAAACTTTTCTATCTCATTCATCCAACCCTCCGAATCATTGAATTCTTAACCTTATTAAAAAACAGAGGCTTAAACTCTTGAAACTGCCCCCAGTCTATTAAGTTCACAGTCATACTCTAAGAATCCATGTAAGTTTTCCAATTTAATTTTCCAGTTTTCCATTACAATTGGATTCTCCAGTATGTAATAGCATACTATCTTCCGAAATTAGCTCGGTCTTTCTCTCAGTCACACCTCAATCATTATCATTATCATCGTGCCACTATCACTTGACTAAACAATGTCATCATTGTTTTCACGTTCTGCTTAAATCCTACGTGGTGGATTTCAAAAATTTTTGGTTAAACGATAAGATATACCTTCAGATGAGGGTTCACTAAATCTCTCAGGCCTATCTCTATGACCTTGAGAAGCTGTTCCTTTTCATTTTATCAGTGTGGCTGTAATATCTATCAACCTCATCTATTAGTTTTTCCTCATTCAATGACACAATTTTCAATAAAACAAAGTAAGGTATACCTGTTTGCATCTAAATAATGTACAGTAATGCTGGAGATGTGAACTTTTCAAATTTGTTCTTACTTCTAATATCGACTCGTGTCATGCCAACCTTGCTCTAATACCAACTTCGGTAACGACCCAAATTTTCACACAATTTGGTTGTGCTACAAGTCGATATTAGATCAAACAGTAAAATCTAAAAGTCTCAATTAAATTTCTTCTACAAATAGTCATGTTCACATTCCCCGAAGTACATCTCATCAACATTACTGTACTTACAAAAAAATTAGATACAAGAGAATTTCTTAAAATTGGGTATACATTTGACGCAGAAATATACTCCGCGAAATCATAACTGTGCAGAATGCCTTACTAACGGAAGCGGTCCAAGTTACCGATAGGCTCTGTGGAGGAATAGTAAGGGGTGAGCTCAATATGCTCAGTAAGAAAAACCTCATAACAAGTAGATAAATACACTACCTTTTTCTTTCTTAGTAACAAATTTTAAACAAAATATTATTCACAGAAGTACTTTCAGTTCCGAAAAATCAAAGTCGAAAAAATTCATGGCAATTTCAGTATGAAAATGGAACTAAAATCAATATTGTTTTCATAAAACTTTAAACAGCTTTTAAAAGCGATGACGATGTGGCACTTTGGTCCCGCAAGATTTAAGAGGTGGCCCCCACGATCTTTTCTGCAGTAAAATATACAGTTCCTTTCGGAATTATGATCACACAGTCAATTCAGAAATTCAGATATACGAGACAAGGCAAACATGCTATATCAGATATCAAAATGACTATTGACCAATGTCGATGACTCCGGGTAATCACTGATCAGGTGTGTCGGGATGTTAGGTGCAGTGGGACTGGTCAGCTACCCAAACGGCTCACACCGTACTCTATTTTTCAATAACACGATACAACATACTCACATGCACACAGCACGGTACATCGTACTCCATGGACCACAATAACATTCACAGTTCAGTATAATTCATCGTCACCTTTTTGCCTCAAAATCACGTGCGAGCAGATCAGTGCAAGATCACATAGCATTACATGATTGACTAGCTCAATTTTAACATCAAAACACTTTAAATCTCGTGCGAGCAGGTCAGTGCAAGATCACACAGTAATACACGACTGACTAGCACGATTTTAATATCAAAACACTTTAAATCTCGTGCAAGCAGGTCAGTGCATGATCACACAACAATACACAACAGCTAGGACAGTTTCGTTCAAAGCCAATTCATAAACAACCTATTTTATCCAAACATTTTCTAAACTTCAATTCAGTAAATCACACAAATTGGAATGGCTGGTCTTCCCATTTCTCAGCTAAAAACTACAAGACACAGTCTTTGGGTAAAAATCCAAAATTTTAGATACTACTCTAATATTTATTCAAGGAGGCTAAATAATATTATACCTGAAATCAGGGAGATTTTCGGAGTTTTAAACTTTTTCTTAAAATTTCAGAATGGTAAAACTCGACCTAGGATTTTCTTCAGTTTAGGTGTCTAAAAATTTTTGTCTTAAAGTTCGCAGTCTCAAATACCAAGAAAATATACGTAGATATTTTTAGCAGTTCACAGATATTTTTCTGTAGTAGAAATACGACCTAAAGTTATAACTACAAAGCATCAGAAAATACATGCAATTTATCTCTAGTAGCACATAAAATTTTTCTTACTTCGGTGCCTTGTCAGTAGTCCTCTATGCATTAGTAGTACTGGTTTGTGGGTCCGGTCTCATCGGTTAATTTCTCTGAAATTTTGTACCAATATTTTTGAAATTTCGAACCTATATTTTCAACCGGCTTTTCCAGAGTTTTTCCCAAACTCTTTGCACCTTCTTTATTCCAAATATATATACCTAAAAATACTCTTTTTTTTTTTTAAAAATTCCTTTTTTCCTTTTCCACTCATTTCTTTCTTTTTCATTTTTCTTTCTCGGTTTACTGTTCATCCACCTTCCTCATCTCTCGTCATCATTTTCCATCTTCGCCATTCTTCAGTGCTGCTATCTTCCTCATCTTTCTACAATTTATCATCATCTCATATGTCTCTCGTCTCCGCCCGGCGCCAACGTCCTTCTATCTTTTCTGGTTTTCCAGCGCCCTTCGCCCTGCTTTAACTCTGTTTTCTTCTTCTGTTCATTTCTTCCCAATAGGTTTCTCCCTTCTCTTTTTCGTTGGCGTTTCTTGGCTTCCTTTCTGCCTCAGTTCTTTCATTTCGTAGTGTTCTATGTTCAGCCCTGTCATATTCCAGCAACAAAGCCGAAGTGAAGCTACCTCATCCCGCGAGAATTTTTAGCCCATGGTGCAGCCCTGTTCAACAAATTTTCAGCAATGAAATAGAGGTGTAAGACGGGCCACGATTTTCGATTTCCTTTCGTTGAAGTAGACCCCCTGCAGCCATGCTAACTCTATTCCAGCCTCACGCCCCTAGTTGAAAATCAACCCCGCACCGTGGTTGCCATTTCCAAGTTCCCAGCATCCTCGTTCTCTACTGTTTCGAATTTCCTTGATTGAGAGAAGTCTCGAGTTTGTCCACCTCTTTGGCTCGGGCCATATCATTTCAGTTTCGGTTTCCCAGCCTTGGTTTCCAGTAACCCACACATTTTCCTGTTCTCCTTTCATCTCATTTTCGGTTCTGCCTCCGCTGTTCGTGTTACCTCAGTTTCTTTTCCTCCGCTGTAGCTTCCTACCCTGCTTCCTCACGGACAGTTTTACAAAGTAGACGGTATGGTGAGGTGATAGGGATGATGCATTCCAGCAATGACAGCGTGCCAGGTGAGCTTATCGGGGTGTTGTATTTATAAAGCTAACGATGGAGTTAAGAGGGATGCGGTGCAATAAAGACGTGCTGAAAGTGATGGTGGATGGTGGCAGTAAAGCAAGGTAAGTCCTCGGTGATGCCTCTTTTCTCCCCTCTTCGTTAAGTCCCATCATCAACTCTGTTCTACCTTAACTTCACCAATTTCCTGCTACACTGAATTTGCGGTAGTTATGTGCAAGTGTCTCTCGAGTTTCAGCTTGAAACCTACTTCTAGCCTCCCTTTTATTTTTCGATTTTTCCCTATTTGCTTGCTTTAGTTTCTTTCCAACACCATTCCCAATTGGAGGCCTTACATGTCAAATATATATATATATATATATATATATATATATATATATATATTTGTACCGTACATACTTGGCTCTATGTATGTTTACATATATTTATGTGTGGACATAGTGCATACATATGTGTATATATGTATATGCTTTGCCACCTCTATATATATTTATTTATTCATGTATCCATTATTTAAATATATGATAAATACAATATTATTCACTCACGTATATACATATATATAGATATATATATTTTTGTATTATTATTATTATTTTTATTTCCATCTCCATCGATATTACTCTGTGGAACTAATATGTATGTATATATAAATATATATTTATATATATATAAATATTTAAATTTATTCTCCACAAGTCTCACTATGGAGTAAAATAAATTTTAATTTAAATATTTAATTAATAGATCAAAATTTTTAATCTCGAGAATTAATTTGGATAAACATGAATAAAACTAAATATCTAAAAATTTACTGTATTGAAATGAAGTTTGACCAAGGCTAGTCAAGACAGGAGCTGACAGACATGAAAAAAAAAAAAACGAGACAGAAGTTACAGCAAGGAAGTAGGCGTGGAACCAAGGACATAGTGCACGCTTGTCCATTTGAAATGAGAGAGAATAAAATATGTATATACCCTACTGAAAACCATTGTGCAATGTCAGAACCAACGCATGGAACCGTGGGACTTGTGATGGTCTATAAACCATAGCCGAAGGGTAGAAAATATACATACATATATCTATATATTACTGAAACAACAGGGAAGCAACGTGAGGAAGTGTGGACCTAAGGAGATAGCTATCGGTTATAGAGCTGACCAAACTACATGATTATGGGCGGAGAATCGAGTAATACATATGCAAATATATACACATAATATAAGTTAAAGGTTGAAACGACAGTGGAGAATGATGTGAGAAAGGTAACAGAAGAAAGGAGGCGTGGTGTTCTCTAGAAATGGGAAAAGAAATGAACACGATGGAGAGTAGTTTATAAGAAACTGAAGCACGAAAAGAAGGCTAGGTAGCGTGCTGGCAAACTAAATTTTACGTGTAACCAGTGTAAGAACAGGGACGAAAACGTGAAAGGGCAGTGACGGTGGTTGTAATAACCAAAGATGAGGAGTCGATAGGAGTAGGAAAAGAGCAGGGAAAACTGAGTGATTTGCTATTGGAAAAATAGGGGAGATTGATGAGGGAATATATATATATATATATATATATATATATGGACAGGTAAACGAGAGAAAGAAAAAAGGAAATAAGGCTGAAGGTTTAGGAAAGGGAACAAATAGAGAGTGAATCAGGAGAGAGAATTTTGAAGCCGAAAATAGAACTGAAGTAGTAAATGGGAGTGTGCTAAACCGAGTATGGAAGAGGGAACATATATATATATGGACAGGTAAACGAGAGAAAGAAAAAAGGAAATAAGGCTGAAGGTTTAGGAAAGGGAACAAATAGAGAGTGAATCAGGAGAGAGAATTTTGAAGCCGAAAATAGAACTGAAGTAGTAAATGGGAGTGTGCTAAACCGAGTATGGAAGAGGGAACATGGGAGTAATGTTAGCTGCTGGTTGAACCAATAGAGGAGGAGCTGCCAGTACCGTAAGTTAGTAGTAGCAACAACTAGGAGACTTGACATTGGTTGAAGTTGTTTGGAGCTGAAACACGTCGATGATTTCTGAAGGAAAAATGGAAACTGAACAGCAGCGGAATGAGGGTTAGCCAACCAAGACAACCAGTAGCTAAACTGGCACTTAGTGTAAACTGAACTGACTTGAGGCAAGAACGTCTAAGAAAGAATAGAAGCAAATAAGTTAAAAAAAAAAAAAGGAAAAAAACCAGCTCAATAAAATAGGAAATTTGTTATAGCAATCTAGGGGGATGATCAATCTATTTCCTAGGAATGGCTAAGTAGATAAATTGAGTTTAAAAATTTAAATGTGATATACTGGGTTAGAATTTACAACCTACAATAACTAATCCGAGTGATTGGTAATTTATTTCAACTCCGAAGGAAACAAGCTCATCGGAACCAACTAATTAATTCGTGTATTGCGGCACAAAGAAACAACTGTCCGCCCAAGGTAAGAAAAATTGTTGTGAGCTGTTAGTGATATTTACACGTATTTTCTGTAGAATTGTAGATATAGAACCTTAGGCTGATTTTATAATTATCGAAATTATAGAAAATTCTAGACCGATTTTATAGTTATCAAAACTATTGAAAAACTTTAGCCTCAGTTAATCGGTCTATCTTTACCGATATAAATTTATTTAGTTTATTTATATAAATATCAATGTAATTTTAATTATTGATTTTAATAAAAAAAATCCCTAGTCTTAATTTTCATAGACTGTACACTAAGGATTTTGACTTAAAAAGGATAAACCAACCTTTTTTTGAATTGTTTTATGTATCGAATTGAAATTTATAAATTGATTTGATGAAAATGAACTGCTTATAAATTAGTACCAATATAATGTGCTTGAGCGCGTACTGACTATGTGTCGCACGACCTGACTCGCACTGATTTTGAGGCAAAGACGATGGTTAATCATGCTGCACTGTTACTGTACTGCTACTGTTACTGTGGTCCATTGAGTACGATGTACTGTGCTATCAGTCTTCAGACATACTGTATTGTGAGTCGTTTGGGTAGCTAACCACTCTCACAGTGATTGACATCCTAACACACTGGATCAGTGATGCTCGGAGTCATCGACATTGGTCAATTGTCATACTGATTATTGTTATAGCATGTTTTGCCTTGTCTCGTCTATTTGATTTACTGAATTGACCTATGAACAACATTATTGTATGAAAATAGTTTATTCTACCATATAAAGTTTTAGAACATGTATTTATTGCAGTTCAATGTTTATTCTATCGATATTGAAACTGCTATTGATTTCCAACTCTGATTTTACTGGGTTGCTCGGTATATTTTTACATAATAACCCTATTATGCAAATATGTAGATAGTGTATTTATCTGTCTGCCACATATTTTTCTTACTGAGCACGTTGAGCTCACTCATTTTTTTCCTCACAGAGCCTCATCAGTAGCTGAGACCGCTTTTGTAAGTAGGGTTCTTTTGCCACCGCTTTTGTAAGTGGGGTTATTTTGCACAGCCATACTTTCGCAAAGTAATCTTCTACATTAAAGGTATACCCAGGACAGACATTATTTTGTATCTAAAATTTTTGTATGTGCAGTAATGTAAACGATGGTATTTCTGGGGATGTAAATGTGAATATTTTTGTAGAGGAATAATTATTCTGATTAATCTAAAAATATTTTCTTTAGCTTTGTTCAAAGATGTATTGTTTTTATCTAACATCGACTCGTAGCCCAACCATATTGTACCGTAAAAAAGGGCGCTACATTTATAGATATCACGACCTCCCCTCCTGTGACCTTCCAAAATCATCATAAAATTTTCGCATTTTACTTACCTCTCCTTCTGTCATAACTCAACACCAAACAGTTGGGCTGTGATTCGATATTAATCACTCATTCATTATTCTTTCATAATATACATACAAGTCAATATTATTTTCTATAATGTAAACTCTTATACATTAATACAAATATTGGTACATATACATCTCTGACCGTACATTCATTTACATAATAGTGCTTTTACATTGTTCAGTACAAAATGTTTCAAATGTGTATACCTCTCGTAAGATGGATATGCAGCGGATCAAGGAATACTAGTCTTCAGCCGTGCCAGACTACTGTGAACGCTCTGTAGAGAGGGAAATAAAAAAAGGGTGAGCTCACAGGTCAGTAAGGAAATCAGGCAAGCAAGTATATAACCACACTATCTACAAAATGCTATGCTCGTGCCTGAAAATCATTTCCTTATCGATTCATATCTAAAGCATGCATCTTTCTTGAAACAAGTATGCAGTATAAATATATATATATATATATATATATATAAATCATCAGTTATAAACTAAATTCATGATGGTTTAATAAACCTCAACAGTTTATGCAAAACATTTCATTTCTCATGTAATTTTATATAAATAACATTTTATCATGCCATTATATTAAATCAAAACGATATGACATTCATCATGTTCAAAAACATGAAAATCTGGGCCTCACCCATCCATCGGGTCACCCTTTATCACACACAAGTTCACATGTTCGATTTATACAACCATGTTATAAGTCATTCAAGAAACTCAATTTACGTTGCATGAAAGGAGATAGGTGACTACATGTTCCGAGATTATGATCATAACTCATTTTTCGTGATCCCAAGCTACATAGTACTCGGTGTACGGGGTCTCACATTTGCTATAATGGGAGGTGGGTTAAATCCTCTATCGTCAGCTCACAAATCACTCATATCGTGTACTCACAGTACAACATACTCCATGTGACATACACGGTACACAGTACTCCATGGACCCAATCTCAAGGTCAGGATGCTCGCCATGAGTCTTAGTCTTCATACCTTGGATATACATCATAGTCGAGATGCTTGCCATAAGTCTTAGTCCTCATACTATGGATAATATTTTCGATAGCCCTCGGCCATATCTCAAAATATTGCACGTGTGAGTATAAAATCAGTGCGACACATAGTCAGCACAGGCTCCCAACACGACTGTTTCATGTTTTTTCTTTCAAAACTGGTACGTGTAAGTAAACTCCCAGCACGACCATCACACAAGTGACATAAACCTAGTGCAAGCAATGCTCCCAGCACTATGTCATGTAAAAACCTGAGTATGAGCAATGCTCCCAATACTCTATAATGCATCAATAATGAAAACTGAGTACGAGCAATACTCTCAGTACTATATCATGTAAAACTGAGTATGAGCAACGCTCCCAATAGTCCAAAATGCACAAATCGCATTTAAAATTAAGTACGAGAATATATTCAAGTACTATGTGATGCATATCTCATAAAATATAGTGCGAGTATTCTCTAGCACTAATGATTTACACACGAACCCCGATAGATGACTTATTTCAAATCACAATTCACCCAAGTAAATCAAATCAGCACAAAATGTGCATGTTTTCGCATATACATGAAAACATTAGCCATTCTATCATGCAACTATGAATATTAGTCACAAACATGGTTCTAAGGCTTGTTATCCTATTTTTGGATAAAATTACACTTTATCTCATCAATCCCTATCACAACATGTCTATTCACGGGAATTCATATAGAATATAGTATTGAAATTCTATTTAAAATACGTGTAGCTATCTCTAGCTACTCACGAAATTCCCTTATCTCGAATCACGTCACGTGACCTCACTTCCTCGGTGCTGCTCACTCTCGCAGTCCGATCAGCTTCCAACAATATATTTTGTTTTCACTTGCATGACTCTAAATCAATGCATTTAACTCCTCTCAATACCTTAATCTCGTCACTTCTCCCATTATGGTATTTTACCATATATATCATATATCTATTTTCATTTCTCATCTACTCCAATTCATGTATTCCACAAAATTACCTTACAATCTTTCATACATGCTCATTTCATCATTTAATCCATGTTTACTCAACTTCCTCATCATTTTCTAAACCTTATACCAATAGCTAGGTCGCGGATATTTTTCATGATCCATTTAATTTCAACAATTCAAATATACACCCATCAACTCACCAAGTCACCCAGATTAACATATATCAAAATGGTGTATTGAATCTTACCTAGCTTGAACTTTCCTGCTTTTCACCAAAATTGTCAAAATCAACCTTGCTCCTTTAACCTTTGATTTCAACTTCTTGTTTCTAAGTATGTTGTTCTTCTTTTTGCTAAGAACAACTTTGCTTAACTGAATCTCACTCAAAACTACTTGAGAGATGAAGATTTCTAAGGTAGAAATTTAGGTTTTCACTTTGCTTCTAAGTATGTTGTTCTTCTTTTTGCTAAGAACAACTTTGCTTAACTGAATCTCACTCAAAACTACTTGAGAGATGAAGATTTCTAGGGTAGAAATTTAGGTTTTCACTTTGCTTAAGGGAGGGTTTTGTGTTTTCTCAAGAAAACAGAGGTTGCAGAGCCTTATATTTATAGAAATTGCTTTAGGGGATCGATCTGCCAAGGGTGAGGGATCGATATGTCCTGCCTTTTTTCCTTCAGGAACCGACTTTCCAAGCCTCTGAGATCGATCTGCTTTTAAGTATGAGATCGATCTGTTTTACACAGAACCTTAAGGAGATCGATCTGGCATTTACATGAGATCGATATGTTCTACCCAGAACCTATCCAAGATCAATCTGCATTAAATGGGAGATCGATCTGCTCCTCTTCAGAAGCAGTTCTGCTGTAATTTCTTCCCAAAATTCACTGTTACATTCATTTTAATTTACTTAACTACCCATTTTGCATTCTATACACATTGGCAACTTAAAAGCATTCATTCTTTATGATATATATATATATATATCAAACGTGACTTGTTCGTGCATCACAAAATCATAAAGAGTACATATAATGTTATGGGCTTTACAATCCTCCCTACTTTAAGAAATTTAGTCCTCTTAGAACCAAGTTACTCTTCAAACAACTAGGGGTATCTCTCTCGCATCAGACTCTCTAGCTCCCAAGTAGCTTCCTCTGAAGTGTGATGTTACCAGAGAATCTTCACTAACCCTATAGTCTTATTCCTCAAGACTTTCTCCTTTCTATCAAATATCCAGATCGATTTCTCTACGTATGTCAAATCATCCTTGAGCTCCAATGGCTCATACCGAATCACATGGTTTGGATTTGGATAAGACTTCCTTAGCATCAAAATGTGGAAGACATTATGCACTCCAGATAAATCTAGTGGCAAAGCCAACCTATATGCCTTATCTCCCACTCGATCAAGTATCTTAAAAGGTCCAATCTTCACTAACTCAAGTGGCCGTCTACGCACATCCGCGTAGCTTTTCTGTCTACTTTGTGCAGCCCGTAACCTCTCACATATGAGTTTCACACTCTGTACGGCTTGCTCAACAAGCTCGGGAGCATTTATCTTTCTGTCACCGACCTCTTCCCAAGCTACAGGGGATCTACACCTCCTACCATATAGAGCCTCAAAAGGTGCCATTCCAATACTCGCATGATAACTGTTATTGTACGCAAACTCTGCTAGGGGCAGGTGATCATCCCATGATCCCTTAAAATCCATCGTACACGCCCTCAACATATCCTCCAAGATCTGAATAGTCCTCTCTGACTGACCATCTGTCTGAGAATGATAGGCGGTACTAAAACTCAATCGAGATCCCATGGATTCCTGAAACTGGGTCCAAAATCTGGAAGTAAACCGGGAATCTCTATCAGAAGTAATACTCACTGGAGCCCCATGTAATCTAGCTATCTCGTTGACATACAGTTCAGCTAAGGCATCCACAGTATCTGTGCTCTTGATGGCAAGGAAGTGGGCACTCTTGGTCAATCTATCCACAATGACCCATATCGCATCACGACCTCTCCGGGTCCTCGGTAAACCCATAATAAAGTCCATAGTGACATGCTCCCATTTCCATGTAGGTACAGGTAAGGGCTGTAGTAGTCCTCCGGGCTTCCGATGCTCAGCTTTCACTTGCTGGCATACTAAACACCTGGCCACATACTCTGCCACATCTCGCTTCATACCACTCCACCAATACACCTTTCTCAAGTCTCGGTACATCTTAGTACTCCCTGGGTGCATGGTGTATCGCGAGCAGTGGGATTCTCTCAATATCTGTCTCTTTAGGGTATCATCGTCCGGTACACAAATCCGTCCTCTGAACCTCAACAATCCATCCTCACTGATGGTGAGATCTGACTGCGAACTCTGCTCAGCTTGGCTAACCATGTCTATCAATCTCTGATCACTGCGTTGCCCAGTTCTAATCTGATCCATGATCCTGGGCTCTATCCGCAGGCTAGCCAAAAATCCAGTCTCTACCTCTTTAACTCTGATCCGAAGTTCGGCGAACTGCTCTAACAAATCCCATTCCCTGATCATCATAGCAGATATCATACTCTTCCTGCTCAGGGCATCAGCAACCACATTCGCCTTACTCGGATGATAAAGAATCTCGCAGTCATAATCCTTAAGGAGTTCCATCCATCTCCTTTGTCTCATGTTTAACTCTTTCTGATCAAAGAGATATCTCAAACTCTTATGATCAGTGAAGATCTGGAATCTTTCCCCATATAAGTAATGTCGCCAGATCTTCAAAGCAAATACCACAGCGGCTGACTCTAAATCATGCGTGGGGTAATTTCGCTCATGGTCTTTCAGTTGTCGCGATCCATATGCGACCACTCTTCCATGCTGCATAAGCACGCACCCCAATCCTTGATGAGATGCATCACTATACACCGAGAATCCTCCTGATCCCTCAGGGATAGTTAACACAGGTGCCGCTGTTAATCTCCTCTTTAACTCTTGAAAACTGAGCTCACATTGATCAGTCCATATGAACGGAGTCTCCTTAAGCGTGAGTTTAGTCAAAGGAGCGGCAATCCTTGAAAATCCTTCCACAAATCTCCTGTAATACCCTGCCAAACCAAGGAAGCTTCGTACCTCAGTCACTGTCCTCGGTCTCTCCCAATTAAGCACAGCTGCTATTTTACTTGGATCCACTGATACTCCTTCCTCTGAGACTATATGCCCAAGGAAAGCTATCCGGTTCAGCCAAAACTCACACTTACTAAGCTTTCCGTACAATTGCTTATCTCGGAGTATCTGAAGTACTAACCACAAATGCTGTGCATGCTCCTCATACGACCGAGAGTACACCAAGATATCATCAATAAAGACTATCACAAACTTATCCAGATAGTCTCTGAACACCTCGTTCATCAATCTCATAAATGCTGCAGGGGCGTTCATCAATCCAAAGGACATCACCAGAAATTCGTAATGGCCATACCTTGTCCTGAAGGCCGTCTTTGGAATATCTTCTTCCTTGATCCTCAATTGGTGATAGCCCGATCTCAAATCAATCTTAGAAAAGACTGATGCCCCTCTCAGCTGATCAAGTAGATCATCAATCCTGGGTAGTGGGTATTTATTCTTCACCGTGGCTTTATTCAACAGCCGGTAGTCTACACATAATCTGAGACTACCATCCTTCTTCTTAACAAATAGTACTGGCGCTCCCCACGGTGAAACACTGGGTCTAATAAACCCTTGATCCAATAACTCCTGTAGTTGTCTCTTCAATTCCTCAAGTTCCACTAATGCCATCCTGTAAGGAGGTTTAGAGATCGGCTGAGTATCTGGTACCAAATCAATGGTAAACTCCAGCTCTCTCTCTGGTGGTAAACCTGGCAATTCAACTGGGAAAACATCCAGAAATTCACAAACCACAGGTATATCCTCAATCCTCGGATGTTCCCGCTCATCGTCTGAGATGAGTGTCTCATAACCTTCACATGAATAATCATATTTAATATTCTCCAAAATAATATCAAAATTCTCAAATTATTTACTAGAAATCCACATAATCATTCCCTCAATATCTCAATCGTACACTGTAAGGTTCAGGTAGGGAGAAAGTTACAATCTTAGTGTAGCAGTCTAAACTCACTCGATTGGTCGCCAACCAATCCATTCCCAGAATTACATCAAACCCATGAATATTCAACATGATTAGATCTGCTAACATCACTCTATCTCCCACCTTTATCTCACATCCTCTACAGATTAACTCAGTTCTCTGGGATTCACGCATAGGGGTATTTACATGTAGTATATATTCTAGAGATTCAAACTTCAAGTTTAATCTACATGCAAAATGCTCAGAAATAAACGAATGCGTGGATCCTGAATCAATCAACACATGAGCCTCATGATTACAGACAGAGAGTGTACCTCTTATAGTTTCTGCCGAAACGTCTGCGGTCTCCTTATCCAGGGCAAACACTCATCCCTGTGCCACAGGTTTCTTCCCTTTCTCTGCCGCAGTGGCCCGTCTCCGGGGATCCACTCTCTGAGGCTGTTGTCTGGTGGGCTCCGGAGCATGTGGTATCTGAGGTTGGGGACAGTCTTTCACTCTGTGACCCATGTCACCACATCTAAAACATCCATGGATCGACCCAGTAAAACTTCCCTCATGCGATCGGCCACAGTCTCTACAAATCCTCATCTCCGGCCTGACATATCGAGGGGCCTCCTTGATAATAGGATAGGCTCTGGGTCTCTCTAATCTGTCCTTCTGTACCTCAATCCTTCCTCTTCTGAAGGAACCTCTCCGAGCCTCTGACTGGAAAAGTGCTGGCCTCTTGCCCTTATCTCTATTCACCGCTCTGAGCTCATTCTGGGATTGTACCATCTTAATCCCTCTTTCAATCTCTTGTGCTCGTCTCAGAGCATCTCCAAACTCAGTAATGCATAGCCCTATCAATCTATCTCTGATGACGGGCTTCAACCCATACACAAACTTCTCTGTGCGGAGCTCTTCACTCTTGAAGGTCTCTGGGTCATATCTCAATAGCGCTGTGAATTGGCTCTCATAGTCATCCACAGACATGTCACCCTGTACCAAACTCAAAAACTCGGCCTGTTTCTTTCTCTGAGCGGCCCGTGGTACATATTGGGTCCTAAAGGCTGTCTGAAACTCTTCCAAACCAATCACACCATGGTGGGACATCAAAATACCCTGGGTAGTACCCCACCAATCTCGAGCTCTCCCTTTCAGCATATAGGCACTCATACTGACCCTCTCAGCATCGGTGCACCCCAGGATATCAAATATAATCCTTAACTCCGTCAACCACTCTTCAGCCTCCGTAGGATCCTTCTTTCCCTTAAATGCGGGTGGATTCATCTTCAGAAAATCCCTTAGTCGGACCATGCTTCTATCCTCAGGCTGAGTGACGGGAGGCACTGGGGATATGGGAGGTCCTTGCGGTGGTGTAGGGGTAGTATCCGAGGCATTAACTCCAAAGTGTTGGGCGAATAACACTGCCATCTGCTCAAAACCTTGCCTCACATCGGTCTCAATCCGATTAAATCGAGAGTTAGGACTCTCTGGTTGTGGGACAGGTGGCGGAGGGGACTCTGCCTGCCTCCTCGAACGACCTCGTCGTTTACTCATTCTCTATCTCAACTCGTCTCCTGCGCGTACATATCACAATCGATTGAAATCTCAATCCTCAATTTCAGTTCATGACCAGACTATTACAGACACTTGGGATGTATTCTATTTCACTTAACCGACACTGACAGTACTAGACACCCTAAGCTCTGATACCAAGAAAACTATGTCACACCCCGAAAATGCGGAAAATAGGGCTAATTTAATTCTTTTTACTCATTAATTCACAATTAAAGGTGCATTCCTGTGCGGTGTCATACATCATCATAATTATCATGCCTCAGGATCTTATCATAATATAGTGTATATTGAATCATATACATTACTCAATTCCAAGTTAATTAATCCTAATACATCCCATATAATGTAATACATCAAGTGTCTGCAATTACAATAATAGTCTGGGTACATGAAAAGATAAATATACCTCAAAGTACAAAATATATATATAGCCTGGAGCTCGAATCCTCCACTAGCCACTACTCCGTACGTCGCAGGGAAGTCCTTATTCACTTGAAGAACTCTGGGGGAAAAGAAAAACAGGGTGAGCTTCTAAATCGCTCAGTAAAGGGGGTAGGGAACTCATTTCATAAACCAAAATACACATCACAAAAGGTTTATTTGTATGTGAAACTCATTTGAAAACCATAGCATGAAAATACTCAAAACGACACTCTCATGTGTCAAGTCATGTGAAAACATGAAGTAAAAAGGCTCACTCTAGAGCATTAACAAAGCATGTGAAAACAACGCGATAAACGCTTTCTCAAATAACGTGGCATAGCCACTGATTTAAAATCACTCGTGGCATAGCCACAAAATACACGTGGCAAAGCCACTGATTTAATTTCTCACGTGGCATAGCCACTGATTTAATTTCTCACGTGGCAAAGCCACTGAATTATTTTCTCGCGTGGCATAGCCACAAAATAGGGTTTCTCAACGTGGCACTGCCACCAATTGGGGTATAACGTGGCACAGCCACCAATGGGGTATCTCAACGTGGCACAGCCACCAATGGGGTATAACGTGGCACAGCCACCGATGGGGTATAACGTGGCACAGCCACCAATGGGGTTTCTCAACGTGGCACAGCCACCAATGGGGTATAACGTGGCACAGCCACCAATGGGGTATCTCAACGTGGCACAGCCACCAATGGGGTTTTCTCAACGTGGCACAGCCACAGAATAGGTTATTCTCACGTTACCAGAACGGAGAAGAAATTCGGGCTTACATGCTACCAGAGCAATGCCCGGTGTGTACTCACAACTACACACCCAAGTCTTATCACATAAGACAGATTTGCCTTCACGTAGAACTCGTAATGGTTTTCTCTCATAAAACTCATTTGAAATCGTTTTGTACTCAACACAAAACGTAATAAAACCGAGTTCCAACCGGCAAAGCACACGCACACATTTCTCAAATCACAATATTGCCTTAACGTAGAGCCCAGTTATAAACTCATAAAACATTGGGCTCCAACCGGCTATAAAATCGTGTGCAATTTAATCTCAACACAAAACACTCAACATGCTTGTTTTATAAACCACAAATCATGCTATAACAGTTCACAATTCACATACACAAATGGTTTAGATTTCCCTTACCTCTTTGCACCTCGTATAGTGCAATCGTTTCCCCCGTATCACGGACTAGCCTCGCATTCCACTCTGGAACTCCCGAGCTGTCCAAACGATGTTAAAACATCAATACTCAACATCACATAAACCTCAATTCTCAAAATCGAGCATAATTGCTCATAACACCTCAATTCTCTTGATTTCTCGTAACTCAACCCTAAACTACAACCTCATTCACAATATCTCAATGTCCTACATTTCTCATGCCAATTATCTAGGCTAATTCTCCACATTGTCTATATTTCCATTTATAGCACAATTCTCAAAATTACCAAAATCTCCAAATATCAACATTAATCCAACTACATTGCAATTTCATCAATCCCTAATCATTCCTCAACTATTTCAACGCAATAACAACCACCAATAACATCAAAATCAGCTCAAATATCAAGATCGAGGTTTAGAAATTACCCAAAGCTTGTGAGACGCACAACTCACGCCTCGATCCGATTCGTCCTTTGATTTTCAAGTATGTTGTTCTTCCTTTGATGAGGAACAACTTTCCTCCTTACCACAATAGCTGATTCGGCCGGAAATGGGTGATTTGGGGAAGTGAGAAACTAGGTTTTCGGTAGAAATGGGTTTTGGAAGAGAGAGAAAGTGAAATTGCAGAGAAAACACGGGTTCCTTATATAGACTGGAGGTAGGAGATCGATCTGCCTCCTGATGAGATCGATCTGTGTTTGAAATTTGGGGACGATCTGGGTAATTTTATGCCTAGGAGATCGATCTGTCGAGGGGTGAGATCGATCTCTTTATGGCTTTATGAGATCGATCTGCTCCTGAAGAGATCGATCTTCTCCCCAAACAGAATCATTTGGAGATCGATCTCTTCCTCATGAGATCGATCCCTTCTCAAACAGATTCATAAGGAGATCGATCTCTTCCATTGGAGATCGATCTGCTCCTCAAATTTCCCCTTCCTCGTCATTTTTAAATCACAAGATCGATCTCTCCTTCTCCCAGATCGATCTGTCCTCATACTTCATGCTCATTTTACACACTTAACACATAAATCTCCAATTATAATTCCCACAATTTACTTAGCTCAATAAATTACACTTCACATTCTTATTACATCAATAAAATATGTCTGAAATTCTCAGATCTCACAATTTTGCAAAAGCTCCCCCTTTTTGTGAGCTCCCCCTTACTTTTAGCTTTTAACTTTGTTACTATTTTAACTCCCCCTCATTTTAACCATTCGTTTAGAGATGTTTCTTAAAAACCTTCTTAAAACGTTTTATGCCTCTTGACCACAATCACATGTTGCCTCTTGACCACAATCACATGTTTTCTTTTCTTCTCCCCCTTTTTGTCATATCAATAGCAAGAAAGAAAATTCATGTCATTTCAAAATGAACATTTTCATTGAAACTTAGTCAACAGACAAATGGCAGTTCATTTCAAGCAAATGCATATCAAAATAACAACAAGTAGCAAAAACAAAACATATAACTAAACTAAATCGAGCAACTAGATCCTAAGATGGAGGAGGAACGCGATCCATGAGATCCTCAACATGAGTGCGAGTGACTTGAAGCTCATCGAACATCGCCTCCTGAGCCTTATGAACCTCATCCACTCTTCGGTTCAAAGATGCAAAGCCTTCATCGATTTTTTGGTTGAGTTCACTTAACATCTTCATAAGGATCTCCATGTCAGCAGGTGAGGATGCAGGTGCAGTGGTCTCGGGAATCGAGGATGATGGTCCCGTAGTCGGTGCAGCAGGTGGGTCCATAGGCTCAGCGGAGGGGTCTTCCTCCATAGCTTCAGCAGGCTGCTGTTCCCTCTTCTTCTTCCAGTCGCCCCGAAAGTCTTTGTAGTATCTCATATGATGGAGGGTCCCGATGTTGAGGACGCTCTTGGGAGAGGGCAGTTCACCGGTTTCGCAGCTGCTATCTATCTTGAGCCGTTGAAGAAAGTACGCTAATGGTTGAGGAAACATGATCGTCGTGGCTTGGCCTCGTACAATTTTCAACCAGTCTTGAAAGATAAAATGGACGAGATTGGGTTTTTGACTGGTGGAATGAATATGGTGAATCCAAAACCTATCTAACCTCCTAACAGTCGAATGTCGGGTACCAAACGGATGAAGGTTCCACGAGATGAGGAGGTGGAGTAGCCGGGGATGCATTGGGAGTTCACTCGCCTTATCCCCGGGAATGTCAAACTCCAAGGGAACCTCCTCATCTTCATTCGTTAAACCTTCATCGCGTATGTCAAAGGCTTCGGCTAAAATTTTAGTGGTTACGGCAATTGACCTTCCCATGACATACGTTGTGAAACCAAGAATTTGACAGGAATCGATAGGGTCGTAATTGAGTTCGGCATTGGAAAAGAATGCACGAACGATATTTGGAGGTACGGGAGTGTTTATTTTCAGAAAGGACAGCCAACCAAACTCCTCAAATTTCGACAAGTATGGAAAATCAATTCGGTTGAGGAAAGAGAAATCGATTGTACGCCAATGTTTAATTGGCATGGTTGAAAAGTATTCTTCGTATCGCTTTCTCTTCGCAGGTGTTTTAAAACACCGGTTGAAGGTAGTGATGGAAGCGGAAGGAATGGGTTGGGAAGATGACCCGGTTGCTACATTGGTTCGGGGAGATTTTTGTCCTACTGTCTTAAGCCTAGGCATGGTTCTAGACACGAGAATTAAGCTAATACAGATTCACAAGCGAAAAAATCAATGAAACAGTAACTAGTTTTGCCCTAGAATGAAATTGAACACAAATCTAAGGAAATTTTTGAGAAAACGATAAAGAATGTTGGTTATTATACCAGGAAATGACACAGAGACGCAATGAAGGCCGTACCGAGATCAATCTGAGGAGGAATCGAGAGAGGAGATGCGAGGGAATTTCGGAATTTTGAAGATTGGGTTTTTGAAAATTTGGGGATTTTTTGCGAGTTTTTATAGTCCAGGGCACAGGAGATCGATCTGTCGAGACGACAGATCGATCTGTCATTTCCAGAAGCCAAGGGAGATCGATCTGTCGCATGAACAGATCGATCTGTTATCAAACAGAGGCTTAAGGAGATCGATCTGTCCTATGCACAGATCGATCTGCAATTTAACAGAGGCTTAGAGAGATCGATCTGCCAAATGCATAGATCGATCTTCAGAAAATAGAAGCGTGAAGAGATCGATCTGTCGTATGGCAGATCGATCTGCTCTTTAACAGAGACGTAAGAAGATCGATCTTATGGTTAGAAGATCGATCTGCTTAGCTTAACCTTACTGATGTAGGCTTGTTGAAAGTATGGAGATCGATCTATATTACAAGGAGATCGATCTCTCATCTTTGTTGCCAGAAAATCTTTGCTAAAACTCTTTTTAAAATCAAATTGAAACCAGATTTTTGAAACATAAGCAACTTAGGGAGCATTCATTAGTCCTAATTCACCTCTAAGAATGCAAAACCTATCTCTATCAAGAGGTTTGGTGAATATATCAGCTATTTGGTGTAAAGTGTCAATGTACTCTAAAGCTATATCTCCTTTTTGTACATGGTCTCTAAGGAAATGATGTCTAATCTCTATGTGCTTGGTTCTGGAGTGTTGGATAGAATTTTTAGACAGATTAATGGCACTGGTATTATCACATTTAATAGATACTTGCTTCATGTCAATACCATAATCTTTCATTTGTTGTTTAATCCACAACACTTGAGCACTACAACTACCAGCTGCTATATATTCAGCTTCAATTGTGGACTGAGCCACACTGTTTTGTTTCTTAGAGAACCAAGAAATTAACCTATTTCCTAAGAATTGGCATGTACCTGAAGTACTTTTCCTATCTATTTTGCATCCTCCAAAATCAGCATCTGAAAATGCATGAAGGGCAAAGGTGGAGTCCTTGGGATACCAAAGTCCTAGTGAGGGAGTGTCTTTGAGGTATCTAAAGATCCTCTTAGTTGCTAATAGATGTGATTCCCTAGGAGAGGATTGAAATCTAGCACAAAGGCATACACTAAACAAAATATCTGGTCTACTTGCAGTTAAATAAAGCAATGAGCCAATCATAGACCTATAGAGTTTAGTGTCTACACACTTACCACTTTCATCTTTATCAAGCTTGATGTTGGTGCCCATTGGAGTTGCTTGAGGTTTGCAATTGTCCATTCCAAATCGCTTGAGCAATTCCTTAGTATAATTTGCTTGATTGATGAAGGTTCCATCTTTTGTTTGCTTCACTTGAAGTCCCAAGAAGAATGTGAGTTCTCCCATCATGCTCATCTCAAATTCTCCTTGCATGATCTTAGCAAACTCTTTGCATAAAGACTCATTAGTTGAACCAAAAATAATATCATCTACATAGACTTGTACAACTAGTAAATCCTTATTTTTATTTTTGATGAATAAGGTGGTATCCACTTTTCCTCTAGAAAATCCTTTTTCTATTAAAAATTTTGACAACCTTTCATACCAAGCTCTAGGAGCTTGTTTCAAGCCATAGAGTGCCTTAGATAATTTGAAAACATGTTCAGGAAATTCATGATTTTCAAATCCGGGAGGTTGCTCAACATAGACTTCTTCATTAATGAAACCATTTAGGAATGCACTCTTCACATCCATTTGATACAACTTGAAGTTTTTATAACATGCAAAGGCAAGTAACATTCTTATTGCCTCTAATCTAGCTACCGGTGCATATGTTTCATCATAGTCTATGCCTTCCTCTTGTCTATATCCTTGTGCAACTAGCCTAGCCTTATTCCTTATGATCACACTATTTTCATCCATCTTGTTCTTGAATATCCATTTAGTTCCAATTATAGAGTGATCACTAGGCCTAGGAACTAGTTTCCATACTTTGCTTCTCTCAAATTGATTTAATTCTTCTTGCATTGCTAGGAACCAATTGTTGTCATCTAAGGCTTCATTGACATTCCTAGGCTCTATTTGAGATACAAAGGCTATATATTGGCACATATTCCTTAGAGATGATCTAGTTCTAACTCCAAGAGTTGGATCTCCTACTATTTCACAATCCTTTACATATCCTAACTCTCTTGGTGTTCTAGATTCTCTCTCTATTATCTCTATCTCATCTTCATCTTCTTTATTCAAGTTAAGTTTTTCTAATAAGTCATCTTCTAGGTTTGGGATATCCTCCAAGTTCTCGTCAAATATTCCAACATTCTCATCATTGGTTGAATCTTTAGATACATTATTTGATTCATCAAATATAACATGAACAGATTCTTCAACCATTAATGTTCTTTTGTTATAAATTCTATAAGCCTTTGAATTCAATGAGTATCCTAGGAATATTCCCTCATCACTCTTGGCATCAAATTTTCCTAAATTATCTTTCCCATTATTTAGAACAAAACATTTGCAGCCAAAAGGATGGAAGTAACTAATGTTAGGCTTTTTACCTTTGTAGAGCTCATAAGGAGTTTTCTTTAGCATGGGTCTAATCATAGCTCTATTAATTATATAACATGATGTGTTTATAGCTTCAGCCCAAAAATACTTTGGTAAGTTATTCTCACATAACATGGTTCTAGCCATTTCTTCCAATGTTCTATTTCTTCTCTCAACTACACCATTTTGTTGTGGTGTCCTAGGGGCTGAAAAATTATGGCTAATTCCTTGATCATTGCAATACTCATCAAATCCTATATTTTCAAATTCTTTGCCATGATCACTTCTAATACTAGTTATTGTATATCCTTTCTCATTTTGAGTAATTTTTGTAGGCTATGAATTTTTCTAAGGCTTCATTTTTTACTCTTAAGAAGAACACCCATGTGTACCTAGTGTAATCATCAACTATTACAAATCCATAGTGTTTCCCACCTAGGCTAGTTGTTCTAGTTTGTCCAAATAAATCTAAGTGAAGTAATTGGAGAGGCCTAGTGGTGGATACAATATTCTTAGGCTTAAATGTTGTCCTTTTATGTTTTCCTTTAACACAAGCTTCACATACTTCTTTATGATCAAAGGATATCTTGGGTAAACCTATAACTAGATCCTTTCTAGCTAACTTAGATAGTACACTCATGCTAGCATGACCTAGTCTTCTATGCCATAACCAAGATTCCTTTTTATTGTCTACCATTAAGCATATATTTTCATTTTTGAGTTCATTAAGATAGACAATATATATATTTCCTTGTCTATGACCTAGAAAAAGAACTTTGTTAGACTTAGGATCTACCACATTACATTTCATGCAATCAAAAATTACTTTGTAACCTTTGTCACAAAGTTGACTTATGCTTAGTAAGTTATGCTTTAGACCCCTAACAAGCAATACTTTTTCTAAAGAGAAGTAATCATTACCTATTGAGCCACTTCCTTCTACTTGGCCTTTGGAGTTGTCCCCAAAAGTGACCTCTCCACCAACCTTTGATTTAAAAGAGTTGAAGTGGCTTCTATCCCCCGTCATGTGCCTTGAGCATCCACTATCCAAGTACCATGCTTCCTTTGTTTTAGATGTGTGGCCATGCTCAATCACCTACAAGAAGATTTAAACTCAAGTCTTAGGTACCCAAATTTTCTTGGGTCCTTTGAGGTTAGTGAATGAAATTCTTGATCCCTTTGGGATCCATTTTGCTAATGCATTACAGTCCTTGGAGTGAATCACTTCTTTTGGAATCCATATCCTTTTTACTATTTTTCCTTTTAGAGTTCTCATTTTTATATTACAGTTATGTGATGCATGTCCCTTTCTATTGTAATATGAACAAGTAATTGCAGGTTTATTCATGCTCTTCCTAGCAATAAAACTTTTAAGATGGGTCTCCCTACTCTTTGCATTATATCCTAAACCATTTTTGTCAAAGAATGCCCTTTGGGTCTCTAGCATGCTATCTAACTTTTGTTGACCCATGTGGAACCTATTAAATGAATTATGTAGATTGCTATTTTTCTCTTTAAGGTCACAAATTTCTAGATTTGAAATCTCTAGTTTCTTTTCACATTCTAATTTATCCAATTGCATTATCTCATTTTCTTTTCTTAATTTGGATATTATCTTTTTATATTTCATACTCATAGATTCATACTCTAATGCAAGATCATCAAATGCATCTTGCAATTCATCAAAAGAATATTCATTGAGGCTTGAAGTTACCTTTTCATCCTCAATAGCCATGAAGCACAAGTTGGCAATGTCCTCATTTGATTCATCATCGGAACAGTCACTGTCGCTCCATGTTGCCACCATTGCCTTCTTTTTATGGAACCTATCATTGGACCTTTTAAGAAGAGGGCAGTTAAATTTTATGTGTCCTGGTTTTTTACATTCATAACATACAATTGAGTCTTTTCTTGCTAGTTCTTCTTGATCTCTCTTATTGTTTCTCCTATTACTACCACTAGCTCTCATCCTCATGAACTTGTTAAATCTTTTGGCAAACATTGCCATCTCAAGGTCCTCTTCACTACCACTCTCATTTTTAATCTCCTCTTGAGCAGTGGATTTTAGAGCAACTCCCACTTTCTTGGGTGGCTCTTCATTTCTTTTTAATTTCATCTCATAAGTGAGTAGAGACCCTATTAATTCATCTAAAGACAATGTGTGAGGATCCTTAGATTCCTCAATTGCAGTCACTTTAGCTTCCCATGATTTAGGTAAGCTATTTAAAATTTTCTTTACCATTTCAATATTAGAATATATTTTTCCTAAAGACTTTAATCCATTAATTACATCTGTGAATCTAGTGAACATATCACTAATTGATTCTCCTTCCTTCATCCTAAAAAGCTCATAGTCATGTGTGAGCATACCTACCTTTGTCTCCTTCACTTGGGTTGTACCCTCATGAGTTATTGCCAATTTGTCCCATATTTGTTTGGCATTATCACACCCGGAGACTCTATTATATTCATTAGGACCTAAGGCACAAAATAATGTGTGCATAGCTTTAGCATTTAGTTAAGCACATTTAATATCATTTGAATCCCATTCATCTTCTTCCTTAGGAATATCTCTTCCCTCTATTCTCTTTGTAGGGATTTGAGGTCCTTTAATTATAATTCTCCATACTTCATAATCATTTGCTTGAATGAATAACATCATCCTAGTCTTCCAATATGCATAATGCTCTCCATTAAACATTGGAGGTCTAACCGTAGAGTGCCCCTCTCCTACCAAACTAGTAGCTATACTGTTATGAGCCATTTGATCGTTTCTAACTCTTAGGAAGTTGTTCCTATGTGATTAAAGAGTCCTAGCTCTGATACCAATTGATGGCTCTACCGAGAGGGGGGGTGAATCGGTTTTCTAACGTTAATAGCAAATTTTAATTTAATCCTATTTTAATTTGCAAATGAAAGTAAGCAATATAACAAAATTAAACAATTTAATGCAAGATAGGGAAGAGAGAAACAAACACAATCGTTTATAGAGGTTCGGCCAAACTCTTGCCTACGTCCTCTCTCCTTGACCTTCTTGTCAAGTACTTTCTTACTCTCCTTCAACAGAAGTTTACAATGTTCCTTTTGCAGGTTAAGGAATAACCTCTCTACCCTTTGTAATATGAAAATGTATTCACCCTCTTACAATTTATCTCACAGAGGAACAATCCTCTTCTCTCTCAAGATAAGGATGAATACAAAAATGAAGCTTTAATGTAGGTAGGACAAATACAGCTTTTGGACTTAAGCTTATACAATAAATCTCAATAAATGAGGACTGAAGACACAAGGAATGAAAGTGTTGAAAGCTTGAGAATGTAGAAAATATGCAGCAATAATGTCTCTCTTCTCTTTGTCTTCAATGCTTGGTTAAATACTGAAGGATTGGTAGTTGGAGCATTAAATGCTGTTTTTCCCGTTGAGATTTTGCAGAAACTAGCCGTTGGGTACCTCCAGTAGTGTGCCAGATCGATCTGCCTTCTTGGCCAGATCGATCTCTTAGTTATAAATCCTGCAAGATCAAAGCACAAAAACACAAGGAGATCGATCTCATAGGTTAGCAGATCGATCTGTTAATTTGAAAATGATAGGGCAGATCGATTTGTCGAATAGGCAGATCGATCTTCCAATCTCTCTGTTTGAGGCAAGATCGATCTACAGATCGATCTGCCATGCAGTTTCGTAGTGGGGAGATCGATCTCTCAATACCTCAGATCGATCTCCTTAGCTCTCTGACTTTGAGGAGATCGATCTCTTCCTTACCAGATCGATCTCATAAGTTCTCTGTTTGAGTGTGGATCGATCTTGCAGATCGATCTACAGTCTTATGCTTTTAAAGGAGATCGATCTCTTCTTAGACCAGATCGATCTCTCAACTCTAGCTTTAGCCAGATAGATCTCTTAACCCTTGCAGATCGATCTCACTCTTCCTTAATACCTTTGTAAAGGTTCAAGGCTTGGCAGATCGATCTCTTTTCTTCATGAGATCGATCTCTCATCAAGTAAAAACCCAGGAGATCGATCTCTCATAAGCCAGATCGATCTCTCATCAACAGAACTCTAAGTTCTGGTACTGATAACCTCTAAACATGTCTTTATATCATTTTTATATTATTGAATTTACTTGTTTTGTCATTTCAAAATATATTAACTCAACAGACATCTACAGCCATACAAAGCCTCATACGGTGCCATCTCGATACTCGCATGATAACTGTTGTTGTAGGCGAATTCGGCTAATGGCAAATGATCATCCCAGGAGCCTCTAAAATCTAGCACACATGCTCTCAACATATCCTCCAGAGTCTGTATAGTACTCTCTAACTGACCATCTGTTTGAGGATGAAAAGCGGTGCTCAAACTCAATTGGGTTCCCATAACTTCCTGAAAATGTTCCCAAAAGTGAGAAGTGAAGCAAGAATCCCTATAAGAGACTATGCTCACTGGAACACCATGTAACCTCACTATCTCGCGTACATACAACTCTGCTAATGACCTCAGAGTATCGATAGCTCTCATAGCTAAGAAGTGGGTTGACTTCATTAGTCTATCCACGATCATCCATATCGTATCGTGATTCCTCTGGGTCCTCGGTAAACCCATCATGAAATCCATGGTGATATGCTCTCATTTTCATGTCGGTATAGGTAGAGGATGCAATAACCCTGCAGGTTTCTGATGCTCTACCTTCATCTGTTGACATACGAGACATATTCTCAAAAACTCTGCCATATCTCTCTTCATACCTGACCACCAGTACACCTTCTGGAGGTTCTAATACATCTTATTACTCCCCGGATGTCATGTGTACATCGACGAATGAGCTTCCGTCAATATCAATCTCCTGAGCTCCGGGTCCTTGGGAACACACAATCTTCCTATGAACCTCAGTAGTTCATCAGAACTCATCTCAAAATCAGTCACTGTGCCACTCTGTATTTGACTAGTCACATCAATGCAATACAGATCTGGCTCCAAGCGTAGACTAGCAATTATATAGTCTGTATCCATGTTAGAAGGCACGACTTCCAAACAGAGGCTAGCAAACTGCTCTAGCAACTCATGTTCCCTGACCATTATATACGATACCATCCTAAGGCTCTTCATGCTCAAAGCATCAGCTACAACGTTAGCCTTACCCGGATGATAAAGTATCTCACAATCGTAGTCCTTTAGAAGCTCTAGCCATATTCTTTGTCTCATGTTCAGCTCTTTCTGCGAGAATAGATAATTAAGGCTCTTGTGGTCGATGAAAATTTGGAACTTCTCACCATACAAGTAGTGGCGCCATACCTTCAACGCAAATAATACTGCTGCTAACTCCAAATCATGGGTCAGATAGTTCTTCTCATGGTCCTCCAGCTGTTTGGATCCATAAATAACTACCCTCTCATCCTGCATCAATACGCAGCCCAGTCCCTAATGCGAAGCATCGGTATACACTGAAAATCCTCCTGAGCTAGTAGGGATAGTGAGAATCGGAGTGGTGGTCAATCGACTATTCAACTCCTGAAAACTCTTCTCACAATCCTCATCCCATAAGAATACTACACCCTTTCAAGTGAGACATGTCAACGGATCAGCTAACTTTGAAAATCCTTCAACGAATCTCTGATAATATCTTACTAAACCCAGAAAACTCTTGATCTCGGTGACTATTCTCAGCTGTTCCCACTGAACTACAGCCTCAATCTTGGATGGATTCACTGATACACTATCCCTTGACACAACGTGTCCCAAGAACGAGATCTGTGACAATAAAAAATCACACTTACTAAGTTTAGCATACAACTTCTGCACTCGTAGGGTCTGCAATACAATCCTGAGGTGCTTCTCATGCTCTTCCCCAGATTTTGAGTATACCAATATGTCATCGATGAAGACGATAACAAATTGATCTAAATATGGCTTGAACACATCGTTCATCAAAGCCATGAAAGCTACGGGAACATTCGTTAATCCAAATGGCATAACCAAAAATTCAAAATGGCCATACCTGGTCTTAAATACTTTCTTAGGCACATCTCCACACCGAACTCTCAACTGATGATACCCAGACCTCAAATCAATCTTAAAAAAGACCTGTGCTCCCCGGAGCTGATCCAACAAATCATCGATACGTGGAAGGGGATATCTATTCTTGATAGTTGCCTTATTTAATAATCTGTAATCCATACACAATCGAAAGCTTCCATCCTTCTTTTTCACAAATAAAATTGGTACTCCCCAAGGTGAAACACTCAATCTGATGAAATCCCTATCCAACAGCTCCTGTAACTGTCTCTTGAGCTCCTCCAGCTCAACTAAGGTCATGCGATATGGTGGTTTCGATATAGGTTCAGTACCAGGCACCAAATCTATACAGAATTTCATCTCCCTGTCTAGTGGTAACCCTGACAATTCATCCGAAAAGACATTTGGAAATTCACTAACCACGAGAATATCTGCCAACTCCGGATGTACCTTATCCATATCAACCACGTACACAATGAAACCTTCAATACATTTATTTCTTAGTCAGCTTAGTATATTATTAATTACAACCATAACTACTACTTCATTTCTTTTCATCAAACTTTACAACATATTTTTCAGGGTTAGGAAACATGACTGTCTTAGCATAACAATCTAAAATAATATGGTTTACAGATAACCAATCCATTCCTAAGATTATATCAAAATCATTCATACTTAACAATATTAGATTGGTTGTCATATCCTTTTCCCCTACTCTTAACTTACAATCATTTAACACATATTCCACTAGCTAATAGTTATCCATATGCGTACTAATCAACATCATCCTACTTAAAGGTGTACGCTCTACATGCTTTGCCAACTTACATGTAAATAAAGGCGATACAAATGAATGCGTGGCACCAGGATCAATTAAAATATGTTCTTCTAAATCATACATCAGGATGTTATCTCTTATCACATCCGATGAAGCATTGGTTGTACCCTGATCCAAGGCGTGTACTCACCCTCGACCAACGACCTGCTTCCCTTTCTCCTCTGTCGTCGCTCTCCTCCTCGATGCAGATATATCAGCTGAAGCTCTCTCAGGCTCCTTACCCTTCTGTGGGTCAATATCTATAAACTCTTAGTAAACTCTAGCCATGTACCCTAGCTTCCCACATCTGAAGCATAATCCACTAGAAACAGGGCAAGGTCTACCTTCATGGAATCTACCACATCTACTGCACTGCTCAGTGGTAGACCTCGATCCTCCAATCACTACTCCTCTAGCTGGAGCTATGGCCGGATATGCAGGAGATCTAACAGTCTTCTCTAGTACTTCCTCAATCTTTAGTCTCTTATCGAAGAGTCTCATCCCTTCTCGATATCCAAGACCTCTAGTACTGTCACTTACCGACCTCTTCCTATCTCGGTCTCTACCCTTGCCAACAGTCCTGAACTTGGAGCCATTCCTCTCATAATTTTGCTCACAGAGTTATGCACTGCGCACTGCCTCATCATAAGTAGAGATGTCAAATGGAACCAGTTTAGATCGTAACACTGGTCTTAGTCCATTAATGAACCTGCGGACCTTCTTAGTCTCGCTACTCATGGTGTCGGGGTCATACCTCCTCAAGGATAGAAATCTGGTCTCATACTCGTCTACTGAATGACTCCTCTAGCTCAACCCCAAAAATTTGACCTGCAGCCTTCGTTGGGCCGTATCTGGAATAAACTACCTCCTGAAGGCATCCAAAAATATCTCCCAACTGATCTCTGTATGTCGGGCTCTCATTATGGGTCGGGTGGACTTTCACCAATGCTTTATCGTCCCCTTCAGTAGGAACACAGCAAATGCAACCATCTCTGAAGTCGTACACTCAAAGAATTCATATAACTTCTCTATCTCTCCTATCCACTCCTCAGTCAAAACTGGGTCCTTGACCCCACGAAAAGTTGGAGCTCCAAGCTTCTAAAATTGTCGCAGTCTGTCAAGATCATAACCATACCCCAAAACATTATCATCCTATTATGGAGTAACATGAGACGATGTATCCTGAACTAGTGGGGGTGTAGGAGTATCTGTAGGCTGTGGCACATGAGCTGGCTATGCAAGCGTACTAGGTGCAGCTGCTTCTCCAGGTGCAGTGTGAGATCTGAGAATTTTACATATATCCAATTATGTAATGTGAACATGAAGCGTAATTGATTGAGCTGAATGTAATGTACTTATATATTGAAGTGGTATGGAATGAAATTTGTAAGTGATGAATGAGTTAGGAATGAGAAATGATTAATGGAATAAACTATGGCAATTATATGTGGAGATTTTATGTTAAGTGTTTAACCAATGTGTAAAACTATAAGGCCATATCGATCTTGGAGAAGAGAGGATCGATCTGGTAGGCCAAAATGACAAGGAACGAGGAAATTAAGTGAGCAGATCGATCTCCAATGGAAGAAGATCGATATCCTTATGATTCTGTAATGAAGAGATCGATCTTATGAGGAAGGAATTGATCTCATGAAGCATTCTATAAACAGAAGATCGATCGCCTCAAGGAGCATATCGATCTCATAAAGCCATTAAGAGATCGATCTCACCCCACGACAGATCGATCTCCTAGGCATAAAATTACCCCAAAACGTTCCTAAATTCAAATGCAGATCAATCTCATTAAGAACCAGATTGATCTCTTACCCTCCATCTATAAAAGGACCCCTATGTTTTCTTGTATTTCATCTTTTCTCTCTCTTCCAAATCTCCATTTCAACCGAACCCTAACTTTCTCTCTCTTCCAAAGCCCTCATTTTCGTCCAAATCGAAGGTTATGGCAAGAGGAAAAGTTGTTCCTCATCCAGAGGAGAACAACATACTTAGAAATCGAAAGACGGATTGAATCGAGGCAAGACTTGAGCACTCCACAAGTTGGGTAAATTTCTAAACTTCGATCGTGGATTTTTAAGTGATTTTTGGTGAATATGGTTGATGGCATTGTGATGAAATAGCTAGGAAATGATTAAGGATTGATGAAATTATGATTTTTGTTGGAGTAAAGATAACATTATACAATTTGTGGTGATTTGGGATTTTTGACCATAAATTTGGAATTGAGGCAATGAGGTAAATTTAGCATGGAATATGGTATGAGAAATATAGGATTTGAAAAATGTGGATGAGAATGTGAATTGTGAAGGAATTGTGAGAATTGAGTTGTTTGAGTATTTAATAAGAATATGAGTAAATATATGCTCGATGATGCGATTGATATAGCTTATTGATGTTTTAACATCGTTTGGATAGCCCAAGAGTTTCAGAGAGGAATGCGAGGCTAGTTCATGATACGGGGGAACGATTGCACTATTCGAGGTGCAACGAGGTAAGGGAAAATCTTAAACTCGTTTGTGTGTGTGATTTGTGAAAATATTGTAGCATGAATTGTGATTTGAGAAAACAAGCATGTTTTAAGAGTATTGCACACGATTTTATAGCCGGTTAGAGCCCAACTTTTATGAGTTGTAAACTAAGCGTGAAAATGTTTTACAACCGTTTTGTGTTTAAAACATGAAAAGAGATTTGGGCTCTACGTTAAGGCGTACTGAGATTGAGAAATGTGTGCGTGGTTTTACCGGTTGGAACTCGATTTTAACATGTTTTGTGTTGAGTACACAATTGTTTTAAATGAGATTTATGAAGGAAAACCATTATGAATTCTACATGAAGCTATAACATTTTATATGATAATGGCTAATGATTGAGACTTAGGCGTGTCATGTTGAATACACATCAAGCATTGCTTTGGTATCATGTAAGGTCGATATTATTCCCCGCTTTGGTAGCGTTGGGAGGCATTGCTTTGGTAGCATGTAAGGCCGATTTTATTCCCCGCTTTGGTAGCATTGGGAGGCATTGCTTTGGTAGCATGTAAGGTCGATATTATTCCTTGCTTTGGTAGCGTTAGGAGGCATTGCTTTGGTAGCATGTAAGGCCGATATTATTCCCCGCTTTGGTTTGGTAGCATGTAAGGCCGATATTATTTCTTGCTTTGGTAGCGTTAGGAGGCATTACTTTGGTAGCATGTAAGACCGATAGTGTGGATAAGGAGAGGCATTACTTTAGTAGCATGTAAGGTAGGGCCTTGTTTTAGTAACGTGTAAGTCCAATAAACTATGTACACGACCATATTGTCGACATTCCCTCTTTTGAGGATGCCTGGGATGTGCACCCAAAAGAGATTTATTATGATGTGTCATGACGAATATTTATACGTGTTTTATTTGCCTAGTCTCCTTTTACACATGAGTTTGTGTTTTGTGACTGCACCACGTGCATTACTATTGAGGTGATTTTTATCACGTTTTATGAGAAAGTCATTATCGCATACTGATTTTCACATGCTTGTAATTATACTTTGTGCTGAGTTATGCACTCTCATGTTTTACATGATTTTAGAGAATGAGACGAGAATGATGTTTTTATTGAGTCATGCTACATTTTTATCGAGTTTTCAACTATAAAACAAATGATTGTGTTGTACAAATCATTAATTATAATGAGTCCCTTACCCCTTTAATGAGCGATTTAGAAGCTCACCCTATTTTATCTCCCCCCAGATTTCTTCAAGTGAAGAGAGTTCCCTGTGACGTACGGATTAGTGGCTAGTGGAGGACTTGAGGTCCAGGCTACATATTGTACTTGAGGTACATTTTAATATTTCATATATCCAGACTAGAGTTGTATTTACAGACACTTGATGTATTATGATGTATGGGATGTATTAGGATAATAAACTTGAAATTGAGGAATATAAATGGTATGATATTTATTCATGAGATGATGAGATCATGAGGTATGGATTTATGATTTATATATAATGCTGCATGACACTGCATAGGAATGCACCCTTATTTGTGAATGGATGTGAAAAAGTTTGAAATTTGCCATATTTTTCGCATTTCTGGGGCGTCACAGAGTTTTCTTGGTATCAGAACTTAAGGTGTTTAGTACTGTCAGTGTCGGTCAAGTGAAATAGAATACATCCCAAGTGTCTGTATAAGTCTGGTCATGAACTGAAATTGAGGATTGAGATTTCAATCAAGTTGAATATGTACGCGCAGGAAACGTATTGAGATTGAGAATGAGTGGGCGATGAGGTCGTTCGAGGAGGTAGGCAGAGCCACCTCCACCACTTGCCCCACAACCAGAGAGTCCTAGCTCTCGATTTAACCGAATTGAGCATGATGTGCGGTAAGGTTTCCAGCAAATGGCAGCACTATTTGCACAACATTTTAGAGTTAATGCTTCGGGTACTACTTTTACACCACCACAAGGACCTCCCGTGCCGTCAGTACAGATGGACCCGGTGCCTCCCATTACTCAGCCCAATGATAGGAGTATGGTCCGACTGAAAGACTTTTTAAAAATGAATTCGCCTGTATTCAGAGGGAAAAAGGATCCTGTAGAGGCTGAGGAGTGGCTGACTGAGTTGAGAGTCATATTTGACTATTTGGGATGCACTGATGCTGAGAGGGTCAGTATGGGTGCTTATATATTGAAAGGGAGAGCTCGAGATTATCCAGGGTATTCTGATGTCCAGCCAAGATGTGATTAGCTGAGAAGAATTTTAGGAGGCCTTTAGAGCCCAATTTGTACCACGAGCTGCTCAGAGAAGGAAGCAAGCAGAGTTTTTGAATCTGGTACAGGGCGATATGTCTGTAGATGATTATGAGAGCCGATTTACCACTCTATTGAGGTATGATCCATAAACCTTCAAAAATAAAGAGCTCCGCACTGAGAGATTTGGGTATGGATTAAAGCCTATCATCAGAGATCGATTGATAGGGCTATGTATTACTGAGTTTGGAGATGCTCTGAGACGAGCACAATAGATTAAGAGGGGAGTCAAAATTGTGCAATCCCAAAACGAGTTCAGTGCTATGACTAGGGATAAGGACAAAAGGCCAGCAATTTCCTAAGCAGATGTTCGGAGAGGTTCCTTCAAAAAAGGAAGGATTGAGGTACAGAAGGGCAGATTTGAGAGACCCAGAGCTTATCCTATCATCAGAGAGACCCCTTGAGATGTTAGGCCTGAGATAAGGGTTTGTAGAGACTGTAGCCGACAGCATGAGGGAAGTTATACTGGGTTGATCCATGGATGTTTCAAATGTGGAGACATGGGTCATAGACTAAGAGATTGCCCTCAACCCCAGAAACCACATGCTCCGGAGCCTATCAGACAACAGCCTCAGAGAGTGAATCCCTCGAGACAGACCACTGCTGCAGAGAAAGGAATGAAACCCATTACAGTGGGACGTGTGTTTGCTCTGGACAAGGAAACAACAGACACTTCAGCAGAAACTATAAGAGGTATACTCTCTGTCTGTAATCATAAGGCTTATGTGTTGATTGATTCAGGGTCCACGCATTCGTTTATTTATAAGTATTTTGCATGTAGATTAAAATTGAAGTTTGAACCTCTAGAGTATATACTACATGTAAATACCATCATGCGTGAATTCCAGAGAACCGAGTTGATCTGTAGAGGATGTGAAATAAAGTGAGAGATAGAGTAATGTTAGCAGATCTAATAATCTTACATATACATGGGTTTGATGTAATTTTGGGAATGGATTGGCTGGAAACTAATGAGTGAGTTTAGACTGCTACACTAAGATTGTAACCTTCTCCCTACCTGAACCTTACAGTGTACGTTTGAAATATTGAGCAAGTAAATATGTGGAAATTTTAGTAAGCAAATTAAAATTTTGATGTTACTTTTGAGAGTACTAAATTTGAGTATTCATGTAAAGGTTATAAAACATTCATCTCAGATGATGATCGGGAATATTCGAGGATTGAGGACATACCTATGGTATGTGAATTTTTGAATGTCTTCCCAGATGAGTTGCCAGGTTTACCACCAGAGAGAGAGCTGGAGTTTACCATTGATTTGGTGCCAGATACTCAGCTTATCTCTAGACCTCCATATAGGATGACCTTAGTGAAACTTGAGGAATTGAAGAAACAACTACAAGAATTATTAGATCAAGGGTTTATTAGACCCAGTGTCTCACCGTGGGGATCTCCAGTGTTATTCGTGAGGAAGAAGGATGGTAGTCTCAGATTATGTATAGACTACCGACTGTTGAATAAAGCCACGGTGAAGAAGAAGCACCCATTGCCCAGGATTGACGATCTGCTTGATCAACTGAGAGGGGCCTCAGTCTTCTCTAAGATTGATTTAAGATCGGGCTATCACCAACTGAGGATTAAGGAGGAAGATTTTTTAAGACGGCCTTTAGGACAAGGTATGGCCATTATGAATTTCTAGTGATGCCCTTCGGATTGACGAACGCGCTTGCAGCCTTTATGAGGTTAATGAATAAAGTGTTCAGAGACTATCTAGATAAGTTTGTGATAGTCTTTATTGATGATATATTGGTGTACTCTCGGTCTTATGAGGAGCATGCACAGCACTTGTGGTTAGTACTTCAGATACTCCGAGATAAACAACTATATGGAAAGCTTAGTAAGTGTGAGTTTTGGCTGGATCAGATATCTTTCCTTGGTCATATAGTTTCAGAGGAAGGAGTATCAGTAGATCCAAGTAAAGTAGAAACTGTGCTTAATAGAGAAAGACCGAAGACAGTTACCGAGGTATGAAGTTTTCTTGGTTTGGCAGGGTATTACATAAGGTCTGTGGAGGGATTTTCCAGGATTGGCACTCCTTTGACCAAGCTCACGCGCAAGGAAACTCCGTTCATATGGACTGAACAATGTGAGCTCAATTTTCAAGAATTGAAGAGGAGATTGACAACGGCACCTGTGTTGACTATTCCTGAGGGATCAGGAGGATTTTCTGTGTATAGTGATGCCTCGCATCAAGGATTGGGGTGTGTGCTCATGCAGCATGGAAGAGTGGTCGCTTATGGATCGCGACAGTTGAAGGATCATGAACAAAATTACCCCACTCATGATTTAGAGTTAGCTGCTGTGGTGTTTGCCTTGAAGATCTGGCGGCACTACTTATATGGGGAAAGATTCCAGATCTTTACTGACCACAAGAGTTTGAGGTATTTGTTTGATCAGAAAGAGTTAAACATGAGATCAAAGAGATGGATAGAACTCCTTAAGGATTATGATTGCGAGATTCTATACCATCCGGGTAACGCGAATGTGGTTGCTAATGCCCTGAGCAGAAAGAGTATGTTATCTGCTATGATGATCAGGGAATAGGATTTGTTGGAGCAGTTCGTCGAACTTTGGATCAAAGTTAAATAGGTAGAGATTGAATTTTTGGCTAGCCTGCGGATAGAGCTCAGGATCATGGATCAGATTAGAATTGGGTAGCGCCATGATCAGAGGTTGATCAATATGGTTAGCCAAGCTGAGCAGACTTCGCAGTCGGATCTCACAATCAGTGAGTATGGATTGTTGAAATTCAGAGGATGAATTTGTGTACCTGACGATGATACCCTGAAGAGACAAATATTGAGAGAATCCCACTACTCGCGATACACCATGCACCTAATAAGTACTAAGATATACCGAGATTTGAAAAAGGTATACTGGTGGAATGGCATGAAGTGAGACGTGGCAGATTATGTGGCCAGATGTTTACAATGCCAGCAAGTGAAAGCTGAGCATCGAAAGCCCGAAGGATTATTGCAGCCTTTACCTGTGCCTACAAGGAAATGAGAGCATGTCACCATGGACTTTATTATGGGTTTACGAAGGACCCGGAGAGGTCGTGATGCGATATGGGTCATAGTGGATAGACTGACGAAAAGTGCCCACTTCCTTGCCATCAAGAGCACAGATACTATGGATGCCTTAGCTGAGTTGTATGTCAACGAGATAGCTAGATTACATGGGGCTCCGGTGAGTTTTACTTCTGACTGAGATTCCCGATTTACCTCTAAATTTTGGACCCAGTTTAAGGAGTCCATGGGATCTCGATTGAGTTTTAATACCGCCTATCATCCTCAGATAGATGGTCAGTCAGAGAGGACTATTCAGATCCTGGAGGATATGTTAAGGGCATGTACGATGGATTTTAAGGGATCATGGGATGATCACCTGCCCCTAGCAGAGTTTCCATACAATAATAGCTATCATGCGAGTATCGAAATGACACATTTTGAGGCTCTATATGGTAGGACCTATAGATCCCCTATAGCGTGGGAAGAAGTGGGTGACAGAAAGATAAATGCTCTTGAACTTGTTGAACAGGCTGTACAGAGTGTGAAACTCATATGTGAGAGATTACGGGCTGCGTAGAGTAGAAAGAAAGCTACGCGGATGTGTGTAGACGGTCACTCGAGTTTGATGTTGGTGATGCAATATTTCTAAAGATATCACAGAGTAAGGGTATCATTGTTAATTCTATATTTTTAGAATTATTTGTGCTTAATTTCCTAATTAATTATTTAAATCCCCAATTTATTTTGTTAATTATCCCCTTTATTTAATTAAAATTCTCATGTTTGCAGATAAATTAAATCCGGATGAATTTTGAATATTTCGGTAGAAAATGGACCGAAATTTGGCTAAAATCAAGATTGAGCCACGCGGACAACACGAGTCATGCCACCTAGCACATCCAATTGGACAAAAAGATCGATGACATGGAAATATCTTTTCAAGGAGCCAATGGTGTGAAGAGAAGTGGCCAAAAAAATGCCAACTCATCAAGGATGTGGAAATTACCATTTTACCCCTAGTGTGTTTATAAATAGGAAATGATGACAATTGAAAATGTATGTAATTTTAGAAGTAGAAGTAAATGTAATTTAGGAGTAGGAGTAGTGTAGGTAGAGTAGGTTTTAGATCTATTTTCTTTCCTAGTATTTTTTATTTTCCCGTTTGTTTTACTATGCATTTCATGTTCTTCATTAAACTTTGTTAAATTTCATTTTCAATTTCAATGGATAATCACTTTCATTTTCATGTTTTCAGTTTGATAAGCTTAGCTCTTTGATTTTTTTTTTTTTTAGCATTTGAGTTCTCAAAATTTCTTTTAATCATCGGGTTAGCCTTCATGTTCGAGTTCATCTTTTATTTTCCCATTTTCCATTCGGGTTTGCAATGTGCTTAGGCTTGCTCACTGTCGAGCATTGCGTAACAACAGTAGAGGAAGGAGAAGCTGGTGACAGTGGCCATCTTCCTCAACTATTTAACTGTTGTGGTGCAGATTGCGAGAGGCAGCAGCTAGCATCCCGAAATGTAGCAGCAAGCATCAGAGAGCTCTCATCTGTTCATCTCTGTTTTCTGTATTCGGTTACTGTCCTCATAGTTACTCTCGCTGGTGCAAGCAACACAAGGCAGTACATAGTGCAGCAGAGAACAGCTTGCAGCTGTGGTTGTTGGTGACGGAAACAGAGCAATACTGAACCGAGAACAACACTTGGAAACTGAGCTGCAACTGGGCACTGCTGGGCGTTTCCTGGAGGACTCGGGATGCTGGTATAGTTGATGTAGATGCCGGGCAGCAGCTGTGTTGCAAAGCATGGAGCACAACCCATGAACTTGGAATGGCAGCTGAATACTTGGAGCAGAGAATACAACCTGTGACCACAACCTAGAATCGAGACACACCAGGGCAGAACAGCCAAGGACACAACATGAGGACACTGCAAAAATGAGAAGCAGAATGAGAGTATCTGGCAACCAAAAATCGAGGCAGAGAATAGCAACCTAGCATGCTTAGAGTGAAAACCAGAGGAAAAACAACAAACGCCTGGACCAGAAGACAAACAGCAACACCTGGACCAGAGGACAAGCCGAGCCATACCTGAAAATATGCAAAATGACACGTGAACAGTAAAGGGAGGGATTTTGTTGGTTTAAAATGCTTAAGGCTTTGTTTGGCTAGTTCATTTTAGTGATTAATTCATTTTCATGCATTGTTAGTTTAGTTTGCTTTCAATTTAATTTGTTAGGCTTAGTTTAGTGTTGTTAATTAAATTGCATGTTAGTATTCTTGCATATTAGTATAAAACTTAGTTTTAATTAGGATGATAGTTAATTAAGTGTTCATTTAGAATTAGATTAGGGGTAAATTTATTTCATTAAATCTTATCTTAGTTTAAATTGCATTTTGATTAAGTAGTGTAATTGCATTTTAGGTTTGTTAAATTTAGTTTAATTTATCTTGCTTTGTTATTTTCATAATTGCATTTTATTTTAATTGCGTTAATCAGTTTTAACTATTTTAATTTCTTTTGTAGGTTTTTTATTTTAATTGCGTTGAGCACTGTAAGTAATTTAGCTCGGTTTTATTTACTTTATTTTTAGTTTTATTATTTTATTGCTTTTGGTATTTTCAATTCTAGATTAGTAGATCACCCACCTTAATCTCATAATTTGCTAGAATATACTTAGGGTAGGATTAACCAGTACTTAATTAGGCTAGTCAACTTCTCTGTGGCATGATAATTTCAGGACTCAAATCCCATTATTACTTGTACGACCCGTGCACTTGCGGACATTACCTTTAGGGCGTGTCAATCATGAGGTTTGGAAAGAAAGGGAAATTGAGTCCTCGATACATATGACCATTCGAGATTCTTGAGAGAGTGGAAGAGGTAGCCTACAGATTGGCATTACCCCCATAGATGTCCGAAATACAAAACATCTTTCATGTATCTATGTTGAGAAAGTACCACCCAGACCCTTCTCATGTCATAGAGTATGACGAGATGGACATACAAGAGGACATTAGCTACACTGAAGAACCTGTCCGGATCCTCAATAGAAAAGAGAAGGTGCTTCGGAATAAGAGCATCCCATTAGTGAAAGTTTTGTGGAAACATCACTCAGTGGAGGAGGCGACTTGGGAATTGGAGAGTCTCATGAAGGAGAAGTACCCCCATCTGTTTGACGAGTTGAGTTGAATTTGGAGGACCAAATTCTTTCTAAGGTAGGGAGGATATGAGATCTGAGAATTTTACACATATCCAATTATGTAATGTGAACATGAAGCATAATTGATTGAGCTGAATGTAATGTACTTATATATTGAAGTGGCATGGAATGAAATTTCTAAGTGATGAATGAGTTAGGAATGAGAAATGATTAATGGAATAAACTATGGCAATTATATGTGGAGATTTTATGTTAAGTGTTTAACCAAGGTGTGAAACTATGAGGCCAGATCGATCTTAGAGAAGAGAGGATCGATCCGGTAGGCCAAAATGACAAGGAAGGAGGAAATTAAGTAAGCAGATCGATCTCCAATGGAAGAGGATCGATCTCCTTATGATTCTGTAATGAAGAGATCGATCTTATGAGGAAGGAATCGATCTCATGAAGCATTCTGTAAACAGAAGATCGATCTCCTCAAGGAGCAGATCGATCTCATAAAGTCATTAAGAGATTGATCTCACCCCACGACAGATCGATCTCCTAGGCATAAAATTGCCCCAAAACGTTCACAAATTCAAATGCAGATCGATCTTATTAAGGACCAGATCGATCTCCTACCCTCCGTCTATAAAAAGACCCCTGTGTTTTCCTGCATTTCATATTTTCTCTCTCTTTCAGACCTCCATTTTAGCCGAACCCTAGCTTTCTCTCTCTTCCAAAGCCACTATTTTTGTCCAAATCAAAGGTTGTGGCAAGAGGAAAAGTTGTTCCTCATCCAAAGGAGAACAACATACTTAGAAATCGAAAGACGGATTGAATCGAGGCAAGAGTTGAGCACTCCACAAGTTGGGTAAATTTCTAAACTTCGATCTTGGATTTTTAAGTGATTTTTGGTGATTATGGTTGTTGGCATTGTGATGAAATGGCTAGGAAATGATTAAGGATTGATGAAATTATGATTTTTGTTGGAGTAAAGATAACATTATACAATTTGTGGTGACTTGGGATTTTTAACCATAAATTTGGAATTGAGGCAATGAGGTAAATTTAGCATGGAATATGGTATGGGAAATGTAGGATTGAAATAATGTGGATGAGAATGTGAATTGTGATGGAATTATGAGAATTGAGTTGTTTGAGTATTTAACAAGAATATGAGCAAATATGTGCTCGATGATGCGATTGAATTAACTTATTGATGTTTTAACATCGTTTAGACAGCCCAAAAGTTTCAGAGAGGAATGCGAGGCTAGTCCGTTATACGGGGGAACGATTGCACTATACGAGGTGTAACGAGGTAAAGGAAAATCTTAAACTCGTTTGTATGTGTGATTTGTGACAATATTGTAGCATGAATTGTGATTTGAGAAAACAAGCATGTTTTATGAGTTGTGAATAAGTATTGCACATGATTTTATAGTCGGTTGGAGCCTAACTTTTATGAGTTGTAAACTAAGCGTGAAAATGTTTTACAATCGTTTAGTGTTTAAAACGTGAAAAGAGATTTGGTCTCTACATTAAGGCGTACTGAGATTGAGAAATGTGTGCGTGGTTTTTTCAGTTGGAACTCAGTTTTAACATGTTTTGTGTTGAGTACATAATTGTTTTAAATGAGATTTATGAAGCAAAACCATTATGAGTTCTACATGAAGGCAAAACATTTTATATGATAATGGCTAATGATTGAGACTTAGGCATGTCATGATGAATACACATCAGGCATTGCTTTGGTAGCATGTAAGGCCGATATTATTCCCCGTTTTGGTAGCGTTGGGAGGCATTACTTTGGTAGCATGTAAGGCCGATATTATTCCCCGCTTTGGTAGTGTTAAGAGGCATTACTTTGGTAGCATGTAAGGCCGATATTATTCCCTGCTTTGGTAGCGTTGGGAGGCATTGCTTTGATAGCATGTAAGGCCGATATTATTCCCCGCTTTGGTAGTGCTGGGAGGCATTGCTTTAGTAGCATGTAAGACCAATAGTGTGCATGAAGAGAGGCATTGCTTTAGTAGCATGTAAGGTCGGGCCTTGTTTTGGTAACACGTAAGTCCAATATACCATGTACACGACCATATTGTCGACATTCCCTCTTTTGAGGATGTCTGGGATTCGCACCCAGAAGAGATTTATTATGATGTGCCATGATGAATATTTATATGAGTTTTATTTGCCTAGTCTCGCTTTACACATGAGTTTGTGTTTTGTGACTGTGCCACGTGCATTACTATTGAGGTGATTTTTATCACGTTTTATGAGAAAAGCCATTATCGCATACTGATTTTCACATGCTTGTAATTATACTTTGTGCTGAGTTATGCACTCTCATGTTTTACATGATTTTAGAGAATAAGACGAGAATGATGTTTTTATTGATTCATGCTACATTTTTGTCGAGTTTTCAACTATAAAACAAATGATTGTGCTGTGCAAATCATTAATTGCAATGAGTCCCTTACCCCCTTACTGAGCGATTTAGAAGCTCACCCTATTTTATCTCCCCCCAAATTTCTTCAAGTGAAGAGAGTTCACTGCGACGTACGGATTAGTGGCTAGTGGAGGACTTGAGCTCCAGGCTACATATTGTATTTGAGGTAAATTTTAATATTTCATGTATCCAGACTAGAGTTGTATTTACAGACACTTGATGTATTACAATGTATGGGATGTATTAGGATAGTTAACTTGAAATTGAGGAATATAAATGGTATGATATTTATTCATGAGATGATGAGATCCTGAGGTATGGATTTATGATTAATATATATAATGTTGCATGACACTGCACAGGAATGCACCATTATTTGTGAATGGATGTGAAAATTTTTTAAATTTGCCCTATTTTTCGCATTTTCGGGGCGTCACATGCAGTCCCTGCATCCTACCCCTATCCTCTTGGCATAGTCTTTGCCAGTAACTCCACTATGGTCTCTAGGCGACGCTCTAATCTCGTGAAGCATGCCTTGATACTCTCCAGTACCTCAGTGAGACTTGTAGTCTCATCTCGGGTCTCATGTCTACCTCTACGACATTGAGCCCTACCTCTAGCCCCTCTACCACGGCTGGTATTAGCCATAATAGCTAAATTCCTGCATTTATAACCAATAATTAGTCTGATTTCCATCTCGTATACAGAATTATAACTGAACAAAGCACAGCACTATGGGAATGTACACTTTCCTAAACACTAATACCGACTCACATTAGACCAACTCTGCTCTGATACCATTCTGTCACGACCTCCCCTCTTGTGACCTTCCAAAATCACCACAAATTTTTTGCATTTTACTTACCTCTGCTTCTGTCATAACTCAACACCCAACAGTTGGGCTGTGATTCGATATTAGTCACTCATTTATTACTCTTTCATAATATACATACAAGTCAATGTTCTTTTCTATAATGTAAACTCTTATACATTAATACAAATACTGGTACATATACATCCCCAACCGTACATTCATTTACATAACTGTGCTTTTACATTGGTCAGTACAAAATGTTTCAAATGTGTATACCTCTCGTAAGATGGATATGCAGTGGATCAAGGAATACCAGTCTTCAGCTGTGCCAGACTACTGTGAACGCTCTGTAGAAAGGGAAATAAAAAAGGGGTGAGCTCACAGCTCAGTAAGGAAATCAGGCAAGCAAGCAGATAACCATACTATCTACAAAATATGATGCCCGTGCCTGGAAATCATTTCCTTATCGATTCATATCTAAAGCATGCATCTTTCCTGAAATAATTATGCAATATATATAGATATAAATCATCAGTTATAAACTGAATTCATGTTGGTTTAATAAACCTCAGTAGTTTATGCAAAATATTGCATTTCTCATGTAATTTCATATAAATCACATATTATCATGTCATTCTATTAAATCAAAACGATATGGCATTCATCATGTTCAAAAACATGAAAATCTGGGCCTCACCCATCCCTCGGGTTACCCTTTATCACACACAAATTCACATGTTCAATTTATACAAGCATGTGATAAGTCATTCAAGAAACTCAATTTACGTTGCATGAAAGGAGGTAGGCGACTATATGTTCCGAGATTATGATTATAACTCATTTTTCGTGATCTCAGGTTACACAGTACTCGGTGTGCGGGGTCTCACATTTGCTGTAACGGGAGGTGGGTCATGTGAGAATTGTAAATTTTATGTACTTTAGTTCTAAGATTTACAATGTGAGATTTGTAATTTGGTGAGTGTAATTATGATATGTTGAGGTACACGCAAATTTTAAATCTAATGAAGTATAAGGAGATGAAGTTTTCAAGTCTTAAAGGTGGTTAGATGAGAAAATGACTATGGCAGCAAATTAAGGATGTTTTGTGTGAGTTACTGTAGAAAACTGCAGCAAAATCTAGAAAATACGAATGCTAGATCGATCTCATTGAAGGAAAGATTGATCTAGAAAAGCCAAAAATGCTCTTATTTGAGCAGCGAAATAGGACAGATTAATCTCCAATGGGGCCAGATCGATCCGCTAAGCGTTCTGTAAATGAAGAGATCGATCATTAATACAAGCAGATTGATTTCCTCAGCTCTCGGGTTGGAGCAGATCGATCTCCTCCCTTAACCATATCGATCTCCTTAACTCTAGGCCTGAAAGAGATCGATCCCTAATTCAATGTCAGATCGATCTCCTTTTAGAAGAACAGATCGATCGTCACCTCGACCAAATTGATCTTATAGTTGTTAGTGGAGCAGATGGAGCAATTGAAATGAAGCAGAGATCGATCTTCTTCAATACCAAATCGATCTCATAAGCCCTGTCTATATAAGGACAACGAGATTTTTACCTAAAACCGAGCATTTCTCTCTCTGTAACCTAAATCTTCACAATTTTTACCCAAACCAAGCTTTCACTCTGTAAGATTCACCCTATTCTAGATAAAATTAGACAAAAGGGAAAGAGACAAAGTTGTTCCTCTTGGTAAGGAGAACAACATATTAGAAAATCAAAGGTTGGCTTGAACAAAGGGAGGAGACAAGCATTCTACAAGCTTGGTTAAGAGAGGAGACAAGCTAGGTAAGCTCACAAGACCTTTGCTCTTAAGCATTTCTATTTTATATATGGGTGAATAAACATATAGGTTTATATATTTGGTCAGAAATGTTTAAGACATGATGAAACCAACGAATGGGTTTGGTTAGGAGATTTAATGTGGGTATCTTGTGAAGGTTATGAGCTAGCTAAGAGAATGATAAAGATGTAGAAAGAGTTTTGAGATAATTTTGAGTTAGAATGAGTAAGAGAAAGAGATGAAAATTGAAAATGATGTATATTGATGATTCAATGATGTGTGTGGACAGCTAGAGAATCCAACGCGGGAAACGAGGCTAGTTCAAGAACCGAGGATATTGTACCATGCGAGGTGTAAGCGGTAAGGGAAATAAACCATTTGTGCTTGTGAGTTTTCTAATGAATAAAAACGTTTTAAGAGCATGAAAAAGAGTTTGATGAATGAGCATGTTTTATGAGATGATTTGATGTGTTGATAAATGTGTGAGTGTTTTACCGATTTGAGCTCAATTTTTGATGAGTTTTTTGTAAATGTGGATACAATGTGTTATAACCAAAATGAGTTTTTTGTGATAACCACCATGAGTTCTACGTGAAGGTAAAACGATTTATATACAACAATGGCATGCTTTTACTATGTAAGTGTTTTGCCAGTTTGAGCTTGATTTTGATGAGTTTCGTGTAAATGTGGATACAATGTGTTATAACCAAAATGGGTTTTGTGATAACCACTAAGAGCTCTACGTGAAGGCAAAATAATTTTTACTGAGACTATGGTTTGTCATGATATGCACATCAGGCCGTACTCTAGTAGCATGTAAGACCAACGCCTCCGTTCTAATGACGTGAGATGACCCCGCTCTGATAGCGATGGGTGGCTTTGCTTTGATAACATGTAAGGTTGGGTCATGCTTTGATAGCATGTAAGACTGACGGCTGTATGACTCTGATCAAGTCTACAGCGAATCATAGCCATGTATGAGTACTATTGTCGACGAAATCCTTCGATTGGGGATGTCCGCCTACGGGACGAATTCAATCGTTGTGATGTGTCGTGACGTTGATTTCATATGAGTTTTTATAAATGCCTAGTCTCGATTTCTATGATGATGATGTGATTTTACAACTATGATTTATATCACTCGTTGATATTTGAGGTAATGTGATTTGCGATTTTTTTTCACGTGGAGTATGCTGATGCCACTTTGTTATACAATTAATTCTATAACGAATTGCATGCTCATTATTTCCATCATATTATGTTTGTGATGATGATTTTATAACTTCCCTTATCCTCCTTACTGAGCGTCTTGAGAGCTCACCTTTTTTCCTCCCCCCTCTAGATTATTTTAAGTAGCGTGCTAGAGAGCCTGCTGCCTACGGGATATAGGCTGGTGGACAAGATCTCCCCAGGCTATCGCTTGTACACGTATAAGGTATAATTTAGTTCATTTTGTATTCAGACAATGATGTAATACAAACATTAGTGATAAGTATTTTGGGATGTAATTAGGTTGATATGAAAGAAATGATTTAAGACTTATGGGTTGATTCTTTTGGGATACTATGTAATTGATTTCATTAAGTATGATCTTGGGTATAATGACTTGTGATAAAACGTAAGTGAGTACATGACACTGTACAGGAATACACCCAGAGTTGTTGGTTTTGTTTTAAGAAAAATTTTAAATTAGCCATATTTTTCGCGCTTTCGGACTGTCACGAATTTTTCTTGGTATCAGAGCAAAGGCTGTCTAGTACTGTCAGTGTCGATAAATTGGAAGTAGATTACATCCCAAGTGTCTGTATTGTCTGGTAATGAATTGAATTTAACGAGTAAAACTATGATCGATGTTTAATGAATATGCACAGACACGTAAGAGATAGAATATGAGGGGGAGAAGAGGACGTTTAGGGAGGCAGGCACAACCACCTCCACCACCTGAACCACAGCCGGAGAATCCTAACTCTCGAATGAATCGCCTAGAGCACGACGTGTGTCAGGGATTCAAGTAGATGGCAGCACTATTTGCACAGCATTTTGGGGCTAATGCCTCAGGCACTACACATGTGTTTGATAATTCTATTTTTTATAGAATTATTTGTGCTTAAATTCCTAATTATTTATTTAATCCCCATATTATTTTATTAATAATCCCCTTTATTTAATTAAAATTCTTTAATGTGCAGATAAATTAAATCCGGATAAAACTTAGTTGTTCCAGATGAAATTGGGCTGAAAACGAGCTAAAGGAGACTGGACCACTTCCAATTTGCAGACCGAGTCATTAGTCGTTTGGACACGCATGATGCCAGGTGTCCGTATTTTATTTGCTCTAAAACGATAAGATCGAAGGACACCGTGCCAACCCTCCGGAAGACACACGTCGGGTCACATCGCACAACTAATTGGACAAAAAGACTGATGACGTGAAAATATCTACTCTGCAGCAAATCAAATGAAGACAAGTGGCCAAACAATGCCAACTCATCTAGGATGAAAATTTACCATTGTACCCCTATGTTTGTGTATAAATAGAACATGATGGCAATTGAAAAATCAAGTTGGAGAAGGAAGTAACAGTAGGGTAAGCTAAAGTAGAATTTAGGGTAGCCTAGGTTAGGAGTAGTGTAGAGTAATTTAGGAGTAGTTTTAGTTTAAATTTTTCTTTTAAGGCTTTTCCGAATAGTATTTTTTTTTAGCAAGCATTTTCTTATTTCACTGTTCATGTCAACTTTGAATTTACTTGATTTTATGAAAAGCTTTACTTTTTTTTTTTTCTTATTCGTTATTTCAATTCATTGCTTTGCTTTTCATTTTTTTTTATTGCTCATTGATCGGGTAGTGAGAATGGCTAGTGATAGTAGTCATTTTTCATCAACCCTTTGCATTATTCTCTTTGCTTATTGATGCTTTTACTAACTGTTCCATTTGCATTTTCTTTAGAAGAAAAGAAAAAAAAATCACTAGTTAAATGTTTATTTCCGAGCTTCTGGTTCAGCCTTTTTGATTCGGCTTCTTCTTGCTCAGCTAGTTTAGCTGTTTGATTCCGAGGAGTGGATGTGTGGTAGTGTAGGTTGATGAGGAAGATGATTCACGGTGTGGTGTGGTAACAGCCTCGGGTGACAAGGCTGGGCTACTGAGCTCGGCAGAAAATCACAGCTCTGCTCTCCTCTGTTTTACAGCCTCTTCCACTGTTCATGCAATTTCTATCCTTAGTTCTCGGTTTTACTGCAGCAGCTAACTTCAAGCTTCTTTTAGTTCCTCTGCACTAGCTTATTTTATTTTGTAGCTTGTTTCTGTATGATTTTTTTTTCTGTTCTATTTCAAGTGTTGTTCTAGGTTCCAGAGTATTGTTGCTGTCTTCGTTTTCATTGCTTTAGTTATCTCAGGTTATTTCCTAGCTACTGTAAGTCTATTTAATTTATTTTGTTTCCAGATTTGCAATTGGTTAACTGGGAAGTGGAATGGCTGTTGCGTGAAGAGGCCTCAGTTGCTGCAGTTGCTGGTTTCAGCTGATGCTTAGACTAAAAACAGCAGGAGTAAAAAACCGGCACAAGAAGGAAGACAAGCATGAGGGTGGCAGTACGTCATGCAAGGTGCTGCTGGAGATGCAGCTCACTAATGAGATGCAGAGATTGTGCTAGCAGTGCGAGAGCAGGTCGTGCAAGGTGTTAGTATAGAGCAGGAGCAAAACCAGAGCATCACCTGGACAGGTGCAGTAGCAGTATGAGGCGTGAGCAGGAGTCGGGTGTCCAACGACTTGCAGAACAGATGACTGGTGCACATAGCAGTACGGTGCAGACCACAGTACAGTACACTTGCTGCATAGCACCTGGAGACAACCGAAATCTGGAGCAGAGGACAAACCTTGAGCACCTGGACAACAGACCAAGCAAACCGTCAGCAGCAGCACCTGAAAATGGAGAACAAAGCAAATTTGTTGATGAAGACATGAACAGTACTATTAATTGGGACCACTTGCTGGGCAGAATCGGTTAAGGCCTTATTTGGCCAATTAATTTGTTATTTTATGCATTTAGTTATTTTAATCTTTATTTAGTTGTTAGTTTTTATTAATTGGTAGGTTAGTTTTTTTTTATCTTTGCATGTTAGTTGTCAATTTAATTTTTAGTTTTAATCTTTTAGTTAGTAGTTAATTTCATATTATATGTGTTAGGACTTTATTTTAGTTTAGTTGCAATTTAGATTAAATTTGATTCATGCATTTTTAATTTGGTTTCATTTTTATTAGATTTTAGGTTAGTTTAATTTGCAATTTTTATTAGTTTAATTACATGCATTTTTAGGTTAGTTAATTGTAGTTTAATTTTATTGCTTTATTTTCATAATAACATTTTATTTTAATTGCATTAATTAGTTTTAACTGTTTTAATTTCTTTTGTAGGTTTTTTATTTTAATTGCGTGGAGCACTGTAAGTAATTTTGCTCGGTTTTAATTTCTTTATTTTATAGCTTTTATTATTTTATTACTTTCAGTATTTTTAATTTTAGCCTTGTAGACCACCCATCAGAACTTCTTAATTTGCTAGAATATACTTAGGGTAAGATTAACCAATAGTTAATTAGGCTAATCAACTTCTCTGTGGGACGATAACTCGGGACTCAAATCTCATTATTACTTGTACGACTCGTGCACTTACGGTAATACCTTTAGGGCGTGTCAAGTTTTTGGCGCCATTGCAGGGGAAGTCTTAATTAGCCATTAGTTAATATCGGTGAAATTATGCTTAGGTGTAATTCTAGTTTGTAAATATTTAGGTTGTAAATATTTAATCTAGATTAGTTAATTGAAAAATTAAAAAAAATTGAAAAATTATTTAAAAAAAATTTCTAAGGACTTTTTGATGATTGCATGCGTAGAGCCAGGAGTTATGATTGTTTTCTTTTAAATCCTGAAATTGAACACACTCTTAGAAAAATTCGAAAGGATTCTAGAAAAATTATTAGCTCCGCTTCAATTCACCATGGCAAAAAATAGGAAAATTAGGACCGTTGGAGATTATGCAATGCCGACTATTGGAGGTTATTATACCGGCATTAGGCCACCAGCTGTCCATGCAAATAATTTTGAAATTAAGCCGTCCATCCTCCAGATGATCCAGACTTCATTACAGTTCAGTGGGCTTCCACACGATGACCCACATGCTCACCTTAGGCAATTCCTGGACTTGTGCAACACCTTCAAACATAATGGATTATCTGATGATGCGCTTAGGCTTAGATTATTCCCTTTCTCACTTAGGGATAGGGCGAGACACTAGTTAACCTCCTTGCCTCCAGGATCCATTTCTACATGGGACAAGTTAGCCCATCAATTTCTATCTAAGTTTTTCCCTCCCTCTAAAATGGCCCAACTCCGTAGTAATATATTTTCCTTTGCTCAGTACGACTCTGAAACTCTTTACGAAGCATGGGAACGATATAAGGAGCTTCTTAGGAAGTGCCCTCACCATGGCCTACCTTTGTGGTTGCAAGTCCAAACCTTCTACAACGGACTTACAAGCCCAAATAGAACCATTGCTGACGCTGCTGCGGGTGGAGCCCTGATGTGCAAAATAGAGGAGGAAGCTTACGAGCTTTTAGACAAGATGGTGGCTAACAACTATTTATGGTCCTCGGAGAGGCAAATGCCAAAGAAGCCGACGGGTATTTATGAGCTCGACACACTGTCTACCTTGACCTCTCAAATCACTAATCTTACGAAGAAGGTAGAGTCGCTCAGTACCCAACATAATCCTCCCACTAGTCCTAACCCTATATATTCTGTCCAAAGTCCTTTTCTTTCCTGCGAGCTGTGTAGTGGTACCCACTCTGTAGATAGGTGTCCGCTCAACTTAGAATCGGTTCAGTATGTTGCTCCCCCTAAGCAACAGAACAACCCTTTTTCAAACACCTATAATTCAGGGTGGAGGAACCATCCTAACTTCTCCTGGAGCCAAAACCAAGGGCAAACTTCTAATTCCATATATGTAGGACCCCCTAGTTTTCAAGCTCCACCGGTTCAGGTACCACCATAGTCGCAAATTCCATATCATCCGCCTCATCATCCATCCCCACCTCAATTTCAACAGCATCCACCTCACTTCCATCAACCACCACCACCACCACTTCTACAACATATACTTGCACCAGCACTAGTAGCTGAGAAGAAGCCCTCGCTTGAGGAAATGTTCACGACTATCCTGCAAAATCAAGCTGCCTCAATTAAGAATTTAGAAGTTCAGGTTGGACAAATAGCTAGTGCTCCTAGCCAATGTCCTCAAGGGACCCTTCCTAGTAACACTGAAGCTAATCCTGATAGGCAAAAGGAGGGTAAAGAACATGTAAGATCCATCACCCTTAGGAGCGGCAAAGAGCTAGATGAGCCACAAGTTAAGTCCCAACCTGAACAGCACATAGTTGAAGAATCCGTAAGTTCTAAAGAAGCAGCTCAGAAAGAGCAGGAACATCAGGATCAGGCTGCAAAAGAATCCAAGCTAGGCACTTCTTCATCTATACCTTCTTCTTATTCATTGCCTTCCTCACCCTCTGATTCTACATAGGTTCCCACTACATTGCCTCTAGTTAGACCACCAGTACCTTTTCCTCAGAGGTTCCAAGATCAAAAACTAGAACAATAATTCACTAAATTTCTTGAGGTTTTTAAGAAACTTCACATCAACATTCCTTTCGCAGATGCCTTAGAGCAAATGCCAAGTTATGTGAAGTTTCTAAAGGATATCCTCTCGAGGAAAAGGAGATTGGATGATTATGAGACGGTGGCCTTAACTGGGGAATGTAGTGCAATTACCAGAGAAAATTACCCCACAAGCTCAAGGATCTCGGGAGTTTTACCATACCCTGCACTATTGAAAATCTATTCTTTGGTAGAGCCCTGTGTGATTTAGGAGCTAGTATCAATCTAATGCCTTTATCTATCTATCAGAAGTTAGGAATAGGAGACGTCAAGCCTACTACAGTGACCCTTCAGCTAGCAGATCGATCCATTAAATATCCAAAGGGGGTCATTGAGGATGTCTTCGTAAAGGTGGACAAGTTTATTTTCCCTACAGATTTTATTGTACTAGATATGGAGGAAGACAGTGAAGTCCCCATTATTTTAGGCAAACCTTTCCTAGCTACTGGTAGGATGATAATTGATGTGCAAAAGGGGGAGTTGACTATGAGAGTCCTAGATTAGGAAGTGACATTTCATGTTTTCAAACCTTTGAAGCTCGTTGATGACTCTCAAAAGTGTTTTAAAATGGAGATTAATGAGGATATAAGGCTTAAGCATATAATGTCTGAGAGAAAGATGGAAGTAGATAGGGCTCAGGAAGAGTTAACTGTCAGCACATTGTCACTACTTTGGATGACCCTCCTGCTCTTCGCCCTGCTGCTGAGTATTGTTTTCTTCAGCTGCATTTGAAGTGGCTGTGTTTTTATTTTCACCTTGTATATAGTTCTTTTTCTTTTTCTTTTCTATTGTTTCTTTCTTTGTTTATTTTGCAGGTTTATTTTCTAGTTTTATGTTTTCAATCAAGCTTCGGTTGTTCATCATCATCATCAGAAAGGGGAGTACTCTGTTCTTGAACATCAATTCTTATATTATCTGCATACTGAGGACACTGTGCACTTCAAGTTTGGGGGAGGGGATATCACTTGAGTATTTTTCAAAAATTTGAGCAAAATTGAAAAAATTTTCAAAATTTTTTCGAAAATCTGAGCTTAAACTGTTTGATTTTGGGATGATTTAGTGCTTAGCATGTAGTTTTCCCATATTTCGATGATATGACCCCATGATTAAGTATGATTTTGATTAACTGAGAAGCATGATTATAGGAAAAGCATGAAGTTGAGTTCTTGAATTTGTCTTGATTCTGATTGTGATTTCCTTATCTTACGCACATGTCATGTCATGAATTTGTATATTTATTTAGAGAAAGCTTATGTGGACCTAGGATTGCATTTGTTCAGTTGATTTTGTGCATCATATTCTAGAATTTGTTTGATCTGATCTCGAGGCGAAATATTAGATCACACTTAATTAGGGAGATGATTTAGGCCATCTTTGGATCGTTTGAGCCTTTCTAGCCATCCCTATGCATACTTTACCCTAGTCACCTGTCTGGGCCAAATAAGCCTTTCTTTGTAAATACACCTGCCTATAATTTTCCTTAGCTTAAATACTTTGTTCCTATCCCTTACCCCAAAAGCATGAAAGTCATTGGGATATATTTTGAGCTTTGTACATATGGGTATCTGGTGATAGTGAATGTTAAAAAAAAAAAAAAGAAAAAGAAAAAGAAGAAAGAAGAAAAATACAAAAATAAAATAAAATATTTAGTGAAATAAATAAGTTTTGGGGAAATAAATGAGCTCTTACATTAAAGATCCTAGAAGTAATGCATGTTAAGGGGTAATTAAACCTAAATCGATTTTATCATACCTTAGCCCCAGCCTTACATTACAAGCTTAATGAAGTCCTATTGATCTTTGATTAAGTGTGACTACATTAGTGGAGAGAGAAGTGAAAAGCAAACTTATGGGAATGATCACATGTCATTGACTTTGCATTCACTGTGTTTGCATAATCTGATCCGGATAATGTACTGTGAAGTGACTTTGACATTTTCACACACACACGAGGGATCCAATTTAGGATAGGACTTATGATGGAATAATTCTAAGTGTTGGACTTGTAATTGTGAATCTTGAATTTCATAGTCTGTATTTTATCTTTGAGGATAATATTGGAGAAATTATTATGTTTTGTACTTATCATTCCTACAATTATTTTGTTTTACTTAAGGACAAGCAAAATCTCAAGTTTGGAGGTGTGATAAATCTATTTTTTATAGAATTATTTGTGCTTAAATTCCTAATTATTTATTTAATCCCCATATTATTTTATTAATAATCTCCTTTAATTAATTAAAATTCGTTAATGTGCAAATAAATTAAATCCGGATGAAACTCAATCGTTTCAGACGAAATTGGGCTGAAAACGAGCTAAAGGAGACTGGACCACTTCCAATTGCAGACCGAGTCATCAGTCGTCTGGACACGCGTGATGCCAGGTGTCCGTATTTTATTTGCTCCGAAACGATAAGATCGAAGGACACCGTGCCAACCCTCCGGAAGACACATGCCGGGCCACATCGCACAGCTAATTGGATAAAAAGACTGATGACGTGAAAATAACTACTCTGTAGCAAATCAAATGAAGACAAGTGGCCAAACAATGCCAACTCATCTAGGATGAAAATTTACCATTGTACCCCTATGTTTGTGTATAAATAGAACATGATGGCAATTGAAAAATCAAGTAGGACTAGTAAGTAGGAGTAGGGTAAGCTAAAGTAGAATTTAGGGTAGCCTAGGTTAGGAGTAGTGTAGAGTAATTTAGGAGTAGTTTTAGTTTTAATTTTTCTTTTAAGGCTTTTTCGAATAGTATTTTTTTTTAGCAAGCATTTTCTTATTTCATTGTTCATGTCAACTTTGAATTTACTTGATTTTATGAAAAGCTTTACTTTTTTTTTCTTATTTGTTATTTCAATTCATTACTTTGCTTTTCATTTTTTTTATTGCTCATTGATCGGGTACTGAGAATGGCTGGTGACAGTAGTCATTTTTCATCAACCCTTTGCATTATTCTCTTTGCTTATTGATTCTTTTACTAACTGTTCCATTTGCATTTTCTTTAGAAGAAAAGAAAAAAAAATCACTAGTTAAATGTTTATTTTCGAGCTTTTGGTTCAGCCTTTTTGATTTGGTTTCTTTTTGCTCAGCTAGTGTAGCTGTTTAATTCCGAGGAGTGGATGTGTGGTAGTATAGGCTGATGAGGAAGATGACTCACGGTGTGGTGTGGTAACAGCCTCGGGTGACAAGGTTGGGCTGCTGAGCTCGGCAGAAAATCACAGCTCTGCTCTCATCTGTTTTACAGCCTCTTCCACTGTTCATGCAATTTCTGTCCTTGGTTCTCGGTTTTACTGCAGCTGCTAACTTCAAGCTTCTTTTAGTTCCTCTGCACTAGCTTATTTTATTTTGTAGCTTGTTTCTGTATGATTTTTTTTCTGTTCTATTTCAAGTGTTGTTCTAGGTTCCAGAGTATTGTTGCTGTCCTCGTTTTCATTGCTTTAGTTATCTCAGGTTATTTCCTAGCTACTGTAAGTCTATTTAATTTATTTTGTTTCCAGATTTGCAATTGGTTAACTGGGAAGTGGAATGGCTGTTGCGTGAAGAGGCCTCAGTTGCTACAGTTACTGGTTTCAGCTGATGCTTGCACTAAAAACAGTAGGAGTAAAAGACCGGCACAAGAAGGAAGACAAGCATGTGTCAGGACCCCATTCTCAATCCATGACTTTAACCAAAAATCACTACAAAATTTTTTTTTTCACATTTTTAACTTACCTTTCCTCTCTTCAATGGTTGGGCTGTGATTCGATGTCAGAGTCCTCGCTTACCACATCATCCATTATCATACATACAAGTCAATATACTATTACTGACTGTAACTGCTTTTATTATACATGTGAGATTATATAAAATCTAATACAATTGCATTCCCCATAATATATATCGTATACATCACTGTGCTGTTTCTATGTTTAGATATATAACCGTACAAAGTCTGTATACCTGGCGATCGATAGGAACTAGCAGTGGACTCAGGAATACTATCCCTCGATAGCTCTCGCTCTACTGGCGCTCTGTAGAGAGATGTAAAGAAAGGAGGGTGAGCATACAACGTGCTCAGTAAGGAAATCAGGCAAGCAAGTAGATATCTACACTATCTACTAAAATAATGCTATGCCTTGAAAACATTATTTCCTTAACTCACTTTAAAAGCATGTCTTGAAATATAATATATATACTTGTACAGATTAAATCCCATGTACAAAATCATGCTTTCTTTCTCAAATGTAGGCATGTAGTGCAAAACAATACATCGTATATAAATCATGCCTTTATGTAAATCATGCCATGTATATTTAAATCACAATAAATATGGCATTAAATGATTCACAACACAAAATTGGAGTCCGACCCATCCCTTAGGTCTGTCTGCAATTTATATCAGTCAATCAATGTGATATATCATGTGAGACTCTGTGGTTAAATACAAATAGTATCATGGACTATGATCATATCCGAAATGTGATCCCAAGCAACACAGATCTCGGTGTGTGGGGCATCACTGCTGCAACGGGAGGATGGTTAGTCCACTACAACCGTCAGCTATGCGTAACACACGGTACAGCGTACTCCTCGAGCCCCCAGGCATGGTACAAAGTACACACGTGGACCCTACATCACAGTCAGGGTGCCTGCCATAGGTCTTAGCCCTCGCACCTGTGGAATATCATACCACGTCTATATTATCCTCATGTGGATATCTTCTCACAAGATGTGACACACAATCACACAAGGACTCGGGCATGGTTTTAACATGTATTATATATCACATACAGTGTGCGTCTTGAGTGCGACCCACAGTCGACACTCCGCTCAAACACTGTTTCACATCACAAACTCAACTCTAGCGCGAGTAAACCTCCAGCAACTAGGTCAATGCATAGTTCATGTATTAAATCAAGTACGAGCAATAGCTCCAGCACCATGCTATGCACAATATCAAATCAAGTACGAGCAATAGCTCCAGTACTATGTCATGTATAAACCATGAAGAATCGAGTACGAGCAACGCTCCAACACTCTGTCATGTATCTCATGTAAAACTCGAGTACGAGCTAATCGCTCCAGCACTCTGTCATGCATATATCATATAAAACTGAGTACAAGTAAAACTCCAGTACTCTATTATGCATGTCATGGAAATCTAGTGCGTATCAAAATCCAGCACTAATGTATGTGGAAAACATATGAAATCCAGTGCGAGCTTTGCTCTAGCACGATTCATTCTCACATAATATGATAGATGGCTCTTTAAAAGGGATTGTTTATAAAATATAAAAATCAGCACTACAAAGTGTGCTTAAGTCACATCAACCTTAAAATCATTAGCCCATCTATTTATTTTCATGCTAAACAACAATTAAACACTCACAATAGTATTTTACATGCTTTTTGCAACTTTTCACAAAAGTTGACTTTTTGACTAACTAAGGGAAAAATCGTAATTTGCCACTATCGGGTCGCAATAATTATTATTCACTTTCTCTGACCCTCAGAGTTTTTAAGTGAATGTAAAAGCAGACGAAAATACGTGCAGGTATCTCTAACTACTCGCAAAAGTCCCTTACCTCGGATCACGTCAAGTGACCTCACTTCCTCGGTACTGCTCAATCTCGCAGTCCGATCAGCTCTAAATGTAAACTTCAGAGCTGTAAATAACCATTCCTTAGGTTAATTATAATTTTCCTACTGTATTACACATTAATACAGTCCATTTTCCCTTAATGGGCCTTAATAATCCTTAATGGGCCTAACTAGGCCTTAAGCCCATTTTCATTTTACTATTTATTTTTGTTGGGCCTATTGGGCTTGTGGGGCCCACTAACTATTATTGGGCTTGTTCTAGGCCTATTACATCTTATTGGGCCTAAAATTCTTGGGCTTGGCCCATTGGGCCTCTCGGCCACATGCCATGGTCGAGAGCTATCCATGCCTCGGTTTCACCATGGCATGCCATCCATGCCTATTATTTAGTCAATTTCACTTAGGCATTTTCACAAACACTTGGTAGGCAACATTACCAATCATCATATAGTTCATTTAGGCATTTTATCAAATACCTTGATTGCCAACAAATTACATGTATTAATTAATCAATTTGATTAATTCTAATTACACCATTAACATTAATACATGTACACTAATCCATTTATGTCTTAAAATCATATTGACATAAATCAATATCCCATTTCTCACTCTCGGCCTAACCCACTTCATGGTGATTTAATATGTTTCAATGCTTAAAACATATATCAACATACTTAAAATCATTCATACATTAACATATATGAAATTGGAAATTAGAAAATATACCAATTGTTGTGTTCACCCTTTGGCCGAAACTTTGGAGGCTCTCGATTTGCTCTCTATGGCTCCTTGATAGCCAATTTCAACATATGTCACTCTCCTTTCAATTTGGAACAACTTCCATGAAGAATGCAAGTTCCAAATATGCCTAATTCCTAGTGATTTCTAGTGACAGAAAGCTTGGATAATATGTTTCAATGGTTTCTTCTTCTAGCCGGATTTGGTGTGATGAAGATGACAATGGTGTGGCTGAATTTATAAGCCATATACTTAGCCATTAAGCTTTAATTTTCAGCCATTTAACTTGACTTTCCAAACCTTAGCCATGAGTCACCTTATGAGTCACCTTATGAGTCATAGTTAACTTTAACTACGGTTAGATATTTATCTCATGGGCTTTTCCATTTGGGCTTCTCGGTTTGGGCTTTCTTAATGGGCTTTCGGGCTGAAATTTTTACTATGTCTCGGGCCTTTAATTGTCTCAAAATTTGGCTGATCAATTGGTCCAACAATTCGGTCTAAAGGACCTAAGAATTTCGATATACGTTTAGTATACCTTAATGGGCTTTAAAATTTTCACCTTAGGCCCATTACATTTTTAACCATTAAATTTATTCCGGAATCCTTCCGAATAAATTTTCCTTACTTTCGGGGATGATTATCTTGTATTCTGGCTAAGAATATTTTTCCCCAAATTTTCCTCTACACTTAGGTTAATTTTTTAACCATGATTAGTCAACTATGGTGAAAGTCCACTTTCTTAACTATAGTTGACTTTTTCCTTAACCATTGACTAAGTTGACTTTTTTTCTAAATTTCGAAAGTGTCATATCTTATGTCTTACACTCTCGTCTTTATGTTCCAACCGCTCCCGATGGATAATTTTACCCAAAACACCTTATTTCGCCAAAAAGGTCCATTTTACCCTTTTTTTTAGCTTTTACTCTCGTTTTCTATGATCGAGACTAAATCAAGTTGACTTCCCTTCATGAGCTCTCTATGCTCTCTTATTTTAAGTTCTTATTTTTAGTCAGAATGATTTAGAATAACTCGGTTTAGCCTATGATACTCATCGCTCACATTAGGCATTTTATGTAGCTTTTGCGTGTTAAATCATTTCACTAACACTTTAAGTCTAGTAAATACTCTTCTTATGATTCAACTATAATTACATAGTGTTCATACACATAGGAATCATAAGGTACAAGCTACAAAAATCTGGGTCTGACAATCCTCCCCCACTCAGAAAATTTGGTCCTCCAAACTAGAACCAAGTCAGTCCTCAAATAGGTGAGGGTACTTCTCTCGCATCAGACTCTCTAGCTCCCAAGTAGCTTCCTCTGAAGTATGATGCTGCCAGAGAATCTTCACTAATCTGATGGTCTTCGATCTCAATACCTTCTCCTCCCTATCCAATATCCGAATCGGTCTCTCTACATATGACAAGTCCTCTCGGAGCTCTAAAGGCTCGTAACTAATCACATGTGCCGGATCTGGGTGATACTTCCGAAGCATCGATATGTGGAAGACGTTATGGACACCTGATAAGTCCGGCTGCAATGCCAACCTATACGCCTTATCTCCCACTCGATCAAGTATCTCAAAGGGTCCAATATAGTGAGGTTTAGTTTCCCTCTCTTCCCAAATCTCGCTATGCCCTTGGAAGGAGAAACTCTTAAAAACACGGATTCACCAACTGCAAACTCTAGTGGCCTACGTCTCCTGTCAGCGTAACTCTTCTGTCTGCTCTGAGCTGTCCTCAGTCTCTCTACTATCAAATTATCATCCTCAGATGCTTGCATAACCATGTCAGGAGCGAAAATCTTACAGTAACCCACTTCTTCCCATCCAATAGGGGAACGACATCTACGGCCATACAAAGCCTCATACGGTGCCATCCCGATACTCGAATGATAACTGTTGTTGTAGGCAAACTAGGCTAGTGGCAGGTGGTCATCCCAGGAGCCTCGATAGTCTAGCACACATGCTCTCAACATATCCTCCAGAGTCTGTATAGTCCTCTCTGACTGACCATCTGTCTGAGGATGGAAAGCGGTGCTCAAACTCAACTGGGTTCCCATGGCTTCCTGAAAATGTCCCCAAAAGTGGGATGTGAAGCGGGAATCCCTATCAGAGACTATGCTCACTGGTACACCGTGTAACCTCACTACCTCGCGTACATATAGTTCTGCCAATGAACTCAGAGTATCGATCGCTCTCATAGCTAGGAAGTGGGCTGACTTCGTCAGTCTGTCAACGATCACCCATATAGCATTGTGATTCCTGCGGGTTCTCGGTAAACCCATCACGAAATCCATGGTGATATACTCCCATTTCCATGTTGGTATAGGTAGGGGCTGCAATAACCCTGCAGGTTTCTAATGCTCTACCTTCACTTGCTGACATACGAGACACTTTACCACAAAGTCTGCTACATCTCTCTTCATATCCGACCACCAGTATACCTTCCGGAGGTTCTGATACATCTTGTTACTCCCCAGATGTAACGTATACCTCGACGAATGAGCTTCCGCCAATATCAATCTCCTGAGTCCTGGATCCTCGGGAACACACAATCTGCCTCTGAACCTCAGTAGTCCATCCGAACTCAACTCAAAATCAGTCATTGTGCCCTTCTGCATCTGACTACTCACATCCATACAAAATGGATCAGTCTGCTGAGCCACTCTGATCCTGTCCAACAGATCCGGCTCCAAGCGTAGACTAGCTATCACATAGCCTGTATCCGTGTCAGAAGGCACGACTCCCAAACTGAGGCTAGCAAACTGCTCTAGCAAATCATGTTCCCTAACCATCATATACGATACCATCCCCAGGTTCTTCCTACTCAAGGCATAAGCTACTACGTTAGCCTTACCCGTATGATAAAGTATCTCACAATCGTAGTCCTTCAGAAGCTCTAGCCATCTTCTCTGCCTCATGTTCAACTCTTTCTGCGAGAACAGATACTTGAGGCTCTTGTGGTCGGTAAATATCTGGAACTTCTCGCCATACAAGTAGTGGCGCCATACCTTCAACGCAAACACTACTGCTGCTAACTCCAAATTGTGGGTCGGATAGATCTTCTCATGATCCTTCAGCTGTCGGGATCCATAAGCAACTACCTTCCCATCCTGCATCAACACACAGCCCAGTCCCTGATGCGAAGCATCGGTGTACACTGTAAATCCTTCTGAGCTGGTAGGGATAGTGAGAATCGGAGCGATGGTCAATCGACACTTCAACTCCTCAAAACTCTTCTCACAATCTCGTTCCATATGAACGGTGCACTCTTTCGAGTAAGACGTGTCAACGGAGCAGCCAACTTTAAAAATCCCTCAACGAATCTTCGATAGTATCCAGCTAAACCCAAAAAACTCCTGATCTCGGTGACTGTCCTCGGCTGTTCCCACTGAACTACAGCCTCAATCTTAGATGGATCAACTCATACACCATCTCTCGATACAACATGTCCCAAAAAACGAGATCTGTGACAACTAAAAGTCACACTTACTGAGTTTAGCATATAACTCATGCTCCTGTAGCGTCTGCAACACGATCCTGAGGTGCTCCTCATGCTCCTCCTTGGATCTCAAATACACCAATATGTCATCGATGAAGACGATAACAAACTGGTCCAAATATGGCTTGAACTCATCGTTCATCAAAGCCATGAAAGCAGCTAGAGCATTCGTCAATCCGAATGGCATGACCAAGAACTCATAGTGGCCATATCGGGTACGAAATGCTGTCTTGGGTACATCTCCACTCCGAACCTTCAGCTGATGATACTCAGACCTCAGGTCAATCTTGGAAAAGACCTGTGCTCCTTGAAGCTGATCTAACAAGTCGTCAATGCGTGGAAGGGGGTATCTATTCTTGATGATGGCCTTATTCAACAATCGGTAGTCTATACACAATTGGAGGTTCCCATCCTTCTTCTTTACAAACAGAACCGGTGCTCCCCAAGGTGAAACACTCGGTCGAACAAAACCCCTATCCAACAGCTCCTGTAACTGTCTCTTGAGCTCCTCCAGCTCAACTAAGGCCATGAGATATGGTGGTCTCAAAATAGGCTCCGTACCAGGTACCAGATCTATGTAGAATTCCATCTCTCTTTCTGGTGGTAACCCTGGCAATTCATCCGGAAAAACATCTGGGTACTCATTGACCACAGTAATATCTGACAACTCCGGATGTGCCTTATCCATATCTACCACGTACGCAATGAAACCTTGATATATTGAAGGTTTTCTAAATCAGAAATCATGTAATAACCATAACTACTCCTTTCATTTATTCTTATTAAACTTTACAACATATCTAGTAGGGTTAGGAAACATAACTGTCTTAGCATAATAATCTAAAATAGCATGGTTTGCAGATAGCCAATCCATTCCTAATATTATATCAAAGTCACTCATACTTAGTAATATTAGATTGGCTATCATCTCCTTATTCCCTACTCTCAACTTACAGTCATTAAATACATATTCCACAACTTGACTACTATTCATAGGTGTACTAATAAACATCATCATACATAAAGGTGTACGCTCTACATGTCTTGCTAATTTACATGCAAATGAAGGCGATACAAAAGAATACGTGGCACTAGGATCAATTAAAACATATGCTTCAATATCATAAATCAGGATGTTACCTCGAATCACATCCGATGAAGCATCAGCTGTCCCCTGGTCCAAAGCATGTACTCGCCCTTGACCCATCACTTGTTTCCCCTTCTCCTCTGCCGTCGCTCTACCTCTCTGAGCCGATGTACCAGCTGGAGTTCTATCAGGCTCCCTGCCCCTCAGTGGTGCAGTAACAAATGTCTTTGGGCACTCTCTAGTAATGTGCCCTTGTTTCCCACATCGGAAACACACAATAGGAGTTAACGGACACGGTCTACTTCCATGTTGTTTACCGCATCTTCTGCACTGATCAACAGCAGGTCTCTATCCTCCTATGAAAATGCCCTTTGCTGGGGCTGCAGTCAGATAAGTAGGAGGTCTAGCATATCTCTATCGTGCCTCCTCTACCCGTGATCTCTTACCGAAGAGTCTCTTCCCTCCTCGATAACTGAAATCTCTAGCCAGCCTCTTCTTCTGTATATCTCGGCTACGGCTAAACTTCCCAAACTCGAAAGCATTCCTTCGTAATCCTGCTCACATAGTTGCGCCCTGCGCACTGCTTCCTCATAGGTCACTATGTCTAATGGGACCAACTTGGATCGTAGCACTGGTCTCAACCCGTCGATAAACCTGTGGACCTTTCTAGTCTCACTATACATGGTATCGGGGTCATATCTTCCTAGGGATAGGAATCGAGTCTCATACTCGTCCACAGATAAACTCCCCTGGTTTAGTCCCAAAAACTCTACCTGTAGTTTTCGCTGTGCGGTGTCAGGAACAAACTGCCTCCTGAAGGCCTCCCAAAATATATCCCAACTGATATCTGTGTGTCGAGATCTCAATATAGGTCGGGTGAACTTCCACCAATGCTCTGCAGCTCCCTTCAGTAGGAACGCAGCAAACGCGACCATCTCCGAGGTCGTACACTCGAAGAATCCATAAAGCTTCTCCAGCTTTGCTAACCACTCCTCAACAGCTACAGGGTCCTTGACCCTACTAAAGGATGAAGGTCTAAACTTCTGGAATTCTCGCAATCGATGCAGATCACATCCATACCCTAATCCAATACCACCCGAAACCGGTGGGGGTGTAGGAGTATCTACAGTCCTCTGTGCATCAGCTGTCCGTGTAGGGGTATCAGGGGCAACTGCCTCTCCTGTAGCAGCTCCTGCTTCCTGTCCCTGCCTACCTGGCATCGTCTGTGCCAGTATCTCGATAATAGTCTCGACACCATGCTCTAATCTCGTGAAGCGTGTCTCGGCACACTCGGGTGCCTCAGTAGCACCTGGAGTCTCATGCGTAGGTAATGGTCCGGTAGCGGCTCGTCCTTCGGGTCTATCACTCCGGCTTCGAGCCCTACCTCTCGTAACTCTACCACTACGCGTATTTGCCATATAGGCAAAGTTCATGCATTCATAATAATGAATTAGTCCGTCTCCTATCTGGTATACAAAGTTATATCTAAACACAGCACAGTACTATGGGGATGTACACTTTCCTATTTTCTAACATCGACTCACATCAGACCAACCTCTGCTTTGATACCATTCTGTCAGGACCCCATTCTCAATCCATGACTTTAACGAAAAATCACTACAAAATTTTTTTTTCACATTTTTAACTTACCATTCCTCTCTTCAATGGTTGGGCTGTGATTCGATGTCAGAGTCCTCGCTTACCACATCATCCATTATCATACATACAAGTCAATATACTATTACTGACTGTAACTGCTTTTATTATACATGTGAGATTATATAAAATCTAATACAATTACATTCCCTATAATATATATCGTATACATCACTGTGCTGTTTCTATGTTTAGATATATAACCGTACAAAGTCTGTATACCTGGCGATCGATAGGAACTAGCAGTGGACTCAGGAATATTATCCCTCGATAGCTCTCGCTCTACTGGCGCTCTGTAGAGAGATGTAAAGAAAGGGGGGTGAGCATACAACGCGCTCAGTAAGGAAATCAGGCAAGCAAGTAGATATCTACACTATCTACTAAAATAATGCTATGCCTTGAAAACATTATTTCCTTAACTCACTTTAAAAGCATGTCTTTAAATATAATATATATACTTGTACAGATTAAATCCCATGTACAAAATCATGCTTTCTTTCTCAAATGTAGGCATGTAGTGCAAAACAATGCATCGTATATAAATCATGCCTTTATGTAAATCATGCCATGTATATTTAAATCATAATAAATAAGGCATTAAATAATTCACAACACAAAATCGGAGTCTGACCCATCCCTCAGGTCTGTCCGCAATTTAAATCAGTCAATCAATGTGATATATCATGTGAGACTCTGTGGTTAAATACAAATAGTATCCTGGACTATGATCATATCCGAAATGTGATCCCAAGCAACACAGATCTCGGTGTGCGGGGCATCACTGCTGCAACGGGAGGATGGTCAGTCCACTATAGCCGTCAGCTATGTGTAACACATGGTACAGCGTACTCCTCGCGCCCCCAGGCACGGTACAAAGTACACCCGTGGACCCTACATCACAGTCAGGGTGCCTGCCATAGGTCTTAGCCCTCGCACCTGTGGAATATCATACCACGTCTATATTATCCTAATGCAGATATCCTCTCACAAGATGTGACACACAGTCACACAAGGACTCGGGCATGGGTTTTAACATGTATTATATATCACATACAGTGTGCATCTTGAGTGCGACCCACAGTCGACACTCCACTCAAACATTGTTTCACATCACAAACTCAACTCTAGCGTGAGTAAACCTCCAGCAACTAGGTCAATGCATAGTTCATGTATTAAATCAAGTACGAGCAATAGCTCCAGCACCATGCTATGCACAATATCAAATCAAGTACGAGCAATAGCTCCAGTACTATGTCATGTATAAACAATGAAGAATCGAGTACGAGCAACGCTCCAGCACTCTGTCATGTATCTCATGTAAAACTCGAGTACGAGCTAATCGCTCCAGCACTCTGTTATGCATATATCATATAAAACTGAGTACGAGTAAAACTCCAGTACTCTATCATGCATGTCATGGAAATCTAGTGCGTATCAAAATCCAGCACTAATGTATGTGGAAAACATATGAAATCCAGTGCGAGCTTTGCTCTAGCACGATTCATTCTCACATAATATGATAGATGGCTCTTTAAAAGGGATTGTTTACAAAATATAAAAATCAGCACTACAAAGTGTGCTTAAGTCACATCAACCTTAAAATCATTAGCCCATCTATTTATTTTCATGCTAAACAACAATTAAACACTCACAATAGTATTTTCCATGCTTTTTGCAACTTTTCACAAAAGTTGACTTTTTGACTAACTAAGGGAAAAATCGTAATTTGCCACTATCGGGTTGCAATAATTATTATTCACTTTCTTTGACACTCAGAGTTTTTAAGTGAATGTAAAAGCAGATGAAAATACGTGCAGGTATCTCTAACTACTCGCAAAAGTCCCTTACCTCGGATCACGTCAAGTGACCTCACTTCCTCGGTGCTGCTCAATCTCGCAGTCCGATCAGCTCTCAATGTAAACTCCGGAGCTGTAAATAACCATTCCTCAGGTTAATTATAATTTTTCTACTGTATTACACGTTAATACAGTCCATTTTCCCTTAATGGGCCTTAATAATCCTTAATGGGCCTAACTAGGCCTTAAGCCCATTTTTATTTTACTATTTATTTTCATTGGGCCTATTGGGCTTGTGGGGCCCACCAACTATTATTGGGCTTGTTCTAGGTCCATTACATCCTATTGGGCCTAAAATTATTGGGCTTGGCCCATTGGGCCTCTCGGCCACATGCCATGGTCGAGAGCTATCCATGCCTCGGTTTCACCATGGCATGCCATCCATGCCTATTATTTAGCCAATTTCACTTAGGCATTTTCACAAACACTTGGTAGGCAACATTACCAATCATCATATAGTTCATTTAGGCATTTTATCAAACACCTTGATTGCCAACAAATTACATGTATTAATTAATCAATTTGATTAATTCTAATTACACCATTAACATTAATACATGTACACTAATCCATTTATGTCTTAAAATCATATTGACATAAATCAATATCCCATTTCTCACTCTCGGCCTAACCCACTTCATGGTGATTTAATATGTTTCAATGCTTAAAACATATATCAACATACTTAAAATCATTCATACATTAACATATATGAAATTGGAAATTAGAAAATATACCAATTGTTGTGTTCACCCTTTGGCCGAAACTTTGGAGGCTCTCGGTTTGCACTCTATGGCTCCTTGATAGCCAATTCCAACATATGTCACTCTCCTTTCAATTTGGAACAACTTCCATGAAGAATGCAAGTTCCAAATATGCCTAATTCCTAGTGATTTCTAGTGAGAGAAAGCTTGGATAATATGTTTCAATGGTTTCTTCTTCTAGCCGGATTTGGTGTGATGAAGATGACAATGGTGTGTCTGAATTTATAAGCCATATACTTAGCCATTAAGCTTTACTTTTCAGCCATTTAACTTGACTTTCCAAACCTTAGTCATGAGTCACCTTATGAGTCACCTTATGAGTCATAGTTAACTTTAACTATGGTTAGATATTTATCTCATGGGCTTTTCCATTTGGGCTTCTCAGTTTGGGCTTTCTTAATGGGCTTTTGGGCTGAAATTTTTACTATGTCTCGGGCCTTTAATTGTCTCAAAATTTAGCCGATCAATTGGTCCAACAATTCGGTCTAAAGGACCTAAGAATTTCGATATACGTTTAGTATACCTTAATGGGCTTTAAAATTTTCACCTTAGCCCCATTACGTTTTTAACCATTAAATTTATTCCGAAATCCTTCCGAATAAATTTTTCTTACTTCCGGGGATGATTATCTTGTATTCTGGCCAAGAATATTTTTTCCCAAATTTTCCTCCACACTTAGGTTAATTTTTTAACCATGATTAGTCAACTATGGTGAAAGTCGACTTTCTTAACTATAGTTGACTTTTTTCTTAACCATTGACTAAGTTGACTTTTTCTTCAAATTTTAAAATTGTCATATCTTATGTCTTACACTCTCGTCTTTATGTTCCAACCGCTCCCGGTGGATAATTTTACCCGAAACACCTTATTTCGCTAAAAGGTCCATTTTACCCTTTTTTTAGCTTTTACTCTCGTTTTCTATGATCGGGACTAAATCAAGCTGACTTCCCTTCATGAGCTCTCTATGCTCTCTTATTTTAAGTTCTTATTTTCAGTCAGAATGATTTAGAATAACTCGGTTTAGCCTGTGATACTCATTGCTCACATTAGGCATTTTATGTAGCTTTTGCGTGTTAAATCATTTCACTAACACTTTAAGTCTAGTAAATACTCTTCTTATGATTCAACTATAATTACATAGTGTTCATACACATAGGAATCATAAGGTCAAAGCTACTAAAATCTGGATCTGACAGCATGAGGGTGGTAGTACGTCATGCAAGGTGCTGCTGGAGATGCAGCTCAGTAATGAGATGCAGAGATTGTGCTAGCAGTGCGAGAGCAGGTCGTGCAAGGTGTTAGTACAGAGCAGGAGCAAAACTAGAGCATCACCTGGACAAGTGCAGTAGCAGTACGAGGCGTGAGTAGGAGTCGGGTGTCTAACGATTTGCAGAACAGATGATTGGTGCACATAGCAGTACAATGCAGACCACAGTACAGTACACTTGCTGCATAGCACCTGGAGACAACCGAAATCTGGAGCAGAGGACAAACCTTGAGCACCTGGACAACAGACTAAGCAAACCGTGAGCAGCAGCACCTGAAAATGGAGAACAAAGCAAATTTGTTGATGAAGACATGAACAGTACTATTAATCGGGACCACTTGCTGGGCAGAATCGGTTAAGGCCTTGTTTGGCCAATTAATATGTTATTTCATGCATTTAGTTATTTTAATCTTTATTTAGTTGTTAGTTTTTATTAATTGGTAGGTTAGTTTTTTTTTTTTATCTTTGCATGTTAGTTGTCAATTTAATTTTTAGTTTTAATCTTTTAGTTAGTAGTTAATTTCATATTATATGTGTTAGGACTTTATTTTAGTTTAGTTGCAATTTAGATTAAATTTGATTCATGCATTTTTAATTTGGTTTCTATTTTTATTAGATTTTAGGTTAGTTTAATTTGCAATTTTTATTAGTTTAATTACATGCATTTTTAGGTTTGTTAATTGTAGTTTAATTTTATTGCTTTATTTTTATAATTGCATTTTATTTTAATTGCATTAATTAGTTTTAACTGTTTTAATTTCTTTTGTAGGTTTTTTATTTTAATTGCGTGGAGCACTGTAAGTAATTTTGCTCAGTTTTAATTTCTTTATTTTATAACTTTTATTATTTTATTGCTTTCAGTATTTTTAATTTTAGCCTTGTAGACCACCCATCAGAACTTCTTAATTTGCTAGAATATACTTAGGGTAAGATTAATCGGTAGTTAATTAGGCTAATCAACTTCTCTGTGGGACGATAATTCGGGACTCAAATCCCATTATTACTTGTACGACCCGTGCACTTGCGGTAATACCTTTAGGGCGTGTCAGTGTCGACTCCTCCGCCACCACAAGGACCACCCGCACCCCCACCACAGACTAATCCGGTGCCTCCCGCCACACAGCCGACGGTGCAGACCCCACTTGATGATAGAGATAAGGGTCGATTGAGGGACTTTCTGAAGATGAACCCACCGGCCTTTAGAGGGGTGAAAGATCTCGCAGAGGTTGAGGAGTGGCTGACAGAATTGCGAGTCATTTTTGACTATTTGGGATGCACCGATGCTGAGAGGGTCATTATGGGTGCTTATATGTTAAAGGGACAAGCCCGAGATTGGTGGAGAACTACTCAAAGTATGTTGGTGACTAGCCATGAGGTGATTAGCTGAGAGATGTTTCAATCGGCATTTAAAACCCAATATGTGCCAACAGCTGCCCAGAGAAGGAAGCAAGTTGGATTCCTAAATTTAGCTTAGGGCAACATGTCGGTTGATGATTATGAGAGTCGATTCACCACCCTACTGAAGTATGATTCAGAGACTCTTAAGGATGAAGAGCTTGGCACAGAGCGATTTGTATATGGACTGAGACCTATCATTAGGGACCGGTTGATAGGGCTCTGTATCACTGAGTTCAAGGATGCACTGAGATGAGCACAAGAAGTGGATAGGGGACTAGAGTTAGTACAGTTCCGGACTGAGTCCAAAATTTTAATTGGAGATAAGGGTAAGCAAACCGTGACCTCCCACACAAACCTTCAGAGGGGTTCTTTTAAGAGGAAATAGTTCGAGGGACCGAGGGGAAGAGTTGACAGACCCAGGGTTCCTCTCATTATTAAGGAGACCACTCGAGGTGTCAGACCAGAGGTTAGAGTCTGCAGAGATTGTGGCAGATCACATGAGGGAAGCTGTCCTAGAATTATACAAGCATGCTACAGATGCGGGGACATGGGTCACAAAGTGAGGTATTGCTCGTAACCACAGAAGCCACATTCTCCAGAGCCTCCTAGACAGCAACCACAGAGGATGGTTCCCCAAAGACGGGCTCCGACTGCTGATAAGGGTAAGAAGCCGGTTACAGAAGGACGTGTATTTACCTTGGATGAGAAGACTGCAGACACTTCGTCTGAGACCATACGAGGTACACTTCTTATCTATAATCATAAGGCCCATGTGTTATTTGATTCGAGATCCACGCATTCTTTTATTGATGTACAACTTGCATGTAAATTGAGTTTGAAGCATGAATCCTTAGATTTTATTTTACATGTAAATACCCTCATACGTGAGTCCCAGAGGACTGATATAGTGTGTAGGAGTTGTGAGATCAAGGTGGGAGATAGGGTGATGTTAGCAGATCCAGTATTATTAAACATGTGTGGTTTTGATGTGATTTTGGGGATGGATTGGTTGGCGGTCAATCGTGTGAGTCTAGATTGCTACACTAAGACTATAACTTTATCCCTACCTGAAAAGTTTAGTGTATGTTTCAATGTCAAGGAATAAAGACGTGTGACATTTATCGTGAAATTTTAAGATATTGTTATATCACTGCTAAACACTGATTTAATTATTGATGTGAAGGTTACATCGCACTCATCTCTGATATGAGTCGAGAACATCCGAGGATAGAGGACATACTGGTAGTATATGAGTTTTTGGATGTATTTCCTGATGAATTGCCTGGTTTACCACCAAAAAGAGAGCTGGAGTTCACTATCAATTTAGTGCCAGACACTCAACCAATCTCTAAACCTCCCTATAGAATGGAGTTGGTCGAATTGGAAGAGTTAAAGAAACAGTTGCAAGAACTGCTTGACCAGGGTTTTATTAGACTTAGTGTGTCACCATGGGAAGCTCCGGTGTTATTTGTAAAGAAGAAGGATGGTAGCCTGAGACTATGTATAGACTACAGATTGCTGAACAAGGCTATTGTGAAGAACAAGTACCCCCTTCCAAGGATAGATGATTTGTTTGACCAGTTGAGAGGGGCTTCTATCTTTTCTAAGATTGATTTAAGATCGGGCTATCACTAGTTAAGAATCAGGAAGAAAAATATTTCGAAAACGGCCTTCAGAACTAGATATGGCCATTACGAGTTCTTAGTGATGCCCTTTGAATTGACAAATGCCCCTGCTGCTTTTATGAGCTTAATGAATGAGGTATTTAGAGACTATCTAGATCAGTTTGTGATAGTCTTCATTGATGATATTCTTGTGTACTCTCGGTCTCATGAGGAACATGCACAACATTTGAGGATTATGTTACAAGTACTCAGAGATAAGCAGTTTTATGGAAAGATCAGTAAGAGTGAATTTTGGCCGGATCAAATACCTTTTCTTGAGCATATTGTATCTAAAGACGGATTGTCAGTTGATCCGTCTAAGATAAAAGTTATACTTAATTGGGAGAGACCGAGAACAGTTACAGAGATTCTGAGTTTCCTAGGGTTGGCAGGGTATTACAAAAGGTTTGTTGAAGGATTCTCCAGGATTGTCGCCCTTCTGACTAAACTCACACGTAAGGAGACTCCTTTTGTATGGTTTGAGAAGTGTGAGCAGAGTTTTCAAGAATTAAAGAGGAGATTAACGACGGCACCTATGTTGACTACCCCAAATGGACCCAGAGGCTTTGCAGTGTACAGTGATGCCTCTCAATAAGGATTAGGATATGTGCTTATACAGCATGAAAGAGTAGTCGCTTATGATTCACGACAGCTGAAAGATCATGAGCAGAACTACCCCACACATGATTTGGAGTTAGCCGCAGTGGTGTATGCATTAAAGATTTGATGGTATTACTTATATAGGGAAAGGTTCCAAATATTTACTGACCACAAGAGTCTAAGATATATATTTGACCAGAAGGAGTTAAATATGAGACAAAGGAGATGGATGGAACTCCTTAAAGATTCTGATTGCGAGATACTTTACCATCCGGGGAAGCGAACGTAGTTGCTGATGCCTTAAGCAGGAAGAGTATGGTATCTGCTATAATGATTAGGAAATGGGATTTATTGGAACAGTTCGTTGGACTCAGGATCAGAGTTAAGAAAGTAGAGGTCGGATTTATGGCTAGCATGCGGATAAAGGCCGATATTATGGATCAGATTAGAATCGGGCAGCGAAGTGATCAGAGGCTATTAGATACGGTTAGCGAAGCTAAACAGGCCTCGCAGTCAGATTTCATGGTTAGTGACGATGGGTTATTGAGGTTTAAGGATCGGATTTGTGTTTCAAACGATGATACCCTGAAGCAACAAATACTGAAAGAGTCTCATTGCTTGTGATACACGATGCACCCGAGAAGTACCAAGATGTACCAAGATGTAAGAAGGGTGTATTGGTGAAGTGGTATGAAGCGAGACGTGGCAGAATATATGGCCAGATGTTTGGTATGCCAACAACTGAAAGCTGGGCACCAGAAGCCCGGAGGATTACTTAAGCCTTTGCCTGTACCTACATGGAAATGGGAGCATATCACCATGGACTTTATCATGGGATTGTCGAGGACCCATCAAGGTCATGATGCAATATGGGTGGTAGTGGATAGATTAACGAAGAGTGCCCACTTCCTTGCCATCAAGAGCATAGATACATTAAGTACATTAGTCGAGCTATATGTTAGAGAGATATCTAGACTACATTGGGCTCTAGTGAGTGTTACCTCTGATAGAGATTCTTGATTCACCTCCATGTTTTGGACTTATTTTCAGGAGGTCATGGGATCTCGGTTGAATTTCAGTACCGCCTATCATCCTCAGACTGATGGTCAGTCCAAGCGGACTATACAGACCTTTGAGGACATGTTGATGGCGTGTACGATGGACTTTAAGGGATCATGGGATGATCACCTGTCCCTTACTGAGTTTACGTACAACAATAGCTATCATGCGAGTATTGGCATGACATATTGTGAGGCTTTGTATGGTAGGAGGTGTAGATCCCCTATAGCGTGGGAAGAAGTGGGCGACATGAAAGTAATTGATCCCAAACTAGTTGAACAGACAGTTCAGAATGTGAAAATCATTTGTGATAGATTACGGGCCACCCAGAGTCGACAGAAGAGTTACACAGATGTACGTAGACGGTCACTTGAGTTTCAAGTTGGGGATTCAATGTTCCTTAAGATATCTCCCAATAAGGGTATTATGTGTTTCGAAAAGAAAGGAAAATTGAGTCCTCGGTATATAGGACCGTTTGAGATTTTGGAGAGAGTGGGAGACGTTGCCTATCAGTTGGCTTTACCTCCACAATTTTTCAGAATCCACAATGTCTTTCACATCTCCATGTTGAGGAGATATAATTCGGATTCCTCCCATGTCATTGAGTATAAGGCATTGGATATTCAGGAAAATATGAGTTATATGGAAGAACCCATCCGAATACTTGACAAGAAGGAGAAAGTACTTCGGACAAAAAAGATTTCATTGGTTAAGGTTCTCTGGAAAAACCACTCAATGGAGAAAGCAACTTGGGAACTAGAGAGCCATATGAAAGAGAAGGACCCTCAGCTATTTAATGGGTCGAGTTGAATTTGGAGGACCAAATTCTCTTAAGGTGGGAGGATGTGAGAACTGTAAATTTTATGTACTTTAGTTGTAAGATTTGCAATGTGAGATTAGTAATTTGGTGAGTGCAATTATGATATGTTGATGTACAAGCAATTTTTAAATCTAATGAAGTATAAGGAGATGAAGTTTTCAAGTCTTAAACGTGGTTGGATGAGAAAATGACTATGAAAGCAAATTAAGGATGTTTTTGTGTGAGTTACTACAGAAAACTACAGAAAATTTGAAAAATATGAATGCCAGATCAATCTCATTGAAGGAAAGATCGATCTGGAAGAGCTAAAAATGCTCTTATTTGAGCAATGGAATAGGGTAGATCGATCCTTAATACAAGCAGATCGATTTTCTTAGCTCTCGGGTTGGAGTAGATCGATCTCCTTCCTTAACCAGATCGATCTCCTTAACTCTCGGCCTGGAAGAGATCGATCCCTAATTCAATGCCAGATTGATCTCCTCTTAGAAGAACAGATCGATCTTCACCTCGACCAGATCGATCTTGTAGTTGTTAGTGGAGCAGATGGAGCAGTTGAAATGAAGCAGAGATCGATCTCCTTCAATACCAGATCGATCTCATAAGCCCTGTCTATATAAGGACAACAGGTTTTTCGCCTGAAACCGAGCCTTTCTCTCTCTGCAACCTAAATCTTCACCATTTTTACCCAAACCAAGCTTTCTCTCTCTAAGATTCACCCTATTCTAGACAAAATTAGAGAAAGGGGCAAGAGACAAAGTTGTTCCTCTTGGCTAGGAGAACAACATATTAGAAAATCAAAGGTTGGCTTGAACAAAAGGAGGAGACAAGCATTCTAAAAGCTTGGTTAAGAGAGGAGACAAGCTAGGTAAGCTCACAAGACCTTTGCTCTTAAGCATTTCCATTTTATATATGGGTGAATAAACATATATGTTTATATATTTGGTTAGAAATGTTTAAGGCATGAGGGAACCAACGAATGGGTTTGGTTACGAGATTTAATATGGGTATCTTATGATGGTTATGAGCTAGCTAAGAGAATGATAAAGATGTAGAAAGAGTTTTGAGATAATGTTAAGTTAGAATGAGTAAAAGAAAGAGATGGAAATTGAAAATGATGTATATTGATGATTCAATGATGTGTATGGACAGCTCGAGAATTCGACGCGGGAAACGAGGCTAGTATGAGAACTGAGGATATTGTACCACGCGAGGTGCAAAAGGTAAGGGAAATAAACCATTTGTGCTTGTGAGTTTTCTAATGAATAAAAACGTTTTAAGAGCATGAAAAAGAGTTTAACGAATGAGCATGTTTTATTAAATGATTTGATGTGTTGATAAATGTGTGAGTGTTTTACCGGTTTAAGCTCGATTTATTATAAGTTTTGTGTAAATGTGGATACAATGTGTTATAACCAAAATGGGTTTTTTGTGATAACCACCATGAGCTCTACATGAAGGTAAAACGATTTATATACAACAATGGCATGCTTTTAGTGTATGAGTGTTTTGTCGATTTGGGCTCGATTTTGATGAGTTTTGTGTAAATGTGGATACAATGTGTTATAACCAAAATGAGTTTTGTGATAACCACTAAGAGCTCTACGTGAAGGCAAAATGATTTTTACTGAGACTATGGTTTGTCATGATATGCACATCAGGTCGTGCTCTAGTAGCATGTAAGAGTGACGCCTCCGTTCTAGTGACGTGAGATGACCCAATCTAATAGTGATGGGGGGCTTTGCTTTGATAGTATATAAGGTCGGGTCGTGCTTTGATAGCATGTAAGACCGATGGCTGTACGACTCTATTCAAGTCTACAGCGAATCATGGCCATGTATGAGTACTATTGTCGACGAAATCCCTCGATTGGGGATGTCCGCCTAGGGGACAAATTCAATCGTTGTGATGTGCCGTGACATTGATTTCATATGAGTTTTTACAAATGCCTAGTCTCGATGATGATGTGATTTTACAACTGTGATTTATATCTCTCGTTGATATTTGATGTATGTGATTTGTGATTTTTATCACGTGGAGTATGTTGATGCCATTGTGTTATACAGTTAATTCTATAACGAATTGCATGCTCATTATTTTCATCATATTGTGTTTGTGATGATGATTTTATAACTTCTCTTATCCTCCTTACTGAGTGTCTTGAGAGCTCACACTTTTTTCTTCCCCCCTCCAGATTATTTGAAGTAGCGTGCTAGAGAGCCTGCTGCGTACGGGATATAAGCTGGTGGACAAGATCTTCCCAGGCTATCGCTTGTACACTCATAAGCTATAATTCAGTTCATTTTGTATCCAGACAATGATGTAATACAGACATTTGTGATAAGTATTATGGGATGTAATTAGGTTGATATGAAAGAAATGATTTGAGACTTATGGGTTGATTCTTTTAGGATACTATGTAATTGATTTCATTAAGTATGATCTCAGGTATAATGACTAGTGATAAAACGTAAGTGAGCACATAACACTGTACAGGAATACACCCCGAGTTGTTAGTTTTGTTTTAAGAAAAATTTTAAATTAGCCTTATTTTTCACGCTTCCGGGCTGTCACTGGTCAAATCCTCTACCGTCAGCTCACAACTCACTCATATCGTGTACTCATGACACAACGTACTCCATGTGACATACACGGTACACAGTACTCCATGGACCCAATGTCACGACCCAATTCCATTCTTTTTAACCGAAAATCACTAAAAAATTTTCGCGTTTTACTGTTACCTTACCCAGTCATGAACTAACTCACCACACACTGTTGGGCTGTGAGTCAACAATAAACACCACATCTCATTCATTCTCAGTTAAATAAAACGATGTCATACATTTGCATTTAATCGTGTACTTATACAAAAACACGTTTTACTGACATTTACATCCCCCATAATTACAACTCAAAAGAATACTGTGCTTTTACATTGTTTAGATACAAAAAGAATCACTGTGTATATACCTCTAAGCGATGGAGATGTAGCGGAGTCCAAAATACCACGCCTCAATCCTCACTGGGCTACTATGCACATTCTGTAGGGGGAAAATAGAGAGGGATGAGCAACCACACGCTCAGTAAGGCAATAATGCAAGCATGGTAGATAACTACTCTATCTACATGCTGATAGTGTTATGCATAAATCGTTTATGGTAGGAGCATGAGGAAGTAAAACTATGCCATATGAGTATACATATATATCATGTATCAAAATCATGTACATTGGCATATAAAACATGGTAAAAACATCATGTATAAATCATCTCATGTTCAATCTCATTTAAATTCATAAAAAGGACAATTCATTAAGAAACCTCCTTTTTAAACCCACGTCATAAAACTCTTTCTCAAACACATACAATCACATCACATCAATTCACAATCACAACCTCATTTTCATTTCACAAATCAATTCCACAAGGCTCGACCCCTCCTTGGGTCTACCTTGAACAATCACAAATCACACTTAGAGATTTAAAATCATGTGGTAGTAAGTAAATCAAGCAAGGAGACGGGTTATTATATCTCAAGTGACTACGTTGGCCAATTGTCACATATCATCCCAGACCACACGGATCCCGGTGTGCGGGGTATCATGCTGGCACGAAGGTGGGTTAGTTCTCCGCCAGACTTTCTAAAATCAAGTAACCACCACGCGGTACATCGTACTCCATGTGATTTACACGGTATATCATACTCCGCAGACCCATAACATAGTTGGGGGTGCCTGCCATAGGTCTTATCTACCCCATACCAAGTGTAACCTTTATAGTCTCAAGAGCGCGTGGGAGTAACCTCAATACCAGGTCCTAGCCCCTCATGGCCTTGCTCGCCCCTGTTGGGTTCCCTGATTCAGGTCCTAGCCCCTCACCCTCACCCCACTCAAGAGGTCTGTTAGACATGTTGGGTTCCCTGAATGGATTATGTCAGGTCCTAGCCCTTCACCCTCACCCCACTCAAGAGGTCTGTCAGGCCTGTTGGGTTCCCTGAGTTAATCTGTATCTCTCACCACGGCCTCATACATACCACAATGTGAAAACCAGCGTGAGCTACGCTCTAGCACGATTTCATGCATCAAAATAAATTACTTCGTACGAGCAACGCTCTAGTACGGCATTTATGCATAAAAATATGAAGAAACCACGTACGAGCATCGCTCCAGTACGGTTATATGCATAAGAAAAACTACACAAATCCACGTACGAGCGTAAGCTCCAGTACGGTTTAGAAAACATCGTCACAATACCATTTCAAAGTGTGAGCTAAGCTCCAGCACGTTTCACACAAGTGAAAATATCAAAATCCAACGCGAGCGAGGCTCTAGCGCGATTTATGTCATACAAATACGATAGGTGGCTCATACACAATCAAACAATCCCGGCAATCAGGTTTAGCATTTCACAAATGCTTTTTCCACAACATAACAAAACACTAGCCGGCCCATCTACAAGCTTGCTTAAAACAAAGCCATTTCGTTTTGAAAAACATCAAAACATTAGATTTATTCAATTATTAGCCTTACTATCCCATTTCTTTACAATACCATTTCAACCACCAAATCTCATACAATTATTCATAGTCACATCCATACATCGTCAAAATACATTTCTATAAATCCATGCACATTTCCAGAGCCCTATATACCCACAAAATACGAGCAGCTACCTCTATATACCTACAGAATTCTCTTACCTGGAATCACGACGCGTGATTCCGTTTCCTTAGGCTGCTTACTCGTACGGTTCGATTCGTCTTCAACGAACTCTTCGGGACTGCACACAATCATATTTCACATTATATTCGATCCATATAATGCAACCCTTGTGCTTGCTATAGTCAATTTAATCTATAGCCTCTATTAACGCTTATGAGGCCTCGTTTCATTACTTTACCCATAACTCAAGTCTATGGATCTTCTTAGGCCTATTAACTTATTTCAAATTGATATTAAATCGACATTAAGCTCATAGTGTTCATATTTCATGAATTCCCTCACTATGGCATTTTATCAAGCATATACATACTCATTTTCACAATTTCACTTAAACCCACATTATAACTCCACATAACCATTCCAAATCACCCACATTACTCATTTAACAACTTATCATAACCCATAAACCACCAACTCCCCAAATCATACTTTCTCACACTAGGCATTCCATTTTCTTGGTCATACCAATTCCACCACACCCCTAGATAATTTATCCATCAATACACATCCAACTCAACTCCAAAATCACTTAAATAAACAATATACTTGGATTGGAGTATTAGAATCTTACCAAAATCTGATTTTTTTTCTTGCTCCAAATGTCAATGCCCTTATCTCCTTCAATACCAACAATTGGATTTTGGGTTCCAACTATGTTGTTCTCTTCCTCAAGATGAATAACTTAGTGTCTAATGACCTCCCCTCAATTCTTACTGGAAATGGCTAATTTTAGAGAGAGAAAGTTAGGTTTTTGGGTTAGAAATGGAAGATTGGTGTTTTTTTCGAAATTTTTAGATTTTCAGCCCTCCTTTTATAGAAATAGCTTGAGGAGATCGATCTGGTCCAAGAGGAGATCGATCTGGTCCCCTTAAATCTCTCATTTTCATGGCATTTTAAGCATGAGATCGATCTGTCGAAGCATGAGATCGATCTGCTCCCAAACAGAGAGCTAAGGAGATCGATCTGGGTGCTTGAGGATCGATCTTTTCATTACAGAATGCTTAGGAGATCGATCTGGCCCCATTGGAGATTGATCTGCTCTATTCCATTGCCCAAATAAGAGCATTCTGGCTCTTCCAGATCAATCTCTCATCCTATGAGATCGATCTGGCCTCCATACTTTTCAGATTTTTTGCAGTTTTCTTGCTGCAACTCACACCAACACATCCTTAATCTGCTGCCATGGCCATTTTCTCATCCATCCACCTTTATAACTTGAAAATGGCATCCATTCATACCTTATGCACATTGAAACTTGTGTGCATTCATTGTATGTCCAAAGGTATACTATATAAAACCAAATGGAAGCATTTATATTCATGCAACTTCCTTCTATTTACCACACTACTCATTTTGAGTTCCAATCACATCCATCACTTGCAAGAACTCATTTCTTCATATTCATACAAAATGGAACTTGTGTGTACATTACAAAATCATACTATCATTATGTACATTGAATCCATGGACCTAAATCAATCATACTTTACATTACAAGTCCATTCATATTTATTTGATCCAATTACACACATTACAATTATACATATACGGGGTCTTACACCCAATCTCAAGGTCGGGATGCTCGCCATGAGTCTTAGTGCTCATACCTTGGATATACCTCATAGTCGGGATGCTTTCCATAAGTCTTAGTCCTCATACTATGGATAATATTTTTGATAGCTCTTGGTCATATCTCAAAATATTGCGCATGTGAGCATGAAATCAATGCGACACACAGTCAGCACAGGCTCCCAACACGGCTGTTTCATACTTTTTCTTTCAAAACTGGTACGTGCGAGTAAACTCTAAGCATGACCATCACACAAGTGACATAAACCTAGTGCGAGCAATGCTCCCAGCACTATGTCATGTAAAAACCTGAGTATGAGCAATGCTCCCAATACTCTATAATGCATCAATAATGAAAACTGAGTACGAGCAATGCTCTCAGTACTCTATAATGTAAAACTGAGTATGAGCAACGCTCCCAAATACTCCAAAATGCACAAATCGCATTTAAAATTAAGTACGAGAATATACTCAAGTACTATATGATGCATATCTCATAAATATAGTGCGAGTATTCTTTAGCACTAATGATTTACACATAAACCCCGATAGATGGCTTATTTCAAATCACAATTCTCCCAAGTAAATCAAATCGGCACAAAATGTGCATGTTTTCGCATATACATGAAAACATTAGCCATTCTATCATGTAACTATGAATATTAGTCACAAACAGGCTTCTAAGGCTTGTTATCCTATTTTTGGATAAAATCATACTTTATCTCATCAGTCCCCATCACAACATATCTATTCACAGGAATTCATATAGAATATAGTATTGAAATTCTATTCGAAATACGTGTAGCTAACTCTAGCTACTCACAAAATTCTCTTACTTCGGATCACGTCACGTGACCTCACTTCCTCGGTGTTGCTCACTCTCGTAGTCCGATCAACTTCCAATATCAACTTCGAAGCTATTAATGATTATCCACATTAGTATGCCTTAATATACTTTGTTTTCACTTGCATGACTCCAAATCAATGCATTTAACTCCTCTCAGTACCTTAATCTCGTCACTTCTCCCATTATGGTATTTTACCATATATATCATCTATCTATTTTCATTTCTCATCTATTCCAATTCATGTATTTCACAAAATTACCTTACAATCTTTCATACATGCTCATTTCATCATTTAATCTATGTTTACTCAACTTCCTCATCATTTTCTCAACCTCATACCAATAGTTAGGTCACAGATATTTTTCATGATCCATTTAATTTTAACAATTCAAATATACACCCATCAACTCACTAAGTCACCTAGATTAACATATATCAAAGTGGTGTATTGAATCTTACCTAGCTTGAATTTTCCTCTTTTTCACCAAAATTATCAAAATCCACCTTGCTCCTTTAACCTTTGATTTCAACTTCTTGTTTCCAAGTATGTTGTTCTCTTTTTTGCTAAGAATAACTTTGCTTAACTGAATCTCACTCAAAACTACTTGAAAGATGAAGATTTCTAGGGTAGAAATTTAGGTTTTCACTTTGCTTTAGGGAGGGTTTTGTGTTTTCTCGGGAAAACAGAGGTTGCAGAGCCTTATATTTATAGAATTGCTCTAGGGGATCGATCTGCCAACAGTGAGGGATCGATCTGTCCTTCCTTTTTTCCTTCAAGAACCGACTTTCCAAGCTTATGAGATCGATATGCTCTTAAGCATGAGATCGATCTGCTTTACACAGAACCTTAAGGAGATCAATCTGGCCCTTACATGAGATCGATCTGTTCTACCCAGAACCTATCCAAGATCGATCTATATTAAATGGGAGATCGATCTGCTCCTCTTCAGAAGCAGTTCTGCTGCAATTTCTTCCCAAAATTCACTGTTACATTCATTTTAATTTACTTAACTACACATTTTGCATTCCATACACATTGGCAACTTAAAAGCATTCATTCTTTATGATATATATATCAATGTGACTTGTCTGTACATTACAAAATCATAAAGAGTACATATAATGTTACGGGCTTTATAATAGATGATAGTTTGTTCCTTCACATATTATCACTTAGATATGCATAACATAAGTACTATACTCAGGTTTCGTCCTCCTTAAGAGAGGGTAAAGTACCTACGCTCTACTAAGATGTTAACCTCCGCAGTAGTTGGCAATATACTCCCACTCACATTAAACTTTTTTTTTTTTGTTTTTGTAGCCTGTTATGGGTGAGAATTAAGGTGTCGTACTAGTCCTGTGTAAAAGACAGTGAGGAATAATTTGGAAACCTTTAGCATGCTAAACCATCCAAACTTAGCATATAGTGAAACTTATGAGGCCCCATAAGATAGGTCCATGCCAACCCATTATGTATAATAGAGTTCAATGTTAGGACATATAAATGAACTTATCTTCTTGTTTCTTCTTCCATAAAACACTTTAATTGGTAGTTTCAAAAAAAAAAAAAGAGTTTGTCCCCCTATTATTGTTTCTTTATAGAAACAAAATTGAAGAAAAAAAAACCTTTTGGGTTTTAAATGTTGCATTGCATAGTTTTGTTCACCTTCATTTTTGTTGTACATTCATGAATAACATGACTTTTCATTACACATGCATTACAATTCATGCAAAAACATCACATCATATATTGAATAAGTAATTGTATTTTATGCACATGAATCATCCTGGTTTTGAAAGTCATGGTAATAAAGATGTAAAGATAACCTAATCCTCAAAAATTACTAATCACTTATACAACACTCGCTTTCAAACCAACCTATAGGAAATGAGCAACAATCTAGGATGGAAATAAGGGAAAAGGTTTTTGAAGAAATAGTAAATGAAATAAGTACTAAATTTTTATTAATTAAAAAGAAAGAACATAGAAAATTCTACTTTTTTCACGGGTAACCCACAACATAACAAACTAAAAAACAAAATAAAAAAAAAAAAGAATTTTCAAAACAGACGAAAAGAAGATTTAACAAATTATAAAGTACATTTCTTGACAAACCCTCAATTGAGCTTGATATTAATGAAATTAAGATAACTTTTTTAAACTAATCTTTATCATATACATTTATATACACACTGACATACATATAGTAAAATCTCTCTAAATCAATACTTTTGGAACCCATCATTGAGTATTATTTTAAAAAGTTATTAATTTAAAGGATTTTAGGGTTTATGATTACAGTTGAGACCAAAATTTTACATTATGCTTTAAAATAAAAAATTTAATTATTATAATAGAGAGATATATTAATTCTCTATAATGGTCTGAGTCGGGATCATGATTTTTTATTAATATAGAAATGTTATTAATTTAAAAGAGATTAACTTATTGACATAACTACACTTTAATTCTCGATGGCTAAATAGTGAAATGGATTGTGTTGGATGGAACAATTAATTTATATATTAATCCACTTAGAAACGAGTCTTGTTAGCCTAATACTATATTTTAATGGGTTGTGTTGGTACAATATATGAAAATTAAGAGAATAATCCAACACAAAATATGACCCATTACCCCATGAGTCATGTTGATCCAAACCAGATACTATTTTTCATACTGGGTTGACCCAAACATAAAGCATTAATAATTTCTTTGATTTTTATTATATTTTAATTTTTTATTTATTAAAAATAAGTTGAAGGATAAATAGAAACAAAATAAAATACACATAATTTACATAGTTTGAAAAAATGCATACACATACTTGAGAAATGATAATATAATCTATTAAATAAAAATATCAAAATTTACGATCTTGATATTTCACAAAATATATACACACATGAGAACAAGGATCACAAGATTTTATTTGTCCTTTCATCTATGATTCATATATCTTAATCGTTTTTACTACTATTAGACCAACTGACAATTTTTTTTTTTATCTTAGTTTATATTTATGAATTTTTATTAATAGTGTAATATTTTTGAAAAATTATGTATAAAGTGACATATCATTTATTTTATATTTAAAATCAAAAGATTATAAATTTAAATACCAATAATATATATTTCATAACTAAATTTATTTAATATAATTTTATTTTTATAAATTGTATATAGAATATCAAAATCAAATATAATTTTATCATAAGATAAAAAATGAATACAACTATAGAGCCAATGGATTGAGACCAATAGCACAGTTAGAAATTTTAGCTAGCGAGGCTTAATTTAAATATATTAAATTATAAAAAATAAAAATAATAATGATAATAGTAATAGTAAAAAAAATTAAAGTTCCATATCTACTCATAATTGTTAAAATTTTACAGTTATCTTTGATGTGGTTTCGTATTTTGAAAACCTTATATAATAATTTTGTTATCAATACTTTTGAACACATTTTTTTCGGTGTACATCATTAAGCTATCATGATCATCTCCCATTTGATTACACAAACAATCTTCAAAATTTTCATTTCTGAAAATATTCTCTCTTTCGTAGCATTTTAATTTCAACTATTTTCTCACAACTAGTAAAATTGCTAATTCCTTTTCAATCTTGAAAACTTAATGTTAAAGCACATATTTATAATATAATTTTGAAACTAAACGAAAAAAATTTCACCAAAAAATTCCTTTTAGATAAAATTTGATAAAAAAATAATTTTTATTTATTTAACATATAATTTTAGATTTATTTTTCTTTTAAGTTATTGCAGGCTTGAGCTCAGATTGGTCCTCATGGAGCTTTGTCTTGGACTAAAGACAATATGTAATAGTTATGAAATAATACGACACAGCACATGGATTTGTGTGTTGTGCAACGCTAGTCAATGGGCCACATGCTAATACTAACCTCTTAACATACTGCAACTTACCGATGCTGTCAGAGCCCGCTTTACATCCCCACAAGGCCGCTATCCTCACCCTCACTACCTCACTGGTAGACTTTTGGGCCTGTTGGATAACTCCAAGGGCAGACAGCGCTACTCCACAACCTCCACGTATTGTCCGCTTTGGCCCATTGGACCTCACGGCTTTGTTTCATTCGGGTACTCCAGCCCACATGGCCTCTTCCCCTCAGAACGCGTCCTCGGAGGCTCGAACTCGGGTTAACACCCTTGTTCTTGCACTCCTGATGCCATTTGAGCCACTCTTTTATATGTCACGACCCAAAACTACCCAAAAATCAGAGTAAATTTTTCGCGTTTTGTTATTTTCTTTCATACTTACCTGTCCTCTGATCGTGACCACACTCCACTAACAAATTGGGCTGTGCGTCAATGCCAGTCCCACCATACATTTACCATATAACTTAATTCTTTCTCAGTCATTTATAAGTGTTTACAATATTTATACATCCCCTAAAGTTACTTACAAACATGTTACTGTGCTATGCTTATTTAGATACAATATGTACAAGTGTATATACCTTAAATGATGGGCAGCAGCGGATATTCGAAATGCAGTATTGAGTCACCTCAACTTCTACTGGAGATTATCTGTGGGAGAAAATGAAAGGGGTGAGCACATCAAGCTCAGTAAGGCAATCTTACGAACAAGTAGGTAACCATACTACCTACATGAACGTGGTGCCATGCATAAACCACCATTTCTCCACACATTTTAAAACAAATGATATGAGTTATGATGTTATGTAAATCCATTCGCATGGCAAAATTCAACATGCAATTATTTCAAATCATTTCTTTTTCGTTTAAAATTTCACAACAAGGCCAGGACTCAACCCATCCCTCGGGTGATCCTGACTCACATAAAACCATAAAAATCGATTTACATTCACACATGGGTTTGAAAAGCATGAAAATAATCATCATGCACGTTTGATTTTAAAAACCCAGTTTTAATCTCATCAAAGTTGTCAACATGCGAGACCAGGCAGCATCTGTATATCGGTAATAACCAGGACTATGGCCGTGAGCTACACAGATCCTAGTGTGCGGGGTCTCACCACGATCGAGAACCGCCAGAGAGGTGGGTCAGTCCATCTCGTCGGTCTTATCCGATCCCACGCATCCGAAGATGCCAACGTATCCGAAGATACCAACTTATCACAAAGATACCAATGTATCCGTAGATACCACACGGTACATCGTACTCCATGCTACTTGCACCGTACATTGTACTCCATGGACCCATATCATATCTCTATACTCATGCCATGTCTCAAAACGCACGTGCAAGCCTATTTAATCGGTGACACACAGTCTACCCGAAGCTCCAAGCACGGCTCATCACATGTTCTCATAAAATCAGTGCGAGCGATGCTCAGCACTCTCATCAAATCAAGTAAAACTGTCAGAGCCCGCTTTACATCCCCACAAGGCCGCCAACCTTATCCCTCACTCTCACCCCACTTAAGAGGTCTTTTGAGCTTGTTGGGCCTTTTGGCTGACTCCAAGGGCAGACAGCGCTACTCCACAACCTACATGTATTGTTCGCGTTGGGTCAAAGCCCGCACGGCTTTGTTTCATATGGGGTCATCATATATATATATATATATATATATATAAAATCTGGTGCGAGCGAATCTCCAACACCCTGTCTCAAAATCATATAAAAATATGGTGCGAGTTAGACTCTAGCACCTTGTCACGAAAATCATGTAAAATCTGGTGCGAGTTAGAATCTAGCACCCTGTCACGAAAATCATGTAAAATCAGGTGCGAGTTAGACTCTAGCACCAATGCATGTAAAACTCTAGTGCGAGCTCTCACTCCAACACTAATGCATGCATCACACAAATTAAAACATCGTGCGAGCTGAGCTCCAGCACGTCGCATGTAAATAAAAACACGTAGGGGGCTCTGTTTCCTCAAAACAGTTTTCAAAACAATTATATCGTTGAAAGTATGCAATGTTGTGCATTTTCTTTCAAGGTTAGCCAGCCTACCCATGCATGCATTAAAATGTCTCCAGAACGAGTAGAAACCTCTTGTTCTTGCTCCTCCCAATTTTTCCTAAATTTGTAAATTTTACCCTTAACAAGGGTATTTTGGTAATTTGTCCATTCGGGGCACTAAAATTATTATTTGACCTCTAGACCCTTCAGCTAATTTTTAAAGGACTGCAAATGAACTTAAAATTTCGTAAAGTTACCTCTAGCAGTCCGCAGAATTCCCTTACCTTATTTTCCTGTCGAGTCTGACCTTTCCTCTGATGTCACGTCGCGCAGTCCGATCTGCTCCCCCATCAAATGCCCGGAACTACGTATCAATATTCCTCAGGTCAGATATTATACAACTTAATTGTATTTAATATTTTCTGGGCTTAATTTAAATCATTGGGTCCGTTTACCCCTATTGGGCCCGATTGCACCTTAATGGGCCTTAATCGACCTTAAGTCCGTTTTTCACTTAATTTTCACATTATCGAGGCCTATTGGGCTCATTGGGCCCACTAACAATTCCTTGGGCCTCATTCTAACTCTTGAATAGCTAAATTTATTATTTACGACAATTTATCCGACTTTCCAAAATTTAATTTAATTAATGCGGAATTTAAATTCATATCACGCATAACGATGTAAATCGTCATAAATAAGGGTTACTTACCCGAGATTCCATACTAGTACGTAAATCGAGGCTGTCTCGAGCTCTCGTTGGATGCCAATTGTCGAGCTACACAATTTCATAAATTTTCGGGTAAATTTTTGACCGAAAATTAATTAAATTGAATACTCCAAAATTTAAATCGGGTCAATTTCAACCACTACTGACTTACCCGTAGCTCGATTACATCGTCGAGATTTTTCCTCAATTTTTCCTCTTTTTTTCCCTTTTTCTCCTTTTTTCCTCTTTTTCTTGGCTGAACCGGTTCGGTCCGGTTCAACCCGATTCGGACCGCCGGTTCACCCCGGTTCACCCCGGTTCACTCCGGTTTGCTCCGGTTCAGGGCCTTGCCGGCCGGTTCTCCACCGGCTTCCGCAGCCAGCAGCTCCGCTGGGTCGTCCGCATCTCAGATCTGCCCTCGGTTTCACACGAGGTCGTCGAAAAGTGGTCGGTCTGGCCTCATCTCCTTTTCGGCGTCGGTGGCTTCCTCGTTTCTCGCTGTTACCGGCGCTGGCCGCCATTTCCCCGGCTGTTTCCACCCCCATTCAGCTCGGCATCACGTGTGGGTTCTTCGGTGGTCGGTGGTTGGGGCCGAATTGACGTCGATCGCCGGAAAAATCTCTTCTCTCCCTGTCGGTTTCTCTCCCTCGATCCGCCTGATTCTGGCGTCGGTGGGCTTCGTCTCCGGTACCAGGGAGATCGCCTGAAGCTCCTCTTCCTTTTTCCGGTGGTCGTGGCCCCTCACTCGGCGTCGGTGGTGGCTCGCCGTTGATGGTTTCCTCGGTAGTTTTTCGTTTCTCTCTTCCTTTCGCGATTTCAGTCTCTTTTTTTTATCAATTAACTAATTAATTTATTTATTTATTATTTATTTTTAGGTTATTTATTTTATTAATATTTTTAATCATTAAAATACATTAAAAATCTAAAATATCTACCAAAAATTATTATTTTATTTCAAATTAATTAATTTAATTTAATTTAATTTATTTATTATATTTTGACCCTTTTTCGGGTATAATTTTTCCGTATTTTTGGGATATTGTCCCGAATGACTTTTCAGTATATTTTTTGATTATTTTTGGGATTATTTTTCCGAACTAAAAATTCCGATTAATCCCGATTAATTCCAATAAATTGATATCTTGATCAATTTAACCCAAAATAAATTTATTTCACTTTTATTGACCAAGATTTCTCAATCCATTATTTTTAATAAATTTTTCTTCTCGAATTTATACCGACTTTCGGTCTTTTGACCTTTTTACCCTTGAACGTGTTCGAGAATTTCATTTCAATCCTTTTGCATATTTAATTTCGTATTTTAACTAAAATCGGGTCTTACATAATCTCCCTCACTTAAGGAATTTGGTCCTCCAAATTAGAACCAAGTCATATGAGTCCATATATAACTCTGGGTACATTAATCGTATCATACTTTTTAATTCTCGTGTGACCCTTTTCCGGAGTGTAATACTACCAAAGGACTTTAATTAGGGAGATCGTCTTAAATCTCAATACTTTCTCTTTCATGTTTAATGCCCGAAGCAACTTCTTCAATATACTTGTATTTGCACTGAGCTGAACTGTTGGAGTTCATACCCGATGACCTATGCTGGATCTGGATAGTATTTTCGAAGCATAAAAAGATAGGACACATTGTGGGTGCCTGCTTATTCAAGTGGAAATGCCACCTACAGGTCTTATCTTCCACTTGTCCAATCTCTCAAAAGATTCAATCCAGCGAAACTCAATTTACCTTCTTCCAAAAGTTCGCTATGTCTTTATTCTCTTAGGACAAGAAACATTTCAACCATACTAATTCAACCTCGGTGAATTCCAATACTTTTCTATGTGCTCTGAGGTGTTCTGAATCTCTCATCCTTAACTAGACATCCTCAAAGACTTATTATCCAAAGTCGAAAATAATTCTATCTGTCACCCACTTTTTCTTATCCAATTTGGGGAACAACCCCTACAGCCATACACTGCCTCATATCTTGTTATCCCGATACTCAAGTGACAACTATCACTATTGGCGAATTCGATTTGTAATAACTGATCATCCCAGGAGCATAAAAAATCAAGGGCACACGCTTTCATCAGATCCTCCAGAACCTGTACAGTCCTCTCTGACTGACCATCTGTCTGAGGATGGAAAGCTGTGCTAATACTCAGCCGGGTTCCCATAGCTTCCTAAAAATATCCTCAGAGGTGGGAAGTGAAGCAGGAATCCCTATATGATACCATGCTCACTGGAACGCTACTTAATGTTCCACAATCTTCCTTACACATAAATCCTCATATACACTCTGAGTATCTGGGGATTTCATAACCAGAATGTGGGTAGACTTAGTCAATTTAGCGACTATCATCTAAATAGCCTCGTAATTCACCTGGGTTCTCTGTAACCCATTACGACATTCATGGAGACTTGCTCTCATTTTTCGTGCCGTGTCGATATAGGTAGAGGCTGCAATAACCCTGCAGACTTTTAATACTCTACCTTATTCTGCTGACATACTCACTTTTCCACAATCTCTACCATGTCTTTTTTCATATCTGACCACCAATACCCTTTTCGAGATTTTGATACATTCTTTACTTTCCGTATGCACCGTATATCCCGAAGAGTGAGCTTCTGACAATATTACTATCCCATCAACTGTGGTCTTGGGGAGCACTCATACTGTCTCGAAACCTCTGTAAATCATCATCACACTCTGTGAACTCTATCACTGTACCCTTCTGAATCTGACCCAAACTATCGACATCATGCCGATCATCACGCTAAGCCTGTCAAATCCGGGCACTCTCATCCGGTTCTAATCTCAGGCTAGCTGTCACACAATCACTGTCATCATCAGAAGGGATCACATCACTACTGAGGCTCACAACTGCTCTAGCAGCTCACTCTCCCTGACCATCATATGTAATACCATCCCGAGGCTCTTTCTGCTCAAGGCATCAGCCATCACATTAGCCTTTCCTGGGTGGTACAATTTTCACAATCAAAATCTCTCAGAAGCTCTCACCCACTATGTATTCTCATATTCGCCTCTTTCTGTGAAAACAGATACTTAGGGCTTTTATAATCAGTGCATATCCACAATTCATCATCGTGTACCTAGTAGTACCATATCCTCAGTACAAGTACTATCGCTGCCAACTTTTAAATCATGGGTCAGATAGTTTATTTCATGATCAAGGAGTTGTCTGACTCCATAATTGACTATCTTCCCATTATACATCAATACACAGCTCCTTCATTATTTTGAGGTATCCATACTCACTGAGAACCTCTTGAGCTGTTGGGTATGGTGAGATTAATCACGGTGGTCAGTTCATACTTCACTACACTGAAATTCATGTCACATCTATCATCTTATTTATCATCTCATTCAAAAATCACGTTTTCTTAGTTAAACGTGTCAACCAAGTAGACCATATTGAGAACTCGCAACAACCCATTTGTAAAAGCAATTTCTAATTGTTGCTTATAATTGCTCTGGACTTTAAATATACTCAACATATCATCAATAAGAATGATGACAAATCGGTCCAGGTAAAGTTTAAATAACTCATTGTAGTTGAGCTCCACTACATATTTCAATCATCCATATCCTTGACTTATTTACTCATAAGCGTATAAGATCCTTCAAAATCGCTTACGTTTTCAGGTACTAACCTGCGTCATTTCCTTTTCTTATCTTAACGGCTCTTATTAAATTTTACTATGTTAACCTTTATGATTTTTCGAATTTTAATATTCTTATCGTCTTAGTAAAGGTATCCTAATGCTGAAGGTATTTATTACGACGATCGATTTCACGTTATAGGTTATATATACATACTTTTAGAAGCTGTCAAGTCTTCAGGCGAAGAGGTATTTTGAAATACCTTTATTAACGTTCAAACTTAACCACATAGACTGGTTATGGTTATATCCATCTTTATCCTTGGTTATAATTTATATTCCCTACTTATCACTTAATCCCAATTACTTCGCATATTAAGGGTATTCCTTACCTAGCATATGTCTCTTACTCCAATACATCTTGTATTTAGGGTCTATCTTATCTTAAAGATTATCTCCTTTCGTATATCCCTCATGACAAAACTCTTTCATTATTCATTCCGTGAGTACAATCCTTTACTCCTTTAATTTCAACTGTTGCACCTATTTTTATCACTTGTCAACACTTATAGTATACTTTTCAGTGATGTTTTCACCCCTGTTTTCAACTTAAAATCTCTATATCCATATTCCGTTAATTAATCCTCCTCTATTGGGGTACTCATTTATCAGTATTGTGCCCAATGATGTAGGCATTCATGCCTTTTACTCACTTATATGCGAATGAAGGCGGTATGAATAAATGTGTGGCACCAGGATCAATGAACATATGTACTTCATTATTCATAACAAGTGTGGTATCTTACACCACATCCATGAAACATCAATAGTGTCCTGGTCCAAGACATCCTCTCGCCTTCGTCCAACAGCCTACTTTCCTTTTTCTTTTCGGCTATGGCCTCCCTTTTCGTTGCAGCTATACCAACGAAGTTTTTCTCTGTCTCTTTACTTTTCTGTGGGGCGATCTCGCCCTACTTTGTACAATCAAAATTAATGGTCCGTCTTACCACACTTAACGACCATTTTCATCAATACAGTGTAAGTATAGACCCTCCTTCCGTGGTATCTACCACACATCTCACACTGCTTACAATGCTTACACTACTACATTGCTTCGTAGCAGGTCGGGGTCCTCCAATTACAATGCCCCTCAAGAGTGCCAAAATTGGATGCACTGGGGCCTTACCAATTATCTTACTCCATGACTCGTCAAATTAAATCTTTTACCAATTTCCATTTTCCCATTTAACATCTTTGTCATTTCTCGATTCTCTTTTCTGTCTCTATTTCAGCCCTCACTACCTTTTCCAATCTCAGAGGCGTGCAATTCATGTTCTTATTTACCCAACTGTAAATCTGCGCACTGCCTCGGTATAAGTAATATCTCACAGGCCAATCGAACTTTAATTGAAAAGTTGAGCCATTTCATGAACTTTTAGACATCTCGACTGTCACTTGTTCATAGTGTTGAGGTAATATCTACCCAAGAATATAACCGAGTTTCATACTCATAAGCATACTCATCAATAAATCAAATCCTCTGGGTAAGAGTAAGGACTTTTATCTATCATTTCTTTTAAACAATGTCCAGGATATCCTGTCACCGGAATACATCCATAAACATTTCTCATCTTAGCTCTGGATGTTTAACACTTAAGATGGGTCGAGCGGGTTTCCACCAATGCTCCGCTACGCCCTCGAATCTCATTCATAATCTGAGCAATTAGCTCCTCAAAATAATCTCCACACTCCGCTCCAACCTCGCGAAGCGTGTCTCAATATTGTCCGATCTCTCTGTCGAACTCAGTGGGGCATGCTCAACATTAGCCTCCATTTCAATTTCATCCTGATTCTCACAGGTCAACTCAGCACGACTAGCAAACTCAAGTCGACATCTACGACCTCTGCCTCGTGCACTATCTCATCTAACGCGACTCATATTAGGCATTCCTGCATTCTCAACCATTTCTTAGTCAAAACCCATCTCGATATACACTATTGTATCTAATCAAGCACAGTAACACGGGGATGTAATTATTAATTACTGACACTGACACACATCAGACCAATTGCGCTCTGATACCACCTTTATATGTCACGACCCAAAACTACCCAAAAATCAGAGTAAATTTTTCACGTTTTGTTATTTTCTTTCATACTTACCTGTCCTCTGATCGTGACCACACTCCACTAACAAATTGGGTTGTGCGTCAATGCCAGTCCCACCATACATTTACCATATAACTTAATTCTTTCTCAGTCATTTATAAGTGTTTACAATATTTATACATCCCCTAAAGTTACTTACAAACATGTTACTGTGCTATGCTTATTTAGATACAATATGTACAAGTGTATATACCTTAAATGATGGGCAGCAGCGGATATCCGGAATGCAGTACTGAGTCGCCTCAACTTCTACTGGAGATTATCTGTGGGAGAAAATGAAAGGGGTGAGCACATCAAGCTCAGTAAGGCAATCCTACGAACAAGTAGGTAACCATACTACCTACATGAATGTGGTGCCATGCATAAACCACCATTTCTCCACACATTTTAAAACAAATTATATGAGTTATGATGTTATGTAAATCCATTCGCATGGAAAAATTCAACATGCAATTATTTCAAATCATTTCTTTCTCGTTTAAAATTTCACAACAAGGCCAGGACTCAACCCATCCCTCGGGTGATCCTGACTCACATAAAATCATAAAAATCGATTTACATTCACACATGGGTTTGAAAAGCATGAAAATAATCATCATGCACGTTTGATTTTAAAAACCCAGTTTTAATCTCATCAAAGTCGTCAACATGCGAGACCAGGAAACATCTGTATATCGGTAATAACCAGGACTATGGCCGTGTGTCCTCGTGAGTCCCTCTAGCTACACGGATCCTAGTGTGCGGGGTCTCACCACGATCAGGAACCGCCCGAGAGGTGGGTCCGTCCATCTCGTCGGTCTTATCCGATCCCACGCATCCGAAGATGCCAACGTATCCGAAGATACCAACTTATCACAAAGATACCAACGTATCCGAAGATACCACACGGTACATCGTACTCCATGCTACTTGCATGGTACATCGTACTCCATGGACCCATATCATATCTCTATACTCATGCCATGTCTCAAAACGCACGTGCGAGCCTATTTAATCGGTGACACACAGTCTACCCGAAGCTCCAAGCACGGCTCATCACATGTTCTCATAAAATCAGTGCGAGCGATGCTCAGCACTCTCATCAAATCAAGTAAAACTGTCAGAGCCCGCTTTACATCCCCACAAGGTCGCCAACCTCATCCCTCACTCTCACCCCACTTAAGAGGTCTTTTGAGCCTGTTGGGCCTTTTGGCTGACTCCAAGGGCAGACAACGCTACTCCACAACCTCCACGTATTGTCCGCGTTGGGCCGAAGCCCGCACGGCTTTGTTTCATATGGGGTCATCATATATATATATATATATATATAATCTGGTGCGAGCGAAGCTCCAACACCCTGTCTCAAAATCATATAAAAATATGGTGCGAGTTAGACTCTAGCACCCTGTCACGAAAATCATGTAAAATCAGGTGCGAGTTAGACTCTAGCACCAATTCATGTAAAACTCTAGTGCGAGCTCTCGCTCCAGCACTAATGCATGCATCACACAAATCAAAACATCGTGCGAGCTGAGCTCCAGCACGTCGCATGTAAATAAAAACACGTAGGCGGCTCTGTTTCCTCAAAACAGTTTTCAAAACAATTATATCGTTGAAAGTATGCAATGTTGTGCATTTTCTTTCAAGGTTAGCCAGCCTACCCATGCATGCATTAAAATGTCTCCAGAACGAGCAGAAACCTCTTGTTCTTGCTCCTCCCAATTTTTCCTAAATTTGTAAATTGTACCCTTAACAAGGGTATTTTGGTAATTTGCCCATTCGGGGCACTAAAATTATTATTTGACCTCTAGACCCTTCAGATAATTTTTAAAGGACTGCAAATGAACTTAAAATTTCGTAAAGTTACCTCTAGCAGTCCGTAGAATTCCCTTACCTTATTTTCCTGTCGAGTCTGACCTTTCCTCTGATGTCACGTCGCGCAGTCCGATCTGCTCCCCCATCAAATGCCCGAAACTGCGTATCAATATTCCTCAGGTCAGATATTATACAACTTAATTGTATTTAATATTTTCTGGGCTTAATTTAAATCATTGGGCCCGTTTACCCCTATTGGGCCCGATTGCACCTTAATGGGCCTTAATCAGCTTTAAGCCCGTTTTCCACTTAATTTTCTCATTATCGAGGCCTATTGGGCTCATTGGGCCCACTAACAATTCCTTGTGCCTCATTCTAACTCTCGAATAGCTAAATTTATTATTTACGACAATTTATTCGACTTTCCAAAATTTAATTTAATTAATGCGAAATTTAAATTCATATCACGCATAACGATGTAAATTATCGTAAATAAGGGTTACTTACCCGAGATTTCATACTAGTACGTAAATCGAGGCTGTCTCGAGCTCTCGTTGGATGCCAATTGTCGAGCTACACAATTTCATAAATTTTCGGGTAAATTTTTGATCGAAAATTAATTAAATTGAATACTCCGAAATTTAAATCGGGTCAATTTCGACCACTACTGACTTACCCGTAGCTCGATTACATCGCCGGAATTTTTTTCTCAATTTTTTCTCTTTTTCTTTTTCCCTTTTTCTCCTTTTTTCCTCTCTTTCTTGGCTGAACCGGTTCGGACCGCCGGTTCATCCCGGTTCACTCTGGTTCGCTCCGGTTCAGGGCCTTGCCAGTCGGTTCTCCGCCGGCTTCCTCCGCCAGCAGTTCCGCTGGGTCGTCCGCATCTCAGATCTGCCCTCGGTTTCACACGAGGTCGCCGAAAAGTGGCCGATCCGGCCTCTTCTCCTTTTCGGCGTCGGTGGCTTCCTCGTTTCTCGCTGTTACCAGCGCTGGCCGCCGTTTTCCCGGCTGTTTTCGCCCCCATTCGGCTCGGCATCACGTGGGGGTTCTTCGGTGGTCGGTGGTTGGGGCCGAATCGGCGTCGATCGTCGAAAAAATCTCTTCTCTCCCCGTCGGTTTCTCTCCCTTGATCCGCCGGATTCTGGCGTCGATGGGCTTCGTCTCTGGTACCAGGGAGATCGCCTGAAGCTCCTCTTCCTTTTTCCGGTGGTCGTGGCCCCTCACTCGGCGTCGGTGGTGGCTCGCCGGTGATGGTTTCCTTGGTAGTTTTCCATTTCTCTCTTCCTTTCGCGATTTCGATCTCTTTTTTTTTATCAATTAACTAATTAATTAATTATTTATTTATTTATTTTTAGGTTATTTATTTTATTAATATTTTTAATCATTAAAATACATTAAAAATCTAAAAAATCTACCAAAAATTATTATTTTATTTCAAATTAATTAATTTAATTTTATTTAATTTATTTATTATATTTTGACCCTTTTTCGGGTATAATTTTTTCGTATTTTCGGGATATTGTCCCGAATGACTTTTCAGTATATTTTTCGATTATTTTCGGGATTATTTTTCCGAACTAAAAATTTCGATTAATCCCGATTAATTCCAATAAATTGATATCTTGATCAATTTAACCCAAAATAAATTTATTTCACTTTTATTGACCAAGATTTCTCAATCCATTATTTTTAATAAATTTTTCTTCTCGAATTTATACCGGCTTTCGGTATTTTGACCATTTTGCCCTTGAACGTGTTCGAGAATTTCATTTCAATCCTTTTGCATATTTAATTTCGTATTTTAACTAAAATCGGGTCTTACAGATGCAATCAAAAAATTCTATAATAAGATTAATTTTATTGTAAGGTTAACATATTTTATGTCTATGTTATACTTATTTATATATTAAAAGTATGGTAAATAAGTGAGAATAAATATAAAATTAATTTTTGTAGATGTAAACAATTGATAATGAAAATAATTTTAATACCAATAGATTTAAACATATAATAATAATGTAAAAATATTAAAATAAGTATAAACTTAATGTCAATCATAAAATAAACTATTTTTATCGTAAATAAACGTACACATATGAAAATAATTATAAACTTAATGTTAATAAACATAAAATAAATTAACTTTATTCTAAAATGTACAGTAAAATTTTCCATTTATGAGTCTAAAAATCACTAAATTACCATGACACTCGCGTGTGTGTATATCGTCTTTGGGCAACTTAATTACTTAATAATGGACCATGCAACTGTATCAAGCATGGCCAACATTGGCACATTGTAGTTAATCATGGGCTAATTTGGATGGAGGTGTGTCGATAAAAAGATAATAAAAAATATATATTTTTAAATAAAAAAATAAAAAAAAATTATTAGGAAGGATAATATTGTAATTACACTTGAATTTTTAAACCCATCGCAGTTTTTACTCTCTAAACTGAACTTTTGTTTACACTAAAAAAAAAAAAAAAATACTAAATGTACATCATTAGTTTAAAAAATTGACTTTACACTTTTCACCCCCAGCCCATCTTTCTTCATCAGATAATTGTTGCTTTCATCCATTGCCGGTGGGTGTTTTGGGGGATGAGGGGAGGGGCTCGCGTAGGTAGATAATCTCTCGCATGGCTTGATGCGTGAGACTACCAGTCTCGCGCGAGACTACTAGCCCGTGCATAGCTTGATGCGCATATGCTATGTTTAATATATTAAGACTAGTGAAGTGTAAAATATTGATGCGCATATGGCAATTGCTGCTAATGCCTCAGTCTTTAGTTTCGCAAATGAGGAAGATTATGAAAGCGAGTGAATTTTGAAACATTATGAATAAAGATCGAACAAGAATTGCCCATCAAACAATTCTTCAAAAACTAGGATAAGAAAAGTAAAGTACTTACACGATTTATTGTATTCATTTATTTCATTCTTTATTCACCAATGTTCATTTACTTACATTGTAATCAAGGTTTCTCTAATAGGTTAGGTTTATTTAGAAATCTAAAATCAGACATGTTTGAAGCCAGTTTTCCTTCAACAATGGAGAACAAATATAGTTGAATTAAAAGATCGATAAGTGCTTATTAAGGTATTTTTATCTTATAAAAGAAAGATTTTATCTCTTTTTTTACTAAGTATACTACACTCTAAACATATCTCTTTGAACATACCAAGTAAATTACATTTTTAATATGAGCTATAAAGTCTACAAAGTGCTACATGCAAGAGAATTTACGTAAACAAGCTTCAAACGTCTGCACGAAACTTGCGCGCGAGACCTGAACAATGGAGTCCACAAAGTGTCGCGCGTAAGTGTGGCGACAAATTCACTTAAAACACTACTTGAACATACGTAAATTCAATTAAACAAGTTATAGGGCATGCAAATTTTCTTTTAATTTTTTTTCAAATAATTTTTTAAAGCACATCTTTTCTTCTTCCATACTTTCGTACTCTTCATAATTATTATAATAATCACCTTCACTTAAATTTTAAGGTTTAAAGACCAGTAAAAGAAGAAACGAAAGCAACATTAATGGAGATAGAGTAACGAGATGGAGGAGGCAGCAATGAAAGTGGTTCCAAAGGGTGAAAATGATAAGGGTAAAATAGTAAACAAAATATAGTTCGTAAGTTAGTGTGATGTAAAAAGAAATATGGGGTAAATACAGTGTAAACAGTAAAAATGTTTAGAAAAACAAAACTCCTTGTAAAAAAGGTTAAGCTAAAAGGCCAAAAAATGCGGTGGGTTTAGAAATTATTATCCTAACTATTTTCTCTTTGATTGTCTTTGCTTCTCAGGTGTATTTTTTTTCTCCATATTTCAATCTGACGATTAATCCAAATAAACGCAACGCCTTCTTCCATTCGAATCGGGATCTTTCACCTTCCACTCGGCGCCGGTGAAAAGACCCGAACCACCCCGAAACCCGCAAACCCGGGTAAAAAAGAGACAGTATTTTGTTGACGAAAAATTTCGCTGCCGGTCGTGTTCATTTTCCGGGGACACTTATAAGGTGCGCACGATTATTAAACTGCGCATCCTTTCCATTCCCGAAAAATTCTTTACCCAAAAACTCTGATTTATTTTCATAATAAAAGGTCAGCCTCTTTTTTTGAACAATAATCGGATTTCTTTTTTGCAGTCGTTTTTTTAACCCTTCTTTTCCGTGAGGCTATGAATTTACGGTTGTGGATTGTGAATTATCACTTCGTATTTTTATTTTTAGGGTTTGTTAATTGCATTTTCTAATGTTCTTTTTTTTTTTCTTTTCATTTTTTGTGTATGGGGTAATGGATCTATTGTTTGCTTTGTTCGATTCACGTTTTCTTCTGCCTTTTTGGGTTACGGTTTCTCGATTCTTTGGATTTATTTGGTTAGAATGTTGATATATTTTTTTTGCTCGAAATCACTTGACAAGTGTCTTAATTTGAATTTATTTGGTTTTTAATCTTGACCTCCAAGTCTTTGTTGTTCCCACTTTTGTGTTTCTTAGTTCTTCGGAATTGTATTTGATCGAAGGAAGTAAGTGTCATGACAATTTTGCAGTTTTAGGTATTCAAATAAAGTGTCTTAATTTGAGTTTATAAAATTTTCGACGTAAAGGAAGTGTTTAGCATGGCGAATGTAAGCACTTTGAGCTGCTTAATTGGGCGCAAAGTGATTACAGCTTTTGATATTGTGTTTTACGATATTGTGTTTTACGCTGCAAAATACATTGCAGCTGTAATCACTTGCAAAGTAATTGTAGTCAGCTATGTAAAGTGTTCTATTCCAAAACTACAGTTTCAATGAAACATATTTTAAGTAATTATCATGTATGAAACATATTTTATTAGGAGTTGATGAATTATTATAAATTTGAAATCTAATATTTGATTATTTACATTGTCTTTATTATCTTTATCAATGGAGGTATTAATTATATACATTGTAATACAATAATATTTGGTTTTCATGAAAAATAGTGTTTTGTTTGATCCAATGAAGCAAGTGTGTTAATTTGAAATCTAATATTTGATTAGTTACATTGTCTTTATTATCATTATCAATGGAGGTATTAATTATATACATTGTAATACAATACTGCTTGATTTTCATGAAAAATTGTGTTTTATGTATTCAAATGAAAATGGAATCTTGCTGATTTTGTTTTAGTCTCTAGACGTTGAAAACATAAGTGTTTATTGTTTATATTCATAATTTGTATATGGGGAAGTTCTCTCAAATAGGTCTTGGTTTTGTAGGAGAAGATGAAAGTCAAGCTGCTACGTATCCTTGTCATGAATTAGAGCATTCCTGGCTTTTTTTCTTGAATCATCTTCCTCTTGTGAAATCTTTTCTTGATTTTATTTCAACTTAGATTGGATTCCTGTTACATCTACATTGGATTTAAAGAAAACTTGATTGGCTTGGATCATTCCTGAAAATTTTCTGACCGACTATTCCCTTGCAATTAGTATATATAATCTTTCTTTAAGGTCATCAATGCAAAGTCTTTCAGTGCATAATGGTTTGACATGGTTCTTTCTTGTTAATCTTGAGCATATACATGATCTATTCCACCAGTTCTTGTAATTTCTTGAGCAAAAATATGGTTTATCCTATTGTAGTAGGCATTCTTTTTTTGTGGTTTTTGTAATTCTTAAGCATATTTTTTATTCCCAAATTGCATTTTTTGGTTCTTCCTTAACCCTTTTAATTTGTCTTTGTCATGCATAAAGAAGGAATGCATTTGCCCTTGATCGATATCAGGTGTTTTCTAAATGGTAGTAAAGGACATATTTGTTTCAACTTTTGATGTAAACTTGGACTTGTTTGTGGTCGATATGACATTTGGTTTTTACTAGAAGAAGCAGTTTTCTCTTGACCTATTCCTCTTCCAATATCTGCTTGGCTATGAACAGAGTAAGCTCTCTTTATTACTTGCAACCCAATGTAACTGCTACAAATTTTTGTGCTGAACAAAGGTTTTGGTCATTTGGTTCTTTTGCTGATAGTCAATGTGGCTATGCTTTTTTGCTGAATGTTCCTTTTTATAAAATTGAGAAACCATAATTCTTGACTACACGATGACAGATGGCATGCAGTTGCTTCATGGACATGGGATGCCCAAGATGAAACATGTGGGATTTGTAGGATGGCATTTGATGGTTGCTGTTCTGACTGTAAACTCCCTGGGGATGATTGCCCATTGAGTAAGTCTGTCCTTAAGAGTTGTCTTGTTTGGCAATGCTTTTGCGATAGTTTCTCATTTTCTTGAGTCATTTAGTTCCTAAAAGGAGTTTCTATGAGATGCTGTGCCTTTTAATTGTTCTTGCTTTTCAGTTTAGCTGAACATGTATCCCTTTCGTTTTTTCCCCTTATTGTTGGATAATTATGAGGACAGTGCTAATTAAATTTGCTAAATAGCATTCATGTGAAAAGAATAGTCTCTTTGAAATCCCAATAACATATGCTTTGAAGTCTATTTAGACATGGATTACTATTATAATATCACAAATGTTTATTTGTTGCTTTTGCAGTTTGGGGTGCCTGTAACCATGCTTTCCATCTTCATTGCATCCTGAAGTGGGTGAACTCACAGACTTCTCAAGCACATTGTCCCATGTGCCGTAGAGAGTGGCAGTTCAAAGGATAATCAGTCAACTAAATTTTAACCATTTTTGGTAGTCTGCATGTGTTGACATATATCCTTTTAACTGTTCTCATTTTGATCTATATATACTCTAGAATCACGGGATTTGAATTTTGCTGTCATGATTTATTTGAAGTAGACCATGGATTGGGCAGCCGACAGTAATTTGTCAATTATCATACACCTTCCTTTTAGAGAAATGTTGTCACTGAGACCTCTTAGTTTCTGGTTTTGTGTTGCTGCAGTTGTGGAACGCTCTGTTTCTCCGTGTGATGATTTTGTGTGCTTAAAGAGAGGTTCTAGTCTTGTGATCAGCCTCTACTCATATCATAAGATGGCAATGATCTTTCTATTTTAATTTGTCCTTAATGCCATTTGCTTCTACTGGTTAACCACAGGAAGGTACACTTCCTCGTTTATTTGTTTCTAAGCAGCAGAGTTTAGGCTTCCGGTTTCTCTCTCTGAAAACAAACAGAGTTCTACAACAGATTTAACTACATGAGAAACCAATTCAAGGTAAGACAGAAGGTCAAAGTTTGTTCTCATTAAGATTAATTTTTCCATAACAATGTTTTAACACTTAGATGGGAACTGCAAAGCTGAATGGAGCATTGCAAAACATAACAGGGTATACTAAAACTGTGTAGAGGAGATAGCAAAGACAACCTTCACTGTCAGAAAAGATGGATATGTCACATGACCTCCTGCTCGTGCAATCAGCAGGGGTCTACACTCTAGCGTATCTGAACTATGCTTCGGCTGTTTTAAATAACTCTTGCCACTTTTCTGGATCGGTTCCTGGACCTTCCCCCTGCAAAATCATTTTTTTTTTTTCATGTATCAAAACAGAGCAACTTCACAAGTGCGGTTCAAACTTAAAACTACCATCTTTCACATAAGTTAATGCAATAAAAAAAATTATGGCGCAGTACTCTAGTATGCTAGCAAGAATGAAGGGGAATAAAAAAAAAAAGATCAAAACAAGCTGTTGCTTGGGTAGTCGGTGAATGAAGAGTTCACTTATTGCGAAACTATACGTCAAAGAGAAAAAGGAAGTGGTTGAAATCATCCACTTTCCTAAGAATGATATATGCCAATACAGAATGAATCTATGTCAGTATAAACGATCAAAAAAATTGTAGAAACATAACCTTTGAGAGTGAAAGAGTTGCATCAGAATCCTAAAGTTCATTTTATACCTATTACATAAACATCAGCACCCAATCGCTACAAGTGAATGTGGTATAAATAAGGGGCTTAAATCACTTGTTTAAAATAACATAGAGCTTCAAGAAATATACACAGTGAATGGCCAATCACCAGGTTACTAAGCCAGCAATTAATTTGGCTTCTCTGAAGTTGGCATACAAAAAGTTTTCATTTGTCAAATAATTCTAATACTTAAAAAACAGTAAAACAAGCTAAATTTGGATAGGACATTTACAGAGTGACTCCCCCCCTCCTTTTTTCTTAAATTTGAAATACTTCGCCATAGCCCGTTAAGTCTAGTCCTTTGTCATCTTCAAAAATCACAGATTTAATAATCTATGCTCATATTGCATCATGTTTCAGTTTTAGAAAAACTAAAATGTAATGATTTCAAGTGTGGAATGCCTACGTTTACCCTAAACCTCTAGGACCAAATTTGAGTAGCTACCTCAACTGAGTTGATTTCATAAATTTTGCCTTCCGTAAATTCTATGTCCAGTGCCTGTATGCAAGCTTCAGCAACCACAAGCCTGCTGACCTCTCCAACCAGTTTATCTCCTGTGTCGTTTTCAAAGAAAACAAAGAAATGTTAACGAAATGGACAGCTTATTATGTACTTAACCATTTGTGAATGAAACCGTCTCCCAAGCTTCTGCATGACTTCAAAATATCCTTATCAAGAGAAGAGCCCATCATAGCAATTTCACTATTAAAAACATAACAATAAAAATTAAGGGTCCAGAATAGGTTTCAGTTTGTAGCACACAAAGCCCTTTCTTTTAGGTATATGAGAAATAAAAATCACCAAATATATCAGCTTCAAGCAAAGGCACCAACTCGGTAGGAGGAAAATCTAAAATCAAGACACCCACAGGGAGTGTGTGACATTGTTACATGCAAGTTTATTGACATGAAAGCATGGACTAATCACACGCCCACTATACATAGTTATATACCTTCAGTTAAAGGATTGCTCAACCTCAAAGCTTAAACAATTAAATTAGGGCCTGTGAATAAGGTTCTCTACAAATAAAAGGATAAAATGTTGTGTATTTATTTTAACAATAACAGAATTAAATGAAATCAATGCTGAGAGACCAACCTAACTCTTGGCCCAATTTACTATGAAAACATTTTTACAGTTTGACTGACCCATTGAGAAACCTGTTTTAACATACCTTGATCAATGAGAACTTTTTTCTATAACTGCAGATGAAATACGTTTGACAAATTTAATACAAAACTTTTTTTATAATTTTTACGATTGGAAAACCTAATCTTACATACCTTGACCAATGAGAACTGCTCTGCGTTGCCCAGCAGTAGCTTTAAGCAAAGTATTAAGATCATATGATGTGTAAGGTCCATCTGTCAATCTACCAGCTCTGTATACAAATAAGTATAGTTTGAAAAAAACATTGAAGAATATACAACACCACAAAGCATATTGATGCACAGTTTTATACTATCAAGAGATAAAATTATTATTATTAGCCACGTACCTGATAATGGTAAATAGAAGACCAGAATCACGAAGAAAATCTTCCCCTTTCTTTTTGTATTTGAGAACCCCAAATAGGTTCATAATGCTGCCAAAATAATGTCAAATATAGAGTTTATAAGTTTTTGCTGCAAAACAGTCACTCCACGTGTATTTTGTAGCAAAAAAGCAGTAATAATTGGTGCACAGCAAGAGCCCCACCTTCAATAGTTAGATACCAAATTAGGTAAAATCATATAATCAGATGAAGTAAAATTTGTGATTATTATATCTTATTTTTATATTCCTCTTTTTTTTTTTTTTTTTTGCAGGAAGGAGAGAGAGGGGGGAGGAGAGAAGGGGGGGGGGGGGGGGGGGGGGGGGGGGAATCATTCATTCAGTAGAAATAAGAATGGATGCGAAGTTTGAAGTCACATAAAAAGATAGGTAACCCATTCATAAAAAACATATAGTGACAATCATTATTTCATTATTTGGATTGGTAACTAAATAAGACACGATAGTGTTAGTGTAATAATTGTAATTGTAACAAAAGGGATTATGATACGATATTATTATGATATAATTATTATCTTGACAAATAGCAAGCTCAAAACCAAATATACCATTAGCTAAATATGTGTTTCAAATATACCATTAACGTGTTCACAATGGCAGTTCAAAGGGGTGTCATTAACATTATTATACACAAGACCTCAGTGCAGATTATCTCTGACGGATAATATGTTCCATGATGTGGCAGAACTAGGTTTTGATCCATAAGTGATGAGGCTGCAAATGCAATTTTTAAAAACACAGGCCTTGAACAACAAGGATTGAACTATGGCAGGTTGATCTGTCAGTATTTTTTCAGCATGGTATCCTACATGATACCTCTTTGATTCACTGAATGAGAAATTCATTTCTTATAGTTACAAATGGAAAAAGAAATATCCAGACAATCCGTGAAAATCATAATGCTAACAGAGAGACAGAGAGGCGAGTCATCACAAACTTCATAATTTACTATAAAAAGATTTTCCAAATAATTACTCTTCTTACCTCCATGGTAATTCATTGAACTTGGTTACGCCAACTGATGAAACAAGAACTACTCTCTTCAGTGACGAAGGCAAAGCAGATACAAGATTCTTTACACCCTTCCAATCTTCAAAGAATACACCGTAGTCAGAAGCTTTGTCTCTTTGTTAGTTGTGCATGGCTGTGCATGTATGCATGAGTCAATGCAGAGGGAGAGATATAGGATTGTAAGCTTGGAGTATACTTTTTAAGTTATTGATATTGTTTGATAATTTTGATGACTTTGAAATAAATAAATTAGTTCAGATTTTATTTGCATAAACATTATCGAATATTATATTTAAATTTTTATGATAATATGAAAATAAAATAAATTATGATGCAACCCAAGAATTTTCAAAAAACAACTTAAAAGTTAAGTGTCATATGAAAAGTATATATGTTGGTACACTGGTTGTTGTAATGAATAATTAGTACATGTTTCCTTAATAAAAGGAGAGTTGGGTTAAAAAATTTAGACATTTAAAAATTGAAATATATTCAAGAATTAAGTAAAGAGATTGGAAAAACTCAACTGCCAATTAAAAAAAAAAAGTTTCGAAAACTAAAGGGGGGCCAAATGAAGATAACTAAAAAATTGATGAAAAAACCTTAGCAGTGCTAGGGCATAAGTATGGAAAAGTGAAGGTGGTCATGCCTCCCTAGATCCTCTGCAGGCTGTCGTTATCCACATGGATGAAAATTCATGTGACATAATAGATGCACTGAAGTCAGAGATATCATGAATATTGAAAGGACCAAAGCTTGTTCATCAACAACTCCAAGTACAGAGAATGAATTAGTTAATGCACAAATACTAAAACATCTACCTAGTTTGATGATTATGTTCATCATTCGTTACTAAGCAAGTAATATTCCATGCACAAAGGCCAAAATAGAATGCTGCTAACAGTATGTTGAATTTAGTTCTATATAAATGTAATTTCTGACCTACTCTTTCAGGTGTATTATCCCCATCCCATCTCCTGGAAGGAAATGCAGTTGTTCCAGTGCAACAAATCACATGTGTAACCTCCTATACACAAATGGTGAAAGATTAATATATTTGAAAATTCTGAACTGTTAGAGGTATTAATGCAACCCAAAAAATGTCATTTATCTAGAAAATAAAAGTAAAAAAAGAAAACGTTTGCTAGATAAATACAAAGTACATACCTCAAATATAGATGGATCTAGATCTGCTGGGTTCCGAGTGTCCCCTTTAAAAACCTATCAAGTTTTAAAATCTCTTTACCATAAAATTTTACATCCTGAAGAAAGAGGAAAAATTTAAAGCAAGACACTGTTGACAACATAAAATCAAAGAAAATGCTAGGAACAAAATCAATGAGCATGGACAATTCATGAATCATATGAAAATTCCACCTGTAGCTTGTCTTCATCTTGGTTACCAAACAGAGAAGTTGCTTTCTCAGGATCTCTTAGCAGTAGGCGTGATTTGATGTTTCGGTTCAACAAAGATGCCACTACCAACTGCCCTGGAAAGGAGAGCAACTTGTCGATATTATGAATAAGTAACGTTTGAAATTGATCATAAGTAAAGTTCAACCATCAGATCACTTTTCTTGTGAGCCGACTAAGCTGAAGGAGTATAAATCCATAAATGGTTGTCTCATTATGTTTGTTTTCATGTTTTTGTTACATATTCTCTCTTGGGTTGGATTGTAGATTGAGGGTCAGTAAAACATTCAAGTCAATATCAAGTAGAATTTGTAAATGACCAAGATGAGACTATATATTTTACTCATAGAGGGAGACCTTCCACATCTCCTAGTATTGAGAAGCTACTTTGACGAAGTGATCACCTCAAGGCTCTTAGGTTAGCTGCTTTAATAACATCTAAGTGAAGATTCACATGGAGGAAGAATGTATTGTATGTGCTCTGGCATTGTTGAGGAAGTGACTTACTGGATACCTAGTTCATAGATATATGAGCAGTACAGATCTGGAATCTAAATTGTACCCTTTGTGGTTTGAACTATGTCATGAAATGGATACTTGATGTTGCTACTCTAGCATTTACTTAAAGCTCACTATTTACTCGATTTTAGAAGCATGCCTAATTAAGGTGTCATAAATTGGGGGTCAGCAAAAAACTAGATGCCAGAAAAACTGTTTGATACAACATCCATGCATTGTGACTCATTGTATGAGAAATATGTCGAACTAATTGTTATCAAACATAGCTATATGACATTATTATACACGAGGGATCATGCGATAACTAGTTTGTGGACATCAGATACCTATCTATATGGGTAACTTAGAATTGAAACAAGATTTTAGACTTTTTACCAGTCAAAGTGAAGTGATTTTTATTTATCTATATTTACTAGAAAATGTAATGGGTATATGATTAATTGATTATGGAATGTGCAATAAAATCAATAGGTGAACTGGTGAAGTAGCATAAAAAACAAAATTCTTGATTATTACTTTCTACGGTTATTAGTGAAATTACACAAGATGGTACCATTTACATTAATAGAAAGATAAATATATGGTATTGTTTGCTTAAGACAAATTTTTGGTATAGTTCGCTTATAAAACAGATTAAGGCTAGCGTGTAGAATATGGTGCAAGACAAACCAAATTGGTCAACAAAAATTTTCTATTTATTCATTGGAATAGATTTATACATCTGATTATAAATGGAAAATATACTCATATACTGACATATATTCCTTGTATGGTAACCTGACAGATAAATACAGTAATAATGAAAAAATATAGAAAGCAAAAGCAATTTGGTTGCTTATGTGCCTTATAAGTAAATCAAACACTAGAAATGGACACCCTCCTTCTAAGTTCTTCTTATAAATACTGTAACCAACATCATTTGACAGCAATACCTACATCATCTCAAACCATAGACCATCGACTGCAAATTACAACTCAACCTTGGAAACCCACTGAGTTTCTACCGTGCTTCTGCTTATTCTGTTCCTTACCCCTGGTAAATCTCCCACCATATTCTTATCAATGCCTTAATTAAGGAGCTAGCCATTAATTTCTTTCCCATTTTGTCAAAAAACAAGATCAATAGTGGATGAACTTCATTTCACATAAATGGATTTAAATCAATACATTTACTCTCATCTAGAATTATCCATTCGCCAAGTATATTTCAATATATTTTAAATGTTTTCTAAATGTTAAACGATAAGCTGTCGCTAAAGTTTCTTTTAAGTCATTTTCCAGTGTATAGATTTAAACTATAGAAACCATGTTAGCCATAAGTAACCAAAGCTAAAAGGTTCTATTTGAAAACAACGCAAAGGGCAAGAAGAAAAGAACAGGTATAAAATTTTGATGAAAATCACTTTAGAGATTATTCTGAGAGGCAGGATTGTATCAAGTGAAAGAGAAATAACTCGGTTTTCTTATTTTTACAGTCTCGTGTAATTATAACCTATATGCTCACTCAGACAAAGTTAATCTGGCACATATACAAACTATTATTCTAAGATATCTTCACATTTAATCATAATAACAGCTACAAATGCCAAATTGAGTTGCCCCTTCTAAAATAAATCTCAACAACTAGCCTCTCGTTTTATCTCTGTATTGGCTTTTATATCCCTTCATCCTCAAATTTCCAATTGAGTCATAGCAGCCAAGATGTGAATATACTTATTCAATGAAAATTTTAGTTGGCGTTCTTTCAATTACTACCATCATCTTTTATCTATCCACTAAAAAGCATATTAAATGACAAAAAATGGTGAAAGATGAAAATTCTTATTTACTCTATCAAAAGCTTAAGAAGAGTCTTTATTTGCTTGACATTAATAAAAATTTTGTAGCCTACCCCCATCTATTGGGATAAAGATAAATGTAACAATGGCTGTGTGAAGCAATACAGAGGAGGTTCTTACTGATATTGCTTCTTTTTGAAAAAGCCAGATGATACTCATGTCTGTCACTACCCTTGTTAGTTTGTTTTTACTTACCAAAGCTTACTACTAAATTTTACCTTTTGTTAACTGCCCACACACAAAATAAAAATGAATAGCTAGTGTGGTCAAGGTTGTAAGCAAATAGAAATTTGTCCAAATCAGGTTTAATCTTAAGCATGCAGTCAAGACAAGTTTGAGTGCTTTAATACTAGAAGCAAATGGCCATAAGGTTTTGATTTAATTTTGACTTTTAGTACATTTATAGAGAAATATATATCAAATAAAATGTTCGTATTAATGTAATATAATAAAACAATATGATATATCCATAACAGTATAATCAACCCTACTTGACCTGAGCTTGTCTAAATTAATTTTTTCATAATAAATGAAACTCATGAATGCCAATTGAAACTCAAATGAGCTTGAGCTTGTGCCAAGTTTCAAGCCTCAAGTTTGTAATTGAGTTGAGCTCAAGCTTTCTACCATGTCAACTCAATAACACCCTTTCGACAGGAATCAGATGCCACAAATAGATATAAAATCGGAAAGAATTAGGTTGTAACTTATATTAGTCATGACCCTCACTGGGTCATGGACAATGAGTTAGATTTAAAGGTATCCAATCCAAAGATGGATCAACCTTAGTTTTTTTAATTTTTTGTTTTTTTCCATGGAATTTCAAGAGCTATGTTTCACTCACAAGCAACTGTTGTACTATTGCAAATTAGAAGCTTGCTTTTACTACTAAAAACAAAATCCACACTTTGGTACAAAAGCAAACACTATCTTTAAAGAATTAAACCCAGAAATATAATAATTTCGGAGAAGAAAGTGCATTATTTTACTCAAATATATATCAATTATGTTAGAATTGGTATTAAGTTAATTTTTTCTATTTGGTTTTTGGTTCCTAACAAATTGCTAAAAGCAAAGTAAATAGTAGAAACCACAACCATTATTGATAATAAAGAAAAGAGAACAAATGAGTCAAATGCATCCTTACATATTTGTGATAAGGCCAAAAGGAAAAAGTAAAAACGACCAGAAGAAATTTGAGCCTAGTTAAAGCAACAGACTAATAAATTCTTATTTCCATTTCAAGGGAATTCAATCAAAGAACTATCGGGCTTCCTCTAATTTTTTTTTTTTTTAAAGTTCCATCTGAGCCAAATACACAGTTTAATGAATAAATTCAAAAGTGACAACCCCAAATAAGCAAAACAGTACAATTATACAAATGCAAAGCCAGAGAGGATAGACAAAGAGAAAGAGAGCTTACCTACGCCGCCGGAGGCGCCAACGACAAGAACAAGCTTAGAGGAAGAAGGAAGAGTTGTTTGGGTACGACGGGTTGTTTCTGAAATTGTAGATTGGATTACTTCTTCTTTGACAGCATTCACTGATAGTCCTCTAAAGCCTGTATCTTTCTTGGAGAAGCCAAACCCATGACGATAATTCAGCTGTGGAAGAGCCAAAAGTGAGATTCTTTGAAATGGTTCTGAGGATTTCTCAAGATAGCATTCGAATGTGGAGGAGAGCTTGGTAGCCATGAAAATGATAAAAATAAAATAAAAAAATATTGGTTGCCAATCGGAAAAATAGGGAGAGGACCGTCTGTGGTGGTTATAGTTCCTGCTGGTTTCGTAATTACCAAAATTTCCCCCTTATTATAGCAATTTCCTACCCTAGTCCCTAATAGAGTTTATTTTATGTGATATCCCATACATTATTGTAAAGTTATTTAATTATATAAATAAAATTAAGATTACGGTATATTCCTTTTAAAAATATTAAAAAATAAAAATAAATAAAATATAACATATATAAATATATTTATTTTGATTATAAAATTAAAAAATTTCACTTCAATGTATTAAATATATAGATAGTAAACAGTAATTGCACGTCTCATTATATAAATTTATTAATTTTTAAACATATTCAATAAAATAAGGGGGGCAAGCTTCTAATTTTATTACGAAAATTTAAACTCCACTAAAAAGTGGATGAGTTTTTATTTTCCTTTTGATTTTGCCAGTAGTACTGGTTTCGAAATCAATAACATTATATTAAAAGGCTATTTTGAAGTACTTTTTTGTCAGTCATGGCTATTTTTTTGTCCAATTGTCGTTGACATGTATCAAATCTATTGTCATTTGCTGTGTATGTGGATGACACATGTACTTTTTTTTCTTTTTGATGTGGGACTTGGATTTTGTTGTAATTTTAAATCGAATATTGACCAAATTTAAATATTTGTCAAGACAAAATAATTTTTATTTTAAAAAATAAATATACCTTTACTACTTAAAGCTCAACTGACAAGTTTTTGCGCTTTTGTGCAAATTTATCCAGAAACAAATGTTCCTGCAGAGGGCATTTGCTCCTTGCAAAGCCTTGCGCAGAAAAATTGACATTTTCCTGCATCCCTTGCCCTAGAGCAATATTCCTGAGCAAGGTTAGCAGATACTATTATTACTATTATTATTATTATTTATATGGACGTTATTAATATAAAATATTAATAATACTTGAGATTTGAAGTTCAGAATAGTTGTTGAAAATAAAGAAACCATAGAAGCTAATGGAGATGAAGGAGGAAGAAGACGGTGGAAACCATGAAAGGGGTGGGTGAAAAGAAATAAGGTTAAAATTATAAATTTATGAAGTATATTTAGTAATATTTGTAGTGTACTTAAAAATATTGTATAAAAAAGTAAAAATGGTAGTATAAATAGAAATCAATTTTTTTTTTTTTTTTGGTGACAGTCGTCTTTCAGAGCAGAAAAGAGAAGGAGTCGGTTGTTACCTTCGTTTTTGGCAAGGACAAGCGAGAACGGGCATTCTCAATCTGAGCTAAGTGTGGACAGCGGCGCAATCCTTAATGGCCTCTTTTTCTTTTTCGTTTTATGTTTCCTCTTCATCTCCTTCATCATCTTTTTTTTCTTCCATTGCTCCTGTTGTTAAAAGGGGTTTGCTTTCTTTTGTCAAATCAAACCCCAAATCTGGTGAGTTTTCCTCAAACTTCGATGGGACAGCTCCGTATTCTTTAAGATGATTTTTTTTTTTTTTTGCACGATCAGAGTTTTAAAAGGGTGAGAAACGAATGAAATGGCATAGGAATTTAGGATGAAAGCGAAAAATGTGAAATTCTATTTTTTGAATAAAAAATTTGGAGGAATTATTGAAGTCCTTTTATTAGGAATTTATAAGTGGATTATTTTACTGATTTTTATTTTTAATATACTTTATCTGTAAGCGCGTGCCTAATAAAACTTCGCTTTTTAATACGAACTTGCACATATTTTCTTGACAATTGGTGATAGAAATTTAACTTTTTTTTTCCCCCCTAATGTAGTGTGAATTGGATACTAATTGGTATTTCTTAGATTTGGATAAAACTTTATGGGCAGTGTAGTGTTGCGAAGAAAGAAAAATGGAAAATGACCAAATTTTTTATGCAAAATTATTTTTTTCTTTTTTTATTATATTATTAAAATATATATATTTAATAATCATTTTCAATCTTATCCACCTAAACTATCTCTCAATGGTATGCCCCTGAAGTTCATCGTATATTGCAGGCTATAAGGCTTACCATGGCTTTAAGATGGAAGCTAAAGGCATATGTGCTTTTTTCATTCCCCAAGATAAGAGGAGGAATCAACTTTTTTCTTTTATTTCTAAGGTAATTTAGGATGTCTCAATATTCAGTTTCTCATATGGAATTGCTTAATGTTTTCCTGTAACATGATGATTTTGATGCCTTTATTAATGTTATTAGAATATTATGTTTAATGATCGTTCACAGAATTATGTTGTTGGATCTGCTAATTTTCTATATAAAAATATATATATATTTATATATTTTTATTAGAGTAACACAAAGAAAGAATACAACACAAAAAAAGTTTGGGTCTACTTTTTTTTTCTTTTTTTTTTTTTCAGTTTCATTTTTTTACCTCAATTCAACTTAGTCTTGTGCTAATGTGTTTTTACCTTTTCTTTAATGGGTGCAAGTATTTATTAATTTGGCTTTGATAAAAGCATGTAAGATTTCTCATTGAACTTTCGGTTCTAATTTGTTAAAGAACACTAACATCTTGCATTCATGACTAATTTTAATCTTTTTTTTTTCTATTACTTGTATGTGAATAAATTTGTATAATAAAATATAAAGGTTGGAAGTTTATAAGATTTTAATTTATTATTTATTTTACTTAATTACATTATTTTATAATAAAATATAACTTTATGGACTTTTACAATAAAATTAAAAATTAAAAGCTTATATTCATTTTGTATAAAAAGTTGAGGATATATGTGGTTATTAAGCCAAAAACCGAATAGGGAGAATTGATGAAGGGACCTAAGGAATATTGTAGGTTATCATTTTTATTATTATTATTATTATTATTTGTTAAATATAAAAGAAAAGCTGTATTAGGACATATAATATGTTCTATGTAATGGAAAATAAAACTAATAACTTTATCTTTTTTTAGTTACCATAAATTATTGGAATTTTTAGATAATAGATCTACTTTATAATTTTATCATACTATGTATTTTTGAAAAAAAAATATTATCAAAACTTTTAGTTCTTATTTTTCATATGATTTTATATACGTATATATAATTAATTATCATATAGAGTAAATTTTTTATTAAATATTTTTGAAATAAATAATAAGGCATGCAATTCCCATTTTATGAATTATATGTATAATATAACTTTTTTTTTGGGGGGACACACCTTGTTTTTCTAGGTGAGGTTAAAAACAAAAATTAAATCAATAAAGAGCAAATAAAGAAAATTTCAAAAATATTTTTATTTAACAATTAAACTAATATTTAATTTAATGATTATTAGTTTTCTTTAAGAAGAATTAGATTTATAGTTCAAATTTCTTTTCATCCTTTATACCTTCCTATAAATAAAAAAAAAAAATCTATTTTGTTCAGAGTTCCCTAGCAAATAAATGGATCAGAATGCAGAAACAAAAGGAAAAAAAATTAAAAAATAAAGATTAAAGTGAAATTTTCATAAAAAAATATAACCACATTTTTTAAGAAGAAATAAAAAAAAGAAAGAAAATAGTTAAATTCTTGTTTTATTTTCTTCATAGAAGGTTAAATGCTCAATTTAAAATTTAACTTTCGGTATTTGTCTCAATTAAAGACATCAATTTTTTATTTAAGTTAAATCAAGATTAAATATTTTTAGGATTGATTTCTCCAATTCTCTTCACTTTTTTTTCTTTTGACAAACACTTCTTCACTTATAGAACAAGCATAATTAACTCATCTTGATGGAGAAACATGTCAGGAAATTAGGACTAATTCGGGATGATGTAGCATTTAGATAGAAAACAAAAACAATTTGTAGGCTCTAATGAAAATAGCAAAACCATAACCCAACAAAATGATATTTAGATCAAATTTTTGTTCTTTTTCCAACTAATTTTCTCTATAACACAAGAGCTCAGCACCATATTTATTTCAACGAATTAAAACCCATAAATCTTCCTAATCTTTTGCTCTGGGAGATTTCAATTTTCGGCCAAATCGAAGCTTTAACCGGAATTTAATGGCAGCAAAAAGGAATTTACAATGAAATCTTGGATTCTTTTATGAGGGTTCAAAGGGGCTTTCGTGCTTGAAATTCGGAGAAGATGAAAGCCTAAGAAAAGTAGGAGAACATAGTGAGAGGTGGAACCACTTGGAGTAGTAGAAAGTGGTGAAAAGAAGAGTTGGAACTGTAAGGTTCAAGGTCAGATCTAACCTCTATAAAGCATTTTTTTGAGGAAAATACCTATGAATAGGGAAAACTGAGAAAAAAAAAAAGATGAAAATGGTGTACTTTGAGCATAGATCGCGACCAACGAGTAATTGCGATAGTAGTTTCCGGCAGTTGGCCTGACAATCAACTGTTGACATCAAGTTTGCTTTTTGACTTGTTTGAATGTTAGAAGGAAGGGAGAGAAGAAGAGAGTCTAGAGGGAGAAAGTAAAAAAAAAAGACGAAAAAAAGAAAAAAAATTACTCTTAAATTTTAACATTTTATTTAAATAAATTTTTATATTTTTATTACATTTAGATAAACCCTTTAAATTTTAATTTATATTCGACTAAACCTTTAAAAGAATTCAGTTATATATAACATATTAATAATATTTAATTATTTATATTATATATAATATACTTAAAAAAATATTGATTAATTCAAATAGTTTGATTCGTAAATTTTAAATCTCAATTTAATTGAATAAATCAAGATATAAATTTAACTTAAATTTAAAGTTGATTTAATTGAATTAAATTAATCGAATTTCAATTTTTTATATTGATTAGAATTGATTTTTTACTTGTATATAATTTTTTATTTTTAAAAAATAATTACTTAAATACAAATTAAAATTTAAGATTTCATCTGAATGTTATAAAAATATAATGGGTTATTTAAATAAAAAGACAAAGTTTAAATTTTTTTTAATATTTTAACCAATACGTTTTTTTATTAGCATCACTCTCTTGAACCGTTTTTTATTTGATGGAGAGATACAAAAGAGAAAATGTTTAAATCTTGAATCTAATAGCTATGATTGATTGTTAAACAGCGTGATTCTTAATATTGTTAAAGAGTTTTTAATTAATTAATTAATCCGAAAATATTCGACTCAAATATAAAAAATCTTTAAAAAAAAAAAATACCCTATATATCTATTTTTTAAATTTTAAAATGAGCATTCGGAGTTGAGAAACGTGACTCACTTTCTATTATCCCCCTTTAAAAAACACGCTGTACCGCAAAGCTGCTTCTCAAATAGCTCTTGCAAAATGTCGTCTTCATCATCATCGTCGTCGTCAACTGTTAAAAGACTATCGAATCTCAACAACCATCTTCGCCCTACAAACTCAAACGCTTTAGTCAAAGTATCTGCAGAAGTCTCCGAGGCTTTGTCAAATGGCCACCCTGTTGTTGCTCTTGAGTCCACCATCATTTCCCATGGTACTCTTTCCTTTCAATTTTTTTCGATTCTTATTTGTCAATTGCTTTTGTCTTTGAAGAGTTCTATTTTCTTTTGATGGATAGCTGAAAACCTATTTTAAATCTGTACCGGATTCTTGAAATGAAGTCCTTCTGTTTCACAAATCGGAAGAATTTATATATACATATATATTTTAAAGAATATTCAAAATTTAGAGCCTTGGGCTTTCTTAGGCAACTTATCGAAATAGAAGTATTTAAACTTACCCAATATCAAGATTCATGTTTTGTAGTGATATATTGCATTGGAGGTCGTTAAATGTAATTTTTTGGTTTTTTTTTTTTTTTAAATGTGTTTGTTTTAAGTTGGATCTCCTCAGTTCTCACTTACAATGGTTTGCATCTTTCATTCTTGATACTGAAAATGAAGGGGAGTCTTATGTACATTAGTTAACCTTGAAACTGCAGACCAAGTTGGAACCCTTGTCTTAGGGTTAGGGTTGCAGTCTGAACAACAGAATTCTGATAAAAGGGGTTAATGTCTTTAACTTTAGTGATTAGACTAGCCTGTTGATCTTGTTGCCATTTTAAAGTCATAAAAATCTTCGTCTGCTTTTACATTACACGCTGTCGGTGAAGCACATACAATGCTGAACTGCATAGACGCCTTGTGCACTTTGCAGGCATAATCCCAGCAACTCATCATGTCAAATGGTTCGCTTTCCACCTCTGCATTCTGAAATTTAGAAAAATCTCAACCTCGACTTGAAGAAACCAAGCATGGAGCAGGAGATTTTTGATACGTGGTAAATAGCTGATGGAGCTGTGAGGAGCTGTGAAGAGCTGTTGAAGAGTTGCTGGCATGAAGGTGGAATGGTAGTTAGCTGCTGTTAGTTTAGTTAGTGGCAGTTAGTCAAAAGTGCCGTGAACATTAGATTCTGTCATTCAATCGATGTATAAATAACAAGTTGTAAACATAATTCAGAGTCAAGAAACACATAATGCTTGTCAGGTAAGGCCATAAATATAATAGTTATGACTAATTATTATTGTCTGTCGGCTAAAACAAAACAATAAACATGTACAAGTTGTTTGTATGCAATGTTTTGAAATCAATTCAAATCATAATGTGGATAAAATCAGAGTTAATTTAAATTCAAAACAATAAGAATATAAAAAAAGAGCATAAATCTATACGTTTTTAAATCATGCTAGAAGTGAGATTTAAAATTTTTTTTATACAATTATAAATCAAAGTAAATTTAGAAAATCTCACATATACCATGCAATGAACATTATGTAATAAATTACTAAGCATGGTTTGAAAATCACTTATATTTGATAGAAAAGATGAGAAATGTACAACTCGCTTTCCTATTGTTATCACTTATACATAATTCTTATCAATATCAATCACATAGGATGGCTTTTTGTGTTTTCTATACATATATATTCATACTTTGGAGGTTAGTGAAGCATTGATTTCAGTTTGCTTCTTTAAACTATAATCATAGCCTTCAAAGGCTTCCCAACACTAGAAAATCGATCATATGCATTTTGAGGATCGATTCCCTCCAAAACCCGTAAAGACAAGCCAGTATCAATGTGGGGATCGATCCTATACTAAGGGAAAGGATCGGTCCTCATCACACATTTTCGTAACACTTTTCTTAATTCACAATCTTTCACAGTTCACACCTAATACTTTTTGTTCTTAAACGTTATTTGATTCTTGTTTTAGGACTTGATTTGCTTCGTACGATGCTACATCACATAAAAAGAATTAACTTATATCTTAAGATGCTACCCTGCATTCTAAGGATCACTGATCCATTTAATATTCTTATTCAAATCAATCAATTAATTCTATCAATCGATAAATCGATCACATATTTGTTCAATCGATTCTGTCATTCAATTATTCGATCAATTCAATCAATCAATCCTTCAGTTGATCATACAAGCAACCAATCTTTTCATCAATCAGAATTTCAATTGTTCCATCAATTTCTTGTGCCTATAACACATATAGTCCTTAAACATTCTTTGATTATGTTCAAGGACTCGTTTTATTCCATAAGATGCTACTTCGCATTTGCAGAATTAATTTATACCTCATGTTGCTAATTTGCACCTTAATGATAACTTATTAATTTCATATTCTTATTAATAATTCAGTCATATGTTCTTATCGCACCTATAATCTTCAAATATTATATGTTTTTTATTCGAGGACCCAAATTTACTCTATATGATGTTACCTCACATCTATATATTTAACTTAGAAATTTCTAAGACCAAAATAATTTTGTATGACGTTTCTTTGCATCCTAAAGAAGAACTACCAACCTAATATCTTTGTCTTCAATCATTCTTTATCATTTTATAATTTATCGATAATTCACTCGATTCAATTACACATGAAATCCTTAAATATTTCTAATTTCAACTTTCATAATTAAATTCATTATTTATAAATTTAATTAGCAAATTTCAGATTTTATACTTAAATTCATTATTTATGAATTTACGTAGTAGCTTATGGGGATTAGTTACATGGCATGCAATAGCTACATAGACAAGTATTAAGTAATTCATATTGTATGATACAATTCTATATCGAGTGAAGGTCACTTTCCTCGTATGTTATACACGTTGTAACAGGTGTGGTTCAATTACACGAAATACCATGTTGGCACACAAATCTAGGCTTAGTCGAGCTCATATTTGTCACTTATTGTCGCATTACACATTTTTATATTTAAATTAAGTTAATTTTGATCGAATATAAGATTCAAATTAATTTTCAAAAATTTAAAATATCTAAATCCGGCTTCTTACTGGTTATCCTTAAATCAAGGCACTTAAAATTTTCTCTTTTTCCTTCTTTTCTTTCCTTTTTCTTTTCTTTTTCTTTTCTTCTTTTTTCCTTTTCTGCCTGAACTGGTTTTCTTTTTCTTTTCTTTCTTTCCCTTTTTGGCTGAATCGATTTGGATCGGTCAACCTTTTCTTTTTCTACTAACAAGGTTTGAATTGGTTAAATTTTGTCTTCACCGATTCTGGGCTTATCGACTAGTTCTCCAGTCGGTCTTTGTCCAGTAGGTGCGCTCTTCTTTGCGATGCTTGGCGTTAGAAGGGGCAAGGCTGGGTCACAGTGGTGAGGCCGTATCGACCTCTTCTCTCTTCTACGCCTATTTCTCTTTCTCATGATTGATTTGCGTCGTGTGGCGTCAATGGTGTTGGTCTCATCCCTCTTTAAGTTGACGGCGACAACAGCTACCTGAATTTGGTTTCGGCATTGTTCCCCTTCTTCCGGTTGGCATATCTTCGCCTTTTTCTGTCTCTCTTCTTTCAGTTCTCCTTTGTTTAACAGAGGAGAAAAACGGGATATAAAGGTCGAGTTTCCCTGACCTTTTTAAAAAAAAAAACTTATATATTATATTAATTATATATAATTATATATATAAAGCTTCTCAAATAAGCTTTCATTTTTTTAATATATAACATATAATTATATCTCTTTTGTGTATATATGTCACGACCCTCTTCTCGTGAACTTACATTACCACTTACCACTAATAGTTGGGCCGTGAGTCAACATCCAATCCATACCTTATCTATTTATAGTTTAATAATTGTAATTAAACAAATTTGAAATAGAAACTGGACTTTTATAAATATGTGGAAGCGTTTAAATCAGTTTCTATTAATTATACATCCCTTTCGTACAAAATATTACTAGACTGTGCATTAATTTACAGGATACAAAATTTTTCTTTTCATCACAAGTGTATACCTCTCTATTCTATTGGAGAACTGGAGAACACCTTAGTAGGGATGACTACAGTACTGACACGCCCAAAGGGTATTGTCCGCAAGTGTACGGGTCATACAAGTAATAATGAGATTTAAGTCCCGAGTTATCGTCCCACAGAGAAGTTGACTAGCCTAATTAACTACCAGTTAATCTTACCCTAAGTATATCCTAGCAAATTATGAAATTAAAGGGAGTGATCTACATAACTAGAATTAAAAATACTGAAAGCAATAAAATAATAAAAGCTATAAAATAAAGAAATTAAAACCGAGCAAAATTACTTACAGTGCTCCACGCAATTAAAAATCAATACCTACTCAAATAATTAAAACAGTTAAAATTGATTAACGCAAGTAAAATAAAATGCAATTATGAAAATAACAAAGCAAGATTAATTAAACTAAAATTAAACTAACCTAAAATGCAATTAAACTACTTAATCAAAATGCAATTTAAACTAAACTAAAACTTAATGAAAATAAAATCCTAGGAAATTAAGAAAATAATTATAAAACTACATGTCTAAACTATTAACTCTAAACTAATCCTAACTATATCTAATTACTAATTTAACAATAAAATTTAACTAATGCATGTAACAAATTTAATCTAACTTAACTAATGCATGATAAAAATAAAAATGAGTTAAGGACATAATTAAATCTACTTCATGAACTAATCAAGCAAAATGGGTTATTGTGCATAAGGTAAATGCCAAACAAGTCTTAAGCAAATTTAAACCATCCAAATTATCCCTCCAAACACTATTCACGTGTCTTTCCAATTCCATGCTTATTTCTAGGCTTGCTCACGGGTTGCCCTCTGCTCCAGGTATGTCTGTCATGTCCAGCGCATGTGCTATGTCCAGCTGTTCTCTGCTGCTCTCAATTCTGACAAGACAATGCTCCAACTACTGCTAGGTGCTCCAGTCTACTCGGTTTGCTGTGTCAAATCGGCACTCTGCTTGCTATCGGGTTCAGATTTTTGCTCCAAGTATTGCTAGGTCCGCTTCTTCTCCCTGCTGTACCAGGCATTCTCGGTTCCAGCTACTCTCATTCTGCTTCTCGGTTCTGCAATATGCTGCTGCTGTTTCTGCCTTGGTGTGTCTTGGTTCCAAGGGCTCTCGGGTTTAGTTACCAGCTACTCTCATTCTGCTTCTTGGTTCCAGCTACTGGTGTGCTCACGGGTTGTGTCCTCTGCTCCAGGTCTGTTCTCGGTTCCAGGCTTGTTGTCTTCATCAGTTGCTGTCCTGCTGATCCTAACGACTTGCTTCCATTATAATACAGCAGCTGTGCACCATTCCGAAAACAGAGCACAACAGAGGATGCTTATGGATGCTCTCTATTGCACATACGGACACACTCTTCTACTCCTCACCACATGGCAATGCTTCTTCTAAACCTAAACCAACTAGTGAGCTAATTGATAATAACAGAAAATGCTGAGAAAACATGTAGTAAAATGGATCACGGACATAAGAAAATGCAGAAACGATGAACATGCAAGCTAACATAGAAATACAGTAAAAGATGAATCATAAAGTGCACCCAAAGAAAAATGACATAACAAAATAACCATGTACTCCAAAATATAAGCATAGAACTGGTAAGAAATAACTAGAATCGGCAACTACCATTTAAAACCAAAATAGCTATAACATAAACATAAAACAAACGGGACAACTACCATCCTCGGGTTGCTTCACATGTAGCCTCTAAGGCTGTGATTCCACATTGCATTCGATGTGGAAATAATACTGGGTATTAAGAACACATCAAAGCACCAAAACCAACAAGCATAGCGGAAGGAAGAATTAAATCACCCAAATGCACAAAGGAGAGTAACCCGAGAACTAACAAAAATATAAGAACACTAAAGCATTTCATAGTAAAACCAAGCATGAATAAACTGAAAATGAATCTTCACAAAACCGAGCATAAAAAAAAACTTCTCATAAAATATCACAAAAGAAAATTGACATGACAAATAGTTGTGGAGAAAAATAAAATGATGAAACAAAAACAAAAGCTAATCGGGAAAGCTTGGAAGATAATCCAAAAAAAAAAATAAAACTTAACTAAGAAAAATAAAATAAAACTATTCTAAAAAACTAGCATAAAATTACTCTACTTTAGACTACTTCTAACTTACATTACATTACACTACTCCTATTCCTAAAATTACATTACTTCTACTCCTAAATTACATACTCTTTCAATTGTCATCCTTTCCTATTTATAAACACACTAGGGGTAAAATTGTCATTTCAACATCCTTGATGAGTTGGCATTTTTTTTACCACTTGTCTTCACACCATTGGCTCCTTGAAAAGATATTTCCATGTCGTCGATCTTCTTGTCCAATTGGATGTGCTAGGTGGCATGACTCGTGTTGTCCGCGTGGCTTAATCTCGATTTTAGCCCAATTTCGATCCATTTTCTATCGAAATATTCAAAATTCATCCGGATTTAATTTATCTGAAAACATGATAATTTTAATTAAATAAAGGGGATAATTAACAAAATAAATTAGGGATTTAAATAATTAATTAGGAAATTAAGCACAAATAATTCTAAAAATATAGAATTATTAAGTATTCACTACTGCGTAGTATCTGTGGATGAGGAAATAAGGGGGTGAACATAACACGCTCAGTAAGGAAAATATGCAAGCAAGTAGATAACTACATTATCTACATGCTTAAAATACATATATGTTCATTTTCCTTATAAAACAATATGCATGTTCTTTAAAACAACTTCCATAAATGCGAAACCATTAATTCGCTAGATGAGTATATGCATATTCACATAGTAGCACATAGCTTTTCACATAACATAATCTATTCACACAGTTCATATATAGAAAATGCTTTATACGATGTAAATCAATACATGTTGAGACATAAATCATGGGTTATCATATCCCCAGACACACAGCAAGGGAAGACATCTGTCACCTCACACAGTAGTGACAATGTCTTATCACACAGATATATAAGACTTATGGCCATAGTTGGATTCCAGGCTACACTGATCAGGTGTACGGGAATCCCTACGCTTGGGGAGGCAAATCAACCATCCTTTAAGCTTATACTCAATCACGACACATCGTACCCCATGGCTAAAGCTCACGGTACATCGTGCTCCCGTGGATCCTTATCACCCATTTTCCTTTGTCTCAAAATCTCGTGTGAGCAGGTCAGTGTTAGACACACAGCAGTACACGACGGCTCAAGCACGATTTATACTCATTACATCACATTCACAAACCTCATGCGAGTAGGTCAATGCAAGACACACAGCAATACATGACGGCTTTAGCATGGTTTTACTTAACACACAACACAATCATGAAAACCTCGTGTGAGCAACTCAGCGTAAGACACACAACATACCTGAGGCATCGAGGACGGTATAATAGGAATTCACATGCGAACATAGTCAGAGTAAGACACATAGCAATACTCGAGGCTTTAGCATGATTTCCAAAATCTAGTGCGAGCATCTCGAGTGGAGCACACAGCATTACCTGAGGCATCGAACACTCTTTCATTTTCTTAAAAAATCCCATTGAAAACAACGTGCGAGCAGGGCTGGTCAATCTACCATTGCCTCTCATGCTCTAGCACGATTTCACACAGAAAAGAAATAAAAAAGGGCTTCATTTATAGTCATGAGTGAGAGGGCAAATCTCCCTTCAATCACTCTTTAAAAGCATTTCATGCAATTTATCAAAATCGAGAGCCCGTCTATTGTTATTCTTTCTCCAAAACGTTTGCAAAACCTCTTTACACAACATTAACACAGAAGCAATGCAAATCAGATAATAGACTTATTCTCATACATAGTGTTCATCTAGATATACAAATATCTATTTATACATCGCATACATTCGCACACATAGGTGATAAAACATACGTATAGCCATCTCTATAGCTTACATAAGTCCTTTACCTCGAATCACGCTTGAATCATCTTCCTTGATTCCAATAGCTTGTGATTCGGTCTTGTCAACTCCGACTTTATCTCCCGGAGCTGCAAGTGTTCACAATTCTCATCAATATATTCTCATATACTTCCTTCCACTTGCATGATATTTAGATCAATGCATTTTGGCCATTTATATCTCATTTGGCCTCTTTATACCATTATTGGACTTTATTCTTCCTTAAGTCCATCTCACTCATTTTATTTGTTTCACGGGAATTCATTAGACTACTCGAATCCATTTATTCATTATTGAACCGGTATTTAGCTCCCCATGCCATTAGTTTATCATTTCATTTCATTGAGGCATTTCATCGAACACCTCATATACTCCAATTTCAACCTTTATCCCTTATAACTTATGAATTTCACCAAAACATTTTACAAGCATCAATACATGCTTAATAACACCTATTCATGCTTAAATCAGCTTTAAACCCATAACTACTCAACATTTCCTCATTTTGGTACATTTAACCATTTCATAGGTCATGAAAGGTTTAGCATGTTCTAAGATGTTTCAATCATAAATCTATATACTAATCTACTCACACAAGTATATAGATTAACATATATGAGATTGGAGTATATCAATCTTACCAATCTCAACTTTTCTCCTTTTTTGTTGGAAATTGGGGGAAACTCCTTTTCTCCTTCAATGGATCAACTCAACTTCTAGCTTCCAACTATGTTGTTCTTCTCCACTCTATGAACAACTTTGATGTAATAAACTTTCCTTCAATCTCTATGGAAAGTATTGATAGTCTAGAGAGGGAATTTAGGTCACTTGGCTTCAAAAATGGAAAGGTTTGAGGTTCTCCTGAAATCTGTAGTTTAGCAGGTCCTGTTTTATAAAAAATGCTTGATGAGATCGATCTCCCTAGGTTAAGGATCGATCTTCCTCTGTTTTTAAGCCTTTCAGAGTGCAAATTTAAGCCTATGAGATCGATCTGTCGGGGCATGAGATCAATCTACTCATTTCTATGAGATCGATCTGCTTGGTGAGAGGATCGATCTCTCTTTCTTTTTCGCCTTACTTTTCAGTGCATTGGATTTCATGAGATCGATCTGCCTATAAGCAGGAGATCGATCTGTTCCAGGTAGTAGCTTAAGGAGATCGATCTGCTCTAAGGGTGAGATCGATCTCTCCAAGTCAGAAGCATTTGAAGATCAATCTGGCCCTTCTAGGGATTGATTATTTCTACACAGAATGTTTAGCAGATCGGTCTAGCCCCATTAGAGATCGATCTGCCCTGTTCCATTGCTCAAATAAGAGCATTTTTGGCTCTTCTAGATCGATCCTTCCTTCTATGAGATTGATTTGGCATTCATATTTTCTAGATTTTGCTGCAGTAACTCACACAAACATCCTTAATTTTGCTGTCATAGTCATTTTCTCATCCAACCACCTTTAAGACTTGAAAATGACATCCATTCATACTTTATACACATTAAAACTTGTGTGCACTCATTGTATAACCAAAGGTATACAATACAAAACCAAATAGAAGTACAAAGACTTTACACAACTCATGCAATTTCATTCCATTTGCTGCACTACTCATTTTGAGTTCCAATCACATTCATCACTTATAAAAGCCCATTTCTTCATATTCATACATAATAAAACTTGTGTGTACATTCCCAACTCATATTACAATTGTGTATATTTTATTTATGGACTTTACATCACTTATGTTTCATAAAGCATGTACATGTATATACTTATGAATTCATAAAGTTACATATAAAAATACAGGTCTTACATTCCTCCCCTCCTTAAAGAAATTTGGTCCCTTAAATTAGAACCAAGTTACTCTTCAAAAAGTTGGGGGTACTTCTCCCGTATCAAGTTCTCTAACTCCTAAGTCGCTTCTTCCAAATGGTGGTGTTGCCAGAGAACCTTAGCAAGCGGAATCATCTTGTTCCGTAACACTTTCTCTTTCCTATCCAATATCCTGATCAATTTCTCTACATATGTCAAATCATCTTTGAGCTCCAATGGCTCATACTGAATCACATGGGTCGGATCTGGATGGTACTTCCGAAGCATCGATACGTGAAAGACGTTATGAATGCTTGCCAACTCTGGTGGCAATGCAATTTTGTAAGCCTTATCTCACACTCACTCCAGTATCTCAAATGATCCGATATATCGAGGGCTCAACTTACCTCTCTTACCAAACCTCATAATCCCTTTCGAGGAAGAAACTTTCAATAAAACTGAGTAACCCAAAGTGAAATCTAATGGCCTTCTTCTGATGTCAGCGTAACTTTTCTGCCTGCTCTGAGCTGTTTTCAATCTCTCACATATCAGCCGAACAACCTCAGAGGCTTGCTATACCAAATCAGGAGCAAACATTTTCCTTTCACACACTTCTTCCCAACCAATTGGGGATCGACACCTTCTACCGTACAAGGCCTTATATGATGTCATCCCGATACTCGAGTGGTAACTATTGTTGTATGCAAATATGAATAATGGCAGGTGATCATCCCAAGAGCCTTTAAAGTTCATAACACTCCCTCTCAACATATCCTCTAACGTTTGGATGGTTCTCTCTGATTGACCATCAGTTTGAGGGTGGAAAGTAGTACTGAAACTCAATCGGGTTCCAATAGCTTCTTGAAATTGTTCCCAAAAGTGAGAAGTTCGATAAGATGCTCACTGAAACACCAACTACTCAGGGTATCTGTAGATTTCATAGCTAGAAAGTGGGTGAATTTCGTTAGTCTATCAACCACTACCCAGATAGCGTCATGGTTCCTCTTAGTCCTCAGTAATCCCATGATGAAATCCATGGTGACATGCTCTCATTTTCAAGTCGGTACTGGTAGAGGTTGCAATAACCTTTCAGGCTTGTGATGCTCTACCTTCACTTGCTGACATATCAGATATCTTGCCACAAACTCTGCTATATCCTTTTTCATCCCTGACCACCAATACACCTTTCAGAGGTTTTGGTACATCTTGTTACCTCCTGGATGCAATGTGTATCTCGATAAATGAGCTTCTATCAAAATCAATATTTTTAACTCTGGGTCATCGGGAATGCAAATCCTGCCTCTAAACCTCAGTAGGCCATCATTACTCATAAAGAAATTGGCTGCATCACCCCTCTGAATCTGACTCGTACGATCCTCACACAGTAGATCGACAAGCTGAGCCTGACGTATCCGATTAATCAAATTCGGTTCCACTCACAGGCTAGCTATCACACAGTCTTTGTCAATATCAAGATGGTCTATATCCAACCTGAGGTGAGCAAACTGTTCGAGCAACTCATATTCTCTAACCATCATGTGCGATACCAATTTGAGGCTCTTTCTACTCAGGGCATCAGCCACAACATTAGCCTTTCCTGGATGGTACAATATCTCGCACTCATAATCTTTCAGAAGCTTTATCCATCGTCTCTGCCTCATATTCAACTCTTTCTGTGAAAACAGAATTTTGAGGCTCTTATGATCTGTATACACCTGAAATTTCTCACCGTATAAGTAGTGACGCCATATTTTCAATGCAAATACCATGACTGCCAACTCTAAATCATGGGTCGGGTAGTTCCTCTCATGGTCCTTAAGCTGTCTAGATCCATAGGCTACTACCTTCCCATAATACATCAACACACAGCCCAGTCCCCGTCCCGAGGCATCTGTATACACTATATAACCTCATAAGCTAGTAGGTATGGTAAGAATAGGTGCGATGGTCAGTCTGTGCGCAGAAAATTTTCTCACACTTATCATCCCACTCGAATACCACATTCTTTCAGGTGAGACGTGTCAACGGAGCAGCAAGCTTAGAGAATCCCTCGACAAATCGTCGGTAATAACCTGCTAAACCCAGGAAACTGCGAATCTTTGTAATCTTCTTGGGTCTTTCCCACTGTATCACAACCTTTATCTTAGACGGATCCACTGATACATCGTCTCTCTAGATTACATGACCTAAAAATGATATCACTCAGCCAGAATTCACACTTATTGAGTTTAGCATACAACTCCTGATCTCTAAGGGTCTGTAACACTATTCTCAAGTGCTGCTCATGCTCTTTCCTCGACTTCGAGTACACTAGTATGTCATTTATAAAGACAATCACGAATCTATCCAGGTATGACTTGAATACATCATTCATTAGAGCCATAAACGCTGCAGGAGCATTCGTGTCAGACCCGAATTTTTGTAGCTTGTTCCTTATGATTCCTATGTGTACGAACACTTTATTTCATAGTTAAATCATAAGAAGAGTATTTACTATTATGCAATCGACTATTTAAGAAATTAAGAATGCATGTAAGCTACGTAACAGCGAGATAAGGGTTAAGTTGATTCTCGAACGAGTGTAGGGGTAAAACGGTCAAATAACTGAAATCCGGTATAATTTCGATAAGACAATTTCATTAAAAATATGAAATTGAGGAATCTTGATCAAAATCGAGGAAAATATTTAATTTTGAGTCTAATTGATCAAGATATAAATTTATTAGAATTTATCAAAATTTTTACATCGAAAAATGAGCCCAAAAATAGTGAAAAATATACCGAAAATGTAAAATCGGACTGATAAATTCATTTATAGACTAAATGAATTTAATAAGATATTTTTAGATATTTTTGAGATATTTTTGGGATATTTTAGGATTTTTATTATTATTTTAATAATAAAATAATAATAAAAATATATTATAAATAAAAAAAAAAAAGAAAAAAAAGAAACGAAATCAGGAAATCAGAAATTGGGACGCGGGGAGAGAGAAAAAATGGAGAGGAAACCGAGCAAGCCGACCCGAGGGAGAAGGAGTCACCGACGAGCATCCGGTGACCCAACGGCCAGACCAGCGGCCGGAAAAGAGAGAGGAAGTCGGTGCGATCCTTCTACCACCGGTCACGCCCTCCACTGACGTCGGACGCCGACGAATCGAAGAGGAGAAGCTGCGGAGGAAAAGATGAGATCCGACTGCCACCGGTGGTGCTTGGTCCCGATCGAGCCCAGCCGAGTGTTCCCCAGGCTGAGGCGCGCCGAACGGAGGTGGTGATGCATCGGGAACCGGTCGGAAGATGATCGGCACGACCAAAGGAAGCCTGAACCGGTCGGCGGTTCAGTGAAGAAGGTTCTGCGCAGAAAAAAGGGAAAAAGAGGAAAAAGAAAAAGAAAAATTTTTGGGATTTCACCGGACTTCGGGTAAGTCGATACGAGGTCAAAAGTGACCGATTTGATTTTCGATAAATTTATTTAAATAATATTTAATCGAAAATTGACCCGGAGTTAAATATATAAAATTGTGCAGTTCGACGATAAATTTCGAACGAAAGCCCGATCGAACTTCGATTTGCATACCATCGCATAATCTTGGGTAAGTAAAGCTCATTTACGATAAATTATGTGATTTATGCATATTTAAGATTTAATTTACGCATTTCGGATTAAATTTTGAATTTAGTGAATTATATTCGAAATTTTAAATTAAATGTCGTAAATGATATACGGGCTATCCAAAGAGTTTGGAATAAAGCCCAATGGGTATTGATAGGTCCAATGAGTCGATTGACCCTGATGAAGGGAAATAATACGTGAAAAACGGGCTTAATACGGATTAAGGCCCAATTAAAGTAGTTAGGCCCATTAAGGATTATTAAAACCCATTAAGGGAAATAGACTGTATTTAATGTGAAATACAGTAGGAAAAGTGTAATTAACCTGATAAATGGTTATATGCATCTCCAGAGATTATTGGAGGAGCAAATCGGACTGCTGAAACGAGCAGCGCAAAGAAAGTGAAATTTCTTGAGTGATTGCAGGTAAGGGACTTTTGTGAGTAGTTAGAGATACCTGCACGTATTTTCATCTGCTTTTACATTCACTTAAAAACTTTGAGAGTCAGAGAAAATGAATAATAATTATTGTGACTCGATAGTGGCAAATTACGATTTTTACCCCTAGTTAGTCAAAAAGTCAACTTTTGTGAAAAGTTATAAAAAGCATGGAAACCACCATTTTGAGTGTTTAACTGCTGTTTCACAGAAGAATAAATAGATGGGCTAATGATTTTAAGGTTGATGTGAATTAAGCACATTTTATAGTGCTGATTTTGATATTTTATAAATCATCCCTTTGTAAAGAGCCATCTATCATATTATGTGAGAATGAATCGTGCTGGAGCACAGCTCGCACTGGATTTCATATATTTTCCACATACATTAGTGCTGGATTATGATTCGTACTAGATTTCCATGACATGCATGATAGAGTACTGGAGTTCTTACTCGTACTCAGTTTTATATGATATATGCATGAGAGAGTGCTGGAGCGATTAGCTCGTACTCGAGTTTTACATGAGATGCATGACAGAGTGCTGGAGCATTGCTCGCACTCGATTCTTCATGATTTATACATGACATAGTACTGGAGCTATTGCTCGTACTTGATTTGATGATATTGTGCATAGCATGGTACTGGAGCTATTTCTCGTACTTGATTTAATACATGAACTATGCATTGACCTAGTTACTGGTGGTTTACTCGCACTAGAGTTGAGTTTGTGATGTGAAACAGTATTTGAGCGGAGTGTCGACTGTGAGTCGCGCTCAAAGGTGCGCACTGTATGTGATATATAATACATGTTGAAATCCATGCTTGATTCCTTGTGTAGACTGAGTGTCACACTATGTGAGAGGATATTCGCATGAGGATACTAGAGACGTGGTATGATATTCCATGGTTTGAGGGCTAAGACCTATGGCAGGCACCCCGACTGTGATATAGGGTCCACGGAGTACGTTGTACCGTGCGAGTGGCATGGAGTACACTGTACCATGTGGTGTTGTGGAGTTGAGGAGGATATAGCTGGCGGTTGTGATGGACTGACCCCCCCCCCCCCCGGTTGCAGCAGTGATGCCCTGCACACCGAGTACTGTGTTGCTTGGGATCACATGTCGGATATGATCATAGTCCAGGATACTATTTACATTTTCACCACAGAGTTTCACATGATATATCACTTGATTGACTAATTTAAATTGCGGACAGACCTGAGGGATGGTTCGGACTCCGATTTTGTGATGTGAATGATTTAAATGCCATATTTATTGTGATTTAAATATACATGGCATGATTTATCTAAAGGCATGATTTATATAAAAATGCATTGTTTTGCACTAGATGCCTACATTTGAGAAAGAAAGCATGATTTCTGTACATGGGATTTAATCTGTACAAGTATACATATATATTTAAAGACATGCTTTTAAAGTGTGTAAAGGAAATAATGTTTTCAAGGCATAGCATTATTTTGAGTAGATAGTGTAGATATCTACTTGCTTGCCTGATTTCCTTACTGAACGCGTTGTATGCTCACCCCCTTTCTTTACATCTGTCTACAGAGCATCAGCAGTAGAGCGAGAGCTATTGAGGGATAGTGTTCCTGAGTCCACCGCTATTTCCTATCGACCGCCAGGTATACAGATTTTGTACGGTTATGTATCTAAACATAGAAACAACACAGTGATGTATACGATATATATTATGGGGAATGTATTTGTATTAGCTTTTATATAATCTCACATGTATTATAAAAGTAGTTACAGTCAATAACAGTATATTGACATGTATGTATGATAATGGATAATGTGGTAAGCGAGAATTCTGACATCTAATCACAGCCCAACCATTGAAGAGAGGAAAGGTAAGTTAAAAATGTGAAAAATTTGTAGTAGTTTTTGGTTAAGTCATGGATTGAGAACGGGTCTTGACAATTCGTCAACCCAAATGGCATAACCAAAAATTCATAATGGCCATAACGAGTCCTGAACGCTGTCTTAGGTACATCTTCACTCTGAATCCTCAACTGATGATACCCAGACCTCAGATCAATCTTTGAAAAGACCTGTGCTCCCTGCAACTGATCTAAAGATCATCAATCCATGGAAGGGGATACTTATTCTTGATGGTAGCCTTATTCAACAACCAATAGTCTATACACAGTCGGAGACTCCCATATTTCTTCCTTACAAATAGAACCGGTGCTCCCCAAGGTGATACACTCGGTCTGATAAATCCCTTGTCCAACAACTCTTGCAATTGCTTCTTTAGCTCTTCTAATTCAATTGGAGCCATTCTATATAGTGGTTTGGATATTGGTTATGTTCCAGGAACCAAATCAATACAGAATTTCATATCTCTGTCGGGTGGTAACCCTGGTAATTCTTCCAGAAAGACATCGGGAAATTCTCTAACCACTGGGATGTCAACCATATCCGGATACACCTTATCCAAATCAACCACATAGGCTATAAAACCTTCAACATATCACAATCACATTTTATTAGTAAAATCATCCGTCCTTGGACATAATTTACTACTTCTTTCATTACTTTGCAAAGCTTACAACATACTTTTCAGGGGTAGGAAACCTTACTGTCTTAGCATAACAGTCTAAGACGGCTTGGTTTGCAGCTAACCAATCCATCCCTAATATTACATCATGTTTAATAGAATGAAATTGGCTAACATCTCATTTTCCCTTACTTTTAGCTTACAACCATTGCAGACATACTCTATCATTACATTCTCTCTAAGTAGAGTGCTTATAAGGAAAGTCCTACCTAGAGGTATAGGCATTACATGTTCAAGCAATTTACATGTAAAGATAGGCGATATGAATGAATGCGTGGCACCAGGATCAATCAATGCTAATGCTTTCAAATCAAATACAAAGATGGTACCTTTAATCACATTCGTAGAAGTCTCTGCAGAAACTTGGTCCAAAGCAAACACTCGGCCATGACCAATAACTTGTTTCCCTTTCTCTTTAACTGTGGCTTTCCTCTTAGGTGTAGGTGTTTCAACCGTAGCCTTCTCTGGCTCTTTACCCTTCTGTAGGGCTGTATCAATCAACTCTAAGCACTCTCGAGCTATATGCCCTAGTTTACCACACCTATTGATATGCGCGTACAAGAGGATGATTTAGGATGATCAAGGAAACGTGTGGATTGGAAATTGAAGCAGCTAAATACGTAAGCTGGGCAGAAATAATGATGGTAGACTTTGAATGGAAAACAGAATATCAATCTAGACCCGAAGTCTATAGAGACTCGAACCAAAGGTATTGGACCTCGACCCTACTATATAAAATTCAAGAACCTAAGGTATAACAATGGTGGTTGGTGAAGAGGGAGGCGCCACAAAGAAGAAGACCTTGTTAAGCCTAGTTGAGAGGGAACCCTAAAAAGAGGCACACTCAAATTTTTTTAAAAATTCAATCTGATCTGTTCTGTTTTATTCAAGAGCGTTTACAAGGTATTTATAATAATATCTAGCACTTAAGCCCTTAAACAAGTGGGTTGGAATTAACACCAAACAGAAAATAAGACTAAAACCTAAATTCAATCCTAAACCTAGTTACATAGGATAATTGGTCTAAAACGCTATAAGACTCAAATGTAGGCTATTTAAACACTTAACCAAACTTATTACTAAACCAAGACTCATGTTGTTTGGGCTTTCAAACAAATATAGAGGGTTCAGGTAATTGGACCTCCTTGGATGACCCATGGATCCTTGGCATCACGATCATCATGAGCATCATGAGCAAGTGGACCTCCATCATTCCCCCTCTCCTCAAAAGGATTTATCCTCAAATCGCATGTACCTTGTTTGTACTTGATCATGCATGGGAACGCCTCAATGAACTCCATCCACTTAGCATGACACTTGTTCAGCTTACTCTATCCTTTTAGATGCTTCAAGGACACGTGATCAGTGTGGATGATGAATTCTTTGGGCTACAACGCGTACATCTCCTTATCATATGTGGGATAGTTAAGTGCTGTCCCACTTAACTTCTCACTGAAGAAGGAAATTGGGCATTTTTCCTGCATAAGCACAACTCCAATTCCTACACCTGAGGCATCACACTCAATCTCAAAAGTTTTAGTAAAGTCAGATAAAGTTAACAAAGGAGCAGAACAAAGTTTATCCTTGAGCAAATTAAAAGCATGCTCTTGTGCAGGACCCCAATGAAATGCAACATTCTTTTTGACCACTTCGGTCAAAGGTATAGTGCTAAAGTCTCTAACGAATCGATGATAGAAACTAGCTAAGCTATGGAAACTATGCACCTCAGAAACAGACTTAGGTACAGGCCAATCTCTAATTACCTTTACTTTCTCATCATCAACAGAAATGCCATGTGAAGAAGCTACATACCTAAGGAAAACAACCTTATCTGTGCAGAATGTACATTTCTTAGAATTGGCATACAAACTTTCATTCCTCAAAACAGTAAGAACATTGCTAAGATGCTCAACATGCTCATGCAGACTCTTACTGTAAATCAAAATGTCATTGAAATAGACAATCACATACTTACCAATGAAAGCACGTAAAACATGGTTCATTAAGCACATGAAAGTACTAGGTGCGTTAGTCAAGCCAAAAGGCATAACTAACCACTCATAAAGATCATGTTTAGTCTTAAATGCTATTTTCCATTCATCACCTTCTTTCATACGAATTTAGTGATATCCACTCTTTAAATCAATTTTAGAAAATATGCATGCACCATGAAACTCATAGAGCATGTCATCTAGCCTAGGAATAGGATAGCGATACTTTACAGTGATTTTGTTGATGGCTTGGCAGTCAACTCACATCCTTCATGTTCCATCCTTTTTAGGAACAAGTAATACGGGCACGACACATGGACTCATGCTCTCTCTCACGTAACCTTTCCTCATGAGCTCCTCAACTTGCCTGGATTACTTCTGTAGGCTGGGCGGTTAGGTATGGTAGCTCCGGGGACAAGGTCAATATGGTGCTCGATCCTACGAATCAGTGGTAGTCCATTTGGGATCTCCTAAGGGAATACATCCTCGAACTCCTGCAATAATGAGATAATATCAGTTGGTAAAGTATCATGGAGTTTAGTATCAATAAAACAAGAGTCTTTAAATAAGAGCAAAAGGATAGGAGACTTAGCAAAAAATGCAGTCTTCACATCTTGAAGGTTGGCATGGTAGCTCACTGCTTTGCTTTCCTTGCTTCCCTTCTTTTCTTTAGCTAGCTTCCTTTGCTTGTCATGTTGCTCATTCAGCCTTAATTGATCCTTGTAAATCTCCTTAGGGCTAAGGGGAGCAAGAGTGATCTTCTTGCTATCCAGAAAAAAAGAGTAATAGTTAGTGTAACCATCATGGATGATTCTCCAATCATATTGCCACGGTCTACCCAACAATAAGTGGCTAGCTTGCATAGGTACCACGTCACACAACACTTTATCATGATACCTTCCAATACGGAAAGGAACCAAGACTTGCTTCACCGCGTTCACTTCACCACAGTCATTAATCCACTGCAACTTATATGGGCGGTGATGCTTGGTAGTGGGCAACTTTAGCTTATCAACAAGGTATGTGCTAGCAATATTAGTACAGCTTCCACCATCAATGATCACAGAGCATACCTTGTCACTAATATAGCATCTCGTATGAAAAATGTTCTCTCGCTGTACCTCATCCTCAAACTTCACATGAGTATTAAGAGCACGTCTTGCAACAAGTGTTTCACCACAAGCAGCAAACTCAACATCTTCTTCTTCTTCTTCAGCATCTTTCTAATGCAGGCATCTCATCCTCAATACCAACATCAGAACCTTCACTCTCAACATCTCCATTCTTAAGCATGAGCATCCCTCTACAGTTGGGACACTGAGAGGCAACATATCCATGACCCAAACACTTAAAACACTTAATGTCACGTGTTCTGCTCTGGGATGCTTAGGCAGGCTCAGTCTTTCGCTTTGGAGAGTCCTCAGACTTGGGCTTAACAAACTTTCTAACTTACGCTTAAACACAGGTTTATCATCCCTACGAAAGGTGTTAGATTTCCAAGTAGGAACTGAACTAAGAGTGAAACAGGATGTACCTTTCTTTTTGAGTTGCCTTTCCACTTTGATGGCCACATGCAGCATCTCCTCTAAATCCATGTAGTGCTGTAACTCTACAATGTTGGCAATCTCACGGTTCAAGCCTTGGAGAAAATGAGCCATAGTAGCTTCTGCATCCTCCTGGATATTGGCTTGGATCATGATTATCTCCATTTCCTTGTAGTAATCGTTAACACTTTTTGAACCCTGGGTGAGACCTTGGAGCTTCTAGTACAGCTCTCTATAGTAATGGTTAGGCACAAATCTTTTCCTCATGATGCGCTTCATCTCATCCCATGTAGACACTGGAGGATTAATTGTGTATATCTTTTTTCCTATTTGTGTATATCTTTTTCCTATTTTTTAGGTAGGACTGTATATCTTTTTCCTATCTTTTAGGTAGACATTCTTGTATAAATAGATGACTTCGTGAATGAAGAAAACACAGAATTCAATCTTAAAATACGTTATTCCATGGCATCAGAGCCACTTGATAAGAAAAATGAGAGTGTTGATGTGTCAGCAAAGAGCATGGCATCACTATACTACCTCTCTGCCAACGACAATCCAGGAAACATCATCTCGCAAGTTCAGTTGAAAGGTGACAATTATGATGAGTGGGCACGAGCGATGAGGACAGCGTTGCGGGCCAAGAAAAAAATTTGGATTCATCGATGGTTCGGTGATGCAGCCTTCAGATGATTCTACGGTACAAGAAGATTGGTGGACAGTTAATTCCATGTTAGTATCATGGATCCTGAATACAATTGAACCAACTTTGCGCATGGCTATAACTTACATGGAGGTTGCAAAGGAACTCTGGGATGATATTAAAGAACGATTCTCGGTAGGAAATGGACCACGTATTCAACAACTTAAATCTGAGTTGGCCGAATGTAAACAGCAAGGCATGACTATTATGAGTTACTATAGTAAATTAAAGATGATCTGGGAAGAATTGGGAAACCATGAGCAATACCCAACATGCCGATGTGGAGGATGCAAATGCAACATTGGTGCAGAATTAGACAAGAGGCATGAAGAGGAAAGGCTACATCAGTTTTTGATGGGATTGGATGACTCGACTTATAGGACAGTGCGCTCCAATATCTTGAGCACTGAACCATTACCAAATTTGAACCGAGCATATGCTATGATTGTTCAAGAGGAGAGAGTTCGTATTATGATCCGCGAGAAGGAACAACGGGGTGAGCCTATGGCCTTTGCAGTCCAAACAACAAAGAGCTCGAAGGGACGGATCGAGAGTAAAGATAAAGCTGTGATATGCTCAAATTGTAAGAGGACGGGACATGATGCAGAATCATGCTTCCAGCTAATTGGGTACCCCGATTGGTGGGGGGATCGACCTCGTGGAAGCAGACGTGAAACAGGATAGGGACAAAGAGGACAGAAGTAGACTACTCCTTCAGGAGGAAAAGGACGCAGTGGACAGATTCAAGCCAATGCAGCGCATGTGACAATGTAAGGAAGCATGGCTCAAGGACAGACAGTCAAAGCAGACAAAAGTAGATTAAGCGGATTGAGCAGTGAATAATGGAGCTTATTGCTAATCTATTGAACACAAAGAAAGAAGGAAATCAAGGAAGATTAACTGGTAAGCATGAGACAATGGAATGGATAATTGACACTGGGGCCTCTCATCATATGACAGGAAGCCTTAAGTCGATGAGTGATGTGAAGAAAGTCCTCGCGTGCCCTGTTGGGCTACCAGATGGGAAAGAAGCAATGGCGGAGAAAGAAGGAACAGTAGTATTAGATCAACACCTAAAATTGAATAATGTGTTATATGTGCCTAATTTGAAGTGTAACTTGATTTCAGTATCACAGTTGATTGAGGAGTCGAATTGCATAGTCCAGTTCACTAATAAATTTTATGTTATACAGGATCGAAATTCGAGGATGCTGATTGGTGCGGGTGAGCAACGAGAGGGGCTCTACTACTTTCGGGGAATGACGTCAGTCAAAGCTATGAAGATAATAGGGAAAGACACAGTTGATCTTTGGCATCAAAGGTTGGGCCATCCTTCCGACAAAGTTATTATGTTGTTGCCAATTGTTGATAGAAATAGTAATAAGTGTACTGAGGGATGTAATGTTTGCTTTCGAGCAAAACAATGTCGAGGAGAATTTATGTCTAGTGATAATAAAGCATCCAGTATCTTTGAGAAAATTCACTGTGACATGTGGGGTCCTTATAGAACGCCAACTTTTTGTGGTGCATATTATTTTTTTACTATTGTTGATGATTACTCTAGAGGTGTGTGGGTTTATTTGTTAAGTGATAAAGCAGAAGTGGCACGAACTCTTGAAAATTTCTTTGCTATGGTGCATAGACAGTTTAATAAACATGTGAAAATAGTACGTAGTGACAATGGAACTGAGTTCACTTGCTTAGATGATTATTTTATGGAGAATGGTATAATACATCAAACCTCATGTGTTGGGACTCCCCAACAAAATGGGAGAGTAGAACGGAAACATCGTCACATACTCAATGTAGCGCGAGCACTGCGCTTCCAAGCGAATTTGCCTATTGAGTTTTGGGGAGAAGGTATATTAACAGCTGCATACTTGATTAATCGAACTCCATCTAATTTGTTAGGAGGAAAGACACCATCTGAAGTATTGTTTGGTCAAACCCCTTCATATAAAAATATTCGAGTTTTCGGATGTTTGGCTTATGCTCATAATCTAAGGCATGAAGGAGATAAATTTGCCAATCGAAGCAGGAAATGTGTTTTTGTTGGGTACCCTTTCGGGAAGAAAGGATGGAGTTTGTATGATTTGGACTCGACCGAGTTCTTTGTCTCGAGGGATGTTGTATTCATGGAACATGAGTTTCCTTATAGGAATGAAGTCACTGGTAAACAAGACAAGACGAACAACAATGAGTTTAATGGCTTGGTTGCTGAAGAGGAAATGATTTTGGGAGCTGATGTGATTGGAGACAAGGAGCACCAATCCAAGATGCCTCGACAACAGGGAGATGGGGTAAGGGAAGGCGAGCAAGGAGTATCATTTGGACAAGAGGATCAAACAGGAATATGTAATATAGATGGGGAATCTGCTGAGATATCTACGTGTGATGCGAGGGGGGGACAAATGAGACTTTGGATGGTCGACGGTCTGAAGTTCCGTTGGGGCGTGGTCATAGGAAACGACAATAGTCCACTAGATTGCGAGATTATGTCTTACACACAGTACAACGGTTGAGCCCCTTCTCGAGCCCCTTTGTCAGCTCACTTGGCCATACGCATTCCTCAGGTAGTCCTTATCCCATAACACATTATGTGAATTGTGATAAGTTTTCTATGTAACATCGTGCTTTCTTGGCAGTGATTACTACAGGAATCGAGCCTAGTTCTTTTGCTGAAGCAATAAAAGATGAGAATGGAGAGATGCAATGAAGAAAGAGATACAAGCACTAGAAGATAATAAGACTTGGACTGTAGAACTCTTACCACCAGGAAAATGAGTCATAAATTGTAAATGGGTATACAAGATCAAATATAATGCTGATGGAACAACTGAGCGCTATAAGGCTCGATTGGTAATTCTCGGGAACAGGCAAGTTGAAGGGATCGATTATAACGAGACTTTTGCGCCAGTGGCGAAGATGGTTACAGTTTGTGCTTTCCTGGCAGTGGCAGCAGCTAAGAATTGGGAACTTCTTCAGATGGACGTGCATAACGTGTTCCTACACGGAGACTTGGAGGAAGAGGTGTACATGCGTATGCGGATCACTACATCTTTTTCTACTGGAGACCAGCTGATCCCACCATACCATAGAATATTCTGTGAACTCTATTGCAGCAAGTTTAACCTTCTTTACCTCAGAGTAGTGGTGGCAGTCAAATAATATGTCAATCTTCCTTTCCCACTCTAAATATGCCTCGGGATCATTCTTGCCTTGGAAAGGAGGAATCTTCAATTTTATGCTGCCAAGGTTTCCATCCATCTTCTCTTTGCCTCTATCACGGGCTCTATCTCTATACTCATGATGCCTTCTATGATGTCTATCTGCCTCAGACTCTTCTTTCAAATCATACCCAACATTATCATTATACTCTTCATTGGTGACAATTTTACTTTTCAGATGGGAAGAATCACCTTGTTGGGTCCTTGTAAACTGAGCTTCATGTCAGTCCAACTTATCATGAATGTCATTGAATTTCACGTCCATCCGTTGGAACTGCTATTGCATTGCCTGGAGCATGAACTCAATTTTTTTAAAGTCTGACTTATCACCTTTAGAAGACATCTTTAAGTTGGAAGAAACGTTAGTGATAACAGAAAACAAAGAGCCTTACAAGTGATAACCTCACGTGTTTACACTCAATTCACTCAAGATAGGGCACTCACACTCGTGTTTCACTTAAGTAATTCAGCTTTTCTCTACTAATGTTTCTCACACGCTCATGCCTTTTTCCCTTACTCTACCTCAACTCTATATGTTCACAATCGTACTAGAGACTCAGTCAAAGATTCAACCTCGAAGGATCAACCAATTCATCAAGTATTTTTTTTCTCTCTTTTTTTTTTTTTACAAAGAATAATCTGATTTGGGCTAGGGTGGTGAGGAAGAGTTTTAGTGTGGCTAAGAGACTGACTTGAAACAAAACTTCAGAAGTCTAACTCAAACACAATGACTAAGTGTAGAGTCCAACTCAAACACAACGACTAAGTGTAGAGTCCAACTCAAACACTACAACTAAGTGTAGGACTTTTTTATTTTATTTTTTCACTTTTTTTTTTCACTTTTTTTTAACAAAGACTAATTTGATTTACGGCTAGGGTAGTGAGGAAGAGTTTTAGTGTGGCTAAGAGACTGAATTGAAACAAAAATTCAGAAGTCTAACTCAAACACAACAAGAATCTCAAAGAAATAATTACTAGAAAAAACAAAAAAATGCCTAAAACTATAGGAAAATAATGGAATTTGGCCAAGAGAGGGTGGGGCCCATGAATTATATTCATGGGTTTGTTGTATTTCGTCGTTTTCTTTTAAATGGGTACTTGTGCATCTCGTACCTCAATAGAATTTTTTTATAAACAGTGTTTAAATAGTACATAATTTTCTTTTCCTTCTTTTTTTTTGACACTGACTTAGTGTTAGAGATGAAGGGGAAGAAATACAACCAAAAAATTGAAACCTTACTCTGATTCCAAACTGATATGCTCTTACAAGAGGATGATTTAGGATGATCAAGGAAACGTGTGGATTGAAAATTGATGCAGCTAAAAACGCAAGCTGGGTAGAAATAATGATGGTAGACTTTGAATGGAAAACATAATATCAACCTAGACCCGAAGTCTAAAGAGACTCGAACCAAAGGTATTGGACCTCGACCCTACAAATATAAAATTCGAGAACCTAAGGTATTATAATGGTGGTTGGTGAAGAGGGAGGCGTCACAAGGAAGAAGACCTTGATAAGCCTAGTTGAGAGGGAACCCTAGAAAGAGGCACACTCAAATTTTTTGAAAATTTAATCTGATCTGTTCTGTTTTATTCAAAAATGTTTACAAGGTATTTATAATAATAGCTAGCACTTAAGCCCTTAAACAAGTGGGCTGGAATTAACACCAAACATAAACTAAGACTAAAACCTAAATTCACGCCTAAACCTAGTTACATAGGATAATTGGTTTAAAATGCTATAAGACTCAAATGTGGGCTGTTTAAACACTTAACCAAACTTATTACTAAACCAAGACTCTTGTTGTTTGGGCTTCTAAACAAATAGAGGGCTCAGGTAAATGGACCTCCTTGGATGACCCATGGATCCTTGGCAACACGATCATCATGAGCATTATGAGCAAGTGGACCTCCATCACCTATAGCAAGATCTAATCGATAATGGGCATGGTCTAGCCCCATGGTATCTACAACATGTCCTGCACTGCTCTGTGGTAGGTCGAGGTCCACAATCACTATGCCCCTCGATGCTGAATAAACTGGAGGCTTCGCAGGCCTCTCTCGTGTCTCTTCAATCTTAGGCCCTTACCGAATAACCTTCAACCTTAGGCCCTTACCAAATAACCTTCAACCTTTTCGAAACCCTCTGTCATCAACCGACCTCTTTCGATCTCTATCTCTGCCCTTACCACTCTTACTTAATTCCGAGGCATGCAACTCATAATCTTGCTCACATAGCTGAGCTCTGCATACTGCCTCATCGTATGTGGAAATATCCAATGGAGTTAGTCGAGCTCTAATGGAAGGTTTCAATCCTTCTAGGAATTTTTGAATCTTTTTGTCCTCAAGGCTCATGGTCACTGTACCATACCTGCCCAGGGATGTGAATCCAGACTCATACTCTTCCTCTGTCCGGTTCCCTTGAGTCAATGTCATGAATTCCAACTGCATCTTTCTCTGAGCAGTAGCTAGAATGTATTGCCTCCTGAAGGCATCCAAAAATATGTCCCATGTCACAACCGGGTGCCATGTACTCAACATCGGTTGTGTGGCCATCCACCAATGCTTTGCCTCATCCTCTAACACAAAAGTCGTAAAAGGTGACCTTCTCTGTGTTGGAGCAATGAAAAAATCGATAGAGCTTCTCTATACTGCATATCCAATGCTCAGCTGACACTGGGTTCTTCACCCCATTAAATGAAGGTGGTTCGAACTTATGAAACTCTCTTAGTCTACCCAGATCACAATCATAAGTTCCCTCTCCACCAACCTGTTGTGGAACTACAGGATCCTGAACCGGTGGGGGAATGTCCTGAACTGGGTGAGGTGCAAGTATCTCCTCCTCTACAGCCTGAGGTCTTGGTGCAGGCTGTACTGGCTTATCTCTCTCAGGTGCAGCAGCCGACCAATAGGGTTTTCCTATCTACCCTCCATTCTGGCTATTGCCTGTGTAAACATCTCCATCACTATGTCTAAACTGTGCTGTAACTGCGCTATACGGGCCTCAGTGACCTTATTAAGCTCTGTTGGATCTCTACGAGAACTAGACCCACTGCGTCTCTCGGGGTCATCTCTATGCCCTTGAGAGCGCAAACTCTCTCCTCTACGAGTACGTCGTCTATCAGACATCTTGCATACTCAAATAAGTGTCTCAGTCACATTTCCCATCTTGGTATACACATTTGTATCCTATTAATGCATAATACTTTGGGGATGTATAATTTCCTAAATATGGATACTGACTCTCATCAAGCCAACTCAGCTTTGATACCATTAATTCTTTCACGACCCTCTTCCCGTGAACTTACATTACCACTTACCACTAATAGTTGGGATGTTAGTCAAATCCATACCTCATCCATTTATAGTTTAATAATTGTAATTAAACAAATTTGAAATAGAAACTGGACTTTTATAAATATGTGGAAGTATTTACATCAGTTTCTATTAACTATACACCCCTTTCGTATAAAATATCACTAGACTGTGCATTAATTTACAGGATACAAAATTTTTCTTTTTCATCACAAGTGTATACCTCTCTATTCTACTGGAGAACTGGAGAACACCTTAGCAGGGATGACTACAGTACTCACTACGGTGTAGTATCTGTGGAGGAGGAAATAAGGGGGTGAGCATAACACACTCAGTAAGGAAAATATGCAAGCAGCTAGATAACTACACTATCTACATGCTTAAAATACATATATGTTCATTTTCCTTATAAAACAATATGCATGTTCTTTAAAACAACTTCCATCAATGCGAAACCATTAATTCGCTAGATGGGTATATGCATATTCACATAGTAGCACACAGCTTTTCACATAGCATAATCTATTCACACAGTTCATATATAGAAAATGCTTTATACGATGTAAATCAATACATGTTGAGACATAATCATGGGTATTTAGCTGACTCATTTTATTCGTTTTATTTAGCTGACTCATTTTATTTGTTTCTCACATAAATCAATACATGTTGAGACATAAATCATGGGCATTTAGCTCACATAGACATAAATTGGACTTTATTCTTCCTTAAGTCCATCTGACTCATTTTATTTGTTTCTTAGGAATTCATTAGACTCCTCGAATCCATTTATTCATTATTGAACCGGTATTTAGCTCTCCATGCCATTAGTTCATCATTTCATTTCATTGAGGCATTTCATCGAACACCTCATATACTCCAATTTCAACCTTTATGCCTTCTAACTTATGGATTTCACCAAAACATTTTACAAGCATCAATACATGCTTAATAACACCTATTCATGCTTAAATCAGCTTTAAACCCATGCCTACTCAACATTTCCTCATTTTGGTACATTTAACCATTTCATAGGTCATGGAAGGTTTAGCATGTTCTAAGATGTTTCAATCATAAATCTATATACTAATCTACTCACACAAGTATATAGATTAACATATATGAGATTAGAGTATATCAATCTTACCAATCTCAACTTTTCTCCTTTTTTGCTGGAAATTGGGAGAAACTCATTTTCTCCTTCAATGGATCAACTCAACTTCTAGCTTCCAACTATGTTGTTCTTCTCCACTCTATGAACAACTTTGATGTAATAAACTTTCCTTCAATCTCTATGGAAAGTATTGATAATCTAGAGAGGGAATTTAGGTCACTTGGCTTCAAAAATGGAAAGGTTTGAGGTTCTCCTGAAATCTGTAGTTCAACAGGTCCTGTTTTATAGAAAATGCTTGATGAGATCGATCTCCCTCGGTTAAGGATCGATCTTCCTCTATTTTTAAGCCTTTTAGAGTGCAAATTTAAGCCTATGAGATCGATCTATCAGGGCATGAGATTGATATACTCATTTCTATGAGATCGATTTGCTTTGTGAGAGGATCGATCTCTCCTTCTTTTCCGCCTTACTTTTCAGTGCATTGGATTTCATGAGATCGATCTGCTTATAAGCAGGAGATCGATCTGTTCCAGGCAGGAGCTTAAAGAGATCGATCTACTCCAAGGGAGAGATCGATCTCTCGAAGTCAATAGCATTTGGAGATCGATCTGGCCTGATAATTCTATTTTTAATAGAATTATTTGTTCTTAAATAGCCATATTATTTTATTAATTATTCCCTTTAGTTAATTAAAATTCTTTAAGGTGCAGATAAAATAAATCCGGATGAAACTCAGTCGTTTCAGTCAAAATTGGGTTGAAAACAAGCTAAGAGAGACTGGACTACTTCCAATTTACGGACCGAGTCACCAGTCGTCTAGACACGCGTGATGCCAAGTGTTCGTATTTTATTCCCTTCGAAACGATAAGATCGACAGACACCGTGCCAACCTTCTGGAAGACACACACCGGGCCACATCGCACAACCAATTGGACAAAAAGACGAGTGACATGGAAATATCTACTCTGCAGCAAATCAAAGGAAGACAAGTGGCCAAACAATGCCAACTCATCTAGGATGAAAAATTACCATTGTACCCCTATGTTTGTGTATAAATAGAACATGATGAGCAATTGAAAAAGGAAGTAGCCTAGTGTAGAATTTAGGGTAGTTTTTAGTGTAGTTTTAGGGTAGGAGTAGTTTTAGTTTTTAAAGTTCTTATTTTTTTTCTTTCAAGCTTTTCGATTAGAGTTTTTTTTAGCCAACATTTTACTACCATTTTCTATTTTACTGTTCATGTCAGCTTTCAATTTGTAGATTTTATCAAAAGTTTTATCATTTCTATTTTTTTTGGTAGTTCAATTTTATGGTAGCCATTATCTTTCATGGTTCTTCTCGGTTTCAATACAAGCTTCCATTCTAGTTTGCTAAGTTAATTTTTTTTGTCTGGTTTTCTTTTAAGGTAGTTCACGTTAGTGACAGTCACCATGTTTCCAAGTTAGCATTGTTAATGAAAAAGTTTGTTTTAATTTTACTGTCCATTCCTATATTTGTTTATTTTGTTTTTGTCTTCCACGTATTGTTCATCCAAACCGAGAGTGAAGCAAGATAGTGGCATGGGTTGGTGTTGATAGGTCCAGGATTGGAAACGGCGCTGCCCGTTGCTGGTGTTGCTCACGGTTGTTTCCTGTCTTGATGAAAGCTGCAGCAAGCAGATTGTCCTAGTGAACAGGAGCTGTAGTGGGTTATTGTGCTGAGTTATCGGAGAAGAGAGGAAGGACATCACCATACTCTGTTCTCCCCTGTTCCATGTGTTGGCTCTACCGAGAGGGTGGGTGAATCGGTTTAACGTTAATGGCAAATTTTAAATTAATCCTAATTTAATCAGCAAATGATAATGAGTAATACAATGAAATTAAACAATTTAATGCAAGATAGGGAAGAGAGAAACAAACACAATCGTTTATAGAGGTTCGGCCAATCTCTAGCCTACGTCCTCTCTCCTTGACCTTCTTGTCAAGTGCTTTCTTTCTCTCCTTCAACAGAAGTTACAATGTTCCTTTTTCAGGTTAAGGAATAACCTCTCTACCCTTTGCAATACAAAGAAGTATTCACCCTTTTACAATGTTTTTCTCACTGAGGAACAATCCTCTTCTCTTTTGAGGTAAGGATGAATACAATGTCAAGTTTTAATGTGGGTAGGACAATTACAGCTTTTGCACTTAAGCTTATACAACAAACTCAATAAAGGAATGAAGACACAAGGAATGAAAGAATTAAACTCTTGAGAATGTAAGAAAAATGTGCAGTAATGGTCTCTATTCTCATTGTCTTCAATGCTTGGTTAAATACTGAAGGATTGGTAGTTGGAGCATTAAATGCTGTTTTTCCCGTTGAGATTTTTGTAGAACTAGCCGTTGGGTACCTCTAGTAGAATGCCAGATCGATCTGCCATCTTGACCAGATCGATCTCTTAGTTATAAATCCTGCAAGATCAAAGCAAAATAACACAAGGAGATCGATCTCATATGTGAGCAGATCGATCTCATGATTTGAAAATATTAGAGGAGATCGATCTGTCGAATAGGCAGATCGATCTTCCAATCTCTCTGTTTGAGTATAGATCGATCTCACAGATCGATCTACTGTCTTTACTTTAGGGGAGATCGATCTCTCAATAACCCAGATCAATCTCTTTAGCTCTCTGACTTTGAGAAGATCGATCTCTTCCTTACCAGATCGATCTCACAAGCTCTCTGTTTGAGTGTGGATCGATCTTACAGATCGATCTACTGTCTTTGCTTTGAGGGAGATCGATCTCTTTCTAGATCAGATCGATCTCCTCAATTCCAGTATTAGGTAGATCGATCTCATAAACCTTATAGATCGATCTCATAACCCTTATAGATCGATCTCACTCTTCCTCAATACCTTTGTATAGGTTCAAAGCTTGGCAGATCGATCTCATGTCTTCCTGAGATCGATCTCTCATCCAAGAAAATCCCAGGAGATCAATCTCTCATAACCCAGATCGATCTCTCATCAACAGAACTTTAAGTTCTGGTATTGATAACCTCTAAACATGTTCTTATATCATCTTTACATTATTGAATTTACTTGTTTTGTCATTTCAAAATACATTAACTCAACACCATGCTTTCATTTACTGTTCATTTTCATTTTTCTGGTTATGTGCATTTTCTTTCATGTTGTTGATACGTTAATTTCTGCTAGTGTGTTGTAGTTTGTTCACGTTATGTTTCCTTCCTTTCCTCGCATTACTGCATTTTCCTCGGGTTATCTCTTAGTTGCTTTAATTCTAGTTAATTCATTTTGTTTCCAGATTTACATTCGGTTAATAGGAAAGTGGCGTGGCTGCTACATGTAGAGGACTCGGTTGCTGTAGTTGCTGGTTTCAGCTGATAGACGGTCACTGGTGCACCCCATTCTGTTGCAAGGTAGGCAGGTGATGCAAGCTAGTGGTGATTGAAGCAGGAGCAGAGGACAAGCGCGGGGATGGCGTAACGTTGTAGAACAGTACAGCGGGAGTATGTTGTTGGATTGGCTGCTGCAGTTTGGTTGAAGCGAGACAAATACAAACGGAGGAGCTGCTGCTGCTTGCACGATCTGCTGCAGCTACCCAAGCAGCACCGGACAGTCCAGGAAAGAGCAGCAAACAACACCTGAGCTGGGCAGGATGAGGATCTGCTGCGGATAGACTGGGAGCAGAGTAGGACATCACTTGGAGCACCTGGACAGCACCTGTGAAAGAAAACAAAATGCAGAATGAACAGTGCAGTCAGGACCAAAGCCAGTTGGACTTAAGCTTAAAGCCATGTTTGGCATTGAAATCCTGCCACCATCCCATTTTTCATACATGTCTTTTATTTTATTTTATTTCTATTGTCATTGTTCCTTTTAAATTTTAGTTGTTAGCTTAGTTAGAGTTTTGAAATTAAATTTGCATGCTAGTTATATTTGTCTTTCTTAGTTAGTTTAAGCCTAGTTTTAATTATGTTAATAGTTGATTTTATGTAATATGATTTATGATTTAATGTTAGTGTAGAATTTATGAGTTGCATTTAGAATTAATTTAGATTAAATTTGTTTCATGCATTTTTAATTTAGTTTTCATTTTAAATTTAATCCAAAAATATTTTTTATGCATTATTTAGATTTTGTTTTCTTGTTAGAATTAAATTTAATTTAGGATCAATTTTTAGGTAGTTAATTTCTTAGTTAGATTTAAGAATTTCTTTAGGTTAACAAAAGTTTATTTTATTAGACTTTAGGTTAGTGTAATTTGCATTTTTATTAATTAGATTAATTACATGCATATTTTATTTTTAGGATGGTTTAATTTTAGTCTAATTAATCTTGTTTCTTTATTCTCATATTTTGCATTTTAGTTTATTTTCGTTAATTAATTTTAACTGTTTTAATTATCTTTTGTAGTTGTTGCTTTTAATTGCTCAGAGCTTTGTAAGTAATTTTTGCTCTATTTTATTTCCTTTAGTTTATAGCTTTTATTATTTTCAGTACTTTTAATTTCAGATTTAGTAGATCACCCACATCATCAATTCATAATTTGCTAGGATATACTTAGGGTAAGATTAACCGGTAATTAATTAGGCTAATCAACTTCTCTGTGGGACGATAATCTGGGACTCAAATCTCATTATTACTTGTACGACCCGTGCACTTGCGGATAGAACGTCTACATCACTTAGAGTGGGCATAGCTCGTATCAAGTTTTTGGCGCCGTTGCCGGGGAAGATAATTAGCCAGTAATTAATATCGGTGAAATTATGCTTAGGTATAATTCTAGCTTGTAAATATTTAGGTTGTAAATATTTAGATCCTTAGTTTAGTTTAGTTAATTTTCTCTCTCAAATAAAAAAAATGAAAAATGAAAAAACTAAAAAAAAAACAATTCTAAGGACTTTTTGTTGTTTTGCATGCGTAGAGCTAAGAGTTATGATTGCTTTCCTCTAGATCCTGAAATTGAACGAACTCTTAGAAAAATTCGAAAGGATTCTAGGAAATTATTAGCTCCACTGCCAAACACGATGGTAGAAAATAGAGGAATTAGGACCATTGGAGATTATGCAGTGCCGACGATTGGAGGATATTATACCGACATTAGGCCACCAGCTGTCCATGCAAACAATTTCGAAATCAAGCCTTCAATCCTTCAGATGATCCAAACCTCTTTACAATTCAGTGGGCTCCCTCATGACGACCCACATGCCCACCTTGGACAATTCCTGGACCTGTACAACACATTCAAGTACAATGGATTATCTGATGATGCGCTTAGGCTTAGATTATTCCCCTTCTCGCTTAGGGATAGGGTGCGACACTGGTTAACCTCCTTGCCTCCAGGATCCATTTCTACATGGGACGAGTTAGTCCATCAATTTCTAGCTAAGTTTTTTCCTCCCTCTAAAATGGCCAGACTCCGTAGTGGCATATCTTTCTTTGCCCAATTTGATTCTGAATCTCTTTACGAAGCATGGGAACGATATAAGGAACTTCTTAGGAAGTGCCCTCATCATGGCCTACCTTTGTGGCTGCAAGTCCAGACCTTCTATAATGGACTTACAAGCCAAAATAGGACTATTGTTGACGCTGCTACTAGTGGAGCTCTAATGTGCTGCTAACAACTAGTTATGGTCCTCGAAGAGGTAATTGCCTAAGAAGTCGACGGGTATCTATGAGCTCGACACGTTGTCTACCTTGACCTCTCAAATCACTAACCTTACAAAGAAGGTAGAGTCGCTCAGTACCTAGCATAATCCTTCCACCAGTCCTAACCCTGTGTTTTCTGTCCAAAGTCCATTTCTTTTCTATGATCAGTGTGGTGGTACACACTCTGTAGATAGGTGTCCGCTTAACTTAGAATCGGTTCAGTACGTTGCCCCCTCTCAGAAGCAACAGGACAACCCTTTTTCAAACACCTACAACCCAGGGTGGAGGAACCATCCTAATTTTTCCTGGAGCTAAAATCAAGGGCAATCTTCTAACTCCATATCTATAGGACCCCCTGGTTTTCAAGCTCCATCAGTTCATATACCACAACATCAGTAATTTCCACACCATCCACCACATCATCCATATCCACACCATCCACCTAATCATCCCCATCCATCTCACTTTCATCAACCACCACCACCACATATGCAGCCACATCACATACTTGCATCAGCACCAGCAGCTGAGAAAAAGCCCTCGCTTGAGGAAATGTTCTCAACGCTCCTACAAAATCAAGCTGCTTCAATCAAGAATTTAGAAGTTCAGGTTGGACAAATAGCCAATGCTCTTAGCCAATGTCCACAAGGGATCCTTCCTAGTAACACTGAAGTTAATCTTGTTAGGCAAAGGGAGGGTAAAGAACATGTGAAATCCATCACCCTTAGGAGCAGCAGAGAGCTAGATGAGCCACAAGTTAAGTCCAGTCCTGTTGAGTCCTTAGTTGAAAAACTGATAGGTTCTAAAGAAGCAGCTCTAAAAGAGCAGGAACCAAAAGATCAAGCTGTAAAAGAATCCAAGTTAGGTGCTTCTTCATCTACACCTTCTGCTTCTTCACTGCCTTCCTCGTCCTCTAATGCTACATATGTTACCACTACATCCTCTCTAGTTAGACCACCAATACCCTTTCCTCAGATGTTCTAAAATAAAAAAAAAACTAGATCAACAATTTGTCAAATTTCTTGAGGTTTTTAGGAAACTTCACATCAACATTCCTTTCACAGATGCTTTAGAGCAAATGCCAAGTTATATGAAGTTTTTAAAAGATATCCTCTCTAGGAAAAGAATATTGGAAGACTATGAGACGGTAGCCTTAATTGAGGAATGTAGTGCAATTATTCAGAGGAAATTACCCCCCAAGCTCAAAGATCCCGGGAGTTTTACCATACCCTGCACAATTGGAAATCTATTATTTGGTAGGGCCCTGCATGATTTAGGAGCTAGTATAAATTTGATGCCTTAATCAATTTACCAAAAGTTAGGATAGGGGATGCCAAGCCTACCACAGTGACCCTTCAGCTAGCTGATCGATCCATTAAATATCCAAAGGGGGTCATTGAGGATGTGTTAGTAAAGGTGGACAAGTTTATTTTCCCTGTAGATTTTATTGTTTTGGATATGGAGGAAGACATGGAAGTCCCCATTATACTAGGTAGACCTTTCCTAACGACTGGTAGAACCTTAATTGATCTACAAAAGGGGGAGTTAACGAAGAGAGTCCAAGATCAGGAAGTAAAGTTAAATGTTTTCAAACCTTTGAAGCTCCCTGATGACTCTCAAGAGTGTTTTAAGATGGAGATTGAGGAGGATATAAGGCTCGAGCATAAGAAATCAGAAAGAATGATGGAAGTAGATAGAGCTCAGGAGGATTTAATTATTAACATTCTGTCACCACTTTGGCTGATCCTCTTACTCTTCGCCCAGCTGTTGAGTGTTGTTTTCTTTAACTGCATTTGAAGTGGCTGTATTTTTCTTTTCACTTTGTATATAGTTTTTTTTCTTTTCTGTTGTTTCTTTCTTTGTTTATTTTACAAATTTCTTTTCTAGTATTATGCTTTCAATCGAGCTTCAATTGTTTGTCATCATCATCAGAAATGGGAGTACTCTATTCGTGAAATTAAATGTTTATATTATCTGCACACTGAGGACACTGTGCACTTTAAGTTTGGGGGAGGGGATATCACTTGAGCAATTTTAGGCAAAATTGAAAAAAGTTTCAAAAAATATGAGCTTAAATTGTTTGATTTTATGATGATTTAGTACTTAGCATGTAGTTTTCCCATATTCCGATGATATGACCCCACGATTTAGTCTGACTTTGATTGACTAAGAAGCATGATTATTGAAAAAGTATGAAGTTGAGTTCTTGAATTTGTCTTAATTCTAATTGTGATTTCCTCATTTTATGCACATGTTATGTCATGAATCTGTATATTTATTTAGAGAAAGCTTATGTGGACATAGGAGTTCAATTGATTTTGTGCATTATATTCTAGAATTTGTTTGATCATGTCTTGAGGTGAAATATTAGATCACACTTAATTAGGGAGATGATTTAGGCCATCTTTGGATCGTTGGAGCCTTTTTAGCCATCCCTGTACATATTTTATCCCTAGTCACCCATCTGGGCTAAATAAGCTTTTCTCTGTAAATACATCCGCATAATTTTCCTTAGCTTCAATACTCTGTTCCTATCCCTTACCCCGAAAGCATGAAAAGTCATTGGGATATATTGTGAGCTATGTTCATATGGGTATTAAGTGATAGTAAAGGAGTATTTATTGAAAAAAATGAAAAAAAAAAGTGATGAAAAGAAGAAAAAGAAGAACAATGAAAAATACAAAAATAAAATAAAATGTTTAGCAAAATGAATAAGTTTGGGGGATATAAATTGAGCTCTTACATTAAAGATCCTAGAAGTAATTCATGTTTAGGGGTAATTAAACCTAAATTGAATTTATCACTCCTTAGCCCCAGCCTTACATTACAAGCTTAATGAAGTCCTATTGATCTTTGGTTAAGTGTGACTACATTAGTGGAGAGAAAAGTGAAAAGCAAACTTATGGGAATGATCACATGTCATTGACTTTGCATTCACTGTGTTTGCATAATCTGATCCGGGTAATATACTGTGAAGTGGCTTTAACATTTTCATACACACACGAGGAGTCTAATTTGGGTTAGGACTTATGATTGAATGATTCTGAATGTTGGACTTGTAATTGTGAGTCTTTGAGATCATAGTTGGTACTTTATCTTTGATGATGATATTGGAGAAATTATTGTGTTTAGTAATTGTCATTCCTACATTTGTTTTGTTTTGCTTGAGGACAATCAAAAGCTCAGGTTTGGGGGTGTGATAATTCTATTTTCAATAAAATTATTTGTGCTTAATTTCCTAATTAATTATTTAAATCTCCATATTATTTTATTAATTATCCCTTTTATTTAATTAAAATTCTTTAATGTGCAGATAAAATAAATTCGGATGAAACTCAGTCATTTCAATCAAAATTGGGTTGAAAACGGGCTAAAGGAGACTGGACCACTTCCAATTTGCAGACCGAGTCACCAGTCGTCTAGACACGTGTGATGCCAGGTGTCTGTATTTTATTTGCTCTGGAACGATAAGATCGACGGACACCGTGCCAACCTTCTGGAAGACACACGTCGGGCCACATCGTATAACCAATTGGACAAAAAAACGAGTGACATGGAAATATCTACTCTGCAGCAAATCAAAGGAAGACAAGTGGCCAAACAATGCCAACTCATCTAGGATGAAAAATTACCATTGTACCCCTATGTTTGTGTATAAATAGAACATGATGAGCAATTAAAAAAGGAAGTAGCCTAGTGTAGAATTTAGGGTAGTTTTTAGTGTAGTTTTAGGGTAGGAGTAGTGTAGAGTAATTTAGGAGTAGTTTTAGTTTTTAAAGTTCTTATTTTTTTCTTTCAAGCTTTCCGATTAGAGTTTTTTTTAGCCAACATTTTACGACCATTTTCTATTTTACTGTTCATGTCAACTTTCAATTTGTAGATTTTATCAAAAGTTTTATCATTTCTATTTTTTTGGTAGTTCACGTTTATGGTAGCCATTATCTTTCATGGTTCTTCTCGGTTTCAATACAAGCTTCCATTCTAGTTTGCTAAGTTAATTTTTTTTTTCTGGTTTTCTTTTAAGGTAGTTCACGTTAGTGACAGTCACCATGTTTCCAAATTAGCAGTGTTAATGAAAAAGTTTGTTTTAATTTTACTATCCATTCCTACATTTGTTTATTTTGTTTTTATCTTCCATGTATTGTTCATCCAAACCGAGAGTGAAGCAAGACAGTGGCATAGGTTGGTGCTGATAGGTCCAGGATTGGAATCGGCGCTGCCCGTTGCTGGTGTCGCTCACGGTTGTTTCCTGTCTTGATGAAAGTTGCAGCAAGCAGATTATCCTAGTGAACAGGAGCTGTAGTGGGTTATTGTGCTGAGTTATCGGAGAAGAGAGGAAGGACATCACCATACTCTGTTCTCCCCTGTTCCATGCTTTCATTTATTGTTCATTTTCATTTTTCTGGTTATGTGCATTTTCTTTCATGTTGTTGATACTTTAATTTCTGCTAGTGTGTTGTAGTTTGTTCACGTTATGTTTCCTTCCTTTCCTTGCATTGCTGCATTTTCCTCGGGTTATCTCTTAGCTGCTTTAATTCTAGTTAATTCATTTTGTTTCCAGATTTACATTCGGTTAACAGAAAAGTGGCGTGGCTACTGCGTGTAGAGGACTCGATTGCTGCAGTTGCTGGTTTCAGCTGATAGATGGTCACTGGTGCACCTCGTTCTGTTGCAAGGTAGGCAGGTGATGCAAGCTGGTGGTGATTGAAGCAGGAGCAGAGGACAAGCGCAGGGTTGGTAGAACGTTGCAGAACAGTGCAGCGAGAGTATGTTGCTGTATTGGCTGCTGCAGTTTGGTTGAAACGAGACAAATGCAGACGCGGGAGCTGCTGCTACTTACACAATCTGCTGCAGCTACCCAAGCAGCGTCGGACATGTAAGACAGGAATTTTTATCATATTTCCTTATGATTCACTTGATGTAAACATGATTATATGTAAATTAAACTATAAGAAGAGTTTTACATGAATGTAAAATGCAAATGGAATGAATAAAAATTCTCGAATGCATCTAAAGATCAAATGGAGATTTAAATGGCCACATATTAAACGAATGGGATTCGGACCATTCGGAATGAAGATAAGAATTTAAAACATGAAATGAGGAAGTGTTCGTGAAGGGAAGTTGTGTTGATTTGTTCCTGAACACGTTAAAGAGTAAAACGGTCAAAAGACCCAAAATTCGTTGTCAATTCAGTAAGAAATTTACATTGTAAAGATGGATTCAAGAAATCTTGATCAATAAAAGAGAAATAATTAAATGTCGGGTTAAATTGATCGAGATATGAATTTATAGGAATAAATTAAAATTTTCACCTCGAGAAATTATCCCGAAAATATTGAAAAAATACCCCGGGAAATAAATAAGATAAATATATATTTAATTGATTTAAATATATATATTTAAATATTTTATGTATATAATATATTATATTATATTTTAATAAAATATAATATAATATAAAAAAGTCAAAGTCAAAGTCAAAGTAAAAAAAAAGGATACAGAATCACGAAATCGCGATTCTGTAAACAAAGAAACAGAAATGAAAGAAGCAGAAGACCCGAGAAAGCCAGCCTCCCATCTGCCTCACCGACGAAGCCCGACGGACAGACTGGACGAGGCAGTGGAGCCTCGCCGGCCCTGTCAGAGGGAGGAGAGCTGCGACCGGCGAGAGAGGGAGAGAAATCGAGAGAGAGGGGGAAAAAAGAGGAAAGGGAGACGATCGGCAGTCGAGGAAGGGGGGAATGACTCGCCATCGGCCAGAGGGGATGACTACGCCACCGATCCAGGCACAGATCGGCCAGAAACACCGCCGAACGGCACAGAAAGAAATAGGTACTGATGCCGAGGAGAGAAGAGGTCGGACCGACCACTTTTCGGCGAGTTTTGACGAAATCGACCCCAGATCCATACACCGGACTACCCCGTGAACAAGTTGGAGGTGGAAGCCGTTGGAGAACCGACTGACAAAGCTCTGAATGATGAAGGAGAAAATCGGAAGGACTAAATCGGGCTGAACCAGACCGGTTTGAACTGGGTTGAACCAGACCGAACCGATTCAGCCAGAAAAGGAAGAAAAATAAAGAGAAAAAGAAAAAGGAAAAGAAAAAGGAAAAATGGGAAAAATTTGGTGATATAATCGAGCTCCGGGTAAGCCGGTAAGTGGTCAATTGGACCAATTTAATTTTTGAAATAATTATTTAAATATATATTTGATCGAATTTAAGTCGAAAAATATAAATGTGTAGCTCGATAATCGGTGACAAACGAGAGCTCGAGTCAACCTCGATTTGCGTACTATCATGAAATCTCGGGTAATTAGCCCTTATTTATGATAAATTACATCATTATGCGTGTTAAAAATTCATCGCATAAATTACGGATTTAATTTTCGCATTAAATGTATTATATTTTGGAATTTGAGAAAAAATGTCGTAAATAATTATTGGAGTTATCCAAGAGCTTAGAACGAGGCTCAATAAATTATTGGTGGGCCTAATGTGCCCAACAGGCCTCGATGATGTGATTAGTAAATGAAAAATGGGATTAAGGTTGATTAAGGCCCATTAAGGTGCAATTGGGCCCATTAAGAGTAAACGGGCCCAATGCTGTAAATTAAGCTCATTAAAAGTGAAATACATATAAAATGTATTGTATTTAACCCGATAAATGATTATTTGCAGCTCTAGAGAACATACTAGGAGTTAAACGGATCGGGTGATCGGTAACGACAAAAAAGGTAGAATGATCAGAGAAATTGAGGTAAGGGAATTGTGTGAGTAGCTAGAGGTAGCTACACATATTTTCAAGTAGAGTTTCGAATAATTAAATTGTATATGGAAAATATCGGTAGAAACCTGACAAAGTAAAAATTACCGTTTTGCCCCTACCAAGGGAAATTTTGAAAAAGTTAGGATTGGATTGAAATATGCATAAATATCATGTTTTGAGTGTTTTCACAATGAAATATTGCTTTTTAGCACATGATATGATATTCATTTTGACCCGATAGGGTAAATGATGATTTTACCCCTGTGAAGGGTAAATATTTCTACTTTTAGAAAAAGTCATGAAAAGCAAGAACTGAGTGTTCTAGATGTATTTTAATGCCTTTCAACAAGAAATTGGGTAGGCTGGCTGAAGTTTTATCAATTGACATGAAATGGCATGTGGCAGGTGCTGATTTTGGTTTTGAAAACCTTTCTTTGAAAACTGAGCCACCTATATGATTTACGTGGAAACAAAACATGCTGAGAGCATTACTCGCATGAGATTGACATGATTTGTGCATGTGACAAAGTGCTGGAAGCTTGTTTTGCACTCAATTTTTACATGATTTTATACATGACATTGTGCTGAAGCTTAGTTCGCACTAGTTTTCATACGAGTTTTGACATGGTGCTGGAGCGTAGCTTGCACTAGATGTCCACTATACTTGTTGCCGTGCTTGAGAGTACTCGAACGTGGTTTTATGACATGCATAAGGCCGTACTAGGAGCTTCAGGTAGGCTTTGTGCCACATTGATTAAATAGGCTCGCACGTTCTTATTGAGACGTGGCGTGAAGTGATTTGATGATATGGATCCATGGAGTACGCTGTACTGTGTAGATAGCATGGAGTATATTGTACTGTGTTGAGATTGTGATATGCCATCTTCGGACGATGTTCAGATCTGCTATGGACCGGCGGGTTGGACTTGACCCACCTCTCGTGTGGAAACAGATGAGGTGATACCCCGCACACCTGATCAGTGTAGCCTGGGATCACAGGATATGGCCATAGTCCTAGAGTTATTACCCTTATTCTTGCCTAGTCTCACATGTTACTTACTTTATGAAATTGCATGTCACTTACTTACGAAATCGCATATTATTTGCTTTGCGAAATCACATATTACTTATTTCTTGATTTTGTGATTTCATGATTATATATTGTGGGACTGAGTCCTGATGATTTTAGGGTGGAGGTGGATTTGAAATAAATGGTATGTTTTGATATAATGTGCATTATTTAAATAACATGACGCATAATTCCATGCTTTATCTGCCATTTCACGAAATGAATTATCGATTCGAAATAAATGGCATGTTTTGACATAATGTGCATTATTTAAATAGCATGAAGTATAATTCCATGCTCTATCTGCCATTTCACGAAATAAATTTTTATATACGAATTATTTTACCTGGCATAAAAGTGTGCATGAAATTCATATTTAAGTATGATTTCGAAAGAGAATGATTTAATGCATGGCATCATGATCATGTAGATAGTGTGGTTATCTACTTGCTTGCATGATTGCCTTACTGAGTGCGTGGTTTGCTCATTCCCTTTATTTTTCCCTCTTTTCAGAGCACTTGCAGTAATTAGTGAGCGACTGAGGACTTGCATTCTTAGTATCCGCTGCTTCCCATCATTGAAAGGTATACACTTGGTATGATTTTATATCTAAACATGTGATAGCACAGTAATCAATTTGGAATGTAATATGGAGGATGTAAATATTAGTAAACACGTACAGGTATAGAGTCTCAATTATAAAGTATACGTGTTTGTATTTAAATAAATTAAAAGATAGATGTCATGATAAATGGTAAAGGGTGATTAATACTGACTCATAGCCCAACTGCTTGGTGGTGAGAATGTTCACGATCGGGAAAAGAAAAGAAAAAGCGAAAAATTTGTACCGATTTTTAGTAAAAATGGGTCGTGACAGGACAGTCCAGGAAAGAGCAGCAGACAACACCTGAGCTGGGCAGGAAGAGGATGTACAGCGGATAGACCGGGAGCAGAGCAGGACATCACTTGGAGTACCTGGACAACACCTGTGAAAGAAAACAAAATGCAGAATGAACAGTGTAGTCGGGACCAAGGCCAGCTGAACTTAAGCTTAAGGCCATGTTCGGCATTGAAATCATGCCACCATCCCATTTTTTCATACATGTCTTTTATTTTATTTTATTTTTATTGTCATTGTTCCTTTTAAATTTTAGTTGTTAGCTTAGTTAGAGTTTTGAAATTAAATTTGCATGCTAGTTATATTTGTCTTTATTAGTTAGTTTAAGCTTAGTTTTAATTATGTTAATAGTTGATTTTATGTAATAGGATTTAGGATTTAATGTTTGTGTAGAATTTATGAGTTGCATTTAGAATTAATTTAGATTAAATTTGTTTCATGCATTTTTGATTTAGTTTTCATTTTAAATTTAATCCAAAAATATTTTTCATGCATTATTTAGATTTTGTTTTCTTGTTAGAATTAGATTTAATTTAGGATCAATTTTTAGGTAGTTAATTTCTTAATTAGATTTAAGAATTTCTTTAGGTTAATAGAAGTTTATTTTATTAGACTTTAGGTTAGTGTAATTTGCATTTTTATTAATTAGATTAATTACATGCATCTTTTATTTTTAGGATGGTTTAATTTTAGTCTAATTAATCTTGTTTCTTTATTCTCATATTTTGCATTTTAGTTTATTTTCGTTAATTAATTTTAACTGTTTCAATTATCTTTTGTAGGTTGTTACTTTTAATTGTTCGGAGCTGTATAAGTAATTTTTGCTCTGTTTTATTTCCTTTAGTTTATAGCTTTTATTATTTTCAGTACTTTTAATTTCAGACTTAGTAGATTACCCACATTATCAATTCATAATTTGCTAGGATATACTTAGGGTAAGATTAACCGGTAGTTAATTAGGCTAATCAACTTCTCTATGGGACGATAATCCGGGACGCAAATCCCATTATTATTTGTACGACCCGTGCACTTACGGATAGAACGTCTACATCACTTAGAGTGGGCATAGCTCGTATCATGGCCCTTCTGGGGATCGATTCCTTCTACACAGAATGTTTAGTAGATCGATCTGGCCCCATTAGAGACCGATCTACCCTATTCCATTGCTCAAATAAGAGCATTTTTTGCTCTTCCAGATCAATCTTTCCTTCTATGAGATCGATCTGGCATTCATATTTTTCAGATTTTGCTGCATTTTTCTGCAGTAACTCACACAAACATCCTTAATTTTGCTGCCATAGTCATTTTCTCATCCAACCACCTTTAAGACTTGAAAATGACATCCATTCATACTTTATACACATTAAAACTTGTGTGCATTCATTGTATGACCAAAGGTATACAATACAAAACCAAATGGAAGTACAAAGACTTTCACAACTCATGCAATTTCATTCATTTGCTTACTCATTTTGAGTTCCAATCACATTCATCACTTATAAAAGCCCATTTCTTCATATTCATACATAATAAAACTTGTGTGTACATTCCCAACTCATATTACAAGTGTGTACATTGAATTTATGGACTTTATATCACTTATGCTTCACAAAGCATGTACATCTATATACTTATGAATTCATAAGGTTACATATAAAAATACGGGTCTTACAATATATATTATATTAAATATATCGTTAAATATATTTAATTAGATATTTATATATTTATCTTAAATATATTTAAAACATTTCTAAATATTTCCACTTATACGTGGATTTAATTCCAATAATGGGAAATTTCGAGTTATCACAAAAAGATTCAAAGATTAATGTTTAAAAAACCAAATTCTCCAAAGCCTCCACAAATACATGTCTACGAATGAAGATTTGAAGATCAATGTTTGAAGATTCAAGAATCTCTAAATTTGGGACTAAATTTCAAGAATCCCTAAATTTAGGACCAAATTCCAAGAATTCCTAATTTTGGGATTAAATTCCAAGTTCCTAAATTTGGGACTGAATTCCAAGAATTCCTAAATTTGGAACTAATTTCCAAGAATCCCTAAATTTGGGACCAAATTTCAAGATCTTAAGAAAACCTTAAAGCTTTGGGTTTAAATTTATTCAATTCAAGATTAAGTTATCAAGACCCTTGAAATGAATATAAAATTTCAAGATCTCAAGGTTTAGGTTCAAATTATATAACTTCTACACCACCATTTGATCTTTCAACTTCACTCAAATCTCTTCCAAGCAATGATTTTAAACAAAAGGCAATCTTACTACTTTTGAAGAAAGGGGGTAAGCAATTCTTGGTGAGTTTAAAAGGGATCGTTAATGCCTCCAAGTAGTTGGAAATGGCCGCTCCTAGGCAAGAGCCTAAACTGTGAAAAGATAAAAAGATAAAAAAAAAAGCAAAAAAAAAAAAGGTGAACTATGTGACGACTTGATCCTTCTTTCAAGGAGGTACTTAGGTAGCTTAGGAAAAAAATCTTTAACCTAAGTTCAATCGCATAAAAAAAATCAAACTGAACCCCTAGGCCGTAAGAGTATAAACTGTGAATGGCAAAATAAGTAAGAAAAAAAATCCCATGTTGGACAAGCTTTAAAAAAATTGCATGTCAATCAAGGTGGAAAAATGATTAAGCTTCTATTGCTATTTGGCCATCAAGCAACTATGAGGTTAATTAAATTTGAAGTTGCAATTCTTCACCAATCAAATTGGAAGAGGACTTTTGTAAACATCGTAAATTTTTATGTACGTGATTTTAACAATGAATTACAATTAGACACTTAGGATTAAAAATGTGTTCTCCGATAGATGGTTAAATCCAATCATATTTTGACATGGAAAAACTCAGATGAATTTAAGCAAATAGATATCTTATTTTAAATATGAATAATTATAAAACCATACGAGACACCAAGTGAAATGTAATGTAAAACTATAGTCTTATTTACAAAATTATATAGTAAGGTCTATTATTAGCCTTACTCGATAAAATTTAAGAGCCAAATTTACTCTACTCTCTAGGTAAACCCTAAAAATTATTTAAAGGTTGAAGTTGTGATAAGGTCTCGGTGAAATAAAGATGGACTCAATGAAGCTTATGGATTGGCTTCTAAATGAAGCCAACCCCAAAATTTGTAGGGGAAACTCATGCCTATAAATGGCGATAGTCAAAACATAAATATATATGTACACATATATATGTGTTTGTCTGAGTGCTTAGAATAAGAAAGGGGAAACGAAATGAAATTAGGAAATAAGGAGGTAGGAACAAACTGTCTGTTGGAAATCGAGAAGCAAAGTAAGTAGGAAGGGCGATAGTGTTTGAAGGAGGAAATGACATGGGACGCGTGGACTGCAGAAAAAACGAGATGGAGAGATAGTGATCATGATGGTTTATAATGTGGAGAAAGAGAAGAAGAATTGTGAAAAACATTACACAATAGCCTAGGTTGAGGGGATGGCAGGAAATTACTGTCCCAAGGTCTGAAAGAGGGGGCAGTGAATGAGGAAAATAAAATTGACAGAACGGTAGTGTGAGAACTGCAAATTTTACGTACCCCAGTTATGAGAATTATAATTTAATGTATGTAATTATGATATGTTGATGTACACACAAGTTTTAAAAATGATGAAGTATAAAAAGATGAGATTTTTAAGTCTTGAATGTGTATTGATTGAAATTTGGACTATGAGGTAGATTATAAGAAGCTTTACATTGAGTTTTCTACAAATTGATGCAGCAGCAGTGCAATCTGTGAAGGCCAGATCGATCTCCAAGGATGAGAGATCGATCTCATGGCTCAATAATGCAGGAAATGTAAGACCCGATTTTATCGTAAGGGCAAAAAGGGAATGAATAGAAATTTTTGAGTGCATTTAAAAATGCAAAAGGATTGAAATGGTATTCCTAAACACATGCAAGGGTAAAACGATCAAAAGATCGAAATTCGATATTAATCGAGATAAGAAAATTTAATTAAAAATATGAGAATGAGAAATCTTGATCAATAACGAAGAAATAATTAAATTTCGGGTTAAATTGATCAAGATATGAATTTATTGGAATAAATCAGAATTTTCGTAACGAAAAATAATCCCGAAAATAATCGAAAAATATACCAGAAAGGTAAAATCGGACTGATAAATTCATTTATGGATTAAATGAATATAATATTAATTTTTTTGGGATATTTGATAAATAACAATATTTAATTGATTAAAATATTATTAAAAATAAATTATAAATAAATAAAAAGAAATATGAAAAAAAAAGAAATCACGTTTTTGCGATTTCTGAAGGAAAAAAAAAGGAAACAGAAACGAAAACAGAGAAGCAGAAACAAGCCGAGACCGAGGAGGAATCGTCGGACGAGCCACCACCTGCGGGGCTGAGGGGCCGACGAGGGTCGACGAAGGTAGCTCGACCTCGGGCGAACCACCAGCGGCCAAGACACGTCGTGGAAGTCATCGAAAAACACCAAAAACGAAGGAGGTTACCGCGGGGAAGAAACTTCGATTGGCGGTGATCGACAGCGATTTGGTCCAACCCGAGGCTCGATTTTGGAAGTCCAAGCGAGGGCGCGCCAAACGGCGATGGTGAGGTGCCGGGAATCGACCGGACGGCACCGAAACGACCAAATGATGACGAACCAGACTGAACCGCTGGATCGAACCGGACCGAACCGTTGGACCGAATCGGTCTGAATCGGGTTGAACCGGACCGGATCGGTTCAGCCAAAAAGGAAAGAAAAAAAAAGAGAAAAGGGGAAAAGAAAAAGAGAAAAAATTGGAGAAAATTCCAGTGATGCAATCGAGCTTCGGGTAAGTCAGTAAGCGGTTGAATTGATCGATTTAATTTTTGAAATATTTAATTTGATTAATATCTGACTGAAAATTTACCCGAAAAATTACTTAAATGTGTAGCTCAACAATTGGCATCAACCGAGAGCTCGAGACAGCCTCGATTTGTGTATTATTATGGAATCTTGGGTAAGTAACCCTTATTTACGACAATTTACATCATTATGCGTGTTGATGAATTACAGATTTAATTTTTACATAAATGAATTAAAATTTGAAAAATTGGATAAATTGTCGTAAATACTAAATTAAGCTATTCGAGAGTTTAAAACGAGGTCCAATATACATTGATGGGCCCAATGAGCCCAATAGGCCTCGATAATGTGAATAGTGAATGGAAAATGGGCTTAAGGCCGATTAAGGCCCATTATGGTATAATCGGGCTCAATATGGGTAAACAGGCCCAATGATTTAAATTAAGCCCAGAAAATTATGAAATACAATTAATTGTGTTGTATTTGACCTGATGAATGTGTATCCGCAGTTCCGGAGATTGGATTCGGAGCAAATCGGACTGCGTGGCGAGTCATCAGTGGAAATGTCAGACTATACAGAAAAATGAGGTAAAGGAATTGTGTGAGTAGCTAGAGGTAGCTACGCGTATTTTAATAGCTTTTCTGTACACTGATTATGTATGTATACACGGTTATTGTATAATGATCCTTAAAGTGGTTTAAAAGATTTTAAGGATCGAAATAGGAAAAAAAGACTATTTTACCCCTATTGAGGGAAGTTCACCTATGGATGGTGAAAGCATGACATGCATGAAATGCATGATTTAAGGAAATTTATGGTTTAACAATTTTATTGGTTTTAATCAAAGCAAATCGATAGATTAGCCAGTAATTGCATGAATTTCACATGATAACACAACATAAGTGTTATTTATATTTAAATGGACATTTCTTTGGAAAATAGGCCAACTATCAAGTTTATATGGAAACAGATAGTGTCGACACGTAGTTCGCACTATATCTACGTTTGTGAATGTGCATAAATGTGCTTGAGCGGTTGCTCGCACCGATTTGTGTGACATCATATGCATGAAATGTGCTAGAGCGGTTGCTCGCACTGATTTTATTATTGTGAAATGCATGAGAAGTTTGGGAGCTGAGCTCGCACTCTGTTTTGACTTGTTTTGACGTGGTATGCATAAAATGGTGCTGGAGCATTTGCTCGCACTAGTTTTTATGATTTGATATGCATGAGAGATGCTGGAGCTTAGCTCGTATCCTATTTTGATATGATATTGCATAAAGCCGTGCTGGAGTGTAACTCGCACGAGATTTGATTTAATTATGCATAAAGCCGTGCTGGAGTGTAACTCGCATGAGATTTGATTTACTTGAACATTCATTTGTGCTGGAGCGTTGCTCGCACAAAGTTTTACATGGTTTTGTAATTCATTTGAATGTCGTACTGGAGTTTTTCTCGTACGAGGTTTTCACTGAGTTTTTATGCATATCCGTACTAGAGCATTGCTCGTACGTGGAATTTACTTGAATTTATAATCAGTTTAAGTCATACTTGAGCGCTGCTCCTACGCAGATTTTACTAATATTTATGAAACCGTGCTGGAACTTCGCTCGCACGAGGTTTTCTGATATCATGAATATGCATGGAGTCGTGCTTGAGCTTCGCTTGCACAGGGATTTATATGACATGCATATAGCCGTGTTGGAGCCTCCTGTAGACTGTGTGTCACAGTGAGATGATATGCTCACACGTGCATACTGAGACAGAGATGATATGGGTGGATAAGACCTATTGCAGGCACCCCTAATTGAGCTTGGGTTCATGGAGTACGTTGTACCGTGTATATCACGCGGAGTACGCTGTACCGTGGGGATTGTTGGAGTGGAGTGGCATTAGCCACGAGGCAGTAAGCCTTGCCCTCGCAATCCTGGTGTTATGCTGTTCTGGCGGGTAGGAGACCCACCTCTCGTTTCAGGTGTGATACCCCGCACACTAGGTACCGTGTTGCCAGGGATCACTAGGATATGGCCATAGTCCTCGATGTTACTGATGTAATTACCTACTTGTCTCACATGATATAACTATTAGTCGATAGACCAGGGTAGATCCGAGGGAGGGGTCAGGCCCCCGATTTTATGATTTTATGATTTTATGATTTTATGATTTTATGACATGTGACCCTGAAAGAAGGGTGGTTTTATAACCGAAGTTGTATAATGAATTTTAATGAATTGTTTTATGAGATTATTGACCCGAAAGGGTTAGTTTATACTGCAGTTTTAATGAAATGATTTGAATACAGTCGCATGATGTTGTTTTCCATGCTTTTATTTCGAATTCATGAATTGTCTTACATGACATGAAAGAATGCACGATCTTGATTTAATACATGCTAAGTATGATTTAATGATGTCACATAAAATACTATTGATACATGATTTCGATATACGCGAATAGTTTTATAAACTAATTCATTGATGAAATACATGAATTTATGCTTGGGATTTTAATGAAAAGAAATGGATTTTAAGGGCATGGCATTATGAGCATGTAGATAGTGGAGCTATCTACTTACTTGCATAATTTCCTTACTGAGCGTGTGGTTTGCTCTCCCCCCTTATTTTCTCATCTTTTCAGAGCACTCACAGTAATTAGTAAGCGGCTGAGGACTTGCATGTATTGGTATTCGCTGCTTCCCATCGAGAGACAGGTATACACATTTGTATGATTTTGTATCTAAATATGCAATGCACAGTACTGTAAACGTAAATCATGTCAGGGATGTAGAGTTATAAATACCAATGTGTATGTATTTATTTAAAGTCAAAAGATAGTAAACTCTGATATATGAATGTGATTATGAAAATGAAATCGTAAATAGTGTAAGGTGACTAACACCGAATCATAGCCTAACTGTGTTGTAGGATGGTCACGACGAGAGAAAGGTAAGAATTAAATAATAAATGAAAAAACGAAAAAAAATTTACTCTGATTTTTAGGTAATTTGGGCTGTGACAGAGTTAAATGGTATCAGAGCTTGAGTTAGCCTGATATGAGTCGGTGTTAGTGGTTAAAGAAGTTTACATCCCCATATACTGTGCATTATTTAAATACAATTGTGTATATCGAGATGGAAGTGCAGTTAAGAATTTGGTTTTAAATGCAAGAATATACTCATTAACTGATAACCGCTATGATAGAGGGGCGAATATACAAGCTCGAGGCTGTAGAGGTAGGCCCGAGAGTCGTACTGAGTCGCCACATGAGACTTAAGATAAGGTTGAAGTGGAGGCTGATGTTGAGCATGCCTCACAGAGTCCGACAAAGAGATTGGACAGAGTCTGACAGAGAGATCGGACAGAGTCTGACAGAGAGATCGGACAGTATTGAGACATGCTTCACGAGGTTGGAGCGGAGTGTGGAGAACATTTTGTGAGCTAATTGCTCAGAGGATGCATGAGATTTGAGGGCGAGTCGGAGCATTGGTGGAAGTCTGCTCGACCCATCTTATGAGTTAGACATCCAGATTGGACATAAGAACATAATTCTATATGTATTCCGGTGATAGAATATCCCGGATATTGTTTAAAGGAAATTATAGATTAAATTCGCTAGTCTGACCCAGAGGAACTGATTGATTAACGAGTATGAAACTCAGTTTATATTCCTAGGCAGATATGACTCGGACACGATGAACAGTGAGAGTCGGGATGTCTGAAAGTTCATGAAGGGTTCAGATTGTCAATTAGAGTCCGATTACCCGTTAGATATCACTACCTATACCGAGGCAGTGCGCAGACTACAGTTGTGTGAATAAGATCATGAGTTGCATGCCTCTGAGTTTGAGAAAGGTAGTAAGGGCCGAAATTACGACAGAAAGAGAATAGAGAATGACAAAGATGTCAGAACGGAAAAAAAGTAGTTTGGTAAAAGTTTAGAGCTGATGAGTCACGGGGTAAGATGATTGGTAACCCCAGTGTATCTAATTTCAGCACTTTGAGGGTATTGTGATTTGAGGACCCCGACCTGTTACGAAGCAGTGTAGCAGTGTAAGCAGTGTAAGATGTGTGGTGATACCACGAAAATAAGATGTTGGACGAGGGCGAGTGTATGCCTTGGACCAGGACACTATTGATGTTTCACCTGATATGGTGGAAGATACCACACTGGTTGTGAATAATGAAGTAATTATTTTAATTGATCCTAGTGCCATGTATTTATTCATACCGCCTTCAGTTGCTTATAAGCGAGTGAAAGATGTGAAGCCTGTACCCTTAAGCAAGATGATGATGGTTAGATGATTTTCACTAACTGAATATGGGTATAGGGATTGTAAGTTGAAAATAGGGGTGAAAACATCACTGCAAAAGTATTTTGTAAGTTTGACAAGTAATGAAAGAGTTTGTTATAAGTGATATATGAAAGGAGATATATTGGAATAAGAGGCATATGCAAAGTAAGAATATCTTTGATATGTGAAAAAAATTGGATTAAAGCAATTAGTAGTGAATATGAATTGTGACCACATGGACTGATATATAAGGTAATTGTGGTCAAGTCTGAGGGATAATAAAGGTATTTCAAAATACTTCCCTGCCTGAAGATTTGACAGCGTCGATAAGCGCACACATAACCTATACATTGAAATCGGTAGTCGTAATATATATACATTTAAAATTTGGGTACCTTTACTGGTACGATAAAGAAATATAGAATTCTAGTAATCATGAAGGTTTAAAAATTTAAAATTTTATAAAAGTCGTTAATATAAGAAAAAGGAAATGACGTGGGTTAGTATCTTGAAACGAAGTGATTTCGAAATGACATTATACGTTTATGCGTACATAGGTCAAGGAAATGGGTGATTGAAATATTTAGTCGAACTCAACTAAGATAAGGTATTTAAACCTTACCTGGATTGATTGGTTGTCATCTTTAGCGATGATATTATGATGTATTCGAAGTCTAGGGAAGAGCATGAGTAGTAACAGGAAACTGTCTTACAGACGAGTTGTTGAGAGTTTCTCGAAATTGGTTGCTCAGTTGACATGTATCGTTTGGAAAACGATTGCATACGAGTGGTATGATAAGTATGAAAATGACTTCGGTGAGTTTTGGTATATTTAAGTAATGAACTGACCACTGTAAGTATTCTCACCATAACCAACAGCTCAAGAGGTTTCAGTGTGTATGGATACCTCAAAATAAGGATTGGGCTGCGTATTGATGTAAAATGAGAAGATAGTCGTTTATGGATCCAGATAGTTCAAGGATCATGAGAGCAACTATCTGACCCATGATTTAGAGTTGGCAGCCGTAGCGTTTACACTAAAAGTATGGCGCCACCACTTAAATGGTAAGAAAATTCGAATATGTACTGATTGTAAAAGCCCATAGTATCTGTTTTCACAGAAAGAGTAGAATATGAGATAACCAAGAGGGTTAGAGCTTCTAGGGATTATGATTGTGAAAATTGTACCACCCAGGAAAGGCTAATATAATGGTTGATGCCTTGAGCAGAAAGAGCCTCGGGATGGTATTACATGTGAAGGTCAGGGAGCGTGAGCTGCTAGAGCAGTTGTGAGCCTCAGTAATGATGTGATCCCTTCTGATGATAATGGTGATTGTGTGACAGCTAGCCTGAGGTTAGAACCGGATTTGAGTGACCGAATTTTCCAGGCTTAGCGTGATGATCGGCATATTATCGATAGTGTGGGTGAGATTCAGAAGGGTATTGTGACAGAGTTCATGGTGAGTGATGATGACTTACAGAGGTTCAGAGACAGTATAAGTGCTCCCCAGGACCACAGTTGATAAGAAAGTACTATTGTCAGAAGCTCACTCTTTGGGATATACAGTGCATCCGAGAAGTAATAAATATATCGAAATCTCTGAAAAAGGTATTGGTGGTCAGTTATGAAAAGAAACATTGCAAAGTTGTGGAAAAAAAAAGTGTCTCGTATGTCAGCAGATTAAGGTAGAGTATGAGAAGTCTGCAGGGTTATTGCAGCCTCTACCTATAGTGACACGGAAATGGGAACAAGTTACCATGAATATTGTGATGGGTTACAGAGGACCCGGATGAATCACGAGACTATCTGAGTAATAGTCGATAGATTGATTAAGTTTACCCACCTTCTGACTATGGAAATTCCCAGATACTCTGAGTGTGTTGGCGGACTTATGTGTATGGAAAATGGTGGAACATTATGTAGTGCTCCAGTGAGCATGGTATCAGATAGGAATTCCCGTTTCACTTCCCACTTCTGGGAATATTGTTTTTGGAAGCTATGGGAACCTGACTGAGAGTTAGCACAGCTTTCCATTCTCAGACAGATGGTCAGTCAGAGAGGACTGTACAGGTTTTGGAGGATGTGATGATAGCGTGTGCCATTGATTGTATAAGCTCCTGGGATGATTATTGTTACTAATCGAATTCTCCAATAATGACAGTTGTCATCAAGTATCAGGATGAGAATATTAGAGGCATTGTATGGCCGTAGGGAGTTGTTCCCTGACTTGGATAAGAAGAAGTGGGTGACAGATAGAGAATTGTTCCCAAATTGGTAAGACAAACTTTTGAGGATATTTAGTTGATTTGCGAGAGATTAAGTACACCTCAGAGCTATCAAAAAAGGCTATGCTGACAAGAGACAGAAAACCATTGAAATTCACTGAGGGTGAATCAGTACTGTTGGAACTTACTTGTCCTTCGAAAAGAGGGAAAATTGAGTTTTGTTAGATTGAATTCTTGGAGAGATTAGACATAGTGGGAGATAAGACCTGTAGGTTGACATTACCACTTGAATAAGCAAGCATCCACAATGTGTCATATATTTTGATGCTTAAGAAATATTATCCGAACCCAACATATGTGATCGGATATGAGCTCTAACAGCTTAGCTCAATGAAAGTATAACGTATGCTAAAAAAATCGATTCGGGTATTAAACATGAAGGAGAAAGTGTTGAAGTTTAAGATGATCTCCCTAGTTAAGTATGATAGTAGTATTACACTCCGGAGAAAGTCACTTGAGGATGACAGTATATGATACGATAGATGTACCCGGAGTTATATTTGGACTCATTTGACTTGGTTCTAATTTGGAGGACCAAATTTCTTAAGTGGGGGAGATTGTAAGACCCGATTTTATCGTAAGGGCAAAAAGGGAATGAATAGAAATTTTCGAGTGCATTTAAAAATGCAAAAGGATTGAAATGGTATTCCCAAACACATGCAAAGGCAAAACGGTCAAAAGATCAAAATTCGATATTAATCGAGATAAGAAAATTTAATTAAAAATATGAGAATGAGAAATCTTGATCAATAACGAAGAAATAATTAAATTTTGGGTTAAATTGATCAAGATATGAATTTATTGGAATAAATTGAAATTTTCGTAACGAAAAATAATCCTGAAAATAATCGAAAAATATACCGAAAAGGTACAATCGACTGATAAATTCATTTACGGATTAAATGAATATAATATTAATTTTTTTGGGATATTTGATAAATAATAATATTTAATTTATTAAAATATTATTAAAAATAAATTATAAATAAATAAAAAGAAATTTGAAAAAAAAAAGAAATCGCGTTTTTGCGATTTCTGAAGGAAAAAAAAAGGAAACAGAAACGAAAACAGAGAAGAAGAAGCAAGCCGAGACCGAGGAGGAATCGTCAGACGAGCCACCACCGGCGGGGCTGAGGGGCCGGCGAGGGTCGGCGAAGGTAGCTCGACCTCGGGCGAACAACCAGCGGCCAAGACACGCCGTGGAAGTCGTCGAAAAACACCAAAAATGGAGGAGGTTGCCGCGGGGAAGAAACTTTGATTGGTGGCGCTCGACGGCTATTTGGTGCAACCCGAGGCCTGATTTTGGAAGCCCAGGCGATGGGGCGCCGAACGGCGGTGGTGAGGCGTCGGGAACCGACCGGACGACGCCGGAACGACCAAATGATGCCGAACCGGACTGAACCGCTGGACCGAACCGTTGGACCGAATCAGTCTGAACCGGGTTGAATCGAACCGGACCGGTTCAGCCAAAAAGGAAAGGAAAAATAGAGAAAAAGGGGAAAAAGAAAAAGAGAAAAAATTGAGGAAAATTTCAGTGATGCAATCGAGCTTCGGGTAAGTCGGTAAGCGGTCGAATTGACCGATTTAATTTTTGAAATATTTAATTTGATTAATATCCGACTGAAAATTTACCCGAAAAATTATTTAAATGTGTAGCTCGACAATTGGCATCAACCGAGAGCTCGAGACAGCCTCGATTTGTGTATTATCATGGAATCTCAGGTAAGTAACCCTTATTTACGACAATTTGCATCGTTATACGTGTTGATGAATTACAGATTTAATTTTCGCATAAATGAATTAAAATTTGGGAAATTGGATAAATTGTCCTAAATACTAAATTAAGCTATTCGAGAGTTTAGAACGAGGTCCAATATACATTGATGGGCCCAATGAGCCCAATAGGCCTCGATAATGTGAATAGTGAATGGAAAATGGGCTTAAGGCCGATTAAGGCCCATTATGGTATAATCGGGGTCAATATGGGTAAACGGGCCCAATGATTTAAATTAAGCCCAGAAAATTATGAAATACAATTAATTGTGTTGTATTTGACCTGATGAATGTGTATCCGCAGTTCCAGAGATTAGATTCGGAGCAAATCGGACTGCGTGGCGAATCATCAATGGAAAGGTCAGACTGTACAGAAAAATGAGGTAATGGAATTGTGTGAGTAGCTAGAGGTAGCTACGTGTATTTTAATAGCTTTTCTGTACACTGATTATGTATGTATACACGGTTATTGTATAATGATCCTAAAAGTGGTTTAAAAGATTTTAAGGATCGAAATAGGAAAAAAAGACTATTTTACCCCTATTGAGGGAAGTTCACCTATGGATAGTGAAAGCATGACATGCATGAAATGCATGATTTAAGGAAATTTATGGTTTAAGGATTTTATTGGTTTTAATGAAAGAAAATCGATAGATTAGCCAGTAATTGCATGAATTTCACATGATAACACTACATAAGTGTTATTTATATTTAAATGGACATTTCTTTGGAAAATAGGCCAACTATCAAGTTTATATGGAAACAGATAGTGTCGACACGTAGTTCGCACTATATCTACGTTTGTGAATGTGCATAAATGTGCTTGAGCGGTTGCTCGCACCGGTTTGCGTGACATCATATGCATGAAATGTGCTAGAGCGGTTGCTCGCACTAATTTTATTATTGTGAAATGCATGAGAAGTGCTGAGCCTAGCTCGCACTCTGTTTTGACATGTTTTGACTTGTTTTGACGTGGTATGCATAAAATGGTGCTGGAGCGATTGCTCGCACTAGTTTTTATGATTTGATATGCATGAGAGATGCTAGAGCTTAACTCGCATCCTATTTTGATATGATATTGCATAAAGCCGTGCTGGAGTGTAACTTGCACGAGATTTGATTTAATTATGCATAAAGCCGTGCTGGAGTGTAACTCGCACGAGATTTGATTTACTTGAGCATTCATTTATGCTGGAGCGTTGCTCGCACAAAGTTTTATATGGTTTTGTAATTCATTTGAATGTCGTACTGGAGTTTTTCTCGTACGAGGTTTTCACTGAGTTTTTATGCATATCCGTACTAGAGCATTGCTCATACGTGAAATTTACTTGAATTTATAATCAGTTTAAGTCATACTTGAGCGCTGCTCCTACGCAGATTTTACTGATTTTTATGAAACCGTGCTAGAGCTTCGCTCGCACGAGGTTTTCTGATATCATGAATATGCATGGAGCCGTGCTTAAGCTTCGCTCACACAGGAATTTATATGACATGCATATAGCCGTGTTGGAGCCTCCTGTAGACTGTGTGTCACAGTGAGATGATATGCTCACACGTGCATACTGAGACAGAGATGATATGGGTGGATAAGACCTATTGCAGGCACCCCTAATTGAGCTTGGGTTCACGGAGTACGTTGTACCGTGTATATCACGCAGAGTACGCTGTACCGTGGGGATTGTTGGAGTGGAGTGGCATTAGCCACGAGACAGCAAGCCTTGCCCTCGCAATCTTGGTGTTATGCTGTTCTGGCAGGTAGGATGACCCACCTCCCGTTTCAGGTGTGATACCCCGCACACTAGGTACCGTGTTGCCAGGGATCACTAGGATATGACCATAGTCCTTGATGTTACTGATGTAATTACCTACTTGTCTCACATGATATAACTATTGGGCGATAGACCAGGGTAGACCCGAGGGAGTGGTCAGGCCCCCGATTTTATGATTTTATGATTTTATGACATGTGACCCTGAAAGAAGGGTGGTTTTATAACCGAAGTTGTATAATGAATTTTAATGAATTGTTTTATGAGATTATTGACCCGGAAGAGTTAGTTTATACTGCAGTTTTAATGAAATGATTTGAATACAGTAGCATGATGTTGTTTTCCATGCTTTTATTTCGAATTCATGAATTGTCTTACATGACATGAAAGAATGCATGATCTTGATTTAATACATGCTAAGTATGATTTAATGATGTCACATAAAATACTATTGATACATGATTTCGATATGCACGAATAGTTTTATAAACTAATTCATTGATGAAATACATGAATTTGTGCTTGGGATTTTAATGAAAAGAAATGGATTTTAAAGGCATGGTATTAAAAGTATGTAGATAGTGGAGCTATCTACTTACTTGCATAATTGCCTTACTGTGCGTGTGGTTTGCTCACCCCCTTATTTTCCCATCTTTTCAGAGCACTCACAGTAATTAGTAAGTGGCTGAGGACTTGCATGTATTGGTATCCGCTGCTTCCCATCGAGAGACAGGTATACACATTTGTGTGATTTTGTATCTAAATATGCAATGCACAGTACTGTAAACGTAAATCATGTCGGGGATGTAGAGTTATAAATACCAAGGTGTATATATTTATTTAAAGTCAAAAGATAATAAACTCTGATATATGAATGTGATTATAGAAATGAAATGGTAAATAGTGTAAGGTGACTAACACCGAATCATAGCCCAACTGTGTTGTAAGATGGTCACGACGAGAGAAAGGTAAGAATTAAATAATAAATGAAAAAGCGGAAAAAAAAATTTACTCTGATTTTTAGGTAATTTGGGCTGTGACAGGAAATGCGCAAGAACTGATAGGCAGATCGATCTCATGGCTCCAGAATGTAGGAAATGTGAAAGAACGGACTGGTAGATCGATCTCCTAAGCAAGCAGAATGATCTCCAAATGTTTCTGTAAAGAGTAGATCGATCTCCTATAGGAGCAGATCAATTTCAAAATGTTTCTGTAAAATGTATATCGATCTCCTCACAAGGAGCAGATCGATCTCCTTAAGATTATGAGATCGATCTTACCCCCCGACAGATCGATCTGATAGGCATAAAAAACACCTAAAACGTTCCCAAATTCAAATGCAGATCGATCTCCTACAGGAGCAGATCGATCTCCTACCTTCCGCCTATAAAAGGACCTCTGTGTTTTTCTTGCATTTCATCTCTTCTCTCTCCAAAAAATTGAAAACCCCATTTTGGCTGAAATCTCTAGCTTTCTCTCTCCTCCAAAACGCCCATTTTCGTTCGAATCAAAAGCTGTGGTAAGAAAAAAGTTGTTCTTCATCAAAAGGAGAACAACATACTTGGGAATTGAAGGACGATTTGAGTTGAGGCGTGAATTGAGCACTCCACAGGTTTTGGGTAAATTTCTAAGCTTTGATATTTGATTTTGAAGTAAATGTCTGCGATTGTGGCTGTAGATATTGTGATAAATGGGCTGAAAATGATTAGGGTTGATAGGAATATTGAGAAATTATGGGAAATTGGTTAATGAGGATTTTGAGATGTTAAATGAGAATGTGAGCAATTATGCTCGATATTGAGATTTGAGACAATGTGATGTTGTATTGATGATGTTTTTACATTATTGGGACAATTCGGGAGTTTTAGAGAGGAATGCGAGGCTAGTCTGTCGTTTGGGGGAACGATTGCACTATACGAGGTGCAACGAGGTAAAGGAAAACCTAAACTCATTGTATATATGATTTTGTGATGATGATTGTAGCATGAAACATTTTGAGAAAACAATCATGTTTTACGAGTTGTGATTGAGTTATTGCATACGATTTTATAGCCGGCTGGGGCCCAATTTTATGAGTTGTAAACAAAGTGTGAAATTGTTTTACAAACTGTTTGAGTTTAAATGTGAAACGGGATTTGGTCTCTACGTTAAGGCGTACTAAGATTTGAGAAATGTGTACGTGGTTTTACCGATTTGAGCTCGATTTTGACAAGTTTTGTAAATAAGTACAAACGATTTTCAGATGAATTTTATGAAAAAAACCATTATGAGCTTTACGTGAAGGCAAAACAGTTTTATATGATAATAACTGATGTTGAGACTTAGGCGTGTCATGTGAATACACATCGGACCTTGCTCTAGTAGCATGTAAGTTCGGGCCTTGCTCTGGTAGCATGTAAGTTCGATATTCCTTCGTTTTGGTAACGAGAGATGCCTCCGTTCTGGTAATGTGAGATGACCCCCACTCTGGTAGCGCTGGGTGGCCTTACTTTGGTAGCATATAAGTTTGGGCCTTACTTTAGTAGCATGTGAGATCGATAGTGTGCATAGGGAGAGGCCTTGCTCTGGTAGCATGTAAGTCTGGGCCTTGTTCTAGTAAAACGTAAGACCAATACACCATGCATACGACCATATTGTCGACGTTCTCTCTTTGAGGATGCCTAGGATGCGCACCCATAGGAGATTATATTGTGTACCATGACGAATGTTTTCTATGAGTTTGAATTGCCTAGTCTTCGTTTTACACATGAGATTGTGTTTTGGTGGCTGCGCCACATGCATTACTCCTGAGGTGATTTTTATCACGTTTTATGAGAAAAACCATTATCGCATCCTTATTTCCATATGCTTGTAACTATGGTTTTTATACCGAACCATTACTCTCATGTTTCTACATGATCTTAGAGAAGTGAAATGATGATGATGTTTTAATGATTTCATGCTACGTTTTCTATTGAGTTTATTGAGTTTCACTTGCAAAACAAAATGATTGTGCTGTGCAAATCATTATTTTATTAATGATTCCCTTACCCCCTTTACTGAGCGATTTAGAAGCTCATCCTATTTTTATATCCCCTTAGATTTCTTCAAGTGAAGAGAGTTTTTCTTGTGATGTACGAAGTAGTGGCTAGTGGAGGACTTGACCTCCAGACCATATACTGTATTTGAGGTATACTTTAACATTTCATGTACCCAGACTAAAGTTGTAATTACAGACACTTGATGTACAATAATGTATGAGATGTATTAGGATTAATTAACTCTGTATTGAGGATTGTATATGTTATGATATATAAATATTAGATGATGAGATCCTGAGGTAAAAGTTTTATAATGTATACTTGTGATGATGCATGACGCTGCATAAGAATGCATCCGAAATTGTGTATTAATGTAAATAAATTTTAAATTTATCCTATTTTTTGCGTTTTCGGAGCGTAATGATAGGAAAGAGATGAAACGGGAAATGTGAGTTGTAGAGGGGCTGGAGCCGATGTGATTGGAGGCTGTCAGAGGGCTGAAATGAAGGTATAAAATAAACACTAAAAACAAAGTAGGTGGAATTGGGATAATGCTCGGTAGTGAAAAGAATAAAAAAATATACATAAAGAAAGATGGCTACAGCAGGAAGGAAAGCAGAAAAAAGAGAGGAAATATGGAAGCCCATTAACCGAGAGGCAAAGGGCTTGATACCGAGGGACTTGTGAAGGTCTGTTAACTGAAAACAATTGGTGAAAAAAAAAATATAGAAGCAGTTGAAGATGGCTTGAAGCAAACCAAAGAAGAGGAACAAAATGTTATACAGTTTGCGTTTAATCTGCTGCAAGATGAAACAGTTGAATAAGGCTAGTAGAGGGCAGCAGGGGGCAGACTGAAACTACGAAAAAAAATGAGTTGAAACGTTGAAGCAATTGTCACGACCCAATTCCATTCTCTTTAACCGAAAATCACTGAAAATTTTTCGCGTTTTACTGTTACCTTACCCGGTCGTGAACTAACTCACCACACACTGTTAGGCTGTGAGTCAATAATAAACACCACCAAATCAACTCACAATCACAACCACATTTTCATTTCACAATTCATGCATGTGTATAATCTAGGTCACTATATCAAAAGTGCCTATGTGAACCATCACATCATAAATCATCCCAGACCACACGCATCCAGGTGTGCGGGGTATCATGCTGGCACGAAGATGGATTATCCCTCGCCAGACTTTCTCATCACATAACCATCATGCGGTACATCGTACTCCATGTGATATACACGGTACAGCGTACTCCGCAACTCATATCGTGATTGGGGGTGCCATTCCTAGGTCTTATCTACCCCATACCAAGAGTTTTCCATATTCCGTGAAGGAGAGCCTCCCTGCCGAACAGAGCCTCCCGCCTAACAGAGCCTCCCTGCCTCCTCGGGCTTAAGGATGTTAGCTTAAGGATGTAGGGCTTAAGGATCCTTTCCGTAAGAGAGCCTCCCCACCGAACAGAGCCTCCCCGCCTAACAGAGCCTCCCTGCCTCCTTGGGCTTAAGGATGTTGGCTTAAGGATGTAGGGCTTAAGGATCCTTTCCGTAAGAGAGCCTCCCCACCGAACAGAGCCTCCCGCCTAACAGAGCCTCCCTGCCTCCTTGGGCTTAAGGATGTTGGCTTAAGGATGTAGGGCTTAAGGATCTTACTATAACCATGTAGGAGAGCCTCCCCGCCTAACAGAGCCTTCCTGCCTCTTTAGGCTTAAGGATGCTGGCTTAAGGGTCCCACCGTAAGAGAGCCTCCCTGCCTAACAGAGCCTCCCCGCCTAACAGAGCCTCCCTGCCTCCTCGGGCTTAAGGATGTTAGCTTAAGGATGTAAGGCTTAAGGATCTTACCACTTTCACAACCCTATACGAATCCCATTGTCCAAGCTTGTGCGAGCAAAGCTCTAGCACGACTCATGCATCATGCATCTTCTCATAAAGAGGCGAGTACGAGCATAGCTCTAGTACGATTATACTCATAAGACAACCACTCAAAATCCACGTACGAGCAGAAGCTCCAGTACGGTTTATAAATATCATTATAGATCCCAAATCAAGGTGCGAGCTAGGCTCCAGCACGTTTCATACAAATGAAAACATAGCAATCCAGCGCGAGCGAGGCTCTAGCGCGATTTATGTCATACAAGTGTGATAGGCGGCTCATATACAATTCATCAATCCCGACAATTCGGGTTTAGCACTCACAAATGCTTTTCCACAACAACAATACAATACTAGCCGTCCTATCTACGAGCTTGCTTAAAACCAAGCAATTCGTTTTGGAAAAACATCAAAACATTAGATTTATGCAATTATTAGCCTTACTATCCCATTTCATAAAATCCACTTCAAATCCAAAACCACGCATATACTCGTCATCATTCACGAATACCATCCATCATTTATTTGAGCAATTCATGCATTTCATACAACACCCAATATTCACCCACAAGTTCAAAGTACGAGCAGCTACCTCTATATACTCACAAAATTCCCTTACCTGGAATCGCGATGCGTGATTCCACCTCCTTAAGCTGCTTACTCGTACGGTTCGGTTCGCCTTCAACGAACTCTTCAGGACTGCACAAAATCGTATCCCGCATTATATTCGATCCATAAATTGCAACCCTTGTGCTTGCTATAGTCAATTTAATCTATAGCCTCTATTAAAGCTTATTTGGCCTCGTTTCATTACTTTATCCATAACTTGAGTCTATGGGTCTTCTTAGGCCTATTAAGCTCATAGTGTTCATATTCCATGAATTCCCTCACTATGGCATTTATCCATCACATACATATCCATTTTCACAATTCTTCCAGCTCACCATGTAATTCCATCTAACCATCTAAAATCATAACATTACCCCAATAACAACTTTAGCATGCCATAAACCATAAGTTCATTCAATCCCACATATCCTCACATTATATCCATTTTAGATTTCTAGGTCACACCAATTCCACTACATTCCTAAGTAGTTTATCCATCAATACTCATACCAATCAACTCCAAAATCAATTAAATAGCTAATGCATTTGGATTGGAGTGTTAGAATCTTACCAATATGACTTCTCTTCTTGCTCCAAATGGTAATGCCCTTAACTCCTTCAATTCCAAAGATGGGAAAATGCCCTCTCACTATGTTGTTCTTCTCTTTGATAGGAACAACTTTACCTCTAATGATCTCTCTCCAAATCTCACTGAAAATGGCTGGTTTTAGAGAGGGAAAGTTAGGTTTTTGGGTTGAAATTGTAAGGTTAAGTGTTTTCTGAGATTTCTATATTTTTCAGCTCTCCTTATATAGAAATGACTTTAGGAGATCGATCTGGTCCAAGAGGAGATCGATCTGGTCCCTTAAAATCCCTCTTTTTCACGGCATTTTTAAGCCTGAGATCGATCTGTCGAAGCAATCAGATCGATCTGTTGAAGCATGAGATCGATCTGTCAAGGCATAAGATCGATCTGGTCCCAAACAGAGAGCTAAGGAGATCGATCTGGGTGCTTGAGAATCGATCTTTTCACTTACAGAATGCTTGGCAGATCGATCTGTCTCCATTGGAGATCGATCTGCTCTATTCTTTCGCCCAAATAAGAGCATTCTGGCTCTTCCAGATCGATCTCTCATCCTATGAGATCGATCTGGACCTCATGTTTTCCAGATTTCCTGCAGTTTCTTTGCTGCAACTCATACCAACACATCCTTAATCTATTGCCATGACCATTTTCTCATCCATCCACCTTTATAACTTGAAAATGGCATCCATTCATACCTTATGCACATTGAAACTTGTGTGCATTCATTATATGTCCCAAGGTATGCTACATAGAACCGAATGGAAGCTTAACTCCATTCCATTTTACCACACTACTCATTTTGAGTCTCAATCACATCCATCACTTGCTAGATCTCATTTCTTCATATTCATACTCAATGAAACTTGTATGTACGTTACAATTCATATTACACATACATACATTGAATCCATGGACTTACATCAATCATAATTTACATTACAAGTCCATTCATATTATTTGATCCAATTACACATATTACCCTTTTACATATACGGGGTCTTACATTCTCCCCTCCTTCAAGAAATTTGGTCCTCCAAATTAGAACCAAGTCACTCTTCAAACAGTTGGGGGTACTTCTCCCGTATCAAGTTCTCCAATTCCCACGTGGCCTCTTCCGCCGTGTGGTGTTGCCAAAGCACTTTCACCAAGGGAATTGTCTTATTCCGTAACACTTTCTCTTTTCTATCCAATATCCGAACCGGCTTCTCAACATACGTCATACTCTCATGGAGCTCCAACGGCTCATATTTTATCACGTGTGCCGGGTCCGGGTGATACTTCCGAAGCATCGAGACGTGGAAGACGTTGTGGACATTTGCCAAGTCCGGTGGCAATGCCAACCTATACGCCTTATCTCCCACTCTCTCCAAAATCTCGAAGGGTCCGATGTATCTAGGGCTCAGCTTGCCCTTCTTACCGAATCTCATAATACCCTTCGATGGTGATACTCTCAGAAACACCGACTCACCCTCATCAAACTCCAGTGGTCTTCGTCTCTTGTCAGCATAACTCTTTTGTCGGCTCTGAGCTGTCCGTAATCTCTCACATATCAACTGGACGTCCTCAGATGCCTGCTGCACTAAGTCCGGAGCAAAAATCTGTCTGTCACCAACCTCTTCCCATCCAATGGGGGAACGACATCTACGCCCGTACAATGCCTCATAGGGTGCCATCCCGATACTAGCATGATAGCTATTATTATACGCGAACTCGGCTAACTGCAGGTGGTCATCCCAGGAGCCTCTAAAATCCAGCACACACGCTCTCAACATATCCTCGAGGGTTTGTATAGTCCTCTCTGACTGCCCATCTGTCTGAGGATGAAAAGCGGTGCTAAAACTCAGTCGGGTCCCCAGCGCTTCCTGAAAATGTTCCCAGAAATGGAAAGTGAAGCGGGCATCCCTATCAGAAACAACGCTCACTGGTACACCATGTAGCCGTACTATCTCTCGAATATACAGGTTCACCAACTGACTCAGTGTATCGGTAGCTCTCATAGCCAAGAAATGGGCGGACTTAGTCAACCGGTCCACAATAACCCATATGGCATCATGACCTCTACGGGTCCTCGGTAACCCCAACACAAAATCCATGGTGACATGCTCCCACTTCCATGTCGGTATCGGTATAGGCTGCAATAATCCTGCAGGCTTCTGATGCTCTACCTTCACTTGCTGACAAACGAGACACTTAGCGACATATTCAGCGATGTCTCTCTTCATTCCAGACCACCAATAAACCTTTCGAAGGTTTTGATACATCTTGGTACTTCCCGGATGTATCGTATACTTCGATGAGTGAGCCTCTGATAAAATCGTTCTCCTGATCTCAGGATCCCTGGGAACGCATACTCTGCCTCTGAACCTCAACAAGCCATCAGTACTCTGCTCAAAATCAATACCCACACCTGTCTGTATCTGCCTCAGCCAATCGATACACCGTCGATCGCTCTGCTGGGCTTGCCGAATACGGCCAATCAACTCTGGCTCTAGTCTCAAACTAGCCATGATCTCAGGTCTCTCAGATCCAGGTGGGGTTACATCCAAACTGAGGTTCGCAAAGTGTTCTAACAATTCATGTTCCCGTACCATCATATAAGACACCAACCCAAGGTTCTTTCTACTCAAAGCATCAGCAACTACATTTGCCTTACCTGGGTGGTACATGATTTCACAATCATAGTCTTTCAGGAGTTCGAGCCATCTCCTCTGTCTCATATTCAGCTCTTTCTGCGAGAACAGGTACTTAAGGCTCTTATGATCTGTGAACACCTGAAATTTCTCACCATAGAGATAGTGGCGCCATATTTTCAATGCAAATACTACAGCCGCCAACTCCAAATCATGTGTCGGGTAGTTCCTCTCATGATCTTTCAACTGTCTAGATCCATAGGCAACTACCTTTCCATCCTGCATAAGCACACAGCCCAGTCCCTGGTGTGATGCATCCGTATACACCGAGAATCCTCCTGAGCTGGTAGGAATGGTGAGAACTGGAGCAGTCGTCAATCGACGCTTAAGCTCCTCAAAACTCCTCTCACATGCCTCATCCCACACAAACTTAACATCTTTTCGCGTGAGGCGTGTCAACGGAGCAGCTAGTCTGGAGAAACCCTCTACAAATCTCAAATAATATCCTGCCAATCCCAGAAAACTCCTGATCTCAGTTACTGTCTTGGGCTGTTCCCACTGCACAACTGCCTCTATTTTGGATGGATCCACTGATACCCCATCCTTTGACACAACATGCCCCAGAAATGAGATCTGTTCCAACCAGAAGTTACACTTGCTGAGTTTGGCATACAATTCTCTCTCTCGGAGGGTCTGCAGAACTATCCTCAAGTGCTCCTCATGATCTTCCCTGGACTTGGAATACACCAAAATATCATCTATGAAAACAATCACAAACTTGTCCAAGTATGGCTTGAATATATCATTCACCAATGCCATAAATGCTGCGGGAGCATTCGTCAATCCGAATGGCATCACCAAAAACTCGTAGTGGCCATAACGGGTACGAAATGCTGTCTTGGGTACATCTCCACTCCTGATCCTCAACTGATGGTACCCTGACCGCAGATCTATCTTAGAAAATACTTCGGCTCCCTGGAGCTGATCCAACAAATCATCGATTCTTGGAAGGGGGTACTTGTTCTTAATGGTGGCCTTATTCAACAACCGGTAATCTATACACAGTCGGAGGCTTCCATCTTTCTTCCTTACAAATAGAACCGGTGCTCCCCAAGGTGAGACACTCGGTCTAATAAACCCCTTCTCCAACAACTCTTGCAGCTGTTTCTTCAGCTCTTCCAATTCTATCGGAGCCATTCTATAGGGTGGTTTCGATATCGGCTCTGTACCAGGCACTAACTCAATGCAAAATTCCATTTCCCTTTCAGGTGGTAGTCCTGGTAATTCATCCGGAAAGACATCAGGGTAATCCGTAATTACGGGTATGTCCTTCAATTCCGGGTGTGCCTCATCTATATCGACCACATAGGCAATGAACCCTTCACATTATCCTCTCCATCGTTAGTAACATAAACCATTACTCCACATTCAACGTTTATCATAAACAATTAATTTATCTCTCAAGCAATATGCATTTAAAATCATACTCTTTTATTTACCACAATTATACAAGTTTCATATCATTTCTTTTCATCAAAAATTTATAATTAGATTGTTTAATCCTGAAAACGTTAATGTCTTGGCATGACAATCCATAACAACCCGATTGGTAGCCAACCAATCCATTCCCAAAATTACATCAAAATCATTCATATTCAATAAAATCAGATTGGCTATCATTTCCTTCCCCTCTATCTTTAACTTACAATCTCTACATACATGCTCAGTCAATTGACTATCATTCATGGGTGTGGAAATCATCAACATTTTATCCAACAATGTTGGTTTCACATATTTCAACAATTTATGTGCAAAGGAAGGTGATATGAAAGAATGCGTGGCACCAGGATCAAATAATACCAATGCTTCTAAATCAAAGATTCGGATGGTACCTTTAATCACATCCGTCGATGCGTCTGCAGTGTCCTGGTCCAGTGCATGTACTCTTCCTCTGCTCACACCCGCAGCCTGTTTCCCTTTTTCCTCAGCTGTAGCCCTCCTCCTCGGGGCTGCTGTCTCAACTGGAGCTCCCTCAGGCTCCTTGCCCTTCTGTGGGGCAATCTCCATCTTCTCGGGACAATACTTAGCCATATGTCCTGGTCTCTCGCATCTAAAACACACCATAGGGGTCATCAGACAGGGCCTATTCCCATGAAATCTCCCACATCTCCTACACTGATCAGTGGTAGGTCGTGGTCCCCCAATAGTCATGCCCCTCGGCGCAGTCAAGGCTGGGTATACGGGAGGTCTAGCAGCTCTCTCCCGCACCTCCTCAATCTTTGGCCTCTTCTCGAAAAATCTTGGGCCATCTCTCTTGGCCACTCTTCCATACCCGGATCTCTTCCGATCCTTGTCCTTTCTAACACTGACTCTCCCAAGCTCGGAGGCATTTCGCTCAAAGTCTTGCTCACATAACTGAGCCTTATGTACAGCCTCCTCATAAGTCACAATATCGAAGGGAGCTAGCTTAGTCCGGATGGCCAATCTCAATCCATCCATGAACTTCTGAATCTTTCGGGTCTCACTACCCATCGTGTCAGGGTCATATCTCCCCAATGACATAAACTTGGACTCATACTCGTCCACAGTCCGGTTCCCCTGAACCAAATTCATAAATTCCATCCGCAATTTCCTCTGTGCGGTAGCTGGGACATATTGTCTCCTGAAGGCCTCTAGAAATATCTCCCACGAGATCTCAGAGTGTCTGGCCCTCAAAATAATCTCGGTGGACCTCCACCAATGCTCGGCCTCTCCTTTCAACATAAACATGGCAAAGGCAACCTTCTCACTTGAAGTGCATCGAAAAAACCTATACAGTTTCTCTATCTCATACACCCAATCCTCTGTAATCACTGGTCCTTCACCCCTCTAAACACAGGGGGTTTCAGCGCTTGAAACTCTCGCAACCTGCTCAAGTCGCAGTCATAACCCACATCACTACCGCTCTGCTGTGGAGCGATAGGAGAATCTGTATCCTGGGCTGGAGGTGGTGTAACTGTAGCTGTCTCAGCAGTCTGAGGTCTCTCCACCTCTGCAGCTACCTGTTCAGTAGTAGGCTGTGCCGCGGGACCTCGTCTATCACCGGCACCCAAGGCCTGCGTGACTATCTCCACCAAACTCTCAATACTCCGCTCTAATCTAGCGAAGCGAGCCTCAGTATCACCTGCTCTCTCAGCAGGGTTCTGTGGAGCCTGCTCAGTCTGTGGCTCCGCACGGCTCTCAGGCCTACCTCTACGGCCTCTAGCACGTGCTCTCGCCCCTCTACCTTGGCGTGTAACTGGCATAGTGCCTAACTTCCTGTATTATAATAATTCATTAAGCTCAATCCATCACAGTATACACAGTTATATCCAAACAAAAGCACAGTACTATAGGGATGTACTTTCCTACGTTTTATTAATGACTCACATCAGGCCAACACAGCTCTGATACCAATCTCTGTCACGACCCAATTCCATTCTCTTTAACCGAAAATCACTGAAAATTTTTTGCGTTTTACTGTTACCTTACCCGGTCGTGAACTAACTCACCACACACTGTTAGGCTGTGAGTCAATAATAAACACCACCAAATCAACTCACAATCACAACCACATTTTCATTCCACAATTCACGCATGTGTATAATCTAGGTCACTATATCAAAAGTGCCTATGTGAACCATCACATCATAAATCATCCCAGACCACACGCATCCAGGTGTGCGGGGTATCATGCTGGCACGAAGATGGATTATCCCTCGCCAGACTTTCTCATCACATAACCATCATGCGGTACATCGTACTCCATGTGATATACACGGTACAGCGTACTCCGTAACTCATATCGTGATTGGGGGTGCCATTCCTAGGTCTTATCTACCCCATACCAAGAGTTTTCCATATTCCGTGAAGGAGAGCCTCCCTGCCGAACAGAGCCTCCCCGCCTAACAGAGCCTCCCTGCCTCCTCGTGCTTAAGGATGTTAGCTTAAGGATGTAGGGCTTAAGGATCCTTTCCGTAAGAGAGCCTCCCCACCGAACAGAGCCTCCCCGCCTAACAGAGCCTCCCTGCCTCCTTGGGCTTAAGGATGTTGGCTTAAGGATGTAGGGCTTAAGGATCCTTTCCGTAACAGAGCCTCCCCACCGAACAGAGCCTCCCCGCCTAACAGAGCCTCCCTGCCTCCTTGGGCTTAAGGATGTTGGTTTAAGGATGTAGGGCTTAAGGATCTTACTATAACCATGTAGGAGAGCCTCCCCGCCTAACAGAGCCTCCCTGCCTCTTTGGGCTTAAGGATGCTAGCTTAAGGGTCCCACCGTAAGAGAGCCTCCCTGCCTAACAGAGCCTCCCCGCCTAACAGAGCCTCCCTGCCTCCTCGGGCTTAAGGATGTTAGCTTAAGGATGTAAGGCTTAAGGATCTTACCACTTTCACAACCCTATACGAATCCCATTGTCCAAGCTTGTGCGAGCAAAGCTCTAGCACGACTCATGCATCATGCATCTTCTCATAAAGAGGCGCGTACGAGCATAGCTCTAGTACGATTATACTCATAAGACAACCACTCAAAATCCACGTACGAGCAGAAGCTCCAGTACGGTTTATAAATATCATTATAGATCCCAAATCAAGGTGCGAGCTAGGCTCTAGCACGTTTCATACAAATGAAAACATAGCAATCCAGCGCGAGCGAGGCTCTAGCGCGATTTATGTCATACAAGTGTGATAAGCGGCTCATATACAATTCATCAATCCCTGCAATTCGGGTTTAGCACTCACAAATGCTTTTCCACAACAACAATACAATACTAGCCGTCCTATCTACGAGCTTGCTTAAAACCAAGCAATTCGTTTTGGAAAAACATCAAAACATTAGATTTATGCAATTATTAGCCTTACTATCCCATTTCATAAAATCCACTTCAAATCCAAAACCACGCATATACTCGTCATCATTCACGAATACCATCCATCATTTATTTGAGCAATTCATGCATTTCATACAACACCCAATATTCACCCACAAGTTCAAAGTACGAGCAGCTACCTCTATATACTCACAAAATTCCCTTACCTGGAATCGCGATGCGTGATTCCACCTCCTTAAGCTGCTTACTCGTACGGTTCGGTTCGCCTTCAACGAACTCTTCGGGACTGCACAAAATCGTATCCCGCATTATATTCGATCCATAAATTGCAACCCTTGTGCTTGCTATAGTCAATTTAATCTATAGCCTCTATTAAAGCTTATTTGGCCTCGTTTCATTACTTTATCCATAACTCGAGTCTATGGGTCTTCTTAGGCCTATTAACTTATTTAAAATCGATGTTAAATCGACATTAAGCTCATAGTGTTCATATTCCATGAATTCCCTCACTATGGCATTTATCCATCACATACATATCCATTTTCACAATTCTTCCAACTCACCATGTAATTCCATCTAACCATCTAAAATCATAACATTACCCCAATAACAACTTTAGCATGCCATAAACCATAAGTTCATTCAATCCCACATATCCTCACATTATACCCATTTTAGATTTCTAGGTCACACCAATTCCACTACATTCCTAAGTAGTTTATCCATCAATACTCATACCAATCAACTCCAAAATCAATTAAATAGCTAATGCATTTGGATTGGAGTGTTAGAATCTTACCAATATGATTTCTCTTCTTGCTCCAAATGGTAATGCCCTTAACTCCTTCAATTCCAAAGATGGGAAAATGCCCTCTCACTATGTTGTTCTTCTCTTTGATAGGAACAACTTTACCTCTAATGATCTCTCTCCAAATCTCACTGAAAATGGCTGGTTTTAGAGAGGGAAAGTTAGGTTTTTGGGTTGAAATTGTAAGGTTAAGTGTTTTCCGAGATTTCCAGAATTTTCAGCTCTCCTTATATAGAAATGACTTTAGGAGATCGATCTGGTCCAAGAGGAGATCGATCTGGTCCCTTAAAATCCCTCTTTTTCACGGCATTTTTAAGCCTGAGATCGATCTGTCGAAGCAATCAGATCGATCTGTTGAAGCATGAGATCGATCTGTCAAGGCATAAGATCGATCTGGTCCCAAACAGAGAGCTAAGGAGATCGATCTGGGTGCTTGAGGATCGATCTTTTCACTTACAGAATGCTTGGCAGATCGATCTGTCTCCATTGGAGATCGATCTGCTCTATTCTTTCGCCCAAATAAGAGCATTCTGGCTCTTCCAGATCGATCTCTCATCCTATGAGATCGATCTGGACCTCATGTTTTCCAGATTTCCTGCAGTTTCTTTGCTGCAACTCATACCAACACATCCTTAATCTATTGCCATGACCATTTTCTCATCCATCCACCTTTATAACTTGAAAATGGCATCCATTCATACCTTATGCACATTGAAACTTGTGTGCATTCATTATATGTCCCAAGGTATGCTACATAGAACCGAATGGAAGCTTAACTCCATTCCATTTTACCACACTACTCATTTTGAGTCTCAATCACATCCATCACTTGCTAGATCTCATTTCTTCATATTCATACTCAATGAAACTTGTATGTACGTTACAATTCATATTACACATACATACATTGAATCCATGGACTTACATCAATCATAATTTACATTACAAGTCCATTCATATTATTTGATCCAATTACACATATTACCCTTTTACATATACGGGGTCTTACATTCTCCCCTCCTTCAAGAAATTTGGTTCTCCAAATTAGAACCAAGTCACTCTTCAAACAGTTGGGGGTACTTCTCCCGTATCAAGTTCTCCAATTCCCACGTGGCCTCTTCCGCCGTGTGGTGTTGCCAAAGCACTTTCACCAAGGAAATTGTCTTATTCCGTAACACTTTCTCTTTTCTATCCAATATCCGAACCGGCTTCTCAACATACGTCATACTCTCATGGAGCTCCAACGGCTCATATTTTATCACGTGTGTCGGGTCCGGGTGATACTTCCGAAGCATCGAGACGTGGAAGACGTTGTGGACATTTGCCAAGTCCGGTGGCAATGCCAACCTATACGTCTTATCTCCCACTCTCTCCAAAATCTCGAAGGGTCCGATGTATCTAGGGCTCAGCTTGCCCTTCTTACTGAATCTCATAATACCCTTCGATGGTGATACTCTCAGAAACACCGACTCACCCTCATCAAACTCCAGTGGTCTTCGTCTCTTGTCAGCATAACTCTTTTGTCTGCTCTGAGCTGTCCGTAATCTCTCACATATCAACTGGACGTCCTCAGGTGCCTGCTGCACTAAGTCCGGAGCAAAAATCTGTCTGTCACCAACCTCTTCCCATCCAATGGGGGAACGGCATCTACGCCCGTACAATGCCTCATAGGGTGCCATCCCGATACTAGCATGATAGCTATTATTATATGCGAACTTGGCTAACTGTAGGTGGTCATCCCAGGAGCCTCTAAAATCCAGCACACACGCTCTCAACATATCCTCGAGGGTCTGTATAGTCCTCTCTGACTGCCCATCTGTCTGAGGATGAAAAGCGGTGCTAAAACTCAGTCGGGTCCCCAGCGCTTCCTGAAAATGTTCCCAGAAATGGGAAGTGAAGCGGGCATCCCTATCAGAAACAACGCTCACTGGTACACCATGTAGCCGAACTATCTCTCGAATATACAGGTTCGCCAACTGACTCAGTGTATCGGTAGCTCTCATAGCCAAGAAATGGGCGGACTTAGTCAACCGGTCCACAATAACCCTTATGGCATCATGACCTCTACGGGTCCTCGGCAACCCCATCACAAAATCCATGATGACATGCTCCCACTTCCATGTCGGTATCGGTAGAGGCTGCAATAATCCTGCAGGCTTCTGATGCTCTACCTTCACTTGCTGACAAACGAGACACTTAGCGACATATTCAGCGATGTCTCTCTTCATTCCAGACCACCAATAAACCTTTCGAAGGTTTTGATACATCTTGGTACTTCCCGGATGTATCGTATACTTCGATGAGTGAGCCTCTGATAAAATCGTTCTCCTGATCTCAGGATCCCTGGGAACGCATACTCTGCCTCTGAACCTCAACAAGCCATCAGTACTCTGCTCAAAATCAATACCCACACCTGTCTGTATCTGCCTCAGCCAATCGATACACCGTCGATCGCTCTGCTGGGCTTGCCGAATACGGCCAATCAACTCTGGCTCTAGTCTCAAACTAGCCATGATCTCAGGTCTCTCAGATCCAGGTGGGGTTACATCCAAACTGAGGTTCGCAAAGTGTTCTAACAATTCATGTTCCCGTACCATCATATAAGACACCAACCCAAGGTTCTTTCTACTCAAAGCATCGGCAACTACATTTGCCTTACCCGGGTGGTACATGATTTCACAATCATAGTCTTTCAGGAGTTCGAGCCATCTCCTCTGTCTCATATTCAGCTCTTTCTGTGAGAACAGGTACTTAAGGCTCTTATGATCTGTGAACACCTGAAATTTCTCACCATAGAGATAGTGGCGCCATATTTTCAATGCAAATACTACAGCCGCCAACTCCAAATCATGTGTCGGGTAGTTCCTCTCATGATCTTTCAACTGTCTAGATCCATAGGCAACTACCTTTCCATCCTGCATAAGCACACAGCCCAGTCCCTGGTGTGATGCATCCGTATACACCGAGAATCCTCCTGAGCTGGTAGGAATGGTGAGAACTGGAGCAGTCGTCAATCGACGCTTAAGCTCCTCAAAACTCCTCTCACATGCCTCATCCCACACAAACTTAACATCTTTTCGCGTGAGGCGTGTCAACGGAGCAGCTAGTCTGGAGAAACCCTCTACAAATCTCCGATAATATCCTGCCAATCCCAAAAAACTCCCGATCTCAGTTACTGTCTTGGGCTGTTCCCACTGCACAACTGCCTCTATTTTGGATGGATCCACTGATACCCCATCCTTTGACACAACATGCCCCAGAAATGAGATCTGTTCCAACCAGAAGTTACACTTGCTGAGTTTGGCATACAATTCTCTCTCTCGGAGGGTCTGCAGAACTATCCTCAAGTGCTCCTCATGATCTTCCCTGGACTTGGAATACACCAAAATATCATCTATGAAAACAATCACAAACTTGTCCAGGTATGGCTTGAATATATCATTCATCAATGCCATAAATGCTGCGGGAGCATTCGTCAATCCGAATGGCATCACCAAAAACTCGTAGTGGCCATAACGGGTACGAAATGCTGTCTTGGGTACATCTCCACTCCTGATCCTCAACTGATGGTACCCTGACCGCAGATCTATCTTAGAAAATACTTCGGCTCCCTGGAGCTGATCCAACAAATCATCGATTCTTGGAAGGGGGTACTTGTTCTTAATGGTGGCCTTATTCAACAACCGGTAATCTATACACAGTCGGAGGCTTCCATCTTTCTCCCTTACAAATAGAACCGGTGCTCCCCAAGGTGAGACACGCGGTCTAATAAACCCCTTCTCCAACAACTCTTGCAGCTGTTTCTTCAGCTCTTCCAATTCTATCGGAGCCATTCTATAGGGTGGTTTCGATATCGGCTCTGTACCAGGCACTAACTCAATGCAAAATTCCATTTCCCTTTCAGGTGGTAGTCCTGGTAATTCATCCGGGAAGACATCAGGGTAATCCGTAATTACGGGTATGTCCTTCAATTCCGGGTGTGCCTCATCTATATCGACCACATAGGCAATGAACCCTTCACATTATCCTCTCCATTGTTAGTAACATAAACCATTACTCCACATTCAACGTTTATCATAAACAATTAATTTATCTCTCAAGCAATATGCATTTAAAATCATACTCTTTTATTTACCACAATTATACAAGTTTCATATCATTTCTTTTCATCAAAAATTTACAATTAGATTGTTTAATCCTGAAAACGTTAATGTCTTGGCATGACAATCCATAACAACCCGATTGGTAGCCAACCAATCCATTCCCAAAATTACATCAAAATCATTCATATTCAATAAAATCAGATTGGCTATCATTTCCTTCCCCTCTATCTTTAACTTACAATCTCTACATACATGCTCAGTCAATTGACTATCATTCATGGGTGTGGAAATCATCAACATTTTATCCAACAATGTTGGTTTCACATATTTCAACAATTTATGTGCAAAGGAAGGTGATATGAAAGAATGCGTGGCACCAGGATCAAATAATACCAATGCTTCTAAATCAAAGATTCGGATGGTACCTTTAATCACATCCGTCGATGCGTCTGCAGTGTCCTGGTCCAGTGCATGTACTCTTCCTCTGCTCACACCCGCAGCCTGTTTCCCTTTTTCCTCAGCTGTAGCCCTCCTCCTCGGGGCTGCTGTCTCAACTGGAGCTCCCTCAGGCTCCTTGCCCTTCTGTGGGGCAATCTCCATCTTCTCGGGACAATACTTAGCCATATGTCCTGGTCTCTCGCATCTAAAACACACCATAGGGGTCATCAGACAGGGCCTATTCCCATGAAATCTCCCACATCTCCTACACTGATCAGTGGTAGGTCGTGGTCCCCCAATAGTCATGCCCCTCGGCGCAGTCAAGGCTGGGTATACGGGAGGTCTAGCAGCTCTCTCCCGCACCTCCTCAATCTTTGGCCTCTTCTCGAAAAATCTTGGGCCATCTCTCTTGGCCACTCTTCCATACCCGGATCTCTTCCGATCCTTGTCCTTTCTAACACTGACTCTCCCAAGCTCGGAGGCATTTCGCTCAAAGTCTTGCTCACATAACTGAGCCTTATGTACAGCCTCCTCATAAGTCACAATATCGATGGGAGTTAGCTTAGTCCGGATGGCCAATCTCAATCCATCCATGAACTTCTGAATCTTTCGGGTCTCACTACCCATCGTGTCAGGGTCATATCTCCCCCATGACATAAACTTGGACTCATACTCGTCCACAGTCCGGTTCCCCTGAACCAAATTCATAAATTCCATCCGCAATTTCCTCTGTGCGGTAGCTGGGACATATTGTCTCCTGAAGGCCTCTAGAAATATCTCCCACGAGATCTCAGAGTGTCTGGCCCTCAAAATAATCTCGGTGGACCTCCACCAATGCTCGGCCTCGCCTTTCAACATAAACACGGCAAAGGCAACCTTCTCACTTGAAGTGCATCGAAAAAACCTATACAGTTTCTCCATCTCATACACCCAATCCTCCGTAATCACTGGGTCCTTCACCCCTCTAAACACTGGGGGTTTCAGCGCTTGAAACTCTCGCAACCTGCTCAAGTCGCAGTCATAACCCACATCACTACCGCTCTGCTGTGGAGCGATAGGAGAATCTGTATCCTGGGCTGGAGGTGGTGTAACTGTAGCTGTCTCAGCAGTCTGAGGTCTCTCCGCCTCTGCAGCTGCCTGTTCAGTAGTAGCCTGTGCCGTGAGACCTCGTCTATCACCGGCACCCAAGGCCTGCGTGACTATCTCCACCAAACTCTCAATACTCCGCTCTAATCTAGCGAAGCGAGCCTCAGTATCACCTGCTCTCTCAGCAGGGTTCTGTGGAGCCTGCTCAGTCTGTGGCTCCGCACGGCTCTCAGGCCTACCTCTACGGCCTCTAGCACGTGCTCTCGCCCCTCTACCTTGTCGTATAACTGGCATAGTGCCTAACTTCCGGTATTATAATAATTCATTAAGCTCAATCCATCACAGTATACACAGTTATATCCAAACAAAAGCACAGTACTATAGGGATGTACTTTCCTACGTTTTATTAATGACTCACATCAGGCCAACACAGCTCTGATACCAATCTCTGTCACGACCCAATTCCATTCTCTTTAACCAAAAATCACTGAAAATTTTTCGCGTTTTACTGTTACCTTACCCGGTCGTGAACTAACTCACCACACACTGTTAGGCTGTGAGTCAATAATAAACACCACCAAATCAACTCACAATCACAACCACATTTTCATTCCACAATTCACGCATGTGTATAATCTAGGTCACTATGTCAAAAGTACCTATGTGAACCATCACATCATAAATCATCCCAGACCACACGCATCCAGGTGTGCGGGGTATCATGCTGGCACGAAGATGGATTATCCCTCGCCAGACTTTCTCATCACATAACCATCATGCGGTACATCGTACTCCATGTGATATACACGGTACAACGTACTCCGTAACTCATATCGTGATTGGGGGTGCCATTCCTAGGTCTTATCTACCCCATACCAAGAGTTTTCCATATTCCGTGAAGGAGAGCCTCCCTGCCGAACAGAGCCTCCCCGCCTAACAGAGCCTCCCTGCCTCCTCGGGCTTAAGGATGTTAGCTTAAGGATGTAGGGCTTAAGGATCCTTTCCGTAAGAGAGCCTCCCCACCGAACAGAGCCTCCCCGCCTAACAGAGCCTCCCTGCCTCCTTGGGCTTAAGGATGTTGGCTTAAGGATGTAGGGCTTAAGGATCCTTTCCGTAAGAGAGCCTCCCCACCGAACAGAGCCTCCCCGCCTAACAGAGCCTCCCTGCCTCCTTGGGCTTAAGGATGTTGGCTTAAGGATGTAGGGCTTAAGGATCTTACTATAACCATGTAGGAGAGCCTCCCCGCCTAACAGAGCCTCCCTGCCTCTTTGGGCTTAAGGATGCTGGCTTAAGGGTCCCACCGTAAGAGAGCCTCCCTGCCTAACAGAGCCTCCCCGCCTAACAGAGCCTCCCTGCCTCCTCGGGCTTAAGGATGTTAGCTTAAGGATGTAAGGCTTAAGGATCTTACCACTTTCACAACCCTATACGAATCCCATTGTCCAAGCTTGTGCGAGCAAAGCTCTAGCACGACTCATGCATCATGCATCTTCTCATAAAGAGGCGCGTACGAGCATAGCTCTAGTACGATTATACTCATAAGACAACCACTCAAAATCCACGTACGAGCAGAAGCTCCAGTACGGTTTATAAATATCATTATAGATCCCAAATCAAGGTGCGAGCTAGGCTCTAGCACGTTTCATACAAATGAAAACATAGCAATCCAGCGCGAGCGAGGCTCTAGCGCGATTTATGTCATACAAGTGTGATAGGCGGCTCATATACAATTCATCAATCCCGGCAATTCGGGTTTAGCACTCACAAATGCTTTTCCACAACAACAATACAATACTAGCCGTCCTATCTACGAGCTTGCTTAAAACCAAGCAATTCGTTTTGGAAAAACATCAAAACATTAGATTTATGCAATTATTAGCCTTACTATCCCATTTCATAAAATCCACTTCAAATCCAAAACCACGCATATACTCGTCATCATTCACGAATACCATCCATCATTTATTTGAGCAATTCATGCATTTCATACAACACCCAATATTCACCCACAAGTTCAAAGTACGAGCAGCTACCTCTATATACTCACAAAATTCCCTTACCTGGAATCGCGATGCGTGATTCCACCTCCTTAAGCTGCTTACTCGTACGGTTCGGTTCGCCTTCAACGAACTCTTCGGGACTGCACAAAAAAAATATCCTGCATTATATTCGATCCATAAATTGCAACCCTTGTGCTTGCTATAGTCAATTTAATCTATAGCCTCTATTAAAGCTTATTTGGCCTCGTTTCATTACTTTATCCATAACTCGAGTCTATGGGTCTTCTTAGGCCTATTAACTTATTTAAAATCGATGTTAAATCGACATTAAGCTCATAGTGTTCATATTCCATGAATTCCCTCACTATGGCATTTATCCATCACATACATATCCATTTTCACAATTCTTCCAACTCACCATGTAATTCCATCTAACCATCTAAAATCATAACATTACCCCAATAACAACTTTAGCATGCCATAAACCATAAGTTCATTCAATCCCACATATCCTCACATTATACCCATTTTAGATTTCTAGGTCACACCAATTCCACTACATTCCTAAGTAGTTTATCCATCAATACTCATACCAATCAACTCCAAAATCAATTAAATAGCTAATGCATTTGGATTGGAGTGTTAGAATCTTACCAATATGATTTCTCTTCTTGCTCCAAATGGTAATGCCCTTAACTCCTTCAATTCCAAAGATGGGAAAATGCCCTCTCACTATGTTGTTCTTCTCTTTGATAGGAACAACTTTACCTCTAATGATCTCTCTCCAAATCTCACTGAAAATGGCTGGTTTTAGAGAGGGAAAGTTAGGTTTTTGGGTTGAAATTGTAAGGTTAAGTGTTTTCCGAGATTTCCAGATTTTTCAGCTCTCCTTATATAGAAATGACTTTAGGAGATCGATCTGGTCCAAGAGGAGATCGATCTGGTCCCTTAAAATCCCTCTTTTTCACGGCATTTTTAAGCCTGAGATCGATCTGTCGAAGCAATCAGATCGATCTGTTGAAGCATGAGATCGATCTGTCAAGGCATAAGATCGATCTGGTCCCAAACAGAGAGCTAAGGAGATCGATCTGGGTGCTTGAGGATCGATCTTTTCACTTACAGAATGCTTGGCAGATCGATCTGTCTCCATTGGAGATCGATCTGCTCTATTCTTTCGCCCAAATAAGAGCATTCTGGCTCTTCCAGATCGATCTCTCATCCTATGAGATCGATCTGGACCTCATGTTTTCCAGATTTCCTGCAGTTTCTTTGCTGCAACTCATACCAACACATCCTTAATCTATTGCCATGACCATTTTCTCATCCATCCACCTTTATAACTTGAAAATGGCATCCAATCATACCTTATGCACATTGAAACTTGTGTGCATTCATTATATGTCCCAAGGTATGCTACATAGAACCGAATGGAAGCTTAACTCCATTCCATTTTACCACACTACTCATTTTGAGTCTCAATCACATCCATCACTTGCTAGATCTCATTTCTTCATATTCATACTCAATGAAACTTGTATGTACGTTACAATTCATATTACACATACATACATTGAATCCATGGACTTACATCAATCATAATTTACATTACAAGTCCATTCATATTATTTGATCCAATTACACATATTACCCTTTTACATATACGGGGTCTTACATTCTCCCCTCCTTCAAGAAATTTGGTCCTCCAAATTAGAACCAAGTCACTCTTCAAACAGTTGGGGGTACTTCTCCAGTATCAAGTTCTCCAATTCCCACGTGGCCTCTTCCGCCGTGTGGTGTTGCCAAAGCACTTTCACCAAGGAAATTGTCTTATTCCGTAACACTTTCTCTTTTCTATCCAATATCCGAACCGACTTCTCAACATACGTCATACTCTCATGGAGCTCCAACGGCTCATATTTTATCACGTGTGTCGGGTCCGGGTGATACTTCCGAAGCATCGAGACGTGGAAGACGTTGTGGACATTTGCCAAGTACGGTGGCAATGCCAACCTATACGTCTTATCTCCCACTCTCTCCAAAATCTCGAAGGGTCCGATGTATCTAGGGCTCAGCTTGCCCTTCTTACTGAATCTCATAATACCCTTCGATGGTGATACTCTCAGAAACACCGACTCACCCTCATCAAACTCCAGTGGTCTTCGTCTCTTGTCAGCATAACTCTTTTGTCGGCTCTGAGCTGTCCGTAATCTCTCACATATCAACTGGACGTCCTCAGGTGCCTGCTGCACTAAGTCCGGAGTAAAAATCTGTCTGTCACCAACCTCTTCCCATCCAATGGGGGAACGGCATCTACGCCCGTACAATGCCTCATAGGGTGCCATCCCGATACTAGCATGATAGCTATTATTATACGCGAACTCGGCTAACTGCAGGTGGTCATCCCAGGAGCCTCTAAAATCCAGCACACACGCTCTCAACATATCCTCGAGGGTCTGTATAGTCCTCTCTGACTGCCCATCTGTCTGAGCATGAAAAGCGGTGCTAAAACTCAGTCGGGTCCCCAGCGCTTCCTGAAAATGTTCCCAGAAATGGGAAGTGAAGCGGGCATCCCTATCAGAAACAACGCTCACTGGTACACCATGTAGCCGTACTATCTCTCGAATATACAGGTTCGCCAACTGACTCAGTGTATCGGTAGCTCTCATAGCAAAGAAATGGGCGGACTTAGTCAACCGGTCCACAATAACCCATATGGCATCATGACCTCTACGGGTCCTCGGCAACCCCATCACAAAATCCATGGTGACATGCTCCCACTTCCATGTTGGTATCGGTAGAGGCTGCAATAATCCTGCAGGCTTCTGATGCTCTACCTTCACTTGCTGACAAACGAGACACTTAGCGACATATTCAGCGATGTCTCTCTTCATTCCAGACCACCAATAAACCTTTCGAAGGTTTTGATACATCTTGGTACTTCCAGGATGTATCGTATACTTCGATGAGTGAGCCTCTGATAAAATCGTTCTCCTGATCTCAGGATCCCTGGGAACGCATACTCTGCCTCTGAACCTCAACAAGCCATCAGTACTCTGCTCAAAATCAATACCCACACCTGTCTGTATCTGCCTCAGCCAATCGATACACCGTCGATCGCTCTGCTGGGCTTGCCGAATACGGCCAATCAACTCTGGCTCTAGTCTCAAACTAGCCATGATCTTAGGTCTCTCAGATCCAGGTGGGGTTACATCCAAACTGAGGTTCGCAAAGTGTTCTAACAATTCATGTTCCCGTACCATCATATAAGACACCAACCCAAGGTTCTTTCTACTCAAAGCATCGGCAACTACATTTGCCTTACCCGGGTGGTACATGATTTCACAATCATAGTCTTTCAGGAGTTCGAGCCATCTCCTCTGTCTCATATTCAGCTCTTTCTGCGAGAACAGGTACTTAAGGCTCTTATGATCTGTGAACACCTGAAATTTCTCACCATAGAGATAGTGGCGCCATATTTTCAATGCAAATACTACAGCCGCCAACTCCAAATCATGTGTCGGGTAGTTCCTCTCATGATCTTTCAACTGTCTAGATCCATAGGCAACTACCTTCCCATCCTGCATAAGCACACAGCCCAGTCCCTGGTGTGATGCATCCGTATACACCGAGAATCCTCCTGAGCTGGTAGGAATGGTGAGAACTGGAGCAGTCGTCAATCGACGCTTAAGCTCCTCAAAACTCCTCTCACATGCCTCATCCCACACAAACTTAACATCTTTTCGCGTGAGGCGTGTCAACGGAGCAGCTAGTCTGGAGAAACCCTCTACAAATCTCCGATAATATCCTGCCAATCCCAGAAAACTCCCGATCTCAGTTACTGTCTTGGGCTGTTCCCACTGCACAACTGCCTCTATTTTGGATGGATCCACTGATACCCCATCCTTTGACACAACATGCCCCAGAAATGAGATCTGTTCCAACCAGAAGTTACACTTGCTGAGTTTGGCATACAATTCTCTCTCTCGGAGGGTCTGCAGAACTATCCTCAAGTGCTCCTCATGATCTTCCCTGGACTTGGAATACACCAAAATATCATCTATGAAAACAATCACAAACTTGTCCAGGTATGGCTTGAATATATCATTCATCAATGCCATAAATGCTGCGGGAGCATTCGTCAATCCGAATGGCATCACCAAAAACTCGTAGTGGCCATAACGGGTACGAAATGCTGTCTTGGGTACATCTCCACTCCTGATCCTCAACTGATGGTACCCTGACCGCAGATCTATCTTAGAAAATACTTCGGCTCCCTGGAGCTGATCCAACAAATCATCGATTCTTGGAAGGGGGTACTTGTTCTTAATGGTGGCCTTATTCAACAACCGGTAATCTATACACAGTCGGAGGCTTCCATCTTTCTTCCTTACAAATAGAACCGGTGCTCCCCAAGGTGAGACACGCGGTCTAATAAACCCCTTCTCCAACAACTCTTGCAGCTGTTTCTTCAGCTCTTCCAATTCTATCGGAGCCATTCTATAGGGTGGTTTCGATATCGGCTCTGTACCAGGCACTAACTCAATGCAAAATTCCATTTCCCTTTCAGGTGGTAGTCCTGGTAATTCATCCGGGAAGACATCAGGGTAATCCGTAATTACGGGTATGTCCTTCAATTCCGGGTGTGCCTCATCTATATCGACCACATAGGCAATGAACCCTTCACATTATCCTCTCCATTGTTAGTAACATAAACCATTACTCCACATTCAACGTTTATCATAAACAATTAATTTATCTCTCAAGCAATATGCATTTAAAATCATACTCTTTTATTTACCACAATTATACAAGTTTCATATCATTTCTTTTCATCAAAAATTTACAATTAGATTGTTTAATCCTGAAAACGTTAATGTCTTGGCATGACAATCCATAACAACCCGATTGGTAGCCAACCAATCCATTCCCAAAATTACATCAAAATCATTCATATTCAATAAAATCAGATTGGCTATCATTTCCTTCCCCTCTATCTTTAACTTACAATCTCTACATACATGCTCAGTCAATTGACTATCATTCATGGGTGTGGAAATCATCAACATTTTATCCAACAATGTTGGTTTCACATATTTCAACAATTTATGTGCAAAGGAAGGTGATATGAAAGAATGCGTGGCACCAGGATCAAATAATACCAATGCTTCTAAATCAAAGATTCGGATGGTACCTTTAATCACATCCGTCGATGCGTCTGCAGTGTCCTGGTCCAGTGCATGTACTCTTCCTCTGCTCACACCCGCAGCCTGTTTCCCTTTTTCCTCAGCTGTAGCCCTCCTCCTCGGGGCTGCTGTCTCAACTGGAGCTCCCTCAGGCTCCTTGCCCTTCTGTGGGGCAATCTCCATCTTCTCGGGACAATACTTAGCCATATGTCCTGGTCTCTCGCATCTAAAACACACCATATGGGTCATCAGACAGGGCCTATTCCCATGAAATCTCCCACATCTCCTACACTGATCAGTGGTAGGTCGTGGTCCCCCAATAGTCATGCCCCTTGGCGCAGTCAAGGCTGGGTATACGGGAGGTCTAGCAGCTCTCTCCCGCACCTCCTCAATCTTTGGCCTCTTCTCGAAAAATCTTGGGCCATCTCTCTTGGCCACTCTTCCATACCCGGATCTCTTCCGATCCTTGTCCTTTCTAACACTGACTCTCCCAAGCTCGAAGGCATTTCGCTCAAAGTCTTGCTCACATAACTGAGCCTTATGTACAGCCTCCTCATAAGTCACAATATCGATGGGAGCTAGCTTAGTCCGGATGGCCAATCTCAATCCATCCATGAACTTCTGAATCTTTCGGGTCTCACTACCCATCGTGTCAGGGTCATATCTCCCCCATGACATAAACTTGGACTCATACTCGTCCACAGTCCGGTTCCCCTGAACCAAATTCATAAATTCCATCCGCAATTTCCTCTGTGCGGTAGCTGGGACATATTATCTCCTGAAGGCCTCTAGAAATATCTCCCACGAGATCTCAGAGTGTCTGGCCCTCAAAATAATCTCGGTGGACCTCCACCAATGCTCGGCCTCGCCTTTCAACATAAACACGGCAAAGGCAACCTTCTCACTTGAAGTGCATCGAAAAAACCTATACAGTTTCTCCATCTCATACACCCAATCCTCCGTAATCACTGGGTCCTTCACCCCTCTAAACACTGGGGGTTTCAGCGCTTGAAACTCTCGCAACCTGCTCAAGTCTCAGTCATAACCCACATCACTACCGCTCTGCTGTGGAGCGATAGGAGAATCTGTATCCTGGGCTGGAGGTGGTGTAACTGTAGCTGTCTCAGCAGTCTGAGGTCTCTCCGCCTCTGCAGCTGCCTGTTCAGTAGTAGGCTGTGCCGCGAGACCTCGTCTATCACCGGCACCCAAGGCCTGCGTGACTATCTCCACCAAACTCTCAATACTCCGCTCTAATCTAGCGAAGCGAGCCTCAGTATCACCTGCTCTCTCAGCAGGGTTCTATGGAGCCTGCTCAGTCTGTGGCTCCGCACGGCTCTCAGACCTACCTCTACGGCCTCTAGCACGTGCTCTCGCCCCTCTACCTTGGCGTGTAACTGGCATAGTGCCTAACTTCCTGTATTATAATAATTCATTAAGCTCAATCCATCACAGTATACACAGTTATATCCAAACAAAAGCACAGTACTATAGGGATGTACTTTCCTACATTTTATTAATGACTCACATCAGGCCAACACAGCTCTGATACCAATCTCTGTCACGACCCAATTCCATTCTCTTTAACCAAAAATCACTGAAAATTTTTCGCGTTTTACTGTTACCTTACCCGGTCGTGAACTAACTCACCACACACTGTTAGGCTGTGAGTCAATAATAAACACCACCAAATCAACTCACAATCACAACCACATTTTCATTCCACAATTCACGCATGTGTATAATCTAGGTCACTATGTCAAAAGTACCTATGTGAACCATCACATCATAAATCATCCCAGACTACACGCATCCAGGTGTGCGGGGTATCATGCTGGCACGAAGATGGATTATCCCTCGCCAGACTTTCTCATCACATAACCATCATGCGGTACATCGTACTCCATGTGATATACACGGTACAGCGTACTCCGTAACTCATATCGTGATTGGGGGTGCCATTCCTAGGTCTTATCTACCCCATACCAAGAGTTTTCCATATTCCGTGAAGGAGAGCCTCCCTGCCGAACAGAGCCTCCCCGCCTAACAGAGCCTCCCTGCCTCCTCGGGCTTAAGGATGTTAGCTTAAGGATGTAGGGCTTAAGGATCCTTTCCGTAAGAGAGCCTCCCCACCGAACAGAGCCTCCCCGCCTAACAGAGCCTCCCTGCCTCCTTGGGCTTAAGGATGTTGGCTTAAGGATGTAGGGCTTAAGGATCCTTTCTGTAAGAGAGCCTCCCCACCGAACAGAGCCTCCCCGCCTAACAGAGCCTCCCTGCCTCCTTGGGCTTAAGGATGTTGGCTTAAGGATGTAGGGCTTAAGGATCTTACTATAACCATGTAGGAGAGCCTCCCCGCCTAACAGAGCCTCCCTGCCTCTTTGGGCTTAAGGATGCTGGCTTAAGGGTCCCACCGTAAGAGAGCCTCCCTGCCTCCTCGGGCTTAAGGATGTTAGCTTAAGGATGTAAGGCTTAAGGATCTTACCACTTTCACAACCCTATACGAATCCCATTGTCCAAGCTTGTGCGAGCAAAGCTCTAGCACGACTCATGCATCATGCATCTTCTCATAAAGAGGCGCGTACGAGCATAGCTCTAGTACGATTATACTCATAAGACAATCACTCAAAATCCACGTACGAGCAGAAGCTCCAGTACGGTTTATAAATATCATTATAGATCCCAAATCAAGGTGCGAGCAGAAGCTCCAGCACGTTTCATACAAATGAAAACATAGCAATCCAGCGCGAGCGAGGCTCTAGCGCGATTTATGTCATACAAGTGTGATAGGCGGCTCATATACAATTCATCAATCCCGGCAATTCGGGTTTAGCACTCACAAATGCTTTTCCACAACAACAATACAATACTAGCCGTCCTATCTACGAGCTTGCTTAAAACCAAGCAATTCGTTTTGGAAAAACATCAAAACATTAGATTTATGCAATTATTAGCCTTACTATCCCATTTCATAAAATCCACTTCAAATCCAAAACCACGCATATACTCGTCATCATTCACGAATACCATCCATCATTTATTTGAGCAATTCATGCATTTCATACAACACCCAATATTCACCCACAAGTTCAAAGTACGAGCAGCTACCTCTATATACTCACAAAATTCCCTTACCTGGAATCGCGATGCGTGATTCCACCTCCTTAAGCTGCTTACTCGTACGGTTCGGTTCGCCTTCAACGAACTCTTCGGGACTGCACAAAATCGTATCCCGCATTATATTCGATCCATAAATTGCAACCCTTGTGCTTGCTATAGTCAATTTAATCTATAGCCTCTATTAAAGCTTATTTGGCCTCGTTTCATTACTTTATCCATAACTCGAGTCTATGGGTCTTCTTAGGCCTATTAACTTATTTAAAATCGATGTTAAATCGACATTAAGCTCATAGTGTTCATATTCCATGAATTCCCTCACTATGGCATTTATCCATCACATACATATCCATTTTCACAATTCTTCCAACTCACCATGTAATTCCATCTAACCATCTAAAATCATAACATTACCCCAATAACAACTTTAGCATGCCATAAACCATAAGTTCATTCAATCCCACATATCCTCACATTATACCCATTTTAGATTTCTAGGTCACACCAATTCCACTACATTCCTAAGTAGTTTATCCATCAATACTCATACCAATCAACTCCAAAATCAATTAAATAGCTAATGCATTTGGATTGGAGTGTTAGAATCTTACCAATATGATTTCTCTTCTTGCTCCAAATGGTAATGCCCTTAACTCCTTCAATTCCAAAGATGGGAAAATGCCCTCTCACTATGTTGTTCTTCTCTTTGATAGGAACAACTTTACCTCTAATGATCTCTCTCCAAATCTCACTGAAAATGGCTGGTTTTAGAGAGGGAAAGTTAGGTTTTTGGGTTGAAATTGTAAGGTTAAGTGTTTTCCGAGATTTCCAGATTTTTCAGCTCTCCTTATATAGAAATGACTTTAGGAGATCGATCTGGTCCAAGAGGAGATCGATCTGGTCCCTTAAAATCCCTCTTTTTCACGGCATTTTTAAGCCTGAGATCGATCTGTCGAAGTAATCAGATCGATCTGTTGAAGCATGAGATCGATCTGTCAAGGCATAAGATCGATCTGGTCCCAAACAGAGAGCTAAGGAGATCGATCTGGGTGCTTGAGGATCGATCTTTTCACTTACAGAATGCTTGGCAGATCGATCTGTCTCCATTGGAGATCGATCTGCTCTATTCTTTCACCCAAATAAGAGCATTCTGGCTCTTCCAGATCGATCTCTCATCCTATGAGATCGATCTGGACCTCATGTTTTCCAGATTTCCTGCAGTTTCTTTGCTGCAACTCATACCAACACATCCTTAATCTATTGCCATGACCATTTTCTCATCCATCCACCTTTATAACTTGAAAATGGCATCCATTCATACCTTATGCACATTGAAACTTGTGTGCATTCATTATATGTCCCAAGGTATGCTACATAGAACCGAATGGAAGCTTAACTCCATTCCATTTTACCACACTACTCATTTTGAGTCTCAATCACATCCATCACTTGCTAGATCTCATTTCTTCATATTCATACTCAATGAAACTTGTATGTACGTTACAATTCATATTACACATACATACATTGAATCCATGGACTTACATCAATCATAATTTACATTACAAGTCCATTCATATTATTTGATCCAATTACACATATTACCCTTTTACATATACGGGGTCTTACAGCAATGGCAGCAGATGATAGACCGAATGTGAGTGGGAGATAGGCTGGCATGGCAGTGAACTAATACAAACTGAAACTGCAGCAGCAAACAAAGGAAGACCTGAAACGAAAAAGAAAAGAAATAATTATTTAAAAAAAATAATTACAAGACTTAGAAACTGAACAGAGCAGGCCAGATGAATTAAAGGGAAGAAGAGGAAAGCATGACCTGCTGGAAAATGGAGGAGATTTATAGATAAAATGTTGTTGTGGACTGCAGTAGAGGAAAAGAGAAAGGAGAAGGAACCGAAGCAGTTGGAATGCTGCAAAATCGAGAAACCAAGCAACTGACAAGGATTAAATACAAAACAAGCAAAATGATGTGATTGAGGTAGTGATGAATCTAAATAACCGAAAAGGAAAAAGAGAAAGAAAATGAAAATACTAAGAGTACGTAATGGCCTACTGGAAACTGAGTGGTTCGGTGGAAAATAGGAAGGAGTAATTGAAAACTGGCCTAAAAAAAATGAAGAAAGCAGACCGAAATGATTGAAGGAAGCAAAGAAGACGTGTGAAGTAAGGCTGAACTGATTTCAGTGATCAGTTGAAGAATATAAAATAAAATGAACCAAAGATATATATTGAAGGCTGGAATGAAAGCTCAAAATGGAAAACCGAGAGAGTGATAGAGAGAAGCAGAAAAAAGAGAGAAGAAAAGGAAGAGTTCTGGCTGGTTTATTTTAAACTCAATTGAAGATTATGTTGTGATGGTGTGGGCGATATATGAAGATGCACCTCTGACCGAGCACAGCAAACATGAAGGAGAGTTTCACCAGCAAGCACCGAGGGCAGCAAAAGGGTGTTGCTAGTAGAGCATCTTGGCCTTGGCTCTAGGGGAAACGAACCAGACCTAGAGTGGAGGAAGAAGATGGATGAAAGGTGACCCGAATGGAGATGCAAGGTAGATGATGATGGAGATGGTGAAAACACTAGAAAGATGGAGGAGAGGCAGCACCGGGAAGAAGGAAGGAAATGAGAACAGTGGCGTCGGGTGGTAGCGAGGGAGAAGGAAAAGGAAGACAAGAAAGGTTGGCGGGAAAGAAGAAAAGAAATTCAAAAATGGGTGAATAGTAACAAAAAAAGAGAGAAAAAACGGTAATAAATATTATATATATATATATTAGAATTGGAGAAAAATTGAAGAAAAGAAGACGAGTGTACTGGAAATTTGAGAAATCTCAGGAAAGAGTTTCGAAAAATTAATTGAGTGGACCTGACTCATCGACTCGCTATGTTGAGACAATCGAGGACAACAGACAAACACCGAGGTAAGGAATTTTGCAAGTTTTAGAGATAACTGTACGTATTTTATAATTTCGAGTAGCTAAATAGATACCGTAGAGATAGAAAACCCGATATTATCCCTACGTATAGACTGAACTAAACTGAAAAGTGTTGAAAAATATTCATAATTGCCTAAATTGCATGTTTCAGTGTTTCCATCATTGAAATACTGTTTCCAACAGTATACGAATAGGTTGGCTATTGTTTTTACTATTTGCATAAAATAACACGTTTTACGAAGTTAAGTGTGCTCGACTGGGAGAAACTCCATGATAAGTGACCTCCCAGGAAGTCTCCACTCACATATTGTTTTTGCACTGTTTTTGTACTGAATACTAATTTTTATATCATTTTTGAAAGAATTGAACCACATATCCGATTTTCAATACGAAACAGTGCTGGAGCCCTCGTGTAGACTGTGTGTCACATTGAATTGCTCGCACTGGATTTTTATATGATTTATAAGAAAAATCGTGCTGGAGCCGTCGTGTATTGCTGTGTGATCTTGCACTGACCTGCTCGTACTGAATTTTAAGACTAAGGTGCTAGTTGATATTGATGTTGAGGTGTAAATCCTTGAGACTACTCAGTACCCTCAGTCATATTGTATTGTATCGGGGTCCATGGAGTATGTTGTACCGTGTGGACGCATATGGAGTACGTTGTGTAGTGGATTGAGTCTTCGAACTACTGAACTGAACTGTACTGTATTGATTGGCCAACGGGCTGGATTGACCCATCCCCCTAAGGCGTATGACACTCGCGCACACCTGGATGAGGGCAGGGAAGGGGTATAACTCAGCGGTAGAGTGTCACCTTGACGTGGTGGAAGTCATTAGTTCGAGCCTGATTATCCCTAAACCCAATGTGAGTTTTTCTATTTTGCCTTGCTCCCCGAAGATAATTCGAATTATTTAGTCTAAAAAAAAGTTTCATTCTAATTATCTAGACTTAGAACATATCATTTATATAATGATAATATATAAATGCATAAAAGGATTTTCACTCTAATTATCTAATTAATAGATTCTATGTAGAACTCTAAACTAAATCTAAATCTATATTAAATCTATTAAATCTATCTATTAAATTAAATCGATATCTATATAAAAATTAGATATAATTAAATAATTAAAATGTAAAATATACTAAAATAGAAAATAAAATAAAAATAAAAATAGAGTGATATTATAATGTGATATTATACTAATATAATATACTACTATAAATAATATACTAATATACTAAATAGAATATACTAATAGAATAAATATAACATAGAATAGAATAAATAGAATATAAAAAATATAACTAAGATATAATATTAATATATAGATTAATAATAAATATATATTATTAATCTTTTTATTTTATTGAACAAAAATGGTGATATTGTTCCTCCATTGATCAAGAATTTCGGTTTTTGAGAAGTATTATGATCATCCAATAAGAAAGGTTTCAATTTTTTCAAATGAACGATTTGAAGACCTATTGATTCTAACAACTGATTGCAGAGTTGATCATTCGGACCTTTCAATTCATAGATGTGGATCTCAGACCTATGAATGGGGATATTCCCGTAACTCACAAAGAAAAAAGGAAGGGAGTTAGATAAAAAGAGAAGCAACGCGGGGTCATTGACTATGACCATATGTCGACTGTACTGTTATTGACTGAATCCTACTGTTATTGATTGAATCTCAGCGTAGTCTCAATGAACTGAATTGTTTATTGATAGAAAGAAAAGTGAACTGAACTGCTTTACTGATTGAATGAATCGTTTTAAAGAAACGAATTCAAGTGTTTTACTGCATTGACTGAACAGTAAATGGTTTTATCGTACCGACTGTATTTAATGCATATGTTTTACATATGTTAAAGTATTGGAAATGGAGTGTGATTGAAAGTATTTATCTAAGAAAGTGCATCGATTGTGAATCGTTTTCAGTGTTAACAAAATGACTTATATGCATGTGTTTTACAGCGTTTTATAACTGGTCATGGCATGCATTATAAGCATGTAGATAGTATGGTTGTTTACTGCTTACATAAGTTTCTTACTGAGCGTGTTAAGCTCACTCCCTACTTTCCTCCATAGAGTCTTATCACTAATTTGGACGCTTCCGTTAGTAAGGCATGTCACTCAGCTATGGTTCCGTGGAGTATTTTTCTACGTTGAAGGTATACTGTAAGACCCGAAAATTAATCGTAAATTTTTATGAAGGATGAAAATGGTCACAATTTTAAACGAATGAGATTCGGATTGGAAATAAGGATTTAAAATGCGAAATGAATGAGTATTCATGAAGGGAAGTCAGGTTAAATTAATCCCGAACACGTGAAGGACAAAACGGTCAAAAGATCAAAAGCCAGAATAAATTCGATAAGAAAATTTAATTAAAAATAATGTATTTGAGAATCTTGATCAATAACGAAGAAATAATTAAATTTCGAGTCCAATTGATAAAGATCCGAAATTTTTAGAAATATCGAAAAGTCACCCGAGACAATATCTCGAAAATACGAAGAAATTATACCGAAAAAAAGATTACAAATATAATAAATAAATTAAATATAATTAAATAAATGAATTTAGAATAAAATATTAATATTTTTAGATATTTTTACTAAATAATAATATTTAATTGAATATAATAATAATAAACTAATTTATAAATAATAATAAATAAAGATAAAATAATTAAGTAAAAAAAAGGAAAGAATCAGAAACTGTCAGGGAGAGAGAAAATAACAATTGAAACCGAGGATGACCTACGCGTGGCCCGACCGATCCACAGCCACCGGTGATCAGCGACTCCGACGAACAGCCGAGCAGGAAGAGGAAAGGCCGACGAAGCTGTTGGCACCGGCGACGCGCGCCAAGGAGGTCGAAAAACGCTGAACGGAGGAAGAGAAGCCCGCGAGGAAAACGGGGTAGATTCCGGCGATCCACGGCAGCTGGGCTCGAACGGCGGGCACCGGTGTGATCGGGAAGAGGATGCAGTTCTTTTGAGACCGATGTTGATCGGCGAAATCATCGAAATCCGACGGATCGAGGGAGAGAAGGCCTAAAGGGAGAAGAGAGGAACGGCGGCCACCGGCGGTGATTCGGTCCCGATCGAGGTCAGTCGAAGGTTGCTCGATCAAAGACGAGTCGAATGGCTCCAGAAACGAGCCGAGAACCGACCGAAAATGCCATGAACAGCGGCGGAAACGTCTGAACCGGTATGGACCGGTTCAGCAAAGAGGTGAACCGGACTAAACCGGCTGAACCAGATTGGTCTGAACTGGGTTGAACCGGACTGAACCGGTTCAGCCAAGAAAGAAAGGAAAAAAGGAGAAAAAGAGAAAAAGGAAAAAGGGGAAGAATTTTTGGGGATACACCGGGCTTCGGGTAAGTCGGTAAGAGGTCAAAAGTGACCGATTTGAATTTCGAGAAATTTATTTAAATTATATTTAATCGAAAAGTAACCCGGGATTAAATATATAATTGTGCAGTTTTACGACAGAACCCGAGCGAGAGCCGATTGAGCTCCGATTTTCATACCTCGCATCATATTGGGTAAATATATTTTAATTACGATAATATAAGTCCTTTAATACAAAGTTTCGATTATTTTACGGAATTTATGGATTAATTCTGTATAAAAAAGGCATATTAATCGAAATTGCAACGTAATTACCGTAAATAGTATACGGGCTATCCAATAAGTTTGGAACGAAGCTTGATGATTATTGATTAGCTAAATGAGCCCAGTAAACCCGAAGAAGGGATTTAATAAGTAAAAACGGGCTGAAAATGGGTCGAGGCCCATTAAAGTGCAATTGGGCCCAGTAGAGTAAAACGGGCCCAGTACGTCAGATTCGATCAGTAAATATGATATACTGATAAAAATAAGTGAATTAACCCAAAATATGTGGTTATATGCAGTTCCATAGACTTGGTTGACGCGCAGTTGGACTGAGAGATCAGATATTATCGAGACGGGATAAGTTTACGCGTAAATCGAGGTAAGGGAATTTTGTAGGTGCATAGAGATTTTTATACGTATTTATTAAGGGGATTTACAGGGCGTAGAATTTCTTAAAGTATCTAGAAAATGAAATAATAATTTTTGCGAAAATCGAGGCTTAGGTGAATAAAAAAAAAGATGATTTTACCCCTGAGAGTAAAATTTTACAAAAAGGGTAGTAAGGCAGATAAATTGCATGATTTCATGTTTTTAATGTTTTATATGAATGTATTGCTTTAATTTAAGCAAATATGCACATAGGTTGGCTGTTGATTTCGTGAATTATACAAAAGGATACCGGTTTGTACCGGTTACTATTTTAAAAGATGTTTTATCAAGATTAAGCCACCTATCATATTTGCACGAGTAAAAAAAAAAGAGTGCTCGAGTCTTACTCGCACTAAATTTTATTGATTTATTACTCATGAAAGTTGTACTGGAGCATTGCTCGTACGAGAAATTTTTGTGTGCACAAAACCGTGCTGGAGCTTCGCTCGCAAGAGATTTTAGATATCATGATATGCATAGCGTGGTGCTGAAGCTTCGCTCGCACTAGATGTGAGTTGACATGCATATAGTCGTGCGGAAGCCTCCTGTAGACTGTGTGTCGCAGAGAGTTGAGATGCTCGCACGTATACTTTGAGACATGGGTTGGTTATCGACATAGTATTGGGGTGGATAAGACCTACGATAGGCACCCTGTAAGACCCGAATTTAATTAAAATACGAAAATTAAATAAGAAAAGATGGGGGATGTATGAAGGAAGGTCGGGTTAAATTAATCCCGAACACGTGCAAGGGAAAAATGGTCAAAAGACCAAAGGTCGGTATAATTTCGATAAGAAAAATTAATTAAAAATATGGATTTGAGAAATCTTGGTCAATAAAGATGAAATAAATTAATTTTGGGTCAATTGATCAAGATTTGGAAATTTTAAAAATACCGAAAAAATTACCGGAACGATATCTCGAAAAACGCAAAAAAAAATAATATCGAAATTTAGAGAAAAATATAATTAATAAATTAAATTTAAATTAAATAAATTAAAGTAGAATAAAAATAATAATTTTTGTAGATATTTGGGTATTTTAATATATTTTATTGAATAGTAAAATAATTAAAATAAATAATAATAAAAAAAAAGAGAACTGAAACAAAAAAAAAAGGAAGAGAGAGAGAGAATGGGTCGGGGAGAGAGAAGCCAAACGGAGCCGAGAAGAACCGAAGAAGACCCGACCACCGTCCGGCGGCCGATGGCCGGGCCAAGGGTCGAAAATGGAAGAGGGGAGGCCGGTGAGCAAGATGGTACCGGCGGTGCAGCCTACCGACGCCGGAATCCGGGGGAAAACGGAGGAGAAGGTCGCGGGAAAGAGAAGGCCACCGGCTGCGAATGGCGGCGAATCGGCCGGAACCAAGGCCCGATTCCGAAAGCCCAGGCGACGGCGATCATTTTTGCACCGGTCTCAGTCGACGAAACGGCGGGAATCGCCGGCGACGGCCAAGAGGAAGGAAATGGGTCCGACGGCCGGGGAGAAGAGGCCGAACCGGCGGCGTTCCGGCGAGCTTGACCCAAGCCGAGGCCAGATTCGGGCTGCGGACGACCCAGCGGAGCGATTGGCGGTGGAAGCCGGCGGAGAACCGGCCGGCAAGGTGGTGAACCGACGGTGAACCGACCGAACCGAAGAGAACCGGCGGTCTGAACCGGTCCGAACCGGACTGAACCGGTTCAGCCAAAAATAGAGGAAAAAAGGAGAAAAAAGGGAAAAAGAAAAAGAGGAAAAAATTGGGGAAAATTTTTGTGGTGCAATCGAGCTTCGGGTAAGTCGATAAGCGGTCAAATTGACCCGATTTAAATTTGGAATATTTTATTTAATTAATTATCGACTGAAAGTTTACCCGGAAAATATATTTAATTGTGTAGCTCGACGATTGGCATCCATCGAGGGCTCAAGACAGCCTCGATTTACGGACTAGCATGGAATCTCGGGTAAGTTACCCCTATTTACGACAATTACCTCGTTATGCGTGATATTGATTTAATTTCCGCATAAATTGAATTAAATTATGGAAAATTAGTTAAATTGTCGTAAATATTAAATTTAGCTATTCGAGAATTAGAACGAGGCCCAATAAATTATTGTGGGCCCAATGAGCCCAATAGGCCTCGATAAAGTGAAAATTAAGTGGAAAACGGGCTTAAGGCCGATTTAGGCCCATTAAGGTGCAATCGGGCCCAATAGGGGTAAATGGGCCCAATGATTTAAATTAAGCCCAGAAAGTATTAAATTCAATTAAATTGTATGTTATCTGACCTGAGGAATATTAATACGCAGTTCCGGGCATTTGATTTGGAGCATATCAGACTGCGCGACGAGATAACATTGGAAAAAGAAAATGTTGGCTCTACCGAGAGGGGGGTGAATCGGTTTTCTAACAATTATGGCAGATTTTAAATTAATCACAATTTAAACACAAATGATAATGAATAAAACAGTGCAATATAACAATTTAATGCAGAGAGAAGGGAAGAGAAACAAACACAGTCACTTATAGAGGTTCGGCCAAACTCTTGCCTACGTCCTCTCTCCTTGACCTTCTTGTCAAGTGCTTTCTTTCTCTCTTTCAATAGAGCTTACAAATTTCCTTTTACAGGTTAAGGAATAACCTCACTACCTTTGGCAATACAGAAAAAGTATTCAGCCTCTTACAATATACTCTCACTGAGGAACAATCCTCTTCTCTTTTAAGATAAGACTGAATACAATTTAATGCTTTAAAGTGGTAGGACAAGTGTAGCTATTTTGCACTTAAGCTTTTACAATGATTCTCAATGAATGAGCAATAGGGACACAAAGAATGAAAGAATTAAAGCTTGAGAATGTTTGGAATATGCAGCAATAGTGTCTCAATTCTCTTTGTCTTCAATGCTTGGTTAAATACTGAAGGATGGGTAGTTGGAGCGTTAAATGCTATTCTTCCCGTTGTATTTTTGCAGAAACTAGCCGTTGGGTGCCTCCAGTAGAGTGCCAGATCGATCTGCCTTCTTGGCCAGATCGATCTCTTAGTTATAAATCCTGCAAGATTGAAGCACAAATACACAAGGAGATCGATCTCATAGGTTAGCAGATCGATCTGTTAGTTTAAAAGTAATGAGGCAGATCGATCTGTCGAATAGGCAGATCGATCTCCTTAACTCTCTGTTTGAAGCAAGATCGATCTGCCATGCAATCTCGTAGAGAGGAGATCGATCTCTCAACAACACAGATCGATCTCTTTAGCTCTCTGACTTTGAGTAGATCGATCTCTTCCTTACCAGATCGATCTCTCAACTCTAGCATTAGCCAGATCGATCTCTTAACCCTTGCAGATCGATCTCATTCTTCCTAAATGCCTTTGTACAGATTTAAGGCTTGCCAGATCGATCTCTTCCATCATAAGATCGATCTCTCATCAAGTAAAAGCCCAGGAGATCGATCTCTCATACCCCAGATCGATCTCTCATCAGCAGAACTCTAAGTTCTGGTACTAATAACATCTAAACATGTTTGTATATCATCTTAACATTATTGAATTAACTTGTTTTGTCATTTCAAAATACATTAACTCAACAATCTCCCCCTTTTTGATATGACAAAACTCATCAATTTAAACATGTTTAGTGATTTTGCAAAACTCCCCCTTTTTGTGAGCTTTTGACTTTGTTATGACTTTGTTAATAACTTAACTTCCCCTCAGTTAAATCTTAACTCCCCCTCAATTAAATCATAACTCCCCCTCAATTAAATCATTCAATTAAATCATTCTTTTAAACCTTTAACACAACCACAACACAACCACAACACATGTTTCTTCTCCCCCTTTTTGTCATATCAATCACATACTAAAGAGAAGATTCATGGCATTTCAAAATCAACATTTTCATTAACTCACCAAATATCCAATCAAATCACATTTCATTCAAGCAAATTTTTCACAGATAACATCAAGTAGCTTAACAATGTTGTAACTACACTAAATCTAAGCACCTAATGCCTATTGTGAGGGAGGATCACGATCCAAAAGATTCTCAACATGCGTGCGTGTTACTTGGAGCTCATCGAACATCGCCTCTTGAGTCTCTTGAATCTTATCCACTCGTTGGGTTAAGTCCTCGATCATACGCCGCTGAGTGGCAAGGCCGTCATTAATCTGCTGACTGAGGTCCGTCACCATCGTTATGAGCATCTCCAATTCCGCAGGAGACGATGTTGGTGCAGTGGGCGGAGCCGATGGTTCTGCAGCTGGTGCAGCAGGTTGGTGTGCTGGTTCATCAGTGGGGTCCTCCTCAGCCTCAGCAGGTTGCTGTTCTTGCTTTTTCGTCCACTCTCCCCGGAAATTTTTGTAGTACCCCATATGATGTAGGGTCCCAATGTTAAGCACGCTTTTGGGAGATGGGAGTTCGCCAGTTTCGCCGCTGCAGTTGATACCAAGGCGGTGGAGAAGATAGGCCACTGGTTGTGGAAAACTATTGTGGTAGCTTGGCCACGCACAATCTTTAGCCAATCTTCGTATATAAAGTGAGGGAGGTTAGGTTTTTGGCTTGTGGTGTGAATGTGATGGAGCCAAAAACGATCTAGACGCCTAATGGTAGAATGACGAGTACCGAAAGGGCGGAGGTTCCACGAGATTATGAGGTGCATTGGAAGGTTACTCGCCTTGTCCCCGGGGAGTTCAAACGCAAAGGGGACTTCCTCATCCTCATTTGTTAAGCCTTCATCGCGTATATCAAACACTTTAGCTAGAACTTCAGAGTCAATTATAATGGATTGACCCATGACGAAGGTTTTGAAGGCAAGGATTTTGCAGGTGTCATCGGGGTCATAAACGAGTTCGGCATTGGAAAAGAATGCGCGAACGAGATTTGGAGGGACAGGAGTGTTGATTCTCAAGAAGTTTGTCCAACCAAATTCCTCAAACTTTGACATGTATGGAAAGTCTATGTGATTGAGGAATGAAAAATCGATAGTGCGCCAATGCTTGATTGGCATGGTTGAAAAATATTCCTCATACCGCTTTCTTTTTGCTGGTGTTTTAAAACACCGATTGAGGAAGCGATAGGAGGTGGAGGAATAGGTTGTGATGAGGAACCTGCCTCAGTGGTTCTAGGAGGTTTGTTTGCTACTGACTTCCTAGGCATGATTCTAGATTATAAAAAGGCACTAAATGGATTCAACAACGAGAGAAGCAATGAAACAGTACCTAGGTTTGACCTAGAATCAAAATGAACACAAATTGAAGATAGATTTTGAGAAAATCAGTAAGAAATGTTGGTTACAATACCAGATTTTGACACCGAGACGCAAGGAGGATCGTACAGAGATCGATCTGAGGAGGAATCGGAGGAAAAGATGCGAGGGAGATTTGGGAATTTGAAATTTGGGTTTCTGAAATTTGGGAATTTTACGCGGGTATTTATAGTCCAGGGCATAGGAGATCGATCTGTCGAGGCGACAGATCGATCTGTCATTTCCAGAAAGCCAAGGAAGATCGATCTGTCGTAAGGCCAGATCGATCTGGTCGCAAACAGAGGCTTAAGGAGATCGATCTGTTACACACAGATCGATCTGTCGTTTAACAGAGGCTTAGGCAAATCGATCTGCCAAATGCAAAGATCGATCTGTAGAATGCGAAAGCTTGAAGAGATCGATCTGTCGTGTGGACAGATCGATCTGCCTTTAAACAGAGACGTAAGGAGATCGATCTTATGGTTAGAAGATCGATCTGCTTAGCTTAACCTTGATGATTTAGGCTAGTTGGAGGTATGGAGATCGATCTATATTGCAAGGAGATCGATCTCTCATCCTCATTGCCAGAAAATCTTTGCAAAAACTCATTTAAAATCAATTTGAACTCAAGATTTTTGAAACACAAAAAATCCTAAGGCTTATCCATGAGTCCTAATTCACCTCTAAGGATACAAAACCTATCTCTATCAAGGGGTTTGGTGAATATATCAGCTATTTGATGTAGAGTGTCAATGTACTCTAAAATTATATCCCCTTTTTGTACATGGTCTCTAAGAAAGTGATGTCTAATTTCTATGTGCTTGGTTCTGGAGTGTTGTATAGGATTCTTAGACAGATTAATGGCACTGGTATTATCACATTTAATAGACACTTGTTTCATGTCAATACCATAATCTCTCATTTGTTGTTTAATCCACAACACTTGAACACTACAACTACCAGCTGCTATATACTCAGCTTCAGTTGTGGACTGAGCTACACTGTTTTGCTTCTTGGAGAACCAAGAAATTAACCTATTTCCTAAGAATTGGCAAGTACCTGAAGTACTTTTCCTATCTATTTTGCAGCCTCCAAAATCAGCATCTGAAAATGCATGAAGGGCAAAAGTAGAGTCCTTGGGGTACCAAAGTCCTAGTGAGGGAGTGTCTTTGAGGTATCTAAAGATTCTCTTAGTTGCCAATAGATATGATTCCCTAGGAGATGATTGAAATCTAGCACAAAGGCACACACTAAACAATATATCTGGTCTACTAGCAGTTAAATAAAGCAAAGAACCAATCATAGACCTATAGAGTTTAGTGTCTACACACTTACCACTTTCATCTTTGTCAAGCTTGATGTTGGTGCCCATTGGAGTGGTTTGAGGTTTGCAATTGTCCATCCCAAATCTCTTGAGCAAGTCCTTGGTGTACTTTGCTTGATTGATGAATGTTCCATCCTTTGTTTGCTTCACTTGAAGTCCTAAGAAGAATGTGAGTTCTCCCATCATGCTCATCTCAAATTCTCCTTGCATGATCTTAGCAAATTCTTGGCATAAAGACTCATTAGTTGAACCAAAAATAATATCATCTACATATACTTGTACAACTAGTAAGTCCTTATTTTTATTTTTTATGAATAATGTGGTGTCTACCTTTCCTCTTGAGAACCCTTTTTCTATTAAGAACTTTGACAACCTTTCATACCAAGCTCTAGGAGCTTGTTTTAACCCATAAAGTGCCTTAGATAATTTGAAAACATGTTCAGGAAATTCATGATTTTCAAATCCGGGAGGTTGCTCTACATAGACTTCTTCATTAATGAAACCATTCAAGAATGCACTCTTTACATCCATTTGATATAACTTGAAATCTTTATAACATGCAAAGGCAAGTAACATTCTTATTGCCTCTAATCTAGCTACCGGTGCATATGTTTCATCATAGTCTATGCCTTCCTCTTGTCTATAGCCTTGAGCAACTAGCCTAGCCTTATTCCTTACGATCACACTATTTTCATCCATCTTGTTCTTGAATATCTATTTAGTTCCAATTATTGAGTGATCACTAGGCCTAGGAACTAGTTTCCATACATTGCTTCTCTCAAATTGATTTAATTCTTCTTGCATTGCTAGGAACCAATTATTGTCTTCTAAGGCTTCATTGACATTCCTAGGTTCAATTTGAGATACAAAGGCTATATATTGGCACATATTCCTTAGGGATGATCTAGTTCTAACTCCAAGAGTTGGATCTCCTACTATTTCACAATCTTTTACATATCCTAACTCTCTTGGTGCTCTAGGCTCTCTTTCTAAAACCTCTATTTCTTCTTCATCTTCTTTATTCAAATCAAGTTTTTCTAGAAAGTCATCTTCTAAGCCTTCATCAAATATTCCAACATTTTCATCATTGGTTGAATCTTTAGATATATTATTTGATTCATCAAATATAACATGAATAGATTCTTCAACCACTAATGTTCTTTTGTTATATATTCTAAAGGCCTTTGAATTCAATGAATATCCTAGAAAAATTCCCTCATCACTCTTGGCATCAAATTTTCCTAAGTTATCTTTTCCATTATTTAGAACAAAGCATTTGCAGCCAAAAGGATGGAAGTAACTAATGTTAGGCTTCTTGCCTTTGTAGAGCTCATACGGAGTTTTCTTTAGCATGGGTCTTATCATAGCTCTATTAATTATATAACATGATGTGTTTATAGCTTCAGCCCAAAAGTACTTTGGCAAGTTATTTTCACATAACATGGTCCTAGCCATCTCTTCCAAAGTTCTATTTCTTCTCTCAACTACACCATTTTGTTGTGGTGTCCTAGGGGCTGAAAAATTATGGCTAATTCCTTGATCATTGCAATACTCATCAAATCCTATATTTTCAAATTCTTTGCCATGATCACTTCTAATGCTTGTTATTGTATATCCTTTTTCATTTTGAGTCACCTTTGAGTAAGTTATGAATTTTTCTAAGGCTTTATTTTTTACTCTCAAAAAGAACACCCAAGTGTATCTAGTGTAATCATCAACTATTACAAAACCATAGTGTTTCCCACCTAGGCTAGTGGTTCTAGTTGGTCCAAACAAGTCTAAATGCAGTAATTGAAGAGGCCTAGTGGTGGATACACTATTCTTAGGCTTAAAAGTTGTTCTCTTGTGTTTTCCTTTAACACAAGCTTCACATATATCTTCATGATCAAAGGATATTTTGGGTAAGCCTATAACTAGATCCTTTCTAGCTAATTTGGATAGCACATGCATGCTAGCATGACCTAGTCTTCTATGCCATAACCAAGATTCCTTTTTGTTGTCTACCATTAAGCATATGTTTTCATTTTTGAGTTCATTAAGGTAGACTATATATATGTTACCTTGCCTATGACCTAGAAGGAGAATTTTATTTGACTTAGGATCTATAACATTACATTTCATGCAATCAAAAATTACTTTGTAACCTTTGTCACAAAGTTGACTAATGCTTAGTAAGTTATGCTTTAGACCCCTAACAAGTAATACTTTTTCTAAAGAGAAATGATCATTACCTATTGAGCCACTTCCTTCCACTTGGCCTTTGGAGTTGTCCCCAAAAGTGACTTCTCCACCAATTTTCGATTTGAAGGAATTGAAATGGCTTTTATCACCCGTCATGTGCCTTGAGCATCCACTATCTAAGTACCAAGCTTCCTTTGTTTTAGCTTTGTGGCTATGCTCAATCACCTACAACAAAAAAAATAAACACACTCAAGTCTTAGGTACCCAAATTCTCTTGGGTCCTTGGAGGTTAGTAAATGCAATTCTTGATCCCATTGGGATCCATTTTGCTAATGCATTGCAGTCCTTGGAATGAATTACCTCTTTTGGAATCCATATCCTTTTTACAATTTTTCTTTTAAGATTCCTCATCTTTATATTGCAATAATGTGACTTATGTCCCTTCTTATTACAATATGAACAAGTAATTGCAGGTTTATTCATGCTCTTCCTAGCAATAAAACTCTTAAGATGGGTCTCCCTACTTTGTGCATTATACCCTAAGCCATTTTTGTCAAAAAATGCCCTTTGGGTTTCTAACATGCTATCTAGCTTTTGTTGCCCCATGTGAAATCTATTAAAGGAGTTATGTAAATTGCTATTTTTCTCCTTAAGGTCACAAATTTCTAGATTTGCAATCTCTAGTTTCTTCTCACATTCCAATTTATCTTTTAACATTATCTCATTTTCCCTTTTTAATTTAGATATTAACTTTTTATACTTCATGCTCATAGATTCATACTCTAATGCTAAATCATCAAATGCATCTTGCAGTTCATCAAAAGAGTATTCATTGATATTGGAAGTTACCTTTTCATCATCATCAATTGCCATGAAGCATAGGTTGGCAATGTCCTCATTTGATTCATCATCGGAGCAGTCACTGTCACTCCATGTTGCTACCATTGCCTTCTTTTTATGAAATATCATTGGATCTTTTGAGAAGAGGGCAGTTAAATTTTATGTGTCCAGGTTTTTTACATTCATAACACACAATAGAGTCTTTTCTACCTACTTCCTCTTGTTCTCTCCTATTGTTTCTCCTATTGCTATTACTAGCTCTCATCCTCATGAATTTATTAAATCTTTTGGCAAACATTGCCATCTCATTATCCTCCTCACTGCCACTCTCATTTTTAATCTCCTTTTCAGCAGTGGATTTTAGAGCAACACCCACTTTCTTGGGTGGCTCTTCATTTCTTTTAAGCTTCATCTCATAAGTTAGCAAGGAACCTATTAATTCATCTAAGGACAATGTGTGTGGATCCTTAGATTCCTCTATTGCTGTCACTTTAGCTTCCCATGATTTAGGTAAGCTATTTAAAATTTTCTTTACCATTTCAATGTTAGAATATATTTTTCCTAAGGATTTTAGTCCATTAATTACATCTGTAAATCTAGTGAACATATCACTAATCGATTCTCCTTCCTTCATCCTAAAAAGCTCATAATCATGTGTGAGCATACCTATTTTTGTCTCCTTCACTTGGGTTGTACCCTCATGAGTTATTGCCAATTTATCCCATATTTGCTTGGCATTATCACACCCGGAGACTCTATTATATTCATTAGGACCTAAAGCACAAAATAATGTGTGCATAGCTTTAGCATTTAGTTGTGCACATTTAATGTCATTAGAATCCCATTCATCTTCTTCTTTGGGGATATCTCTTCCCTCTATTTTCTTTGTAGGGATTTGAGGTCCCTTAACTATAATTCTCCATACTTCATAGTCATTTGCTTGAATGAATAGCATCATCCTAGTCCTCCAATATGAATAATGTTCACCATTGAACATGGGAGGTCTAACCGTGGAATGCCCCTCTCCTATCAAACTGGTTGCTACATTGTTAAGAGCCATTTGATCGTTTTCTAACTCTTAGGAAGTTGTTCCTACGTGATTAAAGAGTCCTAGCTCTGATACCAATTGTTGGCTCTACCGAGAGGGGGGGTGAATCGGTTTTCTAACAATTATGGCAGATTTTAAATTAATCACAATTTAAACACAAATGATAATGAATAAAACAGTGCAATATAACAATTTAATGCAGAGAGAAGGGAAGAGAAACAAACACAGTCACTTATAGAGGTTCGGCCAAACTCTTGCCTACGTCCTCTCTCCTTGACCTTCTTGTCAAGTGCTTTCTTTCTCTCTTTCAATAGAGCTTACAAATTTCCTTTTACAGGTTAAGGAATAACCTCACTACCTTTGGCAATACAGAAAAAGTATTCAGCCTCTTACAATATACTCTCACTGAGGAACAGTCCTCTTCTCTTTTAAGATAAGACTGAATACAATTTAATGCTTTAAAGTGGTAGGACAAGTGTAGCTATTTTGCACTTAAGCTTTTACAATGATTCTCAATGAATGAGCAATAGGGACACAAAGAATGAAAGAATTAAAGCTTGAGAATGTTTGGAATATGCAGCAATAGTGTCTCAATTCTCTTTGTCTTCAATGCTTGGTTAAATACTGAAGGATGGGTAGTTGGAGCGTTAAATGCTATTCTTCCCGTTGTATTTTTGCAGAAACTAGCCGTTGGGTGCCTCCAGTAGAGTGCCAGATCGATCTGCCTTCTTGGCCAGATCGATCTCTTAGTTATAAATCCTGCAAGATTGAAGCACAAATACACAAGGAGATCGATCTCATAGGTTAGCAGATCGATCTGTTAGTTTAAAAGTAATGAGGCAGATCGATCTGTCGAATAGGCAGATCGATCTCCTTAACTCTCTGTTTGAAGCAAGATCGATCTGCCATGCAATCTCGTAGAGAGGAGATCGATCTCTCAACAACACAGATCGATCTCTTTAGCTCTCTGACTTTGAGGAGATCGATCTCTTCCTTACCAGATCGATCTCTCAACTCTAGCATTAGCCAGATCGATCTCTTAACCCTTGCAGATCGATCTCATTCTTCCTAAATGCCTTTGTACAGATTTAAGGCTTGCCAGATCGATCTCTTCCATCATAAGATCGATCTCTCATCAAGTAAAAGCCCAGGAGATCGATCTCTCATACCCCAGATCGATCTCTCATCAGCAGAACTCTAAGTTCTGGTACTAATAACATCTAAACATGTTTGTATATCATCTTAACATTATTGAATTAACTTGTTTTGTCATTTCAAAATACATTAACTCAACAGAAAAGGTCAGACTCGACAGGAAAAATAAGGTAAGGGAATTCTGCGGACTGCTAGAGGTAACTTTACGCAATTTCAAGTTCATTTGCAGTCCTTAAAATTTATCTGAAGGGTCTAGAGGTCAATTAATAATTTTAGTGCCCCGAATGGGTAAATTACTAAAATACCCTTGTTAAGGGTAAATTCTAAAAATTTAGGAAAAATTGGGAGGAGCAAGGACAAGAGGTTCCTGCTCGTTCTGGAGGTATTTCAACACATGCATGAGTAGGCTGGCTCACTTTTAAAGAAAAATGCATAACATTGCATATCTTAATTGATGTGATTTCTGTGAAAACTATTTGGAAATAACCGAGCCGCCTACATGTTTTTATTTACATGTGACGTATTAGAGCTCAGCTCGCACGATGTTTGATTTGTGTGATGCATGCATTAGTGCTGGAGCGAGAGCTCGCACTAGAGTTTTACATGCATAGGTGCTAGAGTATAACTCGCACCAGATTTCACATGCTTTTTCTTGACACGGTGCTAGAGTTTAACTCGCACCAGATTTTACATGATTTTCATGACAGGGTGCTGGAGTATAACTCGCACCATATTTTTATATACGATTTTCGTGACAGAGTGCTTGAGCTTAGCTCGCACTAGTTTTATTTGATTTACTGACAGTGTTAGAGCACCTCTCGCACTACTTTTCAGAGATCATGCGATAAGCCGTGCTTGGAGCATCGGGTAGATTGTGTGTCACCGATTAAATAGGCTCTCACGTGCGTTTTGAGACATGGCATGAGTATAGAGATATTATATGGGTCCACGGAGTACGATGTACCGTGCAAGTAGCATGGAGTACGATGTACCGTGTGGTATCTTCGTGATACGTTGAACTTGTTGACGTTGTTGGACCACCCGTTGTTAGACCACCATCGTTGTGCGTGGGCCCAAGAGGGGTGGCCATGGCCGATGGCAGGGGTTGGCCGGGCAGGGGTTGGCCGTCACAATAAAACGCATCTTCGGATGCATGAGATCGGATAAGACCGACGAGATGGAGTGACCCACCTCCCGGGCGGTTCCCGATCATGGTGAGAACCCACACACTAGGATCCGTGTAGCTGAGGAACTCCCGAGGACAGATATGGCCATAGTCCTGGTTATTGCCGATATACAGACGTTGCCTAGTCTCGCATGTTGATGATTTTTACGATGATTTAAACTGGGTTTTACATTAAATTGCATGATGGTATTTCCATGCTTTTCAAACCCATGTGTGAATGTAAATCGATTTTCATGGTTTTGTGTGAGTCAGGATCACCCGAAGGAGGGGTCGAGTCCTGACTTTATTGTGAAATTTTTAAATGAGAAAGAAATGATTTAAATGAATTGCATGTTGAATTTTCGTGCAAACTCGATTTACATAGCATCATAATTCATATCATTTGTTTTAAAATGTGTGGAGAAAGGGTGGTTTATGCATGGCACCACGTTCATGTAGGTAGTATGGTTACCTACTTGTTCGTAGGATTGCCTTACTGAGCTTGATGTGCTCACCCCTTTCATTTTCTCCCACAGATAATCTCCAGTTGAAGTTGCGGTGACTCAGTACTGCATTCCGGATATCCGCTGCTGCCCATCAACATAAGGTATATACACTTGTACATATTGTATCTACATAAGCATAGCACAGTAACATGTTTGTAAGTAACTTTAGGGGATGTATAAATAATGTAAACAATTATAAATGACTGGAGAAGAAATAAGTTAGATGGTAAATGGAATGGTGGGACTGGCATTGACGCACAGCCCAATTATTAGTGGAGTGTTGGTCACGATTCGAGGACAGGTAAGAATTTAAGTAAATAATAAAACGCGAAAAATTAACTCTGATTTTTGTGTAGTTTGGGTCGTGACAATTATTATGGTATCAGAGCCGAAATTGGTCTGATGCGTGTCAGTGTCAGTAATTAGGAAATTTCATCCCCGTGTTACTGTACTTAGTTAGATACAATAGTGTATATCGAGATGGGTTTTGACTAAGAAATGGTTGAGAATGCAGGAATGCCTAATATGAGTCGCGTTAGATGAGATAGTGCACGAGGCAGAGGTCGTTGAGGTAGACCTGAGTCTGCTAAGTCGTGCTGAGTTGACCTGTGAGAATCAGGATGAAATTAAAATGGAGGCTAATGTTGAGAATGCCTCTCAGAGTCCGACAGAGAGATCAGACAGTATTGAGACACGCTTCGCGAAGTTGGAGCGGAGTGTGGAGATTATTGTGAGGAGCTAATTGCTCAGATTATGTATGAGATCAGAGGGCGCAGCGGAGCATTGGTGGAAACCCGCTCGACCCATCTTAAGAGTTAAGATGAGAAATATTTATAGATGTATTCTGATGATATGATATCTCGGTCATGATTTAGAGGAAATTATGGATAAAAGTCCTTACTCTGACCCAGTGGATTTGATTTATTGACGAGTATGGAAACTCGGTTGTATTTTTGGGCAGATATTACCTCGACACTATGAAAAGTGACAGTCGAGATATCTAAAAGTTCATGAAAGGGCTCAGATTGTCAATTAGAGTCTGATTGGCCCGTGAGATATTACCTATACCGAGGCAGTGCGCAGATTTACAGTTGGGTAAATAAGGATATGAATTGCACGCCTCTGAGATTCGGAAAGGTAATGAGGGCTGAAATAGAGACAGAAAAGAGAATCGAGAAATGACAAAGATGTTAAAAATGGAAACTGGTAAAAGATCTGATTTGACGAGTTATGGAGTAAGATAATTGGTAAGGCCCCAGTGCATCTAATTTTGGCACTCTTGTGGGCATTGTGATTGGAGGACCCCGACCTGCTACGAAGCAGTGTAGCAGTGTAAGCACTGTGAACAGTGTGGGATGTGTGGTGGATACCACGGAAAAAGGGTCTATATCACTGTATTGATGGAAAATGGCCGTTAAATGTGGTATGACGGACCATTGATTTTGATTGCACAGAATTGGGCGAAATCGTCCCACAGAAAAGTAAAGAGACGGAGAAAAACTTCGTTGGTATAGCTGCAACGAGAAGGGAGGCAATAGCCGAAAGGAAAAAGGAAAGTAGGTTGTTGGACGAAGGCGAGAGGATGTCTTGGACCAGGACGCTATTTATGTTGCATGGATGTGGTGTAAGATACCACACTTGTTATGAATAATGAAGTACATATGTTCATTGATCCTGGTGCCACACATTTATTCATACCGCCTTCATTCGCATATAAGTGAGTAAAAGGCATGAATGCCTACATCATTGGGCACAATACAGATAAATGAGTACCCCAATAGAGGAGGATTAATAAACGGAATATGGATATTGAGATTTTAAGTTAAAAACAGGGGTGTAACAGTTGAAATTAAAGGAGTAAAGGATTGTACTCACGAAATAAATAAAGACAAGAGTTTCGTCATAATTGATATACGAAGGAGATAATCTTTTAGATAAGATAGATCATAAATACAAGATGTTTTGGAGTAAGAGACATATGCTAGGTAAGGAATACCCTTAATATGCGAAGTAATTTGGATGAAAGCAATTAGTAGCGAATATAAATTGTGACCACGTAGACTGAGATATAATGTAGTTGTGGTTAAGTCTGAAGGTAAATAAAGGTATTTCAAAATACCTCACGGCCTGAAGACTTGACAGCGTCTAAAAGTATATATATATATAATCTATAACGTGAAATCGATCGTCGTAATAACTACCTTTAGCATTAGGATATTTTTACTAAGACGATAAGAATATTAAAATTCGACAAATCATAAAGGTTAACATAGTAAAATTTAAAAAGAGCCGTTAAGATAAGAATAGAAAATGGAGCAGGTTAGTACCTGAAAACGTAAGCGCTTGAGAAGGATCTTATACGCTTATGCGTAAATAAGTCAAGGATTGGAATTGTAATCAGCAGTATCGGTGATATGCCGGGTGTAGTTAAAGTCTAGGGCGATTTATAAGCAATAATGGGAAATTGCTTTTACAGATGGTTGCTGCGAGTTCAAAAAGGATATACTTGGTTGACACGTTTAATTAAGAAAACGTGATCTTGGAATGAGATGATAAATAAGATGATAGATGTGACGTGAATTTCGGTGTAGTGAAGTGTGAACTGACCACCGTGATTAATTTCACTATACCCAATAGCTCAAGAGGTTCTCAGTGAGCATGGATACCTCAAAGTTATGATGGAGCTGTGTATTGATGTATAATGGGAAGATACCCATGATTTAAAATTGACAGCAGTAGTACTTGTACCGAGGATATGGTACTATTATGTACAGGGTGAGAAATTACGGATATGCACTGATCATAAAGTCTCAAGTATCTGTTTTCACAGAAGAGGCGAATATGAGAAATACATAGTGGGTTAGAGCTTCTGAGAGATTTTGATTTGTGAAAATTGTACCACCCAGGAAAGGCTGATGCTTTGAGTAGAAAGAGCCTCGGGATGGTATTACATATGATGGTCAGGGAGCGTGAGCTGCTAGATGCAGTTGTGAGCCTCAGTATAGATGTGATCCCTTCTGATGATGACAGTGATTGTGTGACAGCTAGCCTGATGATTAGAACCGGATGAGAGTGCCGGATTTGCCAGGTTTAGCGTGATGATCGACCGGATGTCGATAGTTTGGGTCTGATTCAGAAGGGTACAGTGATAGAGTTCACAGTGGGTTATGATGAGTTACTGAGGATTCAGAGACAGTATGAGTGCTCCCCAGGACCACAATGGATGAGATAGTAATATTGTCAGAAGCTCACCCTTCGGGATATACAGTGCATACGGAAGGTAATAAAAATATATTGGAATCTCTGAAAAGGGGTATTGGTGGTCAGATATGAAAGGAGACATGGTAGAGATTGTAGAAAAGTGCCTAGTATGTCAGCAGGATAAGGTAGAGTATTAAAAGTCTGCAGAGTTATTGCAGCACCTACCTATATCGACACGGCACGAAAATGGGAGAGCAAGTCTCCATGAATTTTATGATGGGTTACAGAGGACCCAGGTGAATTACGAGGCTATTCGGATGATAGTCGATAGAGTGACTAAGTCTACCCACCTTTTGGTTATGAAATCCCCAAATACTCAGAGTATATATGAGGATTTATGTGTAAGGAAGATTGTGGAACATTATGTAGCGTTCCAGTGAGCATGATAACATGTAAGGATTCCCACTTCACTTCTTACTTCAGGGAATATTTTTCAGGAAGCCATGAGAACCCGACTGAGTATTAGCATAGCTTTCCATCCTCAGACAGATGGTCAGTCAGAGAGGACTGTACAGGTTCTGGAGGATCCGATGAAAGCGTGTGCCATTGATTTTATAAGCTCTTGGAATGATCAGTTGATTTCTAATTGAAGTTGCCAATGGTGACAGCTGTCACTTGAGTATCGGGATAACAAGATATGAGACAGTGTATGGCTGTAGGGGTTGTTCCCCAAATTGGATAAGAAAAAGTGGGTGATAGGTAGAATCATTTACGACTTTGGATAATAAGTCTCTGAGGATGTTTAGTTAAGGATGAGAGATTAAGAACACCTCAGAGCAGATAGACAAGTATGGAAATTCACCTTTGGTGAATTAGTATGGTTGAAATATTTCTTGTCCTAAGGGAATAAGGACATAGCGAATTTTTGGAAGAAAGTAAATTGAATTGTGCTGGATGGAATATTTTGAGAGATTAGACAAGTGGGAGATAAGACCTGTAGGTTGGTGTTATCACCTGAATTAACAGGCACCCACAATGTCTCAGCTTTTTATGCTTCGGCAATACTATCCAGATCCAGCAGAGGTGATAGGGTATGAACTCCAAAAGTTCAGTTTAATGAAAATATGAGTATATTGAAGAAGTTGATTCGGGCATTAAATAGGAAAGAGAAAGTATTGAGGTTTAAGATAATCTCCCTAATTAGAGTCCTTTGGTAGTAATACACTCCGGAGAAGGTCACATAAGAATTTAAGAGTATGATACGATCGATGTACCCGGAGTTGTATATGGACTCATATGACTTGGTTCTAATTTGGAGGACCAAATTCTTTAAGTGGGGGAGAGTTGTAAGACCCGAATTTAATTAAAATACGAAAATTAAATAAGAAAAGATGGGGGATGTATGAAGGAAGGTCGGGTTAAATTAATCCCGAACACGTGCAAGGGAAAAATGGTCAAAAGACCAAAGGTCGGTATAATTTCGATAAGAAAAATTAATTAAAAATATGGATTTGAGAAATCTTGGTCAATAAAGATGAAATAAATTAATTTTGGGTCAATTGATCAAGATTTGGAAATTTTAAAAATACCGAAAAAATTATCGGAATGATATCTCGAAAAACGCAAAAAAAAATAATATCGAAATTTAGAGAAAAATATAATTAATAAATTAAATTTAAATTAAATAAATTAAAGTAGAATAAAAATAATAATTTTTGTAGATATTTGGGTATTTTAATATATTTTATTAAATAGTAAAATAATTAAAATAAATAATAATAAAAAAAAAAGAGAACTGAAACAAAAAAAAAGGAAGAGAGAGAGAGAATGGGTCGGGGAGAGAGAAGCCAAACGGAGCCGAGAAGAACCGAAGAAGACCCGACCACCGTCCGGCGGCCGATAGCCGGGCCAAGGGTCAGAAATGGAAGAGGGGAGGCCGGTGAGCAAGATGGTACCGGTGGTGCAGCCTACCGACGCCGGAATCCGGCGAAAAACGGAGGAGAAGGCGCGGGAAAGAGAAGGCCACCGGCGGCGAACGGCGGCGAATCGGCCGGAACCAAGGCCCGATTCCGAAAGCCCAGGCGACGGCGATCATTTCTGCACCGGTCTCAGCCGACGAAACGGCGGGAATCGCAAGCGACGGCCAAGAGGAAGGAAATGGGTCCGACGGCCGGGGAGAAGAGGCCGAACCGGCTACGTTCCGGCGAGCTTGACCCAAGCCGAGACCAGATTCGGGCTGCGGACGACCCAACGGAGCGATTGACGGTGGAAGCCGGCGGAGAACCGGCCGGCAAGGTGGTGAACCGACGGTGAACCGGCCGAACCGGAGAGAACCGGCGGTCTGAATCGGTCCGAACCGGACTGAACCGGTTCAGCCAAAAAGAGAGGAAAAAAGGAGAAAAAAGGGAAAAAGAAAAAGAGGAAAAAATTGGGGAAAATTTCTGTGGTGCAATCGAGTTTCGGGTAAGTCGATAAGCGGTCAAATTGACCCGATTTAAATTTGGAATATTTTATTTAATTAATTATCGACTGAAAGTTTACCCGAAAAATATATTTAATTGTGTAGCTCGACGATTGGCATCCACCGAGGGCTCGAGACAGCCTCGATTTACGGACTAGCATGGAATCTCGGGTAAGTGACCCCTATTTACGACAATTACCTCGTTATGCGTGATATTGATTTAATTTCCGCATAAATTGAATTAAATTATGGAAAATTAGTTAAATTGTCGTAAATATTAAATTTAGCTATTCGAGAATTAGAACGAGGCCCAATAAATTATTGGTGGGCCCAATGAGCCCAATAGGCCTCGATAAAGTGAAAATTAAGTGGAAAACGGGCTTAAGGCCGATTTAGGCCCATTAAGGTGCAATCGGGCCCAATAGGGGTAAATGGGCCCAATGATTTAAATTAAGCCCAGAAAGTATTAAATTCAATTAAATTGTATGTTATCTGACCTGAGGAATATTAATACGCAGTTCCGGGCATTTGATTGGGAGCATATCGGACTGCGCGACGAGATAACATTGGAAAAAGAAAAGGTCAGACTCGACAGGAAAAATAAGGTAAGGGAATTCTGCGGACTGCTAGAGGTAACTTTACGCAATTTCAAGTTCATTTGCAGTCCTTAAAATTTATCTGAAGGGTCTAGAGGTCAATTAATAATTTTAGTGCCCCGAATGGGTAAATTACTAAAATACCCTTGTTAAAGGTAAATTCTAAAAATTTAGAAAAAATTGGGAGGAGCAAGGACAAGAGGTTCCTGCTCGTTCTGGAGGTATTTCAACACATGCATGAGTAGGCTGGCTCACTTTTAAAGAAAAATGCATAACATTGCATATCTTAATTGATGTGATTTCTGTGAAAACTATTTGGAAATAACCGAGCCGCCTACATGTTTTTATTTACATGTGACGTGCTAGAGCTCAGCTCGCACGATGTTTGATTTGTGTGATGCATGCATTAGTGCTGGAGCGAGAGCTCGCACTAGAGTTTTACATGCATAGGTGCTAGAGTATAACTCGCACCAGATTTCACATGCTTTTTCGTGACACGGTGCTAGAGTTTAACTAGCACCAGATTTTACATGATTTTCATGACAGGGTGCTGGAGTATAACTCGCACCATATTTTTATATACGATTTTCGTGACAGAGTGCTTGAGCTTAGCTCGCACTAGTTTTATTTGATTTACTGACAGTGTTAGAGCACCGCTCGCACTACTTTTCAGAGATCATGCGATAAGCCGTGCTTGGAGCATCGGGTAGACTGTGTGTCACCGATTAAATAGGCTCGCACGTGCGTTTTGAGACATGGCATGAGTATAGAGATATTATATGGGTCCACGAAGTACGATGTACCGTGCAAGTAGCATGGAGTACGATGTACCGTGTGGTATCTTCGTGATACGTTGAACTTGTTGACGTTGTTGGACCACCCGTTGTTAGACCACCATCGTTGTACGTGGGCCCAAGAGGGGTGGCCATGGCCGGGCAGGGGTTGGCCGTCACAATAAAACGCATCTTCGGATGCATGAGATCGGATAAGACCGACGAGATGGAGTGACCCACCTCCCGGGCGGTTCCCGATCATGGTGAGAAACCGCACACTAGGATCCGTGTAGCTGAGGAACTCCCGAGGACAGATATGGCCATAGTCCTGGTTATTACCGATATACAGACGTTGCCTAGTCTCGCATGTTGATGATTTTTACGATGATTTAAACTGGGTTTTACATTAAATTGCATGATGGTATTTCCATGCTTTTCAAACCCATGTGTGAATGTAAATCGATTTTCATGGTTTTGTGTGAGTCAGGATCACCCGAAGGAGGGGTCGAGTCCTGACTTTATTGTGAAATTTTTAAATGAGAAAGAAATGATTTAAATGAATTGCATGTTGAATTTTCGTGCAAACTCGATTTACATAGCATCATAATTCATATCATTTGTTTTAAAATGTGTGGAGAAGGGTGGTTTATGCATGGCACCACGTTCATGTAGGTAGTATGGTTACCTACTTGTTCGTAGGATTGCCTTACTGAGCTTGATGTGCTCACCCCTTTCATTTTCTCCCACAGATAATCTCCAGTTGAAGTTGCGGTGACTCAGTACTGCATTCCGGATATCCGCTGCTGCCCATCAACATAAGGTATATACACTTGTACATATTGTATCTACATAAGCAATGCACAGTAACATGTTTGTAAGTAACTTTAGGGGATGTATAAATAATGTAAACAATTATAAATGACTGGAGAAGAAATAAGTTAGATGGTAAATGGAATGGTGGGACTGGCATTGACGCATAGCCCAATTATTAGTGGAGTGTTGGTCACGATTCGAGGACAGGTAAGAATTTAAGTAAATAATAAAACGCGAAAAATTAACTCTGATTTTTGGGTAGTTTGGGTCGTGACACACCCCCAGACTATGATATGGGTCCACGGAGTATGATGTACCGTGTATGTCACACGGAGTACGTTGTACCGTGTAGTTATGATGACTCTATGATGTTACTTGATATTCTGGCGGGTAGGAATTGACCCCACCTCCCGTTGCAGTTGTGATGCCCCGCACACCGGGATCCGTGTAGCCTGGGATCACAGGGACAAAGTATGGCCATAGTCCTCGATTTCCATACAGTAACCTACATGCCTCACATGATATCATATGGTCTGGATAGACCAGGACAAATCCGAAGGAGGGGTAATGTCTCGATTTATGTTTTTTAAACGATATGTGATTTAATGAATCAAGGTATTCCCGAGAGATGGGTTTAGCCTTGATGTGGTTGTTTTATAATGAAACAAATAAGTTTTAAAGTGATGAGTTTTGTGATAAAACAAATAAGTTTAACATTATGAGTTTATGATGAAACAAATAAGTTTTAACGTGATGAGTTTATGATGAGTTTTTATGTGACGAGCATGAGATGCCATACATGATGATTTTCACATGTTTGATTTCTATGTTGATTTCATGACTTCTCTTATATGATATATACATACATGTGGCATCGTTTTAGTCATACCTCATGCTCCAAATATAAACGATTTTATACCATGACATTATCAGCACGTAGATAGTATAGTTATCTACCTGCTTACATTATTGCCTTACTGAGCTGTTTATGCTCACCCTTTCATTTTCCACCCCACAGGGTACATTCAGTAGAAGAGAACGACAATGGTCTTGTATTTCGGTTATCCGCTGCTTCTTATCAAGACCAGTTATACACATTTGTATAATTTTTGTATCTGAACATATAGAGGCACAATACTGTACGTGGATGTATTATTGGGGATGTATTTATTTAAAATAAATTGATATGTAAATGAAATATGAAAATGGAATGGTAAATAGGTGAGAGGTGACTAACACCGAATCATAGCCCAACTGTTTAGTAGTGTAACTGTTCACGACGGGTAAGAAAATTAAAAAGCGTTAGGTAATTTGGGTCATGACAAAAAAGATGGTATCAGAGCAGAGTTGGTTTGATATGAGTTGGTGTTAGTGGTTAAGTGTAAACCCCACAAATTTCCTACGTTAATTAAATTATATAAAAATGGAAATAATATATATTAATGGAAGTGTGAATATTCGTTGTAAGGCTCAAGGACTATAGGAATCGAGAAGCCCGTGAATGACCGGGAACCCGAAGATACGAGAAGTGATAAAGCAAATGCAAGTACGGAAGGATTGGAAAATTTTAAAGTATTAGTTGAAAAATGATGATGTAAAAACCGGTATCGAGAATTCGTGAGGGGTGATGGAATCCCGATAATATTTCATATTCGAAATAATGAAAATTTCATGGAAGGCATGATATTATGTTTTTGGATAAATTATATAAGAAAGTGTATATATCTAGATATATACATAGGTGAATATGTGTGTATATATATATATATATATACATATATACTAGACATTTAAATAAATGAATAATAATAAATATAGCAGATATATATATATTATTTAATGTATAGTATTTAATAAATAAGTGTTACTAAATAAATAAATAAAGCATGAGACAATAAAAATAAAAATAGTGACAACACTAACAATAAGACAAAAAAAATATAATAATGATACAATCAATAAACAAATTATATATATATATATATTAATATAATATATAAATATAATATATAAATAAATATTAATATAATATATATAAAACTGGTTTTGTACGGAATTGGCTTTGAAAAGCCAATTCCGTCTACCACATTTGTAATTGAAAAAAAGGGGGAAACAGAGGAGGCTCGGGCGGGAAAAGGAAGAGGAGAAAAGAGAAGAGGGAAGAAAGGAAGAGAAGGGAGGAAGGGTGATCGGCTGGAGAAGAAGAGCTGGTCGACGAGGAAGAAGAAAAGAGAAGCTGTCCAGCCGAGAAGAGGAAAGGAAAGAAGAGGAAGAAGAAGAGGAGAAGAGGAAGATTGCTCGGCTGGAGAAGAAGGAAAGGAAAAGAGGAAGAAGAAGGCTGAAGGAGTTGCTACAGGACTGAACCAGGAGGATTGGAGCTGGCAAAAACTGAGAACCGAAGAGGAGAGGGCTAGGAACCAGCAAGAATCAAGAAGCAGAGCAGGATTGAGGTTGAACAGGGGTAACCGAGAGGGGGAAATAGAAACTGGGAAATGGAAATGAAGCAGGCTGAAGCTGGAAAAAAATCGAGAGGCTTGAGGGGAGAAGGAGACTGAACAGGATCGGGCTTGTATTGAAGCAAGCCGAGGGCTGAAACGGAGAATGAAACAGTGACTGGAAAGGAGACTCGGAACAGAATAGGACAAATTGAGACTGATAAAGGAGGAACCGAGAGGCAGGATTGGAAACCGAGGCTGAAGAAGAAGAAAACGTGAGGCAAGCTAGAGAACTGAGACCAAATTGGATCGGACGAGAAGTAGGGGAGACCAACGGAAGGGAAAGGCTGGAACCGAAACAGGGGCTCGGAAGAAAACTGAGGATTGAGGGAGAAAAGAGGTAAAAAAAAATGTGTATATATGTATATACATGTATGTATATTCATTTTAAATGTAGACAAATGGGTGGTAGAAACAAGCATGTTAGTTATGGATTAAATTAGACAAAAATTGGAATGATGAGAAGTAGGCAAAGAAATATATATTTGTGATAGTGAATAATGGAGACAAGTGATAATACATATATATGTATTTATGTGAATAAAAAAATATATATATATATATCTGGGTATGTACATATAGGTATGTATAATGAAAGGGTATGTTAGTATATGTACATATATTTGATAATGAATAAGGGAAGCCAATGATAAAATAAATATGAGTATATACTTAGGTGTATGTACATATAGGAGTATATGAAAAATGTGTATATACTTGGGTGTATATACAAAAGATTGTATAAAATAAAGGTGTTTTAGTATATGTACAAACAAGGATATATATATATATATATATGTGATAAAAAATTTAAAGACAATAATATATATATATATATTATGAGCATATACATATGGGTGTATATAGGATGAATTTGTGCTAGTATATATAATTACAAAGAATGTATATATGAGATAGGAAAAGAGTGAAAACAAATAAAAATATATATATATATATGTATACATATGGGAGTGTGTATATATATATGTATTTATGTGTAGATACATGTAGACGTATATAATAAGGTGTATGCCAATAATTGTACATACAAAGTAATATGTGTTAAGAGGAAATATATAAACGTACGTGTTGACTTAGGTACGTATAATAATATGTACACACGCAGTAGTAACGAATAGGTTACGTTTTTAACGCAATTCGGGTAATTCGCACGAATAGGGTGCTAAGTGTACGATTTCGTTGTAGGTGATCGTAGAAGGAATTAAGGGAGGTACTAAGAGACGTCACCACTCGAGCACGGAGATTTCGATAGATCGAAGTAAGGGGATATAATTTAAAACGATAATAGTTACTTTCTGAGTTGTGATTAAAGAATACTTACAAAGACATAAAGTATGATTTTTCATGCATGTTTCTAAATTATATTTCTGATCAAGACTATACTTTCTGTATTTATGCTTTTGAAATAAAAACATGTCTTCTGAAATAATCTTTCACATAAGATGACTCTATTTCGATGTTTTCGAATATGAAAACTATCATATGTTTTGAGACTAAGGGTCATTTATGTTGTGTGCTTACGCACGTCAACTTCGCCTGTGTGGCGTTTGAACTTCGCCTGTGTGACGTCCGAACTCGCCTGTGTGGCGTTTGAACTCGCCTGTGTGGCGTTTGAACTTCGCCTGTGTGGCGTTTGAACTCGCCTGTGTGGCGTTTGAACTTCGCCTGTGTGGCGTCTGAACTTCGCCTGTGTGGCGTCCAAACTTTGCCCTTGTGGTTCTGAAACGCTGTACGATTTTAATCTCGTTTACAGCCTCGCCGTGGCCATAGGTTCTGAATTTCACCTTCGGGTTCTGTCTCGCCATGGCCATAGGTTCTGAATTTCACCTTCAGGTTCTGTCTCGCCGTGGCCATAGGTTCTGAATTTCACCTTCGGGTTCTGAATTTCACCTTCCGGTTCTGTCTCGCCGTGGCCATAGGTTTTGAATTTCACCTTCGGGTTCTGACTTACCGTGGCCATAGGTTCTGAATTCCCTCTATGGAGGATGACTGGGTTATTTGCCGCATGATGATTAGATGGGTCGATGTAGTCTCGATTTGAAAATTAAACACTATTTTCATAATGTGATTCTGTATTATGTGATTTGACATATATTCCTGTTTTTGGAATTCTGATTATACGACCAGTTTACGTAATATCTGTTAAGTTTTCGTACTTAAAGAATTACGTTTTGAATCTCGATGTTTCTGATTTTCCTTAATCTTTGAATGTCATTTATATTGGCTTTCAGAAAGTATCATTATATGTACTATTGTGTTTTCTACATATTTGAATTGTTAGGATCGTTTTAAATACATCTTCTTACTGGGCTTTTCCCCAAAAGCTCACCCCTCTACCTTCAGATCTTTTGCAGTGAATCTATAGGCGCTACCTGCCGCGTACACGACGTAGGCTGGTGGGAAGAGCTACCCTAGGCTACATTTTGTACACGCAAAAGGTATACATTTACATTCCTGTACCAGACATAATTGTATGCACAGACATGTGTTGAAATTATCAGTTGGGATGTAATTTTGTAAGGAATGATGTAAACATTATTATATTGGGATAATATTTGAGACAGCTGGTATTAAATTGAAATAGATGTCTGGAGTGGTAAGGATGAATTGGAAGGTATGCTTGGTAGTTGTGGATATCTAGGATTGCCAAAAATAACTGATTTGCAGGTGGGTAGGCTCATATATATAAGCCGTTGTGCTGCCGAAATTTCTATCGGCCATATAATCTAAAAACGTGGAAATTAATTACTAATTACGAGAAAAGAATTAGAAAAAATGTTTTGACACTGTACAGGAATACAACCTAAGTGAATAAAGGAATAAGTGGTTAAATTAAATTCAACAAAAAAAAAATTTCTCGAATTTCAGGGTCAAGGGTCGTTACAGTTTAAGGTGGTATCAGAGCGAAGGTTGTCTAGTACTGTCAGTGTCAAAAATAAAGATTAAATTACATCCCAATGTCTGTGCTTGTCTGGTTGTAGGTAATGTATACCTAATAACTTTAAGATTCAATCTTTGGAATTACGCGCAGGTATTAGATCACTGCACGATGAGTGGGAGACGTAGACGTACTCGGAGGCAGGCTCAGCCACCTCCACCTCCTCCACCCGAGCTAGAGAGTCCTCGTACTCGTATGGCTCAGTTTGAGCAGCGATTGGAGCAGCGCCTCGAGCGAGGTTTGGAGTCGATAGCTGCCATGGTTGCCCAACATCTAGGGGCAAATGTTTCTGATTCTGTTGGCACGGCACCAATTCCTACTCCGATGCAAACTCCTCCGTAAGCACCGCCACCTCCTCCTCTACCAGTTCCTCCAATACCTATGGCGCCTCAGCCTCCTGTACAGGCCCGAAGGGAGGAGAGAAATATCGGTAGGATGAGAGATTTCCTGAAGATGAGGCCTCGAGCATTTAAGGGAATTAAGAATCCGGTAGAGGCCGAAGAGTGGCTGGTGAGCCTTGGAAAAATCTTCGACTTTTTGGGGTGTTCTGATATTGAGAAGGTCTCTATGGCCACCTACATGCTGCAGGGCCAAGCAGAGTATTGGTGGGGATCCACCAAGGTCCTTTTGACTGCTCAGCATCCGGTGATCAGTTGGGATGCATTCTCCACAGCTTTTAGGAAGCAGTATGTTCCACTAGCTGCCCAGCAGAAGTTGAGGATGGACTTTCTGAGCTTGGTACAGGGCAATATGACTGTGGATGAGTACGAAAGTAAGTTCACTATGCTGATGAGGTATGACCCGGAGACGTTCCAGAATGAAGAGCGTCAGACTGAGAGGTTCTTAGCAGGGTTAAGGCCAGATATCAGAGACCGTCTCTTGGGGCTATGGATTACAGAATTTCAGGATGCCTTGGGTAGAGCACAGATGGTCGAGAGGGGCCTTAATGTCACCCAGACGGAGTATAGTTTTAAAGGAAAGACCATAGATAAGGGTAAGCGAATGGAGTTGGTGAGACAGGACTTTCGGAGGGGCCAGGCCAAGAGACAGAGGACAGATGAGTCTCGGGTTAGGATTGACAGGCCCACAGCTCCTATAGCTACCCCACAGACTACCGGAGGGTTCCAGCAGTATGAGAGATTGTGCACTAGTTATGGTAGTTACCATAGAGGTGCGTGTCACTGGTCTTCAGGGAGCTGTTTTAGGTGTGGACAAAGGGGACACTTGATCAAAGATTGTCCAGTGAATAAGTTTCCACAACCCCCAGAGCTACCACGACCACCTGTGAGGCAAGCTCCCCAGAGACAAGTCTCACAGAGACAAGCTACCGCAACAGAGAAGGGCAAGAAGCCTGCCACTCATGGGAGGGTCTTTGCTTTGGATACAGAGACTGCTGATGCCTCCGTTGAGACCATCCAGGGTAAGTTTTAATTTGCAATCATGAGGCACGCGTATTGTTTGATTCAGGTCCCGCACACTTTTTCATATCACCCCACTTTGCACGTAAATTGCATGTTAAGCCTGAAACTCTAGATTTTACGTTACACATTAGTACACCTATGTATGCTTTGCAGTTAAGGAATAAATTTTATGATCTTGTTTATGATGGGAATTTTTTGTGGACATATTAATGTGAGGGTTATGTTGCATTCATCCTCGATACTAGTCGAACATGTCCAAGTGTTCAGGACATACCAGTGGTATGCGAGTCCCTGGATGTATTTTTCTGGTGAACTACCGAAATTACATCAAGAGAAAGAACTAGAGTTCACTATAAATTTGACTCCAGATGTGCAGCCTATCTCGAAGTTTCCCTACCGGATGGACCTTGTAGATCTTGAGGAACAAAGAAAAATGAGTTGCAAGAACTGTTAGATAAAGGAAGTTCAGAAACTCATAGGAGATAATGGGAAGAATAAAGAGAATGACGGAAAAGAGATCTACAAAGGAAATAGTGGCAATGCAAGAGCACCGTCACTATACTGGAAGAATGAATCAGGGAACTAACGGTATAAATAATACTCTAAAGATCACACTGCTTACATGATTGATAAAGATAGGGCGTGTAAGGAGTATAGAAACATCCCTGTGAACAGGGAAAGTTTGCCGACACATGATCAAATGATTTATCAAAGTTACCCCTAAAACTTAGAGAAGTTCTAGAATTGATTTAGCAGGTGGTATCGAATTAATTACACAAACTATTGTACTGAGTGACTTTGCTTGGAATTGGAAGTGCTGAGAGAGTAATTATAAAAGCTTTATGAAGGGGAGATTTTCAAATCGAGTAACCCACTTTGGAGTGTACTGGTTTTAAATTTTAATGAGACTCAGAGTCTTTTGGGTCACGGTGTATTAAGAATGGGTGTAAGTAGGATTGCCCACACAGAGGTTACATGATAATGGGAAGGATTCAAACTATTAAAAAAATTCAGAGTTTGAGATGTAAGGAAACTTTGGAATATGGATTTCATTAGGGGTTACCAAAGACCCGAAAGGGGCATAATACAATTTGGGTGATCGTAGACAGATTGACTAAGAGTACCCACATCTATTCTGATGGACTCGGATGAATTTGGAGGACCAAATTCTTTTTAAGGTGGGGAGAATGTAAACCCCACAAATTTCCTACGTTAATTAAATTATATAAAAATGAAAATAATATATATTAATGGAAGTGTGAATATTCGTTGTAAGGCTCAAGGACTATAGGAACCGAGAAGCCCGTGAATCACCGGGAACCCGAAGATACGAGAAGTGATAAAGCAAATGCAAGTACGGAAGGATTGGAAAATTTTAAAGTATTAGTTGAAAAATGATGATGTAAAAACCGGTATCGAGAATTCGTGAGGGGTGATGGAATCCCGATAATATTTCATATTCGAAATAATGAAAATTTCATGGAAGGCATGATATTATGTTTTTGGATAAATTATATAAGAAAGTGTATATATCTAGATATATACATAGGTGAATATGTGTGTATATATATATATATACATATATACTAGACATTTAAATAACTGAATAATAATAAATATAGCAGATATATATATATTATTTAATGTATAGTATTTAATAAATAAGTGTTACTAAATAAATAAATAAAGCATGAGACAATAAAAATAAAAATAGTAACAACACTAACAATAAGACAAAAAAAATATAATAATGATACAATCAATAAACAAATTATATATATATATATTAATATAATATATAAATATAATATATAAATAAATATTAATATAATATATATAAAACTGGTTTTGTACGGAATTGGCTTTGAAAAGCCAATTCCGTCTGCCACATTTGTAATTGAAAAAAAGGGGGAAACAGAGGAGGCTCGGGCGGGAAAAGGAAGAGGAGAAAAGAGAAGAGGGAAGAACGGAAGAGAAGGGAGGAAGGGTGATCGGCTGGAGAAGAAGAGCTGGTCGGCGAGGAAGAAGAAAAGAGAAAGAAAAGAGAAGCTGTCCAGCCAAGAAGAGGAAAGGAAAGAAGAGGAAGAAGAAGAGGAGAAGAGGAAGATTGCTCGGCTGGAGAAGAAGGAAAGGAAAAGAGGAAGAAGAAGGCTGAAGGAGTTGCTACAGGACTGGACCAGGAGGATTGGAGCTGGCAAAAATCGAGAACCGAAGAGGAGAGGGCTAGGAACCAGCAAGAATCAAGAAGCAGAGCAGGATTGAGGTTGAACAGGGGTAGCCGAGAGGGGGATATAGAAACTGGGAAATGGAAATGAAGCAGGCTGAAGCTGGAAAAAAATCGAGAGGCTTGAGGGGAGAAAGAGACTGAACAGGATCGGGCTTGTATTGAAGCAAGCCGAGGGCTGAAACGGAGAATGAAACAGTGACTGGAAAGGAGACTCGAAACAGAACAGGACAAATTGAGACTGATAAAGGAGGAACCGAGAGGCAGGATTGGAAACCGAGGCTGAAGAAGAAGCAAACGTGAGGCAAGCTGGAGAACTGAGACCAAATTGGATTGGACGAGAAGTAGGGGAGACCAACGGAAGGGAAAGGCTGGAACCGAAACAGGGGCTCGGAAGAAAACTGAGGATTGAGGGAGAAAAGAGGTAAAAAAAAATGTGTATATATGTATATACATGTATGTATATTCATTTTAAATGTAGACAAATGGGTGGTAGAAACAAGCATGTTAGTTATGGATTAAATTAGACAAAAATTGGAATGATGAGAAGTAGGCAAAGAAATATATATTTGTGATAGTGAATAATGGAGACAAGTGATAATACATATATATGTATTTATGTGAATAAAAATATATATATATATATATATATATATATCTGGGTATGTACATATAGGTATGTATAATGAAAGGGTATGTTAGTATATGTACATATATTTGATAATGAATAAGGGAAGCCAATGATAAAATAAATATGAGTATATACTTAGGTGTATGTACATATAGGAGTATATGAAAAATGTGTATATACTTGGGTGTATATACAAAAGATTGTATAAAATAAAGGTGTTTTAGTATATGTACAAACAAGGATATATATATATATATATATATGTGATAAAAAAATAGAAGACAATAATATATATATATATATATATATTATGAGCATATACATATGGGTGTATATAGGATGAATTTGTGCTAGTATATATAATTACAAAGAATGTATATATGAGATAGGAAAAGAGTGAAAACAAATAAAAATATATATATATATATATGTATACATATGGGAGTGTGTATATATATATGTATTTATGTGTAGATACATGTAGACGTATATAATAAGGTGTATGCCAATAATTGTACATACAAAGTAATATGTGTTAAGAGGAAATATATAAACGTGCGTGTTGACTTAGGTACGTATAATAATATGTACACACGCAGTAGTAACGAATAGGTTACGTTTTTAACGCAATTCGGGTAATTCGCACGAATAGGGTGCTAAGTGTACGATTTCGTTGTAGGTGATCGTAGAAGGAATTAAGGGAGGTACTAAGAGACGTCACCACTCGAGCACGGAGATTTCGATAGATCGAAGTAAGGGGATATAATTTAAAACGATAATAGTTACTTTCTGAGTTGTGATTAAAGAATACTTACAAAGACATAAAGTATGATTTTTCATGCATGTTTCTAAATTATATTTCTGATCAAGACTATACTTTCTGTATTTATGCTTTTGAAATAAAAACATGTCTTCTGAAATAATCTTTCACATAAGATGACTCTATTTCGATGTTTTCGAATATGAAAACTATCATATGTTTTGAGACTAAGGGCCATTTATGTTGTGTGCTTACGCACGTCAACTTCGCCTGTGTGGCATTTGAACTTCGCCTGTGTGGCGTCTGAATTCGCCTGTGTGGCGTTTGAACTTCGCCTGTGTGGCGTTTGAACTCGCCTGTGTGGCGTTTGAACTTCGCCTGTGTGGCGTCTGAACTTCGCCTGTGTGGCGTCCAAACTTTGCCCTTGTGGTTCTGAAACGCTGTACGATTTTAATCTCGTTTACAGCCTCGCCGTGGCCATAGGTTCTGAATTTCACCTTCGGGTTCTGTCTCGCCGTGGCCATAGGTTCTGAATTTCACCTTCGGGTTCTGTCTCGCCGTGGCCATAGGTTCTGAATTTCACCTTCGGGTTCTGAATTTCACCTTCGGGTTCTGTCTCGCCGTGGCCATAGGTTCTGAATTTCACCTTCGGGTTCTGACTTACCGTGGCCATAGGTTCTGAATTCCCTCTATGGAGGATGACTGGGTTATTTGCCGCATGATGATTAGATGGGCCGATGTAGTCTCGATTTGAAAATTAAACACTATTTTCATAATGTGATTCTGTATTATGTGATTTGACATATATTCCTGTTTTTGGAATTCTGATTATACGACCAGTTTACGTAATATCTGTTAAGTTTTCGTACTTAAAGAATTACGTTTTGAATCTCGATGTTTCTGATTTTCCTTAATCTTTGAATGTCATTTATATTGGCTTTCAGAAAGTATCATTATATGTACTATTGTGTTTTCTACATATTTGAATTGTTAGGATCGTTTTAAATACATCTTCTTACTGGGCTTTTCCCCAAAAGCTCACCCCTCTACCTTCAGATCTTTTGCAGTGAATCTATAGGCGCTACCTGCCGCGTACACGACGTAGGCTGGTGGGAAGAGCTACCCTAGGCTACATTTTGTACACGCAAAAGGTATACATTTACATTCCTGTACCAGACATAATTGTATGCACAGACATGTGTTGAAATTATCAGTTGGGATGTAATTTTGTAAGGAATGATGTAAACATTATTATATTGGGATAATATTTGAGACAGCTGGTATTAAATTGAAATAGATGTCTGGAGTGGTAAGGATGAATTGGAAGGTATGCTTGGTAGTTGTGGATATCTAGGATTGCCAAAAATAACTGATTTGCAGGTGGGTAGGCTCATATATATAAGCCGTTGTGCTGCCGAAATTTCTATCGGCCATATAATCTAAAAACGTGGAAATTAATTACTAATTACGAGAAAAGAATTAGGAAAAATGTTTTGACACTGTACAGGAATACAACCTAAGTGAATAAAGGAATAAGTGGTTAAATTAAATTCAACAAAAAAAAATTTCTCGAATTTTAGGGTCAAGGGTCGTTACATTAAGTAAATTTACATCCCCATGTACTGTGCATTGTTTAAATACAATTGTGTATATCAAGGTGGAACAGCAGCTAAGAATTTAGTTTCGAATGCAAGAATCTAGTTTTTATAAATGATAACCGCTATGGTAGAGGGGCGAGTACACATGCTCGAGGCAGTAGAGATCGGTCTAAGAGTCGAATGAGTCGTCCATAAGACTCAAGATGAGAGTGAAGTGGAGGCTGATGTTGAGCATACTCCACAGGGTCCTATAAAGAGACCAAACAGTATTGAGACACGCTCCGAGAGGATGGAGTGAAGTGTAGAAAATATTTCGCAGTTGTTTACTCAGTCTATGCAGGTAGTTGAGGATAGGCAGGGTAAAGCCTAAACAGATGCCTCAGACTATAGAGAGTTTCACACCTCTTCGGTATATAGCGAAGTAAAGAAACCAATAGTTGCTGAGGATTGGGTGAGGCGGAACATTGGTGGAAGTCCGCTCAACCCATCTGAAGAGTTAGACGTCCAAAGTCGACATGGGAAATATTTCTGGATGTATTCTGATGACAGAATATTTTGGACACTACTTAAGGGAAATTACAATTTAAAATTTCTTACACTGACCCAGAGACACTAGTTGATTGATGAGTATGAAACTCAATTTATATCTCTGGACAGGTGTGAACCTGATACCATGGGCAGTGAGAGTCGAAAAGCCTAAAAGTTCATGAAATGACTCAAATTATCGATTAGAGTCTGATTGGCTCACAACTTATGTCGAGGCAGTGCGCAGAATACAGTTGCGTGAAGAAGATCATGTGTTGCATGACTTTGAGATTGGGAAAGGTAGTAAGGGCCGAAATAGAGACAGAAGAGAATAGAGAATGACAAAGATGTCAGAACGGGAAAGAGACCAGTTGATAAGGGATTAGAGTTGATGAGTCACGGGGTAAGATGATTGGTAAGGCCCTAGTGTATTCAATTTTAACACTTTTAAGGGGTATTGTGATTGGAGAACCCCGACTTGCTCCGTAGCAAGGTAAGCAAGATGAGCAGTGGAACAATGTGAGCAGAGTAACAGTGTAAGCAGTGTAGCAGTGTAAACAGTGTAGGATGTGTAGTAGATACCACGAAAGTAAGGGCATACACCTACACTTTATTGACTAAAATAGGCGTTAAATGTGGTAAAACGGACCAATTAATTAATGATTGCTCAGAGTTGGGTGAGACTGTCCCACAGAAGAGCAAAGGGACAGAGAAAACTCTGTTGATATCTCTTCACTGAAAAAGGGAGGCCACAGTCGAAGAGAAAAAGGGAAAATAGGTTGTTGGATGAGGGCGAGTGTATGCCTTGGACCAGGACACTATTGATGTTTCATATGATGTGGTGAAAGATACCACACTAGTTATGAATAGAGAAGTAATTATTTTAATTAATCCTGGTGCTACGTATTTAGTCATACCGCCTTCATTTGTATATAAGTTAGTAAAAGACGTGAATGCCTACACCTATAGGCACAATGCCGATAGTTAGTACCCCAATGAAGGAGGGTTAACTAACGAAATAATTATGAAGAGATTATAAGTTGAAAACGGGGGGAAGAAGGATAAGTCAGCCGATTTTATTCAGTAAACTATGAATAATTTGAAGTAATATTTGAGAGTAAAATTGGTCGGCTGCAAATTATGATGTTCAGAGTTCTATTCTAAGACAGTATTGTTTTACCCCTGGAAAGTATACTGTAAGCTTTGACAAGTAATAAAAAGGGTACAGCGATTGAAATTAAAGGAGCAAATGATTGTACTCAGGAATGAGTAATGACATAGTTGTTATAAGTGATATACGAAAAGAGATAAATTTTGTGATAAATCTTGAATAAGAGATAGATTGGAATAAGAGGCGTATACAAGGTACAAATATCTCTGATACGTGAAGTAATTAGGATTAAAGCAATTAGTAGCGAATATGAATTGTGACCACATGGACTAATTTGTAAAGTAATTGTGGTCAAGTCTGAGGGTTAATAAAGGTATTTCAAAATACCTCCCCGCCTGAAGACTTGACAGCGTCTAAAAGTATACACAACTTATAAATTGAAATGCGATAGTCGTAATATATACATTTAAAATTAGGGTACCTTTAGGGTATGATAAGAAATATAGAATTCGATTAATCAAGAAAGTTTAAAAATTTAAAATTTTATAAGAGCCGTTAAAAAGGAAATGACGCAGGTTAGTAGCTTGAACGAAAGTGATTTTGAAGGACATTTTACGTTTATGCGTACATAGGTCAAGGAAATGAGTAATTGAAATATTCAATGGAATTCAACTACAATGAGTTATTTAAACTTTACATGGACCGATTTGTTATCATCCTTATTGATGATATTTTGGGGTGTATTTGAAGTCCAGGGAAAATTATAAGCAACAATTGGAAATTGCTTTTATAGATGGTTTGTTGCGAGTTCTCAACATGGTCTACTTTATTGACACGTTTAACTTAGAAAAAGTTGTATTTGAATGGGATAATAGACGTGACAGGAGTTTTGGTGTACTAAAGTAATAAATTGACCACCGCATTTATTCTCACTATATCCAACAGATTAAGAGGTTTCTCATGAGTTTATGGATACCTCAAAATAATGAATGGGCTATCTATTGATGCAAAAAGGGGAAGATAGTCAATTATGAATCCAGACAACTCAAGGATCATGAAAGAGACTATCCAACCCATGATGTAAAGTTGACAGCGATAGTGGTTGTATTGAGTATATGACAATACTATGTACATGGTGAGAAATTTCAGGTATGCACTAATCATAAAAGCCCCGAGTATCTGTTTCACAGAAAGAATCGGATATGAGAACAAAGAGAGTTAGAGCTTCCGAGGGATTATGATTGTGAAAATTGTACCACCCAAGAAAGGCTAATGTAATGGCTAATGCCTTGAGCAGAAAGAGCCTCGGGTTGGTATTACATATGATGGTCAGGGAGCGTGAGCTGCTAGAGCAGTTGTAAGCCTCAGTAGTGATGTGATCCCCTCTGATGATGACAGTGATTGTCTGACAGCTAGCCTGAGATTAGAACCGGATTTGAGTGACCGAATTTGACAGGCTGAGCGTGATGATTGACAAGGTGTCGATAGTGTGGGTCAGATTCAGATGGGTACAGTGACAGAGTTCACAGAGAGTGATGATGACTTACTGAGGTTCAGAGACAGTATAAGTGCTCCCCAAGACCACAGTGATGAGATAGAGTTATTGTCAGAAGCCTACTCTTCGGGATATTCAGTGCATCCGAGAAGTAATAAAGATATCGAAATCTTAGAAAAGGGTATTGGTGGTTAGATGTGAAAAGAGATATTGTGGAGATTATGAAGAAGTGTCTCGTATGTCAGCAGAGTAAGGTAAAATAATAGAAGTTTGCAAGGTTATTACAATTTCTACCTATATTGACACGAAAATGGGAATAAGTTACCATGAATTTCGTGATGGGTTACAGAGGACCCGAATGAATCATGAGGCTATCTGGGTGATAGCCGAAAAATTGACTAAGTTTACCCACCTTCTGGTTATGAAATCTCCAGATACTCTGAGTGTATAGGCAGATTTATGTGTAAGAGAGATTGTTGAACAATATGTAGTGTTCCGGTGAGCATGGTATCATATAGGGATTCCCACTTCACTTCCCACTTCTGGGAACTTTTTTTAGGAAGCTATTGGGAACCTAACTGAGTGTTAGCACAACTTTCTATCCTCAGACAGATAGTCAGTTAGAGAGGACTGTACAGGTTCTGGAGGATATGATGAGAGTGTGTGCTTGATATGATAAGCTCTTGGGATGATCAGTTGTTACTAATCGAATTCGCCAATAATGACAGTTGTCACTTGAGTATCGGGATAACTTCAGATGAGGTATAGTATGGCCGTAGGGATTGTTTCCCCGATTTGGATAAGAAGAAGTGGGTGACAGATAGAAAATTGTTCCCAAATTAGTAAGACAAACCTCTGAGCATGTTCAGTTAATGGTGAAGGATTAAGAACACCTCAGAGCAGATAGACAAGCTATGCTGACAAGAGACAGAAACCATTGGAATTCACCGAGGGTGAATTAGTATTGTTAGAAGTTATTGGTCCTAAGGACATAAAGAGATTTGAAGAGAAAGCAAATTAAGTTTCATTAGATTGAATCTTTTGAGTGATTGGACAAAGTGGGAGATAAGACCTGTAGGTTGGCGTTACTACCTAAATAAACAGGCATCCACAATGTGTCATATCTTATGATGCTTCGAAAATACTATCCGGATCCAGCATATGTGAACGGATATGAGCTATTGAAGCTCTATGAAAGTTTAACGTATGATTGAAAACTTGATTCGGGTATTAAAACAGGAAGGTGAAAGTATTGAGGTTTATGATGATCTCCCTAATTAAAGTCCTTTGGTAGTATTACACTCCGGAAAAAGTCACATAAGAGTTAAAGAGTATGATATGTGTGAAATATCTGGAGTGATTTACAGACTAATTTGGTTCTAATTTGGAAGACCAAATTTCTTAAGTGGGGGAGATTATGTAAGACCCGAAATGAAAATGGTCACAATTTTAAACAAATGAGATTCGGATTGGAAATAAGGATTTAAAATGCGAAATGAATGAGTATTCGTGAAGGGAAGTCAGGTTAAATTAATCTTGAACACGTGAAGGGCAAAACGGTCAAAAGATCGAAAGCCGGAATAAATTTGATAAGAAAATTTAATTAAAAATAATGGATTTGAGAATCTTGATCAATAAGGAAGAAATAATTAAATTTTGAGTCCAATTGATCAAGATCCAAAATTTTTATAAATACCGAAAAGTCACCTGGGACAATATCTCGAAAATACGAAAAAATTATACCGAAAAAGGATTAAAAATATAATAAATAAATTAAATATAATTAAATAAATGAATTTAGAATAAAATATTAATATTTTTAGATATTTTTACCAAATAATAATATTTAATTGAATATAATAATAATAAACTAATTTATAAATAATAATAAATAAAAATAAAATAATTAAGTAAAAAAAAAGGAAAGAATCAGAAACTGTCGGGGAGAGAGAAAATAACAATTGAAACCGAGGATGACCTGCGCATGGCCCGGCCGATCCACGGCCACCGGCGATCAGCGACTCCGACGAACAGCCGAGCAGGAAGAGGAAAGGTCGACGAAGCTGTTGGCACCGGCGACGCGCGCCAATGAGGTAGGAAAATGCTGAACGGAGGAAGAGAAGCCCGCGAGGAAAACGGGGTAGATTCCGGCGATCCACGGCAACTGGGCTCGAACGGCGAGCACCGGTGTGATCGGGAAGAGGATGCGGTTCTTTTGAGATCGATGTCGACCGGCGAAACCACCGGAATCCGACGGATCGAGGGAGAGAAGGCCGAGAGGGAGAAGAGAGGAACGGCGGCCACCGGCGGTGATTCAGTCCCGATCGAGGCTAGTCGAAGGTTGCCCGGCCAAAGACGAGTCGAATGGCGCCAGAAACGAGCCGAGAACCGACCGAAAATGCCATGAACGGCGGCGGGAACGTCTGAACCGGTACGGATCGGTTCAGCAAAGAGGTGAACCGGACTGAACCGACTGAACCGGACCGGTCTGAACCGGGTTGAACCGGACTGAACCAGTTCAGCCAAGAAAGAAGGGAAAAAGGGAGAAAAAGAGAAAAAGGAAAAAGGGGAAGAATTTTCGGGGATACACCGGACTTCGGGTAAGTCGGTAAGAGGTCAAAAGTGACCGATTTGAATTTTGAGAAATTTATTTAAATTATATTTAATCAAAAAGTAACCCGAGATTAAATATATAATTGTGCAGTTTTACGACAGAACCCGAGTGAGAGCCGATTGAGCTCCAATTTTCATACCCCGCATCATATTGGTAAGTATATTTTAATTACGATAATATAAGTCCTTTAATACAGAGTTTCGATTATTTTACGAAATTTATGGATTAATTCTGTATAAAAAAGGCATATTAATCGGAATTGCAATGTAATTACCGTAAAAAGTATATGGGCTATCCAATAAGTTTGGAACGAAGCCCGATGATTATTGATAAGCTAAATGAGCCCAGTAAACCCGAAGAAGGGATTTAATAAGTAAAAATGGGCTGAAAATGGGTCGAGACCCATTAAAGTGCAATTGGGCCTAATAGAGTAAAACGGGCCCAGTACGTCAGATTCGATCAGTAAATGTAATATACTGATAAAAATAAGTGAATTAACCCAAAATATGTGGTTATATGCAGTTCCGTAGACTTGGTTGACGCGCAGTTGGACTGAGAGATCGGATATTATTGAGACGGGATAAGTTTACGCGTAAATCGAGGTAAGGGAATTTTGTAGGTGCATAGAGATTTCTATACGTATTTATTGAGGGGATTTACAGGGCGCAGAATTCTTTAAAGTATCTAGAAAATGAAATAATAATTTTTGTGAAAATCAGGGCTTAGGTGAATAAAGAAAAAGATGATTTTGCCCCTGAGAGTAAAATTTTACAAAAAGGGTAGTAAGGCAGATAAATTGCATGATTTCATGTTTTTAATGTTTTATATGAATGTATTGCTTTAATTTAAGCAAATATGCACATAGGTTGGCTGTTGATTTCGTGAATTGTACGAAAGGATATCGGTTTGTACCGGTTACGATTTTAAAAGAGTTTTATCAAGATTAAGCCACCTATCATATTTACACGAGTAAAAAAAAAGAGTGCTAGAGTCTTACTCGCACTAAATTTTACTGATTTATTACTCATAAAGTCGTACTGGAGCATTGCTCGTACGAGAAATTTGTGTGTGCACAAAACCGTACTGGAGCTTCGCTCGCACGAGATTTTAGATATCATGATATGCATAGCGTGGTGCTGGAGCTTCGCTCGCACTAGACGTGAGTTGACATGTATATAGTCGTGCGGAAGCCTCCTGTAGACTGTGTGTCCCAGAGAGTTGAGATGTTCGCACGTATACTTTGAGACATGGGTTGGTTATCGACATAGTATTGGGGTGGATAAAACCTACGGCAGGCACCCCCAGACTATGATATGGGTCCACAGAGTACGATGTACCGTGTACGTCACACGGAATACGCTGTACCGTGCAGTCATGATGACTCTATGATGTTACTGATATTCTGACGGGTAGGAATTGACCCCACCTCCCGTTGCAGTTGTGATGCCTCGCACACCGAGATCCGTGTAGCTTGGGATCACAGGAACAAAGTATGGCCATAGTTGTCACGACCCAAACTACCCAAAAATCAGAGTTAATTTTTCGCGTTTTATTATTTTCTTACTTAAATTCTTACCTGTCTTCTGATCGTGACCACACTCTACTAACAAATTGGGCTATGCGTCAATGCCAGTCCCACCATTCAATTACCATCTAACTTATTTCTTCTCCAGTCATTTATAATTGTTTACATTATTTATACATCCCCTAAAGTTACTTACAAACATGTTACTGTGCTATGCTTATGTAGATACAATATGTACAAGTGTATATACCTTATGTTGATGGGTAGCAGCGGATATCCGGAATGCAGTACTGAGTCGCCTCAACTTCAACTGGAGATTATCTATGGGAGAAAATGAAAGGGGTGAGCACATCAAGCTCAGTAAGGCAATCCTACGAACAAGTAGGTAACCATACTACCTACATGAACGTAGTGCCATGCATAAACCACCCTTTCTCCACACATTTTAAAACAAATGATATGAGTTATGATGTTATGTAAAACACATTTGCACGGAAAATTCAACATGCAATTATATTCAAAATCATATCTTTCTCGTTTAAAATTTCACAGTAAAGTCAGGACTCGACCCCTCCTTCGGGTGATCCTGACTCACACAAAATCATGAAAATCAGTTTACATCACACATGGGTTTAAAAAGCATGGAAATAACCATCATGCACATTTAATTAAAAACCCAGTTTAAATCATCGTCAAGATCAACATGCGAGACTAGGCAACATCTGTATATCGGCAATAACCAGGACTATGGCCATATGTGTCCTCGGGAGTTCCTCAGCTACACGGATCCTAGTGTGCGGGTTCTCACCATGATCGGGAACCGCCCAGGAGGTGGGTCAATCCATCCCGTCAGTCTTATCCGATCCAGGCATCCGGAGATGCCGTATCCGAAGATACCATACGGTACATCGTACTCCATGCTACTTGCACGGTACATCATACTCTGTGAACCCATATAATATCTCTATACTCATGCCATGACTTAAAACGCACGTGCGGGCCTATTTAATCGGTGACACACAGTCTACCCGATGCTCCAAGCACGGCTCATCGCATGTTCTCATAAAATCAGTGCGAGCGATGCTCAGCACTCTCATCAATCAAGTAAAACTGGCAGAGCCCGCTTTACATCCCCACAAGGTCGCCAACCTCATCCCTCACTCTCACCCCACCTAAGAGGTCTTTTGAGCCTGTTGGGCCTTTTGGTTGACTCCAAGGGTAGACAGCACTACTCCACAAATCCAGTAAATCTAGTGCGAGCTAAGCTCAACACTTTGTATATAAATCACATGAAAATCTTATAAAATCTGGTGCGAGTTAGACTCTAGCACCGTGTCACGAAAAAGCATGTGAAATCTGGTGCGAGTTATACTCTAGCACCTATGCATGTAAAACTCTAGTGCGAGCTCTCGCTCCAGCACCAATGCATGCATCACCCAAATCAAAACATCGTCCGAGCTGAGCTTTAGCACGTCACATGTAAATAAAAACACATAGGCGGCTCTGTTTCCTCAAAACAGTTTTCAAAACAATTTCATCGTTGAAACTATGAAATGCTGTGCATTTTCTTTCAAGGTTAGCCAGCCTACTCATGCATGCATTAAAATGTCTCCAGAACGAGCAGAACCCTCTTGTTCTTGCTCCTCCCAATTTTTTCTAAATTTGTAAATTTTACCCTTAACAAGGGTATTTTAGTAATTTGCCCGTTCGGGGCACTAAAATTATTGTTCGATCTCTAGACCCTTCAGATAAATTTTAAAGACTGCATATGAACTTGAAATTTCGTAAAGTTTACCTCTAGCAGTCCGTAGAATTCCCTTACTTTATTTTCCTGTCGAGTCTGACCTTTTCTTTTCCACTGTTGTCTCGTCGCGCAGTCCGATATGCTCCCAATCAAATGCTCGGAACGGCGTATTAATAGTCCTCAGGTCAGATATTATAAAATTTAATTGTATTTCCTATTTTCTGGGCTTAATTTAAATCATTGGGCCCGTTTACCCTTATTGGGCCCGATTGCACCTTAATGGGCCTTAATCGGCATTAAGCCCGTTTTCCACTTAATTTTCACTTTATCGAGGCCTATTGGGCTCACTGGGCCCACCAACAATTTATTGGGCCTCGTTCTAACTCTCGAATAGCTAAATTTATTATTTACGACAATTTATCTAAATTTCCATAATTTAATTCAATTTATGCGGAATTTAAATTCATATCACGCATAACGATGTAAATTGTCGTAAATAAGGGTCACTTACCCGAGATTCCATGCTAGTACGAAATTTGAGGCTATCTCGAGCTCTCTTTGGATGCCAATTGTCGAGCTACACAATTTCATGAATTTTCGGGTAAATTTCCAGTCGAATAATAATTAAATAAATTATTCCCAAATTTAAATCGGTCAATTTCGATCGCTTACCGACTTACCCGAAGCTCGATTGCATCACTGGAATTTTTCTCGATTTTTTCTCTTTTTCTTTTTCCCTTTTTTCTCCTTTTTTCCTCTCTTTTTGGCTGAACCGGTTCAGTCCGGTTCGGATCGGTTCAGACCGCTGGTTCACTCCGGTTCGGCCAGTTCACCGCCGGTTCACTGCCTTATCGGCCGGTTCTCCGCTGGCTTCCACCGCCAGTGGCTCCGCAAGGTCGTCCGCATCTCGAATCTACCCTCGGTTTCGATCGGGCTCGCCGGAACGCCGCCGGTTCGGCCTCCTCTCTCTCGGTCGTCGGACCAATTTTCTTCCCTTGGCCGTCGCCGGCGATTCCAGCCGTCTCGTCGGCTGCTACCGGTCTCAAAAGCACCGCCGTCGCCTAGGCTTCCAAAATCTGGCCTCGGTTCCGCTCGATTCGCCTCCGTTCGCCGCCGGTGACCCTTTCTTTCCCGCGACCTTCTCCTCCGTTTTTCGCCGGATTCCGATGTCCTTGGCGTGCGTCACCGGTGGCCTGAAGACCGCCGGCCTCTCCTCTTTCTTTTTCGGCCCTTGGCCTGGCCGTTGGCTACCGGACGGCTCGCCGGTCTCCCTTGGTCAGCTGCTTCCGTTTTCGAGTTTCTCTCTCCCCGATTTCCGTTTTCTGATTCTTTTTTTTTTTCAGCTTCTTTCTCTTTTTTTTTAATTCTTTAATTTATTTTATATATTTACTTATTTATTTATTTTAATTATTATACTATTCATTAAAATATATTAAAATACCCAAAATATCTCCCAAAAATTATTATTTAATTCTAAATTTTTTTATTTAATTTTTATTTAATTTATTTATTATATTTTAACCTCTTTTCGGGTATAATTTCTCCGTATTTTTGGGATATTGTCCCGAATGACTTTTCGGTATATTTTTCGATTATTTTCAGGATTATTTTTCTGAACTAAAAATCCCGATTAATTCCGATTAATTCCCATAAATTAATATCCTGGTCAATTTAACCCGAAATAAATTTATTTCACTTTTATTGACCAAGATTTCTTAAATCCATATTTTTAATTAAATTTCCTTATCAAATTTACACCGGCTTTCGGTCTTTTGACCGTTTTTCCCTTACACGTGTTCGAGAATTAATTCAGTCAAACTTTCCTTCACGAACACTGATTCATTTTATGATTTTAATTAAATTCGGGTCTTACAATAGTCCTCGATTTTCATACAGTAACCTACATGCCTCACATGATATCATATGGTCTGGATAGACTAGGACAAATCCGAAGGAGGGGTAATGTCCCGATTTATGTTTTTTAACCGAGATGCGATTTAATGAATCAAGGTATTCCCGAGAGATGGGTTTAGCCTTGATGTGGTTGTTTTATAATGAAACAAATAAGTTTTAAAGTGATGAGTTTTGTGATAAAACAAATAAGTTTAACATTATGAGTTTATGATGAAACAAATAAGTTTTAACGTGATGAGTTTATGATGAGTTTGTATGTGACGAGCATGAGATGTCATACATGATGATTTTCACATGTTTGATTTATATGTTGATTTCATGGCTTCTCTTATATGATATATACATACATGTGGCATCGTTTTAGTCATACCTCATGCTCCAAATATAAACGATTTTATATCATGACATTATCAGCACGTAGATAGTATAGTTATCTACCTGTTTACATTATTGCCTTACTAAGCTATTTATGCTCACCCTTTCATTTTTCACCCCACAGGGTACATTCAGTAGAAGAGAACGACAGTGGTTTTGTATTTCGGTTATCCGTTGCTTCTTATCAAGATCAGGTATACACATTTGTATAATTTTTGTATCTGAACATATAGAAGCAGAGTACTGTACATGGATGTAATATTGGGGATGTATTTATTTAAAATAAATTGATATGTAAATGAAATATGAAAATGGAATGGTAAATAGGTGAGAGGTGACTAACACCGAATCATAGCCCAACTGTTTAGTAGTGTAACTGTTCACGACGGGTAAGGAAATTAAAAAGCGAAAAATTTACTCTGATTTTTAGGTAATTTGGGTCGTGAAGCGTTTTATTGTGACGGCCCAGCCCAGCCTACACAGGCGCAACCCCTCATGGGCCCCTGGTCCGACTGCTGTGACATCGTCCCTCAACCGTATTGTCCGCTTTGGCAGGCCCACAGCCCCCTCACGATTTTCTTTCGCGTCCCCAAGGGTTCGAACTCAGGACATCATGCCTGATTCGACACCCCTGGTACCATTGAGAGCTCAATGGTACCAGGGGTGTCGAATCAGGCATGATGTCCTGAGTTCGAACCCTTGGGGACGCGAAAGAAAATCGTGAGGGGGCTGTGGGCCTGCCAAAGCGGACAATACGGTTGAGGGACGATGTCACAGCAGTCGGACCAGGGGCCCATGAGGGGTTGCGCCTGTGTAGGCTGGGCTGGGCCGTCACATATACCCCCCAGTTGTAAGAAATTCTTTTATATCTAAAATTTTTATAAGTACAGTAATGTATACGAGATGTGTATGGGAAATGTTAACATATTTCGTTTAAATTGTTACTAAGAAAGAAAAAAAATTAATCAGACTGAGTATTATTCTGCTCTAATATCGACTTGTAACCCAACTGAAATATCCGTAAATTCGAGTCGTTACAACTTTAAAGTGTCCTAATTTCTTTGATTGGTTATAAACTACAAATACAAAGTGTATGTAAATGTTTGCACTGATAAAATTGAAATTTAAGACTTGTCGACTTGCTACGCTATGTTTACATAGCCAAGTCTTGAGGGAGCATTTGTGGGCATAAATGTATGTGTACTTTTTTTCATTTTCTTGCCTCATTCTTTTTTTCTTGCTCGAGGTTTTTTCCTTTTCCTTTTCTCTACTTTATATGGAAGATAGGTGTCCTATTGCAGGAAAATTAAAAATTAGCCGTAGCACTAAAAAGTGAGACACGGTATTTTGTTTACTTTATTGCATGTTTTTCTGGTGTCGGGTTTATTCCTCTTCCAAGAAAAGTGTTGGGAGTTAGGAAAACATTTTACAATTTTGATTAATTAAAAAAGTCAGCATTTATCTAATTTTTCGTATAGGCAACATGTCTCTATTTTTTCATCTTTTACTCACTCATAATTCTCTCTTCTTAGCTATGACCTTAAAGGTATCCCTGAAAAAAAAAAAAAAAAAAACTCTATTGTTGAGAGCCCTTTATAATAGGAATTTCTGAAGTCTTCCATCAAGATGAAAATATAATTTTGGGTTAAAACCCTCTTTGTCGTCCTTCTCTTTTGCTCTACTCTAGCATGGTCATTAGAATGATAGCAATATTGTCCGTAAGCTTTTTTCCACTGTTGGATTGACGTCATGCCTCATCGATTATGGCGTTGATGTCAATGTCCAAGACCGTTAGAAGAGTTAGATGCCACTTTGAGCAATCCATTTGCATTTATGACTGTAATTTGTCAGCTTTTAGCATTCACTGTTTTTATTGATTTAACATAAAGTTTGTTGAATTTTCTTTTCCTCCTTTGTTGGGTTTGTGGTTGTTGTTCAGATGCTTCAAGATTACAGGTCCTTTAATTTTTTTTAATCTTTTCCTGGAAAACTTATGAGCTTTAGGAATAGTTGTTTGATTGTAGAGGAAAATGAAGCTTGCAAAAAAAAAAAAAGGTTTTTTCTTTTTTCTTATCGAACGACATAAGCTAGACCGGACGACAATATCTACAAGTTGGAGTTGTTTGAAAGCTTGAGAATTATCAAGTAATTTCAATTTTAAATTTATTTTTATTTTTTGAAGAATGTTGATTCTAAGAGATCTATTAAGGATTACAAATTTAGATAAAAGTAGATTTTCGTACTAAAATTCAATTTTTATTGTATACATATATCTATCTATCTATCTATCTATCTATCTATTTATCTATATGCAACATGTATTTTGTAGTGGAATAAAATAAGACTCCATCAATTGCTACTTATGTGCATAGCTTCTCTTTTTGGATATATCTAAATAAGTTTTTGTTAAATATTAATACTGCATCATTGTTTATGAATGACTTATGGGATTGCATGTACAACGTCTATTATTAGTTGAGGATTACTCCAATGTCGAGTATAATTTTAATTCAATAATGAGGTTGTAAATACCGTAAAAATTCCATGTATTTGACTTATCGATGAGAAACAATTTAACCACTGGCAATATGAAGAACCGGAGAGGATGTAATTAATTAGATATTTCAAGTAAAGAATGTAGGCACGCACATGTAAATATATGTATGAGTGCAAATATATATATATATATATATATATATATACATATATAATTATAGGTATATATTTATAATCATATGTACAAGTATACGTATAAGCATGTACGAATAAATAAATTTAAAAAATTAATTAATTAATAATAATAAATAATAAATAAATAAAATAATAACAATAGTAATAATAATAATAAGAAGATAGAATAATATATATAATAATAACAAATAATTTTTATCTAAATTGGTGGAAAAGTTTCCACTAAAACACTGAAACACTCATATCATGCCCTGTACACATGCACCCATCTGCACACACATCCAGCACCCCCACGCCTCCTGCCAACCTACTCTCATTTTTCCTATCTTCACGCCATCAGTCGGCCTGCCATGTCCCTGTTCTGTGTCTACCAAAATAAAGCCGAGGGACGGGCTGACTGAAGAACAACAGAAAAGAGAGGAAACAAGGCTGCAAGAGGCTGCACATTTCCAAGCAACAGTAACCGGGAGCTGCTGCAAAACCCGTCGCAACGCAGAAGCAAGAAGTTGTTGACAGTTTCTCTTGGCAAGGAACTGGAAAGGGGAAGAGACAGTAGAAAACGACTCGAAACAGAGACCGGAGGAGGAGGCAGTAAGCGTGAGACAGTGGTCGCCTTCCACCTCTGTTCCATTGCCGAAGTGGTGGAACAAGGCGGCTCTGAGAGCTGAGTATCCTGGCAGGACCGAGACAGCTTCATTTCTGTGTCGTTGCTGGAACAAGATAGGATTGGCATGTTGAAGTGAGCAGAAACAGAGGACAAAGGTCCTTTGCAACCCGGAACAAAAAATAATGATGATGACAATGGTGGTGGTGGAGGTAAAAACGAGGGATGCAAGAGAATCCATGAAGGGAGAAAAGTGGAGGCTGAAAGAGTTGGCTGTGAGCAAGAGCGAATAACCGAAGAGGGTGCAGTGCTGGAAACAGAGACAATGATGAAAAGGTGCAGAACAACGGAGGCAGGAAGAGGAAAAAGGTGGTGACAAGACGTGGACGGTGGAAGGGGGTGAAACGGAAAACTCTGGAGAGGCGGAGGAGATGGCAGCACCGCGCTGAGCCCTGGAGGAATGGAGAACAGTAGCTGGTGAATGAGAATGAAGAGAAGAAGATGGTGAACAGTAACGAGAATGAAGAAGAAGGAAAAAATCGAGAATTGACTGGAAGACAAACAAAAAAAAGAAAAAGAAAAAGGGCGAGAGGTGGAATATATATATATATATATATATATATATTGGAGAATAGAAGAAAAAAATTGAAGATAGTGAAGAAAGTACCGAAAAACTTGGGGAACCCGAGGGAAAAGGGTCCTAGTGAAAATAAACTGAGTAGATCGAATCTGTCGACTTGCAACGTTGAGACAATTGAGGATTACGAACTGGCATTGAGGTAAGAAAACTTTGCATTGCTGCTAGAGATAAATATGCGTAATTTTCGTATATTTATAGATATAAAATTTTAGGCTAAATTTCGTAGTACTGAAATTACTGAAAAATCTATGCTGAATTTTATGACTCTAAAAGTTAGAGATTTTAGACTAGTTGAATAACCTAATTTTTATGGATTGAATTTAAATGGTTTGCATAGATTTTGATGTGGCTTGAATTCTGTTTTAAATATCGAAAATCCCGAATTTTGAATTTTCATAGACTGTTTTTTGGGATTTTATCCGAAAAGGGCTAGTTAGTCTGTTTTGAACGGTTTCATGAAACAATTGAATTTATATGTGATTTGAGGTGAAATGATTTGTTTATAAAGCTATTCTAAAGATATGTGCTTGGGCGCGTACTGACTGTGTGTCGTACGGTCCGTCTCGCACTGATTTTGAGACAAAGGCGTTGGTGAGATCATGTTGCATTTCTGTTTGTTCTATATATGTTTCTGTGGTCAACGAGTACGATGTACCGTGTTTCTGATTCTGTTTCTGGTCTTTGAACATTCTGATCTTTGAGCCGTTTGGGTAGCTGACCAGTCTCATGGTGATTGACATCCCGTCACACTTGGCCTGTGAATTGCCCGGAGTTATCGGCATTGACCAACAGTCATTTCTGATATCTGATATAGCATGTCCTTCTTGTCTCGTCTATCTAAACTTCTGAATTGACTATGTGATTTTATCTCGTATGAAATTGAATATTGTAATACATAAAAGACCGTAGGGGCCACCTCTTGAATCCTGCGGGAGCAAAGTGCCACACCGTCGTCGTTTTTAAAAGCTGTGTAAAGTTTTAGAAACGGTATTGAGTTCAGTTCCATTTTCATAGTGAATTTGCCATGGATTTTTCGACTTTGATTTTTCGGAACTGGCAGTGCCTCTGTGTTTATTTGAAATATTTTCTAAATTGTCTGCATGAACTGAGATATTCGAAAATCTGTTTATTTTGCTATTGAAACCTCTAAAATTTCTGTATTTACCACAGTAAAAGATTTCACTGTCGATACTAAATTTGTTTTCCGAATTCTAACTCTGGTATTTGAGAAATTATCAAATCATCTGTATACTTTGTGAAAATATTCTGGATTTGTTACTGAGCATGTTGACCTCACCCCCTTACTTTTCTCCACAGAGTCCCTTTGTAGCTGGGATCGCTTCCATTAGTAAGGCATTCTGCACAATTATGATTTCGCGGAGCATATTTTTGAATCGAAAGTATACCCAGATTTAAACAATTCCTTTGTATTTAAAATTTCTTATAAGTATAGAAATGCATACAAGATGTGTACGAGGAATGTGAATATATTTTGTTTAAAATTTGTTACTAAGTAAAGAAAATTAATTAGACTAAGTTATTGTTCTGACCTAATATCGACTTATAGCCCAACCGAAATGTGTGTAAATTCGGGTTGTTACAGAGGTATGTTCTATGACTAAAGGCAAGATATATTATATGTTTGAAGTCATTTTTTTATGTTTTTTTTAATGAAGGTAAACTCTATTTCTTACATTTGCTATTTAAATAAAATACTTTGATAACATTCTACTAAGTTATTTATCTTACATTGAACTTTAAAAAATATTTAAATTTTTAACTTCAAAACTACCATTATTGTGTTTGGAAAACATGAAAAAGGAAATCAGCAGTGACGCGTGTGCCAATTTCAAGTTTTATATAAAAAGAATAAACAAATAAATATTGACTTGATTTGATAAGCACACACTATTTGAAATTCGTACAAACTATGTGTCATAACGTATTAAGTTTCGAAAATCCTAATAGCTATACACAAATTACGAAGTCGTCATCAATCATTTCTTATCACCAGGTGTGATCAGCCTCCTATACTAATAAAGATAAGGATTGGTCTATATCTCAGATTTAGGGTTGGGGGGGACGGTTACGTATGAGGAAGGTATTAGTACCATCACAACGCCCATCTTAAAATGATACCTAATTGATTTTGTGCTCTCTTTAAATTGGTTTTGATTAAATGGTCTATTTGCTAAAAGTCCTTTATTTTATTTGAAATAACTAAAAGATCGAAAAAATTTCTAAGAAACTCTCTATCATTTTGGCGGAGTTTTTAAAAAATTTATCCTCATCTCAAGAGTATCCAAGTAATACTATTTGACTTTCTTGGAGAGGCTTCGTCATTGGATTCATTAAATCTTTTACGGAAAACTCCTAATTTGATTTTAACCTAATCTTAATTTTTAATTCTTACTTTATTTTAATTCCTTTTATTTTATTTTATTTTTTCCAAATTTTATTTAATAGAGAACGAATTCCAATTATTTGTATTGAAAATTTCTCTTCAGTCTTCCATCATTCTGATGAGATTTCGAGAAAAATTCTCACCTAGAAATTTCAAAATGTCAACCATTTGTGACTCTTTTAAATCTCATATTCGGAATATACTTTATTGATTCTCAATTTATTATTAGTAATTTTTATTATATCTTATATAATTATATTTTTATATTTTGAAAATAAATATCGATTATTAATCTTGAAAATTTTCCTTAAATCTTCGAATATACTAGCGAAATTTAAAGAAATATCTCACCTCGAGATTTTCAAATGTTAACAATTCGTAACTATTTAAAATCTCATCATCGGAATAATCTTTATTTACTTTCAATTTATTATTGTTTCTTATATTGTTATTATTCTTATTATTTTAATTATTTTTGAAAATAAATATTAATTATTAATATTAAAAATTTTACTTAAATCTTCCATCAATTTAGCGAGATTCAAGAAATTTTTTTTTTTCACTTAGCAATTTCTAAATGTCAACAATTTGTGACTCTTAGAAGTTGTATCCTCATACTAATCTTTAATTAATCTAAAATTTATTATTAAATTATTTAATTTCTAATATTTTATAAATTAAATCTTATTTTACAAAATATAATAATTAATTAATAGCTAAAACTAATTGATGGTGGTCGTGTCACCAGAAACCACGTGCGCAACTATCCGCCTGCCACGTGTCAAACCAAAACTGAGCCACGTGGCAGATTTGGCGACAGTGTGGCGCGGCGGACCTCCATCGCCCATATCGCGACATTGGTCTTCCGCACAGTCTGCGATAGAGGTCTCCCGCACAGCTTGCGATAGTCTCCCGCACGGACTGCGGTGGAGGTCTCCCGCACAGTCTGCGGTAGAGGGATCCCGCACAGCCCGCGATAGAAGTCCCCCGCACAGCTTGCGACAGTCTCCTGCACGGACTGCGGTAGAGGTCTCCCGCACAGTCTGCGGTAGAGGTCCCTCGCTAGCTACTTGAATTTGAGGCGCGACAGAGTGCTCTATCACTCTGTCGCGGCCCAGACACGCGCCTGGGCCTCAGCTCGAACCGACTTGCAGAAACCTATAAATACCAGGTGAGCTCTCTGAAAAAGGGGATTCGATCCAAAAAAGAAAAAAAAACAGGGAGAAATACTCAAAACTCTTTGAATTGAGAATTACATTCTCCTCTTCTTATACACACAACTCCCGATTACTGACTTAATCGTCGGAGTGCGCGTGCAGGGACAAATCCCTGCCCCCTCTGATTCCTGTTGTTTTTGCAGGATATACGAAGAACACGTGGATCAAATTGCATCGACATCACCCTTTTGTTGTTAGTGCAATCAGACTACAAAGAAGGTATATTCTTGTTGCTGTCGGTTGGGCAACATCAATTGGCGTCGTCTGTGGGAATCTTGACAAAAAGCCAGATTCTCTATCAAAATGGTGAGAACACGCTCTACAGCGGAGGTGACAGGAGGGCAGAATTCTGTGAGTCCCCCTGTTAGATCAGAACAAAGACGAAGACATGGTGAAAGGGGTCAGGGAGAAGCCGTGGTTTCCCTAGAAGAATTTGAGACCCTGAAGCGCAAAAATGAGGAGACTACAACTGCATTGAAAGCTATGGTGAGCTTCTTCAGAGACGCTCTCCCCCAATTGAGCTTACCCCTGAAGTACAGCAGTTAATAGGGGAAAGCACACCCTGGCGGACCTACGAGAGAGGTCAGCCCTCTACTCTGGTAAACGCTGGACAAGAGGTAGGAACGCAAAATAATGCTACTGCAAGTCCAGCCAGACAGAACTCACCCGCGGCATATAGGCGGCAGAGTTCTCCAGCAGCTAACGCGCGGCAGAGCTCACCCGTGACTCAACAACAGCAGAGCTCCCCTCAGGCTGCTAGGGGACAGAGTCCCCCTCTGTCCGATAGGCGGCAGAGCTCGCCAAATGTGCGGCAGAATCCCCCTGTGGCTCAACGGCGACAGAACTCTCCCGCGGACTACATGCGGCAGAGGTATCCCACATCAGATATGCGACGGTGCTCTCCCGCCTCTAATAGGCGGCAGAGTTCACCCTTGCCCGATGCGCGGCAAACTTCCCCTCTGGCCGCCAGGCGGCAGAGTTCCCCCGCAACCCATAGGCGATAGAGTTCCCCCACCTGCCATAGCTCGTCTCCCGTGGAGTCAGAACGTGATCCGGGAACCTATAGGGCTGGGGAGCAACGAAGACAAGGAGGTTTTGACCCACGAGAAGGTCTCGAAATATCAAGTCCCGGAGTGGGAGGTGCTAGAAGGGGCGCTTATCAATCGGACTCTTCTAGACCCGAAGGGACAAGGCCATGCTCAGCTCGAGGGTCGGAGGACGTGGAGAAGGTCGTTCAAAGGATCCTCGAGAAGAAAAAACTGGTATCTTCAGATGATGGCCAAAGGAGGAGGATCCCATTCAGCCTGGAGATCATGAACAAACCTTTGCCGAAGAAGTTCAAAATGCCTTCTATGGCTACTTACACCGGCAAAGCGGACCCCTACGATCACATCCAGAGTTATGAATCCCTCATGCTGTTGCATGGATGGGAGGACGAAATTATGTGTAGAGCTTTTTCTCTCACATTGTCCGGGCATGCTCTCAAGTGGTTCAACGGGTTGAGCGAAGGTTCAATCTCCTCTTTTGATGAGTTGAGAAATGAATTCCTCAAAGTCTTCATGATCCACAGCCAGAGGAAGAAAGACGCTACCTACTTACTCACGCTTAAACAAGGGAATAAAGAACCCTTGAAAAGCTTTGTAGATCGCTTCTGAGATGCAACCTTGGAAGTGGAAGATCTACCAGTAGGCGTAGCCTTGGCTGCAATGCTGCAAGGGACAAGCTCCGAGAAGCTACAAGAATCCCTCTCTCTCGATCAACCGATGACGATTTCTGACCTCTTTGCCAGGGCTAACAAGTATGTAGCTCAAGAAGAAGTGATGAGAATGATACAGCCCAGGGAGGCGAAGGAAGGAAAGAAAAGAGAGAGAGATGCACCCGAGAGAAGCTTCCCAAGACCCGTGAGAGGAGACAAAGCCCCTAGGCTCAGGTATGAAGGCTATACCAGGTTGAACGAGCCTCGTACTGCGATATTGGCAGCTATCGAAGGGGCAGGATTATTGGAATTCCCCAAGAAGAAAATTGGAGATGTAGGACGAAACCTCGAAGCCTACTGCGAATTCCATTGTGCTCATGGCCACCCAACAGAGAGGTGCAGAGATTTAATGGACCAGTTGGAAAGGCTGGCCAGAGAAGGGAAGATCAACCGCCTCCTATGGAGGAGCGAGAGACCCCGTTATCCACCGCGTGACCCAAGGAATGATCGTACCCGGGCTGGGGCAAATAATGACAATAGAAGGGATAGGCCTAGAAACGAAGCAGTCAGGCCCATCCCCCGTGCTAATCCGCCAAACAACGAACCTACAGCCCCCACGATAAATGTCATCGCAGGCGGGGACTCAAGTGCAGGAAGCTCCTCTACTTCCCGCAAAAGCTACGCAAGGCAAGCGTATCAGGTTAATGTGGTGATGGAGGAGTTGGCGGATGAAGAGCCCATTACATTCACTCCGGCTGACAAAGGTGATATTGTCATGCCCCATGATGACCCCATGGTGATATCCACGGTAGTGGCCAAACACCCAGTGAGCAGAGTCCTGGTCGATAACGGGAGCTCAGTGAACCTGATCTATTGGAACTGCTTCGAAAAAATGAGCATATCCGAAGATAGGTTAAAGCCCGTTATGACACCGCTATACGGATTCACGGGGGAGCGAGTGAAGGTTACTGGGTCCATAGAGTTGCCTGTGACTCTCGGAGAGCACCCAAAGAATGTGACCCGGTAAGTATTGTTCATGGTGGTCAGGTCAACCTCTGCTGCCTACAACATGATTTTAGGCAGACCTGTGCTGAATGACATGAGGGCGGTGATATCCTCTTGCTATCTATTGATGAAGTTTCCCACTCCCAGCGGAGTCGGGCAAGTACGAGGAAACCAAAAGAGCGCCCGTACTTGTTATCTCGCTTCCACTGCCAACAAGGTAGTACAGAGGAAAGAAACCTTGTGCATAGACGATCCGCCCAAACCTCAGCCGGTAGAGGAGACAGAACCCATAGAGCTAATCGAGGGAGACGGGGGAAAGAAGGCATTCATCGGGACCCAACTAGGCGAACAACTAAAGAACGACATAGTCGAGTGCTTGAGGAAAAACTCGGATATCTTCGCCTGGAGCCCGACAGACATGCCCGGGATTAGTCCCGAAGTGATTTTCCATGAGCTTAACATCATACCCGGGCACAGACCCGTCAAACAGAAAAAGAGGAATTTCGCCCCGGAACGACAAAAAGCAATCACTGAAGAAGTGAGTAAACTCCTGGGCGCCGGATTCATCCGAGAGGTCTACTACCCTGAGTGGTTGGCTAATGTAGTGATGGTAAAGAAATCTAGCGGGAAGTGGCGAATGTGTGTGGATTTCATAGACCTGAACAAAGCCTGCCCTAAAGATTCATACCCCCTACCTTGGATAGACAGACTCATAGACGATACATCCGGCTACGAATTCCTCAGTTTCTTGGATGCATTCTCCGGGTATCACCAAATCATGCTTCACCCAGAAGACGAAGAAAAGACTTCCTTTATAACCGACGACGGAACCTATTGCTATCGGGTAATGCCGTTCGGTCTAAAGAACACGGGAGGCACCTATCAACGAATGGTGAGCAAAGTGTTCAAGGATCTTCTGGGAAATACCATGGAAGCCTACGTGGACGACATGATAATCAAGAGCCGCGTAGGAGAGTCTCATACTGATCAAATGTCTAAGGTATTCGAAGTACTGAGGAGATTCAACATGAAGTTAAACCCTGAAAAGTGCTCATTCGGGGTAAGATCAGGGAAGTTCTTAGGCTTCATGATCACTAACAGGGGCATTGAGGCAAATCCTGATAAGGTACAGGCTGTCATTGACATGAAACCCCCAACCACCGTAAGAGAGGTCCAGAGATTGACAGGCAGGATAGCAGCTCTGAATCGCTTCTTGTCAAAATCAGCAGAAAGGAGCCTGCCGTTCTTCAAAACTCTACAGGGGGGGGGGGGAAGAACTTCGAATGGACAGAAGATTGTCAAAAAGCCTTTGAAGACCTCAAGGAGTACTTGAAACAGCTGCCTTTGTTAACAAGGCCCTTGGAAGGAGAACAACTCTATATGTATTTGGGAGTTGGTGACTTCGCCGTCAGTGCGGTGCTACTGAAGAAAGATGAAAAGGTGCACCGTCCCATCTACTACGTGAGTAAAGTGTTATTGGATCCAGAGACCCGCTATCCGCTGGCCGAAAAGCTAGCATTAGCCCTTTTGATGGCCTCGCGAAAGTTGCGCCCGTATTTCCAAGCACACCCTATCACCGTCTTGACAGATCAACCGTTAAGACAGATCCTTCAAAAACCTGAACACTCAGGAAGGTTAGTGAAATGGGCAGTGGAGCTTGGGGGATACGAAATCACATTCCAACCACGGTAGGCTATCAAAGGTCAAGCTCTGGCCGACTTCATCGTAGAATGCACTATCCCAAGCGACAGCAGTGAAGGGGAGGCTCACCCCTGGTTGCTGCATGTCGACGGGGCATCAAGTGCTAACGGAAGCGGAGCGGGTATAGTCCTGGTTTCACCCGAAGGAAAATCCCTTGAATACTCCCTACGGTTCGGATTCCCCAGTTCGAACAATATAGCGGAGTATGAAGCTCTGATAGCAGGGATGATGTTAGCGCATAAGCTACAGGTTCACCACTTGATAGCACACAGTGATTCTCAATTGGTGGTGAACCAATTCAGCGGAGAGTACGAGGTACGGGAACCGATGCTGGTCCCTTACTTGAAGAAAGTCCAATTTCTGGCCCGAACTTTCAAAAGCTTTCAGCTGATACAAATCAACCAGTTCTAAAACACACATGCTGATGCATTATCTAAGTTAGCCTCTTCCGTCGAAACACGAGGAAGGACGGTGAAGGTGGAGAGGCTCGAACAACCTAGTATTGAAGAGGTCGAAGTGTGTGACATTCAAGTGGGAGACGATTGGAGGTCCCAATACAAACAGTATCTTACCGAAGGAACACTCCCCCAAGATAAGGACGAGGCTCGTCACTTAAAAATACAAGGGGCGAAGTTCACACTCATCAATGGAGAACTGTACAAAAGGGGATATTCGTCACCCTTATTGAAATGTCTGGGACCGGAACAAGCAAGATACGCCCTAGCCGAAGTGCATGAAGGAATTTGCGGTGAACACTTAGGAGCGAGAGCTCTTGCAGCTAAAGTATTGAGATCGGGATTCTACTGGCCAACGTTGAAGAAAGATGCGATGGACCAAACCCGCAGGTGTGACAAATGCCAGAGGTTTGCGCCTTTCACTACAGCCCCAGTGACTCCCTCTCAAGGCACAGTACAGCCAATTCCTTTTGCACAGTGGGGATTAGACATCCTTGGACCTTTCCCCTTAGCCACAGGCCAAAGAAAGTTCCTGCTAGTGGCTACCGATTACTTTACAAAGTGGATTGAAGCAGAGCCTTTAGCCACAATCACGGAAAAGAAAGTGGAGGCAATGGTGTGGAAAGACATTATTTGTCAATTCGAAATTCCCCGCATCCTAAATGCCGACCATGGAAAGCAATTTGATTGCAACGCCTTCCGTGAATTTTGTAAGAGCCTCAACATTCAGCTAAGGATCTCCTCAGTGTCATATCCTCAAGCTAATGGACAGGCCGAAGTCAGTAATCGGACTATCCTCCATGGGCTGAAGACCAGGCTAGATAAAGCAAAAGGGGCATGGGTGGACGAATTGCCTAGTGTTTTATGGGCATATCGTACCACCAGTCGTGTGTCGACTAAAGAAACGCCATTCAGCCTTGTATACGGCGCAGAAGCACTCATCCCCGTGGAAATTGGAGCGTTATCACCAAGAGTGATACCCTTAATAGAGGAAGAAAATTCACAAGCTCTAAGGGAAGGCTTGGACCTACTCGACGAACATAGAGAAACCGCGGCTATTCGATTGGCATCCTATCATCAGAGGGTAGCCAACTACTACAATAGCCGGGTGAGAGATAGGCCAATGTCTGAGGGAGATCTAGTGCTTAGAAAGTCGCAGATCACGAATGCCCTGAAGGAGGATGGGAAATTCAGAGCCAATTGGGAAGGTCCATACAGAATCAGATACAAAATTGGACCTAACACCTATGTTCTGGAAACTCTACAAGGGAAGAAGATAGGGAAAACATGGAATTCAAATCACCTAAAGCTGTATTTGAATTAAGCACCATATTTTCTTTCCCAAACATTATTATTATCATTTGTTTATACCATCACAAGATATTGTCATCAAATCATCACGCAGAATGTCATTTTATTATACATCTGTGACTTATATGCATCTAAATCTTGTGACAGGTATTCAGACGAGCTGTAAGAGCCTGAGGCGCTATGCGTCACTGTGGCCAGGCGTAGTTCAACCGAGCCGTAAGAGCCTGAGGCGCTATGCGTCACTGTGGCCAGGCGTAGTTCAACCGAGCCGTAAGAGCCTGAGGCGCTATGCGTCACTGTGGCCAGGCGTAGTTCAGACGAGCCGTAAGAGCCTGAGGCGCTATGCGTCACTGTGGCCAGGCGTAGTTCAACCGAGCCGTAAGAGCCTGAGGCGCTATGCGTCACTGTGGCCAGCCGTAGTTCAGACGAGCCGTAAGAGCCTGAGGCGCTATGCGTCACTGTGGCCAGCCGTAGTTCAGACGAGCCGTAAGAGCCTGAGGCGCTATGCGTCACTGTGGCCAGGCGTAGTTCAACCGAGCCGTAAGAGCCTGAGGCGCTATGCGTCACTGTGGCCAGGCGTAGTTCAACTGAGCCATAAGAGCCTGAGACGCTATGCGTCACTGTGGCCAGGCGTAGTTCAACCGAGCCGTAAGAGCCTGAGGCGCTATGCGTCACTGTGGCCAAGCGTAGTTCAACTGAGCCGTAAGAGCCTGAGACGCTATGCGTCACTGTGGCCAGGCGTAGTTCAACCGAGCCGTAAGAGCCTGAGGCGCTATGCGTCACTGTGGCCAGGCGTAGTTCAGACGAGCCGTAAGAGCCTGAGGCGCTATGCGTCACTGTGGCCAGGCGTAGTTCAACCGAGCCGTAAGAGCCTGAGGCGCTATGCGTCACCGTGGCCAGGCGTATACAATCAACTGAGCCATAAGAGCCTGAGGCGCTATGCGTCACAGTGGCCAGGCGTGTACAATTAACCAAGCTGTAAGAGCCTGAGGCGCTATGCGTCACTATGGCCAGACGATAAAAATATCAAGGCTATAAAAACTAAAGACGCATACGCGTCGCAGTAATCAAGCCTTAAACAATTATACGTTAGCTCAAAAAATTCTTTCTGAAAGTTTACCTTTCTATCAAGAATTGGGGAGCATGCACGAATACATTCAAACGAATACATTCAACCAAAATAAACAGACAAAGAATGATAAATGATAAATAGAGAAGTAATGCAATACAAAGCATGAATAAAAATCTCAATTTCATTTCATTCAAAAGTCATTACATTCGACAAAAGTACGAAGTTAAAATAAAAAACAACAAAGTACTTGAAAAGAAATACAAAAAACAAAAATAGCTATCTACTCTTCGGGAGGAAGCTGGGGATCAGCTGCAGACGGACCATCACTTCCCAAGGACTGCTGACCCTCCTCATCGTCTAAATCAATGAGAGCCTCGATAGGCTCGGGAGCACCATCCAAATTCATGGGCTCCCAAGGACCAGTGAGGTTGACGAGGTCATCTTGGGCAGTCCTCTTAAATAACTCGTCTGCAGGTTCAGCTCCAGGCTCATATTTAGTCCAGTCAGGGGCCTCAAATAGCATTGCCTCGTTGGTGTACTGGAGCTCTGGGAATTCCTCTCCTTCCCTATGTGCTTCTAACCATGATCGGGCAAGATAAAACCCGTACTTTACATAGGGATTCGAGAAATCCTCCTTCCATCTCAAGCAATCCTTGGAGAGACGGTACTCCTTCACAGCCTCGGCCCGTATGCTATTGATCTCCACTTGGGTCAATGTAGGAGCAGCCTGACTTTCTAACTCGGCAACACGCTGCTCGAGCTCCTGATTTCGAGCAAGTAAAGACCCGTAGTTGGACTGCATACAGTCTAGCTCAAAGTGGGCATCCCGGAGATCCTCTTGAAATCTACTAGACCGAGCCTTCTCTACAGTAAGATCCCCCTGGGCGTGATTAAGGTCTTGATGAACCTTTGCGAGCTGCTCCTCCAAGCTTCGAACTAAATCCGGAAGTTTGGATAAGTTGTTGATGGTGTTCTGCAACTCCATAACTTGATCCTTTAACTCCCGGATTTTCCTATCAGCACGCTCCCGATAAGCTTGATGTTGGGCATTGTTGGCCACAGTTCGTTGAGCCAGCTGCAAAGGAATACAAAAAGTTAGATTCAAAGAATGCGGCAAAAATGAGTCAAACGAAGAGGAGTATGAAACTTACCCTCAATGCCTCCATGTCGGCTAAATCCTCCCCCTCCGGGTAGTTTCTGAATATCCTTGCCTCGTCCCGAGGAAGGATAGTGGACCAGCTTAACCGGGAGGCCACCCCGGAAGTGTCCAAAATGTCGTTGTCACGAACCCCGGGGTAGACTCGGAACTCGTGGCCCCTCATGATATTTCCCCCGTCCACGGAATAGGGCCTCTCGTCTGCAAGACCTATCCTCGGCAATATTGGCCTGCTTCCCATCGAACCTTCGATGTACAAGCGCCTTCTATTCTTCCGTTGAGACGGAATGATATTGCATTCCGCGCGCTCCTCGGAGCGTGATCGCCCGGACGACCCGGAAGCCCCCCGCGAAGATGAGGCAACTCTCCCCCTATCCCGAGAGAGATCTCTCTGTTCTGAAGGAGGGGGAGGCATCGCCTGCCTAGAAACAGGAGGGGTCCGAGCACGAGGTGGATGAGAGGGGACTGGTGCCTCACTTGGGACATCGTCAGCCAAACGATGCCTCTTCCTGGCAGGAGCGCTGGAAGGACCAGCCTCAGAAACCTGGCGACCTAACGATTGCCGAAAATGACTCATATCTGCAAAAAAGAAAAAGAAGACAAATCAGTGGTCAAAAACTGATCAAAAACAGCAAGCCGTAAAGAGAATTAAAAGTTACCGTCAGGAGAATCGAGATGCTCCTGAAGGGACTCTATATTTATGGTGTCGTCATCAGGGAGCACCATGAAAGTAGAGCCGAACCCTTCCCAACCAGTCAGATCGGCTAAGGGTTCGCTGCCAGAACTTGATTCTACGTTGGTGCTCCCTATATCCTCTTGTGGCCTAGGTGCTTCAGGATTTAACTCGGGGGAAACCGAAGGCAGAGGATCTGACGAAGGAATAGAGGGTCCGGCAACAGGGACCGGACCCACACCCCAGCCTGCTAATATCAAATTTTCATTTGATATAAGGGTGTCGAGGCTAAGGGGATGAGGGACTAGCAGTTTGTTGACGTCAGAAGACAACTGCTCCCTAAGTGTGGCAACCCGGGGACCCTTGGGAATCTCACGCCTATTCTCCCAACGAGTGGGAAAATCCAAGCCCTCGGGCACTTCCACAACCAGCCATTCCGTTTCGAAACCATGAAGCTTGTTAGCCGGTTTCTGGAATAATCGGTTCTCAAAACCGGGCTGGTACACCCGCTGAAGCGAGTAAGGCACCAAGCCGGGGCTCCCTCGAAGCCTAAAGAATACTTCTAAAAGAGGAAGGGACGGAGAGACGCCCCTTGAATGGCAGTGCACGCTAAATGCTATCAATTGCATCCATGCATGAGGATGCAGTTGCCCCGGGGATACCCTGTGCGTTCTAAGGAAGGAAGCCCCGAAGTCGGACAAGGGGAAGCGGAGTCCTAACTCCAAAGCTGCCCTAAAAACGACAGCCCCGTCGGACACACGACGTATGTCGCTCTCCTGAGGGGTTGGGAGCCTATAAGAGTATCCCTCAGATAAAGGAAATCGAGATTCTAGGTCTTGGACGTCGGCTTCCTTTAAAGTCGACTTAACGCCTAGATCAATTTGTTTTCCTATACCATGGCCAGCCATTTTAGGAGTCTATAAATCAAAAGGGTGAGACTACAGACTATGAAATTACCTAAAATGAAGAAAATGAGGGACTGGCGACAGAGTATGAAGAAGCTGCGGCAGAGTTGCGACACAATGATGTGTACGCGACAGACTAGCGGCAGAGTACAGTAGAGTGCGGCAGAGTTGCGAGAGAGTGTGCAGAGAAAATTGCGGCTGGTATATGAAGAAGCTGCGGCAGAGTTGCGACACAGTGATGTGTACGCGACAGACTAGCGGCAGAGTATAGTAGAGTGCGGCAGAGTTGCGAGAGAGTGTGCAGAGAAAATTGCGGCTGAGTGTCTTTTTGCAGGAGAACTCAATAGCGACAAGGACAGCAGGGGCTCAGTATATATAGCGGCTCGCCTGGGTCGACACACGCGGGGAGATCCGACCCGACCCGAGAAAATCCAGACCCAGATACTCTTTCGCAGGAAAAATTCCTACCAAAGAGTGGGGAGCAATTGATGGTGGTCGTGTCACCAGAAACCACGTTCGCAACTATCCGCCTGCCACGTGTCAAACCAAAACCGAGCCACGTGGCAGATTTGGCGACAGTATGGCGCGGCGGACCTCCATCGCCCATATCGCGACATTGGTCTTCCGCACAGTCTGCGATAGAGGTCTCCCGCACAGCCCGCGATAGAAGTCCTCCGCACAGCTTGCGATAGTCTCCTGCACGGACTGCGGTGGAGGTCTCCCGCACAGTCTGCGGTAGAGGGATCCCGCACAGCCCACGATAGAAGTCCCCCGCACAGCTTGCGACAGTCTCCCGCACGGACTGCGGTGGAGGTCTCCCGTACAGTCTGCGGTAGAGGGATCCCGCACAGCCCGCGATAGAAGTCCCCCGCACAGCTTGCGACAGTCTCCCGCACGGACTGCGGTAGAGGTCTCCCGCACAGTCTGCGGTAGAGGTCCCTCGCTAGCTACTTGAATTGGAGGCGCGACAGAGTGCTCTATCACTCTGTCGCGGCCCAGACATGCGCCTGGGCCTCAGCTCGAACCGACTTGCAGAAACCTATAAATACCAGGTGAGCTCTCTGAAAAAGGGGATTCGATCCAAAAAAGAAAAAAAATAGGGAGAAATACTCAAAACTCTTTGAATTGAGAATTACATTCTCCTCTTCTTATACACACAACTCCCGATTACTGACTTAATCGTCGGAGTGCGCGTGCAGGGACAAATCCCTGCCCCCTCTGATTCCTGTTGTTTTTGCAGGATATACGAAGAACACGTGGATCAAATTGCATCGACGTCACCCTTTTGTTGTTAGTGCAATCAGACTACAAAGAAGGTATATTCTTGTTGCTGTCGGTTGGGCAACATCACTAATAAACATGTTACAGGTATGATCAATCAAAATAACTAACTGGTTTGTCGAAAGATAAACAACATTTTCAAACAATGGATAAACAAATGATCCAATAACTAGATGACTAGCCAAAGTAGAAAATCAATATAAACAAGATCATATAATCAGAGAAACAAATATAAACAAATGAATTACTAATTGGCTAGTCAAAATGAATGTTCAAGTCAAACAAGAACAATTTAGATAATCTAGTATACGAATAAACAAGAGTTAAAAAGTATACCTGCTACAAGCACCAATGCACTTTTCTTTTCCCATTTCTCGGTTCTTCTTTCTCACTTGTGTGTCGCCTTTTTCTTTTAGTTTTTTTTATTTTACTCCCTCCTTTCTTCACAGCAACCAGCACCGAAATCCTTAGTTGCAGCGAAGGTGGTACGCAGCAGCGTGTGATGCGATGCAGACAAGGACGCAGGGACGCGACAGTAGCTAGGTTACTTCTACCGCAGTGCAGAGGCAAGGCACACGCAGTAGCAAAGCAGTGGTACAGTTGCAGTAGCGTTGGAAAAGGAGCGGTGTAGCAATAGAGGTGTAAGACCCGAAATTAAATCGTAAATTTTATGAGGTAGAAAAATGTCCACAAATTTAAAGGAATGGGATTCGGACTGAAAATAAGGATTCAAAGCATAAAATGAGTGAGTATTCGTGAAGGGAAGTCGGGTTAAATTAATCCCGAACACGTGTAAAGGCAAAACGGTCAAAAGACCGAAGGTCGGTATAAATTCGAGAAGAAAAATTTAATTAAAAATAACGCATTGAGAAATCTTGGTCAATAAAGGTGAAATAAATTTATTTCGGGTTAAATTGATCAAGATATGAAGTTATGGGAATTAATCAGGATTAATCGAAATTTTTAATTCAAAAAAATAATCTCGAAAAATAATCAGAAATTATACTGGGAAGCCGAAATAATACCGAGAAAGTAATTTATAAACTAAATGAATAAAATATAATTTCTTTAAGATATTTTGAATATTTTAGACTAATCTAATTAATTAAATAATATTAATAAAAATAAATAAATATATAAAACTAAATTAATGAATTGAAAAAAAAAAAAGACAGAAAACGAATCGGGGAGACGCGAAAACGGAAACGAAACAGAGGCCGAGCCTCTCGCCGGCGAACGACTGCACCAGCGGCCCAGCCGAAGGAAACCCGACGAGGCTCGGACCACCACCGGCACCATGGAGGCACGAACAGCGGCGAAACGGCGAAGGAAAAGATGAAACCGAAACCGAGGGAGAGAAGAAGAATCGTCGGCGATCGGCGCGATTCAGGCCCGACCGACCCCAGCCGAGGCTTCCCGAGGTGCAGACGAGCCGATTGGTGGCAGCCACGACCGGCGAAGCTGCCGAAAAACGCCGAAAATGATGAGGAAAGAAAATGGGTTTCGACGGCAGGAGAGAAGAGGCCAGACCGGTGACCTTCCGGCGGTCTTGGGTGAAGCCGAGGCCAGATTCGAGCTGCGGACAACCTCGCGGAGCTGCTGGCGGTGGAAGCCGATGGAGAACTGGCTGGCAAGGCGGCGAACCGGCCGAACCGGAGTGAACCGACTGTTCGACCGAGCTGAACCGGACCGGTTTGAACCGGTTCAGCCAAGGAGAAAAACGGGAAAAAGAGGAAAAAGGGAGAAAAAGGAAAAAAGAAAAAGAGGAAAAATTGAAAAAAAATCTCGGCGATGTAATCGAGCTACGGGTAAGTCAGTAGTGGTCGAAATTGACCCGATTTAAATTTTGGAGTATTTAATTTAATTAATTTTGGGCTGAAGACTTACCCGAAAAATTATAAAAATTGTGTAGCTCGACGATTGGCATCCACCGAGAGCTCGAGACAGCCTCGATTTATGTACTAGCATGGAATCTCGGGTAAGTGACCCTTATTTACGACAATTTACATCGTTATGCGTGATATGAATTTAAATTTCGCATAAATTGAATTAAATTATGGAAATTTAGATAAATTGTCGTAAATATTAAATTTAGCCATTCGAGAGTTAGAACGAGGCCCAATAAATTGTTGGTGGGCCCAATGAGCCCAATAAGCCTCGATAATGTGAAAATTAAGTGGAAAACGGGCTTAAGGCCGATTAAGACCCATTAAGGTGCAATCGGGCCCAATGATTTAAATTAAGCCCAGAAAAGATTAAATACAATTAAATTGTATGTTATCTGACCTGAGGAATATTGATACGCAGTTCCGGGCATTTGATTGGGGGCATATCGGACTGCGCGACGAGACAACAGTGGAAAAGAAAAGGTCAGACTCGACAGGAAAATAAGGTAAGGGAATTTTGTAAGTGCATAGAGATGCCTATACGTATTTTTGAGGGTATTTACAGGGCTTAGAATTTATCTAAGTATCTAGTAAATGAAATTATAATTTTTACGAAAACCGGGGCATAGGTGAATGTTGAGTTAATGTATTTTGAAATGACAAAACATGTTAAAACAATAATGTTAAGATGGTATACAAACATGTTTAGAAGATATCAGGACCAGAACTTAGAGTTCTGCTGATGAGAGATCGATCTGGGGTATGAGAGATCGATCTCCTGGGATTATACTTGATGAGAGATCGATCTCATGATGGAAGAGATCGATCTGGCAAGCCTTAAAACGGTGTAAAGGGTTTAAGGTAAAAAGAGATCGATCTGCAAGGGTTAAGAGATCGATCTGCTCTAAGTCAGAGAACTTAGGAGATCGATCTGATAAGGAAGAGATCGATCTGCTCAAAGTCAGTGAGCTTTAGAGATCGATCTGGTGTATTGAGAGATCGATCTTGCCTCAAACAGAGAGGATAGGAGATCGATCTGCCTATTCGACAGATCGATCTGCCTCTGCCTATTTAAACTAACAGATCGATCTGGTAATGTATAAGATCGATCTCCCTGTGTATTTGTGCTTTGTCATTGCAGGATTTAAAACTAGGAGATCGATCTGGCCAAGATAGGAGATCGATCTGTCTGACCACTGGAGGTTCCCAACGGCTATTTTCTTCAAATCTCAACGGGAAAAACTGCATTTAATGCTCCAACTACCCAACCTTCAGTATATAACCAAGCATTGAAGACAAAGCAAAGAGAGAGACTATCACTGAATATTCCAAACATTCTCAAGCTTTAATTCTTTCATTCATTGTATCTCTATTGCTCATTTTATTGAGATTAATTGTACAAGCTTATGTACTACAAGCTTTGTTAGTCCTACCCACTAAAAAGCCTTATTCTGTATTCATCCACACCTTAAAAGAAAAGAGGATTGTTCCTCAGTGAGTGTTATTGTAAAAGGGTGAATACATTTTCTGTATTGCTAAGGGTAGAGAGGTTATTCCTTAACCTGTAAAAGGAACTTTGTAAACTCTGTTGAAAGAGAGAAAGAAACCACTTGACAAGAAGGTCAAGGAGAGAGGACGTAGGCAAGAGTTGGCCGAACCTCTATAAGTCGCTGTGTTTGTTTTTCTTTCCCTCTCTTTGCATTAAATTGTTATATTGCACTGTTTTATTCATTATCACTTGTGTTTAAATTGTGATTGTTTTAAAATCTCCCATAATTGTTAGAAAACCGATTCACCCCCCCTCTCGGTAGAGCCAACAATTGGTATCAGAGCTAGGACTCTCTAATCACATAGGAACAACTTCCTAAGAGTAGAAATGATCAAATGGCTCATAACAATGTAGCAACTAATTTGATAGGAGAGGGGCACTCCACTGTTAGACCTCCCATGTTCAATGGTGAACATTATTCTTATTGAAGGACTAGGATGATGCTATTTATTCAAGCAAACGATTATGAAGTATGGAGAATTATAGTTAAGGGACCTCAAATCCCTACGAAGAAAATAGAGGGAAGAGATATTCCCAAAGAAGAAGATGAATGGGACTCTAATGACATTAAATGTGCACAACTAAATGCTAAAGCTATGCACACATTATTTTGTGCTTTAGGTCCTAATGAATATAATAGAGTATCCGGGTGTGATAATGCCAAGCAAATATGGGATAAATTGGCAATAACTCATGAGGGTACAACCCAAGTGAAGGAGACAAAAGTAGGTATGCTCACACATGATTATGAGCTCTTTAGGATGAAGGAAGAAGAATCCATTAGTGATATGTTCACTAGGTTTACCGATATAATCAATGGATTAAAATCTTTAGGAAAAATATATTCTAATATTGAAATGGTAAAGAAGATTTTAAATAGCTTACCTAAGTCATGGGAAGCTAAAGTGACAGCAATAGAGGAATCTAAGGATCCACACACATTATCCTTAGATGAATTAATAGGTTCCTTGCTAACTTATGAGATGAAGCTTAAAAGAAATGAAGAGCCACCCAAGAAAGTGGGTGTTGCTCTAAAATCCACTACTGAAAAAGAAATTAAAAATGAGAGTGGCAGTGAGGAGGATATTGAAATGGCAATGTTTGCCAAAAGATTCAATAAATTCATGAGGATGAGAGCTGGTAATAGCTATAGGAGAAACAATAGGAGAGAACAAGAGGAATTAGGTAGAAAGACTCTATTGTATGTTTTGAATGTAAAAAACCTGGACACATAAAGTTTAACTGCCCTCTTCTCAAAAGATCTAATGATAGGTTTCATAAAAAGAAGGCGATGGTAGCAACATGGAGTGACAGTGATTGCTCCGATGATGAATTAAATGAAGACATTGCCAACCTATGCTTCATGGCAATTGATGAGGATGAGAAGGTAACATCTAATATCAATGAATACTCTTTTGACGAAATGCAAGATGCATTTGATGATTTAGCATTAGAGTATGAATCTATGAGCATGAAGTATAAAAAGTTAATATCTAAATTAAAAAGGGAAAATGAGATAATGTTACAAGATAATTTGGAATGTGAGAAGAAACTAGAGATTGCAAATCTAGAAATTTCTAACCTTAAGGAGAAAAATAGGAATTTACATAACTCCTTTAATAGGTTTCACATGGGGCAACAAAAGCTAGATAGCATGTTAGAAACCCAAAGAGCATTTTTTGACAAAAATGGCTTAGGGTATAATGCACAAAGTAGGGAGACTCATCTTAAGAGTTTCATTGCTAGGAAGAGCATGAATAAACCTGAAATTACTTGTTCATATTGTAATAAGAAGGGACATAAGTCACATTATTGCAATATAAAGATAAGGAATCTTAAAAGAAAAATTGTAAAAAGAATATGGATTCCAAAAGAGGTAATTCATTCCAAGGACTGCAATGCATTAGCAAAATGGATCCCAATGGGATCAAGAATTGCATTTACTAACCTTCAAGGACCCAAGAGAATTTGGGTACCTAAGACTTGAGTGTGTTTATTTTTGTTTGTTGTAGGTGATTGAGCATAGCCACAAAGCTAAAACAAAAGAAGCTTGGTACTTAGATAGTGGATGCTCAAGGCACATGACGGGTGATAAAAGCCATTTCAATTCCTTCAAATCGAAAATTGGTGGAGAAGTCACTTTTGGGGACAACTCCAAAGGCCAAGTGGAAGGGAGTGGCTCAATAGGTAATGATCATTTCTCCTTAGAAAAAGTATTACTTGTTAGGGGTCTAAAGCATAACTTGCTAAGCATTAGTCAACTTTGTGACAAAGGTTACAAAGTAATTTTTGATTGCATGAAATGTAATGTTATAGATCCTAAGTCAAATAAAATTCTTCTTCTAGGTCATAGGCAAGGTAACATATATATAGTCTACCTTAATGAACTCAAAAATGAAAACATATGCTTAATGGTAGATAATAAAAAGGAATCTTGGTTATGGCATAGAAGACTAGGCCATGCAAGCATGAGTGTGCTATCTAAGTTAGCTAGAAAGGATCTAGTTGTAGGCTTACCCAAAATACCCTTTGAGCATGAAGAAATATGTGAAGCTTGTGTTAAAGGAAAACACAAGAGGACAACCTTTAAGCCTAAGAATAGTGTATCCACCTCTAGGCCTCTTCAATTACTACATTTAGACTTATTTGGACCCACTAGAACCACTAGCCTAGGTGGAAAACACTATGGATTTGTAATAGTTGATGATTACACTAGGTACACTTGGGTGTTCTTTTTGAGAGTAAAGAATGAAGCCTTAGAGAAATTCATAACTTACTCAAAGGTGACTCAAAATGAAAAAGGATATACAATAACAAGCATTAGAAGTGATCATGGCAAAGAATTCGAAAATATAGGATTTGATGAGTATTGCAATGATCAAGGAATTAGTCATAACTTTTCAGCCCCTAGGACACCACAACAAAATGGTGTAGTTGAGAGAAGAAATAGAACTTTGGAAGAGATGGCTAGGACCATGTTATGTGAAAATAACTTGCCAAAGTACTTTTGGGCTGAAGCAATAAACACATCATGTTATATAATCAATAGAGCTATGATAAGACCCATGCTAAAGAAAACTCCTTATGAGCTCTACAAAGGTAAGAAGCCTAACATTAGTTACTTCCATCCTTTTGGCTGCAAATGCTTTGTTCTAAATAATGGAAAAGATAATTTAGGAAAATTTGATGCCAAAAGTGATGAGGGAATATTTCTAGGATATTCATTGAATTCAAAGGCTTATAGAATTTATAACAAAAGAACATTAATGGTTGAAGAATCTATTCATGTTGTATTTGATGAATCAAATAATATATCTAAAGATTCAACCAACAATGATGAAAATGTTGAGATATTTGATGAAGGCTTAGAAGATGACTTTCTAGAAAAGCTTGATTTGAATAAAGAAGATGAAGAAGAAATAGAAGTTTTAGAAAGAGAACCTAGAGCACCAAGAGAGTTAGGATATGTAAAAGATTGTGAAATAGTAGGAGATCCAACTCTTGGAGTTAGAACTAGGTCATCCTTAAGGAATATGTGCCAATATATAGCCTTTGTATCTCAAATAGAGCCTAGGAATGTCAATGAAGCCTTAGAGGATAATAATTGGTTCCTAGCAATGCAAGAAGAGTTAAATCAATTTGAGAGAAGCAAAGTATGGAAACTAGTTCCAAGGCCTAGTGATCACTCTATAATTGGAACTAAATGGATATTCAAGAACAAAATGGATGAAAATAGTGTGATCATAAGGAATAAGGCTAGGCTAGTTGCTCAAGGCTATAGACAAGAGGAAGGCATAGACTATGATGAAACATATGCACCGGTAGCTAGATTAGAGGCAATAAGAATGTTACTTGCCTTTGCATGTTATAAAGATTTCAAGTTATATCAAATGGATGTAAAGAGTGCATTCTTAAATGGTTTCATTAATGAAGAAGTCTATGTAGAGCAACCTCCCGGATTTGAAAATCATGAATTTCCTGAACATGTTTTCAAATTGTCTAAGGCACTTTATGGGTTAAAACAAGCTCCTAGAGCTTGGTATGAAAGGTTGTCAAAGTTCTTAATAGAAAAAGGATTCTCAAGAGGAAAGGTAGACACCACATTATTCATCAAAAATAAAAATAAGGACTTACTAGTTGTACAAGTATATGTAGATGATATTATTTTTGGTTCAACTAATGAGTCTTTATGTCAAGAGTTTGCTAAGATCATGCAAGGGGAATTTGAGATGAGCATGATGGGAGAACTCACATTCTTCTTGGGACTTCAAGTGAAGCAAACAAAGGATGGAACATTCATCAATCAAGCAAAGTACACCAAGGACTTGCTCAAGAGATTTGGGATGGACAATTGCAAACCTCAAACCACTCCAATGGGCACCAACATCAAGCTTGACAAAGATGAAAGTGGTAAGTGTGTAGACACTAAACTCTATAGGTCTATGATTGGCTCTTTGCTTTATTTAACTGCTAGTAGACCAGATATATTGTTTAGTGTGTGCCTTTGTGCTAGATTTCAATCCTCTCCTAGGGAATCACATCTATTGGCAACTAAGAGAATTTTTAGATACCTCAAAGATACTCCCTCACTAGGACTTTGGTATCCCAAAGATTCCACTTTTGCCCTTCATGCATTTTCAGATGCTGATTTTGGAGGCTGCAAAATAGATAGGAAAAGTACTATAGGTACTTGCCAATTCTTAGGAAATAGGTTAATTTCTTGGTTCTCCAAGAAGCAGAACAGTGTTGCTCAGTCCACAACTGAAGCTGAGTATATAGCAGCTGGTAGTTGTAGTGCTCAAGTGTTGTGGATTAAACAACAAATGAGAGATTATGGCATTGACATGAAACAAGTGTCTATTAAATGTGATAATACCAGTGCCATTAATCTGTCTAAGAATCCTATACAGCACTCCAGAACCAAGCACATAGAAATTAGACATCACTTCCTTAGAGATCATGTACAAAAAGGGGATATAATCTTAGAGTATATTGATACTACACATCAAATAGCTGATATATTCACCAAACCCCTTGATAGAGATAGGTTCTGTATCCTTAGAGGTGAATTAGGACTCATGAGTATGCCTTAGGACTTTCATGTTGTAAAAATCTTGATTTCAAGTTGATTTTTAAAGAGTTTTTGCAAAAATTTTCTGGCAAAGAGGATGAGAGATCGATCTCCTTGTGATATAGATCGATCTCCATGCTTCTATCAAGCCTAAATTATCAAGGTTAAGCTAAGCAGATCGATCTTCTAACCATAAGATCGATCTCCTTTCGTCTCTGTTTAGAGGCAGATCGATCTGTCCACACGACAGATCGATCTCATCAAGCTTCCGCATTCTACAGATCGATCTGTGCATGTACCAGATCGATCTCCTTAAGCCTCTGTTTGCGACCAGATCGATCTGTCCCTACGACAGATCGATCTCTCTTCGCTTCTGGGAGTACCAGATCGATCTGTCGCCTCGACAGATCGATCTCCTATGCCTTGGAGTATAAATACCCGCGAAAAATCCCCAAATCTCCCAAAACCTAAAATTCAAATTCTCCAATTCCCTCGCATCCTCTTCTTCAATTCCTCCTCAGATCGATCCTCGTACAGTCTTCCTTGCGTCTCGGTGTCAAAATTTCGGTATAGTAACCTACATTTCTCACGAATTTCTCAAAAATTTTCTCTGATTTGTGTTGTTATTCATTCTAGGGCAACTTAGGTACTGTTTCATTGCTTCTCTCTTTGTTGAATTCATTTAGCAAATCTTTAAGGTCTAAGATAATGCCTAGGAAGTCAGTAGCAAACAAACCCCCTAGAACCACAGGAGAGGCAGGTTCCTCATCCCAACCCACTTCCATCGCTTCTTTCAATAGGTGTTTTAGAACACCAGCCAAAAGAAAGCGGTATGAGGAATTTTTCTCAACCATGCCAATCAAGCATTGGCGCACCATTGATTTTTCCTTCCTCAATCACATAGACTTTCCATACCTCACAAAATTTGAGGAATTTGGTCGGGTGAAATTCTTGAGAATCAACACTCCTGTCCCTCCAAATCTCGTTCGTGCATTCTTTTCAAATGCCGAACTCGTTAATGACCCCGATGACACCTGCAAAACCCTTGCCTTCAGAACCTTCGTCATGGGTCAATCAATAATAATTGATTCTGAAGTTATAGCCAAAGTATTTGATATACGCGATGAAGGCTTAACTAATGAGGATGAGGAAGTCCCCTTTGCGTTTGAACTCCCCGGGGACAAGGCGAGCAACCTCCCAATGCACCTTCGGTTACTCCACCTCATAATCTCATGGAATCTCCGCCCTTACGGTACCCGTCACTCTACCGTTAGGCGTCTAGACCGTTTTTGGCTCCATCACATTCACACCACCAGCCAAAAGCCTAACCTCCCTCACTTCATATACGAAGACTGGCTGAAGATTGTGCGTGGACAAGCTACCACAATCGTTTTTCCACAACCGGTAGCCTATCTTCTCCGTCGCCTTGGCATCGACTGCAGCGGCGAAACTGGCGAACTTCCATCTCCTAAAAGCGAGCTTAATATTGGGACCCTACATCATATGGGGTACTACAAAGATTTCCGGGGAGAGTGGACGAAAAAGCAAGAACAGCAACCTGCTGAGGCTGAGGATGACCACACTACTGAACCAGTACCTGCAGCACCCGCTCCAAAACCGTCGTCCTCCACGGCTGCGCCAACTGCACAAACATCGTCTCCTGCTGACTTGGCGCTGATCGTGAAGATGATAAGCGACCTCAGTCAGAGGATCGATGAAGGACATACCACTCAGCAGCGTATGATTGCCGAATTGACTCAACGAGTGGATAGGATTCAAGACACTCAAAAGGCGATGTTCGATAGATTTCAAGACACTCAAGAGGCAATGTTCGATGAACTCCAAGTGACGCGCACGCATGTTGAGGAGCTTTTGGATCGTGATCCTCCCTCACATTAGGCATTAGGTGCTTAGATTTAGTGTAGTTGCAACATTGTTAAGCTACTTAATGTTCTTTGTGAAAAATTTGCTTGAATGAAATGTTGATTGACTTGTGTTAATGAAATGTCATTCTTGTGTTAATGCAAAATATTATTTTGAAATGATGAGTATTCCATTCTTGTCTTATTGATATGACAAAAAGGGGGAGAAGTCACATAAGAAACAAACATGCATGTTGTTATGTTTGTGTTCATAGCTTACAAGAATGATTTAATTGAGGGGGAGTTAAGACATGTGTAAGGATGATAGAATGATTTAATTGAGGGGGAGTTAAGAGCTAGAGCTGACTAAGGGGGAGTTAAGATTTAACTAAGGATGAGTTAAATCTTTAACAAAGTCAAAAGCTCACAAAAAGGGGGAATTTTGAAAATTCACTAAACATGTTTATTGGATGAGTTTTGTCATATCAAAAAGGGGGAGATTGTTGAGTTAATGTATTTTGAAATGACAAAACATGTTAAAACAATAATGTTAAGATGGTATACAAACATGTTTAGAAGATATCAGGACCAGAACTTAGAGTTCTGCTGATGAGAGATCGATCTGGGGTATGAGAGATCGATCTCCTGGGATTATACTTGATGAGAGATCGATCTCATGATGGAAGAGATTGATCTGGCAAGCCTTAAAACGGTGTAAAGGGTTTAAGGTAAAAAGAGATCGATCTGCAAGGGTTAAGAGATCGATCTGCTCTAAGTCAGAGAACTTAGGAGATCGATCTGATAAGGAAGAGATCGATCTGCTCAAAGTCAGTGAGCTTTAGAGATCGATCTGGTGTATTGAGAGATCGATCTTGCCTCAAACAGAGAGGATAGGAGATCGATCTGCCTATTCGACAGATCGATCTGCCTCTGCCTATTTAAACTAACAGATCGATCTGGTAATGTATAAGATCGATCTCCCTGTGTATTTGTGTTTTGTCATTGCAGGATTTAAAACTAGGAGATCGATCTGGCCAAGATAGGAGATCGATCTGTCTGACCACTGGAGGTTCCCAACGGCTATTTTCTTCAAATCTCAACGGGAAAAACTGCATTTAATGCTCCAACTACCCAACCTTCAGTATATAACCAAGCATTGAAGACAAAGCAAAGAGAGAGACTATCACTGAATATTCCAAACATTCTCAAGCTTTAATTCTTTCATTCATTGTATCTCTATTGCTCATTTTATTGAGATTAATTGTACAAGCTTATGTACTACAAGCTTTGTTAGTCCTACCCACTAAAAAGCCTTATTCTGTATTCATCCACACCTTAAAAGAAAAGAGGATTGTTCCTCAGTGAGTGTTATTGTAAAAGGGTGAATACATTTTCTGTATTGCTAAGGGTAGAGAGGTTATTCCTTAACCTGTAAAAGGAACTTTGTAAACTCTGTTGAAAGAGAGAAAGAAACCACTTGACAAGAAGGTCAAGGAGAGAGGACGTAGGCAAGAGTTGGCCGAACCTCTATAAGTCGCTGTGTTTGTTTTTCTTTCCCTCTCTTTGCATTAAATTGTTATATTGCACTGTTTTATTCATTATCACTTGTGTTTAAATTGTGATTGTTTTAAAATCTCCCATAATTGTTAGAAAACCGATTCACCCCCCCTCTCGGTAGAGCCAACAGTGAATAAAGGAAAAAGATGATTTTGCCCCTGAGAGTAAAATTTACAAAAAGGGTAGTAAGGCAGATAAATTGCATGATTTCATGTTTTAATGCTTTTTATGAATGTATTGCTTTAAATTGAGCAAATATACACATAGGTTGGCTGTTGATTTTATGAATTTTACGAAAGGATACCGATTTGTACCGGTTATGATTTTAAAAGATGTTTTATCAAGATTGAGCCACCTATCGTATTTGCATGAATAAAAAGAGTGCTAGAGTCCTTCTCGCACTCAAGTTTACTGAATTATTTCTCATGAAAAGCCGTACTGGAGCATTGCTCGTACGAGAAATTTGTGTGTGCACAAAATCGTGTTGGAGCTTCGCTCGCACGAGATTTTAGATATCATGATATGCATAGCGTGGTGCTGGAGCTTCGCTCGCACTAGACGTGAGTTGACATGTATATAGTCGTGCGGAAGCCTCCTGTAGACTGTGTGTCACAGAGAGTTGAGATGCTCGAACGTATACTTTGAGACATGGGTTGGTTATCGACATAGTATTGGGGTGGATAAGACCTACGGCAGGCACCCCCAGACTATGATATGGGTCCACGGAGTACGATGTACCGAGTAAGTCACACGGAGTACGCTGTACCATGCAGTCATGATGACTCTATGATGTTACTTGATATTCTGGCGGGTAGGACTTGACCCCACCTCCCGTTGCAGTTGTGATACCCCGCACACCGGGATCCGTGTAGCCTGGGATCACAGGGACAAAGTATGGCCATAGTCCTCGATTTTTCATACAATAACCTACATGCCTCACATGATATCATATGGTCTGGATAGACCAGGACAAACCCGATGGAGGGGTAGTCCCGATTTATGTTTTTAAAAGAGATATGATTTAATGAATCAAGGTATTCCCGAGAGATGGGTTTGACTTTGTTGAAGTTGTTTTATGATGAAACAAATGAGTTTTAAAGTGATGAGTTTTGTGATTAAACGAATAAGTTTTAAAGTGAAGAGTTTATGATGAAACTAATAAGTTTTTAATGTGACGAGCATGAGATGTCATACATGATGATTTTTCCATGTGTGCTTTATATGCCGATTTCATGATTTCTCTTATATGATATATACATACATATGGCATCGTTTTAGTCATACCTCATGCTCCAAATGTAAACGATTTTTATATCATGACATTATCAGCACGTAGATAGTATAGTTATCTACCTGCTTACATTATTACCTTACTGAGCACGTTTCGCTCACCCTTTCATTTTCCACCCCACAGCGTATATTCAGTAGAAGAGAGCGACAATAGTTTCGCATCTCGATCATCCGCTGCTTCTTATCAAGATCAGGTATACACATTTGTATAATTTCGTATCTGAACAAATAGATGTACAGTACTGTATATGGATGTAATATTAGGGATGTATTTTGTTTAAATAAATTGATATGTGAATGTGAATATGGAAATTGAATGGTAAATAGGTGAGAGGTTACTAACACCGAATCATAGCCCAACTGTTTAGTAGTGTAACTGTTCACGACAGGTAAGGACATTAAAAAGTGAAAATTTTACTCTGATTTTTAGGTAATTTGGGTCGTGACAAAAGATGGTATCAGAGCAGAGATGGCCTGATATGAGTCGGTGTTAGTGGTTAAGTAAATTTACATCCCCATGTACTGTGCATTATTTAGATACAATTGTGTATATCAAGATGGAACTGCAGCTAAGAACTTAGTTTCGAATGCAGGAATATAATTTTTATAACTGATAGCCGCTATGGTAGAGGGGCGAGTACACATGCTCGAGGCCGTAGAGATCGGTCTGAGAGTCGAATGAGTCGTCATATGAGACTCAAGATGAGAGTGAGGTGGAAGCTGATGTTGAGCATACTCCACAGGGTCCTACAAAGAGACCAAACAGTATTGAGACACGTTCCGAGAGGATGGAGTGTAGTGTACAAAATATTTCAGAGTTATTTACTCAGTCTATTGCAAGTAGTTGAGGATAGGCAGGGTAAAACCTAAACAGATGCCTCAGACTATAGAGATTTTCACACCCCTCCGATATATAGCGAAGTAAAAAAACCAATAGTTATTGAGGACTGGGTGTATGAGATAGCGAAATTGTATGAATTTTTCGGTGTATGTCGACTAAGAAAGTGACTTTTAAATACGTTTATGTTGGAAAAGAGGCGGAGTATTGGTAGAAGTCCGCTCGACCCAACTTAAGAGTTGAACATCCGGAGTCGACATGAGAAATATTTTTGGATGTATTCTGGTGACTGAATATTTCGGGCACTACTTAAAGGAATTTATTGATAAAGTTTCTTACACTGCCCATAGTCATTGGTTGATTGATGAGTATGAATCTCAGATTACATCCCTGGGCAAGTATGAACCCGATATTGTGGACAGTGAGAGTCGAAAAAGCCCAAAAGTTCATGAAAGGGCTCAAATTGTCGATTAGAGTCTGATTTACTCATTACTTATGTCGAGGCAGTGCACAAAATACAGTTACGTGAATAATATCATGTGTTGCACGCCTCTGAAATTGGGAAGGTAGTAAGGGCCGAAATAGAGACGGAAGAGAATAGAGAATGACAGAGATGTCAGAGCGGGAAAAAGATCAGTTGGCAAGAGATTAGAGTTGATAAATCACGGGGTAAGATGATTGGTAAGGCCCAGTGCATCCAATTTAACACTTATAAGGGGTATTGTGATTGGAGAACCCCGACCTGCTACGAAGCAATGTAACAGTGTAATCACTGTAGAATGGGTGGTGGATACCACGGAAGGAGGGTCTATACCTACACTGTATTGATGAAAATGGTCGTTAAGTCTGGTAAGACGGACCATTGATTTTGATTGCACAGAGTTGGGCAAGATCGCCCACAGAAAAGTAAAGAGACAGAAAAACTTTGTTGGTATAGCTGCAACAAAAAAGGAGGCCATAGCCGAAAGGAAAAAGGAAAGTAGGCTGTTGGACGAAGGCGAGAGGATGTCTTGGACCAGGACACTATTGATGTTCATGGATGTGGTGTAAGATACCACACTGTTATGAATAATGAAGTGCATATATTCATTGATCCTGGTGCCACACATTTATTCATACCGCCTTCATTTGCATATAAGTGAGTAAAAGGCATGAATGCCTACATCATTGGGCACAATACTGATAAATGAGTACCCCAATAGAGGAGGATTAATTAACGAAATATGGATATAGAGATTTTAAGTTGAAAACAGGGGTGAAAACATCACTGAAAAGTATATTGTAAGTGTTGACAAGTGATAAAAAGGGGTGCAACAGTTGAAATTAAAGGATTGTACTCATGGAACGAATAATGACAAGAGTTTCGTTATAATTGATACACTAAAGAGATAATCTCTGAGAGATGCTTGATCCTAAATACAAGATGTATCGGAGTAAGAGGCGTATGCTAGGTAAGAACATCTTTACGATATGAAGTAATTAGGATTAAAACAATTAGTAGCGAATATAAATTGTGACCACATGGACTGGTATATAAAGTAAATGTGGTTAAGTCTAAGGGTTAATAAAGGTATTTCAAAATACATCCTCGCCTGAAGACTTGACAGCGTCTAAAAGTATGTATATATAACCTATAACGTGAAATCGATCGTCGTAATAAATACCTTCAGCATTAGGATACCTTTACTAAGACGATAAGAATATTAAAATTCGACAAATCATAAAGGTTAACATAGTAAAATTTAATAAGAGCCGTTAAGATAAGAAAAGGAAATGATGCAGGTTAGTACCTGAAAACGTAAGCGATTTTGAAGGATCTTATACGCTTATGCATAAATAAGTCAAGGATATGGACGATTGAAATAAGTAGTGGAGCTCAACTACGATGAAGTATTTAAACTTTATCTGGACCGATTTGTCATCATCCTTATTGATGATATGTTGAGTGTAGTTAAAGCCCAGGGCAAAATTGTAAGCAATAATTGGGAAATTGCTTTTACAGATGGTTGCTGCGAGTTCTAAAAAGGGTATACCTTATTGGCACGTTTAACTATGAAAGCGTGGTATTTGAATGGGATGATAGACGTGACAGGAGTTTTGGGGTAATGAAGTGTGAACTGACCACCGTGATTATTTTCACCATGCCCAACAGCTCAAGAGGTTCTCCGTGTGTATGAATGACTCAAAATAATGAATGAGCTGTGTATTGATGTATAATTGGAAAGATAGTCAATTTTGGAGTCAGACAACTCCTTGATCACGAAATAAACTATTTGACTCATGATTTTAAGTTGGCAACGGTAGTGTTTGTACCGAGGATCTGGTACTATTATGTACATGGTGAGAAATTTTGGATATGCACTGGTCATAAAGTCCCGAGTATCTGTTTTCATAGAAAGAGACAAATATGAGAATACATAGTGGGTTAGAGCTTCTGAGGGATTTTGATTTGTGAAAATTGTACCACCCAGGAAAGGCTAATGTGATGGCTAATACCTTGAGTATAAAGAGCCTCGGGATGGTACCACATATGATGGTCAGGGAGCGTGAGTTGCTAAAGCAGTTGTGAGCCTCAGTAATGATGTGATCCCTTCTGATGATGACAGTGATTGTGTGACAGCTAGCCTGATGACTAGAACCGGATGAGAGTGCCCGGATTTGACAGGCTTAGCGTGATGATCGGCATGATGTCGATAGTTTGTATCAGATTCAGAAGGGTACAGTGATAGAGTTCACAGAGTGTGACGATGATTTACAGAGAGGTTCAGAGACAGTATAAGTGCTCCCCAGGACCACAGTTGATGAAATAGTAATATTGTCAGAAGCTCACTCTTCGGGATATACAATGTATACGGAAAGTAAAGAATATATGAAATCTCTGAAAAGGGTATTGGTGGTCAGATGTGAAAAGAGATATGGTAGAGATTGTGAAAAAGTACCTAGTATGTCAGCAGAATATGGTAGAGTATTAAAAGTCTGCAGGGTTATTGCAGCCTCTACCTATATCGACACGGCACGAAAAATGAGAGCAAGTCTCCATGAATGTCGTGATGGGTTACAGAGAACCCAGGTGAAATACGAGGTTATTTGGATGATAGTCGCTAAGTTGACTAAGTCTACCCACCTTTTGGTTATGAAATCCCCAAATACTCAGAGTGTGTATGAGGATTCAGGTATAAGGAAGATTGTGGAACATTAAGTAGCGTTCCAGTGAGCATGGCATCATATAGGGATTCCCGCTTCATTTTCCACCTCTGAGGATATTTTAGGAAGCTATGGGAACCTGACTGAGTATTAGCACAGCTTTCCATCCTCAGATAGATGGTCAGTCAGAGAGGACTGTACAAGTTCTGGAGGATCCGATGAAAGCGTGTGCCCATGATTTTATAAGCTCCTGGGATGATCAGTTGATTTCTAATTGAATTCGCCAATAGCGACAGTTGTCATTCGAGTATTGGGATAACAAAATATGAGGCAGTGTATGGCTGTAGGGGTTGTTCCCCAAATTGGATAAGAAAAAGTGGGTGACAGATAGAATCATTTTCGACTTTGGATAATAAGTCTCTGAGGATGTTTAGTTAAGGATGAGAGATTAAGAACACCTCAGAGCAGATAGACAAGTATTGGAATTCACCCTTGGTGAATTAGTATGGTTGAAATGTTTCTTGTCCTAAGAGAATAAGGACATAGCGAACTTTTGGAAGAAGGTAAATTGAGTTTCGCTGGATTGAATCTTTTGAGAGATTGGACAAGTGGGAGATAAGACCTGTAGGTTGGTGTTATCACCTGAATTAACAGGCACCCACAACGTGTCCCATCTTATGATCCTTCGGAAATACTATCCAGATCCAGCATAGGTGATAGGATATGAGATCCAACCGTTCAGCTTAATGCAAATATAAGTATATTTAAAGTTGATTCGGGCATTAAATAGGAAAGAGAAAGTATTGAGATTTAAGATGATCTCCCTAATTAAAGTCCTTTGGTAGTAGTACACTCCGAAAAAGTCACAAGGAAATTAAAAAGTATGATACGATTAATGTACCCGGAGTAGTCTATGGACTCATATGACTTGGTTCTAATTTGGAGGACCAAATTCCTTAAGTGGGGGAGATTAGTAAGACCCGAAATTAAATCGTAAATTTTATGAGGTAGAAAAATGTCCACAAATTTAAAGGAATGGGATTCGGACTGAAAATAAGGATTCAAAGCATAAAATGAGTGAGTATTCGTGAAGGGAAGTCGGGTTAAATTAATCCCGAACACGTGTAAGGGCAAAACGGTCAAAAGACTGAAGGTCGGTATAAATTCGAGAAGAAAAATTTAATTAAAAATAACGCATTGAGAAATCTTGGTCAATAAAGGTGAAATAAATTTATTTCGGGTTAAATTGATCAAGATATGAAGTTATGGGAATTAATCAGGATTAATCGAAATTTTTAATTCAAAAAAATAATCTCGAAAAATAATCAGAAATTATACCGGGAAGCCGAAATAATACCGAGAAATTAATTTATAAACTAAATGAATAAAATATAATTTCTTTAAGATATTTTGAATATTTTAGACTAATTTAATCAATTAAATAATATTAATAAAAATAAATAAATATATAAAACTAAATTAATGAATTGAAAAAAAAAAGACAGAAAACGAATCGGGGAGACGCGAAAACGGAAACGAAACAGAGGCCGAGCCTCTCGCTGGCGAACGACGGCACCAGCGGCCCAGGCGAAGGAAATCCGACGAGGCTCGGACCACCACCGGCACCATGGAGGCACGAACAGCGGCGAAACGGCGAAGGAAACGACGAAACCGAAACCGAGGGAGAGAAGAAGAATCGTCGGCGATCGGTGCGATTCAGGCCCGACCGACCCCAGCCGAGGCTTCCCGAGGTGCAGACGAGCCGATTGGTGGCAGCCACGACCGGCGAAGCTGTCGAAAAATGCCAAAAACGACGAGGAAAGAAAATGGGTTTCGACGGCAGGAGAGAAGAGGCCGGACCGGTGACCTTCCGACGGTCTTGGGTGAAGCCGAGGCCAGATTCGAGCTGCGGACAACCTCGCGGAGCTGCTGGCGGTGGAAGCCGACGGAGAACCGGCTGGCAAGGCGGCGAATCGGCCGAACCGGAGTGAACTGGCGGTTCGACCGGGCTGAACCGGACCGGTCTGAACTGGTTCAGCCAAGGAGAAAAAGGGGAAAAAGAGGAAAAAGGGAGAAAAAGGGAAAAAGAAAAAGAGGAAAAATTGGAAAAAAATCTCGACGATGTAATCGAGCTACGGGTAAGTCAGTAGTGGTCGAAATTGACCTGATTTAAATTTCGGAGTATTTAATTTAATTAATTTTGGGCTGAAGACTTACCCGAAAAATTATGAAAATTGTGTAGCTCGATGATTGGCATCCACCGAGAGCTCGAGACAGCCTCGATTTACGTACTAGCATGGAATCTCGGGTAAGTGACCCTTATTTACGATAATTTACATCGTTATGCGTGATATGAATTTAAATTTCGCATAAATTGAATTAAATTATGAAAATTTAGATAAATTGTCGTAAATATTAAATTTAGCCATTCGAGAGTTAGAACGAGGCCCAATAAATTGTTGGTGGGCCCAATGAGCCCAATAGGCCTCGATAATGTGAAAATTAAGTGGAAAATGGGCTTAAGGCCGATTAAGGCCCATTAAGGTGCAATCGGGCCCAATGATTTAAATTAAGCCCAGAAAAGATTAAATACAATTAAATTGTATGTTATCTGACCTGAGGAATATTGATACACAGTTCCGGGCATTTGATTGGGGGCATATCGGACTACGCGACGAGACAACAGTGGAAAAGAAAAGGTCAGACTCGACAGGAAAATAAGGTAAGGGAATTTTGTAAGTACATAGAGATGCCTATACGTATTTTTGAGGGTATTTACAGGGCTTAGAATTTATCTAAGTATCTAGTAAACGAAATTATAATTTTTACGAAAACCGAGGCATAGGTGAATAAAGGAAAAAGATGATTTTGCCCCTGAGAGTAAAATTTACAAAAAGGGTAGTAAGGCAGATAAATTGCATGATTTCATGTTTTAATGCTTTTTATGAATGTATTGCTTTAAATTGAGCAAATATACACATAGGTTGGCTGTTGATTTTATGAATTTTACGAAAGGATACCGATTTGTACCGGTTATGATTTTAAAAGATGTTTTATCAAGATTGAGCCACCTATCGTATTTGCATGAATAAAAAGAGTGCTAGAGTCCTTATCGCACTCAAGTTTACTGAATTATTTCTCATGAAAAAGCCGTACTGGAGCATTGCTCGTACGAGAAATTTGTGTGTGCACAAAATTGTGTTGGAGCTTCGCTCGCACGAGATTTTAGATATCATGATATGCATAGCGTGGTGCTGGAGCTTCGCTCGTACTAGACGTGAGTTGACATGCATATAGTCGTGCGGAAGCCTCCTGTAGACTGTGTGTCACAGAGAGTTGAGATGCTCGCACGTATACTTTGAGACATGGGTTGGTTATCGACATAGTATTGGGGTGGATAAGACTTACGACAGGCACCCCTAGACTATGATATGGGTCCACGGAGTACGCTGTACCGTGCAGTCGTGATGACTCTATGATGTTACTTGATATTCTGGCGGGTAGGACTTGACCCCACCTCCCGTTGCAGTTGTGATACCCCGCACACCGGGATCCGTGTAGCCTGGGATCACAGGGACAAAGTATGGCCATAGTCCTCGATTTTTCATACAGTAACCTACATGCCTCACATGATATCATACGGTCTGGATAGACCAGGACAAACCCGATGGAGGGGTAGTCCCGATTTATGTTTTTAAAAGAGATGTGATTTAATGAATCAAGGTATTCCCGAGAGATGGGTTTGACCTTGTTGAAGTTGTTTTATGATGAAACAAATGAGTTTTAAAGTGATGAGTTTTGTGATTAAACGAATAAGTTTTAAAGTGAAGAGTTTATGATGAAACTAATAAGTTTTTAATGTGACGAGCATGAGATGTCATACATGATGATTTTTCCATGTGTGCTTTATATGCCGATTTCATGATTTCTCTTATATGATATATACATACATGTGGCATCGTTTTAGTCATACCTCATGCTCCAAATGTAAACGATTTTTATATCATGACATTATCAGCACGTAGATAGTATAGTTATCTACCTGCTTACATTATTGCCTTACTGAGCACGTTTCGCTCACCCTTTCATTTTCCACCCCACAGGGTATATTCAGTAGAAGAGAGCGACAATAGTTTCGCATCTCGATCATCCGCTGCTTCTTATCAAGATCAGGTATACACATTTGTATAATTTCGTATCTGAACATATAGATGTTGTAAGACCCGAATTTAATTAAAAATATGAAATGAATGAGTATTTGTGAAGGGAAGTCGGGTTAAATTAATCCCGAACACGTGTAAGGGCAAAACGGTCAATGGACCGAAAGTCAAAATAAATTCTATAAGAAAATTTTAATTAAAAATAAGGATTTAGAATATCTTGATCAATAATGAGGAAATTATATAATTTTGAGTCCAATTGATCAAGATCCGGAATTTTTAGAAATACCGAAAAATTACCCGGAACAATATCTCGAAAAGTACGAAGGAATAATATCCGAAAAATGGTTAAAATATAATAAATTAAATTAAATTAAATTAATTAATTTGGAATAAAATAATAATTTTAAGGGATATTTGGGTATTTTTAAGGTATTTGAATGATTAAAAAAAAGAAAAAAAAAGAAAAAAAAAAGAGAAATCTGAAAGTGTTATCGGGGAGAGAGAAGAAGAATGGAAAACGGAGAAGGAGACCCGCGCGTGGCTGACCGATCCAAGGCCACCGGTGACCGAGCGACTCCGACGAAGGGTCGAGCAGGAAGAGGAGAGGCCGGCGAAGCTTTGGGCACCGGTGACGCGCGCCGACGATGGCCGTGTCCGGCGAACGGAGAAAGAGAAGATCGCGGGGAAAACGGGGTTGATCCCGGCGATCCACGGTAGCTGGGCACGAACGGTGGGTACCGACGAGTTCAGGAGGAGGAGCCGGTTCTTTTGAGACCGGTATTGGCTGGCGAAACCGCTAGAATCCGACGGATCAAGGGAGAGAAATCGAGGGGGAGAGGAGAGATTTTTCCGGCAATCGGCGCCGATTTGAGCCCCACCAAGGCTCGATTTTGGAAGCCCAGGCGACGGTGAGCCGATTGGTACCGAAAAAAGCCACCGAAACTGGCGGACGGCGCCTGAAACGGCGAGGAAAGAAATGGGTTCAGACGCCGAAGAGGAGAACGACCGGACCGGCGACTTTTCGGCGGCCTTGGACGAAACCGAGGCCAGATTCGAGCTGCGGACAACCTCACGGAGCTGCTGGCGGTGGAAGCCGGCAGAGAACCGACCGGCAAGTCGGTGAACCGATGGTGAACCGGCCGAACCGGAGCGAACCGACGGTCTGAACCGGTCCGAACCGGACTGAACCGGTTCAGCCAAAAAGAGAGGAAAAAAGGAAGAAAAAGGGAAAAAGAAAAAGAGAAAAAAAATTGGGGAAAATTCCAGCGATGCAATCGAGCTTCGGGTAAGTCGATAAGCGGTCAAATTGACCGATTTAAATTTTGAAATATTTTATTTAATTAATTTTCGACTGGAAATTTACCCGAAAAATTATGAAATTATGTAGCTCGACGATTGGCATCCACCGAGAGCTCGAGATAGCCTCGATTTACGTATTAGCATGGAATCTCGGGTAAGTGACCCTTATTTACGACAATTTACATCGTTATGCGTGTTTCAAATTTAAATTCCGCATAAATTGAATTAAATTATGGAAAATTTAGATAAATTATCGTAAATATTAAATTTAGCTATTCGAGAGTTAGAACGAGGCCCAATAAATTATTGGTGGGCCCAATGAGCCCAATAGGCCTCTATAATGTGAAAATTAAGTGGGAAACGGGCTTAAGGCCGATTAAGGCCCATTAAGGTGCAATCGGACCCAATAGGGGTAAATGGGCCCAACGATTTAAATTAAGCCCAGAAAAGATTAAATACAATTAAATTATATGTTATCTGACCTGAGGAATATTGATACGCAGTTCCGGGCATTTGATTGGGAGCATAACGGACTGCGCGACGAGATAACAATGGAAAAGAAAAGGGTCAGACTCGACAGGAAAATAAGGTAAGGGAATTCTGCGGACTGCTAGAGGTAACTTTACGCAATTTTAAGTTCATCTGCAGTCTTTAAAAAAATTACCTGAAGGGTCTAGAGGTCAATTAATAATTTTAGTGCCCCGAATGGGTAAATTACTAAAATACCCTTGTTAAGGGTAGAACTTACAAATTTAGGAAAAATTGGGAGGAGCAAGGACAAGAGGTTCCTGCTCGTTCTGGAGGTATTTTAACACATGCATGAGTAGGCTGGCTCACTTTTAAAGAAAAATGCATAGCATTGCATACCTTAAACGATGTAATTTATGTGAAAACTATTTGGAGATAACCAAGCCGCCTACGTGTTTTTATTTACATGTGACGTGCTAGAGCTCAGCTCGCACGATGTTTGATTTGTGTTATGCATGCATTAGTGCTGGAGCGAGAGCTCGCACTAGAGTTTTACATGCATGGGTGCGAGAGTCTAACTCGCACCAGATTTTACATGATTTTCGTGACAGGGTGCTAGAGTCTAACTCGCACCATATTTTTACATGATTTTCGAGACAGGGTGCTAGAGTTTAACTCGCACCAGATTTTATAAGATTTTCATGTGATTTATATACAGAGTGCTGAGCTTAGCTCGCACTAGATTTACTGGATTTGTGGAGTAGCGCTGTCTGCACTTGGAGTCAGCCAAAAGGCCCAACAGGCTCAAAAGGCCTCTTAGGTGGGGTGAGAGTGAGGGATGAGGTTGGCGGCCTTGTGGAGATGTAAAGCGGGCTCTGTCAGTTTTATTTGATTTGATGAGAGTGCTGAGCATCGCTCGCACTGATTTTATGAGAACATGTGATAAGCCGTGCTTGGAGCATCGGGTAGACTGTGTGTCACCGATTAAATAGGCTCGCACGTGCGTTTTGAGACGTGGCATGAGTATTGAGAAACAAAACCTCTCTGTGGGAAGCAGGCCATTTGGGCTGGAGTACCTAGAGTGATATGGGTCCATGGAGTACGATGTACCGTGCAAGTAGCATGGAGTACGATGTACCGTGGGGTATCTTCGGATACGGTATCTTTGTGATATGGGGTATCTTCGGATACGGTATCTTTGTGATACGAGGTATCTTCGGATACGGCATCTTCGGATGCGTGAGATCAGATAAGACTGACGGGTTGGATTGACCCACCTCCCGGGTTGTTCCCGATCAGGGTGAGACCTCGTACACTGGGATCCGTGAAGCTAGAGGGACTCACGAGGACACATATGGCCAGTCCTGGTTATTGCCGTTATACAGATATTGCCTCGTCTCGCATGTCGACGATTTTGATGAAATCAAACTGGGTTTTTTAACTAAATGTGCATGATGGTTATTTCCATGCTTTTAAACCCATATGTGATGTAAACGAATTTTCATGATTTTGTGTGAGTCAGGATCACCCGAAGGAGGGGTCGAGTCCTGACTTTACTGTGAAATTTTAAATGAGAAAGATATGATTTTGAATATAATTGCATGTTGAATTTTTCGTGCAAACTTGATTTACAAAACATCATAACTCATATAATTTGTTTTAAAATGTGTGGAGAAAGGGTGGTTTATACATGGCACCATGTTCATGTAGGTAGTATGGTTACCTACTTGTTCATAGGATTGCCTTACTGAGCTTGATGTGCTCACCGCTTTCATTTTCTCCCACAGATAATCTCCAGTTGAAGTTGATGCGACTTAGTACTGCATTCTGGATATCCGCTGCTGCCCATCGACATAAGGTATATACACTTGTACATGTTGTATCTACATAAGCATAGCACAGTAACATGTTTGTAAGTAACTTTAGGGGATGTATAATTAATGTAAACAATTATAAATGACTGGAGAAGAAATAAGTTAGATGGTAATTGAATGGTGGGACTGGCATTGACGCACAGCCCAATTATTAGTGGAGTGTGGTCACGATCAGAAGACAGGTAAGAATTTAAGTAATAAAAATAACAAAACGCGAAAAATTAACTCTGATTTTTGGGTAGTTTGGGTCGTGACAGATGTACAGTACTGTATATGGATGTAATATTAGGGATGTATTTTGTTTAAATAAATTGATATGTGAATGTGAATATGGAAATTGAATGGTAAATAGGTGAGAGGTTACTAACACCGAATCATAGCCCAACTGTTTAGTAGTGTAACTGTTCACGACAGGTAAGGACATTAAAAAGCGAAAAATTTACTCTGATTTTTAGGTAATTTGGGTCGTGACAGGAGGGATGGGAACTCGGACAATGAGTGATGAGGCGGAGGACGATGGAAACGTACAGCAAGCGAAACGGAGGATACACGAATAGGGACGATGACTGCGGCGCGATAATGCTCGGGGGCAGAGGATGCAGCGCAGGGAGCCGAGTGAAGCAGGGATGAGCAGGCTGCGTCGCAATGGGAAGCAGTGGCCCGTGGTATCTTGAAGCCAAAAATGCAGAGGAACAAGCGACAGTACGATAGTGACGAAGGCTGGTTTGCAATGGCAGGGAATGACGAGGAGCGGTGACGTTGGAGCAAAACATCAGCCATGGGCCGTGATGCAGACACTAACGAGATGATGGCAGTGTGAAAAGGTGCAGCAACACTAGCGGTGTAGGGCAAAGTAATCACCACATGCAGTAAAAATTCGGACTCTCCTCTCTCTGTATCGTGTTCTCCTCTGTATGTGTACGTGTCTTTTTCTGCCCTTTTTTTCTTTTCAATCTTGTCTATTTATAGCCATTTCCAGACTCGTTATTAAGGAAAGAAACAAACACCACCATGCGCTTAAATGTCGACTACCATAATGGATTTTCTTTCAATTATTTGACAGATTTATTGGTGATTCAATTATCGATTTCTTAATCATTTTCTTGCCTTTTTCTAGATTCCCCTTGTCATTTTTGGCAATAAATCAACCTTGATCAACTGTTATAATTTCTGCATGTGATTTAATATAGTGTTTGCATGAGATTCATATAAGGTTTGCATGGAAAAGGGTTTGATCAAAGTTGAACAATTTTCATTTTTTCATTTTTTTTTCTTTTAAAATTTTTTAAATTACTTAGATAAAATTAGGTATCTACAGTTGCCTCTCTTTGCACATTCTTGAGAATCAAGAATAGCACAAAGACAATAGACAACTATTTTTTCCAAATTCATCATGCGAACATATTTCTTCTACCAAAATTACACAAATAACAAATTTCCTAATCTTCTTCTACTTTAGATATTAAAGAATGAATGAAAATAACGTTTTCTATTCTCTTTTAGTATAAAACAAAGAATAATGCAAAAATAAAATTTCCTTGTCTTCTCTATCATAAGACTAAAGAATGCAAAATGAATTTTCCTAATCTATTCTATCATTAGATTAAGGAATGAATGCAACTTGAAATCTCCCCTTCTTTTTTATCCTAAGAATAAGGAATGCAAAATGGATTTTCCTAGCTTCTTCTATCATAAGATTAAGGAATGGATGCACTTTGAAATTTCTTAGTATTTTTTATCATAAGACCAAGGAATGCAAAATGGATTTTTTTAATCTCTTGTTCATAAGATTAAGAAATGCAAAATTAATTTCCTAATCTTTTCTATCATAAGATTAAAGATTGAATTCAAATAAAAATTTTCTAGTATTTTCTATCATAAGACTAAGGAAACAATGTAGAGTGAAAATTCCTAATCTTTTCTATCATAAGATTAAGGATACAATGTAGAGTGAATATTCCTAATCTTTCCATCACAAAATTAAGGAATGCAAAATGAATTTTCTTAATCTTTTCTATCATAAGATTAAGGAATTATTTCAAATCAAAATTTCTTATTCTTTTCTAACATAAAACTAAGGAAACAATGGAGAGTGACATGTCCTAATTTTTTTTTTTATCGTAAGATTAAGGAAACAATGTAAAGTGAAAAATTCCTAATCTTTTCTATCACAAGATTAAGAAATACTGAATGAAATTTCCTAATCTTTTATATCATAAGATTAAGGAGACAATGAAAAATGAATTTTGTTAATCTTTTCTATCATAAGATTAAGGAATGCAAAATGAATTTTCTTGATCTCTTCTATCATAAGATTAAGGAATGCAAAATGAATTTTCTTAATGTCTTTTATCGTAAGGCTAAAAAATGCAAAATGAATTTCCTAATTTTTTCTATCATAAGATTAAGGAATGCAAAATGAATTTTCTTGGTCTCTTATATCATAAGACTAAGGAAATAATGTAGAACAAAATTTCCTAATGTTTTCGATCATAAGATTTAGGAATCATTTCATCATCTTTTCTTATGCACAAGTTAAACTGGGCTTATCATCCTATCTTGTGTGCTAGTAAAATTTGGCTTGCCATTCCCATTCTTCAAATAATCTTTATATGAGTGTCATGCATATTATGCCAATGTCATGCCATGCCCCTAAAATATTCAACCAAATTCCTTATGAATATATGCAATACATGCAAATGCAATCTCAATTATGGTAATAAGATTTTCAAGCTCATCTTGTCCTTTTTCAAATTCCAATCTTGTCTTGTTGATATATCCATTCATGAAGGGTCTGCTAATCTTGCCCTTGTATGAAAACTTTTGATATGATCTTTTCTTGAGCTGACTTTTTAGATTTTCAATTTAGTTGCCTATTCTTTGATTTAAACAGTTCCTTTTGGGTTTTCGATTTGAATCCTCTTTTTCCTTTTTTTTTCTTTTTATTTTTTCCTTTTTTTCCTTTTTTTCATTTTCTTTTTTTTTTCAACTTCGTTGGCTTTAACATACTTCAGCCACTTATGCTCAATCCAAATTCATGCCCCACAGTAGGCATTATTGATTTTGATCCAAGATATCTGTTCTTTTGTTTAGGCATGGTATTTCATCAAACTCGATTGCTCTACTAATGTCTTTATTGAACTTTAAAGGATCATTATCTCAATATATGATTCTTCAATTTGAGCATTTACATTTGATCAAAATGGGCTTTTAAAGGCACATAATGTAAGCTCGGGTGAGGGTTTATGAAGAAAGGATAAAATTGGTCGAAAATGAGTTTTAGGGTTTATAAACCAATGGATCACTTTCTCATAAAGTAAATCATTTGGGCATTTTGCCCTATTCTAATTCACTCATTTCTTTTTCTTTTTTGGTTCTTAAAGGTTCTTTCTTTTTGTACTCAAACATTTATTTTCCTTTTTTCTTTTTTTTTTAATATAAATGGAGCATTTGTTTTACCCCTTTGATTCTCCTTATGGATAATTTTTCATCTTTCTTGTCCCCATATATTTCCCTTTTTCATTTTTTTTGCCCCCACTGTGAAGGGTAATCCTTAGTGGGTTACATTACAAAGAATATAATAGGCTCAAAAAGGGAAAACAAAAGGTAATTATACTCATGCTTAAAGGATAGTGAAAGAAGGCTATTTATCATATCAAATGCAAATTCTCTTCTTGATGGTTATTTATTGAATAATGGCAAACTTGTTATAAACTTTTACAAGAGATTCACTTTTCCTTGTGCTATTGGATGAAGATTGTAGCAAATTCTTTTTTATTTTCTTACTTAGGCAAACTTGGTAGACTAAGAATCCATCAACATAAATAGTTATTTAAGAATTGAATCCTAAATTTATTGACATCATTATCATCATGTTAATTATTTGGATACGTATAGAGTGAGTATGTGGGATAATGGCAAATGAACATAGAAAATAAGAGATGATAGTGCATCACACTAGTCACTTTATTGAAAAGAAACTAAATAAAAGTTGGCCTATACATAATACATTATTTTGTGCTTATGGGCTTAAGCACTTTAGAAAATCTGTAAGGCCCATACCTTCCTATGTATCCCTTATGATTCCATAAAGTATACACTTTTTACATGTGTAAGACCCGTATTTTCATATGTAACCTTTATGACTCCCTAAGTATACATTCGTTTATGTAATATGAATCATAAGGGATGTAAGGTCCGTAAATCCGATGTACACACTAGTTATGTGAATTCGTGATGTACACGCAAGTTTCATTAAGTATGTATTATAAGAAATGGACCTTTTGAAGTGATAAATGTGGAATGAATGCAAAATGAGTAGTGAGGTATATTGAAATGAAGTTAGCCTTGAAAAATTTGGTTGAAATTCGGCAAAGTATGCTGCAGAGCACGGGGAGATCGATCTCTCCTTCAAGCCAGATTGATCTCAGTAAGCCTCTGCCAAGCAAGGATCGATCTCATCCCCAAGCAGATTGATCTCATCGTGTCTCGGACAGAAACATATCGATCTCATTTCCCTGTCAGATCGATCTGTAAAACTTTTTGCCTGGCTAAGATCAATCTCATGCTCTTCGACATATCGATCGCTACTGATTTCTGAGAGGCTAAAAGCAGTAGCAGATCGATCCCTCACTTATGGAGATCGATCTCATCAAGCAATTTCTATATAAACAGGGCTGCTGAACTGCATTTCACGAGAACAACATCAAACCTTTCCATATTTTGAAGCAAAGTGACCTAACTTTCCTCTCTAGACTATCAACACCTTCCATTGAGATTGGAGAAAATTTTATTACATCAAAGTTGTTCATAAAGTGGAGAGGAACAACAAAGTTGGAAACGAGAGGTAGAATCGCTGAATCGAAGGAGAAAATGGAGTTTTCCTCAAAATTATGAAAAAGGAGAAAAGCTGAGATTGGTAAGATTTTAATGCATCAATCTCATATATGTTAATCTATACACTGGTATGAGTTTATTGGTATATGGATTTATGGTTGAAACATCTTAGTTCATGCCTAACCTTCCAAGACCTATAAATGGTTTAATGTGTGTTGATCGCGACTACGCCTACTCTAAGTGACCTAGACGTTCTATTCGCAAGTACACGGGTCGTACAAGTAATAATGTGATTTGAGTCCCGAATTATCGTCTCACAGAAAAGTTGATTAACCTAATTAACTACCAGTTAATCTTACCTTAAGTATATCATAGCAAATTATGAAGTTGTTGATGGGTGATCTACAAGGCTAACAGTACTGAAATTAATAAAAACTATAAAATAAAAAAATTAAATAGAGCTAAAATTACTTACAGTGCTTCAAGAAATTAAAAGCAAATACCTACAAAAGATAATTAAAACAGTTAACATTAATCAACGCAATTAAAAATGCAAATATGAAAATAAGAAACAAATTTAACTAGATTAAAATTAAACAAGCTTAAAATAAAAATAAAATATGCATGTAATTAAACTACTTAATAAACATGCAAATTAAGCTAACCTAAAGTCTAATAAAATAAAACTTCTATTAACCTAAAGAAATTCTTAAATCAAACTAAGAAATTAACTACCTATAAAATGATCCTAAATTAAATCTTACTCTAACTAATTACTAAACTAAAATCTAAATAATGCATGAGAAATATTTTTGGATTTTTCAATTTAAAGTGAAAACTCACTTAAAATTACCTAAAATACTTCTACTACTAATTTTAATTATGTACTACCTAAATATTAAATTTAATTCTAAATTCCTAATTAAAACTAAATATAAACTAACAAGCAAGAACAATAATATGCAAATTAAATTAAGACTATTTTTACCTAAACTAACCTAAGCTAAAAAAAAATTAAAGTTAAAGGGAATAATAATAATAAAACAAGATAACAAATATGCATAAAAATTGATTTGAGACAAATTGGGAATGGCAAACATGGCCTTAATCAGAATTCCCAGCTGGCTTGCGGTCCCATGCACGTTTCTCTTTGGCTGCTCCAGGCATTGTCCTGCACTCTGTATACTACTACTGCCACCATCCTGCACTGCATCCTGGTATTGTTTGCAACATGCTGCTGGCAGCACTAGCTGCGGCTTCAGTACCAACAGCTCTTCAGTAGTAGCAACTCCCACGAACTCCCACCCTCAAGCTTGTCTTCCTGCAATCATCTGCCTCACCACCTTACTGCACAACATTTGTATCGGCGGCATGCACCAACTTAATTCCCTGTCCGATTCTGCACTGCTTTGCTGCACACTTTCTTATAGCAGCAGCAGAACATCAAGGGGGGTTCTATTACTCAGCAACCATTACAACAGAGAATGTTCAGCACCTTGGTGCTGAAGCATTCAGCTTTCTGCACTAAAACCATCTCTCCATGCCATCATTCCTACACATAATTAAAGGCTGAGCAAAATAATAAATCTGGATTTTACAGGATTAATAAGGGAACACAAGCAAAACTTGTAAATTTGTAAACTTTAAGTAGAAACTAAAAACAGAAAATGTAAACTGCAATGGAAGCCAAAGTTAGAAGAAAACGCAGAAAATGAACAGTAAATGGTTCGAAAAACAGGGGAGAACATAGGAGAAATGTGTTCCCGGTCACTGCTACTGCTGCTGCTTTGCTCTCGGGTTGCTGCTGTAGCCACCATTCACACTGAGTTCAGCAACTAGCACCGAGACCTGAAAGTAAAGGAGAAGAACTGGGCAGTAATGGAGCAGGACAACATTGGGCTTGGTCACATCGTCGGTTAGCTTCCTGTACAATCACTCTACTCCAGTTATTGCTCGACTTTCTCACTTGGCTCATGAAATCAAATCAGCTAACCACAACCGAGGAAATAAAGATACTTCAACAATAATATAACTTGAAAAATGGTGAATGGTGTAAGCGAAGAAGAAAAATAGTATAGAAAAATTAAAACATGACCTCCTCGGGTCTACTAGGAAAAGAAAAAAAGAAAGAAAAAAATTTAACTAAACCATAACATAAATCAGACTGTGATGAATGGTGCATTTCAAAAGAAAATAACACAAGCTGGGTAAAAAGGATTAAACGAGGGACACCAAGCTTGAGAATACAACAAAGGGATGAACCATATAGCTGGTGTTCATCGGCTCAAATGCCCCCGAATCCATCGAAATGAACAAAAAAAATGAAAAATAAACTAGTGGAAGAAGAGAAACAGAACATGCCATTGAAGAAATTTCTTTAAGTTGTCATGAACAGTAAAAATACTAGAATAAAATGGTGGCTAAAAAAAAACTATACGGGAAAGCTTTTAAAAACAAAGAAAATAAAACTAAAACTATTCTACCTACACTACTCCCTTCTTTCAATTGCTATCATATTCTATTTATATACACACATAGGGGTACAATGGTAATTTTCTATCCTAGATGAGTTGGTATTGTTTGGCCACTTGTCTTCATTTTATTTGCTGTAGAGTAGATACTTTCACGTCATCCGTCTTTTAGTACACTTAGTTGTGCGATGTGGCCTGGTGTGTGTCTTCCAGAAGGTTGGTATGGTGTCCGTCGATCTTATCGTTTCAAAGCGAATAAAATACTAACACCCGACATTCCACATGTCCAGACGACTGGTGACTCGGTCTGTAAATTGGAAGTGGTCCAGTCTCCTTTAACCCGTTTTCAGCCTATTTTTGACTGAAACGACTGAGTTTCATCTTTATTTAATTTACCTGCACATTAAAAAATTTTAATTAAATAAAGGGGATAATTAATAAAATAAATTGGAGATTTAAATAATTAATTAGGAAATTAAGCACAAATAATTCTATTAAAAATAGAATTATCACACCCCCAAACTTGAGCTTTTGCTTGTCCTCAAGCAAAACAAAATTCATGCAGGAATGACAAGTACCAACATAATAATTTCCCCAACATTCACTACAAGAAAACTGATTTTTCGCGACGAAAAATTAGCGACGGAATTATTCCGTCGCTAAAAAATGTAATTTGCGACGGATTTGCAACGGAATTCCGTCGGTAAAAGTTACAAATATATTTCTGTCGCTGTAAAAATCACCAACGGATATCCGTCGGTGAAACATTCCGTCGCTAATATGATTCAACGATGAAATTCTGTCGCAGATTCAGGAAAAAATTTCAAATTTTTTTAAACTTGTTATTCCGTCGCTGAAAGATATCTGCGACGGAATTTTGTCGCAGATTTATTCCGTCACTATATGTATTCTGCGACGGAATTCCGTCGCAGAAGCCTTGGAAGTTGGTGTCCGTCACTGAAAGGTATCTGCGGTGAAATTTCGTCGTAAATACTGTCCGTCGCTATATGTATTCTGCGACGGAATTCCGTCGCAGAAGCCTTGGAAGTTGGTGTCTGTCACTGAAAGCTATCTACGACGGAATTCTGTCGTAAATACACTCCGTCGCTATATGTATTCTGCGACGGAATTTCGTCGCAGAAGACATGTCCGTCGCTGGAAGTTATCTGCGATGAAATTTCGTCGTAAATTCTGTCCGTCGCTATATGTATTCTGAGACGAAATTTCGTCGTAGAAGTCGCTGAAATATATCTGCGATGGAATTTCGTCGCTGAAATTTTTCGTCGTAGAAAGTTTTCTGCGAGTGAATTTCATCGCAGATGCTTTAAAAAAATTCTCAATTTTTATTATTTTTTTCGTCGCTAATTCCGGTATCAGCGACGAAAATCCGTCGCTGATTCCGTCGCTGAAAACCCCTTAACTCTTTAAATTTTTCGAGCCCTATTTTCCTTCAGTCGATTTCTTGACATCATTTCACCGAACTCGATTTCTTCACCCTAGTCGCTGTCTTCGGTGTGCCAAACCCAGCTTCCTAGCCGTCACCTCTTCCCTTTCCCCCCATCACCAGCCCAGCAGCTTCACCCCGCGGCCACCGCGTACGGCTTCCCTTTCCCCCGTCATGCCTCATTGCTTCATTACTGCTACAGATACAATTTGCGGACGCCCTGCTGCAGCTGGGCATACAGCTTCCCTTTCCCCCGTCACTGCCCTCTTCCCTTTCCCCGGTCACCGACGGTCAGCATTTCCTCTCCCTCCAACGTTGGTAACAATCTCGCCCTGCAACCAGAAATTATCAATTGTATCAATTTTTTTTTCGTTTTATTTTTACTTTTTAATGTTTTAATTAGCTATGTGATTGTGTGAATTTAACGCCGTGCTTACAGTACATGATGAAATTGGAGAAATTATAAGATATGGCTGAAAACATATTTGGGGATTTCTAGCTAGGGATTGACTTTATATGAAAATAAAATAAAATGATTTCATATAAGGGATTGACTTTCAGCTCTGTTTACCCACTGTTACGGGAATGGGATGGGCTACAAAGATACGTGTAAACGAGTTATAATTAGTTTATTTTTAATTAAATTTTAATTTTAATTATTTGAGTATGAAGTTTAAATATTTTAATATTTCATTTAATTAAAATTAAATAAAAAATAAGTTTAATCAATTTAAATTTAAATTTTAAGTTTTTAATTTTTAAATTAAATCATATTTAAATTTAATATTAAATTATTTTAACTCAACTTAATTACTATGTCATTAATTTTCTGTAACAACATAATATAACTTTGTTTTACTTTTTTTTCATTGTTATGGATTTGAACCATGGATGATGAATTAAGGAAAGGATTAAAGATTTGAGCAAGAAAGAAAGTTGAAAAGAGAACTCACTTTTTGTTTGCTTTTAAGCAGTTAAGCTCAAGACTTGGTAAACAAAGCAAGTTTTATTAATGAGTGCATTTGAAAGGTGTTTCGTAAAAATGTTAATAGTTAGTTGTGAACATCATTCAACTTAACAGAAATTTCATAATCTTAAAAGAAAACACTTTCTGCTATGTTTAGTTAGGGTTTCTATGTTTATTTTTAATTTCCTAATTAGCTAATTGGGTTTTAAGCATATCTTTAAGTGCGTTGCTTTCTTTCTTCTAACGACCAAGATCTGATGTCAGTTTTATTCCTACAAATTACAAATTATAAAATTTAACACAAAGGTATATTTTATAGCATTTAGTTTAATGCTGTACGGAAAGTAAGTTAGGCTAGCTAACAAATACAATTAACGAATTAAACAACATAATCTAGCATTGAAAAAGGATTTCGGTAGGGATGATTAAGACAAAAAAAAAAAAAATCAAAGGAATATTACCGGTTTGTGATTCCGCGAGAAATGTTAAGGAGACGTCGAAGTCGATACTCTAAAACGTTTTTTCGATGCTCAAGTTGAAAGAAAGAGGAAGTAAGATACTAAGAGAGCAAGAAGGGTTTCCTAGCATTTAGTTTAGTTTGGGATTTTTATACATACATCGGTCTATACATTGGTTTTATATAGCTCTTTCGACTAGTTATTTATGTAATATTAATAATTCTTGTATTAATATGGAATCGTAATTTTTTTTTGAGGATTCTAATTAATGATATCTCTTCTATATTTGGTTTTTGATCATAATATCTTTATTATGCTGACTTTTAGATGTATTTAGACTTCGAGCCTCAATGCTCCATGTGAGCCTTAATGGGCTGATAGTTTTGTGAGTTTTGGAGCTCTTAACTAGATAAGGTATAATGCCACTAAAGTCAAATCATATAAACGCTTAACTAGATAAGGTATTGTACATGTTGCATATGGCAATACAGAAAACTATTGTGACAGTTACCACGTACTACAGGGATCTAAACTATAGTTGGTATTGTTTAATAGATTTAGATTTAATTAATTATTTTGAATGAATAAGAGTTTATTTATAGAAAATAAAAATTTTCTGTATGATTTATATGCAATAGAAATAGTATAATATAACGTGAAGTCTGTAGTGATTCAATTCAACTGGCATATGTTAGTATTTATTCAAAAAATGGAGTTTATCATTCATAAAGAGACACTAAAATGATGACAAACATTTAATTTTTATTTTTTTTCAACTTCAATCGCATGAACTATTTTCTTTTTCTTTTTAAATCTGTATATGTCAATTTAAATATGTAATTTGATTTTATTAAAACTTTAAAAATTCACCCAAACAACTCTATCAACAACTTATATATATATATATGTATTATTATTTAATTCAAAATTGAGAGAAGAAAAAAGAAAAGAGATATATTTTGAACTGATTGAAGATAGTATAGTATATATAACTCACGCTTGGGTAATGGAGAGTAGACCTAACATGTAAAAAAAAAAATGAAAAGAGAAAAAAAAACAAAATCACTTGAATTTTTGTTTTGTGTTACTCTTTGACATCCGTAAAATTCATCTTTCTCCTTCATCTTGTTGTTTTTGTTATTTATATTTATTTTTCTCATTCATAGTTTATTTGTCTCTCCACAGTCCTCTGGTCGGCAAAGACACAAAATCTTCACTGTTAATTGGAAGCTCTAAATTTATAAACATGGACTACTTTAAATAGAATAATTGAAAATTGTAAAATTGTAGCTAGTGACGCAGCTCACGGTGATGAGTTATGTCATATAACCCACTCAACTTTTGAAAAATACATAATGCTTCTATATATATATAATGAAAATGCAGAAAATAGCATCAAATATAAATCCTTTAGCTGGAAATTTATAAGGAATTGTTGGTTAATAAGTTTGCATCAATTAATCATGTAAAATTTCCATGAGAATGGAAGGGGTAGGTTCGAGTAAATGGGACTTTAAGGACAATGATGTTTGCTGGAAAGCATGATTGTTAGTTGTGATTGGAAAGCATGATTGTTAGTTGTGGATAACTAAGGTTGTTGAGATGATTTAATATACATGAATTGTATTGATGGTTTGGACTACTATATAGTATTATTTGTAGGTTGGGTAGAGACAAATTGCAGTTGTTATGCTGCCGAAATTTCTAAGGAAACTTAGGACTTTAAAATATAATTCTCCACATATTCAGTTTCAAGATTTAAATCTATATATATATATATATATATATATTAATGTTAGCTAATTTGATTTATTTTGTTATAATTGATATTTTTAGTTTATTTATTTTGTTATTGTAGATATTAACTTTTCTTATATGCACGTTACATACATTCAATGTTTACAGTTGCTTTTTTTTACCTCCAGGTTATATTTTCAAATTCAACCGTCATATATGACATACATTAAAGGTAAGTTCAATTTAAATTACATGTTTATAATATGTATTACAAAATTATTTCTTTATTTTTTAGTTTTATATATTATTTGGAAATTAATAAATAATTAAAGTAAATATGAACGAAGAATACATAGTTATATGTTATTGAACAGTTACGTTTTAGGGTTATTTAGGGTTATTCATTCGAGAGGATCATTCATAAAAATAATATTATAAAATTTTTCCTCTGATTTAATTAATTGAAAAAAATGATTTACTGATATAGTGTACTTGTTATTCTATATTTTCAGATATAATATTATCTGTGTGAAAAATGGATAAGGATAGATCTTGGATGTATTGTCGATTAGATGTAGATGGATTCATTAGAGATGAATTTTTGGATGGAGTTGAAGAGTTTATTACTTTTGCATTTTGTCATCCGGAGGTAGTTAGTGGAAATCGAATTAAATGTCCTTGTAGCAAATGTTTGAATAAACAATTCTTGGAAGTGGATAAGGTGCGTAAACACCTTTATTACAAAGGTTTTGTTGTTGGGTATACCACTTGGGATAAACACGGAGAAATTGAAGAAGGACAGTCATCGTAAAATATAAATGAAACAGTTGATCCACTATCTGGTGTGAGACCTGAAGAACAAAATCCATATGTTAGAATGGTTACGGATGCTTTTCATATGGAGGATGACGTAATTGGTAATTCAGCTAACAATTCAAGATGTGATGAGCAACATCCAGATGCATCTGCTACATACATCTATTCTCTATTGAATGATGCAGAAGAACCACTATGGCCTGGTTGTTCAATGCACACAACATTATCTGCTGTTTCACAACTTTTGAACTGGAAATCAGAGTTTAATATAAGTGAAGCATGCTTGAATCATTTGTTGGGGATTATGAAGCCTATGTTACCAGAAGATGATAATTTGCCACAAACCAACTATGAAATGAATAAGAAGCTAGAAAAATTGGGTCTTAGTTATGTAAAAATAGATGCATGCAAGAATAATTGTTTGTTGTTTGATAAAGAACATGCAGAGGAGGAGTATTGTCAAATATGTGGTCATCATCGATATAAACCTATCTCAACAGTTGGTGGATGAGGAAAAAGGATACCTTATAAGGTGTTACATTATTTGCCATTAATTCCGAGGTTGCAAAGGCTTTTTATGTCGTCAGTGACTGCTAAGTTTATGACATGGCATGGTGAAAGTCGAAATACTAACGGAGTGCTCAATCATCCTGTTGATGGGGAGGCATGGCAAAAATTTGAACGTATTCACCAATCGTTTGCTGTTGATCCTCGGAATGTAAGACTTGGTTTGTGTGCTGATGGTTTTTGTCCTTATGGCCCGGCATCGAGATCATACTCTTGTTGGCCAGTAATGCTTGCTGTTTACAATTTACCTCCATGGATGTGCATGAAGCAACCATATTTGTTTCTCAATATGATAATTCCCGGAAGGAAAAGTCCATCATATAACATTGATGTTTTCTTGAGACCTTTAATTGATGAGTTAAAGGTGTTGTGGAAATATGGTGTTGAGACTTATGATGCTCACAGAAAATAACATTTTATGTTAAGGGCCGCATTGTTATGGACGATTAATGATTTTCCTGCTTATGGAATGTTGTCTGGGTGGAGCACCCATGGTCGATTATCTTGTCCTCATTGCATGGAACGTACAAAGGCCTTTAGGTTGCAGTATGGACGAAAGCCTTGCTTTTTCGATTGTCATCGTCAATTTTTGCCTCCTAATCATCCTTTCAGGAGGCAACGTGACAAATTTAGTAAAAGGGTAGATCATGATCCTCCAGTGCAAAGATTGTCAGGTGAAGAAGTATTGCAACAATTAGATGCCATTGAAGATTTACCATACGGAAAAAAATGTTGTCCACAAAAACCTCCAAGGTTTGGGGTATCTCATAATTGGGTGAAGAAGAGTATATTCTGGGAATTGCCTTATTGGCATACCAATCTTATTCGACACAATTTGGATGTCATGCATATTGAGAAAAATGTTTTTGACAATTTGTTTAACACCCTGATGGATGTTAAGGGTAAAATTAAAGATAATATAAATGCAAGAATGGATATGGCCTTCATTTGCAAAAGAAAAGATTTAGAATTGGTGAACAGTGAAGGAAAAACATTAAAGCCTAAAGCTTCATTCACTCTAAGCAAGGAGGAGCAAAGAAGACTATGTGCTTGGGTTAAAGAGTTAAGGCTTCTTGATGGGTTTGCATCAAATATAGCTCGGTGTGTTAATGTGGATGAATGCAAGTTCTACGGAATGAAATCTCATGATTGTCACATTTTTATGCAGTGCTTACTTCCCATAGCTATTCGTGATTTTATCCCTAATCCAATTTGGGATGCAATCACAGAGTTATCTCATTTTTTCAGAGATTTATGCTTACCAGAAATAAGTGTAGATCACATGCAAGTTTTACAAAGGAACATTGTACAAACCATTTGCAAATTAGAGAAGATCTTTCCTCCTTCATTTTTTGATTGTATGGAGCATCTTCCAATCCACTTGCCTTATGAGGGTCCAGTGCAATATCGATGGATGTATCCCTTTGAGAGGTAATCACTTATAGTTAATCTTTATGTATTGTTATATTAATATTTATCATCCCAAATATTCTATCTGAAAAAGTTAATAAAATTTAATTGCTTATAATATTCAATTCAGATTTTTGCATCACTTAAAAAAGAAAATGAAAAATCCAGCTCATCCAGAAGGGTCGATATGTATGGCATACATAAGGGAGGAGATTGAAAACTTTTGTGCCTTGTATTTTGAACCTGAAGTTCAAACAAGATTGACCCGTCCACCACGGAATGATGATGGAGGAGATATCGATCCGATGGGACGTTTGTCCATTTTTAGACGTCCGGGTCGACCAATTGGGCCGACAAAAAATAATGCTCGATACTTGGAGGAAGATGACTACAATGCTGCGTGTATATATGTGTTAATGAATTGTGAGGAAATAGTCCCCTATATTCAGTAAGTTATCTAAATTTAACCCATCGTTTAATTTAAAATTATATGGTTGATATAGTTGTTCTATTATTTAGTTTCAAATGTCATTGTAGGTCATTTGATGATATGATTAAAAGAGATCATCCGAATATCAGCGATGCACAATTAGAGAAAGCACGTCATGATCATTTTTCACAATGGTTTAAACAATTTGTAAGTACTATAAAAATAGAACAATTAGTAGTTTGAAATTAATTTCTTAGTCTTTTAATGATTGGTTTCGCGGGGTTTCAGGTATTTGAACATGCCACTCAAACAGATCCACGTATTATTGAGATTTCTCATGGTCCTGGACGTATGATAAGGAGTTATCAAGGTTATTTTGTAAATGGTTTCAAGTTTCATACGTTGGATTATGGTCGATCTCGAAAAACAATGAACAATGGTGTATGTGTCAAAGGCAGCTGCTACAATGATTTTGATCGTGATTTTTATGGCATACTGACAGATATAATCGAATTAGAGTACTTTGGAATTGGAAATAAAGTTGTGTTATTCAAGTGTCATTGGTTTGATACAGAACGAGGTCTACATGTTGATCCCCGTCATGATCTTGTTGATATCAAGCATAAATCTGTACTTGCCAGTAATGAACCTTTTATATTAGCTGAACAGAGCCAACAAGTGTACTTTAGTCCTTATCCTTCTACAAAAAAAGATCGTCGTCATTGGTGGGCCGTATTCAAAACAAAGGCACGAAGTAGATTTACCCTTCGACGAAATGACGGTGGACAGATTCTAGATTTGAACGAAGGAGTTTACCAAGAAGTGGAAGTTTCGAATCCTAGAATAGTTGCATATTCAGATGAATTGGACAACCCTACTGTTCATATTAGTGGGGAATATGAAGAAGTCAATCAATTTGAAGAAGAAGAAGAAGAAGAAGAAGAGGAGGAGGAGGAAGAGGAAGTGGAAGAAGAGGAAGAAGAAGAAGAAGAGGAAGATGAAGTATGGAATCATGAAGCAGTTGGTAATGATAGAGAAGATGACAGTGATTACAATAACGAATAGTAAGAATTAATCAAATATTATTGGACTTCATTTATCTGTAAAATCAATATTATTGGACTTCTTTTACTTATTTCTGAACATAATTATTTTATCTGTATTGCAGATGAGAAGATTGAAAAGGTTAGCACAACGATCATTTAGGTCCAAGTCTCCTTCACCTGCAAGGGAGACTATACATGGATTGGAGTTTGACTATAATCTTGACTCTTACATTCAGCCTCAATCTCAGGCTCCTGATCGACCTTTAGATCACCGTTCAAATCAGCCTCGTTCTCGGCCTCTCGCGCAACCAACTCTATCTTCAAGTCGACCTGATCCAGCTCCTGATAGTGATGATGACGACGATGATGATGCCATTCCAGCTCCAGCTCCTCCATCAGCGGTACAACAACCATTACCCGGGCGAAGAATAACTACTGAGGAGGCTACATAAACTGTGGGTGGTTGTGGGAGTGGGAGTGGGAGTGGTAGTGGTAGTGGTCGGAAAAGAACAAGAGGCCCAAATCAGAGTCTTGAAACACTGGAAAATCCAGAGCATAGGTTATTCCTGACGCCACTTGGTAACAGGTATATTACTTCTAATTTTGTTATATTTTCCTACAAATATAATATTAAATATGGTATAATATTTGGCGATATGTTTTTTTTCAGTTCTTTTCAAGACTCGAAAGGAGTGCAGACTATATCCAATTTAATTAAACAACATTACTCGGAACCATGGCCAACATGGAAAAGGGTTCCAAATGAAGTGAAAGCACAGATGTGGAATAAATTTCAAGTACATTAGTTTGAAGTAAATAACTTGATTATTGGTCATAAACGTATCGAAATGATAATTATCATTTGTTTTTTTTTGCAGGAGAAGTTCAGGTGGTCTGCTAACCAAACCAATAATGTTTATACAATTTGGGAGCACTTATGCAAGTCACATTTTAGAGACCTGCTACAGTTGGAGAGAAGACAAGCAATGCAATATTTTAATACAGATAAAATATCTGACTGTAAAGGGTACAACAAGTCGAAATGGATTTCAGTCCAAATATGGGATCAATTAGTTGAGAATGAATGGGGGACTGAAAGGTGGGAGGAGAAGTCAAAAAAAGGAAAACAGAATCGGTTGACGGAAAAAGAAGGAACGATAACAAAGCATACAAGCGGTTCTGTATCTTTTCCGGTACATGAATATAGGATGGTAAGTCCAAATAATAACATTTATTTTACTGTTTAATTTATTTTAATGTAATTTTTATTACTTACAAGAATTTCATATCTTTCTATGAAAAATTACGTATCTTTTAATGTAGGCGCAACGTCTAGGTCGAGCACCGACATATAAAGAATTGTTTGATCGGACGCATAGACGTTTATGTGGAGATGGTGATTATGTAGACAACAAGTCTAAATCTGTCAGTGTACGTAATGCGTTCTATTGGCTTCTAAATGGTTTTCTCGTTATTAAAGATTACTGTTTATTACCCTTCTTCTAATTACATTGTAGGAAAAGTACGCTACTTCATTGACTCAGAAATACGGTGATGATCTAAGCACCCATCCTCATTTTGATCGAGCTACATGGTGTGAGGTAATTAGAGGGATGGAGAGTACGCGTACACATACGTACAGATTTGGGACTAGGCCAAATCGCATTGATTTACAAATGGGCACAAACATTGCATCTACCTCTGGTTCCACCCAATCTTCTTGCGCATCTCATTCAGCTTATAGTCCTTTTCCTTATCCTACTCCTGGTGTGATGGGTACTCATGACACAAATTCAGAGGTGCAGCAAGTGAAAGAGGACGTCAGAGTCATTTCAAACAAGATTGATAATCTGGAAGGAAAGTTGTCTGATTTTATAGATCAGATGATGAACTTGATGGCAAGGAATGCCAATAACACAGGAGCACCTGGACCTGGACCGTCTGGATCAATAAGAGTACACATTTAATTTAAATATTTTGTTTTCAGATGTGTGAATTCTGGATGATATTTCTGATGATGATTTGATCGGACTGTATATGATGATGATTTTCAATTAATAGTTGATGTTAGTTTTGATATATAGTTGTGATATACTTTTTTGTTTGTTTCTATCGATTTATAAATGTCTGTGATGTTATTTTTGGTACACGAATTTAATCTACGAACACACTAAAAATATATAGTAAAATTACCTACGGAAATCTGTCACTGAAGACTTTTAGCGACGGATTTTTTTTCCTGGGATGTTTTCAGCGACGGAAATCCGTCGCTGAAAATTATTACCGACGAAAATCTCTTTAATTAAATTAACGACGAAATTCCGTCGCTAATTTCTTTCAATGACGGAAAGTATCAGCGACGGAATTCCGTCGCTGAATACTTTTAGCAACAGATACATTATAAAATTAAACAAATGAATTACCGATGGAAATCCGTCGTTGAAAACTATTACCGATGAAAATTACATTATCTCAATTAGTGATGGAATTTCGTCGGTAATTTATTTCAACGACGAAATTTTCAGCTACGGAAATTTCGTCGCTGTTTCGTTTTACCGACAGAACTTTAATTATTCGTAATACATATATTAGCGATAGAAATTCGTCGCTGATTACATTTAGCGACGAAAAAAATAGCGAAGGAATTCCGTTGAAAAAAGTTTTCAACGACAAAAATTATTTGCGACGAAATTAACGACGGAATTTTTCCATCAGCGACGAAAACTTTCAGCGACTTCAAATTTAGCGACGGAATTTACGACGGATTTTTTCGTCGCAAATTCCGTCGCTAATACCCATTTGCAACGGAAAGGTTAAATTAGCGACGAAAACTCCGTCGCTAATTCCGTCGCTGATGACCCTTTTTCTTGTAGTGATTATCCTCAAAGAAAATATACAAACTATAATCTCAAAGACTCACAATTACCGGTCCAACACTCAAAATTATTCAATCATAACTCCTAACCCAAATTGGATTCCTCGTGTGTGTGAAAAATGTCAAAGTCACTTTACAGTACATTACTCAGATCAGATTATGCAAACACGGTGATTGCAGCGTCAATGACAAGTGATCATTCACATAAGTTTGCTTTTCACTTCTCTGTCCACTAATGTAGTCACACTTAACCAAAGATTAATAGGACTTCATTAAGCGTGTAATGTAAGGCTGGGGCTAAGGTATGATAAAGTCGATTTAGGTTTAATTACCCCTTAACATGCATTACTTCTAGGATCTTCGATGTAAGAGCTCAAATTTATTTCTCCAAAACTTATTTATTTCACTAAACTTTTTATTCTATTTTTGTATTTTTCTTCTTTCTTCTTTTCTTTTTCTTTTTTCCTTCATTTTCATTTTTTTCAATATATACTCCTTCACTATCACTTAATACCCATATGTATATAGCTCACAATATATCCCAATGAATTTTCATGCTTTCAGGGTAAGGGATAGGAACAGAGTATTTAAGCTACAAAAAAATTTTGCAGGAGTATTTACAGAGAAAAACTTATTTGGCCTAGATGGGTGACTAGGGGTAAAATATGTACAAGGATGGTTAGAAAGGCTCAAACGATCCAAAGATGACCTAAATCATCTCTCTAATTAAGTGTGATCTAATATTTCACCTCGAGATCAGATCAGAAAAATTCTAGAATATGATGCACAAAATCAACTGAACAAATGCAATCCTATGTCCACATAAGCTTTCTCTAAATAAATATACTGATTCATGACATGACATGTGCATAAAATAAGGAAATCACAATCAAAATTAAGACAAATTCAAGAATTCAACTTCATGCCTTTCCTATAATCATACTTCTCAGTTAATCAAAGTCAGACTAAATCATGGGGTCATATCATTGAAATATGGGAAAGCTACATGCTAAGCACTAAATCATCCCAAAATCAAACAACATAAACTCAGATTTTTGAAAAAAAAATTCAAAATTTTTTCTCAGATTTTTGAAAAAATTTTGAAAATTTTTCCAATTTTGCCCAAAATTTTCAAAACTTCTCAAGTGATATCCCCTCCTCCAAACTTAAAGTGCACGGTGTCCTTATTGTACATATAATATAAGAATTTAAGCTCAAGAACAGAGTACTCCCCTATCTGATGATGATGAACAATTGAAGCTTGATTGAAAGCGTAATACTAGAAAAGAAATCTGCAAAATAAACAAAGAAAGAAACAACGAAAAAGAAAAAGGAAAAAAAGAACTATATACAAAGTGAAAAGAAAAATTAAGTCACTTCAAATGCAGCTGAAGAAAACAACACTCAGCAGCAGGGCGAAGAGTAGGAGGGTCAGCTAAAGTGGTGACAGAGTGCTGACAGTCAAATCCTCCTGAGCTTTATCTACTTCCCTCATTCTTTCAGATTTCTTATGCTCAAGCCTTATATCCTCCTCAATCTCCATCTTAAACCACTCTTGAGAGTCATCAAGGAGCTTCAAAGGTTTGAAAACATTATACTTCACTTCCTGATCCTGAACTCTCATTGTTCCTGATCCTGAACTCTCATTGTTAACTCCCTCTTTTGTACATCGATTAATGTCCTACCAATAGCTAGGAAAGGTCTGCCTAGTATAATGGAGACTTCTCTGTCTTCCTCCATGTCTAATACAATAAAATCCACAGGGAAAATAAATTTGTCCACTTTTACTAACACATCCTCAATGACCCCCTTCGGATATTTAATGGATCGATCAGCTAGCAGCAGGGTCATTGTGGTGGGCTTGGCATCCCATAATCCTAACTTCTGATAAATAGACAAAGGCATTAGATTGATACTTGCTCCTAAACACACAGGGCTCTACCAAAGAACAGATTTCCTATAGTGCAGGGTATGGTAAAACTCCCAAGATCTTTGAGCTTGGGGGGTAATTTCCTCTGAATAATTGCACTACATTCCTCGGTTAAGGCCACCGTCTCATAATCTTCCAATCTTCTTTTCCTAGAGAGGATATCTTTCAAAAACTTCACATAACTTGGCATTTGCTCTAAAGCATCTGCGAAAGGAATGTTAATGTGAAGTTTCTTAAAAACCTCAAGAAATTTAGCGAATTGTTGATCCAGTTTTTGATTTTGGAACCTCTGAGGAAAAGGTACTGGTGGTCTAACTGGAGAGGATGTAGTGGAAACATGTATAGCATCAGAGGACGAGGAAGGCTGTGAAGTAGAAGAAGGTATAGATGAAGAAGCGCCTAGCCTGGATTCCTTTGTAGACTGATCCTAATGTTCTTGTTCTTTCTAAGCTACCTCTTTAGACCTTAAGGATCCTACCACTGTGGGCTTAATAGGATTGGATTTAACTTATGGATTTAACTCAAGCGAGGGCTTCTTCTCAGCTGTTGGTAAGTACTGGGGTTGTGGTGGTGGTGGTGGTTGATGGAAGTGAGGTGGATGATGCTGAAATTGAGGTGGGGATGGTTGATGAGGTGGATGATATGGAAATTGTTGATATGGTGGTACATGAACTGATGGAGCTTGAAAATCAGGGGGTTCTACAGGTCTAGAATTAGAAGATTGCCCTTGGTTTTGTCTCCAGAAAAAGTTAGGATAGTTCCTCCAGCCTGGATTATAGGTGTTTTAAAAAGGGTTGTTCTGTTGCTTATGAGATGGGGCAACGTACTGAACTGATTCTAAATTAAGCAGAGACTTATCTACAGAGTGTGTACCACCACACAAATTGCATGAAAGAAAAGGATTTTAAGCAAAATAAACAGGATTAGGACCGGTGGAAGGATTATCCTAGGTACTGAGTGACTCTACCTTTTTTGTAAGGTTAGCTATTTGAGCAGTCAAGGTAGACAGTGTGTCGAGCTCATAAATACCCGTCGACTTCTTAGGCAATTGCCTCTCCAAAGACCATTGGTAGTTGTTAGCCGCCATCTTGTCTAACAACTCGTAAGCTTCCTCTTCTGTTTTGCACATCAGGGCTCCACCCGTAGCAGCGTCAATGATGGTCCTATTTTGGCTTGTAAGTCCATTGTAGAATGTCTGGACTTACAGCCATAAAGGTAGGCCATGGTGAGGGCACTTCCTAAGAAGCTCCTTATATCGTTCCGATGCTTCGTAAAGAGATTCAGAATTGAACTAGGCAAAGGAAGATATGTCACTACGGAGTCTGGCCATTTTGGAGGGAGGGAAAAATTTAGCTAGAAATTGATGGGCTAACTCGTCCCATGTAGAAATGGATCCTGGAGGTAAGGAGGTTAACCAGTGTTGTGCTCCATTCCTAAGCGAGAAGGAAAATAATCTAAGCCTAAGTGCATCATCAGATAATCCATTGTGCTTGAAGGTGTTGCACAGGTCCAAAAACTGCCCGAGGTGAGCACGTGGGTCGTCATGAGGAAACCCACTGAACTATAAAGAGGTCTGGATCATCTGAAGGATTGCAAGCTTAATTTTGAAATTGTTAGTAGGGACAGCTGGTGGCCTAATGCCGGTATAATACCCTCCAATCGTCGGTGCTGCATAATCTTCAACGGTCCTAATTTCTCTATTATCTGCATGGTGTTTTGCAGCGGAGTTATAAATTTCCTAGAATCCTTTCTGATTTTCCGAAGAGTTCGTTCAATTTCAGGATCTAAAGGAAAGCAATCATAACTCCTGGCTCTACACATGCAAACACCACAAAGTCCTCATACATTTTTTAAAATTTTAAAATTTTAAAATTTTTTTATTTTTTTAATTTTTTTATGAGAGAGAAAATTACTAATCTAGATTAAAGCCCTCTAAATATTTACAACCTAAATACTTACAAGCTAGAATTACACCTAATCATAATTTCACCGATATTAATTACTGGCTAGTTGTCTTCTCCGGCAATGACGCAAAAAACTTGATCGTGACTACGCCTACTCTAAGTGTCACGACCCAAACTACCTGAAATCAGAGTTAATTTTTTGCGTTTTATTATTTTCTTACTTAAATTCTTACCTGTCTTCTGATCGTGACCACACTCCACTAACAAATTGGGCTGTGCGTCAATACCAGTCCCACCATACATTTACCATATAACTTAACTCTTCTCCAGTCATTTATAATTGTTTACATTATTTATACATCCCCTAAAGTTACTTACAAACATGTTACTGTGCTATGCTTATGTAGATACAATATGTACAAATGTATATACCTTAAATGATGGGTAGCAGCGGACATCCGGAATGTATTACTGAGTCGTCTCAACTTCAACTGGAGATTATCTGTGGGAGAAAATGAAAGGGGTGAGCACATCAAGCTCAGTAAGGCAATCCTACGAACAAGTAGGTAACCATATTACCTACATGAACGTGGTGCCATGTATAAACCACCCTTTCTCCACACATTTTAAAACAAATGATATGAATTATGATGTTATGTAAATCAAGTTTGCACGAAAAATTCAACATGCAATTATTACAAATCATTTATTTCTCAATTAAAATTTTCACAATAAAGTCAGGACTCGACCCCTCCTGCCGGTGATCCTGACTCACACAAAACCATGAAAATCGGTTTACATTCACACATGGGTTTGAAAAGCATGGAAATATCATCATGCAAATTTAGTTTAAAACCCAATTTGATTTCATCAAAATCGACGACATGCGAGACTAGGCAACATCTGTATATCGGCAATAACCAGGACTATGGCCATGTGTGTCCTTGTGAGTCCCTCTAGCTACACGGATCCTAGTGTACAAGGTCTCACCCTGATCGGGAACCGCCCGGGAGGTGGGTCAATCCAACCCGTCAGTCATATCCGATCCCACGCATCCGAAGATGCCGTATCCAAAGATACCTCGTATCACAAAGATACCGTATCCGAAGATACCCCGTATCACAAAGATACCGTATCCAAAGATACCCGTATCACAAAGATATCGTATCCGAAGATACCCCATGGTACATCGTACACCATGCTACTTGCACGGTACATCGTACTCCATTGACCCATATCACTCTAGGTACTCCAGCCCAAATGGCCTGCTTCCCACAGAAAGGTTTGTTTCTCAATACTCATGCCATGTCTCAAAACGCATGTGCGAGCCTATTAAATCGGTGACACGCAGTCTACCCGATGCTCCAAGCACGGCTCATCGCATGTTCTCATAAAATCAGTGCGAGCGATGCTCAGCACTCTCATCAAATCAAGTAAAACTGACAGAGCCCGCTTTACATCCCCACAAGGCCGCCAACCTCATCCCTCACTCTCACCCCACTTACGAGGTCTTTTGAGCCTGTTGGGCCTTTTGGCTGACTCCAAGGGCAGACAGCGCTACTCCACAAATCCAATAAGACTAGTGCGAGCTAGGCTCTAGCACTCTATATATGAATCACATGAAAATCTTATAAAATTTGGTGCGAGTTAAACTCCAGCACCCTGTCTCGAAAATCATGTAAAAATATGGTGCGAGTTAGACTCTAGCACCCTGTCACGAAAATCATGTAAAATCTGGTGCGAGTTAGACTCTAGCACCCATGCATGTAAAACTCTAGTGCGAGCTCTCGCTCCAGCACTAATGCATGCATCACATAAATCAAACATCGTGCGAGCTGAGCTCTAGCACGTCACATGTAAATAAAAACACGTAGGTGGCTCGGTTATCTCCAAGTAGTTTTCACAGAAATTACATCGTTTAAGGTATGCAATGCTATGCATTTTTCTTTAAAAGTGAGCCAGCCTACTCATGCATGTGTTAAAATACCTCCAGAACGAGCAGGAACCTCTTGTTCTTGCTCCTCCCAATTTTTTTCTAAATTCGTAAATTTTACCCTTAACAAGGGTATTTTGGTAATTTGCCCATTCGGGGCACTAAAATTATTATTTGACCTCTAGACCCTTCAGATAATTTTTAAAGACTGCATATGAACTTGAAATTGCGTAAAGTTTACCTCTAGCAGTCCGTAGAATTCCCTTACCTTATTTTCCTGTCGAGTCTGACCTTTTCTTTTCCACTGTTGACTCGTCGCGCAGTCCGATAAGCTCTCAATCAAATGCCCGGAACTGCGTATCAATATTCCTCAGGTCAGATAACATATAATTTAATTGTATTTCCTATTTTCTGGGTTTAATTTAAATCATTGGGCCCGTTTACCCCTATTGGGCCCGATTGCACCTTAATGGGCCTTAATCGGCCTTAAGCCCGTTTTCCACTTAATTTTCACTTTATCGAGGCCTATTGGGCTCATTGGGCCCTCCAACAATTTATTGGGCCTCGTTCTAACTCTCGAATAGTTAAATTTATTATTTACGACAATTTATCTAAATTTTCATAATTTAATTCAATTTATGCGGAATTTAAATTCATATCACGCATAACAATGTAAATTGTCGTAAATAAGGGTCACTTACCCGAGATTCCATGCTAGTACGTAAATTGAGGCTATCTCGAGCTCTCGGTCGATGCCAATCGTCGAGCTATACAATTCCACAATTTTTCGGGTAAGTTTTCAATCCAAAATTAATTAAATTAAATACTCCGAAATTTAAATCGGGTCAATTTCGACCACTCTGACTTACCCGTAGCTCGATTGCATCGTCGGGATTTTTCCCCAATTTTTTTCTCTTTTTTCTTTTTCCCTTTTTCTTTCTTTTTTTTCCTCTCTTTTTCGCTGAACCGGTTCGGACCGGTTCAGACCACCGGTTCACCCCGATTTGGCCGGTTCACCGCCGGTTCAAGGCCTTGCCGACCGGTTCTCTGTCGGTTCTCACCACCAGTCGCTCCTAGAGGTTGTCCGCATCACGAATCCGCCCTCGATTTCGATCGGGCTCGCCGGAATGCCGCCGGTTCGGCCTCTTCTCCCCGGCCGTCGGACCTATTTTCTTCCCTTGGCCGTCTCCGGCGATTCCCGCCGTCTCGTCGCCTGCTACCGGTCTCAAAAGCACCGCCGTCGCCTGGGCTTTTGGAATCTGGCCTCGGTTCCGCCGGATTCGCCGCAGTTCGCCGCCGGTGACCCTTTCTTTCCCGTGGCCTTCTCCTCCGTTTTCCGCAGGATTTCGGCGTCCTTGGCGCGCGTCACCGGTGGCCTGAAGACCGCTGGCCTCTCCTCTTTCTTTTTCGGCCCTTGGCCTGGCCGTTGGCCGCCGGACGGCTCGTCGGTCTCCCTCGGTCAGCTGCTTCCATTTTCGGGTTTCTCTCTCCCTGATTTCCGTTTTCTGATTCTTTTTTTTTGTTTCAGCTTTTTTCTCTTTTTTATTATTATTATTATTATTATAATTTATTTAATTATTTCACTATTCATTAAAATACTCCATAAAATCCAAAATATCTACACTTATATTATTTTTATTCTAATTTAATTTATTTAATTTAAATTTAATTTATTAAATATATTTTTCTCCAAATTTTTGATATTATTCCTTCGCGCTTTTCGAGATATCGTTCCGTTAATTTTTTTTCGGTATTTTTAAAATTTTCGAATCTTGATCAATTGACCCAAATTGTATAATTTTCTCATTATCGATCAAGATATCTTACATCCTTATTTTAAATTAAAATTTTCTTATCGCCTTAATACCGGGTTTTGGTATTTTTTACCATTTTACCCCTGCTCTTGTTTCGAAAATCAATTTTACCTGACCTTCCTTCACGAATACTCATTCATTTCATATTTTAATTAAATTCGGGTCTTACAACTCTCCCCCACTTAAAGAATTTGGTCCTCCAAATTAGAACCAATTCATATGAGTCCATAAACTACTCCGGGTACATCAATCGTATCATACTTCTTTAATTCTTATGTGACCTTTTTTCGGAGTGTATTACTACCAAAGGACTTTAATTAGGGAGATCGTCTTAAACCTCAATACTGTCTCTTTCTTGTTTAATGCCCGAATCAACTTATCAATATACTTATATTTTCATTAAACTGAACTTTTGGAGTTCATATTCGATTACCTATGTTGGATCTGGATAGTATTGCCGAAGCATCAAAACTAAAACACATTGTGGGTGCCTGTTAATTCAGGTGATAACACCAACTTACAGGTCTTATCTCCCACTTGTCCAATCTCTCAAAATATTCCATCCAGCGTAACTCAATTTACCTTCCTCCAAAAGTTTGCTACGTCCTTATTTTCTTAGGACAAGAAACATTTTCAACCATACCAATTCACCAAGGGTGAATTCCAATACTTGTCTATCTGCTCTGAGGTGTTCTTAATCTCTCACTCTTAACTAAACATCCTCAGAGACTTATTATCCAAAGTTGAAAATGATTCTATCTGTCACCTACTTTTTCTTATCCAATTTGGGGAACAACCCCTACAGCCATACACTGCTTCATATCTTGTTATCCCGATACTCAAGTGACAACTGTCACTATTGGCGAATTCAATTAGAAATCAACTGATCATTCCAGGAGCTTAAAAATCAAGGGCACACGCTTTCATCGGATCCCCCAGAACTTGTACAGTCCTATCTGACTGACCATCTGTCTGAGGATGAAAAGCTGTGCTAATACTCAGTCGGGTTCCCATAGCTTCCTAAAATATCCTCAGAGGTGGGAAGTGAAGCGGGAATCCCTATATGATACCATGCTCACTGGAATGCTACCTAATGTTCCACAATCTTTCCTACACATAAATCCTCATATACACTTTGAGTATTTGGGGATTTCATAACCAGAAGGTGGGTAGACTTAGTCACTCTATCGACTATCATCCAAATAGCCTCGTAATTCACCTGGGTCCTCTGTAACCCATCATAAAATTCATGGAGACTTGCTCTCATTTTTCGTGCCGTGTCGATATAGGTAGAGGCTGCAATAACTCTGCAGACTTTTAATACTCTACCGTATTTCTTTTCATATCTGACCACCAATACCCTTTTCAAAGATTTCATATATATATAATCGTTACTTTCCGTATGCACTGTATATCCCAAAAAGTGAGCTTCTAACAATATTACTATTTCATCAACTGTGGTCCTGGGGAGCACTTATACTGTCTCTGAACCTCTCTGTAAATCATCAACACTCGCTGTGAACTCTGTCACTGTCTCCTTCTGAATCTAACCACACTATCGACCTCCTGCCGATCATCACGCTAAGCCTGTCAAATCCGGGCACTCTCATCCGGTTCTAATCTCAGGCTAGCTGTCACACAATCACTGTCATCATCAGAAGGGATCACATCAATATTGAGGCTCATAACTGCTCTAGCAGCTCACGCTCCCTGACCATCATATGCGATACCATCCCGAGACTCTTTCTGCTCAAGGCATCAATCATCACATTAGCCTTTCCTGGGTGGTACAATTTTCACAAATCAAAACCTCTCAGAAGCTCTAACCCACTATTTATTCTCATATTCGCCTCTTTCTGTGAAAACAGATACTCGGGCTTTATGATCAGTGCATATCCACAATTTCTCACCATGTACATAATAGTACCATATTCTCGGTATAAATACTGTTGCCAACTTTAAATCATGGGTCAGATAGTTTATTTCATGATCAAGGAGTTGTCTGACTCCAAAATTGACTATCTTCCCATTATACATCAATACATAGCTCATCATGATTTGAGGTATCCATACTCATTGAAAACCTCTTGAGCTGTTAGGTATGGTAAAATTAATCACAGTGGTCAGTTCATACTTCACTACACCGAAATTCATGTCACATCTATCATCTTATTTATCATCTCATTCAAATATCACGTTTTCTCAATTACACGTGTCAACCAAGTAGACAATATTGAGAACTCGCAACAACCCATTTGTAAAAACCATTTTCAATTATTGCTTACAATTTGCCCTAGACTTTAACTACACCCAACATATCATCGATAATGATGATTACAACTCGGTCCAATCCTTGACTTATTTACGCATAAGTGTATAAGATCCTTCAAAATTGCTTACGTTTTCAGGTACTAACCTGTGTCATTTTCTTTTCTTATCTTAACGGCTTTTATTAAATTTTACTATGTTAACCTTTATGATTTATCGAATTTTAATATTCTTATCGTCTTAGTAAAGGTATTCTGGTATTTATTACGACGATCGATTTCACGTTATAGGTTATATATATATATATATACTTTTAGACGCTGTCAAGTCTTCAGGCGGGGAGGTATTTTGAAATACCTTTATTAACCTTTAGACTTAACCACAATTACTTTATATACCAGTCCATGTGGTCACAACTTGTATTCGCTACTAATTGCTTTAATCCTATTGACTTCATATCGTAAAGATGTTCTTACCTAGCATATGCCTCTTACTCCAATACATCTTGTATTTAGGATCTATCTTATCTTAAAGATTATCTCATTTCGTATATCCCTCATGACAAAACTCTTTCATTATTCATTCCGTGAGTACAATCCTTTACTCCTTTAATTTCAACTGTTGCACCCCTTTTTATCACTTAAAATCTCTATATCCATATTCCGTTGATTAATCCTCCTCTATTGGGGTACTCATTTATCGGTATTGTGCCCAATGATGTAGGCATTCATGCCTTTTACTCACTTATATGCGAATAAAGGCGGTATGAACAAATGTGTGGCACCAGGATCAATGAACATATGTACTTCATTATTCATAACAAGTGTGGTATCTTTCACCACATCCATGAAACATCAATAGTGTCCTGGTCCAAGACATCCTCTCGCCTTCGTCCAATAGCCTACTTTCCTTTTTCTTTTCTTTTCGGCTATTGCCTCCCTTTACGTTGCAGCTATACCAAAGAAGTTTTTCTCTGTCTCTTTACTTTTCTGTGGGGCAATCTCGCCCAACTCTGTGCAATTAAAATCAATGGTCCGTCTTACCACATTTAACGGCCATTTTCATCAATACAGTGTAGATATAGACCCTCCTTTCGTGGTATCCACCACACATTCCACACTGCTTACAGTGCTTACACTGCTACACTGCTACACTGCTTCGTAGCAGGTCGAGGTCCTCTAATCACATACCCCTCAAGAGTGCCAAAATTGTATGCACTGGGGCCTTACCAATTATCTTACTCCATAACTCATCAAATTAATTCTTTTACCAATTACCATTTTTCCATTTTAACATCTTTGTCATTTCTCGATTCTCTTTTCTGTCTCTATTTTAGCCCTCACTACCTTTCCCAATCTCAGAGGCGTGCAATTTATGTTCTTATTTACCTAACTGTAAATCTGCGCACTGCCTCGGTATAAGTAATATCTCACGGGCCAATTGGACTCTAATTGAAAATCTGAGCCCTTCCATAAACTTTTAAACATCTCGACTGTCAATGTTCATAGTGTCGAGGTAATACTGCCAAAGAATATAACTGAGTTTCATACTCATAATCAATTTAGTATTCCTGGGCAGTGTAAGAAATTTTTCCTTTAAATCATGTCCGGGATATCCTGTCATCGGAATACATCAAATAAGATTTCTCATCTTAGCTATGGATGTTTAACACTTAAGATGGGTCGAGCGGGTTTCCACCAATGCTCCGCTACGCCCTCATATCTCATACATAATCTGAGCAATTAGCTCCTCACAATAATCTCCACACTCCGCTTCAATCTCACGAAGCGTGTCTCAATACTATCCAATCAATCTGTCGGACTCTGAGAGGCATGCTCAACATTAACCTCTATTTCAATCTCATCCTGATTCTCACAGGTCAACTCAGTACGACTTAGCAGACTCAGGTCTACCTCTACGACCTCTGCCTTGTGCACTATCTCATCTAACGCGACTCATATTGGACATTCCTGCATTCTCAACCATTTCTTAGTCAAAACCCATCTCGATATACACTATTGTATCTAACCAAGCATAGTAACACGGGGATGTAATTTCCTAATTACTGACACTGACACACATCAGACCAATTGCCGCTCTGATACCACCTTTATATGTCACGACCCAAACTACCCGAAATCAGAGTTAATTTTTCGCGTTTTATTATTTTCTTACTTAAATTCTTACCTGTCTTCTGATCCTGACCACACTCCACTAACAAATTGGGCTATGCGTCAATGCCAGTCCCACCATACATTTACCATATAGCTTAACTCTTCTCCAGTCATTTATAATTGTTTACATTATTTATACATCCCCTAAAGTTACTTACAAACATGTTACTGTGCTATGCTTATGTAGATACAATATGTACAAGTGTATATACTTTAAATGATGGGCAGCAACGGACATTCGGAATGCAGTACTGAGTCGTCTCAACTTCAACTGGAGATTATCTGTGGGAGAAAATGAAAGGGGTGAGCACATCAAGCTCAGTAAGGCAATCCTACGAACAAGTAGGTAACCATACTACCTACATGAACGTGGTGCCATGTATAAACCACCCTTTCTCCACACATTTTAAAACAAATGATATGAATTATGATGTTATGTAAATCAAGTTTACACGGAAAATTCAACATGCAATTATTACAAATCATTTATTTCTCAATTAAAATTTTCACAATAAAGTCAGGACTCGACCCCTCCTGCGGGTGATCCTGACTCACACAAAACCATGAAAATCGGTTTACATTCACACATGGGTTTGAAAAGCAAGGAAATATCATCATGCAAATTTAGTTTAAAACCCAATTTGATTTCATCAAAATCGACGACATGCGAGACTAGGCAACATCTGTATATCGACAATAACCAGGACTATGGCCATGTGTGTCCTCGTGAGTCCCTCTAGCTACACGGATCCTAGTGTACGAGGTCTCACCCTGATCGAGAACCGCCCGGGAGGTGGGTCAATCCAACCCGTCAGTCTTATCCGATCCCACACATCCGAAGATGCCGTATCCGAAGATACCCCGTATCACAAAGATACCGTATCCGAAGATACCCCGTATCACAAAGATACCGTATCCGAAGATACCCGTATCACAAAGATACCGTATCCGAAGATACCACACGGTACATCGTACTCCATGCTACTTGCACGGTACATCGTACTCCATGGACCCATATCACTCTAGGTACTCCAGCCCAAATGGCCTGCTTCCCACAGAAAGGTTTGTTTCTCAATACTCATGCCATGTCTCAAAATGCACGTGCGAGCCTATTAAATCGGTGACACGCAGTCTACCTGATGCTTCAAGCACAGCTCATCGCATGTTCTCATAAAATCAGTGCGAGCGATGCTCAGCACTCTCATCAAATCAAGTAAAACTGGCAGAGCCCGCTTTACATCCCCACAAGGTTGCCAACCTCATCCCTCACTCTCACCCCACTTACGAGGTCTTTTGAGCCTGTTGGGCCTTTTGGCTGACTCCAAGGGCAGACAGCGCTACTCCACAAATCCAACAAAACTAGTGCGAGCTAGGCTCTAGCACTCTATATATGAATCACATGAAAATCTTATAAAATTTGGAGCGAGTTAAACTCCAGCACCCTGTCTCGAAAATCATGTAAAAATATGGTGCGAGTTAGACTCTAGCACCCTGTCATGAAAATCATGTAAAATCTGGCGCGAGTTAGACTCTAGCACCCATGCATGTAAAACTCTAGTGCGAGCTCTCGCTCCAGCACTAATGCATGCATCACACAAATCAAACATCGTGCGAGCTGAGCTCTAGCACGTCACATGTAAATAAAAACACGTAGGCGGCTCGGTTATCTCCAAATAGTTTTCACAGAAATTACATCGTTTAAGGTATGCAATGCTATGCATTTTTCTTTAAAAGTGAGCCAGCCTACTCATGCATGTGTTAAAATACCTCCAGAACGAGCAGGAACCTCTTGTTCTTGCTCCTCCCAATTTTTTTCTAAATTCGTAAATTTTACCCTTAACAAGGGTATTTTGGTAATTTGCCCATTCGGGGCACTAAAATTATTATTTGACCTCTAGACCCTTCAGATAATTTTTAAAGACTGCATATGAACTTGAAATTGCGTAAAGTTTACCTCTAGCAGTCCGTAGAATTCCCTTACCTTATTTTCCTGTCGAGTCTGACCTTTTCTTTTCCACTGTTGACTCGTCGCGCAGTCCGATAAGCTCCCAATCAAATGCCCGGAACTGCGTATCAATATTCCTCAGGTCAGATAACATATAATTTAATTGTATTTCCTATTTTCTGGGCTTAATTTAAATCATTGGGCCCGTTTACCCCTATTGGGCCCGATTGCACCTTAATGGGCCTTAATCGGCCTTAAGCCCGTTTTCCACTTAATTTTCACTTTATCGAGGCCTATTGGGCTCATTGGGCCCTCCAACAATTTATTGGGCCTCGTTCTAACTCTCGAATAGTTAAAGTTATTATTTACGACAATTTATCTAAATTTTCATAATTTAATTCAATTTATGCGGAATTTAAATTTATATAACGCATAACGATGTAAATTGTCGTAAATAGGGGTCACTTACCCGAGATTGCATGCTAGTACGTAAATTGAGGCTGTCTCGAGCTCTCGGTGGATGCCAATCATCGAGCTATACAATTCCACAATTTTTCGGGTAAGTTTTCAGTCCAAAATTAATTAAATTAAATACTCCGAAATTTAAATCGGGTCAATTTCGACCACTACTGACTTACCCGTAGCTCGATTGCATCGTCGGGATTTTTCCCCAATTTTTTTCTCTTTTTTCTTTCTTTTTTTTCCTCTCTTTTTGGCTGAACTGGTTCAGTCCGGTTCGGACCGGTTCAGACCACCGGTTCACCCCGGTTTGGCCGGTTCACCACCGGTTCAAGGCCTTGCTGGCCGATTCTCCGTCGGTTCTCGCCACCAGTCGCTCCGCGAGGTTGTCCGCATCACGAATCCGCCCTCGATTTCGGTCGGGCTCGCCGGAATGCCGCCAGTTCGGCCTCTTCTCCCCGGCCATCGGACCCATTTTCTTCCCTTGGCCGTAGCCGGCGATTCCCGCCGTCTTGTCGGCTGCTACCGATCTCAAAAGAACCACCGTCGCCTGGGCTTTCGGAATCTGGCCTCGGTTCCGCCCGATTCGCCGCGGTTCGCCGCCGGTGACCCTTTCTTTCCCGCCGCCTTCTCCTCCGTTTTCCGTCGGATTTCGGCGTCCTTGGCGCGTGTCACCGGTGGCCTGAAGACCGCCGGCCTCTCCTCTTTCTTTTTCGGCCCTTGGCCTGGCCGTTGGCCGTCGGACGGCTCGTCGGTCTCCCTCGATCAGCTGCTTCCGTTTTCGGGTTTCTCTCTCCCCGATTTCCGTTTTCTGATTCTTTTTTTTTTGTTTCAGCTTTTTTCTCTTTTTTATTATTATTATTATTATAATTTATTTAATTATTTCACTATTCATTAAAATACTCCATAAAATCCAAAATATCTACACTTATATTATTTTTATTCTAATTTAATTTATTTAATTTAAATTTAATTTATTAAATATATTTTTCTCCAAATTTTCGATATTATTCCTTCGCGCTTTTCGAGATATCGTTCCGATAATTTTTTTTTCGGTATTTTTAAAATTTTCGAATCTTGATCAATTGACCCAAATTGTATAATTTTCTCATTATCGATCAAGATATCTTACATCCTTATTTTAAATTAAAATTTTCTTATCGCCTTAATACCGGGTTTTGGTATTTTTTACCATTTTACCCCTGCTCTTGTTTCGAAAATCAATTTTACCTGACCTTCCTTCACGAATACTCATTCATTTCATATTTTAATTAAATTCGGGTCTTACACTAAGTGACCTAGACGTTATATCCGCAAGTGCACGGGTCGTACAAGTAATATTGGGATTTGAGTCCTGGATTATCGTCCCATAGAGAAGTTGATTAGCCTAATTAACTATCGGTTAATCTTACCCTAAGTATATCCTAACAAATTATGAAGTTGTTGATGGGTGATCTACAAGGCTAACAGTACTGAAATTAATAAAAACTATAAAATAAAGAAAATTAAACAGGGCTAAATTTACTTACAGAGCTCCAAGAAATTAAAAGCAAATACCTACAAAAGATAATTAAAACAGTTAACATTAATCAAGGCAATTAAAAATGCAAATATGAAAATAAGAAACAAAATTAACTAGATTAAAATTAAACAAGCTTAAAATAAAAATAAAATATGCATGTAATTAAACTACTTAATAAAAATGCAACTTAAGCTAACCTAAGGACTAATAAAATTAAACTTCTATTAACCTAAAGAAATTCTTAAATCAAACTAAAAAATTAACTACCTATAAAATGATCCTAAATTAAATCTAACTCTAACTAATTACTGAACTAAAATCTAAATAATGCATGAGAAATATTTTTATATTTTTCAATTTAAAGTGAAAACTCACTTAAAATTACCTAAAATACTTCTACTACTAATTTTAATTATGTACTACCTAAATACTAAATTTAATTCTAAATTTCTAATTAAAATTAAATATAAACTAACAAGCAAGAACAATAATATGCAAATTAAATTAATACTATTTTTACCTAAAGTAACCTAAGCTAAAAAAAAATTAAAGTTAAAGGGAATAATAATAATAAAACAAGATAACAAATATGCATAAAAATTGATTTGAGATAAATTGGGAATGCCAAACATGGCCTTAATCAGAATTCCCAGTTGGCTTGCGGGCCCGTGCACGTTTCTCTTTGGCTGCTCCAGGCGTTGTCCTGCACTCTGTATACTACTGTTGCCACCATCCTGCTCTGCATCCTGGTATTGTTTGCAACATGCTGCTGGCAGCACTAGCTGCGACTTCAGTACCAACAGCTCTTCAATAGCAGCAGCTCCCACGAACTCCCACCCTCAAGCTTGTCTTCCTGCAATCATCTGCCTCACCACCTTATTGCACAACATTTGTATTCGCGGCATGCACCAGCTTAATTCCCTGTCCGATTCTGCACTGCTTTACTGTACACTTTCTTGTAGCAGCAGTAGAACATCAAGGGGGTACTATTACTCACCAACTATTACAACAGAGAATGTTCACCACCTTGGTGCCGAAGCATTCGGCTTTCTGCACTAAAACCATCTCTTCATGCCATCATTCCTGTACACAACAGTAAAGGCTAAGCAAAATAATAAAGTTGGATTTTACAGGATTAATAAGGGAACACAAGCAGAACTTGTAAATTTGTAAACTTAAAGTAGAAACTAAAAATAGAAAATGTAAACTGTAATAGAAGCCAAAGTTAAAAGAAAATACAGAAAATGAATAGTAAATGGTTCAGAAAACAGGGGAGAACAGAGGAGAAATGTGTTCTCGATCACTGCTACTGCTGCTGCTTTGCTCTCGGGTTGCTTCTGTAGCCACCATTCACACCGAGTTCAGCAACTAGCATCGAGACCTGAAAGTAAAGGAGAAGAGTTGGGTAGTAATGGAGCAGGATAGCATTGGGCTTGGTCACATCGTCGGTTAGCTTCCTGCACAATCACTCTACTCCAGTTATTGCTCAGCTTTCTCACTTGGCTCATGAAATCAAATCAGCTAACCACAACCGAAGAAATAAAGATACTTCAACAATAATATAACTTGAACAGTGGTGAATGGTGTAAGCAAAGAAGAAAAATAGTCTAGAAAAATTAAAACATGACCTCCTCGAGTTTACCAGGAAAAGAAAAAAAGAAAGAAAAAAATTTAACTGAACCATAACATAAATCGGACCGTGATGAATGGTGCATTTCAAAAGAAAATAACACAAGCTGGGTAAAAAGGATTATACGAGGGACACCAAGCTTGAGAATACAGTAAAGGGATGAACCATATAGCTGCTGTTCATCAGCTCGAACGCTCCCGAATCCATCGAAATGAACAAAAAAATGAAAAATAAACTAGTGGAAGAAGAGAAACAGAACATCCCATTGATGAAATTACTTTAAGTTGTTCTGAACACTAAAAATACTAGAATAAAATGGTGGCTAAAAAAAACTATACGGGAAAGCTTCTAAAAACAAAGAAAATAAAATTAAAACTATTCTACCTACACTACTCCCTTCTTTCGATTGCTATCATATTCTGTATATACACACACTTAGGGGTACAATGGTAATTTTTCATCCTAGATGAGTTTGCATTGTTTGGCCATTTGTCTTCATTTTATTTGCTGCAGAGTAGATATTTTCACGTCATCCGTCTTCTAGTACACTTAGCTATGCGATGTGGCTCGACGTGTGTCTTCCAGAAGGTTGGCATGGTGTGCTTCGATCTTATTGTTTCGGAGCAAATAAAATACTAACACCCGACATCCCACATGTCAAGACGACTGGTGACTCGGTCTGCAAATTGAAAGTGGTCTAGTCTCCTTTAGCCCGTTTTTAGCCCATTTTTGACTGAAATGACTGAGTTTCATCTGGATTTAATTTACCTGCACATTAAAGAATTTTAATTAAATAAAGGGGATAATTAATAAAATAAATTGGGAATTTAAATAATTAATTAGGAAATTAAGCACAAATAATTCTATTAAAAATAGAATTATCATGTGTCAAAGTGAGAAAAGGATTAGTAGGCAAGGATTAAATGATGAACTAAGTATGTATTGATGTTATTAAGCATGTATGTATGCTTGTATAATAGTTTGGTGAAATCCATGTGTTAGAAACAATAATGGCTGAAAGTGAGTATATGAGGGATTCGATGACATGCCGAAATGAAATGAAATAATGAACATGAGGTATTGTAATCTTAATACCGATTTAATATGAATCAATAGACTCAAGGAGTCTGAGAGATTCTCGAAAATGAGTTATATACTCGAGATGGACTTATGAAAGGATAAAGTTCGATAATGGTATAACGAGGTCAAATGATATATAAATGGCCAAATGCATTGATTTGAATATGATGCAAGTGAAATGAAGTATATGACAATATATTGATGTGTGTAATACACAATTTCAGCTCCAGAGGAGATAATTGGAGTCGATAAGATGGATCACGAGAAGTGGAAATTGAAAGAAAGCGATTCAAGCGTGATTCGAGTTAAGGGACTTATGCGAGCTATTAGAGATAGCTATACGTATGTTTTCTTACCTGCTGTGTGTGAATGTATGCGATACGTATATAGATATTGGTATATCTAGGTGAAAACTACGTATGAGAATAAGTCTATAAGTATGAGTTGCGTGACTTATATGTTATTGTTCTGAAAAGAGGTTTTTGTAAACGTTCTGTGAAAGAATAATAATAGACGGGCTCCCGGTTTAACCAATTACATGAAATGCTTCTAACGAGTGATTGAAGGGAGATTTTTCCTCTCACTCATGACTATATATGGAGCCCTTTCTATTTCTTTTCTGTGTGAAATCATGCTAGAGCCTGAGTGGAAACGGTAGATTGACCAGCTCAGCTCGCACGTTATTTTCAAAGGGGATTTGAGAATAACAAAAGAGTGCTCGATGCCTCAGGTGATGCTGTGTGTTCCACTCGAGATGCTCGCACTAGATTTTGGGAATCATGCTGGAGCCTTCGAGTATTGCTGTGTGTCTTGCTTTGATTATGCTCGCATGTAATTTCCTAGTAATACCGTGCTCGACTCCTCAGGTATGCTGTGTGTCTTATGCTGAGTTGCTCGCATGAGGTTTTTATGATTATGCTGTGTGCTGAGTAAAACCGTGCTAGAGCCGTCGTGTATTGCTGTGTGTCTTGCATTGACCTTCTTGCACGAATGTGATGTAATGAGTAAAAAACTATGCTGGAGCTGTCGTGTATTGCTGTGTGTCTTACACAAACATGCTCGCACGAGATTTTGAGACAATGTAAATGGGTGATAAGGATCCACGGGAGCACGATGTACCGTGAGCTTTAGCCATGGGGTACAATGTGCCGTGATTTGATTATGAGCTGAAGGGATGGTTGATCCACCTCCCCAAGCGTAGGGTTCCTGCACACCTGATCAGTGTTGCCTGAAATCCGACTATGGCCATAAGTCCTTTATGTATCTGAGTGATACGACATTGTCACTACTGTGTGAGGTGACATATGTTTCCTTTGCTGTGTGTCTGGGGATATGATAACGCATGATTTATGTCTCAATATATATTGATTTGCTAAATGTAAAGCATTTTCTAAGTATAAACTGTGTGAATAGATTATGTTGTGTGAAGCTGTGTGATATTGTGTGAATATACATATACCCGTCTAGCGAATTAATGGTTTCACATTCATGGAAGTTGTTTTAAAAAGAATGCATATGTTTATAAGGAAAATTAATATATATATATTTTAGCATGTAGATAGTGTAGTTATCTACCTGCTTTCATATTTTCCTTACTAAGCGTGTTAGCTCACCCCATTATTTCTCCTCCATAGATTTTACGCAGTAGTGAGTATACTACAGTCGTCCTTGCCATTACGTTGCTCCAGTCATCCAGCAGTATAGAGGTATACAATTGAGATGAAAAATTTTGTATCCTGTAAATTAATGCACAGTAAAGTCTATTTTTTGTATTTTGGGGGATGTATATAATAGAAACTGATGTAAACGCTTCCGCACATATATATAAAAGTCCAGTTTTTATTTTTCTTCATTTATATGAATTTATTAAACTAAAATGGATGAGATATGGATTGGATATTAACTCATAGCCCAACTATAAGTGATAAGGTAAAGGTCACGAACAAGGAGTGAGGGTTGTGACAGAATTAATGGCATCAGAGCCGAGTTGGTCTGATGTGAGTTAGTATCCATATTTAAGAAATTATACATCCCCAAAGTACTGTGCATTATTAGGATACAATTGTGTATACCAAGCTAAAAAATGTGACTAATTTCTAAAATAAAAGAGGTTTAAATCTAGACATGGGACAGGAAAACAACATAGTTAATGGATAAAAAGTTTAAAGTAGCCTCATTTTTCCACGCTTCCAGGACGTGATAGTTTACATGGTATCAGAGCAAATGTTGTGTAGTACTGTCGTGTCTAGTAATAAGAGTGTAATACATCCCAATGTGTCTATGTATGTCTGGTAATAAAGTAAGCTTACCTGTCAAAGTATGACTTAATTTACGGATTATGTGCAAATAGTAGATAACTAATCATGAGTGGTAGGTGTGGCCGTTCAAAGAGACGAGCTAAACCCACTCCACTATCTCCTCCTCAACCCGAGAGCCCTACTGATAGAATAAGAAGGCTCGAGGAGATAGTACGGGGTATGAGGGAAGGACTTTACCACTATGTTTACCTAGCAGTTTGGAGTACGTACACCCGGTACGGAGACAGCTACTCTTATGCCTAATCCTCCTCCCCCACCAGTTCCTCTAGTAGCCCCAACCCTCAGCTAGCAGTTCCCCAGCATAGGGATGATAGGGAGACTCAAAGGTGCGAGATTTCTTGGGTATGCATCCTCCGGAGTTCACAGGGCTTAAAGACCCGGTTAAGGCTGAGGAGTGGATAGTGGATATTGAGGCGATATTTCAGTTTTTGGGGTGTACTGATAGGGAGAGAGTGACTATGGCAGGTTAAATGATGAAAGGACAGGCTAAGTTCGGGTGGAGATCGACACAGACGGTATTAGTAGATGATCCCTCAGAGATCACATGGAATGTTTTCTTAGTCGTATTTTGAGAGCAGTATGTACCGCTTGCAGCTCGAAAGAAGATGCAGATAGAGTTTTTGATTTGTGACAGGGAAGTTCTATAGTAGACGAGTATGAGAACAGATTTATAACCCTGATGAGATACGATCCAAAGACAGTTAGAGATCTCGAGCGCCAGACAGAGAGATTTCTAGCAGGATTGAGATTCAGGATCAGAGATAGGCCGATGGGTCAGAATATCAAAGATTTCAGAGATGCTCTGAGGCGAGCCCATGAGATAGAGAGGGGCTTAGACGTTCCTCAAACAGAGCATGATTCCAGAAGATCAATCAGAGTTAAGGGGAAGAGAGTAGTTACTTCTCAACATGATTTGAGAAGGGCTCAGCCCAAGAGACAGAGGGTGGAAGGACCTCGATAGGGGCTAGTAAGCCCAAGACTCTGATTGTGCCGCAGGTATGATTAGAGGCCCTGAGATAAGAGTGCAACGACGCAGGACATGTGGTAATATTCTCACTGGACCTTGCCACGTAGGTACATTTACTTGCTACAGATGCGGTGAAGCAGGGCACATAATGAGAGACTGTCCACTTATGAGATCTTAGGAACCTCGTGAGGCACCTAGACAGACAGAGAGACTGGCTCAAGCTCCACAAAGAAGAGTTACAACTGCAGACAAGGGTAAGAAGCCTGTCTCCTAGGGCCGAGTGTACGCCTATGACCAGGAGACAGCAGATACATCCTCCAATGATATCTGAGGTACTCTTATTGTCTATAATCATAAAGCACATGTACTGTTTGACCCAGGTTCCACACACTTGTTTGTGTCACCATGATTTACATGTAAGTTACATAGGAAACCTGGAGTCACTAGATTACATGTTGCACATAGGTACACCTATGCACGAGATACAAAAAACAAATATAATATGTAAAGCTTGTGATATGATGGTAGGAGATAAGAAGTTGTTAACAGATCTAGTATGGTTGAATATTTAAGACTTTCATGTAATATTAGGCATGGATTGGTTAGCTACCAATCGTGTAACTCTAGACTGCTACACTAAGACCTTAACTTTCTCCTTACCAGAAAAGTTTAGTGTATATTTGGTTAGAAAGTAATAAAGGTGCATAGTGTTAAAGTTATGAAATGATATGATGTTTATATATGAGATTGACGTATGATGTTTGATTGTGTGAAGGATACATTGCCTTCATTTTTTATGAGAGTTGGAACCACTAAGTATATAGGATGTTTCACTGGTATGTGAGTTTCCCGAAGTATTTTCAGAGGACTTATCGGGGTTACCACCAGAGAGAGAGGTTGAATTTGCCATCGAGCTAGTACCGGATATTCAATTCATCTCCAAGCCACCTTATCGAATGGTACTGGTAGAGTTGGAAGAATTAAAGAGGCAGTTGCAAAGATTACTCGATAAGGGGTTTATAAGGCCTAGTGTGTCACCATGAGGTGCACCGGTACTATTTTTCAGAAAGAATAATGGTAGTTTCCATCTATGCATAGACTACAGGCTTTTGAATAAAGTAAGAGTTACGAACAAGTATCTCATGCCAAGGATAGATGACTTATTTAATCAGCTGAGAGGGGTTTCAGTGTTTTCAAGGATCGACTTGAGATCAGGTTATCATCAGCTAAGGATTAAGGAGGAAGATGTACCGAAGATAGCACTCCGGATCCGATATGGGCATTACGAGTTTCTAGTTATGCCCTTTTGGATTGACTAATGCCCCAGCTGCATTCATGAGTCTTATGAACGATATGTTCCAAGAATACTCGGATAGTATTCATCGATGACATCTTGATTTATTATGGATCTCGGGAAGAGCACGAACAACATTTGAAGACTGTGCTTCGGACTCTCCGTGAGAAGAAGCTATATGGTAACTTTAGTAATTGTGCTTTCTGGCTAGATTAGATTACATTCCTCAGACATGTGGTATCTAAGGATAAGGTGTCAGTAGATCTATCCAAGGTAGATGTAGTATTGAGATGGGAAAGACCGAGGACAGTCACGAAGGTCAGAAGTTTCTTGGGATTGGTAGGGTATTATCGACTGATTATCGAGGGGTTTTCATGGATAGAAGCTTCGTTGACCAGACTGACCCATAAGGAGGTATAGTTGCATGGTTTAAGTAGTGTGAGCAGAGCTTTCAAGAGCTTAAATTTCGGTTGACTACGACACCAATCTTGACCATTGTGAGTGGTTCTAGGGGATTTGTGGTATACAATGATGCTTCCCACTAGGGTCTCGGCTGTGTGCTTATGCAGCATGGTAGAGTGGTGGCTTATGGATCCTGTCAGCTAAAGGATCATGAGTATAATTATCATACTCATGACTTGGAGTTAGCTGTAGTAGTGTTTGCGCTCAAGATATGGCGGCATTACTTGTATGGAGAGAGGTTTCAAACCTTCACTGACCACAAGAGTATTAAGAACTTCTTTGATCAAAAGGAGCTGAATATGAGACAGCGGAGATGGATAGAGCTCCTCCAGGTTTATGACTGCGAGATTTTATACCATCCTGGTAAGGCGAACGAGATAGCCGACGCCCTGAGCAGAAAGGGTATGGTACCCTACATGATGATTAAAGAGTGAGACTTATTGGAATAATTCGTCGAACTTAGGTTCAGTATGGATGAGATTAAGGATGGATATATGGCTAGCCAATGGATTGAACCCAGTATACTAGACCAGATTAGAACTAGATAGCGAAATGATCAGATGTTATTGGATATGGTTAACCAGGCAGAGGAGAGATCGCAGTCTGAGTTTATGGTCAGTGATGATGGATTACTGAGATACCAAGGCCGTATCTGTGTGCCACATGATGACACCTTGAGACAGAGCATTCTGAAGGAGTCCCATTGTTCTAGATTCACTTTGCTCCCGATTTAGTGGAATAGGCAGCTAAGGGTGTTCAACTCATATGTGAAAAATTGAGGACCGTACAGAAAAGTTATGCCGATGTGCGCAGACATCCTCTTAAATTTCAGGTTGAGGACTCTGTATTTGTTAACGTGTCACCGATGAAGGGTATAATACGCTTCAAAAAAAGAGAGGAAGTGCTACGATTTAAGACTATTCCACTAGTAAAGGTTCTTTCGTAACACCACAAGACAGAAGAAGCCACTTGAGGAACTAAAGAGCCAAATGAGGGAGAAGTACCCTCACCTGGTTGATGGACCAGCTTGAATTCAAAGGACTGAATTCTTAAAAGGTGGGGAGAAATGTGAAACCCAAATTTTTCCCACTACGTTCATCATTTGGAATCATAAGACAGATGAATTGAGCATATGAATGTGAATGATATAGTGGAGGTATGAAAATACGGAACATGATAAATGAGGATCAATAATTTAAATTAAAGGGATTTAAATCATTGGACGAAAGATACGAAATTTAAATGAGAAAAGATAGTGAGTCCGAGAAGAAAAGTCAGTTTAAATTGGTCCCGAACGTGTAGAAAGGTAAAATGGTCAAAAGACCTGAAATTCGGTATAAATTCAATGAGAAAAAATTCATTATAAATATGGATTTAGGAAATCTTGATCAATAGATGAGAAATTAGTGAATTCTGAGTCCAACTGGTTAAGATACGAAAATATTACAAATTTTTGTAATTTTCGCCCGAGACATTATACCGGAAATATGAGAAAAATTATACCAGAAAAATAATTAAATACAATAAAAATATATTTAATTGATTAAATATATTAAGTTAATGAATAGTGAAGATATTTGTTAAAAATAATGTATTTTATTCATTAAAATAATAATAAAATATATTAAAAAAATGAAAAAACAATGAATGAAAACTGAAGATTTCGCAAAATTGGAGAATGAAAGAAGGCAGAAACGCGAAAGAAAGGAATGAAGCAGAGAAGACGAAGCCAGACCAAGAGCACCGGCGAGCCACCACCGGTGATCGAGGAAGCCCGAACACCACCAGAAATGGTAGCCTATAACCACCCGACCCTCCTGCCACCGGAACGCGCCCCACTGACGTGGAAATTCGACGGATCGAGGGAGAGAAGGCCGAAAAGAGGAGAAGAGGAATGGCGGCCACCAAGGTGATTTCAACCCGATCCAAGGCTAGCTGAATGTTCCCCTGCCAGAGACGAGCCGAACGATGGTAGCGAGGCGCTGGGAACCGATCGGATGACACCAAAACGACGAAAGGAAGCCTGAATCGGTACGGACCGGTTCAGTAAGAAGAGAACTGGGCTAAACCGACCGGTCCGAACCGGGTTGAACCGGACCGAACCTGTTTAGCCAAGAAAGAGAGGAAAAAAAAGAGAAAAAGGAAAGAAAAAGAGAAAAAGGAAAAAAGGAAAAATGGAAAAATTTTAGGGTATACTTCAAACTTCGGGTAAGTCGGTAAGAGGTCAAAAGTGACCGATTTGATTTTTGAAAAAAAATATTTAAATTATATTTGATCGAAAATTTACCCGGAATTAAATATATAATTATGCAGTTTCACGATAAATCACGTACGTGAACCCGATCGAACTTCGATTTGCTCACCATCGTATAATCTCGGGTAAGTGAGGCTCATTTATGACAATTTATGTAATTATCGCGTATCAAAGATTTATTTTACGAGTTACAGATTAAATTTCACATTTAGTGGATTATATTGAGATTTTTAATTAAATTGTCGTAAATGATATACGAGCTATTCAAAGAGTCTAGAAAAAAGGCCCAATAAGTACTGATGGGCCAGTGAGCCCAATAGGCATTGATGAAAGAATTAATAAATGGAAACGAGTTTAAAACGGATTAAGGCCCATTAATGTGCAATTGGGCTCAATAAGAGCAAAATTGGCCCAATTAGCTAAATCGACTGTAGTATATATGAGAAAAATATTTATTGAGTTAAATTGACTTAATAAATAATTATATGCAGCTCCGAGACTGGATTAAGAGCAAGTCGGACTGGACAAACCTCCGACAGAGAGATTTAGCTACGTACTCGACGGGATTCGAGGTAAGGGATATAATTTAGAGTAGCATTACTACTCCTCAACCTTACCAAATGTTTATGTGGATAGTTAGTTGAGTTTCCATGAAAAAGGGCTTACTCAAAAGTTAAAAAGAGTACTATTCACTCAAAACCGGAATAAACTTATTCAAGCCTTTCAAAATGACTTTTATTTCATGAGATACATTTTAGTATATATGTTTATGTATATAAAAGTGATTTTCACTTATGAAATGAAAGCATCGTATGTTTTCCATGAGTTTACAGGTTAAAGTCCCAGGAATGTTTTACAAAACTATATTTTTATTATATGGGGTACTACCCAAGAAATGACTATGATAACTATGTTTTCCATGTTTACACGAGCTAGAGTCCCGTAATGATTTATGAAAACCATGTTTTCTATGAAAAACAGGTTAGGGTCCCGTAATGATTTATGAAAACCATGTTTTCTATGAGAAATGGGTTAGAGTCCCGTAACGATTTTGAGAATCGGGTTAGAGTCCCGTAATGGTTTTCAGTACATGGGTATGAGGCCCGAAATGATTTTGATAAAATGGGTAAGAGGCCCAAAAATGATTTTTTTGGGGTAAAAAGGCATGTTATGACGATAGTCAGAGGATCTGGGGTCGATCTCGCATACATAGGGTAACGTATGGAGACGATTGAGGATCTACCTAGTCGACGGCCAGGAACGAGCAGGCTCTGACTTGATATGAAAAATGTGCGTATAGTCCACACTTGGTGATGCATGTGAGCTCGTGCGTATAGTCCTCATTTAGTGGTGCACGAAAGATAGGGCAGCGTACGACCCTGATCTAGTCTACGGCTCCCCTGTACAATGGCCATATGTACCTATGATAAACGTCCTACAGGACCAGATGTATGATGTTCTTCGGGACTAGTATATGAGATGATTGCCTGACCCTACACGATGAATTGACAGAATGATATATATATATATATATATGTTTTCGCCCATTTCATGCTACCTGTTTTATGATTTTCTATTGAGCACATATTTTCTATGATGAGATTTTAAAGGTAGCCATGAGTATGTTTTTACGAATTGTGCATGTGATAGCATGATTTCACTTATTTTAAAGTGACAATGTGATATGATTCACACATTTTAAGCTTTTGAGATGCTTTATGTATGTTTACACTATACGTTATGATTTCAGCATGATACGTTTTACGAAAATGATGTATAGGTGTAAACCGATGATTTTAAAGCATGTTTTTACTACTTTTATAAAATGTAAGCATCTCTACTCCACTGCATAAGTATGCTGATTTGTAAAACCATGAGTTTTTCCATGTTTTGAGTATTTAAAGCTATTTTAAATGTATCTCTTACTGAGTCTGAAAAACTCACCCCTCCTCTCCATCTCCCAGATTATCTACAGCAATTCTACTGCACCTACGAGACTGTGGTCGTTGACAAGATAGTTCGACCTTTCATCGGATACTTTTGTAACCTTGAGGTACAGTCTTACTCGTATTTCAGACATGTGATACATAATAGACACTATTGTATATAATAGTCGGGATGTAATAGTTGTAAATGATTATATATATACAGAGTTTTAGTTATGCAGTATAAATGAATGGATATACTTAGTTGATATATGATTTTGAGATGTGGATTGAAAAGTATTGAGGATGTAGGTTGAATAATATAAACTGCGTTTCAAACTCTGCAGGTTGGGTTAAGTCATAATGCAGTCGTTATGCTGCCGAAATTTCTAAAATAAAAGAGGTTTAAATCTAGACATGGGACAGGAAAACAACATAGTTAATGGATAAAAAGTTTAAATTAACCCCATTTTTTTGCGTTTTCGGAGCGTGACAACAGACCAGGCCTGATAACAGGGACATGGGCTGGTTAAGGGATTTTCTTAATATGAATCCTTCATCATTCAAGGGAGTTAAAGACGCCATCAAGGGATAGGAGTGGCTAATAGCAATGGAGACAACCTTCAAGTATCTGGGATGCATTGATGCAGAAAAGGTCAATATGGGTGCTTATATGCTCAGAGGATAGGCCCACTACTGGTGGAGAGCCACACAAGGATTATTGACTGCTAGTCACCCGGTGATCAGTTGGGATGCTTTCCTATCAGCTTTCAAGACCAAATATGTTCCCCACACTGCTCAAAAGAATATGCAATCAAATTTTTGAATTTAGTCCAGGGTAGTATGACAGTCAACGAGTATGAGAATAGATTCACCACCCTAATGAGATATGACTTGAAGATTGTTAGGAACGAGGAGCATCGTACAGAGCGATTTTTATATGGATTGAGACTAGCAATCAGGGACAAATTATTGGGGTTACGTGTTATAGAATTTAGGACGTTCTCGGACGAGCGCAAGAAATTAAGAAATGACTAGATCTGACAAAGTTTCAATATGGGTCCCGATGAAAGGCTAGAGATAAGGGTAAGAGGCCAAAAGCACCTCAAGCAGATTTTAGAAGGGGTTTGCCTAAGAGATAAAGGATTGATGAGCCTCGAACGAGGGTTGATAGGCCTAGGACACCTTCCAGTATTATGGAGACCAATTAAGGCATCAGACAGGGTACTAAGATTTATAAAGATTGTGATCGGCTGCATGAGGGTATTTGTTATCGGGTAATAGGTGGCTATTTTAGGTGTGGAGATATGGGCCATAAGGTTTAAGATTGTCCACTACTTCAGATTTCACAACTACAAGAGCCTTCATGATAACAGTCTCAGAGACAGACCCCCTAAAGACGGGTCACGGCTACGGAGAAGGGTAAGAAACCTGTCGCATAGGGGAGTGTGTTCGCTTTGGATAAGGAGACTGTGGACACTTCGTCTGAGGCTATTCGACGTACCCTTCTTGTCTATAATTATGGAGCACATGCATTATTTGACCCTAGATCTACAAATTCTTTTATTTCGTCACACTTTGCATACAAATTGCATTTAAAGCCTGAACCTCTAGATCATATGCTGCATGTAAGTGCACCTATGCATGAATCTCAAAGAACTGATTAAGTATGTAAAAATTGTGAAATTAAGGTGGGAGCTAAGGTAATGTTAGTAGATCCAATTTTGTAAAATATGTATGGTTTTGATGTGATTTTAGGTATGGATTGGCTAGCTGCCAATCGTGTAAGTCTCTACTGCTATACTAAGACTGTGACCTTCTCCCTACCTGTTAAATGCAGTGTATGTTTGGCTATTAAAAAATAAAACGTGTGAGGTTAAGTGCATGAAACCCTATGATATAACTATAATTTCCTGAAATTATTGATGAATTTTTTTATATGAAGGTTATATCTCACTCATCTTCAATGCTAGTTCAGAGCATATGAGTATAGAGGATATACCGGTAGTATGTGAGTTTTCAGATGTATTTCTAGATGTGTTGTCAGGTTTTCCATCGAAGAGAGAGCTGTAGTTCACTATCGATTTAGTGCCAGATACTTAGCCGATCTCTAAACCTCCATAAAGGGTGGCTGGTTGAATTAGAAGAACTGAAGAAGTAGTTGCAGGAGTTGCTTGATAAGGTTTTATTAGGCCTAGTGTGTCATCATGAGGAGCTCTGGTTCTATTTGTCAGGAAGAAGGATGATACCCTCAGCTTATGTATAGATTACTGACTACTGAACAAGGCTACAGTAAAGAATAAGAACCCCCAGCCCAGAATAGATAATTTATTTGATCAGTTGAGATGGGCTTCTGTATTCTCTAAGATCGATTTGAGATCAGGCTATCACCAATTAAGGATCAGAAATGATAATGTTCTAAAAATGACCTTTAGAACTCGATATGGCCATTATGAGTTTTTTAGTGATGCCTTTTGGTCTAACTAATGCCCCTGTTGCTTTCATGAATCTGATGAATGATGTATTTGAGGATTTTTTTAGATCAGTTTGTGATAGTTTTCATTGATGACAATCTCATATATTCTAAGTCCCAGGAGAAACAAATGCGGCATTTGAGGATTGTGCTCTAAACACTCTGAGATAAGCAGTTGTATGGAAAGTTTAGTAAGTGTGAATTCTGGTTGGATCAAATAGCTTTCCTTGGTCATATTGTATCTAAGAATGGGTGTGAGTTGACCTTTCTAAGGTAGAGGTTGTACTTAAGTTGGAGAGACCGAGGATAGTTACAGAGATTCAGAGTTTTCTATGACTGGTAGGGTATTACAGGACATTCGTTGAGGGATTCTCCCGAATCGCAGCTTCTTTGAGTAAGCTTATACATAAGGATGTTCCTTTGTATGGTCTGATCAGTGTAAGCAGAGTTTCCAGGAGCTTAAGTGGAGATTGACTATAGCACTCATTTTGACCATTTCGAGTGGATCCGAAGGCTTTGCAACGTTTACAGTGATGCTTCCCATTAGGGTCTAGGGTGTGTACTCATGCAGCATGTGAGAGTAGTCGCTTATGGTTCATGCTAGCTTAAGGACCATGAGCGAAATTATCCCACGCATGATTTGGAGTTGGCCATTGTGGTGTTTTCTTTGAAGATATGATAGCATTATTTATATGGAGAAAGATTCTAGATCTTCACTGACCACAAGAGTTTAAAGTACATTTTTTATCAAAAGGAGCTGAATATGAGGTAGAGACGATGGATGGAGCTCCTTAAGGATTACGACTGCGAGATCCTGTATCATCTGGGTGAGGTGAACATAGTTGCTAATGCCCTGAGTAGGAAGAGTATGTTTTTTGCTATGATGGTCAGGGAATGAGATTTATTGGAACAGTTTGCCAGACTTAGGATCAGCGTTGAGGAAGCAGATGTTGGATTTATGGCTAGCCTACATATAGAGCCCAGTATTTTGGATCAGATCAGAGCAGGCTAAAAAATGATCAGAGATTATTGGACATGGTTAGCCAAGCAGAACAAGCGTTGTAGTCAGACTTTTCTATCAGTGATGATGGGTTGTTAAGGTTCAGAAGCCATATATGTGTTTCGAGCGATGATACCCTGAAGCAGCAAATTTTAAGAGAGTCCCACTGTTCCCATTACAGCTTGCACCCAAGCTGTACCAAGATATACGAAGATCTGCATAAGGTGTATTGGTGGATTGGTATGAAACGAGATGTAGTATAATTTGTGACCTGATGGTTGGTGTGTCGGCAAATTAAAGTTAAGCATTAGAAGCCCACAAGACTACTTAAGTCTTTACCTGTGCCCACGTGGAAATGGGAACATATAACAATGGACTTTATTATGAGCTTACTGAGGACCCGAAACAGTTATAATGCAATCTGGGTGATAGTAGACATATTGACGAAGAGTGCCCACTTCCTTACCATTAAGAGTACAGATTCTTTGAGTGCCTTGACAGTGTTATATATCTAAGAGGTAGCTCGATTGCATGGGGCTCCCATGAGTATTACATCTGATAGAGATTCCAAGTTCACTTCCAAATTTAGACTCATTTTCAAGAAGCCATGAGATCTCAGCTAAATTTCAATACCGCCTATCATCCTCAGACTGACGGTTAGTCTGAGCGGACCATTCAAAACTTGGAGGATATGTTAAGGGCGTGTGCACTGGACTTTAAGAGTTCATGGGATGATCATTTTCCTGTTGTAGAGTTTGCCTACAATAATAGTTATCATGCCAATATCGATATGGCACCTTACGAGGCTCTGTATGGCAAGAGATGTAGGTCCCCAGTTGCTTGGGAAGAAGTGGGTGACCAAAAAATCTTAGCTCTCGATCTTGTAGAGCAAGCAGCTCAGGGTGTACGTACTACATGTGAGAGATTAAGAACTGCTTAGAGTAGATAGAAAAGCTACACCGATGTGCGTAGGCGGCCACTAGAATTTCAGATTGGGGACTTGGTATTTATAAAGCTATCACCAATGAAGGGTGTCATGAGATTCAGGAAGAAAGGGAAGCTCAGTACTCATTTCATTGGTCCGTTTGAGATATTAGAGAGAGTGAGAGATGTTACCTACCGGTTAGCTTTACCCCCACAGCTTTTTGGGATACATAATGTCTTCTACGTCTCCATGTTTAGGAAATATAATCTGGATCCCTCTCATGTCATCGAGTATGAATCCTTAGACATTCAGGGAGATATGAATTATGTGGAAGAACTTGTCCAGATCATTGACAAGAAAGAAAAGGTACTTCACATGAAGAAAATTCCATTAGTAAAGGTTCTCTGGCAACACCACTGGACAGAAGAAGCAACTTGGTAGCTAGAGAGCCTTATGAGAGAAAAATACCCCCATTTATTTGAAGAACCAACCTGAATTTGGATGACCAAATTCCTAAAAGGTAGGGAGAAATGTGAAACCCAATATTAGTATTATTATTTATTTAAAAGTTAAGATGAGAAGTTCAAGACTTACCTAAGTATTATGCAGGGCCCGAAATAATGAAGCGCCCGAATTAGTGGCACGAAGCTCAGGGTACGAAATCTGAGGTAAGATTTTAAATTGAAGTATTTTTCAAGAGATTACATTTATGAGTATGCTTTAGTGGTTAAAAGGTAAAACTAGGGCATCAGAATAGAAAAAACAAGTAAAAACCCAAATTATAACTAAACTGAGAAATTGGGCCTAAAAATTTAAATAAATTCCATAAAATCAAAACAATTATTCTTAGGCCATAGGAAATTAATTTTAGGTATATTTGACTTGGAGAATTAGAATTGAGTGGAAATCTTGAGGTTTCGATGATTAAATTAATTTTTAAAGTAAACCGAAAACTTTAAGAATTTTTATTGGTAATGACTAAATCGGGTAAAATGGGCTCAAATGGGAAACTTTTCTTAAACAAGTTGTCACGACCGTCCGTGACTTAACCAAAACCACTACAAATATTTCACATTTTAACTTACCTTTCTCCATATCAATGGTTGGGCTGTGATTCGATGTCAGCATCCTCGCTTACCATATCATTCATCTATTTTCATACATACAAGTCAATACACTATCTACTGACTGTAATTTCTTTTATAATACATATGAGCTCATATAAAATCTGATACAAATACATTCGCCATAATATATATCGTATAAGATACATAACCGTACAAAATATGTATACCTGTCGATCGATAGGAAATAGAAGCGAACAACAGGAATACTATCCCTCAAATGCTCTCACTCTACTGCTGATGCTCTGTAGAGAGATGTAAAAGAAAGGGGGTGAGTAAACAACGCGCTCAGTAAGGAAATCAGGCAAGCAAGTAGACATCTACACTATCTACTCAAAATAATGCTATACCTCAAAATATCATTTCCTTAACTCACTTTCAAAGCATATCTTTAAAATATATACATATACTTGTACAGATTAAACCCCATGTACAGAAATCATGCTTTCGTTCTCAAAGGTAGGCATGTAGTGCAAAAATAATGCATCTTTATAATATCACAGTGCGTTTAGATAAATCATGCCATTTATATTCAAATCAAAGTAAATATGGCATTTAAATCATTCACAACACAATAATCGGATTTCGACCCATCCCTCAGGTCTATCCGTATCATAAATAAATCAGTTAGTCAGGTGATATATCATGTGAGACTCTGTGGTGAAATGTCATAATATCCTGGACTATGGCCAGATCCTATAATGGTGATCCTAGGCAACAGAGATCTCAGTGTGCGGGGCATCACTGCTGCAACGGGAGGGGGGGTCAGTCCATCACAACTGCCAGCTATAACCTCCTCAACTCCACAACACCACACGGTACAGTGTACCCCATGCCACTCGCATGGTACAACGTACTCCGTAGACCCTACATCATAGTCGGGGTGCCTGCCATAGGTCTTAGCTCTCAAACCGTGGAATATAAATACCACGTCTCTAAATCCACATGCGAACATCTCATAGTGTGACACTCAGTCTACACGAGGAAATCAAGCACGATTTTCAACATGTCTTATATATCACATAAAATATAGTACGCGCCTTTGAGCGCGACAGTTGACACTCCGCTCAAATACTGTTTCACAACACAAACTCAACTCTGGTGCGAGTAAACCTCCAGCAACTAGGTTATGCATAGTTCATGTTTCAAATCAAGTACGAGCAATAGCTCCAGTACCATGCTATGCACAAAACTCATCAAATCAAGTACGAGAAATAGCTCAAGCACTATGTTATGTATAAATCATGAAGAATCAAGTACGAGCAACGCTCTAGCACTCTGTCATGCATCTCATGTAAAATTCGAGTACGAGCTAATCGCTCCAGCACTCCATCATGCATAAATCATATAAAACTGAGTACGAGTAATAACTCCAGCACTCTATCATGCATGTCATAGAAATCCAGTGAGAATCATACATCAGCACTAATACATGTGGAAAATATATGAAATCAAATGTGAGCTGTGCTCTAGCATAATTTATTCTCCCATAATATGATAGATGGTTCTTTAAAAATGGATGATTTTTGAAACATCAAAATCAACACTATAAAGTGTGCGTAATTCACATTAACCTTAAAAACATTGGCTCATCTATTTATTCTTCTGCTAAACAATAGTACAACGCTCAAAATGGTGGTTTTAATGTTTTTTACAACTTTTCCCAAAAGTTGACTTTTTTCCTAACTAAGGGTAAAATCGTAATTTGCCACTATCGGGTCACAATAATTATTATTCACATTCTCTGACCCTCAAAGTTTTTAAGTGAATGTAAAAGCAAATGAAAATACATGCAGGTATCTCTAACTACTCACAAAAGTCCCTTACCTGAAATCACTCAAGAAATTTTACTTTCTCAACGTTGCTTGATCTAGTAGTCCAATTCCCTACTCCAATAATCTCTGGAGCTGCATATAACCATTTATCAGGTTAATTATAGTTTTCCTATTGTATTTCACATTAAATACAATCTATTTCACTTAATGGGCCTAACTACGCCTTAAGCCCATTTTCATTTTACTATTCATTTTGGGCCTATTGGGCTTGTGGGGCCCACCAACTCTTATTGGGCTTATTCGAGACCCATTACATCACATTAGGTTGAAACCAATTAGGCTTGGCCCATTGGACCTCTCGGCCATATGCCATGGCCGAGAGCATCCCATGCCGTCAGTCACACCATGGCATGCCGTCCATGTCCATTTGTTTAGCCAATTCACTTCAGTATTTTCACAAACACTTAGTTGGCAATGTTCTTAAGCTTCACATAGTTCATTTAGGCATTTTATCAAACACCTTGATTGCCAACTAATTCATGTATCAATTAATCAAATTGATTAATCTTAACTATACCAAAATCATAAACATATATACATTAACTCATTTATGCCTTAAAATCATATGCGCATTCATCAATATTTCAATACTCACTCTCAGCCTAACCATGTTCGTAGTGATTTCATATGTTTCAATGATTAAGACATATACAAATATACTTAAAATCATTCATACATTAACATATATGAATTTAAAAGCTTAAAATTATACCTAAAATTCGTGTTCACACTTGGCCGAAACTTTGGAGCCTCACGGTTTGTACACTATGGCTTCTTGATAGCCAATTCCAATATATGTCACCCTCCTCTCAATTTGGAACAACTTTCATGAAGAATGCAAGTTCCAAATATGCCTAAATCCTAGTGATTTCTAGTGAGAGAAAGCTTGGATAAATGTATTTCAATGATTTCTTCTTCTAACTGAGAATGGTATGGTGAAGATGACAATGGTGTGGCTGATTTTATAAGCCATTTACTTAGCCATTAAGCCTTACTTTCCAGCCATTATAATTGACTTCCTAAGGTTTAGTTATGAGTCACCTAATGAGTCATAGTTAGCTTTAACTAAAGGTTAGATATTTAATCCATGTGGGCCTTAGAATTGCCAACTAATTCATGTATCAATTAATCAAATTGATTAATTCTAACTATACCAAAATCATAAACATATGTACATTAACTCATTTATGCCTTAAAATCATATGGGCATTCATCAATATTTCAATACTCACTCTCGGCCTAACCATGTTCGTAGTGATTTCATATGTTTCAATGATTAAGACATATACAAATATACTTAAAATCATTTATACATTAACATATATGAATTTAAAAGCTTAAAATTATACCTAGAATTCGTGTTCACACTTGGCCGAAACTTTGGAGCCTCACGGTTTGCACACTATGGCTTTTTGATAGCCAATTCCAACATATGTCACTCTCCTCTCAATTTGAAACAATTTTCATGCAGAATGCAAGTTCCAAATATGCCTAAATCCTAGTGATTTCTAGTGAGAGAAAGCTTGGATAAATGTATTTCAATGATTTCTTCTTCTAGCCGAGAATGGTATGGTGAAGATGACAATGGTGTGGCTGATTTTATAAGACATTTACTTAGCCATTAAGCCTTACTTTCCAGCCATTATAATTGACTTCCTAAGGTTTAGTTATGAGTCACCTAATGAGTCATAGTTAGCTTTAACTAAAGGTTAGATATTTAATCCATGTGGGCCTTACAATTAGGCCTTCCTAATGGGCTTTCGGGCTGAAATTCTTACTATACCTCGGGCCTTTAATTGTCTAAATATTTTTCCTTTCAATCAGTCCAACAATTCGATCTAAGGGACCTAAGAAATTCGATCTACATTTAGTATACCTTAATGGGCTTTAAAAATCTTTACTTTGGCCTATTACATTTTTAACCATTAAATTTAATCTGGAATCCTTCTGAATAAATTTTCCTTACTTCTGAGGATGATTATCTTGTATTCTGACAAAAAATATTTTTCCTTAAATTTTCTCCATACTTAGGTTAATTTTTAACCATGGTTAGTCAACTATGGTAAAAGTCTACTTTTCTTAACTATAGTTGACTTTTTCCTTAATCATTGATCAAGTTGACTTTTTTTTAAAATTTTGAAAGTGTCATATCTTATGTCTTACACTATCGTCTTTACATTTTAGCCATTTTCGGTAGGTAGATATGCCTCAAATAACTTTAATACCTTAAACCGTTAAAAATGTCCATTTTACCCTTTTTAGCGTTTACTCTTGTTCTCTGTGTTCGGGACTAAATCAAACCGAATTTCCTTTATGAGCTCTCTATATTTTCTCATTTTAAGTTCTTCTCTTTAGTCAAGATGATTCAGATCCAATCGGTTTAACCTGTGGCTCTTATAGCTCACATTAGGCTTTTATGTAGCTTTTAAGTGTTAAAGCATTTCACATACACTTTAATCTAATAAATACTCGTCCTATGATTCAACTATAATAATAGAGTGTTCATACACATAGGAATCATAAGGAACAAGCTACATAAAATATGGGTATGACAATCCTCCCCAACTAAGAAAATTTGGTCCTCCAAATTATAAAAGTTAGTCATCAAACAGATGGGGGTGCTTCTCTCGCATCAGACTCTCTAGTTCCCAAGTAGCCTCCTTTGAAGTATGATGTTGCCAGAGAACTTTCACTAATCCGATAGTCTTCGATCTCAAGACCTTCTCCTTCCTATCCAGTATCCAAATCGGTCTCTCAACATATGACATATCCTCTCTGAGCTCCAATGGCTCATAACTAATCACATGTGCCGGATCCGGGTGATACTTCTGAAGCATCGATATGTGGAAGACGTTATTGACACTTGATAAGTCTGGTGGTAATGCCAACCTATGCGCCTTATCTCCTACTCGATCGAGTATCTCAAAGGGTCCAATATAGCAAGGATAAAGCTTCCATCTCTTTCCAAATCTCGCTATGCCTTTGGAAGGAGAAACTTTCAAAAACATTGATTCACCAACAGCAAACTTTAGTGGCCTTCGTCTCTTATCAACGCAACTCTTCTGTCAACTCTGAGCTGTCCTCAGTCTCTCTACAATCAAACGAACATCCTCAGATGCTTGTGTAACCAAGTCAGGAGCGAAAATCTTACGGTTACCCACTTCTTCCAATCCAATAGGGGAACGACATCTACAGCCATATAAAGCCTTATACTGTGCCATCTCGATACTCGAATGATAACTGTTGTTGTAGGCGAAGTGGCAAGTGATCATCCCAGGAGCCTCTAAAATCTAGTACACATGCTGTCAACATGTCCTCCAAAGTCTGTATAGTCCTCTCTGACTGACCATCTGTTTGAGGATGAAAAGCGGTACTCAAACTTAACTGGGTTCCCATGGCTTCCTGAAAATGTTTCTAAGAGTGGGAAGTGAAGCGGGAATCCCTATCAGAGACTATGCTCATTGGTACACCATGTAACCTCACTACCTTGCGTACATACTGCTCTGCCAATGAACTTAGAGTATCGGTAGCTCTCATAGCTAGGAAGTGGGCTAATTTCGTCAGTCTGTCAACGATCACCCATATAGAATCGTGATTCATGTGGGTTCTCGATAAACCTTCATGAAATCCATGGTGATATGCTCCCATTTTCATATCGGTATAGGTAGAGGCTACAATAACCCTACAGGCTTCTGATGCTCTACCTTCACCTGCTGACATACAAGACATTTCACCACAAAATCTGCTACGTCTCTCTTCATACCCAACCACCAGTACACCTTCCGGAGGTTTTGATACATCTTGTTACTTCTCGGATGTAACGTGTACCTCGAAAAATGAGCTTTCGCCAATATTAATCTCCTGAGTCCTGGATCCTCGGGAACACACAACCTCCCTTTGAACCTCAGCAGTCCATCAGAACTCAACTCAAAGTCAGCCATTATTCCCCTTTACATCTGACCACTCACATCAATGCAAAACAGACCAATCTACTGAGCCACTATGGTCCTGCCCAATAGATCCGGCTCTAAGTGTAGACTAGCTATCACATAGCCTGTATCCATGTCAGAAGGCACAACTCCCAGACCGAGGCTAGCAAACTGCTCTAAGAACTCACGTTCCCTAACCATCATGTACGATACCATCCCTAGGTTCTTCCTACTCAAAGTATAAGCTACAACGTTAGCCTTACCCGGATGATAAAGTATCTCGTAATCGTAGTCCTTCAGAAGCTCTAGCCAACTTCTCTATCTCATGTTAAATTCTTTCTGTGAGAACAGATACTTGAGGCTCTTGTGTTCTGTAAATATCTGGAACTTCTCACCATATAAGTAGTGGCGCCATACTTTCAATGCAAACACTACTGCTGCTAACTCCAAATCATGGGTGGGATAGTTCTTCTCATGATCCTTCAGCTGTCTAGATCCAGAAGCAACTACCCTTCCATCTTGCATCAATACACAGCCTAGTCCTTGATGCGAAGCATCGGTATACACTGCAAATCCTCCTGAGCTGGTAGGGATAGTGAGAATCGGAGCAGTGGTCAATCGACACTTCAACTCCTGAAAACGCTTCTCACAATCCTCGTTCCATACGAATGGTACACTCTTCCGAGTGAGACGTGTCAATGGAGCAGCCAACTTTAAAAATCCCTCAATGAATCTCTGATAATATCCAGCTAAACCCAAAAACTCTTGATCTCGGTGACTGTCCTCGACTGTTCCCACTGAACTATAGCCTCTATCTTGGATGAATCAACTGATACACCATCCCTCGATACAACATGTCCCAAAAACGAGATCTATGACAACCAAAAGTCACACTTACTGAGCTAGCATATAACTTCTGCTCTCGTAGAGTCTGCAATACAATCCTGAGGTGCTCCTCGTGCTCCTCTTTAAATCTCAAATACACCAATATTTCATCGATAAAGATGATAACAAACTGATCCAAATATGGCTTGAACACATCATTCATTAAAGCCATGAAATCTGTCGGAGCATTCGTCAATCCGAATGGCATAACCAAGAACTCATAATGGCTATATCGGGTACGAAACGCTGTCTTAGGTACATCTCCACTCTGACCTCTCAGCTGATGATACCCAGACCTCAGATCAATTTTGGAAAAGACCTAAGCTCCCCGAAGCTGATCCAACAAGTCATAAATGCATGGAAGGGGGTATCTATTCTTGATGGTAGCCTTATTCAACAAGTAATTTATACATAATCGAAGGCTCCCATCCTTCTTCTTTACGAATAAAATCGGTGCTCCCCAAGGTAAAACACTCGATCTAATGAAACCCATATCCAACAGCTCCTGCAACTGTCTCTTGAGCTCTTCCAGCTCAACTAAGGACATGTGATAAGGTGGTCTCGAAATAGGCTCCGTTCCAGGCACCAAGTCTATACAGAACTCCATCTCTCTGTCGGTGGTAACCTTGGCAACTCATCCAGAAAAACATCTGGGTACTCACTGACCACAGGAATACCTAACAACTCTGGATGCTCCTTATTTGTATCTACCACGTACGCAATGAAACCTTCAACATATTCATTCCCAGTCAGCAGTGTATATCGTTATTATAGTCATAACTACTACTTTCATTTCTTTTCATTAAACTTTACAACATAACTAGTAGGGTTAGGAAACATAACTGTCTTAGCATAACAATCTAAAACAGTATCGTTTGCAGATAACCAATCCATTCCTAAGATTACATCAAAGTTGCTAATACTTAGCAATATTAGATTAGCTGTCATATCCTTGTTTCCTACTCTCAACTTGCAATCATTAAATACATACTCTACAAGCTGACTACTATTCATAGGCGTACTAATCAAAATCATCATATATAATAGTGTACGCTCTATGTGTCTTGCTAATTTACATGCAAATGAAGGCGATACAAATGAATGCGTGGCACCAGGATCAATTAAAACATATGCTTTAATATCATAAATCAGGATGTTACCTCGTATCACATCCGATGAAGCATCAGCTGTGCCCTGGTCCAAAGCATGTACGCACCCTCGACCGATCACTTACTTCCCCTTCTCTTCTGCTATCGCTCTCCTCCTAGAAGTAGAAGGATCAACTGGAGCTCTCTCTGGCTCCCTGCCCTTCAGTGGAGCAGTCTCAACCATCTCCGAGCAAGCTTTAGCAATATGCCCTGGTTTTTCGCATCGAAAACACACTCTAGGAGTCAGAGGACAAGGTCTACCTCCATGCTATCTACCGCATCTACTGCACTAATCGGTAGTCAGTCTGTCCTTCAATGACAATACCCTTCGCTGGAGCTATGACCGGATAAGTAGGAGATCTGGTAGGTCTCTCTCGTGCCTCCTCAATCCGTGGTCTCTTACCGAAGAGTCTCATCCCTCCTCAATAACTGAAACCTCTATCTCTAACCGGTCTCTTCCTCTCTCGATCACGGCTTCGACTAAACTTCCCAAACTCGAAAGCATTCATCTCATAATCTTGCTCGCATAGTTGCGCCCTGCGCACTGCTTCCTCATATGTGGCTATATCAAGTGGGACCAATCTGGATTGTAAAATCGATCTCAGTCCATCAATGAACTTGTGGACCTTCCTGGTCTCACTATACATGGTGTCTGGGTCATATCTCCCGAGGGATAAAAATCTTGTCTCATACTCGTCCATGAAAAAACTTCCCTGGTTCAGTCCTAAAAACTTAGCCTGTAGTTTTCGCTGTGCTGTATCGGGAACAAACTACCTCCTAAAGGCATCTTGAAATATCTTCCAACTAATATCTATATGTCGGGCTCTCAATATGGCTATGGTGGACTTCTACCAATGCTCTGCAGCTCCCTTTAGTAGAAAAGCAGCAAATGCGACCATCTTTGATGTCGTACACTCGAAGAATCCACAGAGTTTCTCCATCTCTCCAACCCACTCCTCGCGACAACAGGGTCTTTGACCCCACTAAAAGATGGAGGTCTAAACTTCTGGAACTATCGCAATTGATCCAGATCACATCCTTACCCTAATCCACTACTACTCGAAACTGGTGGAGGTGTAGGAGTATCTATAGTCTGTGGTGCATGAGCTATCTCTGTAGGTGTATCAGGGACAATTACCTCTCTTGTCGCAGTTCCTGCCTTCTGTCCCTGCCTACCTGGCATCGTCTGTGCCAATATCTCAACTATCGTCTCTAGGCTATGCTTTAACCTCGTAAAATGTGCCTAAGCACACTTTGGTACCTCAATAGTACCTGGAGTCTTATGGGTAGGTAATGGCTTATTAGCAGCTCATCTCTCAAGCCTATCCCTACGGCCTCGAGCCCTAACTCTCGTCCCTCTACCACTATCAGTATTCGCCATATAGGCTAAGTTCCTGCATACACAATCATGAATTAGTCTGTTTCCCATCTGGTATACACAGTTGTATCTAAACACATCACAGTACTATGGGGATGTACACTTTCTTATTTTCTAACACCGACTCATATCAGACCAATCTCTGCTCTAATACCATTCTATCACGACCGTCCGTGACTTAACCAAAACCACTGCAATTTTTTCGCATTTTAACTTACCTTTCTCCTTATCAATGGTTGGGCTGTGATTCGATGTCAACATCCTCGCTTACCATATCATTCATCCATTTTCATACATACAAGTCAATACACTATCTATTGACTGTAATTTCTTTTATAATATATGTGAGCTCATATAAAATCTGATACAAATACATTCCCTATAATATATATCGTATACATCACTGTGCTGTTTATATGTTTAGATACAGAACCGTACAAAACATGTATACCTGTCGATCGATAGGAAATAGCAACGGACAATAGGAATACTGTCCCTCAAATACTCTCACTCTACTGTTGATGCTCTGTAGAGAGATGTAAAAGAAAGGGGGTGAGCAAATAACGCGCTCAGTAAGGAAATCAGGCAAGCAAGTAAACATCTATACTATCTACTCAAAATAATGCTATGCCTCAAAATACCATTTCCTTAACTCACTTTCAAAACATGTCTTTAATATATATATATATATACTTGTACAGATTAAATCCCATGTACAGAAATCATGCTTTTGTTCTCAAATGTAGGCATGTAGTGCAAAAATAATACATCTTTATAATATCACAATGCGTTTAGATAAATCATGCCATTAATATTCAAATCAAAGTAAATATGGCATTTAAATCATTCATAACACAATAATCGGATTCTGACCCATCCCTCAGGTCATCTGTATCATAAATAAATCAGTTAATCAGGTGATATATCTTGTGACACTCTGTGGTGAAATGTAATAATATCCTATACTATGGCCATATCCTATAATGGTGATCCCAGACAACACAGATCTCAGTGTCTAGGGTATCACTGATGCAACGGGAGGGAGGGTCAGTCCATCACAACCACCAGCTATAACCTCCTCAACTCTACAACACCATACGATACAGTGTACCCCATGCCACTTGCACGATATAACGTACTCTGTGGACCCTACATCACAGTCAGGGTGTCTGCCATAGGTTTTAGCCCTCAAACCATGGAATATAAATACCACGTCTCTAAATCCACATGCGAATATCTCATAGTGTGACACTCAGTCTACACGAGGAAATCAAGCATGATTTTCAACATGTCTTATATATCACATAAAATACAGTACGCACCTTTGAGCGCGACTCACAATCGATACTCCGCTCAAACACTGTTTTACACCACAAACTCAACTCTAATGCGAGTAAACCTCCAACAACTAGGTCATGCATAGTTCATGTTTCAAATCAAGTACGAGCAATAGCTCAATTACTATGTCATGTATAAATCATGAAGAATCAAGTATGAGCAACGCTCTAGTACTCTGTCATGCATCTTATGTAAAATTTGAATACGAGCTAATCACTCCAGCACTCTATCATGCATAAATCATATATAAACTGAGTACGAGTAATAACTCCAGCACTCTATCAAGCATGTCATGGAAATCCAGTGCGAATCATACATCAGCACTAATACATGTGGAAAATATATGATATCAAGTGTGAGCTGTGCTCTAGCATGATTTATTCTCACATAATATGATAGATGGCTTTTTAAAAAGGGATGATTTTCAAAACATCAAAATTAGTACTATAAAGTGTGCTTAATTCACATCAACCTTAAAAACATTAGCCCATCTATTTATTTTTCTGTTAAACAGCAGTAAAACACTCAAAATGGTGGTTTTCATGCTTTTTACAACTTTTCCCAAAAGTTGACTTTTTTCTAACTAAGGGTAAAATCGTAATTTGCCACTATCGGGTCACAATAATTATTATTCACCTTCTTTGACCCTCAAAGTTTTTAAGTGAATGTAAAAGCAGATGAAAATACATGCAGGTATCTCTAACTACTCATAAAAGTCCCTTACCGAAATCACTCGAGAAATTTTACTTTCTTAATGCTGCTTGATCCAGCAGTCCAATTCCCTCCTCCAATAATCTTTGGAGCTGCATATAACCATTTATCAGGTTAATTACACTTTTCCTACTGTATTTCACATTAAATACAGTCTATTTCACTTAATGGGTTTTAATGAACCTTAATGGGCCTAACTATGCTTTAAGCCCATTTCTATTTTACTATTCATTTTCGTTGTGCCTATTGGGCTTGTAGGGCCCACTAACTCTTATTGGGCTTATCCGAGATCCATTACATCACATTAGGTCGAAACCAATTGGGCTTGGCCCATTGGACCTCTCGGCCATATACCATGGCCGAGAGCATCCCATGTCATTAGTCACACCATGGCATGCAGTCCATGTCCATTTGTTTAGCCAATTCACTTAGGCATTTTTACAAACACTTGGTTGGAAATGTTCTTAAGCTTCACATAGTTCATTTAGGCATTTTATCAAACACCTTGATTGCCAACTAATTCATGTATCAATTAATCAAATTGATTAATTCCAACTATACCAAAATCATGAACATATGTACATTAACTCATTTATGCCTTAAAATCATATGGACATTCATCAATATTTCAATACTCACTCTCGGCCTAACCATGTTCATAGTGATTTCATATGTTTCAATGCTTAAAACATATTCCAATATACTTAAAATCATTCATACATTAACATATATGAATTTAAAAGCTTGAAATTATACCTAGAATTTGTGTTCACACTTGGTCAAAACTTTGGAGCCTCACGATTTGTACACTATGGCTTCTTGATAGCCAATTCCAACATATGTCACTCTCCTCTCAATTTGGAACAACTTTCATGAAGAATGTAAATTCTAAATATGCCTAAATCCTAGTGATTTTTAGTGAGAGAAAGCTTGGATAAATGTATTTCAATGGTTTCTTCTTCTAGCTGAGAATGGTATGGTGAAGATGATAATGGTGTGGCTGATTTTATAAGCCATTTACTTAGCCATTAAGCCTTACTTTTCAGCCATTTTAATTGACTTCCTAAGGTTTAGTTATGAGTCACCTAAGGAGTCATAGTTAGCTTTAACTAAAGGTTAGATATTTAATCCATGTGGGCCTTACAATTGGGCCTCTCGGTTTGGGCCTTCCTAATGGGATTTAGGGCTAAAATTTTTACTATACCTCGGGCCTTTAATTGTCTAAATATTTGACCTTTCAATCGGTCTAACAATTTGGTCCAAGGGACCTAAGAAATTTGATCTACGTTTAGTATACCTTAATGGGCTTTAAAAATCTTTACTTTGGCCCATTACGTTTTAACCATTAAATTTAATCCGGAATCCTTTCGAATAAATTTTTCTTACTTTTTAGGATGATTATCTTGTAGTCTAACCAAAATATTTTTCCCCAAAATTTTCTCCATACTTAGGTTAATTTTTAACCATGGTTAGTCAACTATGGTAAAAGTCTACTTTTCTTAACTATAGTTGACTTTTTCCTTAATCATTGACCAAGTTGACTTTTTCTTAAAATTTTGAAAGTGTCATATCTTATGCCTCACACTCTCGTATTTACGTTTTAGCCATTTTTGGTAGGTAGATATGCCTCAAATACCTTAAATACCTTAAACCGTTAAAAAGGTTAAATACTACTTTTTAGCATTTACTCTTGTTCTCTGTGTTCGGGATTAAATCAAACTGACTTTCCTTCATGAGCTCTCTATATTTTCTCATTTTATGTTCTTCTCTTCAGTCAGGATGATTCAGATCCACTCGGTTTAACCTGTGGCTCTTATAGCTCACATTAGGCTTTTTATGTAGCTTTTAAGTGTTAAAGCATTTCACATACACTTTAATATAGTAAATACTCGTCTTATGATTCAACTATATTAATACAGTGTTCATACACATAGATATCATAAGTAACAAGCTACATAAAATACGGGTCTGACACAAGTGGGCCCAAAATTCTTATGAAATATACTAAGGACTTAGTAGAAAACATGTTAAGTGGAAATTTGGAAGAAATTTGGCTGGAAGTATTTTTTTGGAATTTTAGGAAAACAGGGCTACTGGTAGCCCAAGCCTAACACCCTTCTTGGCCCAACATAAAAGCCCATTTTGAAGACCTTCCAGAAGGCTTTTAAGGCTAAATTGTTTCCAGGATGAAGATCACTTTAAGCCCTTTCTGGAACGCTAAAGAACTCCCAGAACCGACCTGGAACCAGAAACTTATCACCCTTGTAAGCATGTCGTAGGCATCCCTCATAAGATCAACTTATGCAATTGTTTCGGCCACCTTCTGGCCAATTTTAGGAGTTAGTAAAGATGAACAAAATCTTCCCTCTCAAGCCCTATATCACATATAAAAAATCCAACCCCAAACAACTTGATTTCCTAGGTGAAAAGTTAGAGAGAAGAACTAGGACTGAAACTGCCCTGTTTCAAAGGTAAGAGAAACGTTGGATTTTTTATTTCTTGGTTGGTGTTTAAGCTTGTTTTGAATGATTCTAAGTTGTATACATGTATATCTACAATTGAGGATCATTTTTGGAGAAGGAAAGAGTGGTCAAATGTAAACGTCATAAATTTTCATGTACTTGGTTTTGTCAATAAATAACAATTTAAACCATTGGGATTAAAAGTGTGCCTTTGGTGGAAAATTAACTGAATTTATATTTTAACAGGAGACACTCGGTTGAATTTAATTAATTGAAATATTTTGACTTGAAGAATAACAATTATGAGGTTTTAAAATAATTTTAATGAGCTCGATTAATACATAAAATATTATTCTACGACTAGTAAGTTCAAATATTAGATTAAATTTATTTTAATACTACATAGAGAAAAATTATTAAGTATATAGAAACATAGACATATAAATATAGATAATATTATATTTAACCTTCTAGCCTAGTGTATAGGTATATAAGTAAATATATATGTGTATAAATACCTATAAATATATATACATATATATGTATATATATCCATATATATGTATACAAACTATGGATTGGCTTCTAAAATGAAGCCAATCCTGAGGGCAGCAATTGCTTAAGGAAACAAAGAAATGAAGGGAAGTGATATGTGATAGGATAGTATGGTGGAGAATGATGGGATAGTTTTCGATGGAAAGGAAGAGAAGGAAAAGAAGCAGACTTTGGACTGCTTTTGCAACAGAGAAATGACAAATCGAAAATGAAAGAAAGGCTAGAAACAATGGAAGAAAAAAAAGGAATCAGTAAGGAAACCTTCCAACCTAAACCCACCTTCCCTACCTGCTTTGTCACAAGGCAGAGTACCCCCCTCCATTATTCCTCATCACTTTCGTCTCTCATCAGTCAACTTCCTGATGCCACTCTCTGCATTAAAGCAAGGAAATCAGCAGAAAATGAAGTTAGTAAAAAGAGACCAGGGAACGCGATAGGTGATGCAACAGAGAAAGAGAGAAAGAAGAGAGAGCCGAAGCTAAAGCAGGGGGCAGGTATCGAAGCAGATATTGATGGCCAGCTGCTGAAGAATGGACAACTAGAGAGGGGTTGTTGGAAATTGAAAATGAAACACTGGAGATAATTGAGAACTCTAGGTCAGAAGAAAATACTAAAGAATATATATATATGTGTGTGAGCTAGGAATGATGGTAAACGAGAGGAAATATTGAGAAAATGAATTGAAGTGGTGAAAAGGGAAAGAGAGTTTCAGAGAATGAAGCAGTAACAGACGAGGTAGGAGATCAAAGGAAGAGAGATATGAGCGAGAACTGGTGCATGAGAAGGAGTAGTGGAAAATTGAGGTAGTGTAGGTGACTAGGGAGCTGGACTGGCATTTGATGAATGAAACAAAAACGAAGAACAGAGGATAAGGCGTGATTGTGAGCTGCTAGTAGGAAGAAGAAAATTAGTAGAAGCGAAAAGTGTAATGAAGTAAGGACTGAAACAGAAGCCATAGAGGTAAAGATGGTCGACGCTTGAGGTAGGGGAGCTGTCGATTGTGTACAGTAGCAGAACTGGAAACTATGATAGGGGTCATTCGATGCTGGAGCGAAGGATTGTTCCAGGTGCAAAAAGAGGCAGTCTTGGTTTGTGTCGAGGCAGAGAAGACGTGGGAATTAGGTGGGATTTGTAGGCATCTTTCAAAGCTAAAATGGCAAGGGAAGAATAAGGCTTGCGGGTGTGTGGGCTTGAACAGAAGTACATTTGAGGACTCCCGATTTTAAGAATGATGAAGATGATGAACAGGGTCATAGGGCTGTGAAGTAAGGAGCACAAAAAAAAAAGGAAAAGAAATATATATATATATATATATTTATATAAATAGTAGCCAATAGAGATAGTGAAGGGTGTGCAGAGAATTTAGATAATTCGAGGGAAGAACGGTTTGGAAACGTTACAAATTATCGATTCAGAGCTCGAGAGAAATAGACAAATTAGAACAGACCCACTGACTCACAAACACTTAGGTATAATGCGAATATCGTCTGCCATGAAGGTAAGGAAAATTTTGTGAGGCTGTAGATATATATTCTAAGTCGATTTTATAGCTATGGAAAGTATAGAATTTTAGCCTTAGTTAAATGGTATAACCTTAGCCACAAAATTTAATTTATTTACATAGACACCAATACGACCTAAAATTTTATTTTAAATTGAAAATCTCTAGTTTTAATTGCCACATACTGCATACTAGGATTTTAACCGAAAAATGATGAGTCAACTCCTATTTAAATTGTTTTATATATTGAGCTGAGTTTAGAACTGTTTTAATGAAAATAAGTTGTTCATCAATCTGTATTGGATAAATGTGTTTGATCTGCGTGTCGACTATGTGTTGCACTGCCTAATTCGCACTTACTGGAGACAATAGACTTAATTAAGATATACGATACTCTTACTGTTACTGTGGTCCATGGAGTACGATGTACCATGCGACACGCACACGTGTACACTGTACTATGTTTCTGTCTTCAGACATATTGTATTGTGAGTCGGTTGGGTAGCTGACCACTCTTATGGCGATGGACATCCCAGCACACCTGATCAGTGATGCTCGGAGTCACCAACATTGGCCAATTGTCATACTGTCTATAGTATGTACTGCCTTGTCTCGTCTATTTTTTTTACTAAACTGACTGAATGAACTGTATTATCGTATGGAAATTACTATATTCTACAATGTAAAACTTTTAGAACGCATGATGAATTCAACATAATGTTTTCTTTAATGAGACTGATATTGTTATCATTTTTTCAACTCTGAGTGTTACTACCTATCAAAGGCTTGGTATTTTCTGCATGATAAAACTTTTATGCTTGTGTAGTTAGAGTATATATTTGCCTACCACATTCTTTTTCTTACTGAGCACGCTGAGCTCACCCTTTATTTTCCTCCGTAGAGTCTCATCAGTAGTTGGGATCGCTTTTGTAAGTAGGATTTCTTTTGCATAGCCATATTTTCGCGGAGTATTCTTCTATGTTAAAGGTATACCTAGAATAGGCATTCATTTGTATCTATGTTTTTGTAAGCACAATAATGTTTATGAAATGTATCTGGGGATGTAAACGTAGTTAAAATGTAATTGAACGATAATTTCGATTATTTGAAAATGCCAATTTGATTTTAATCAACGATGCTAATTTTATGTATGTTTGCATATAAACGATAAGAAAAATTTACTGTACTGATCTAGCATGACTCATAGCCCAACCAAATTGTTCAAAATTTGGGTCATCACAGAAGTTGGTATCAAAGCCAAGTTGGCCTTATACGAGTCGATGTTAGGAGTTAGAAAAAGTTAGAAAAGTATACATCCTCAACATTACTATACACTGTTTAGATACATTTGAGTATATCTGGCTACGTTTTACTGAAAATTTGTTACTGAATGTAGGAAAAACGATTAGTTATGGCTGGTAGACCTTGTAGTCGATCGAGCAGACGAAAAGGCATGTCATCCTAAGGCCATGAGGATAGGCTTGAGAGACTAGATGGTTTCTCATCTGAGCAAACTGCTCTTAATCCTATCAAGGGTTTTGAAGATTGAATCACTAGACTGAAGAGTGGCATGGAATTGGTAATGAATTTAATTGGGAAAGTAAAGACAAGATTTGATAATGTACCGGGCACTACTACCCAAGCTACACCGATAACTCCAGCAGCCGCACCTAATACACTTGTGCCTGCTCGGACAGTGCCCATGCCATCGACAGAAGAACCTTATACTTCTCCATCTACTACATTGCTAGAGACCCCACCTGTACCTCAATCACTGATGGCAGTAGCTCCACAGCAGAGTAGTGACGAGATGGGGTATGATTCTGAGTTGGATAAACTGACATAATTTCAGAAGCTGAAGCCACCATCAGTCAGTGGGGTTAAAAGCCCGATAATAGTAGAGAAGTGGATTAATAAAATGGAAAGGTTATATGGTTTCTTCCAGTATTCGACCACAGAGAAAGTGCCCTTCGCTGCCTTTATGTTGGAAAGAGAGGTCAAGCATTAGTGGAAGTCTACCCGGTCGATCTTAAGGGCTAGACATCAGGTGATTTCATGGGACATCTTCCTTGATGCTTTTCAAGGATAATACATTCCAGATATTGCCCAGAGGAGGCTACAGGAAGAATTCTTGAACTTGACTCAAGGGAATAAATTTGTGGATGAGTATGAGTCCAAGTTCACCTCTTTGGGAAGATATGATCCAAACATTTTGAATAATGAGGTGAGAAAGGTCTAAAAGTTTATGGATGGGTTAAGACCGTCAATTAAAACCCGACTAGCCCCTTTAGATATCAGCATCTATGAGGAGGCAGCTCTTCGGGCCTAGCTATGTGAACAGGATTATGAGATGGATGGCTCTGAGTTTAGTAAAGTAGGTAAGGGTAGGGACCAATATCGGAAGAGTTCAGCTGAGGACAGAAGTGTCAGAGACAGCAGAAGGCCATTTGTTAAGCGACAAAAGAATTTTGATGAGTCATGAGGTAGAATTATTAAACCTCGTATCAATCAGGCCTCAACACCAACCAGCGGCATCGTGATTGAGGGACATCGACCTTCTGTAGAGAGGTGTAATTTTTGTGGCAATAATAATGGTAACAAGCCCTACTATTTGAGGATTGAGGGTTATTTTAGATGTGGTAAAAGAGGGCACTTGATCAAAGATTGCCCAGAGAATACCGACTCAGCCTCATAGAGGAGCACAAAACAAATGTGGGCACCTAATACTACCTCTACTCAGAAAAGGAAGGCTACGGTGGAAGAAAATGGGAAGTAGGTTGCAGGACAGGGGCAAGTATACGTTCTTGAGCATGAGGCCACTGATGCACCGTCCGAAGCATTTAAAGGTAATATTTAGATCTTTGATATTAAAGCATTGGTTTTCTTTGATTCTGGTGCAACTCATTCTTTTATATCCCCAGTGTTTGCATGTAAATTGTCATCCTATGTACAACTCTAGAACCATTAGGAAAGACACTATTGATTAGGACACCAATGAAGGATAGTCGAATAACAGAACAAGTATACAAAGATTGTAAGCTTAAAGTTGGAGACAGAAATATGTTAGCAAACCTGATCCTATTAGATATGTATGGTTTTGATGTGATATTGGGCATGGACTGGTTAGCAGCGAACCAAGCTATCTTTTATTGTTATAATAGGACAGTAACTTTTTATTTACTCGTAGAATATGTTGTGAGTTTTTTTGAAAAGTAATGAAAGAGGATTGGTAGGTTTAATTGCATAGTTTTTGTTAACTATTTGAATAATATTTGAAGGTTACATTGCCTACGTAATCGATACGGATAAGGCAAGTCCGGAGTTGATTGATATTCTCGTGGTCAGGAAATTTTCCAACGTATTTTCAGATGATCTACTGGGTTACCTCCAAACAGAGAGATGAAATTTTGTATTGACTTAATGTCTGGTACTGAGCCAATATCCAAACCACCATACAGGATGGCCCTAGTTGAGTTAGAAGAGCCGAGGAAACAATTACAAAGGGGTTTATCAGATCGAGTGTCTCACCATGTGGTGCACTAGTGTTGTTCGTTAAAAAGAAAGATGAGAGTCTCAAGTTGTGCATTGATTATAACTAGCTCAACAAGGGTACCATCAAGAATAATTATCTCCTACCACGTATAGATGAATTATTTGACCAACTGCGACGAGCACAAATCTTTTCCAAGATTTATCTGAGGTTAGGGTACCATTAGTTGAAGATTAGAAGAGAAGATGTACCCAAGACAGCCTTCAGGACCTGATACGGACATTATGAGTTTTTGTTTATTCCTTTTAGGTTAACGAACACCCCTGCAGCTTTTATGACATTGATGAATGAAGTACTCAAGCTATACTTAGATAGATTTGTCATAGTATTTATTGATGACATTCTAGTGTACTCCAAGTCCAGAGAAGATCATAAGCAGCATTTTGGAAATGGTTCTGCAAACCCTTAGGGAGAAAAAGTTATATGCCAAGTTTAGCAAGTGTGATTTCTAGCTAGATCTGATAGCATTCCTACGTCACGTAGTGTCAAAGGACGGTGTGTCTGTGGATCCATCCAAGATCGAAACTGTAGTTCAATGGGAAAGGCTTAAGACTGTCACTGAGATTCAAAGTTTTTTGGGTTTGGTTGGATACTATAGAAGGTTTGTCGAGGGTTTCTCTAAGTTAGCTACTCCTCTGACACAGCTTACGAGAAAGAATGTCAGATTTGAGTGGAGTGACTAATGTAAACAGAGCTTTCAGGAATTAAAGCACAGACTAACCGACGCACCTATTTTCACTATACCCACTAGTTCAGGAGGCTTCTCGGTGTATACAGATGCTTCTGGTCAAGGTTTGAGATGTGAGTTAATGCTGAACGGAAAGGTAGTTACTTATGGTTCTCGATAATTAAAAGACCATGAAAAGAACTATTCGACCCATGATTTAGAATTGGAAGCCATGGTGTTTGCACTAAAAATATGGCACCATTATCTGTATGGAGAGAGTTTCAAATTTTCATCGATCATAAAAAAGCCTCAAGTACTTATTCTCATAGAAAGAGTTGAATATGAGATAGAAAAGATTGATAGAGCTTCTGAATGACTATGAATGTGAGATCCTTTACCACCCAAGAATGGTTGATGTAGTGGCAGATGCTTTAGGCAGAAAGAATATCGGGATGGTATCTTACATGATGATTCAGAATTACGAACTATAGGAACAGTTTACGAGCCTCAACTTAGATGTTGAACCATCTGACACCGCCAGTTGTGGTATAATAGCTAGCCTGAGGATAGAACTAGACTTTATTGACAGAATCAGACAAGATCAGTGTACTGATCAATATTATATAGATATGGCTAGTCAGATTCAGTTGGGTATTGAGACAGATTTTGAAATCAGCACTGATGGTCTATTGAGGTTCAGAGGTAGAGTTTGTGTTGCCAATGATCCACAGTTGAAGAAACTGATACGGTCGGAAGCTCATTCCTCAAGGTACACTTTACACCTAGGTAGTAATAAGACGTATCAAAATCGACAGAGGATTTGTTGGTGGTCAGGTATGAAGAAGGATGTAGCCGAATTTGTGGCCAGATGTCTTGTGTGTCAGCAAATAAAGGTAGAGCATCAGAAACCTATAGGGTTGTTACAACCTCTACCAATACCAACATGGAAATGAGAGCATGTCACCATGGATTTCATCATGGGTTTACCCAGGACCCGATGAAACCACATTGCGATTTGGGTGATTGTAGATAGATTGACAAAGTCTACCCACTTTCTAGCTACGAAGTCTACAGATACTTTGAGTGCTCTAGCGAATCTGTACATGTGGGAGATTATAAGACTACATGGCGTACCCGTGAGCAGGTGTCGGATAGGGATTTTCGATTCACTTCCCACTTTTGGTAACATTTCCAAGAAGCTATGGGAACCCAATTGAATTTTAGCACGTCTTTCCATCCTCATACAGATGATTAATCAAAGAGAACCATTCAGACACTGGAGGATATGTTGAGAGCAGGTGCTCAAGATTTTAAAGCCTTTTGGGATGATAATTTGCCGCTAGCAGAGTTTACATACAATAACTGCTATCACTCGAGTACCAAAATGACATCGTATGAAGCGTTGTATGGTCGAAGGTGTCACTCTCCGATTGATGGGAAGAAGTGTGTCATAGAAAGATATTTACCCTTGATCTAGTTAAGCAAGCCTCTGAGGATGTTCAGTTGATTTGTGAGAGATTGAGAACTGCTCAGAGTAGGCAAAAGAGTTATGCTGACCAAACACGAAGACCTTTGGAGTTTTCAGTTGGAGATTTAATATTTCTGAAAGTTTCTCACTCCAAAGGCATAATGAGGTTTAGGAAGAAAGGAAAGCTAAGTCCCCGTTATATTGGACCTTTTGAGAATTTAGACCGAGTGGGAGACAACGCATACTGATTGGCTTTACCACCGAAATTATCGAGTATCCACAATGTCTTTCATGTTTCGATGCTACGCAAGTGCCACTCGGATTCGACGCATGTGATAAAGTACAAACCGTTACAATTGAAGGAAGGTATGACGTATGTGGAAAAACCAATTCGGATCTTAGAGAGGAAGGAGAAAGCATTGCAATCAAAAATAATTCCTTTGGTTAGAGTTATGTGGCAGTACCACACTTCAGAGGAGGCCACGTGGGAATTGGAAAGTCTAATGCGAGAGAAGTACCTGCATTTGTTTAAGGACTGATGTAATTTTAAATTTGGGGACCAAATTTCCTAAGGTGGGGAGAATGTAAACACGATAAATTTTCTTGTACTTGGTTTTGTCAATAAATAACAATTTAAACCATTGGGATTAAAAGTGTGCCTTTGGTGGAAAATTAAACGAAGTTATATTTTAACAGGAAAAACTCGGGTGAATTTAATTAATTAAAATATTTTGACTTGAAGAATAAATAATTATGAGATGTAAAAATAATTTTAATGAGCTCGATTAATACATAAAATATTATTCTACGAATACTAAGTTCAAATATTAGATTAAATTTAGTTTAATACTACATGGAGAAAAATTATTAAGTATATAGAAACCTAGACATATAAATATAGATAATATTATATTTAACCTTCTAGCCTAGTGTGTAGGTATATAAGTAAATATATGTGTGTATAAATACCCATAAATATATATATATATATATATATATATATATATATATATATCCACATATATATGTATACAAACTATGGATTGGCTTCTAAAATGAAGCCAATCAAGAGGGCAGCAATTGCTTAAGGAAATAAAGAAAGGAAGGGAAGTGATATGTGATAGGATAATGTGGTGGAGAATGATGGGATAGTTTTCAGTGGAAACGAATAGAAGGAAAAGAAGTAGACTTGGGACTGCCGTTGCAATAGAGAAATGACAGACCGAAAATGGAAGGAAGGTTGGAAATGAGGGAAAGGAAAAAAAAAAAAGAATCCGTAAGGAAACCTTCCAACCTAAATTGACCTTCCCTACCTGCTCTGTCACAAGGTAGAGTACCCCTCCCCCCCCATCAATCCTCATCACTTTCGTCTCTCATCACTCACCTTCCTTATGCCATTGTCTGCATTGAAACAAGGAAGCTACTAAAAATGAAGTCAGTAGAGAGAGTCCAGGGAACGACATAGGTGATGTAGTAGAGAAAGAGAGAAAGAAGAGAGAACCGAACATGAAACAGGGGTAGGTAACAAAGTGAATAGAAAACAAGGGAGTTGATGGCTAGCTGCTGAAGAATGGACAACCTGAGAGGGGTTGTTATAGTTGAAAGTGAAACAGTGGAGGCAGTTATGAAGTCTCAGCAAGAGGAAAATACTAAAGAATATATATATATATATATATATATATATATATGAGCTAGGAATGATGGCAAACGATAGGAAAGATTGAGAAAGTGGATTGAAGTGGTGAAAGGGAAAAAGAGTTTTAGAGAGTGAAGCAGTAGCAGACGAGGTAGGAGATCAGAGGAAGAGAGATGTGAGCAAGAACTGGTGGGTGAGAAGGAGAAGTGGAAAACTGAGGTAGTGCATATGACTAGGGAGCTGGACTGGTATTTGATGAATGAAACAGAAACGAAGAACAGAGAACAAGGCGTGATCGTGAGCTACTGGTAGGTAGAAGAAAAACAGTAGAAGCGAAAAGAGTGATGAAGAAAGGACTGAAACAGAAGCCATAGAGCTAAAGGTGGTCGACACCTGAGGCAGGGGAGCTGCCGACTGTGTACGACGACAAAGCTGGAAGCTGTGATAGAGGCCATTCGATGCTAGAACGAAGGATTGCTCCAGGTGCGAAAAGGGGCAGTTTTAGTTTGTGTCGGGGCAGAGAAGACGTGGGAATTAGGTGGGATTTGTAGGCATTTTTCAAAGCTTAAATGGCAAGGGAAGAATGAGGCTCGCAGGTGTTATGTGGGCTTGAACAGAAGTGCATTTGAGTACTCCCGATTTTAAGAATGATGAAGATGATGAACAGGGTCATGAGGTTGTGAAGTAAAGCATGAAAAAAAAGAAAAAAAGTATATATATATATATATATATATATATATATATATATATATAGAAATAGTAGCCAATGGAGATAGTGAAGGGTGCGCAGAGAATTTAGATAATTTGAGGGAAGAACGGTTTGGAAACGATATACAAATAATCGATTCAAAGCTCGAGAGAAATAGACAGATTAGAACTGACCCACTAACTCACAAACACTAAGGTATAACGGGAATATCGTCCGCCACTATATATATATATGTATAGAAATAGTAGCCTATAGAGATAGTGAAAGGTGCGCAGAGAATTTAGATAATTTGAGGGAAGAACGGTTTGGAAACGATATACAAATAATCGATTCAAAGCTCGAGAGAAATAGACAGATTAGAACTGACCCACTGACTCACAAAGACTAAGGTATAACGGGAATATTATCCGCCACTGAGGTAAGGAAAATTTTGTGAGCTGCTAGAGATATTTACACGTATTTTCTGTTGAATTGTAGATATATATTCTAGGCCGATTTTATAGCTATGGAAATTATAGAATTTTAACCTTAGTTAAATGGCCTAAACTTACCGATAAAATTTAATTTATTTACATAGACATCGATATGACCTAAAATTTTGTTTTAAATTGAAAATCCCTAGTTTTAATTGCCACATACTACATACTAGGATTTTAACCGAAAAATGATGAGTCAGCTCCTATTTAAATTTTTTTATATACTGAGATTAGTTGAGAACGTTTTAATGAAAATGAGCTGCTCATCAATCTATATCAGATAAATGTGCTTGATCCGAGTGCCGACTATGTGTTGCACTGCCTGATTCGTACTTACTAGAGACAATGGACTTAATTATGACATGCTACATTGTTACTGTTACTGTTACTGTTACTGTGGTCTATAGAGTACGATGTATCGTGCGACACGCACGTGAGTACGATGTACTGTGTTTCTGTCTTCGGTCATACTATGCTGTGAGCCGATTGGGTAGTTGACCACTCCCACGGTAATGGACATCCCAACACACCTGATTAGTGATGCTTAAAGTCACTAACAATGGACAATTGTCTTACTGTATATAGCAGGTACTGCCTTGTCTCGTCTATTTGTTTTACTGAACTGACTGAATGAACTATATTATCGCATGGAAATTATTATATCCTACTGTGTAAAACTTTAGAACCCATGATGAATTTAGCATAATGTCTGCGTTATTGAGAACGATACTATTATCGTTTTTCCGACTCTGATTTTTACATGATAAACCTTTTATGCTCTTGTAGTTAATGTATATATCTATCTGCCACATTCTTTTTCTTACTGAGCACGTTGAGCTCACCCCTTACTTTCCTCCATAGAGTCTCATTAGTAGTTGAGACCATTTTTGTAAGTAGGATTTCTTTTACACAGTTATATTTTCACAGAGTATTCTTCTGTATTAAAGGTATACTCAGAGTAGGCATTCATTTGTATCTGTTTCTGTAAGTACAATAATGTTAATGAAATGTATCTGGGGATGTAAACGTAGTTAAATTGTAATTGAACGATAATTCCAATTAATTGAAAAATGTCATTTTGATTTTAATCGAGGATGCTAATTTTGTGTATGTTTACATATAAAGGATAATAAAAATTTACTGTACTGATCTAGCATCAACTCGTAGCCTAACTAAATTGTATAAATTTCAGGTCATCACATCAAACTTGGTCAACAATGTGAAAAAGTTAGTGGAAGATGATGATGTTGATGCATATTGTTGTTTGATGAATTTAGATGATTTTTACTAAAGTATAAATTGAAGAAATAATTTCTAGAGCTTGTATGGATTTCAACAAGCCTTTAATTGTTAGGGTAGAGATGAAATTTTGTTGAGTTGGGTGTTATGGAATGTTAGATTAATATCGAAAAGTTCGGTTTATATCTCAGTTTAGTGAAAAACTGTAAAAATGTGAAAATTGGCAATCTGACAAGTTGTGATGTGTAGAATTGGGACTTGAATAAGTGCTTAAGTTATTAAGTTGATAAGCTGAAATTAGAAGAAAATAAACTATCGAAATAGCTTAAACCGGTACCTTTATCGGTAAAACCAAGAAAATAAGAAAAATTGGCAAAATGGCTGAGTTTAGTGAGATTTATGTAAGTTGAGGTATGTTTAAGTATATTAATTTCGATTTGAGTATCATTTGATGGTTTTGAAATTATTTTGGGCAGCTCGAGGCATTGGCACACAAATCGAGGTAAACCCGATACTCGACAATTCTATGCTGCCTTGAAAAATCGATAGGTAAGAGATGTAATTTAATTTAGTAATGGTGTTCCTTATCTGCCAATGAGTATTTATATTATGAAACCCTTTACTAAAATAAGTACGAATTTCAAAACGACCTGTAGCCTAAGTTGTGTACTTCGAGTGCATGATTTTTGTACAATTTTTGTAACTATGAATATTTTTGTAACAAGCATGTATATATGTGATTTTTGAGACATAATTTTCTTAAGCTTTTATGCAAATAGAACTGAAAATGATTTCAGTATGCTAAGAAATATGTTTTGAGACTAAGGCTCCCTATAGCATGCGAGTTGAGGTATACCTGGGGGTCAACTTACAGGACCCAAGGGAATGCTAGTCGACGACCTATGAACGAGCTAGGCCTTGGCAATAGTATGCGTATTTCTACATGTTTGTCATGTTGCCTTTGTGGCATTTATGTTTCCGCTTGTGTGGCAATTCTATTATGCTGTAGTACTCTGGCCCAATCTACAACCCTGCCATGACCATAAGTATTATGTTCCATTTTCGAAGGATGCCATCTTTGAGGATGACAGAGTTATTACCCACATGACAATAATAGTGTTTGTCTAGTCTCCATATTTTGATATTACGTTTCTTTTTCAGTTTGCTATGATTTTAATGTATGCATAGTTATGCAATCATTGAATTTTGAAGTTTTGTTTGAAATAAGAAGTATATGAAGAATATGTTGTTATTCAACTTCATGATTTTAATAAATGTTTTGAATGTTGTTGCTATCTTAAATGCACTCTTTACTGGGCTATCTGGAAGCTTACCTCTTTTCCCATTTTTTCAGATTATTTACAGTAAACATTTCGTTTCCTACCGCGTACCCGACATAGGCTAGTGGACGAGACTCTCCCAAGTTATCTTTTGTACACGCTTCAGGTATATTTTATTTTGTACCCAGATATCCTATACAGTATAGATACTTGTGCGTAAATAAACATTTTGGGATGTAATCACTTTTTGTGTATATATGAGAATGAAGATGTATGTAGTCCATGGTATCTACAGTGTGTAATGAAATTAATAGATGAACGAAAATTATGGACATTTCATGAATTCTCAAGGATAAGTTTATTCAAGTGCTTGTGGTCATTCATTGTTGATTTGAGACTTGCAGGATGATAGGGATAGGTATAAGGGTTATATTGCCGGATTTTTGTTAACAATGAGATAGAATTTGTCAAAAGTAAGAAAGTTTAATAACGAAAAGATAAGTTATAAATTGACACTGAACATGAATACACCTTAAGTAAGAGGTTAAGTAATAAAATAAAATTTTAAATTAGCCATAATTTTCACGTTTCTGGGGCGTTACATATTCCAATAGTTATCAATTTCATTAAATAATTTCCAATAATTCCAGGGTCTTTTCTCTTTACTCTTCACCTAAGTGACAACAATTAAAGAGTCAGATTCAATGCATAATACTTTAGAACTGATCCAATCAGAAGAAACAGTCACTTGTAGTGCTTAGAATCCATAACACCAAGAGGACCAAAGAAAATGCCCAATACAGATTCATTACAATCACACAAAACACCTCCGCAACTATAGGTACTGGCTTACCTCGGGCTGAGCCATCAACATTAAACTTCAATGGTAGTTCTAAATTAAATTGACAATTATCCACCCATGTCTATGATATAATTTAAGCAAAAAAAAAAGTTATTATTTGCTTAACAAAATATAAAAGATAAGTACTACTATATTTATTATATTATCAAAATTCTTTCTAATTAATTTTAAAAATTTAATACTACATACAAAATACCTAAAACTGTTTTATGTCAACTTTTAGTGGAAAAATCATTCTCCATCAAATATAAGTTAGATACCAATAGAGAGATCTATTATTGTGACAAGCAAGCGTAGATGAAATTTTTTTTTTTCAAACACCTGAATTAGTTAAGTTCATTGTATCTTATAAATAATTAAAATTTATATATGATTTATACAAAATTGCAGGTGTATAAATCTAGCAGCAACATCCAAAAATTTAAAAAAGTTGAGATATTTTTTAGCGATTATCTAATAATTTTTAATTTAACAGTTATACGCATCTTTTGGATATGCTACTATTTTTTATATTTGAATGAATTATTTACATATTTCATTATTCATCATTTATTGTTTATAATTATTTATAAGCTTTGATATTTTGTAAATATTTAATTTTAATTACTTATTTTCACTATACTATATTATACTATATTATATTAATAAGATGGTTTACTCCTTCAATCTAGATAACTAAATTATATATATAAATATATATATATATATATATATATATATTTATATGATTTTTATCATGAAACACATTTGAAAAAAAAAATCATTCATTGTATAGGTCATAAACTAATTTTTTATAATTTTAATTATGAAATAGTTTATTTTTAAAAGTTGCAAGCATGGTTGACCTTTTGTTCGGGACAAAATGCAGCTAATGAAAATGAGTTTCTTTTGTTGTTTGTTTTGTTTTATTATTATTATTATTATTATTATTATTATTTAAGTAGCAGGTATTAAACGGCGAGTAGTGGCCAAAGGGTGCAAAATCGGCCGTGTCAAACGAGTGTCCTCTATCTCTTAGTAATACTAAGGAGAGAGATAGAAAGAGGATCCATAATAAAATAATAGTGTTAGAAATAAGAAATATCTTCATTTGGAGGCATGCAATCATTCCAAATCATTAGTATATTCTACATTGGGAATTTCACGGCGTTAATTATTAGCCACAAACTTTGGTTTCATCCAAAACGCGCCTGCCTTTATAAAGTTTCCATGACATTATTCTTTGCTTAACATCAGCTTGGATGGAGTTCAATTTCTTTCTCATTGTTCTAATTTTACTCAATGTAAGTATTAAATCCTCGAAAGTAAATAAATAAATAAATAAAATTAGTTGTTGAGTTTTCTGTGTGCTTGGCTTTCTTTCTTTTTTTTTTTTTTCCTTTTTTTCTATTTACTTTATATATGTTTCTTAATTAATGGCAATTCTTTAAACCCCTGACAGCTTGCATTATCCGGGGGAAGCCATGCTACTCTACCGGCGGAGGTTTACTGGGAGTCTGTGTTCGCTCACACTCCAATTCCAAAAGTGTTGAAAGATCTTTTACAGCCAGCAGCAGGTCAATTTAGTGCCTTATGGAACATTTCAATCCCATGCATGCATATGCATGAAAATTTGATTTAATGGGAAGGGGGAAATTTTGAAAATTTAAAGTTTATATTGGAATTTTATTATGTGTGATTTTGATCTAATTTTTTGTTAAATTGACTGCTAAATTATATGGTAATTATTGTTTGTTTAATTAGTTTGTTAATTTCTTATACGAAATGTAAAATATGATTGTGATTGCAATTTTTCGGCACACCAATAATTTCAACAAAAAAAATTAAATACATTTCCTTCTTAATAACATTTTCCTACAAACATTTTTAAATTGAAATTATTGTAAGAATTTATAACTAATCGGATAATTAACAATTTATCATATAGATCTATCATTTAACATAAATATAATTCTATAAAATTCATCGAATTATATAATTTAACAATGCATTAAAAAATAACATTTTTGAATAAAGGATTTAAGATTTTTTATGAGGTAATTATAGTTTTTGATCACTGATAGTACATATGATTATAAACAGATAATAAGTCAATTAAATGCATTGGCTAAAATTAAAATTTATTTCAATTCTCATGTAATATAAGTGTTCTTGCAAAGTCTAGGAAACAAGAACCATTTGGTTGATACGACGAAGGATGAGTCAGACAATGATGGGGACTATGGAAATGCTGATCCAAGCAGGGGATTTGGAGGTGGGAATATTAACCCAACCAACAAAACTATATATTTCTTCGAAAATGATCTACACCCTGGTAAGAAGATGAAGCTAGAAGAGTTCGCAAAGCCAAGGAACGGAGCGACATTCTTGTCTCGTCGAGTTGCAGAGTCGATGCCCTTTTCAAGTGACAAGTTTCCAGGAATTTTGAAGCAGTTCTCACTGAAACCTGAATCAAAGGAAGCTAAAGTAATGAAGCAAACGATTGCGAACTGTGAGAGACCGGCCATTGAAGGAGAAGACAAGTACTGTGCTACGTCGTTAGAGTCCTTCGTCGATTTCAGTGTTTCGAAATTCGGGGAAAACATTCAACTATTGTCGAGTGAGGTAGAAACAGAAACAGAAAAAGAAAACCAAGAGTATACAATTGCTGATAAGGGGATGAAAATGATGGGAGAAAAAGAGATAGTCTGCCATAAGATGAAATATCCATACGCAGTGTTTCTTTGTCATTCACTTGAAAAAACAGCAGTGTATAAGGTTCCACTGGTCGGTAAAGATGGGACAACAGCCATGGCATTAACCGTTTGCCACAAAGATACATCAGCTTGGAACCCCAAACACATGGCATTTCGGGTTCTCAAAGTTAAGCCAGGAACAGTCCCCATTTGCCATTTCCTGATGAGAGAGAACCTCATTTGGGTTCCAAATTGATTTGCTAATAAGGTATAATTGGTCTGTAAGATGCTGAATAAGTTGTATCAGTCTTAGCTACTCTCCAGTTCGTTTATCTATAATATTTTTCAACTTCAATTCATTTTGTGCTTGCTAAATGGAAAACAATCTCCTATCCAAGATTAAGAGATTCCAATTGGATTCTGCACAGCCCATGATATATATCACAATCAAATCTGTTTATGTCTAAAATGTTTATTTAATTACAAAAAATTAGCATTATATAGTGAATTATGCTTTTTTCGATCATATGTATTTAACATATTCAATAAATTAAATACATATATGAAAAAAATTACCAACCTATTTGTGAGTAGAGCTGTAACGTCCCAATTTAAGATACAATATGATTGGACTACGAGTCGATAATAAATCAACATAATAAATCCGCCTATTCAATTTTATTTCTTGATAACAAATTTAAACAAAACTAATGGTTATATTTTCCAATTAAATCAGTGTAATTGTTCTTTTATAAGATATTCATTTTCACATTCCTCATAAACATTTTCATATACATTACTGTATTTATAAAATTTAGATACAAAATAGATATCTATACTGAGTATATCTTTTGTTGGCTCTACCGAGAGGGGGGTGAATCGGTTTTCTAACAATTATGGCAGATTTTAAATTAATCACAATTTAAACACAAATGATAATGAATAAAACAGTGTAATATAACAATTTAATGCAGAGAGAAGGGAAGAGAAACAAACACAGTCACTTATAGAGGTTCGGCCAACTCTTGCCTACGTCCCCTCTCCTTGACCTTCTTGTCAAGTGCTTTCTTTCTCTCTTTCAATAGAGCTTACAAATTTCCTTTTACAGGTTAAGGAATAACCTCACTACCTTTGGCAATACAGAAAAAGTATTCAGCCTCTTACAATATACTCTCACTGAGGAACAATCCTCTTCTCTTTTTAAGATAGGACTGAATACAATTTAATGCTTTAAAGTGGTAGGACAAGTGTAGCTATTTTGCACTTAAGCTTTTACAATGATTCTCAATCACTAATCAATAGGGACACAAAGAATGAAAGAATTAAAGCTTGAGAATCTTTTGAAATATGCAGCAGTAGTCTCTCTCTCTGCTTTGTCTTCAATGCTTGGTTATATACTGAAGGTTGGGTAGTTGGAGCATTAAATGCAGTTTTTCCCGTTGAGATTTGAAGAAAATAGCCGTTGGGAACCTCCAGTGGTCAGACAGATCGATCTCTTATCTTGGCCAGATCGATCTCTTAGTTTTGAATCCTGCAAGATCAAAGCATAAATACACAGGGAGATCGATCTCATAGGTTACCAGATCGATCTCTCAGTTAGAGTATGAGAAGGCAGATCGATCTGTCGAATATCCAGATCGATCTCCTATCCTCTCTGTTTGAGGAAAGATCGATCTCTCAATACACCAGATCGATCTCTTAAGCTCTCTGACTTTGAGCAGATCGATCTCCTAAGTTCTCTGACTTAGAGGAGATCGATCTCTTAACCCTGGAAGATCGATCTCTTTTTACCTTAAACCCTTTACACCGTTTTAAGGCTTGCCAGATCGATCTCTTCCGTCATGAGATCGATCTCTCATCAAGTATAAACCCAGGAGATCGATCTCTCACACCTCAGATCGATCTCTCATCAGCAGAACTCTAAGTTTTGGTCCTGATATCTTCTAAACATGTTTGTATACCATCTTAACATTATTGTATTAACTTGTTTTGTCATTTCAAAAAACATTAACTCAACAATCTCCCCCTTTTTGATATGACAAAACTCATCCAATAAACATGTTTAGTGAATTTGCAAAATTCCCCCTTTTTGTGAGCTTTTGACTTTGTTAAAGATTTAACTCATCCTTAGTTAAATCTTAACTCCCCCTTAGTTAGCTCTAGCTCTTAACTCCCCCTCAATTAAATCATCCTATAACTCCCCCTCAATTAAATCATCCTAACTTCCTTTTAAACATTTAACACATGTTTCTTCTCCCCCTTTTTGTCATATCAGTAAGACAAGAATGGAATACTCATCATTTCAAAATAATATTTTGCATTAACACAAGAATGACATTTCATTAACACAAGTCAATCAACATTTCATTCAAGCAAATTTTTCACAGATAACATCAAGGAGCTTAACAATGTTGTAACTACACTAAATCTAAGCACCTAATGCCTAAAGTGAGGGAGGATCACGATCCAAAAGTTCCTCAACATGCGTGCGGGTTATTTGAAGTTCGTCGAACATCGCTTCTTGAGTTTCTTGAAATTTATCGAACATCGCCTTTTGAGTGTCTTGAATCCTATCCACTCGTTGAGTTAAGTCCTCGATCATACGCCGCTGAGTGGTATGTCCTTCATCGATCCTCTGACTGAGGTCGCTTATCATCTTCACGAGCAGCTCCAAGTTAGCAGGAGACGATGTTTGTGCAGTTGGCGCAGCCGTGGAGGACGACGGTTCTGGAGCGGGTGCTGCAGGTGGGTGTGCTGGTTCAGCAGTGTGGTCCTCCTCAGCATCAGCAGGTTGCTGTTCTTGCTTTTTCGTCCACTCTCCCCGGAAATTTTTGTAGTACCCCATATGATGTAGGGTCCCAATGTTAAGCTCGCTTTTAGGAGATGGAAGTTCGCCAGTTTCGCTGCTGCAGTTGATACCAAGGCGGTGGAGAAGATAGGCTACCGGTTGTGGAAAAACGATCGTGGTAGCTTGTCCACGCACAATCTTCAGCCAGTCTTCGTATATGAAGTGAGGGAGGTTAGGCTTTTGGCTTGTGGTGTGAATGTGATGAAGCCAGAACCAATCTAGACGCCTGACGGTTGAGTGACGGGTACCGTAAGGGCGGAGGTTCCACGAGATTATGAGGTGGAGTAACCGAAGGTGCATTGGTAGGTTACTTGCCTTGTCCCCGGGGAGTTCAAACGCAAAGGGGACTTCCTCATCCTCATTGGTTAAGCCGTCATCGCGTAAATCAAATGCTTTGGCTAGAACTTCAGAATCAATTATTATTGATTGACCCATGACGTAGGTTTTGAAAGCTAGGATTTTGCAGGTGTCATCGGGGTCATATACGAGTTCGGCATTGGAAAAGAACGCGCGAACGAGATTTGGAGGGACAGGTGTGTTGATTTTTAAGAAATTCAGCCAACCGAACTCCTCAAACTTCGATAAATAGGGAAAGTCTATGCGGTTGAGGAAGGAAAAATCGATAGGACGCCAATGCTTGATTGGCATAGTTGAGAAAAATTCCTCATACCGCTTTCTTTTGGCTGGTGTTCTAAAACACCGATTGAAAGAAGCGAGTGGAGGTGGAGTGGGTTGGGAGGAAGAACCTGCCTCTACATTGGGTCTAGGTGGTTTGGTTCCTGCTCTCTTAAGCCTAGGCATTATTCTAGACCTTAAAGATTTGATAACTAAATTCAACAAAAAGAAAGGCAATGAAACAGTACCTAGGTTTGCCCTAGACGCAAAACAAACACAAATCGAAGAAGGATTTTGAGAAAATCAGTGAGAAATGTAGGTTACTATACCGGAATTTGACACCGAGACGCAAGGAAGACCGTACGAGGATCGATCTGAGGAGGAATTGAAGAAGAGGATGCGAGGGAATTGGAGAATTTGAATTTTAGGTTTTGGGAGATTTGGGGATTTTTCGCGGGTATTTATACTCCAAGGCATAGGAGATCGATCTGTCGAGGCGACAGATCGATCTGGTACTCCCAGAAGCGAAGAAAGATCGATCTGTCGTAGGGACAGATCGATCTGGTCGCAAACAGAGGCTTAAGGAGATCGATCTGGTACATGCATAGATCGATCTGTAGAATGCGGAAGCTTGATGAGATCGATCTGTCGTGTGGACAGATCGATCTGCCTCTAAACAGAGACGTAAGGAGATCGATCTTATGGTTAGAAGATCGATCTGCTTAGATTAACCTTGACGATTTAGGCTTGATAGAAGCATGGAGATCGATCTATATCACAAGGAGATCGATCTCTCATCCTCTTTGCCAGAAAATTTTTGCAAAAACTCTTTAAAAATCAACTTGAAATCAAGACTTTTACAACATGAAAGTCCTAAGGCATATCCATGAGTCCTAATTCACCTCTAAGGATACAGAACCTATCTCTATCAAGGGGTTTGGTGAATATATCAGCTATTTGATGTGTAGTATCAATATACTCTAAGATTATATCCCCTTTTTGTACATGGTCTCTAAGAAAGTGATGTCTAATTTCTATGTGCTTGGTTCTGGAGTGTTGAATAGGATTCTTAGACAGATTAATGGCACTGGTATTATCACATTTAATTGAGACTTGCTTCATGTCAATACCATAATCTCTCATTTGTTGTTTAATCCACAACACTTGAGCACTACAACTACCAGCTGCTATATACTCAGCTTCAGTTGTGGACTGAGCTACACTGTTTTGTTTCTTGGAGAACCAAGAAATTAACCTATTTCCTAAGAATTGGCAAGTACCTGAAGTACTTTTCCTATCTATTTTGCAGCCTCCAAAATCAGCATCTGAAAATGCATGAAGGGCAAAAGTGGAGTCTTTGGGATACCAAAGTCCTAGTGAGGGAGTATCTTTGAGGTATCTAAAAATTCTCTTAGTTGCCAACAGATGTGATTCCCTAGGAGAGGATTGAAATCTAGCACAAAGGCATACACTAAACAATATATCTGGTCTACTTGCAGTTAAATAAAGCAATGATCCAATCATAGACCTATAGAGTTTAGTGTCTACACACTTACCACCTTCATCTTTGTCAAGCTTGATGTTGGTGCCCATTGGAGTGGCTTGAGGTTTGCAACTCTCCATTCCAAAACGCTTGAGCAAGTCCTTGGTGTACTTTGCTTGATTGATGAAAGTTCCATCCTTTGTTTGCTTCACTTGAAGTCCCAAGAAGAATGTGAGTTCTCCCATCATGCTCATCTCAAATTCCCCTTGCATGATCTTAGCAAACTCTTGACATAAAGACTCATTAGTTGAACCAAAAATAATATCATCTACATATACTTGTACAACTAGTAAGTCCTTATTTTTATTTTTGATGAATAATGTGGTGTCTACCTTTCCTCTTGAGAATCCTTTTTCTATTAAGAACTTTGACAACCTTTCATACCAAGCTCTAGGAGCTTGTTTTAACCCATAAAGTGCCTTAGACAATTTGAAAACATGTTCAGGAAATTCATGATTTTCAAATCCGGGAGGTTGCTCTACATAGACTTCTTCATTAATGAAACCATTCAAGAATGCACTCTTTACATCCATTTGATATAACTTGAAATCTTTATAACATGCAAAGGCAAGTAACATTCTTATTGCCTCTAATCTAGCTACCGGTGCATATGTTTCATCATAGTCTATGCCTTCCTCTTGTCTATAGCCTTGAGCAACTAGCCTAGCCTTATTCCTTATGATCACACTATTTTCATCCATTTTGTTCTTGAATATCCATTTAGTTCCAATTATAGAGTGATTACTAGGCCTTGGAACTAGTTTCCATACTTTGCTTCTCTCAAATTGATTTAACTCTTCTTGCATTGCTAGGAGCCAATTATTATCCTCTAAGGCTTCATTGACATTCCTAGGCTCTATTTGAGATACAAAGGCTATATATTGACACATATTCCTTAAGGATGACCTAGTTCTAACTCCAAGAGTTGGATCTCCTACTATTTCACAATCTTTTACATATCCTAACTCTCTTGGTGCTCTAGGTTCTCTTTCTAAAACTTCTATTTCTTCTTCATCTTCTTTATTCAAATCAAGCTTTTCTAGAAAGTCATCTTCTAAGCCTTCATCAAATATCTCAACATTTTCATCATTGTTGGTTGAATCTTTAGATATATTATTTGATTCATCAAATACAACATGAATAGATTCTTCAACCATTAATGTTCTTTTGTTATAAATTCTATAAGCCTTTGAATTCAATGAATATCCTAGAAATATTCCCTCATCACTTTTGGCATCAAATTTTCCTAAATTATCTTTTCCATTATTTAGAACAAAGCATTTGCAGCCAAAAGGATGGAAGTAACTAATATTAGGCTTCTTACCTTTGTAGAGCTCATAAGGAGTTTTCTTTAGCATGGGTCTTATCATAGCTCTATTAATTATATAACATGATGTGTTTATAGCTTCAGCCCAAAAGTACTTTGGCAAGTTATTTTCACATAACATGGTCCTAGCCATCTCTTCCAAAGTTCTATTTCTTCTCTCAACTACACCATTTTGTTGTGGTGTCCTAGGGGCTGAAAAATTATGGCTAATTCCTTGATCATTGCAATACTCATCAAATCCTATATTTTCAAATTCTTTGCCATGATCACTTCTAATGCTTGTTATTGTATATCCTTTTTCATTTTGAGACACCTTTGAGTAAGTTATGAATTTCTCTAAGGCTTCATTTTTTACTCTCAAAAAGAACACCCAAGTGTATCTAGTGTAATCATCAACTATTACAAAACCATAGTGTTTCCCACCTAGGCTAGTGGTTCTAGTTGGTCCAAATAAGTCTAAATGCAGTAATTGAAGAGGCCTAGTGGTGGATACACTATTCTTAGGCTTAAAAGTTGTTCTCTTGTGTTTTCCTTTAACACAAGCTTCACATATTTCTTCATGATCAAAGGATATTTTGGGTAAGCCTATAACTAGATCCTTTCTAGCTAATTTGGATAGCACATGCATGCTAGCATGACCTAGTCTTCTATGCCATAACCAAGATTCCTTTTTGTTATCTACCATTAAGCATAAGTTTTCGTTTTTGAGTTCATTAAGGTAGACTATATATATGTTACCTTGCCTATGACCTAGAAGAAGAATTTTATTTGACTTAGGATCTATAACATTACATTTCATGCAATCAAAAATTACTTTGTAACCTTTGTCACAAAGTTGACTAATGCTTAGCAAGTTATGCTTTAGACCCTTAACAAGTAATACTTTTTCTAAAGAGAAATGATCATTACCTATTGAGCCACTCCCTTCCACTTGGCCTTTGGAGTTGTCCCCAAAAGTGACTTCTCCACCAATTTTCGATTTGAAGGAATTGAAATGGCTTTTATCACCCGTCATGTGCCTTGAGCATCCACTATCTAAGTACCAAGCTTCTTTTGTTTTAGCTTTGTGGCTATGCTCAATCACCTACAACAAAAAAAAAAATAAACACACTCAAGTCTTAGGTACCCAAATTCTCTTGGGTCCTTGGAGGTTAGTAAATGAAATTCTTGATCCCATTGGGATCCATTTTGCTAAAGCATTGCAGTCCTTGGAATGAATTACCTCTTTTGGAATCCATATCCTTTTTACAATTTTTCCTTTAAGATTCCTCATCTTTATAGTGCAATAATGTGACTTATGTCCCTTCTTATTACAATATGAACAAGTAATTGCAGGTTTATTCATGCTCTTCCTAGCAATAAAACTCTTAAGATGGGTTTCCCTACTTTGTGCATTATACCCTAAGCCATTTTTGTCAAAAAATGCCCTTTGGGTTTCTAACATGCTATCTAGCTTTTGTTGCCCCATGTGAAACCTATTAAAGGAGTTATGTAAATTGCTATTTTTCTCCTTAAGGTCACAAATTTCTAGATTTGCAATCTCTAGTTTCTTCTCACATTTCAATTTATCTTATAGCATTATCTCATTTTCCCTTTTTAATTTAGATATTAACTTTTTATACTTCATGCTCATAGATTCATATTCTAATGCTAAATCATCAAATGCATCTTGCAGTTCATCAAAAGAGTATTCATTGATATTAGATGTTACCTTTTCATCCTCATCAATTGCCATGAAGCATAGGTTGGCAATGTCCTCATTTGATTCATCATCGGAGCAGTCACTGTCACTCCATGTTGCTACCATCGCCTTCTTTTTATGAAACCTATCATTGGATCTTTTGAGGAGAGGGCAGTTAAATTTTATGTGTCCAGGTTTTTTACATTCATAACACACAATAGAGTCTTTTCTACCTACTTCCTCTTGTTCTCTCCTATTGTTTCTCCTATTGCTATTACTAGTTCTCATCCTCATGAATTTATTAAATCTTTTGGCAAACATTGCCATCTCAATATCCTCCTCACTGCCACTCTCATTTTTAATTTCCTTTTCAGCAGTGGATTTTAGAGCAACACCCACTTTCTTGGGTGGCTCTTCATTTCTTTTAAGCTTCATCTCATAAGTTAGCAAAGAACCTATTAATTCATCTAAGGACAATGTGTGTGGATCCTTAGATTCCTCTATTGCTGTCACTTTAGCTTCCCATGATTTAGGTAAGCTATTTAAAATTTTCTTTACCATTTCAATATTAGAATATATTTTTCCTAAAGATTTTAATCCATTAATTATATCGGTAAACCTAGTGAACATATCACTAATGGATTCTTCTTCCTTCATCCTAAAGAGCTCATAATCATGTGTGAGCATACCTACTTTTGTCTCCTTCACTTGGGTTGTACCCTCATGAGTTATTGCCAATTTATCCCATATTTGCTTGGCATTATCACACCCGGAGACTCTATTATATTCATTAGGACCTAAAGCACAAAATAATGTGTGCATAGCTTTAGCATTTAGCTGTGCACATTTAATGTCATTAGAGTCCCATTCATCTTCTTCTTTGGGGATATCTCTTCCCTCTATTTTCTTCGTAGGGATTTGAGGTCCCTTAACTATAATTCTCCATACTTCATAATTGTTTGCTTGAATAAATAGCATCATCCTAGTCCTCCAATATGAATAATGTTCACCATTGAACATGGGAGGTCTAACCGTGGAGTGCCCCTCTCCTATCAAACTAGTTGCAACATTGTTAAGAGCCATTTGATCGTTTTCTAACTCTTAGGAAGTTGTTCCTACGTGATTAAAGAGTCCTAGCTCTGATACCAATTGTTGGCTCTACCGAGAGGGGGGGTGAATCGGTTTTCTAACAATTATGGCAGATTTTAAATTAATCACAATTTAAACACAAATGATAATGAATAAAACAGTGTAATATAACAATTTAATGCAGAGAGAAGGGAAGAGAAACAAACACAGTCACTTATAGAGGTTCGGCCAACTCTTGCCTACGTCCTCTCTCCTTGACCTTCTTGTCAAGTGCTTTCTTTCGCTCTTTCAATAGAGCTTACAAATTTCCTTTTACAGGTTAAGGAATAACCTCACTACCTTTGGCAATACAGAAAAAGTATTCAGCCTCTTACAATATACTCTCACTGAGGAACAATCCTCTTCTCTTTTTAAGATAGGACTGAATACAATTTAATGCTTTAAAGTGGTAGGACAAGTGTAGCTATTTTGCACTTAAGCTTTTACAATGATTCTCAATCAATAATCAATAGGGACACAAAGAATGAAAGAATTAAAGCTTGAGAATCTTTTGAAATATGCAGCAGTAGTCTCTCTCTCTGCTTTGTCTTCAATGCTTGGTTATATACTGAAGGTTGGGTAGTTGGAGCATTAAATGCAGTTTTTCCCGTTGAGATTTGAAGAAAATAGCCGTTGGGAACCTCCAGTGGTCAGACAGATCGATCTCTTATCTTGGCCAGATCGATCTCTTAGTTTTGAATCCTGCAAGATCAAAGCATAAATACACAGGGAGATCGATCTCATAGGTTACCAGATCGATCTCTCAGTTAGAGTATGAGAAGGCAGATCGATCTGTCGAATATCCAGATCGATCTCCTATCCTCTCTATTTGAGGAAAGATCGATCTCTCAATACACCAGATCGATCTCTTAAGCTCTCTGACTTTGAGCAGATCGATCTCTTCCTTACCAGATCGATCTCCTAAGTTCTCTGACTTAGAGGAGATCGATCTCTTAACCCTGGAAGATCGATCTCTTTTTACCTTAAACCCTTTACACCGTTTTAAGGCTTGCCAGATCGATCTCTTCCATCATGAGATCGATCTCTCATCAAGTATAAACCCAGGAGATCGATCTCTCACACCTCAGATCGATCTCTCATCAGCAGAACTCTAAGTTTTGGTCCTGATATCTTCTAAACATGTTTGTATACCATCTTAACATTATTGTATTAACTTGTTTTGTCATTTCAAAAAACATTAACTCAACATCTTTAACGTGAAAGAATACTTTGCTGACGTATAACTGTGCAAAATAATGCAACTTATAGAAGCGGTCTCAGCTACTGATGAAGCTCTATGGAGGAAAGTAAGAAATGAATTCAACATACTCAATAAAAAAAACACATGGCAAGTAGATAAATACACTATATATATATATATATATATATATATATATGCAAAAATAGGGATTCTAATGAGAATATACAGATAATTAGGCAAAATCAATAATACCAAAATCAAAATTCGAAAACAGTACTAATATTGATAATATAAACAGTCTACTGCAGTAAATACTGGATTCTGAAACTTTAAGCAATAAAATAAGCGATTTCCTCAAAGTATTACATTTCTTACGGTCAATCCAGTGAACCAAATAGACGAGACAAGGTAGAACATGCTATATCAAAATTCAGAATGACAATTGGCCAATGTCGGTGACTCCGGGCATCACTGATCAGGTGGGTCGTGATGTCAATCGTTGTGAGAGTGGTCAGCTACCCTAACGGCTCACAGAACAGAATGTCTGAAGACCAGAAAACACGGTACATCATACTTCGTGGACCACAGAAACAGAAACAGACAATATTGCCGCATGATTTAACCATCGTATTTGTCTCAAAATCAGTGTGAGTCAGACCGTGCGACACACAATCAACACGCGCCCAAGCACATATCCTCAGTATCACTTATAAGCAAATTATTTTTCATTAAAATCAACTGTAAATTCAGTTCGGTAAAAATATAACATTCAAAAATAGGCTAATTCGCCCTTTTTGGTTAAAAATGCCAGTAAACAGTCTATGAAAATTTAATTTGAGATTTTTGATTTAAAACAATAATTACAAACTCCAGTGATATTTATCTAAATAACTAAATAAATTTATATCGATAAATGAGCCGATTTATTGAGGTTAAAGTTTTTCCTAATTCCAAGATACTGTAAAATCGGCCTAGGGTTTTCTAGAATTTCGGTAACTATAAAATTCGGTCTAAAATTTTATATCTACACTTCCATAGAAAAATACGCGAATTTATGTCTAGCAGCACATAGAAGTTTTTCTTACCTCGGTGTCTGTCAGTAATCCTCAATGCATCTGTAAACACCTTAAATTTTCATGTACCTAGTTTTTTCGATAAATAATAATTTAAACCATTGGAATTAAAAGTGTGCCTTGGTGGAAAAAATTTACTGAAGTTATATTTTAACAGGAGAGACTCGAGTGAATTTAATTAAATGAAATATTTTGACTTGAAGAATAAATAATTATGAAATACAAAAATAATTTTAACAAGCCCAATTAATACATAAAAATATTATTCTACGAATAGTAAGTTTAAATAATAGATTAAATTTATTTAATACTACATGGAGAAAATTATTAACTGTATAGAAACATAAACATATAAATATAGATAATATTATATTTTAACCTTCTAGCCTAGTGTGCAGGTATATAAGTAAATATGTACATGTATACAAACTATGGATTGGCTTCTAAAATGAAGCCAATCCTGAAGGGCAGCAATTGCTTAAGGAAATAAAGAAAAAAAAAAGGGAAGTGGCATGTGATAGGAAAGTATGGTGATGAATGATAGGTGATAGTTATTGGTAGGTGAAAAACGACAAGGAAATATATATAATAAGGACGATGGCACGGTGGGAAAGGAAAAACAAAACAGAAAAGCCGAGGGCATGTGGTCTGAAAAAAAAAAAAAGAGGCAGGTGGTATGGTGAAAGGAAAGAAAGGAAATGAAAGAACAAAATAGAAGACGGGGTTAGTATGGGAAAATCAGGATTAACCTAGCAGAGCACTTGCTCCACCAACCTCTATCATGTCAGGCATTCATCATTCACTACCCATCCCCTGCACTGAACAATGAAAGTAAACCAAGTTGATTAGTTAAGAGGCATAAGGAGAGAGGGAACTTCAAGAAAACCGAAAATGAGAGGAGAGAACTGTTGAGCTTCACTGCCACTATTCATCATCACCTTCAACACGCCCCTGCTGCATCCCTCCTAACTCCATCGTCAACTTCCTTAATATAGCACCCTGTTAAGCCTACCTCGCACACCATCCCTGTTTGAAGGCATCATCCCTATTACCTCACCACCACTCGACTGTCTCCTGCCTTACATCCCTTTGGACCCTAGCGTTTTTTTCTTCTTTCTTTTCTTTTCTTCTATCGACACCCCTGCCTGTTGTCTTCACTGGTTTCTACACTCTCTGTGTTTGCATACTCATCCACCTACTGCTTTTCTCTTCGACACGCTAGTCCTCTACTCTACTCATTGTCCTGTTCATCATCTCCTCCACACCTTGTTTTTTTAGCTCTGCCATCGGTCGCCACCTCTACCCTCCAGCTCTTGTCCTGTCGGACATTTTCGCATTGCACCATGTCTTCCTGCTGAGTCTTCTTACACCAGATTACTGTTAACCCGTTTTGACTTCCCAAGCTGATAGCTCCAAAATTTGCTATTGTTTCAAGCATCGATACTGTTGTTGCTGCATGTCAACCTTGCTCTGGTGCGCCACTGTTACGCCAACGTGTTATCCCTACCTCGTTTTATAACGACCCAAATTACACATATTTTGGTTGAGTTACGAGTCGATATCAGATTAAAAGCATAAATCTGACTACTCAATTTAATTTTCTCTTAGTAATAATTTAAACAAAACCTAGGATAAATACTTCTCCAATTTAATCAGCACAATAATTTCTTCACAAAATATTCACATTCCCCAAACACGTTTCTCTATACATTCTGTACTTACAAAAATTTTAGATACAAGAAAAAATGTCTATACTGGGTATACCTTTGCTACAGACGAGTACCTTGTTGACGTATGATTGTGCAAATTTATTCATCTTATAGAAGCGGTCCCAGTTACTGATTGGGTTCTGTAGAGGAAAGTGAATGGTGAGTTTAACGTGCTCAGTAAGAAAATTATGTAAGTAGTAGATAACCATACTATCTACATGCTTATAATGCATGCCATGATTAGTTATAAAACATTGTAAAACACTAGCATTTAATTTGATTCGATAATACTAAAAACTATTCACACTCAATGCACTTTTCTTTCAAAAACACTTCCAATAACGATCCATTTTCAATACGATACTTTAACACTTGTAAAACATATGCATTCGATACAGTTGATACGATGAAACAATTTTCTGTTCAATCAATGCAAATAAAATACTTGAAATCGTTTCCTTAAAACGTTTCATTCAATCAGTAAACAGTTCAATTCACTTTCAGTTCATTTAATAAACAATTCAGTTCACTAGAGACTAGGTTGGGATTCAATCAATAACAATACAGTGGACATATGGTCATAGTCAACGACCCCAAGCAATCACGGACCAGGTATGCAAGGGTGTCATGCGCCTCAGGGGGGATGGGTCAGTCTAGCCCGTCGGCCAATCAATATAATACAATCAATACGATATGATAGTCCGTAGACTTAATGGATGGTATAGCGTACTCCATGTGCATTCACATAGTACAACGTACTTTATAGACCTCGGTACAATACAATATGACTGAGAGCACCGAGTAATCTCAAGGAGTTACCCCTTCAGCATCAATATCAACCATCACCTTGTCTCAAAATCCAGTGCGAGCAGGTCAGTGTAAGATCACACAATAATACACGACGACTCCAGCACGATTTTACTCATAAATCATTTAAAATCTAGTGCGAGCAATTCAGTATGACACATAGTCTACACGAGGGCTCTAGTACTATTTCATTCAAAAATTGGATAGGTGGTTCAATTCTTTCAAAAATGATATAAAAATCAATGTTCTGTATAAAAACAGTACATAAACGATATGTGAGTGGAGACTTCTCGTGTGACAGCCCGGAAGCGTGAAAAATAAGGCTAATTTAAAGTTTTCTTACATTAAACCTCTTACTTGGATTGCATTCCTGTACAGTGTCATTTAATCTCTTGTGTTTAAAACAAGTCATTATCCCCAATATCACACAATTTTCTATTTCATAAAATCTAATACATAATATCCAAAAGGGTCAGCCCACGAAACTCAATTCATTTTCATCATATTATCCTAATTACATCCCAAAAATACTTAACACAAATGTCTATATTACAGCATTGTCTGGATACAAAATGAACTGAATCTATACCTTGTGCGTGTACAAGTGGTAGCTTAGGGAAATCTTGTCCACCAGCCTATTTCAAGTACGCGACAGACACTAGCTCACTCACTTCAAATAATCTAGAGGGAGATGAAAAATGGTGAGCTCTCAAAACACTCAGTAAGGAGGATAAGGGAGATTTTATAAAATCATCATCACATCATAACTCATCATTTGGGCATGTAAAAACATGATAGAAGTATTCGAGCATGTAAAATGTTATGGTAATAATGATAACAATAATGGCACCAGTTTGCATCAACACAATTTACGTGATAAAATTCACATTTTCATCATAACATCAAATCTCAATTCATGATAGAAATCACAGTCATCAAAACATGCCATTCATCAAAGTAGTCGAGACTAGGCATTTAATAAAACTCAGATAAAAACAACGTCATAAGCATATAACGTCACATCAAATCATCCTCAAGGAGGGCATCCTCAAAAGAAGGAAAACGTCGACATCTATCCATGGCCATGATATCACTGTAGACTTAATCAGGGTCGTACAGCCTCGGTCTTACATGCTATCAAAGCAAGGCCACAATCGCTATTAGAGCGGGGTCATCTCACGTTACCAGAACGACGATATCGGTCTTACATGCTACTAGAGCAAGGCCCGGTCTTACATGCTACCAGAGCAAGGCCACTCAACATTATTAAGCGGAGTATCGATGTGCATCTCATGACAAGCCTTATTCTCAGTAAAATATGTCATTATTGAATTAAAAATCCTTTTACCTTCATGTAGAGCTCATAATGGTTATCTTGAAAACTCATTTCTGTTATCAAACATTGTGTTCACAATTACACGAAATTCATCAAAATCGAGCTCAAACCAGTAAAACACTCACACATTCATCAAAGCATCAAATCAACTCATTCTCATAAACATGCTTATTCATCAAATATTTTTTTTATGTAAATCAAGGTATTTTCATCATTTAGAAACTCACACGCATAAAAATTTCATTTCCCTTACCTCTTGCACCCTGAGTGGTGCAATGTCCCCTGGGTGTCGGACTAGCCTAGTTTCCCATGTCGGATTCCTGAGCTGTCCAAACATCACCAAATAGTCAATATACATCACTTTCATTGTCAATTTCTTTCTCTTACTCATTATAACTCAACATTTTCCCTTTTATCCTATTTATATCTGTGCACCCTAAACTACATCCAAGCTATAAAATCTTACATACATATAATGTCTCAAAACTCTTCCTACATCTTTATCAACACCTTAGCTAGCTCATGATTCCTTTTTGACTTAAACATTTCCAACTATATATATATATATTTATGCACCAATATATATATAAAATGATAATACTTAAAACAAGGAACAACTTGTAGAATGCTTGTCTCTTCCATTTGTTCAAACCAACTCTTGATTTTCTAGTATGTTGTTCTCTTTACCAAGAGGAACAATTTTGCCTCTTACCTCTTTTTCTATCTATGTCAAGAATGTGGTGAATCTTAGAGAGAGAAAGCTTGGTTTGGGTGAAAATGGTAAGTGTTGGTGTTTGCAGGTGAGAGGGACTCAGCTTCAGGGAAAAATCTCGTGATCCTTATATAGACAGAGTTTGTGAGATCGATCTGGCATTAAGTGAAGATCGATCTCTGCTTGTTTTCAACTACTCCAACTGCTCAATTACCAACTACAGGATCGATCTAGTAGAGGTAGGGATCGATCTATTTTCTAAGGGGGATCGATCTCTTCCAAGCCGAGACAAATGAAGATCGATTTGACCTTGTGACAGGATCGATTCTTGCTAGGTAGATGCATTAGGAGATCGATCTGTTCCCTTATGAGATCGATCTACCTATCTGCTCTTGTATACTCATTGCATTCTGGAGTCATCAGATCGATCTTCCATTCCTATGAGATCGATCCTTCGTCTCTTGATATCGATCCAGCCCCTCAAAAACCATTTACTTTATACTTCTGGGCTTACTAGATCTATCTCTCATCCTTGGGGATCGATCTGGACTTCATAGATTTCACTGCTGCTGCATAAATTTGCAGGAAACTCAAAGCAAAACCTACTAAAATCTACTTCATAGACCATACTTCAATCCATACACATTTAAGACTTAAAAACTTCATCATCTTATACTTCATTAAATTTAAAACTTGCGTGTACATCGAAATATCATAATTACATTCACTAAATTATAAATCTCACATTGTGGCCTCATAACTAAAGTACATAGAATTCACAAGTCTCACATCTTCCCCACCTTTGGAGAATTTGGTCCTCCAAATTTAACTCGATCTATTAAATAGTTGAGGGTACTTCTCCTTCATAAGACTCTCTAGTTTCCAAGTTGCTTCTTCCATCGAGTGATGCTTTTAGAGGACCTTAACCAATGGAATCCTTTTTGTTCGAAGTACCTTTTCCTTCCTGTCGAGTATCCAGATGGGTTCTTCCACATAACTCATATCTCCCTGAATATCCAATGCTTCATACTCGATGACATGAGAGGGATTCGAATTATATTTCCTCAACATGGAGACGTGAAAGACATTGTGTATCCCAAAAAACTGTAGAGGTAAGGCCAACCGGTAGGTAACATCTCCCACTTTCTCCAAAATCTCAAACGGTCCTATATATCGACGACTCAATTTCCCTTTCTTCCCGAAACGCATGATACCCTTACTTGGAAATATCTTTAGGAATATAGAATCTCTAACTCGAAACTCGAGTGGCTGTCTACGCACATCTGCGTAACTTTTCTATTGACTCTGAGCAGCCCTAGTCTATCACAAATTATCTTCACATCCTGAATTACCTGTTCAACGAGTTCGAGAGCATTTACTTTCCTGTTGCCCACTTCTTTCCAAGCTATGAGGGATGTACACCTCCTACCATATAGAGTCTCATAAGGTGCCATGCCAATACTCGTATGATAGTTATTATTATACGTAAACTCTGCAAGGGGCAGGTGATCATCCCATGATCCCTTAAAATCCATCGTACACGCCCTCAACATGTCCTCCAAGGTCTGTATAGTCTGTTCAGACTGACCATCATTCAGTTTGAGAATGATAGGTGGTACTAAAACTCAATGGAGATCCCATGACCTCCTGAAAATGAGTCCAAAACCTGGAGGTGAATCGAGAGTATCTATCAGATGAAATACTCACTGGAGCCCCATGCAGTTTAGCTATCTCTCTAACATATAACTCGGCTAAGGTACTCAATGTATCCATGCTCTTGATGGTAAAGAAGTGGGCACACTTCGTTAATCTATCCACTATCACCCATATTGCATCATGACCTCTTCGGGTCCTCGGTAGTCTCATGATAAAGTCCATAGAGATATGCTCCCATTTCTATGTAGGCGCAGGCAAAGGTTTAAGTAATCCTCCGGGCTTCTAGTACTCAGCTTTCACTTGTTGGCATACCAAACATTTGGCCACATGTTCTGCCACATCTCGCTTCATACCACTCCACCAATACACCCTTCTCAAATCCTGATACATCTTAGTACTTCCCAGGTGCATGGTGTATCGCGAGCAGTGAGACTCTCTCAGTATCCGTCGCCTCAGGGTATCATCGTTCGGAACACAAATTTGACTTTTAAACCTCAATAACCCATCATCACTGACCATGAAATCTAACTGCGAGGTCTGTTCAGCTTGGCTAATCATATCCAATAGCCTCTGATCATTTCACTGCCCGATTCTAATCTGATCTATAATACTGGGCTCTATTCGTAGGCTAGCCATAAACCCGACCTCTGCTTCCTCAACTCTGATCCTGAGTCTGACAAACTATTTTAACAAGTCTCATTCCCTGATCATCATAGTAGATACCATACTCTTCTTGCTTAAGGCATCAGCCACTATGTTTGCCTTCCCCATATGATAAAGTATCTCACAATCATAGTCTTTAAGGAGTTCCATCCATCTCCTTTGTCTCATGTTTAACTCTTTTTGGTCGAATATATACCTCAAGCTCTTATGGTCAGTAAATATCTGGAACCTTTCCCCATATAAGTAGTGCCGTCAGATCTTTAATGCAAACACCACTGCAGCCAACTCCAAATCATGTGTGGGGTAGTTTCGCTCATGATCCTTCAGCTGTCGCGAACCATAAGCGACTACTCTCTCATGTTTCATGAGCACACACCTCAATCTTTGTTGAGAGGCATCACTGTACACTGCAAAGCGTCTAGGTCCATTTAGAATAGTCAACACAGGTGCCATTGTTAATCTCCTTTTTAATTCTTGAAAACTCTGCTCACACTGCTCAGACCATACAAAAGGAATCTCCTTACGTGTGAGCTTGGTAAAGGGATCAGCAATCCTAAAAAATCCTTCAACAAACCTTCTATAATACCCTTCAAGCCCTAGAAAACTCTGAATCTCTATAACTGTCCTCAGTTTCTCCAATTAAGTACAGCCTCTATCTTAGACGGATCAACTAACACCCCGCCCTTAGATACAATATGACCAAGGAAAACTATTTGATCTAGCCAAAACTCACTCTTACTGATCTTTCCATAAAACTGCTTATCTCTGAATATCTGCAGCACCATCCTCAAATGTTGTGAATGTTCCTCATGAGACTGAGAATACACAAGGATATCATCAATGAAGACTATCTCAAACTGATCTAGGTGGTCTCTAAACACCTCATTCATCAAACTCATGAAAGTAGCAGGGGCATTTGTCAAACCAAAGGGCATCATTAAAAACTCGTAGTGGCCATATCTAGTTCTAGAGGTCCTCTTTAAAATATCCTCTTTCCTGATTCTTAACTCGTGATAGCCCGATCTTAAGTCAATCTTTGAAAAAATAGAAGCCCCTCTTAGCTGATCAAACAAATCATCTATTCTTGGTAAGGGATATTTATTCTTCATCGTAACCTTATTCAATAATCTGTAGTCTATACATAGTCTGAGGCTACCATCCTTATTCCTCATAAATAACACCAGAGTTCCCTATGGAGACACACTGGGTCTAATAAAACCCTGATCATGCAACTCTTGTAACTGTTTCTTTAATTCTTCCAATTCAACCAATGCCATTTTATAGGGAGGTTTAGAGATTGGCTGGGTATCTGGCACCAGATTGATAGTGAACTCCAGCTCTCTTTTCGGTGGTAAGCCAGGCAATTCATCTGGGAATACATCCGAAAACTCACATACAACTGGTATGTCCCCTATTCTTAGATGTGCCCGACTCACATCAGAGATGAGTGTGATGTAACCTTCACATCAATAATTAAATTAGTGTTTTCATGGTAACATCATTATATTCTAAAATCTTCACACATTTTCATTCCTTAATATTCAAACATACACTAATTTTTTTGGGTAGGGAGAAGGTTGTAGTCTTAATATAGTAGTCTAGACTCACATGATTGGCCGCTAACCAATCCATCCATAGAATCACATCAAAATCACACATACTTAACAGAACTAGATTTGCCAACATTACCCTATCTCCCACCTTGATCTCACACCTTCTACATACCATATCAGTCCTTTGGGACTCACGTATAGGGGTATTTACATGTAAAATATAATCTAGGGATTCATGGTGTACATCAATAAAAGAATGCGTGGATCCCGAGTCAAACAACACATAAGCCTCATGATTACAGATAAGAAGCGTACCTAGTATGGTCTCAGACGAAGTGTCTGCATTCTCTTTATCCAAAGCAAACACACGTCCTTCTGTAACCGGCTTCTTACCCTTATCAACAGCCGTAGCCCGTCTCTGGGGGATCATCCTCCAAGGCTGCTGTCTAGGAGGCTCTTGGGAATGTGGCTTTTGTGGTTGCGGGCAATTTCTCACTCTATGACCCATGTCCCTGCATCTAAAACATCATTGTATGTTTCTGGAATACCTTTCCTCATGTGGTCGGCCACAATCTCTGCAAACTTTTAACCTCTAGCCTGGCACCTCGAGTGGTCTCTATAGTACAGGGAGGAACCTTGGATCTATCAACTCTCCCTTTAGTTCCCTCGCCCATATATCGCATAAAAGAACCCCTTATGAAGTCGATTTGGGATGCTGCAGGTCTCTTACCCCGATCCCCGGTTATCACTCGGGACTCAGATTGGGACTGTATTAACTCTAGTCCTCTCTCAACCTCCTGTGCCCGTCTCTGAACATCATTAAACTCAATAATGAATAGCCCCATTAGTCTATCTCGAATGGCTGGTCTCAGCCCTTAAACAAATTGTTCTGTTCGGCGCTCCTCATCCTTGACAGTCTCTGGATCATACCTCAACAAAGTAGTGAATCGGTTCTCATATTCATCAACTGTCATGCTGCCCTGTGCTAGATTCAGAAACTCTGCTTGCATCTTTCTCTGGTAGTACGAGGGATATACTGGGTCCTAAAGGCCGACTGAAAAGTCTCCCAGCTGATCACTAGATGAATGGTAGCCAATATACTCTAGGTGGTATTCCACCAACATCAGGCTTGTTCTTTAAGCATGTAGGTACCCATACTAAACCTCTCCACATCAGTGCATCCTAGAAAATCAAAGATGATCCTCATCTCGGTCAACCACTCCTCCGCCTCTGCTGGACCCTTCACCCTATTAAATGCCGGCAGATTCATCTTAAAAAAGTCCTTCAATCGACCATTACCTCCATCATCAGGCCTGGGTTGTATGGAGGTTGAAAGAAAGGTGGTACTGGGTCAGTTTGTATAGGAGATAGGGGCGGATCCTGTGGTGGCGTGGGAGCTGGGGTAGGTGTGGTACCCGAGGCATTAACCCCAAAGTGCTGCGCAATTAGCGTTGCCATATTTTCAAACCCATGTCGCACATCCTGCTCAAGCCGATTAATTCAAGAGTTAGGACTCTCCGGCTGTGGTTCAGGTAGTGGATGTGGTTGTGCCTGCCTCCTGAGATGACCTCGTCTCCCGCTCATCTCGTATCTCTTATGTACCTGCACGTATGCATTAAGCATCGATCATAATTTTACCCGTTAAATTCAATTCATTACTAGACAATACAGACACTTGGGATGTAATCTATTTCCAATTACTCGACATTGACAGTACTAAGCAACCTTTGCTCTGATACGAAACAATTTTGTGAATTCCCAGAAGCATAGAAAATAAGGCTAATTTAAAATTTTCTTACATTAAACCTCTTACTCGAGTTGTATTCCTGTACAGTGTCATTTAATCTCTTGCGTTTAAAACAAATCATTATCCATAAGATCACACATTTTTTTTTAATTTCATAAAATCTAATACATAATATCTAAAAAAGGTCAGCCCACGAAACTCAATTCATTTTCTTCATATTATCCTAATTACATCCCAAAAATACTTAACACAAATGTACATCATTTTCAGGATACAAAATGAACTGAATCTATACCTTATGCGTATATAAGCGGTAGCTTGGGGAAATCTTATCCACCAGCCTATTTCACATACGCAGCAAGCACTAACTCGCTCACTGCAAGTAATCTGGAGGGGGAGGAAAAAGAGTGAGCTCTCAAAACGCTCAGTAAGGAGGATAAGGGAGGTTTTATAAAATCATCATCAAATCACAACTCATCATTTGGGCATGTAAAAACATGATATAAGTATTCGAGCATGTAAAACATTATGGTAATAATGATAACAATAATGGCACCAATTTGTATAAACACAATTTACGTGACAAAATTCACATTTTCGTCATAACATCAAATCTCAGTTCGTGATAGAAATCACAGTCATCAAAACACACCATTCATCAAAGTAGTCGAGACTAGGCATTTAATAAAACTCAGATAAAAATAACGTCATAAGCACATCACATCACGTCACATCTAATCATCCTCAAGGAGGGCATCCTCAAAAGAGGGAAAATGTCGACATCTATCCATGGCCATATATTGCTGTAGACTTGATCAGGGTTGTACAGCCTCGGTTTTACATACTATCAAAGTAAGGCCACCCATCGCTATTAGAGTGGGGTCATCTCACGTTACCAAAACGGAGGTATCAGTCTTACATGCTACTAGAGCAAGGCCCGGTCTTACATGCTACCAGAGCAATGCCACTTAACGCTATCAAGCGGAGTATCGATGGGTATCTCATGACAAGCCTTAGTCTCAGTAAAATATGCCATTATTGTATTAAAAATCGTTTTGTATTCATGTAGAGCTCATAATGGTTATCTCAAAAACTCATTTCTATTATAAAACATTGTGTTCACAATTACACGAAATTCATCAAAACTGAGCGCAAACCGGTAAAACACTCACACATTCATCAAAGCATCAAATCAACTCATTCTCATAAACATGCTCGTTCATCAAACCTTTTTTTTCATGTAAATCAAGGTATTTTCATCATTTAGAAACTCACACACACAAACATTTCATTTCCCTTACCTCTTGCACCCTGAGTGGTGCAATGTCCCTGGGGTCTCGGACTAGCCTCGTTTCCTATGTCGAATTCTCGAGCTGTCCAAACATCACCTAATCGTCAATATACATCACTCTCATTGTCGATTTCTTTCTTTTTCTCATTCTAACTCAACATTTCCCTTTTTATCCTATTTATACCTGTACACCCTAAACTACATCCAAGCTACGAAATCTTACATACATACAATGTCTCAAAACTCTTCATACATCTTTATCAACACCTTAGCTAGCTCATGATTCCTTCTTGACTTAAACATTTCCAACAATATATATATATTTATTCACCAATATATATATAAAATGATAATACTTAAAACAAGGATCTTATGAGCTCACCTAGCTTGTCCTCTCTTGACCAAACTTGTAGAATGCTTGTCTCTTTCCTTTGTTTAAGCCAACCCTTAATTTTTTAGTATGTTGTTCTCTTTACCAAGAGGAACAACTGTGCCTCTTACCTCTTTTTCTAACTGTAAGACCCGTATTTTCAGATGTAAACCTTATGAATACATAAGTATGGTGATGTACATGTACAGTGAGTCATAAATGATGTAAAGTCCATAAAATTGATGTACCCCCTTGTAATATGAGTTGGGAATTTACACACAAGTTTCATTATGTATAAATATGAAGAAATTGACTTTTTTATGTGATGAATGTGAGTGGAATGAAAAATGAGTAGTGTGGTAAAATGGAAGGAAGTTGCATGAGTTGTGTAGGTCTTTGTACTTCTATTTAGTTTTTTTTTTGTATACTTTTGGCTATACAAGAAATACACACAAGTTTCAATGTGTATAAAGTATGAATGAATGCCATTTTCAAGTCTTAAAGGTGGTTGGATGAGAAAATGATAATGACAACAAATTAAGGATGTTTGGTGTAAGTTACTGTAGAAAACTGCAGCAAAATTTGGAAAATATGAATGCCAGATTGATCTCATAGAATGAGAGATTGATCTGAAAGAGTCAAAATGCTCTTATTCAAGCAATAGGAATAGGGTAGATCGATCTCCAATAGAGCCAGATCGATTTGCTAAACATTCTGTAATGAGAGGATCGATTCTTAAGGCAAGCAGATCCATTTCCTTAGCTCTCGGGTTGGAGCAGATCGATCTCCTCCCTAGCCAGATCAATCTCCCTAACTCTCTGCCTGAAGCAGATCGATCTCAAGCCTTCGACAGATCGATCTCATGCCTTCAAATGTCATGAAAATAAGGGATTTAAGAGGACCAAATCGATCTCAAGCCCTCGACAGATCGATCTCATCAAGCAATTCTATAAATAGGAGTAGTGAAATCTGTAAATTTCAGGAAAACAATCTCACTTGTTAAGTTAATATATTTTGAAATGACAAAACAGTAATTTAATAATGGATATTATAAATCTAGAAATGTTTAAAACATGTTAAGAGCTTAATTAGAATATATAGAGATACAAGTCATTGCCAGAAACTGGGTGTTAAAGGTTGAGAGATTGATCTTATGAGATGAGAGATCGATCTCCTGGGTTTTCAAGTATGAGAGATCGATCTCATAAGAATATGAGATCGATCTGATAAAGGATTAAAGACTGAAAGAACATGTATAGGATGTTAAGGAAGAAGAGATCGATCTCTAAGGGTTATGAGATCGATCTTTTACTTACAAAATGCCTATGAGATTGATCTGGTCTAGGAAGAGATCGATCTCCTATAAGGCAGAGGTTAAAGGTCTTAGATCGACCTGTAGATCGATTTATGTTCAAATAGAGAGCTTATGAGATCGATCTCATATGTATAGAGATCGATCTCCTCAAAGTCAGAGAGTTTAGGAGATCGATCTAGGGTGATTAGAGATCGATCTCCCCTCTACAAGAATGCTTGCTAGATCGATCTGGAGATCGATCTTACGTCAAACAGAGAGTTTAGAAGATCGATCTGATGGTTCGACAGATCGATCTTCACTAACAGTTTACAAATTATAAGATCGATCTCTAGAAATATGAGATCGATCTCCTTGCTTTGAGTTGCTTTGCAATTGTAGGAATTTAAACTAGAAGATCGATCTGGTCATGATGGAAGATCGATCTGGTACTTTACTGGAGGTTCCCAACGGCTTTCTCTACAAAATCTTCAATGAGTAAAATTGCATTAAATGCTTCACGTATCATCCTGCTGTATAAAACCAAGCATTGAAGACATTGGGAAACAAAAGACTTATGTTGAAAATTCTGAATACTCTCAAGAGATCATTCCTCAACATTTCCTTTGTCTTCAACATCATATTTATTGTATTGTCTTAAATAGCTTGAGTTAAAGTTATTCTTCCTACCCACAAAAGAGAGTTCTTATTTGTATTCATCCTTAATCTAAAAGAAAAGAGGAGAGTTCCTCTCTGAGAAAATTTTGTAAGAGGTGAATATTTATCTTTGTAAAAAGGGGTAGAGAGGTTATTCCTTAACCTTAAAAAGGAGGCTATATCAACTATTATTATAATGAAAGAAAACTCTTGTCAAGAAGGTCAAAAAGAGATGACGTAGGCAAGCGATTGGCCGAACCTCTATAAATTGCTGAGTTTGCTGCTTCTCTCTTATCTCCTTAATTTACTCACTATAGTCTATTGCTTATTCTTTGATTACTTGTAATTAAATTCAATTATGCTTAAATTTAGCATTTAGACTAGAAAATCGATTCACCCCCCTCTCGGTTGAGCCAACAATTGGTATCAGAGCTCGGACTCTGTGATCATTAAGGAATAACTTCCTAAGAGTTAAAACGATCTAATGACTCATAGCAATGTAGCAACAAGTCTAGTAGGAGAGGGCACTCTACAGTTAGGCCTACCATGTTCAATGGTGAACATTATGCATATTGGAAAATTAGAATGATGCTTTTAATTCAAGCTAATGATATGAGGTATGGAGGATTATTACTAAAGGTCCTCAAATTCCAATTAAGAAGATAGAGGGAAGAGATATCCCAAAAGAAGAAGATGAGTGGGATTCTAATGATATAAAATGTGCTCAGTTAAATGCAAAGGCCATGCACACCTTATTTTGTGCATTAGGGCTTAATGAGTATAATAGAGTCTCCGGTTGTGATAATGCCAAACAAATTTGGGATAAATTGACAATTACTCATGAAGGCACAACTCAAGTAAATGAGACTAAGGTAGGAATGCTCACTCATGATTATGAGTTATTTAGGATGAAAGAAGGAGAGTCAATTAGTGAAATGTTCACTAGATTTACTGATGTAATAAATGGACTAAAATCTTTAGGTAAAATCTACTCCAATATAGAAATGGTTAAGAAATTCTTGAATAGCTTACCGAAATCTTGGGAAGCTAGCGTAACAGCAATTGAAGAGTCCAAAGACCCCCACACACTATCGTTAGATGAATTGATAGGGTCATTGCTCACATATGAAATGAAATTGAGGAGAAATGAAGAGCCACCCAAGAAAGTAGGAGTAGCTCTAAAATCCACCACTCAAGAGGATTTGAAAGAAGATAAAAATGAGAGTGGTAATGAAAAAGATTTTGAAATGGCAATGTTTGCCAAGAGATTTAATAAATTTATGAGAATGAGAGCAAAATGGTAGTGGTAGGAGAAACTATAAGAAAGAACAATAAGAATTAGGTAGAAAAGATACTATTGTTTGCTATGAATGCAAAAAACCGGGACACATTAAATTTAACTGTCATCTTCTAAAAAGATCAAGTGATAGGAATCACAAAAAGAAGGTAATGATGGCAACAGGGAGTGACAGTGATAGCTCTGATGATGATTCAAATGAAGATATTGCCAATCTATGTTTCATGGCAATTGAATATGAGAAGGTAACTTCAAATCCCAATGAGTATTCTTTTGACGAATTACAAGATGCATTTGATGATCTTGCAATAGAATATGAGTGCATGAATTTGAAGTACAAAAAATTGATTTCTAAACTAAAGAAAGAAAATGAATTAATACTAAATGATAAGATAGAATGTGAAAAGAAATTATAAAGTACAAATCTAGAAATCCATGACCTAAAGGAAAAGAATAGTAACTTACATAATTCTTTTACTAGATTTTACATGGGTCAACAAAAACTAGATCACATGCTAGAGACTCAAAGGGCTTTCTTTGATAACAATGGGTTAGGATATGATGGCAAAAGTAGAGAAACTCACCTCAAAAGTTTCTTAGCTAGAAAGAATATACATAAATCCTCTACTACTTGCTCACATTGTAATAAAAAGGGACATGCATCATATAGTTGCAATGTGAAGATGACCACATTTAGAGGAAGGATAGTTAGAAGAGTATGGGTCCCAAAAGATGTGGTTAATTCAAAAGATATTAATGTAATATTAAAATGGATCCCAAAAGGATCAAAAATTCTACTCTTTAACTCCAAAGGACCCAAGAAAATTTGGGTACCTAAAACAAAAGTTTGAATGTTGATTGTAGGTGGTTGAGCATTGCTACAAGGCAAAAACAAAGGAAGCTTAGTACTTGGATAGTGGATGTTCAAGACACATGACCAGTGATAGAAGCTACTACAACTCGTTCAAATCAAAGGTTAGTGGAGAAGTCACATTTGGAGACAACTCCAAAGGACAAGTTGAAGGAAGTGGAACTATCGGTAATAATTCTTTCTCCATAGAAAAGGTTTTACTTGTTAGAGGACTAAAGCACAATCTACTTAGCATTAGTCAACTTTGTGACAAAGGTTACAAAGTAATTTTTGACTGTTTAAATTGCCATGTAATAGATTCTAAATCAAACAAAGTTCTCTTTCTAGGACATAGACAAGGTAATATATACATTGTATATCTAAATGAACTTGAAAATGAAAATGTATGCCTTATGGTAGATAAAGAAAAGGAACCTTAGTTGTGGCATAGGAGACTAGGTCATGCTAGCATGCAAGTAATATCTAAGCTAGCTAGAAAAGACCTTGTAGTAGGGTTACCTAAGTTGTCCTTTGACTATGACAAAATTTGTGAAGCTTGTGTCAAGGGAAAACATAAAAGGACATCATTTAAACCTAAAAATAGTGTATCAACCACTAGACCTCTTCAACTACTTCACCTAGATCTATTTGGACCAACTAGAACTACAAGCCTAGGTGGTAAGCATTATGGATTTGTGATTGTAGATGATTATACTAGGTTTACTTGGGTATTTTTCTTAAGAGTAAAGAATGAAGCATTAGAAAAATTCATTGTCTATTTAAAAGTAGCCCAAAATGAAAAAGGTTACACTATAACTAGTATTAGAAGTGATCATGGCAAGGAATTTGAAAATATTGGTTTTGATGAATATTGCAATGATCAAGGAATTAGTCATAATTTTCAACCCCTAGGACACCACAACAAAATGGAGTAGTTGAGAGAAGAAATAGAATATTAGAAGAAATGGCTAGAACAATGTTGTGTGAAAATAATTTACCTAAATATTTTTGGGCTGAAGCTATAAATACATCATGCTACATCATAAATAGAGCCATGGTTAGACCAATCTTAAAGAAAACCCCTTATGAGCTTTACAAGGGAAATAAGCTAAATATTAGCTATTTTCACCCTTTTGGTTGTAGATGCTTTGTCGTAAATAATAGGAAAGACAACTAAGGAAAATTTGATGCCAAGAGTGATGAAGGAATCTTTTTAGGCTACTCTTTGAATTCAAAGGCATATAGAGTGTATAACAGTGAGATCTGAGAATTTTAGATATATTTTAATGATGTAATAAGAACTTGAAGTGTAATTTATTGAGCTAAATGAATTGTGGAAATTATATTTGGTGATTTATGTATAAGTGTTTAACATAAGTGTGAAACTAAGAGGTCAGATCGATCTTGGGGAAGGAGAGATCGATCTGGTGAGTTAAAAATGACAAGGAAGGAGGAATTTAAGGAGCAGATCGATCTCCAATGGAAGAGGATAGATCTCCTTATGATTCTATTTGAGAGAAGATCGATCTCATGAGGGAGGGATCGATCTCCTCAAGGAGCAGATCGATCTCATAAAGCCATAAAGAGATCGATCTCACCCCTCGACAGATCGATCTCCTAGGCATAAAATTACCCCAAATCGTCCCCAAATTCAAATGCAGATCGATCACACTAAGAGCCAAATCGATCTCCTACCCTCAGTCTATATAAGGAACCCCTGCTTTCTCCTGTAAATTCATTTTCTCTCTCTTTTAACCCCCATTTTCACCGAGCCCTAGCTTTCTCACTCATCCAAAGCACCCATTTTCGTCCAAATCAGAGGTTGTGGTAAGAAGGAAAGTTGTTCCTCATCAAAGGGAGAACAACATACTTGGAAATCATAAGACGGATTGAATCGAGGCAAGAGATAAGCTCTCCACAAGTTTTGGGTAATTTTTAAACCTCGATCTTGATATATGAGATGATTTTGGTAATGATAGTTGTTGGCATTGTGTTGAAATAGCTGGAAAATGATTAGGGATTGATGAAATTTCAATGTAGTTGGAGTGATAATGATGTTTAGCAATTTTGAGAATTTTGAGCTATAAATGAAAATTTAGACAATGTGGTAAATTAGCATAGATAATTTGGCATGAGAAATATAGGACGTTGAGATGTTGTGAATGAGATTGTAGTTTGGGGTAGAGTTACGAGAATCAAGAGATTTGAGGTGTTGTGAGCAATTATGCTCGATTTTGAGAATTGAGGTTACTGTGATGATGAATATTGATGCTTTAACATCGTTAGGACAGCTCGGGAGTTCCAGAGTGGAGTGCGAGACTAGTCCGTGACAAGGGGGAAATAGTTGCACTATACGAGGTGCAAAGAGGTAAGGGAAAATAAACCAATTGTGTATGTGATTTTGAACTATATAGCACGATTTGTGATTTATAAAACAAGCATGTTTGATGAGTTATGTTTTATGTGAATGCACACGATTTTTATAGCCGGTTGGAGCCCAATGTTTTTATGAGTTTTTAATTGGGCTCTACGTTAAGGCAATATCGAGATTTGAGAAATGTGTATGTGCTTTGCCGGTTGGAACTCAATTTTAATATGTTTTGTGTTGAGTACAAAACGGTTTTCAAATGAGTTTTATGAGAGAAAAACCACTATGAGTTCTACGTGAAGGCAAACCAGTCTTATGTGATAAGACTTAGGCGTGTAATTTTGAGTACACACCGGGCATTGCTCTGATAGCATGTAAGCCCAATCCTTCTCCATTCTGATAACGTGAGATCCCCCATTCTGTGGCTATGCCACATATATTTGGTGGCCATCGCTACGTGAGAACCCTATTTGGTGGCCGTCACCACGTGAGAACCCTATTTGGTGGCCGTCGCCACGTGAGAATCCTATTTGGTTGCCGTCGCCACGTGAGAACCCTATTTGGTGGCCGTCGCCACGTGAGAACCCTATTTGGTGGCCGTTGCCACGTGAGAACCCTATTTGGTGGCCGTTGCCACGTGAAACCCTATCCTGTGGCTATGCCACGTGTGAATTTAAATCAGTGGCTATGCCACGTTAGTTTAGTGGCTGTGCGACGTGTGAATTTAAATCAGCGGCTATGCCACGTGTGTTTAGTGGCTATGCCACGTGTGAATTTAAATCTGTGGCTATGCCACGTGTGTTTAGTGGCTGCGCCACGTGTATTATTGTTACAGTGATTTTATTACGTTTATTGAGAAAGCGAATATCGCATTATTTTCACATGCTTTGTTACTGCTCTATACTGAGCATTTTACTTCATGTTTTCACATGATTTGAGATATGAGAATGTCGTTTTGAGTACTTTCATGCTATGGTTTTCAAATGAGTATAATGAGTTTCACATACAAATAAATATTTTGTGATGTGCATTTTGGTTTATATAATGAGTCCCCTACCCCCTTACTGAGCGATTTAGAAGATCACCCTGTTTTCTTTCCCCTCAGATTTCTTCAAGTGAAAAAGGGTTTCACTGCGACGTACGGAGTTGTGGCTAGTAGAGGACTTGAGCTCCAGGCCATATATTGTATTTGAGGTATCTTTTGTCTTTTCATGTACCGAGACAATTATTGTAATTGCAGACACTTGATGTATAACATTGTATGGGATGTATTAGGATTAATTAACTTAATATTGAGTAATGTATATGATACGATACATGTTATCTAGTGATGAGATCCTGAGGTATGATAAATATGATGATGCATGACACTGCACAGGAATACACCCTTAATTGTGAATTAATGAGTAAAAAGTTTTTAAATTTGCCCTATTTTCTGCGTTTTCGGGGCGTGACCGAGCTTTCTTGGTATCAGAGCTTAGGGTGTCCAGTACTGTCAGTGTCGGTTAAGTGAAATAGAATACATCCCAAGTGTCTATAATAGTCTGGTCATGAACTGAATCTGAGGATTGAGATTTCAATCGATTTTGATATGTACTCGTAGGAGACGAGTTAAGATAGAGAATGAGTGGAAGACGAGGTCGTTCGAGGAGGCAGGCAGAGTCCCCTCCGCCACCTGCCCCACAACCAGAGACTCCTAACTCTCGATTTAATCGGATTGAGACCGATGTGAGGCAAGGTTTTGAGTAAATGGCAGCGTTATTCGCGCAACACTTTGGAGTTAATGCCTCGGGTACTACTCATACACCACCACAAGGACCTCCCATACCCCCAGTGCCTCCCGTCACTCAGCCTAAGGACAGAAGTATGGTCCGACTGAAGGATTTTATGAAGATGAATCCACCTGCATTTAGGGGAAAGAAGAATCCTATAGAGGCGGAGAAGTGGTTGACGGAGTTGAGAATTATATTTGATTATCTGGGGTGCACCGATGCTGAGAGGGTCAGTATGAGTATCTATATGTTGAAGGGGAGCTCGAGATTGGTGGGGTACTACCCAGGGTATTCTGATGTCCCGTCAGAATGTGATTGGTTGGGAAGAGTTTCAGACAGCCTTTAGGACCCAATATGTACCACGAGCCGCCCAGAGAAAGAAACAGGCTAAGTTTTTGAGTTTGGTACAGGGTGACATGTCTGTGGTTGACTATGAGAGCCAATTCACCGCGCTATTGAGATATGACCCAGAGACCTTCAAGAATGAAGAGCTCCGCATAGAGAAGTTTGTGTATGGATTGAAGCCCATCATCAAAGATAGATTGATAGGGCTATGTATCACTGAGTTTGGAGATGCTCTGAGATGAGCACAAGAGATTAAAAGAGGAATTGAAATGGTACAATCCCAGAATGAGCTCAAAGCGGTGAATAGAGATAAGGGCAAGAGGCCAGCGATTTTTCGAACAGAGGCTCGGAGAGGTTCCTTCAGAAGGGGAAGGATTGAGGTGTAGAAGGGCAGATTAGAGAGGCCCAGAGGTTACCCTAACATTAGAGAGACCCCTTGAGATGTCAGGCTTGAGGCAAGGTTTTGCAGAAATTGTGGCCGAATGCATGAGGGAAGTTGTACTGGGTCAATCCATGGATGTTTTAGATGTGGAGACATGGGTCACATGGTGAAGGATTGCCCTCAACCTCAGAAACCACATGTCTTGGAGCCCACTAGACATTAGCCTTAGAGAGTGAATCCCTAGAGACAGGCCACTACTGCAAAGAAAGGAAAGAGACCTGTTACACAGGGACGTGTGTTTACCCTGGATAAGGAGACCGCAGACACTTCTGCAGAAACTATAAGAGGTACACTCTCTGTCTGTAATCATAAGGCTCATGTGTTGATTGATTCAGGATCCACGCATTCGTTTATTTCTGAGCATTTTGCATGTAGATTAAACTTGAAGTTTGAACCCCTAAAGTATATACTACATGTAAATACCCCTATGCGTGAATCCCAGAGAACTGAGTTAATTTGTAAAGGATGTAAGATAAAAGTGGGAGATAGATTGATGTTAGCAGATCTAATCATGTTGAATATACATGGGTTTGATGTAATTTTGAGGATGGATTGGTTGGCAACCAATCGAGCGAGTTTAGACTGCTACACTAAGATTGTAACTTTCTCCCTATCTGAACCTTACAGTGTACGTTTGAAATATTAAGTAAATAGACGTATGAAATTTTGTAAGCAATTTGAGAATTTTAATATTATTTTAGAGAATATTAAATATGATTGTTCATGTGAAGGTCATGAGACACTCATCTTAGACGATGAGCGAGAACATCCGAGGATTGAGGATATACCTATGGTTTACGAATTTCTGGATGTTTTCCCAGATGAGTTACCAGGTTTACCACCAGAGAGAGAGTTGGAGTTTACCATTGAGTTGGTACCAGATACTCAGTCGATCTCTAAACCTCCCTACAGGATGGCGTTAGTGGAACTTGAGGAATTGAAGAAACAACTATAGGAGTTATTGGATCGAGGGTTTATTAGACCCAGTGTTTCGCCATGGGGAGCACCAGTATTATTTGTTAAGAAGAAGGATGGTAGTCTCAGATTATGCGTAGACTATCGGTTGTTGAATAAAGCCATGGTGAAGAATAAATAACTACTGCCCAGGATTGATGATCTACTTGATCAGCTGAGAGGGGCATCAGTCTTTTCTAAGGTTGATTTGAGATCGGGCTATCACCAATTGAGGATCAAGGAAGAAGATATTCCAAAGACGGCCTTCAGGACAAGGTATGGCCATTATGAATTTTTGGTGATGTCCTTTGGATTGACGAACGCCCCTGCAGCATTTATGAGATTGATGAACGAGGTGTTCAGAGACTATCTGGATAAATTTGTGATAGTCTTTATTGATGATATCCTGGTATACTCACAGTTGTATGAGGAGCATGCACAGCATTTGTGGTTAGTACTTCAGATACTCCGAGATAAGCAATTATATGGAAAGCTTAGTAAGTGTGAATTTTGGCTGGATCAGATAGTTTTCCTTGGTCATATAGTCTCAGAGAAAGGAGTATCAGTGGATCCAAGTAAAGTGGAGGCTGTGCTTAATTGGGAGAGACCGAGGACAGTTACTGAGGTACGAAGCTTCCTTGGTTTGGCAGGGTATTACAGAAGATTTGTGGAAGGATTTTCCAGGATCGCCGCTCCTTTGACTAAGCTCACGTGCAAGGAAACTCCGTTTATATGGACTGATCAATGTGAGCTCAGTTTTCAGGAATTAAAGAGGAGATTAATAGCGGCACCTGTGTTAACTATCCCTGAGGGATTAGGAGGCTTTTTGGTGTATAGTGATGCATCTCATCAAGGATTGGGGTGTGTGCTTATGCAGCATGAAAGAATGGTCGCATATGGATAGCGACAGTTGAAAGACCATGAGCGGAATTACCCCACACATGATTTGGTGTTAGCCGCTGTGGTATTTGCCTTGAAGATCTGGCCACACTACTTATATGGGGAAAGATTCCAGATCTTCACTGAACACAAGAGTTTGAGATATCTCTTTGATCAGAAAGAGTTAAACATGAGACAAAGGAGATGGATGGAACTTCTTAAGGATTATGACTACGAGATTCTATATCATCCGGGTAAGGCGAATGTAGTTGCTGATGCCCTGAGCAGGAAGAGTATGATATCTGCTATGATGATCAGGGAATGGGATATACTGGAGCAGTTTGCTGAACTCCGGATCAGAGTTAAAGAGGTAGAGACTGGATTTTTGGCTAGCTTGCGAATAGAGCCCAGGATCATGGATCAGATGAGAAATGGGCAGCGCAGTGATCAAAGATTGATAGATATGGTTAGCCAAGCTGAGTAGAGTTCGCAGTCAGATCTCACCATCAGTGAGGGTGGATTATTGAGGTTCAATGGACGGATTTGTGTACCGGACGATGATACCCTGAAGAGACAGATACTGAGAGAATCTCACTGCTCGCGATGCACCATGCACCCAGGGAGTACTAAGATGTACCGAGATTTGAGAAAGGTGTACTGGTGGAGTGGTATGAAGCGAGATGTGGCGAAATACGTAGCCAGATGTTTAGTATGCCAGCAAGTGAAAGCTGAGCATCGAAAGCCCGAAGGACTACTACAGCCCTTACCTGTACCTACATGGAAATGGGAGCATATCACCATGGACTTTATTATGGGTTTACCGAGGACCCGAAGAGGTCGTGACGCTATATGGGTTATAGTGGATAGATTGACCAAGAGTACCCACTTCCTTGCCATCAAGAGCACAGATACCGTGGATGCCTTAGCTGAGCTGTATGTCAGCGAGATAGCTAGATTACATGGGGCTCCAGTGAGTATTACTTCTGATAGAGATTCCCGGTTTACTTCTAGATTTTGGACCCAGTTTTAGAAGTCCATGGGATCTCGATTGAGTTTCAGTACCGCCTATCATCCATAGACAGATGGTCAGTCAGAGAGGACTATTCAGACCCTGGAGGATATGTTGAGGGCGTGTACGATGGATTTTAAGGGATCATGGGATGATCACCTACCCCTAGCAGAGTTTACGTACAATAAAATCTATCATGCGAGTATTGGAATGGCACCTTTTGAGGCTCTATATGGTAGGAGGTGTAGATCCCCTGTAGCTTGGGAAGAAGTCGGTGACAGAAAGATATATGCTCTCGAGCTTGTTGAGCAAGCTATACAGAGTGTGAAACTCATATGTGAGAGGTTACGGGCTGCACAGAGTAGACAGAAAAGCTACGCGGATGTGCGTAGATGGCCACTCGAGTTTGATGTTGGTGACGCAGTATTTCTGAAAATATCACCGAGTAAGGGTATCATACGATTTGGGAAGAAAGGGAAATTAAGTCCGCGATACATAGGACCATTCGAGATTCTTGAGAGAGTGGGAGAGGTAGCTTATAGATTAGCATTACCCTCACAGATGTCCAGAATACACAATATTTTTCATGTGTCTACGTTGAGGAAGTACCACCCGGACCCTTCTCATGTCATAGAGTATGGCGAGATGGACATTCAAGAGGATATGAGCTATACTGAGGAACCCGTCCAGATTCTCGATAGAAAGGAGAAGGTACTGAGAACTAAGAACATCCCATTAGTGAAAGTTTTGTGGAAACATCACTTAATGGAAGAGGCAACGTGGGAACTAGAGAATCTCATGAAGGAGAAATACCCCCATCTATTTGACTAGTTGAGTTGAATTTGGAGGACCAAATTCTTTTTAAGGTGGGGAGGATGTGCGATCTGAGAATTTTAGATATATTTTAATGATGTAATAAGAACTTGAAGTGTAATTTATTGAGCTAAGTGAATTGTGGAAATTATATTTGGAGATTTATGTATAAGTGTTTAACATAAGTGTGAAACTAAGAGGTCCGATCGATCTTGGGGAAGGAGAGATCGATCTGGTGAGTTAAAAATGACAAGGAAGGAGGAATTTAAGGAGCAGATTGATCTCCAATGGAAGAGGATCGATCTCCTTATGATTCTGTTTGAGAGAAGATCGATCTCATGAGGGAGGGATCGATCTCCAAACGTTTCTGTTTGGGAGAAGATCGATCTCCTCAAGGAGCAGATCGATCTCATAAAGCCATAAAGAGATCGATCTCACCCCTCGACAGATCGATCTCCTAGGCATAAAATTACCCCAAATCGTCCCCAAATTCAAATGCAGATCGATCTCACCAAGAGCCAGATCGATCTCCTACCCTCAGTCTATATAAGGAACCCCTGCTTTCTCCTGCAAATTCATTTTCTCTCTCTTCTAACCCCTATTTTCATCGAGCCCTAGCTTTCTCACTCATCCAAAGCACCCATTTCCGTCCAAATCAGAGGCTGTGGCAAGAAGGAAAGTTGTTCCTCATCAAAGGGAGAACAACATACTTGGAAATCGTAAGACGGATTGAATCGAGGCAAGAGATAAGCTCTCCATAAGTTTTGGATAATTTCTAAACCTCGATCTTGATATTTGAGATGATTTTGGTAATGATAATTGTTGGCATTGTGTTCAAATAGCTGGAAAATGATTAGGGATTGATGAAATTTCAATGTAGTTGGAGTGATAATGATGTTTAGCAATTTTGGGAATTTTGAGCTATAAATGAAAATTTAGACAATGTGGTGAATTAGCATAGATAATTTGGCATGAGAAATGTAGGACGTTGAGATGTTGTGAATGAGATTGTAGTTTGGGGTAGAGTTACGAGAATCAAGAGATTTGAGGTGTTGTGAGCAATTATGCTCGATTTTGAGAATTGAGGTTACTGTAATGATGAATATTGATGTTTTAACATCGTTAGGACAGCTCAGGAGTTCCAGAGTGGAGTGCGAGACTAGTCCGTGACAAGGGGGAAACAGTTGCACTATACGAGGTGCAAAGAGGTAAGGGAAACTAAACCAATTGTGTATGTGATTTTGAACTATATAGCATGATTTGTGATTTATAAAACAAGCATGTTTGATGAGTTGTGTTTTGATGAGAATGCACACGATTTTTATAGTCGGTTGGAGCCCAATGTTTTTATGAGTTTATAATTGGGCTCTACGTTAAGGCAATATCGAGATTTGAGAAATGTGTACGTGCTTTGCCGGTTGGAACTCGATTTTAATATGTTTTGTGTTGAGTACAAAACGGTTTTCAAATGAGTTTTATGAGAGAAAAATCACTATGAGTTCTACGTGAAGGCAAACCAGTCTTATGTGATAAGACTTAGGTGTGTAATTTTGAGTACACACCGGGCATTGCTCTGGTAGCATGTAAGCCCGATCCTTCTCCATTCTGATAACGTGAGATCCCCCATTCTATGGCTATGCCACGTATATTTGGTGGCCGTCGCCACGTGAGAACCCTATTTGGTGGCCGTCGCCACTTGAGAACCCTATTTGGTGGCCGTCGCCACGTGAGAACCCTATTTGTGGCCGTTGCCACGTGAGAACCCTATTTGGTGGCCGTTGCCACGTGAGAACCCTATTTGGTGGCTGTTGCCACGTGAGAACCCTATTTAGTGGCCGTTGCCACGTGAAACCCTATCCTGTGGCTGTGCCACGTGTGAATTATCAGTGGCTATGCCACGTGAGTTTAGTGGTTGTGCCACGTGTGAATTTAAATCAGTGGCTATGCCACATGTGTTTAGTGGCTGTGCCACGTGTGAATTTAAATCAGTGGCTATGCTACGTGTGTTTAGTGGCTGCGCCACGTGTATTATTATTACAGTGATTTTATCACGTTTATTGAGAAAGCGAATATCGCATTATTTTCACATGCTTTGTTACTGCTCTATACTGAGCATTTTACTTCATGTTTTCACATGATTTGAGATATGAGAATGTCGTTTTGAGTACTTTCATGCTATGGTTTTCAAATGAGTATAACGAGTTTCACATACAAATAAATATTTTGTGATGTGCATTTTGGTTTATATAATGAGTCCCCTACCCCCTTACTGAGCGATTTAGAAGCTCACCCTGTTTTCTTTCCCCCCAGATTTCTTCAAGTGAAAAAGGGTTTCCCTGTGACGTATGGAGTAGTGGCTAGTGGAGGACTTGAGCTCCAGGCCATATATTGTATTTGAGGTATCTTTTGTCTTTTCATGTACCCAGACAATTATTGTAATTGCAGACACTTGATGTATAACATTGTATGGGATGTATTAGGATTAATTAACTTAATATTGAGTAATGTATATGATGCCATACATGTTATCTAGTGATGAGATCCTGAGGTATGATAAATATGATGATGGATGACACTGCACAGGAATACACCCTTAATTGTGAATTAATGAGTAAAAAGTTTTTAAATTTGCCCTATTTTTCTTGTTTTTGGGGCGTGACAATAACAAAAGAACCTTGATGGTAGAAGAATCAATAAATGTATATTTGATGAGTCAAACGATGCATCTAAAGGTTCTACCAATGATGAGGATATTGAAATATTTGATGAGACCTTAAAGGAGTCCTCAAAGATAGAAGATAATCTACTAGAAAAGCTTGACATTAATAAAGAACATGAAGAAGAACTAGAAATACTAGAGAGAGAGTCTAGAGCATCAAGAGAACTAGGATATGTCAAAGATTGTGAAATTGTAGGTGATCCAACTCTTGGTGTTAGAACAAGGTCTTCTCTAAGAAATGTATGTCAATATATAGCCTTTGTATCTCAAATTGAACCAAAGAATGTCAATAAAGCTTTAGATGACAATAATTGGTTTTTAGCCATGCAAGAAGAACTAAATCAATTTGAAAGAAGCAAAGTATGGAATTTAGTCCCTAGACCTAGTAATCACTCTATAATTTGAACTAAATGGATTTTCAAGAACAAGATGGATGAAAATAGTGTGATCATAAGAAACAAGGCTAGACTAGTAGCACAAGGTTATAGGCAAGAGGAAGGAATAGACTATGATGAAACCTATGCACCAGTAGCTAGATTAGAAGCAATAAGGATGCTACTTGCTTTTGCATGCTACAAAAATTTTAAATTATATCAAATGGACGTAAAAAGTGCATTTCTAAATGGTTTCATCAATGAGGAAGTTTATGTTGAGCAACCCCCCGATTTTGAAAGTCCTAAATTTCCTGAACATGTTTACAAACTTTCTAAGGTACTTTACGGTTTGAAACAAGCTCCTAGAGCCTGGTATGAAAGACTTTCAAAGTTCTTGATAGAAAAGGGATTTTCAAGAGGAAAGGTAGATGCAACCTTGTTTATAAAAAATAAGAATAAAGATTTACTAGTTGTTCAAGTATATGTAGATGACATCATTTTTGGATCAACTAATGAATCTCTATGTCTAGAGTTTGCTAATATCATGCAAGGTGAATTTGAAATGAGCATGATGGGAGAACACACCTACTTCTTGGGACTTCAAGTAAAGTAAACTAAGGATGGAACCTTCATCAATCAAGCTAAATACACCAAAGATTTGCTCAAACGTTTTGGAATGGATAACTGCAAACCTCAAGCAACTCCAATGGGCACCAACATTAAGCTTGATAAAGATGAAAGTGGTAAGTGTGTAGACACTAAGCTATATAGGTCTATGATTGGTTCATTGTTTTATCTTACTGCAAGTAGACCTGATATTTTGTTTAGTGTATGTCTATGAGCTAGATTTCAATCCTCTCCTAGAGAGTCACACTTACTAGCTACAAAAAGAATCTTTAGGTACCTTAAAGACACATCTTCACTAGGACTATGGTACCCTAAAGATTCCACCTTTGCTTTTCATGCATATTCTGATGCAGATTTTGGAAGTTGTAAAATAGATAGAAAAAGCACTTTAGGAACATGCCAATTCTTAGGGAATAGATTAATATCAAGGTTCTCTAAGAAACAAAATAGTGTAGCACAATCCACAACTGAGGTAGAATATATAGCAGCTGGTAGTTGTAGTGCTCAAGTGTTGTGGATTAAACAACAAATAAGAGATTATGGTGTAGACATGAAGTAAGTTTCCATCAAATGTGATAATACCAGTGCCATTAATCTCTCTAAAAATCCAATCCAACACTCTAGAACTAAACATATTGAGATTAGGCATCATTTTCTTAGAGATCATGTACAAAAAGGAGATATAGTTCTAGAATATATTGATACTTAGCATCAAATAGCTGATATTTTCACCAAACCACTTGATAGAGATAGATTTTGTGTTCTTAGAGGTGAATTAGGACGTATGTATGCTCCTTAAGGATTATTGCCTTCAAAACTATGATTTCAAACTTATTTTCAACTGATTTTACAACTCATTTTCTGGGCAAAGAGTATGAGAGATCGATCTCCTCTCAATATTGATCGATCTAGCATGCTCCAAATTGGCCTAAAGTAGTAAGGTTCAGCTAAGCAGATCGATCTTCTAACCCATAAGATCGATCTCCTTAAGCTTCTGTATTTTACAGATCGATCTCTACACTTGGTAGATCGATCTTCTTCAGCCTCTTTATGTTGCAGATCGATCTCTGTATTTGGCAGATCGATCTTCTTGAGCTTCTATATTTTGTAGATCGATCTCATAAAATAACAGATCGATCTCCTCATGTAGAAGATCGATTTGGTACCTCCACAGATCGATCTCATTAGCCCTGGGCTATAAATACTGCTTCAAAATCCCCAAATTTCAAAAATCCCAAATTTAAAATCCCTAACCCTCGTCGCGCACCCTCTTTCGATTTCTATCAACAGATCGATCTCTGGTAAGGTATTAGTCAAATCTACTCCATTACTCATCATTTTAGAACCTACATTGTTGATTTTCTGTAAAAAATTTCTTAGTTTCGTAGATTAATCTTCAATAGGGTTTCTAGTGAACTGTTCCATTACCTATGACATTGTTAGAGAACAATCTAGAACCATATTAGGCTATCTTTTACTGATTTGATAATGCCTCGCATTAAGAGAGCTGCTAATAAAGAGTCCAAACCCTCCTCCTAACAACCACCTACTGTCTCTTCATCTTCTGTCACAACCTTCAGCAAATGTTTTCAAACACCTACAAAAAGGAAGAGATATGAAGAATATTTTTCCACAATGCCCATCAAACACTGGAGAACCATTGACTTTTCATTTCTTTCCCATATTGACTTTCCGTATTTGTCAAAAATGGAAGAATTTGGTTGGCTTCCATTTCTCAAAATAAACACCCTTGCTCCTCCGAACATTATTAGGGCATTTTTCTCAAACGCCGAGCTTATCTATGACCCTGATGATACCTGTAAAATTTTAGGTTTTAAAACCTTCGTCATGGCCAAAACAATTTTCGTCAACACCAACCTCTTAGCCCGAGTGTTTGAGATCAAAGATAATGGTTTGTCTGATGAAGAAGAAGAAGTACCACTTGAATTTAACCTACCCGGAGACAAAGCTAGTGACCTACCCATGCAGGTTACTACACCTAATCATCTCTTGGAAACTCCGGCCTTTTGGTACCCGACATTCTACAGTAAAAAAACTAGACCATTTTTGACTTCATTATCTTCATACCTCTCAAAGCCAAAAATCGAACCTAGTCCACTTCATCTACGAAGACTGGTTAAAAATCGTGCGGGGTCAAGCCTCAACAATAGTCTTCCCTTAACCCCTTGCATTCCTGTTACAAAAACTTAGGGTTGACTATTTTTGTGAGACCGGTGAAGTGCCCTTTGCAAAAGGCGTTCTGAATATCGGCACTCTTCACCATATGGGGTACTACAAAGACTTCCACAGTCAGTGGCGGAAGAAAAGCGAAACCCCTCACGAGGCAGCCATGGAAGAGGACATTCCAGCTAAGCCTATAACACCGTCCACTAAGGTTCCTCCTACATCTGCTGCTCAGCCTACTGCACCAGTTGATGCCGTTACGTCCATGATAATGGATTTTTGGCAACACTTTGATACAACGATGGAGACGTTTGCACAACGGTTCTGACATTTCGAGAAACGTCTTGACACAATTGAGGCAATGCAGCAAGCTATGTACGATGAGCTTCAAACCACTCGCGTTTGAGTTGAGGACATTGCTGTTCATTTTCCTTCACCATCTTCTTAGAAAATGATTTTTCTTTGCTGTGCTTTGAACTATGTTTTTGTGTTGTATGAACAATTATATTTTGAAATGCCAGAATTTTGATTCAGTTTTATGCTTCATAGTTTGTTGATATATGCTTTGTGATAAATAGTCTTATGCCGTAGTAATATTGATATGACAAAAAGGGGAAAAAGAGAACATGTCAAGAGAAGCATAAATTAAGGGGGAGTTCTTGAACTGAGGGGGAGTTTTTGAAACTGGAAAATTGGATGCATATGTAAAGGGGGAGATTAAACATGTTTATAAACTTAGTTTATTGAATAAAGTTTTGTCATATAAAAAAAGGGGAGATTATTAAGTTAATATATTTTGAAATGACAAAACAGTAATTCAATAATGGATATTATAAATCTAGAAATGTTTAAAACATGTTAAGAGCTTAATTAGAATATATTGAGATACAAGTCATTGCCAGAAACTGGGTGTTAAAGGTTGAGAGATCGATCTCATGAGATGAGAGATCGATCTCTTGGGTTTTCAAGTATGAGAGATCGATCTCATGAGAATATGAGATCGATCTGATAAAGGATTAAAGACTCAAAGAACATGTATAGGATGTTAAGGAAGAAGAGATCTATCTCTAAGGGTTATGAGATCGATCTTTTACTTACAGAATACCTATGAGATCGATCTGATATAGGAAGAGATCGATCTCCTCTAAGGTAGAGGTTAAAGGTCTTAATCGATCTGTTGATCGATCTATGTTCAAACAGAGAGCTTATGAGATCGATCTCATATGGATAGAGATTGATCTCCTCAAAGTCAGAGAGTTTAGGAGATCGATCTATGGTGATTAGAGATCGATATCCCCTCTACGAGAATGCTTGCTAGATCGATCTTACTTCAAACAGAGAGTTTAGAAGATCGATCTGATGGTTCGACAGAACAAATTTTCACTAACATTTTACAAATTATAAGATCGATCTCTACAAATATGAGATCGATCTTCTTGCTTTGAGTTGCTTTGTAATTGCAGGAATTCAAGCTAGAAGATCGATCTGGTAATGATGGAAGATGGATTTGGTACTCTACTAGAGGTTCCCAACGGCTCTCTCTGTAAAATCTTCAACAGGAAAAACTGCATTAAATGCTTCACCTACTATCCTGCTGTATAAAACCAAGCATTGAAGACACTGGGAAATAAGAGACTGGTACTGAAAATTCTGAATACTCTCAAGAGATCATTCCTCAACATTCACTTTGTCTTCAACATCATATTTATTGTATTGTCTTAAATAGCTTGAGTTAAAGTTATCCTTCCTACCCACAAAAGAGAGTTCTTATTTGTATTCATCCTTAATCCAAAAGAAAAGAGGAGAGTTCCTCTGTGAGAGAATTTTGTAAGAGGTGAATATTTATCTTTGTAAAAAAAGGTAGAGAGGTTATTCCTTAACCTTAAAAAGGAGGTTGTATCAACTATTATTATAGTGAAAGAAAACTCTTGACAAGAAGGTCAAGAAGAGAGGACGTAGGCAAGCGATTGGCTGAACCTCTATAAATTGCTGAGTTTGTTGCTTCTCTCTTATCTCCTTAATTTACTGCACTATAGTCTATTGCTTATTCTTTGATTACTTACATTTAAATTCAATTAAGCTTAAATTTAGCATTTAGACTAGAAAACCGATTCACCCCCCCTTTCGGTTGAGCCAACATCACTCTTCCATTTCAACCTAAAACCTAACTTTCTCACTCCTAAATCCACCCAGTAAGATTTGAGGAAAGACCATTAGATACAAAGTTGTTCATATCCAAGAGAAGAACAACATACTTTGGAATCAAAGCCTCATTTGTTAGATTGAAGTAGCAAGGGACATTTTCATTTAGAGCAAGAAGAGAAACTAGATTTGTAAGTTTCTAATGCTTCAACCCAAGTACATTTGGCTATATATTGATTTTAGAGTTGATTTGTATGAGTATTGATGGTTAAAACTACCTAGGATGTGATGGAATTAGTGTGACCTAGAAACCTAGAATAATTCTAGTGTGAGAAGATTTGGGTTGATTAAGTTAATGATTTATGCGCATGCTAAAGTTGTTATTGAGGTAATGTGAATGATTTGAGATGGTTAAATAAACTTACATTGTGAGTTTAGAGAATTTATGAAAATGAGTATATAAGATGTTTGATAAAATGTCATAGTGAAGAAATGGATGAAATATGAACACTATGAGCTTAATATCGATTTGATATTGATTTGGTATAAATTAATAGGCCTAAAAGAAATCAATAGACTCAAGATATGAGTAAACGATAAAACTAGGCCTTATAAATGTTAATGGAGGCTATAGGTTAAATCGACTATAACGTACACGAGAGTTGTGTTATATGGACTAAATCGATGTGATACGCTTTTTGCAGTTCTGGACAGTTCGTTGGAAACGAATCGAACCGCACAAGTAAGCAGCTCTAAGGAAGTGGAATCACACGACGCGATTCCAGGTAAGAGAATTCTATAAGAATATAATGATAGCTGCTCGTACTTTGAACTCGTAGGTAATATCGAGTGTTATAAAATGCATGATGGTTTACGAAAATGATTGTTGGTATGTGTGAATAGCTATGAGAATGTATATGATTTGGTTTCTGAAAAAGATTCTTGAAAAGGGGATAGTAAGGCTAATAAATGTATATACCACATGTTTTGGTGTTTTGAGAAACACATTGCTTTGTTTTAAGCAAATTAACGAATAAGCTGGCTAATGTTTAAATGGTTTTGTGACATAGCACATGTGAAGGTGCTAAACATGATTTGAGATTTGTTTTGATTGTATATGAGCCGCCTATCATGTTTATGTGAGTTAAATCGTGCTGGAGCCTAGCTCGCACATGATTTTAGTATTTTCATATGTATGAAACGTACTGGAGCTTAGCTCACACTTTGATTTGAAATTGTGGTGATGTTTTGTAAACCGTACTGAGCCTCTGCTCGTACGTGAATTTCGAGTGATTTTTCTTATGCATATAACCTTACTGGAGCTATGCTCGTACGTGGTTTTCTTCATGTTTTTATGCATAAATGTCGTACTCGAGCATTGCTCGTACAAGGAGATTTATCTATGATGCATGTATCGTACTAGAGATTAGCTCGCACCGGTTTTCACACTATGGTAGGTATGATGTCGTGGTGAGGGTAATACGGATTAATTTAGGGAACCCAAAAGGGTCGAGCAAGGCCATAAGGGGCTCAGATCTGGTATTAATCCAATCAGGGAACCCAAAAGGGGCGAGCAAGGCCATGAGCGACTAGGACCTGATATGTTGTTTAGGGAACCCAAAAGGGGCGAGCAAGGCCATGAGGGGCTAGAACCTGACATCAAAAGAAAATATTCCCATGTACACTTGAGACTGTGTAGCTTACACGTGGTATGAGGTAGATAAGACCTACGGCTGGCACCCTCAACCATGATATGGGTCCGTGGAGTACGTTGTACCGTGTATATCACATGGAGTACACTGTACTGCGTGGTTGAGTTACTGATGAGAAAGTCTGGCGAAGAACTAACCCACCTTCGTTCTAGCATGATACCCCGCACACCGAGATCTGTGTGGTCTGGGATGATTTATCACATAGTTGGCTAGCATAGTCTTTGAGATATAATGACCTGTCTCACCTATTATTACATAATACCACACGATTTTAAGACATAAGTGTAATTGTGATTGTCTAGGGTAGACCCGAGGGAGGGGTTGAGCCTTGTGGGATTTGTGATTTAAAGAAATGATGATTTGATTTATGATGAGATGTGATGTGAATTAAAAAGGATGTTTCTTAAATGAATTTCCCTTTTCGTGATGAGATTTAATGAGAATGAGCATGAGATGGTTTTTACATGTTGATATTTCCATGTTTTATGCCTATTTACATGATTTTCAATACATGATATATGTATATACATGTGGCATAGTTTTATTTCCTCATGCTTCTATTATAAATGATTTATGCATAACATTATCAGCATGTAGATAGGGTAGTTATTTACCATGCTTGCATTATTGCCTTACTGAGCGTGTGGTTGCTCATCCCTCTCTACTTTACCCTCTATACAGAGCGTACATAGCAGCCCAGTGAGGACTGAGGCATTGCATTTTGGACATCCGCTGCTTCCATCGTCAAAAGGTATACACATAGGGATTCTTTTTGTATATAAACATGTAAAGGCACAATAGGCATTTTGTATTGTAATGTGGGAGATGTAAAAGCTAGAAAACGTGTCATGTATAAGTGTATAGCTTAACTTTCAAATGAATAACACTTCTTTTGATTAAATTGAGAATGAATGGTGAGTGATGATTATTATTGACTCACAGCCCAACTGTGTAGTGGTGAGTTTGTTCACGACCGGGTAAGGAAAGGAAAATGCAAAAAAATTTGTAGTGATTTTCTATTAAAAAGGATAAAATGAGTTGTGACACTAACTCTGTCCAGAACGTGGTGAATCTTAGAGAGAGAAAGCTTGGTTCGGGTGAAAATGGTGAGTGTTGGTGTTTGAAGGTGAGAGGGACTTGGCTTCAGGCAAAAATCTCGTGATCCTTATATAGACAGAGTGTGTGAGATCAATCTGGTATGAAGTGGAGATCGATCTTTGCTTCTTTTCAACTACTCTAACTGCTCAATTACCAACTACAAGATCGATCTGGTAGAGGGTAGGGATCGATATGTTTTCTAAGGGGGATCGATCCCTTCCAGGCTGAGACAAATGAAGATCGATCTGACCTTATGACATGATCGATTCTATCTAGGCAGAGGCATTAGGAGATCGATCTATTCCTTTTTGAGATCGATTTGCTTGTCTGGTCATGTATACTCATTGCATTCTGGAGTCATGGGATTGATCTTCCATTCCTATGAGATCAATCCTTCGTCTCTTGATATCGATCCAACCCCTTAAAAACCTTTTACTTTATACTTCTGGGCTTACTAGATCAATCTCTCACCCTTGGGGATCGATTTGGACTTTATAGATTTCACTGCTGCTGCATAAATTTATAGGAAACTCAAGGCAAAACTTACCAAAATCTTCTGGATAGACCATACTTCAATCCATACACATTTAAGACTTAAAAACTTCATTCTCTTATACTTCATTATATTTAAAACTTGCATGTACATCAAAATATCTTAACTATATTCACCAAATTATAAATTTCACATTGTAGCCTCATAGCTAAAGTACATAGAATTCACAGGTTTCACATCCCGAGAGGTCACCCATCGTGGAATTTCTCTCACTCAAGCATGCTTAACTTCGTAAAACGTGCTATTTTATGCAAACAGTAGAAATAATAGCCAACCCATCCATATACCGTTGGAAACAGTATTCAACGATGAATAAACTAAAAACATGCAATTTATGCATTTATGATTTTTCAACACTTTATGGTACGATTCAATCTATAGGTAGGGGTAATATGAGATTTTCTATCTCCAGGTTTTTACCTAGATTTTTCATTATCTATTTTCTCTATGGTATCTATTTAGCTACTGGAGATCATAAATATACGTTCAGTTATCTCTAATAACTTGTATAAATCCCTTACCTCGGTGTCTGTCCGTGGTCCCCGATGCCTTAGTGACTGGAACCAGTGGGTTCAGTCTACTCGGTTAATTTTTTCGGAGCTCCTTCCATCGGGCTTCTTAATTTCTCTGTGCCTTCTTTCCTATCTCCAAATATATATATATATATATATATATTTAATCTTATATATATATATATAATCTTATATATATAGATATATATAAATATACTACTTTTTTTTAAACCTTCTTTCCTTCTCGCGTTTTTTCCTTTTTTTCTTTTCTTCTTCGTTTTCTTCACTGTTCCTACATTGCTTAACTCTCTGGTTCCTCATCACCTTGGCATCATCATCCTCTCCACCTTTTCTCTTAGTTTTTCGACACCACCATCATCAGCCTTATGTCTCGGTCACCTCCTTCAACATTATCGGCTCCATTCCAGCCTTCTGTTGTGATCACTGTTGTCGAGAAAGAGTTTCCTCTATTTCTAATAGCTTCTGGTTCTCCAACCTCTTCGGGTGGCTTTCGTTCCCTTCCCTTCACGTGTCCTTAGCTACAATTCCCCTTTCAGAATCAAGCTTTCCTCTTACACCATCTCTCTTTTTCTCTCCCTCCCTCTTGGATTAAAGTAGACCAAGGGCTAAGCCGTCTATTTTCAACTTCTCGTTACTGCCTCCAGCTTTCGTTTACTATCTTCACCATTCTTCATTGTTTCTCTCTTCACTGCCTCACCATTTCCAGCCAGTTCTCCGCTTCACTGTCTCTCTTTCTATGTTTTCATTTTTAGCCTTCTCTTCTTTCCCCTTTCACTTTCGTTTTCTGTTGTCTATTACTTGTGTTCTTATCCTTTCTCCGTTTGTTTCTCTGCTTCTGTCTGTTGCATAAATATATATTTCTTCATTATGCTTCTTTACTGTGTCAGGCTTGGGTTGTGTCACACCCTGTTTCACGCTTAATTCTGATTATTTATTCACACAAATAATGGAGTAGACAACACACAAATGGTTGGGTACACGAGCCGATATAATCTTGCACACATAATACACGCCAATATCACTTTACTAAAATTCAACTGATTTTTTCTTTATTCACATATATTATACAAGCGTACATTTACATCCCAATATCTCTTTAAATACATAACTATGCCTCATAAGTTTAGATACAAAATCAAAAGAGGTGTATACCTTTGTGCACTACTAAGTATGGGTTGTCAATCGCTCAAGAAAATCTGCAGCACTCACTATTGAGGTAACTCTGTGGAGAGGAGGGAAAAGGGTGAGCTACAACACGCTCAGTAAGGAATTATGCAAGTAAGTAGATAACTATACTACCTACATACGCATAATCACATGTCATGTAGAAAATCTTTACTTTATTGATCACAATAAAATTCTCAAAACCACACGTATGTGCTTTCTCAAAACATAACACATCACAAACGAATTTCTTAAAACACATAGTCTCATAAAACTGATTTAAATTAAATAAGAGATATATCAAAGTCTTAGAAATTAAATCAAAAATTTTATATGAATGTGGAGACAAAGCACAGCATATCGAAATACATAGACATATGGCCATAGTCATTGGACTCCATGCAATCACTATCTAGGTATGCATGAATGTCCCTAGATGGCTGAGAGAAGAGGGGGCAATCTCCCATCGGCAGAAAACACACAAATCACGGTACTTCGTACTCCATGTGCGTCCACATAGTACATCGTACTTTGTAAACCCCAATATCATAAATCAGCGAGATTAGGAGTGCTCGAAGTATCCAGGTCTTATCATCCCATCTTCAGCTATATCAATACTAGATCTCCAAAAAAAAATGCACGTCCGAGCATATCAATCAGTGTGACACACAGTCTACACGAGGCTCCAATACTGCCTTATCAAATCATGTGTAAGGATCAGTGCAAGCTCACATAGCCTACACGACATCTACAAACACGGTTTTATGCACATCACACAATCAAAATCTAGTGCGAGCAAAGCTTCAACACGTTATCATGCATAAAAACATATAGAGTTTAGTGTAAGCAAAGCTCCAACACTATGTCATGTGAAAACCATATCAAATCTAGTGTGACCAAGCTCTAACACTATTTGTTTCCACAAAATCGGATAGATAGCTCAATTATGATAAAAGTGGTGTTCATGATTAAATCAAATATAGAAAATAGCACCCATTTGAGTGAGAGGAAAACATTTCCATCAACTTACTCGTCACATATATTCAATTCTGAAAAACATGCAATTTAATGCAGATAATCAAATTGAGAGCCATCCTATCATTACTCATTCACAAAACATACTTATTCATGCAAAAAAATCAAGTCATGCCATTCGGCTTCTCTAATTTTTTTCACAACTGGGGGAATTTTGGTAATTTACCCTTTTCAGTGTAATTTTGGAAATTCCTAATCTGGACTCCTCAGAGAATTTAAAGACTCTGAAATGGCGACGAAAATTCGTACAACTATCTCTAAGAGCTTACAAAATCCCTTACCTCAAAATAGGTCGACTACGAATTTTAATTCTCGATCGCTCTAGATCATGCAATCTTTGTGGCTCCGTTTACGTCCTCGGGAGCTTCAATTTATTACCATTTATATCAGTTAAGTCTAATACTGTATTTCCCATATTCTTTACAGTCCAATTGACATATTAGGCCTGATTTCTCTTATTGGGACTTATTAATCTTTATTGGGCCCATTATTATCTTAAGCCCATTTGCATTTTACTATTCATTCTATCAAGACCCATTGGGCTTTTAGGCCCATTAACATTTATTGGACTATTCGTGGGGCCCATTAGCTAACTTGGTCAATTGCTACACAAGCTTGGCCAATTATGAACACTTGGCCGAATACATGGCCTAACACTACCATCACGCCATCTTAAGCTTTTTCTAGTTTTTTTTTATAGTTCATACAATCATTTGCGACAGTCGATTTTTAATTCCGAACATATAGCAATTTATACAGAGTTAATCCATAATTTATACGATTAATTTCTAACTTGTATAACTATACAAGTTATAGCAAGTGACATTCACTTACCCGAGTTTCTGTGATGGCTCAGTCATGTTCATCGCCTATTGTCGTGCTACATATTTATATATTTAAACCGAGTCAATTTCGATCAAATATAATTTGAAATAAATTATTTGAAAATTAAATTGATTTATTCCGACCGCTTACCGGCTTATCCTTGGCCTGATACCTTCCGTTTTTACCTTTTTCTCTAGTTGAACCGATTCAGTCCGGTTTAGCTCAACTCTCTTCAATTGAACCGGCCCGAACCGGTTCAGCATCAATTTCTTAGTTTTTGACTCTCGACAGTCGATTCTTCATCGTTTTCTGCCTCTAGCTTGTCTGTGGGGCCTCCCGATGCTTGGCTCTGGTGGTGGCTAAGCATGGGCTGGCCGAAAAGTGGTCCTTCGACAATCTCTTCCCTCGACGTCGCTGCCCATCTCTGTCTCGCTGATTTTCATCTTCTTATCGTCGAATTTTGGTCGAGTCGGTGCCGATCATCCCTTCTCTTCCCCTTTAGCCAGCGTCTCTCCATTCTCTCTCGGCCTTTCTCCTTTCTTCCTCTCTGATTTCCTCTCGGTTCGTCTCTTTCATTTTCTTTCTTTTCATTTTTTCTTCTTCAGTTTCCTTTTCTTCTTTTTGTTACCTATTTTTTTATTATATATAATATATTAGATTATATTAAAATATAATATAGTATATTATAATATAAAATATCTTTATATAAAATATATTATATCATAATATATTATATGTAAATATCTACATACTTTTATATATATATATATATATTTTACCAATTATATATATATATATATACACATTTATTTTTATTTTTATTTTTATTGTCTCGAAAATATTTTTTCACATTTTCGAAATAATTCCCGAGGTGTAAAATTTCGAGTTATCACCATAAAATCGTATCTTGATCAATTGGACTTAGAATTTAACTATTTCTTCTTTATTGATCAAGATTTCATGAATTCATGTTTACAATAACAACTTCTTAAGGAAATGACACTGAATTTTCAGGTCTGACATTCCTCCCCTCCTTAAGAAATTTGGTCCTTCGAATTGACCAAGTCTCAATTCTCAAAAAAATGAGGATACTTCTCCCGTATTAGGCTCTCTAGTTCCCACGTAGCTTCCTATGAAGTGTGGTGTTGCCAAAGAACCTTAGCTAGTGGAATTATCTTAGACCGCAGCACTTTGTCTTTCATGTCTAATAACCGAATCGGTTTCTCTACATATGACATATCCTCCCTTAACTCTAAAGGTTCATACCTGACCATATGTGATGGGTCCGAATGGTACTTTTGAAACATAAACACATGGAAGACACTATGCACACTTTCCAACTCAAGTGACAACGCTAGTCTGTAGGCCTTATCTCCCACTCAGTCTAAGATCTCAAATAGTCTGATGTAACAAGGACTCAATTTTCCTTTCTTTTTGAATCTCATTATACCTTTCGAAGGAGATGCCTTCAGAAATACTGATTCACCGACCATAAACTCTATTGGTCTACGTCTCGTGTCAGCATAGCTCTTCTATCTACTCTGAGCTGTCCTTAATCTATTACATATCAGCTGGACATCCTCAGAGGCTTGTTTCACTAAATCAACAAATATTTTTCGGTCACCCACTTCTTCCCAGCCAATAGGAGATTGACTCCTACGACCATATAAGGCTTTATACAGTGCCATCCCAAACTCTGCTAGTGGCAAATGATCGTCCTAAGAGCCTCTAAAGTCCATAACACAAGCTCTCAACATGTCCTCCAAAGTCTGGATGGTTCTCTCTGACTGACCATTGAACTGAGGGTGGAAAGCTGTACTGAAACTCAAACGGGTTCCCATGGCAACCTGAAAATGTTCCCAAAAGTGGGATGTAAAGTAGGAATCCCTGTTAGACACAATACTCACTAGAACTCTATGTAGCCTCACAATCTCCAGTACATACAGGTTCACCAATGCACTCAGAGTATTCGTAGTTCTCATAACTAAGAAGTGAGCTAACTTCGTCAATCGGTCCACAATCACCCATATGGCATCATGGTTCTGTCTACTCTTCGGTAAACCCATGATGAAATCCATGGTGATGTGCTCCCATTTCCATGTTGGAATAGGTAGAGGTTGCAATAACCCTGCAGGCATATGATGCTCTACCTTAATCTGCTGATATAAGAGACACTAAGCAACATATTGGGTAATGTTCCTCTTCATATCAGACCACCAGTATACTTTTCGAAGATTCTGATACATCTTACTACTTCCCGGATGTAACGTATACCGTGAAGAATGCGCTTCTGACAAAATCAACCTCTTCAACTCTGGGTCATTAGGAACACATATTCTGCCTCAGACCTAAGTAAACCATCATTACTCAACTTAAAATCGATTTCAGTACCCAACTGAATCTGACTTGCCTAGTCAATACAACTCTGATCGACACATTGAGCCAGTCTAATCCGGTCTATCAGATCTGGTTCCACTCTCAAGCTAGCCACAAAATAATTAACATCAGTATCAGAAAGGGTCATATCCAATATGAGGCTCGCAGATTGTTCCAACAGCTTGTGTTCCTTGACCATCATATATAATACCATTTGAGGCTCTTCCTGCTAAAAGCATCAGCCACTACATTCACTTTTCTTGGGTGGTACAAGATCTCACAATTATAATCTTTCAAGAGTTCTAATCATCTTCGCTACCTCATATTCAGTTCCTTCTGCGAAAACAGATACTTAAGGCTTTTATGATCAGTAAATACCTAAAATTTCTCACCGTACAAATAGTGACGTCATATCTTAAGTGTAAACACCATGGCCGCTAACTCTAAATCATGGGTTGGATAGTTCTTCTCATGGACCTTAAGTTGTCGGGATCCATAAGCAATTACATGCTCGTTCTGTATACACAGCCCAATCATTATCTCAATGCATCAGTATACACAGAAAAGCCTCCTGAGCTGGTAGGTATGGTGAGAATAGGTACGGCGGTCAAATGATGCCTTAACTCCTGAAAACTCTTTTCACAAGCATAATTCCACTCGAATACCACACCTTTTTGAGTGAGTCGAGTCGTAGGAGCAGCCAATTTCAAGAAATCCTCGACAAATCTCTTCTAATACCCAGCTAAACCTAGAAAACTTATGATCTCTGTGACCGTCCTGGGCCATTCCCACTGAACTACTGCTTCTATCTTAGACGAATCAACAGATACCCCGTCCTTCGATACTACATGACCCAAAAACGATATATGTTCCAACTATAAGTCACACTTATTGAGTTTCGCATACAGTTGCCTCTCTCGGAGGGTCTACAAAACAATCCATAAGTGCTGCTCATGTTCCTCCCTAAACTTCGAATATACCAGAATGTCATCGATAAAAACAATGAAAAATCGATCCAGGTATGGCTTAAACACATCATTCATCAAAGCCATGAAAGTTGCAGGAGCATTTGTTAATCGGAAAGGCATAACCAAGAACTCATAGTGACTATAACAGGTATGAAAAGCTGTCTTGGGTACATCTCCACTCCAACTGATGGTACCCAGACCTCAGATTGATCTTAGAAAAGATTTATGCTACCCGAAGCTGATCCAATAGATCATCAATACGTGGAAGAGGGTACTTATTCTTGATGGTAGCCTATTCAACAACCAATAGTTAATGTACAGTCGGAGGCTTCCATCCTTCTTTTTCACAAATAGAATCGGAGCTCCCAAGGTGAGACACTCGGTCTAATAAACCTCTTATCTAGTAGCTCCAGGAGTTGTTTCTTTAGCTCCTCCAATTCTACTAAAGCCATTCTGTATTGTGGTTTAGATATAGGCTCGGTACCAGACAGCAAATTATGATTTAACTCCATCTCCCTGTCTGGTGGTAACCTTGGTAGATCATCCAAAAAGACATTTGGGAATTCCTTAACCACGGGGATGTCAGTTAACTCTGGTCGTACCTTATCCATATCAATCACGTAGGCAATAAAACTTTTAAAACATTAACCATTCGGTTAGGGCCAATACTCATCATTTCAAATTACAATAAATTCTTTCTTTCATTTCTTCTCAGAAAATTTTACAATATGTTTCTCAGGTAGAGAAAACATTATTTCCTTAGAATAGCAATCTAAGATAGCATGATTTATCGCTAGCCAATCCATTCCCAATATTACATCAAATTTGTACATATTTAACAAAATAAGATCGACTATCATGCTCTTATCACCTAACTTCAATTTATAGTCCTTACACATCATTTCAGTCAATTTACTATCTCTCGTAGGTGTGCTGATTAACAACCTCGTACCTAATGGCACCGATTTCACAAAATTTGACAGTTTAAATGCACATGAGGGGGATATAAATGAATGTGTGGCACCAGGATCAAATAACACTAATGTTTCAAAATTAAATACCGTAATAGTACCTTTAATCATGTCGGATGAAGCATCAGCAGCGTCCTGATCCTAAGCGTACACACGACCCTGACCAATAGTCTGTTTTCCCTTCTCATCAGTTATGGCCTTCCTCCTCTGAGGTGGGGGTGTATTGGGAGCTTTCTGTGGCTCTTCTTGCCTCTATTGAGTAGGGGCTACAAGATCTGCACAATCTCTGATCATATGGCCCATCTTTTCTCACTTAAAGCATGCTCCGGATGCGTAAAAACATCGCCTACCGCCATGAAATTTCCCATAAGCTTTACATGGCTCAATAGTAGGTCAAGGCTCACCAATCACCATACCCCTAGACGAAGTTGAAGTCGGGGGAACAAAAGGTCTCACTGTCTTACCCCAAAATTCTCCAGGCCTTAGTCACTTCCTCAACGACCTCTTCCCCTATTTGAAACTCCAATTATCAACTATCCTCTTCTTATCCTTACTCATTCTACCAAAATAAGGAGTGTACAACTGGTAGTTCTACTCACACAACTAAGCTCTATGTACTACCTCCTCATATGTCAGAATATTGAAAAGAGCTAATCTAGCTTGGGTACATGGTCTCAACCCATCCATGAATTTTTTGACCTTTCTATCCTCACTACTTATAGTGTCAGGATCGTACCTTCCTAGAGACGTGAATCGGAACTCATACTCATCTACTGATCGGTTACCCTATGTCAGACCAAAGAATTCCATCTATAGCCATCTCCTAGCCATCTTCGAAATGTACTGCCTCCAAAAGGCATCAAGGAAAATCTCCCAAGTCACTACTTAGTTCTGGGTTCTCAGAATAGGCTGGGTGGATTTCCACCAATGTTCCGCTTCACCTTCTAACACAAATGCAGCAAGGGCTACCTTCTCTATTTGGGAACACTCAAAGTACCTATACAACTTCTCCAATTTGTTTACCCAGTTCTATGCTGCTACCGGATCCTTGACCCCACTAAACGATGGCAACAAAGTTTCTTGAACTGTCTCATCCTGTCTAGATCACAACCATACCCTACCTCTTTAGCTCTCCCCTGTGGAGCTCTCTAAGGCTCTGTTGGGGGTAGTGGTGATATCGAAGGTCTAACAAGTGGAGGTGCTGCCTCAGGCTGTACAGATAGGGGTGGTGTCGGAATAGGTCGGGCAGAACTAGAGGGATCAGCGGTGTGGGGAGCAGGCGTGGCAAGGGCTATTGCGGTTTCGCTCGTACCTTGTACACTCTCCAATCTATCCATCGCCCATCCAACCAACAATGTCATGTTCTCCACAATCTGCTCTAACCTTTCCACATGGGCATCCGAAGTATCTGTCGGATCTTAGGAGACATGGTCAGAAGATGACTCAGTATGTCTCTCGGGCTTGTCTCTCTGCCTTCGAAATCGAGAACCTTCCCCTCGACTACGGTGTCTATCAGTCACACTGATAATTTTCTTGCACACACAATCAATTCTTAGTATATTGATAGCCTGATATACACATTTGTTTCTAAATAAGGCACAATAAAAAAGGATGTAAACTTTCCTAACGACTTATACTGAATCGTATTCAGACCAACTTCGTTATGATACTAACTTTTGTCACACCTCGTTTCACGCTTAATTCTGATTATTTATTCATACAAATAACGAAGTAGACAACACACAAATGGTTGGGCACACGAGCCGATATAATCTTACACACACAATACATGCCAATATCACTTTACTAAAATTCAACTGATTTTTTCTTTATTCACATATATTATATATACGTACATTTACGTCCCTATATCCCTTTAAATACATAACTGTGCCTCATAAGTTTAGATACAAAATCAAAAGAGGTGTATACCTTTGTGTACTACTAAGTATGGGCAGTCAACTGCTCAAGAAAATCTGCAGCACTCACTGGTGAGGTAACTCTGTGGAGAGAAGGGAAAAGGGTGAGCTACAATATGCTCAGTAAGGAATTATGCAAGCAGGTAGATAAGTATACTACCTACATGCGCATAATCATATGTTATGCAGAAAATCTTTACTTTCTCGATCATAACAAAATTCTCAAAACCACACGTATGTGCTTACTCAAATCCATAACACATCACAAACGAATTTCTCAAAACACATAATCTCATAAAACTAATTTAAATCAAATAGGAGACGTATCAAAGTCTTAGAAATTAAATCAAAAATTTTATATGAATGTAGAGACAAAGTAGAGCTTATCGAAACACATAGACATATGACCATAGTAATTGGACTCCATGCAATCACTAGCTTGGTGTGCATGAATGTCCCTAGATGGCTAAGGGTAGAGGGGACAGTCTCCCATCAGACAATAAACACATAAATCACGGTACTTCATACTCCATGTGCGTCCACACGGTACATTGTACTCCATGAACCCCAATATCATAAATCAGTGAGATTAGGAGCACCCGAAGTATCCAGGTCTTATCATCCAATCAACGAGATTAGGAGCGCTTGAAGTATCTAGGTCTTATCATGCCATCTTCAACTATATCAATACTAGGTCTTCAAAAAAATGCACGTGCAAGCATATCAATCGGTGTGACACACAGTCTACACTAGGCTCCAGCATGGCCTTATCAAATCACGTGCGAGGATCAGTGCAAGCTCACATAGCCTACACGACGTCTCCAAACACGATTTTATGTACATCACACAATCAAAATCTAGTGCGAGCAAAGCTTCAACGCGTTATCATGCATAAAAACATATAGAGTTTAGTGCAAGAAAAGCTCCAGCACTATGTCATGTGAAAACCATATCAAATCCAGTGCGAGCAAGCTCCAACGCTATTTATTTCCACAAAATCGGATAGAGAGCTCAATTATGATAAAAGTGGTGCTCATGATTAAATAAAATACAGAAAATAACACCCATTTGAGTGAGAGGAAAACATTTCCATCAAATCACTTGTCACATATATTCAATTCTGAAAAACATGCAATTTAATGCAGATAATCAAATCGAGAGCCATCCTATCATTAAAAATTCACAAAACATACTTATTCATGCAAAACACATCAAGTCATGCCATTTCGGTTTCTCTTACTTTTTTCATAAGTGGGGGCATTTTGGTAATTTATCCTTTTCAGTGTAATTTTAGAAATTCCTAATCTGGACTCCTCAAAGAATTTAAAGATCTGAAATGGTGACGAAAATATGTACAACTATCTCTAAGAGCTTACAAAATCCCTTACCTTGAAATAGGTCGACTACGAATTTTAATTCTCGATCGCTCTGGATCATGCAGTCTTCGTGGCTCCGTTTACATCCTCGGGAGCTGCAATTTATCACCAATCATATTAGTTAAGTCTAATACTGTATTTCCCATATTCTTTACAATGCAATTGACATATTGGGCCTGATTTCTCTTATTGGGCCTTATTAATCTTTATTAGGCTCATTATTGTCTTAAGCCCATTTACATTTCACTATTCATTCTATCAAGGCCCATTAACATTTATTGGGCTATCCGTGGGGCCTATTAGCTAACTTGGGTTGATTGCTACACAACTTTGGCCCATTATGAATGCTTGGCCGAATACATGGCCTAACACTACCATCATACCATCTTAAGCTTTTTCTAGTCTTTTTGATAGTTCATACAATCATTTACGACAGTAAATTTTTAATTCCAAACATAAAGAAATTTATACGGAGTTAATCCACAATTTATACGATTAATTTCTAACTCGTATAACTATACAAGTTATAGTAAGTGAGATTCACTTACTTGAGTTTTTGTGATGGCTCAGAAATCGAGGCTCGATTGAATTCACGTTCATCGCCTATTGTCATGCTTCACATTTATATATTTAAATTGGGTCAATTTCGATCAAATATAATTTCAAATAAATTTTTTGAAAATTAAATCGGTCAATTTTGAACGTTTACCGGGTTATCCTTGGCCTGATGCCATAGCCCGATGCAACATCAAATTTTTCTCCATTTTTTTCCTTTTTGGCCTTTTCTTCGCTGAACTGGTTCAGTCCGGTTCAACGTAACCTCTCACATATGAGTTTCCTTTTTAGTTTTCAGCTCCCGGCGATCGGTTCTTCATCGATTTTCGCGTCCAGCTTGTCCGCGGGGCCTCGTGACGCTTGGATCTAGTGGTGGCCAAGCTTGGGCTGGTTGGAAAGTGGCCAGTTCGGCCATCTCATCGATTTTTGTCTTATTCTCGTCGAATTTCGATTGGGTCGATGCTGACCCACCCTTCTCTTCCCCTCTAGCAGGCGTCTCACCTTCTCTCTATGCCTTTCTCCTTTCTTCTTCCCTGATTTCCTCTCGGTTCGTCTCTTTCGTTGTCTTTCTTTTTGTTTTTTCTTCTTCAGTTTCCTTTTCTTCTTTTTTGTTACTTATTTTTTATTATATATAATATATTATATTATATTATATTAAAATATAATATAGTATATTATATTTTAAAATATCTTTATATAAAATATATTATATCATAATATGTTACATATAAATATGTACATACTTATATATATGTTTTATCAGTTATATATATAAACACATTTATTTTATTTTTATTTTCTCGAAAATATTTTTCCATATTTATGAAATAACTCCCGAGGTGTAAAATTTCGGGTTATCACCATAAATTCGTATATTGGTCAATTGGACTTAGAATCCAATTATTTCTTCTTTATTGATTAAGATTTCATGAATCCATGTTTACAATAACAACTTCTTAAGGAAATGACACCGAATTTTTGGGTCTGACATGTTGGTTTCCTGTCTTCAACATTTTCAGCTCCCATTCCTTGTGTTTTTAGTTGATGGATGAGTCCTGGCCAAGGCAGTTTTCTCCTCTACTACAGTTTCATCATTTCGACTATCATTTCATGCCTCACCTCTTGTACCAGTTTATATATATATGTTGCTGTTGTAGTATGGTTGGAACCTCCCGCTACTGACATTTTTTTTTTTAATTTTGTTCCCTAGGCTGACATATATCATAAACTCATTTCCATTTCCTACCTATTGTGGCCATCATTTTTACCTTTTGGTCACTAGGCTCGCCTCACGTTTCTTCCTTTCACTACTGCCATGTTTCTAAATTCCTATCCTTCTTTTCTCTTACATCGAGAGTCATCTCCATCATTATAAATATATGTATGTATTTTATCAATTTCAATGCCCACTTCTCACGTTTCCCTCATCATCATTTCACTTCCATCACATACTATTTTCACATCTTCATAATGTCCTTTTTATTTCTTTCCATTTCATTCATTTCCATTTCCCTTTTCTGCCCGTTTCACTTCTTTACACGTTAATCCTAGAGGGCCTCAGTATGTAGGGGTTACATGTCCCTTATGTATACACAATGCATACATATATGTATATATAGATATATACCTAGGTATATGCATTGATACATATAATTATTTATTTATTCATGTACCTATATGCTTGATTTAAATAATGGATACAATATTACTCAACCACATGTATATGTATGTATATATATAGTTTGGTTAATTGTCTCTGTTTATGCCTCTTACATTAAGGTTAAAGTATAATTAAATTTAATTAACTACATTTAAGTTTGATTTATTTCTAAATAGGCGTTACTAACTCCAGCAGTTCATACTTAATCACATGTGTCGGATCTGGATGATACTTCCGAAGCATTGAGACATGGAAGACATTATGAATACTCGATAAATCAGGCGGTAACGCCAATCTATATGTTTTATCTCTCAAGATCTCGAAAGGTCCAATATAGCGATGATTCAACTTTCCTTTCTTCCTGAATCTCATTATACCCTTGGATGGAGAAACTTTCAAAAACACCGAATCTCTTACTGAAAATTCCAAAGGTCTAGGTCTTTGGTCAGTATAACTCTTTTGCCTACTCTGAGCTGTTCTCAATCTCTCACAAATCAATTGTACATCCTTAGAAGCTTGTATAACCAAATTAGGGGATCAAATATCTTTCTTTCACCCACTTCTACCGATCCAATTGGCGAACGACACCTTCGACTGTACAACACTTCATACTGTGTCATGTTGATACTTGAGTGGTAGCTGTTATCATATATGAATTCTGCTAACATTTCAGCCATTCAGTCACAAGTTCAATTATTTCTCTTATCATACCTGATTACCAATATACCATTCGGAGGTTTTGATGCATCTTACTATTCTCCGGATATGAGTATATCTCATGAATGAGTCTCTAACGACATCAATTCCTTTAACTATAGATCATTGGGTACACAATTCTGCTTCTAAATCTCAATAAATCATCACTGCCGATACCAAATCTGTTATAGTGCCATTTGGCATCTAACTAGCCATATCGATTTAGTATTCATCATTACGTTGAACCTGTATGATTTGATAAATCAAGTCCAGTTTCAACTCTCAAGCTAGCTACCATGTAATGAATGTCAGTATCAAAAAGGGACTACATCCAATTTGAGGTTCACAGAACGTTCCAACAGTTTGCATTTCCTGATCATTACATAAGTATAACACCATCTCGAAGTCACTTCTGCTCAGGCACTAACCCCAGTCATTTCCTTTATTTTATGTTCAATTCCTTCCATTTAAATAAATATCTATGACTTTCATGAACAATAAAATATGTAAACCTCTCCACATAAGTATTGGTGCCTTAACTCCAATGTAAATATTACAGTTTCCCATTCCAAATTATAGGTTAGGTAGTTCTTCTCTTGATCTTTTAATTGCTAAGATCTATAGGCAGTTATCTTTCTATTCTGCATTATCACGTAGCCCAGTCCCTATCTCGAGGTATTTGTATACACTTTTCTCTTGGGTTATAGATTAGGATATTTCTAGACGTTGTCAAGTTTTTTAGGCAGAGAGATATTTTGGAATACCTTAATGAGCCATCAAACCTGACCACATAAACTAAATACAATCATAAAGGGTTAAAATTCAACTTACAGTCAAAGGCGAAAAACATCGCATTTCTCATGTATCCTTTGGACACCACCATTCTCAGTTCATATCACTTAACCCGAATCATTTCAGATACCAGAAATATTCATACATTGTGTACATCTCTTATTCCATGTGAGCTCTGAGAATTTCAGACATATTTTAATGATGTAATAATAATTTGAAGTGTAATTTATTGAGCTAAGTGAATTGTGGGAATTATAATTGGAGATTTATATGTTAAGTGTGTAAAATAAGCATGAACTATGAGGACAGATCGATCTGGGAGAAGGAGAGATCGATCTGGTGAGTTAAAAATGACAAGGAATGAGGAATTTACGGAGCAGATCGATCTCCAATGGAAGAGGATCGATCTCCTTATGAATCTGTTTGAGAGAAGATCGATCTCATGAGGAAGAGATCGATCTCCAAATGATTCTGTTTGGGAGAAGATCGATCTCCTTAGGAGCAGATCGACCTCATAAAGCCATAAAGAGATCGATCTCACCCCTCGACAGATCGATCTCCTAGGCATAAAATTGCCCAGATTGTCCCCAAAATTCAAACCCAGATCGATCTCATCAAGAGGCAGATCGATCTCCTACCTCCAGTCTATATAAGGGACCCGTATTTTTCCCCTGCAAACTCACTTTCTCTCTCTTCCAAACCCATTTCCACCGAAAACCTAGCTTTCTCACTCATCCAAATCCCTCATTTTCGGCCGAATCAGCTGTTGTGGCAAGAAGGAAAGTTGTTCCTCATCAAAGGGAGAACAACATACTTGGAAATCGAAAGACGGATCAAATCGAGGCAAGAGATAAGCTCTCCACAAGCTTTGGGTAATTTCTAAACCTCGATCTTGATATTTGAGATGATTTTGATGTTATTGGTGGTTGTCATTGCGTTGAAATAGTTGAGAATGGATTAGGGATTGATGGAATTGCAATGTAGTTGGAGTAATGTAGATATTTGGTAATTTTGAGAATTTGTGCTATAAATGGAAATAAAGACAATGTGATGAATTAGCCTAGATAATTGGCATGAGAAATGTAGGACGTTGGGATATTGTGAATGAGGTTGTAGTTTAGGGTTGAGTTACGAGAATAAAGAGATTTGAGGAGTTATGAGCAATTATGCTCGATTTTGAGAATTGAGGTTTATGAGATAATTGAGTATTGATGTTTGAACATCGTTTGGACAGCTCGGGAGTTCCAGAGTGGAATGCGAGACTAGTCCGTGATACGAGGGAAACGATTGCACTATACGAGGTGCAAAGAGGTAAGGGAAATCTAAACCATTTATGTATGTGAATTGTAAACTATTTTAGCATGAATTGTGGTTTATAAAACAAGCATGTTGGGTTTTGTGTTGAGATTAAATTGCACACGATTTTATAGCCGGTTGGAGCCCAATGTTTTTATGAGTTTATAACTGGGCTCTACGTTAAGGCGATATTGAGATTTGAGAAATGTGTGCGTGTGCTTTGCCGGTTGGAACTCGGTTTTATTACGTTTTGTGTTGAGTACAAAGCCATTTTCAAATGGGTTTATGAGAGAAAAACCATTACGAGTTCTACGTGAAGGCAAACCAGTCTTATGTGATAAGACTTAGGTATGTAGTTGTGAGTACACACCGGGCATTGCTCTGGTAGCATGTAAGCCCGATTTCTTCTCCGTTCTGGTAACGTGAGAATAACCCCATTGGTGGCTGTGCACGTTATACCCCATTGGTGGCTGTGCCACGTTATACCCATTGGTGGCTGTGCCACGTTGAGAAACCCTATTCTGTGGCTATGCCACGCGAGAAATTAAATCTGTGGCTACGCCACGCGAGAAATTAAATCAGTGGCTTTGCCACGTGTGTTTTGTGGCTATGCCACGCGAGAATTTAAAACAGTGGCTATGCCACGTGTGTTTAGTGACTGTGCCACGTGCATTATTTTTACTGTGATTTTATCACGTTATTTGAGACAGCGTTTAACGCGTTATTTTCACATGCTTTGTTATTGCTCTAGAGTGAGCCTTTTTACTTCATGTTTTTACATGATTTGAGATATGAGAATATCGTTTTGAGTATTTTCATGCTATGGTTTTCAAATGAGTTTCACATACAAATAAACCTTTTGTGATGTGTATTTTGGTTTATGAAATGAGTTCCTTACCCCCTTTACTGAGTGATTTAGAAGCTCACCCTGTTTTCCTTTCCCCCCAGAGTTCTTCAAGTGAAAAAGGATCTCCCTGCGACGTACGAAGTTGGGGCTAGTGGAGGATTCGAGCTCCAGGCCATATATATTGTATCTTGAGGTATATTTTATCTTTTCATGTACCCAGACTATTAATGTAATTGCAGACACTTGATGTATAACAGTATATGGGATGTATTAGGATTAATTTACTTGGAATTGAGTAAGGTGTATAATACCGTATTTATTGTATCATGATGAGATCCTGAGGCATGATAATTATGATGATGTATGACACTGCACAGGAATGCACCTTTAATTGTGAATTAATGAGTAAAAAGTTTAAATTAGCCCTATTTTCCGCATATTCGGGGAGTGACAGAGTTTTCTTGGTATCAGAGCTTAGGGTGTCTAGTACTGTCAGTGTCGGTTAAGTGAAATAGAATACATCCCAAGTGTCTGTAATAGTCTGGTCATGAACTGAAATTGAGGATTGAGATTTCAATCAATTTTGATATGTACGCGCAGGAGACGAGTTAAGATAGAGAATGAGTAAACGACGAGGTCGTTCGAGGAGGCAGGCAGAGTCCCCTCCGCCACCTGTCCCACAACCAGAGAGTCCTAACTCTCGATTTAATCGGATTGAGACCGATGTGAGGCAAGGTTTTGAGCAGATGGCAGCGTTATTCCCGCAACACTTCGGAGTTAAAGCCTCGGATACTACCCCTACACCACCACAAGGACCTCCCATACCCCCAGTGCCTCCCTTCACCCAGCCTGAGGATAGAAGTATGGTCCGACTAAGGGATTTTCTGAAGATGAATCCACCCGCATTTAGGGGAAAGAAGGATCCTACAGAGACTGAGGAGTGGCTGACGGAATTGAGAGTTATATTTGATTTTCTGGGGTGCACCGATGCTGAGAGGGTCAGTATGAGTGCCTATATGCTGAAGGGGAGAGCTCGAGATTGGTGGGGTACTACCCAGGGTATTCTGATGTCCCACCATGATGTGATTGGTTGGGAAGAGTTTCAGACAGCCTTTAGGACCCAATATGTACCACGAGTCGCCCAGAGAAAGAAACAAGCTGAGTTTTTGAATTTGGTACAGGGTGACATGTCTGTGGATGACTATGAGAGCCAATTCACAGCGCTATTGAGATATGACCCAGAGACCTTCAAGAGTGAAGAGCTCCGCACAGAGAAATTTGTGTATGGGTTGAAGCCCATCATCAGAGATAGGTTGATAGGGCTATGTATTACGGAGTTTGGAGATGCTCTGAGACGAGCACAAGAGATTGAAAGAGGGATTGAGATGGTACAATCCCAGAATGAGCTCAGAGCAGTGAGTAGAGATAAGGGCAAGAGGCCAGCACTTTTCCAAGCAGAGACTCGGAGAGGTTCCTTCAGAAGAGGAAGGATTGAGGTACAGAAGGACAGATTGGAGAGACCCAGAGCCTATCCTATTATCAAGGAGACCCCTCGATATGTCAGGCCGGAGATAAGGGTTTGTAGAGACTGTGGCCGATCGCATGAAGGAAGTTGTACTGGGTCGATCCATGGATGTTTTAGATGTGGTGACATGGGTCACAGAGTGAAGGACTGTCCCCAACCTCAGATACCACATGCTCCGGAGCCCACTAGACAACAGCCTCAGAGAGTGGATCCCCGGAGACGGGCCACTGCGGCAGAGAAAGGGAAGAAACCTGTGGCATAGGGACGTGTGTTTGCCCTGGATAAGGAGACCGCAGACACTTCGGCAGAAACTATAAGAGGTACACTCTCTGTCTGTAATCATAAGGCTCATGTGTTGATTGATTCAGGATCCACGCATTCGTTTATTTCTGAGCATTTTGCATGTAGATTAAAACTGAAGTTTGAACCTCTAGAATATATACTACATGTAAATACCCCTATGCGTGAATCCCAGAAAACTGAGTTAATCTGTAGAGGATGTGAAATAAAGGTGGGAGATAGAGTGATGTTAGCAGATCTAATCATGTTGAATATACATGGGTTTGATGTAATTCTGGGGATGGATTGGTTGGCAACCAATCGAGTGAGTTTAGACTGCTACACTAAGATTGTAACTTTCTCCCTACCTGAACCTTACAGTGTACAATTGAGATATTGAGGGAATGAATATGGGGATTTCTAGTAAGTAATTTGAGAATTTTAATATTATTTTGGAGAATATTAAATATGATTATTCATGTGAAGGTTATGAGACACTCATCTCAGACGATGAGCGGGAACATCCGAGGATTGAGGATATACCTGTGGTGTGTGAATTTATGGATGTTTTCCCAGATGAATTGCCAGGTTTACCACCAGAGAGAGAGCTGGAGTTTACCATTGATTTGGTACCAGATACTCAGCCGATCTCTAAACCTCCCTACAGAATGGCATTAGTGGAACTTAAGGAGTTGAAGAGACAACTACAGGAGTTATTGAATCAAGGGTTTATTAGACCCAGTGTTTCACCGTGGGGAGCGCCAGTACTATTTGTTAAGAAGAAGGATGGTAGTCTCAGATTATGTGTAGACTACCGGTTGTTGAATAAAGCTTGAAGAATAAATACCCACTACCCAGGATTGATGATCTACTTGATCAGCTGAGAGGGGCATCAATCTTTTCTAAGATTGATTTGAGATCGGGCTATCACCAATTGAGGATCAAGGAAGAAGATATTCCAAAGACGGCCTTCAGGACGAGGTATGGCCATTACAAAATTCTGGTGATGTCCTTTGGATTGACGAACGCCCCTGCAACATTTATGAGATTGATGAACGAGGTGTTCAGAGACTATCTAGATAAATTTGTGATAGTCTTTATTGATGATATCCTGGTATACTCTCGGTCGTATGAGGAGCATGCACAGCATTTGTGTTAGTACTTCAGATACTCCGAGATAAGCAATTTTACGGAAAGCTTAGTAAGTGTGAGTTTTGGTTGAACCGGATAGCTTTCCTTAGTCATATAGTCTCAGAGGAAGGAGTATCAGTGGACCCAAGCAAGGTGGAGGCTGTGCTTAATTGGGAGAGACCGAGGACAGTCACTGAGGTGCGAAGCTTCCTTGGTTTGGCAGGGTATTACAGAAGATTTGTGGAAGGATTTTCAAGGATTGCTGCCCCTCTGACTAAGCTCACTTGCAAAGAGACTCCATTTATATGGACTGATCAATGTGAGCTCAGTTATCAAGAATTAAAAAGGAGATTGACAGCGGCACCTGTGTTAACCATTCCTGAGGGATCAGGAGGATTCTCGGTGTATAGTGATGCATCTCACCAAGGATTGGGGTGTGTGCTTATGCAGCACGGAAGAGTGGTCGCATATGGATCGCGACAGCTGAAAGACCATGAGCGGAATTACCCCACGCATGATTTGGAGTTAGCCGCTGTGGTATTTGCTTTGAAGATCTGGCGACACTACTTATATGAGGAAAGATTCCAGATCTTCACTGATCACAAGAGTTTGAGATATCTCTTTGATTAGAAAGAGTTAAACATGAGACAAAGGAGATGGATAGAACTCCTTAAGGATTATGACTGCGAGATTCTATATCATCCGGGTAAGGCGAATGTGGTTGCTGATGCCCTGAGCAGGAAAAGTATGATATCTGCTATGATGATCAGGGAATGGGATTTGTTAGAGCAGTTCGTCGAACTTCGGATCAGAGTTAAAGAGGTAGAGACTGGATTTTTGGCTAGCCTGCGGATAGAGCCCAGGATCATGGATCAGATTAGAACTGGGCAGCGCATTGATCAGAGATTGATAGATATGGTTAGCCAAGCTGAGCAGAGTTCGCAGTCGGATCTCACCATCAGTGAGGATGGATTTTTGAGGTTCAGAGGACGGATTTGTGTACCAGACGATGATACCCTAAAGAGACAGATACTGAGAGAATCCCACTGCTCGCGATACACCATGCACCCAGGGAGTACTAAGATGTACCGAGACTTGAGAAAGGTGTATTGGTGGAGTGGTATGAAGCGAGACATGGCAGAGTATGTGGCCAGGTGTTTAGTATGCCAGCAAGTGAAAGCTGAGCATCGGAAGCCCAGAGGACTACTGCAGCCTTTACCTGTACCTACATGGAAATGGGAGCATGTCACTATGGACTTTATTATGGGTTTACCGAGGACCCGAAGAGGTCATGACGCTATATGGGTTATAGTGGATAGATTGACCAAGAGTGCCCACTTCCTTGCCATCAAGAGCACAGATACTGTGGATGCCTTAGCTGAACTGTATGTCAGCGAGATAGCTAGATTACATGGGGCTCCAGTGAGTATTACTTCTGATAGAGATTCTCGATTTACTTCCAGATTCTGGACCCAGTTTTAGGAGTCCATGGGATCTCGATTGAGTTTCAGTACCGCCTATCATCCTCAGACAGATGGTCAGTCAGAGAGGACTATTCAGACCCTGGAGGATATGTTGAGGGCGTGTACGATGGATTTCAAGGGATCATGGGATGATCACCTGCCCCTAGCAGAGTTCGCATACAATAACAGCTATCATGCGAGTATTGGAATGGCACCTTTTGAGGCTCTATATGATAGGAGGTGTAGATCCCCTGTAGCTTGGGAAGAAGTCGGTGACAGAAAGATAAATGCTCCCGAGCTTGTTGAGCAAGCCGTACAGAGTGTGAAACTCATATGTGAGAGGTTACGGGCTGCCCAAAGTAGACAGAAAAGCTACGCGGATGTGCGTAGACGGCCACTCGAGTTTGAGGTTGGTGATGCAGTATTTCTGAGAATATCACCCAGTAAGGGTATCATGCGATTTGGGAAGAAAGGGAAATTGAGTCCTCGATACATAGGACCATTCGAGATTCTTGAGAGAGTGGGAGAGGTAGCTTACAGATTAGCATTACCCCCACAGATGTCCGGAATACACAATGTTTTTCATGTGTCTATGTTGAGAAAGTACCACCTGGACCCTTCCCACGTCATAGCGTATGATGAGATGGACATACAGGAGGACATGAGCTATACTGAGGAACCCGTCCGGATTCTCGATAGAAAGGAGAAGGTACTGAGAACCAAGAGCATCCCATTAGTGAAAGTTTTGTGGAAACATCACTCAATGGAAGAGGCAACGTGGGAACTAGAGAGTCTCATGAAGGAGAAATACCCCCATCTATTTTGACTAGTTGAGTTGAATTTGGAGGATCAAATTCTTTTTAAGGTGGGGAGGATGTGAGATCTGAGAATTTCAGACATATTTTAATGATGTAATAATAATTTGAAGTGTAATTTATTGAGCTAAGTGAATTGTGGGAATTATAATTGGAGATTTATATGTTAAGTGTGTAAAATAAGCATGAACTATGAGGGCAGATCGATCTGGGAGAAGGAGAGATCGATCTGGTGAGTTAAAAATGACAAGGAATGAGGAATTTACGGAGCAGATCGATCTCCAATGGAAGAGGATCGATCTCCTTATGAATCTGTTTGAGAGAAGATCGATCTCATGAGGAAGAGATCGATCTCCAAATGATTCTGTTTGGGAGAAGATCGATCTCCTCAAGGAGCAGATCGATCTCATAAAGCCATAAAGAGATCGATCTCACCCCTCGACAGATCGATCTCCTAGGCATAAAATTGCCCAGATCGTCCCCAAAATTCAAACGCAGATCGATCTCATCAAGAGGCAGATCGATCTCCTACCTCCAGTCTATATAAGGGACCCATGTTTTTCTCCTGCAAACTCACTTTCTCTCTCTTCCAAACCCATTTCCACCGAAAACCTAGCTTTCTCACTCATCCAAATCCCCCATTTCCGGCTGAATCAGCTGTTGTGGCAAGAAGGAAAGTTGTTCCTCATCAAAGGGAGAACAACATACTTGGAAATCGAAAGACGGATCGAATCGAGGCAAGAGATAATCTCTCCACAAGCTTTGGGTAATTTCTAAACCTCGATCTTGATATTTGAGATGATTTTGATGTTATTGGTGGTTGTCATTACGTTGAAATAGTTGAGAAAGGATTAGGGATTGATGGAATTGCAATGTAGTTGGAGTAATGTAGATATTTGGTAATTTTGAGAATTTGTGCTATAAATGGAAATATAGACAATGTGATGAATTAGCCTAGATAATTGGCATGAGAAATGTAGGACGTTGGGATATTGTGAATGAGGTTGTAGTTTAGGGTTGAGTTACGAGAATAAAGAGATTTGAGGAGTTATGAGCAATTATGCTCGATTTTGAGAATTGAGGTTTATGAGATAATTGAGTATTGATGTTTTAACATCGTTTGGACAGCTCGGGAGTTCCAGAGTGGAATGCGAGACTAGTCCGTGATACGGGGGAAACGATTGCACTATACGAGGTGCTAAGAGGTAAGGGAAATCTAAACCATTTGTGTATGTGAATTGTAAACTATTTTAGCATGAATTGTGGTTTATAAAACAAGCATGTTGGGTTTTGTGTTGAGATTAAATTGCACACGATTTTATAGCTGGTTAGAGCCCAATGATTTTATGAGTTTATAACTGGGCTCTACGTTAAGGCGATATTGAGATTTGAGAAATGTGTGCGTGTGCTTTGCCGGTTGGAACTCGGTTTTATTACGTTTTGTGTTGAGTACAAAGCGATTTTCAAATGGGTTTATGAGAGAAAAACCATTACGAGTTCTACGTGAAGGCAAACCAGTCTTATGTGATAAGACTTAGGTGTGTAGTTGTGAGTACACACCGGGCATTGCTCTGGTAGCATGTAAGCCCGATTTCTTCTCCGTTCTGGTAACGTGAGAATAACCCCATTGGTGGCTATGCCACGTTATACACCATTGGTGGCTGTGCCACGTTATACCCATTGGTAGCTGTGCCACGTTGAGAAACCCTATTCTGTGGCTATGCCACGCAAGAAATTAAATCTGTGGCTACGCCATGCGAGAAATTAAATCAGTGGCTTTGCCACGTGTGTTTTGTGGCTATGCCACGCGAGAATTTAAAACAGTGGCTATGCCACGTGTGTTTAGTGGCTGTGCCACGTGCATTATTTTTACTGTGATTTTATCACGTTATTTGAGAAAGCGTTTAACACGTTATTTTCACATGCTTTGTTATTGCTCTAGAGTAAGCCTTTTTACTTCATGTTTTTACATGATTTGAGATATGAGAATATCGTTTTGAGTATTTTCATGCTATGGTTTTCAAATGAGTTTCACATACAAATAAACCTTTTGTGATGTGTATTTTGGTTTATGAAATGAGTTCCTTACCCCCTTTACTGAGCGATTTAGAAGCTCACCCTGTTTTCCTTTTCCCCCAGAGTTCTTCAAGTGAAAAAGGATCTCCCTGCGACGTACGGAGTACTGGCTAGTGGAGGATTCGAGCTCCAGGCCATATATATTGTATCTTGAGGTATATTTTATCTTTTCATGTACCCAGACTATTAATGTAATTGCAGACACTTGATGTATAACAGTATATGGGATGTATTAGGATTAATTTACTTGGAATTGAGTAAGGTGTATAATACCGTATTTATTGTATCATGATGAGATCCTGAGGCATGATAATTATGATGATGTATGACACTGCACAGGAATGCACCTTTAATTGTAAATTAATGAGTAAAAAGTTTAAATTAGCCCTATTTTCCGCATATTCGGGGCGTGACATTCCAAAATGCAATCTATATTCAAAATTCATCACACTTCTTGTCTCATTTCGTACATCAATTATAACGAAACCCTTTCCTTATTAAGTCTCGCATTCAAAACATAAGCATATATAAATTACAATCCTTAGATTTCAAACGTATTTCGTATTTCAAAGTCCCAAAACTTCGAATCTTCTTATCAGGTTAGAGTCTTTTCCACTGATCTATAACCTCTGTTTTGAGAGAATCCAATTGACACCTGTTCTTGATATAACATGACCTAGAAGACTTCGGATCTCCTTAACAAGTAATGCCAGTACACTTTAAAGTGGATCACTTGGTCTGATAATCCCCTTATCATATAATCCCTGTAATTGCTTCTTCAGCTCTTCTAATTCAATCGAAGCCATTTAGTATAGTGGTTTAAATATCAGTTTGGTACTAAGTACTACATCAATTCTAAACTTCACTTTTTTATTTAGTGGTAACTTTGGTAAATCATCTGAATATATGTCAAAAAACTCTTTGTCTCTAGGGTGTCTCTTTACTTCAAACACGCCTTATCTTTATCAATCATGTAAGTAGTGTGACCTTTAAGTTTCATTTATACAGTTCGTTTTGTAATTCTTTCTTCAAAATATAGTGACTTTACTATTCATTATCACTCTTTCTTGAACAAATTTCTTTTCTATCATTCTGTTTACCTTTTCCTTTTCTTAGTAACCTCAAAAATATGTATCTCACATCCTCATATGTAGTTTCATCAAATGGAGCTAACCTAGCTCGGTTGAGGATCCCAGTATCTCCTATGAGTTTTTTGGACTTCTTTTATTTCACATCTCCACATATCCAGATTATACTTCTATAAACTTTGATTCATATTCATTCCCAAACTTATACCTTATGTCAAATTCAAATATTTCATTTAGTAATTACCATTGTGCCGTGGCCGAGGCGTATCGTCGTCTAAAGTCATCCAGGAATATATCCCATGTAACCCTCTAATGTCGAGTCCTCATATTAGATTGAGGAAACTTCTCTTAATGTTCGACTTCCCATTTCAATATCAATGTTGCAAAAGCTACCTTCTTAATAGTAGTAATCCTTACAATCTGTATATCTCCTCCGATTCTTTAGTACAAAAGCTGCAAAAATAACTTTCTCAATAGAGTTAGAAAAAATCATAGAGCTTTTCCATGTCATTTATCAATCTTCTGAAATCACTGAATTCTTAACCTCACCGAAAAACGGAGGCTCAAACTTCTGAAATTACCTCAATCTATTAAGTTCGTGGTCGTACCATAAGAATCCATATAAGTTTTGCAATTCATTTATCCAGTTTTCCATTACAATTGGATTCTTGACTCCAGTATATAATAGTGTACATCCTATTGAAATTGTCTCAGTCTTTCTCGCAGTTATACCTCAATCATTATTATTATTATTATTATCATTATGTCGATATCACTTGACCCAACAATGTCATCATTATCTCCATGTCCCGCTTAGATTTATGAAACAGACTTCAAAATTTTTAGTTAAACCATATGGCGTACACTCAGGTGAGGATTCACTATATCTCTCAGTCTACCTCTACGACCTCGAGAAACAGTTCATTTTTCATCTACTAGTATGGCTGTAATATCAACCAGCCATATCTATCAGTTTTCCATCATTCAATGACACAATTTTCAATAAAGCATAGCCAGGAATACCCGTTTGTATCTAAATAATGTATAATAATGTTGGGGATGTGAACTTTCTAAATTTTCTCTTACTCTTAATATCGACTCGTATCAGGCCAATCTTGCTCTGATACCAACTTCTGTAATGACCCAAATTACACACATTTTGGTTGGGTTACGAGTCGATATCAGATTAAAACCATAAATCTGACTACTCAATTTAATTTTCTCTTAGTAATAGTTTAAACAAAACCAAGGATAAATATTTCTCCAATTTAATCAGCACAATAATTTCTTCATAAAATATTTACATTCCCCAGACATGTTTCTCTATACATTACTGTACTTACAAAAATTTTAGATACAAGAACAAATGTCTATACTGGGTATACCTTTGCCACAAACGAGTACCTAGCTGATGTATGACTGTGTAAATTTATTCATCTTACAAAAGCGGTCCCAATTACTGATAGGGCTCTGTGGAGGAAAGTGAAGGGTGAACTTAGCGTGCTTAGTAAGAAAATTATGTAAGCAGTAGACAACCATACTATCGACATGCTTATAATGCATGCCATGATCAGTTATAAAACACTGTAAAACACTTGCATTTAATTTTATTCGATAATACTAAAAACTATTCACACTCAATACACTTTTCTTTGAAAAACACTTCCAATAACGATCCATTTTTAATACGATACTTTAACACTTGTAAAACATATGCATTTGATACAGTCGATACGATAAAACAATTTTCTGTTCAATCAATGCAAATAAAACACTTGAAATCATTTCCTTAAAATGTTTCATTCAATCAGTAAACAGTTTAATTCACATTCAGTTTGTTTAATAAATAATTCAGTTAACTAGAGACTAGGTTGGGATTCAATAAATAACGATACAGTGGACATATGGACATAGTTAGTGACCCCAAGAAATCACGGGCTAGGTGTGCAAGGGTGTCATGCGCTTCAGGGGGGGATGGCTCAGTTTAGCCCGTCGACCAATCAATACAATACAATCAATATGATACGATAGTCTGTAGACTGAATGCACAGTGCAACATACTCCATGTGCGTCCACATGGTACAACATACTCCATGGACCCCGATACAATATAATATGACTGAGGACACCGAGTAATCTCAAGGATTTACCCCCCAACATAAATATCAACCATCACATTGTCTCAAAATCTAGTGCGAACAGGTCAATGTAAGATCGCACAACAATGCATGACAACTCCAACACAGTTTTACTCATAAATCATTTAAAATTCAGTGCAAGCAATTCTGTGTGACACACAGTCTAAACGATGGCTCTAACTATTTCATTCGAAAATTAGATAGGTGGTTGAATTCTTTCAAAAATGATATAAAAATCAATGTTGTGTATAAAAATAGTACATAAAAGATATGTGAGAGGAGACTTGCCAGGAGGTCACCCATCGTGAAATTTCTCTCACTCAAGCACGTTTAACTTCGTACAACATGATATTCTATGTAGACAGTAGAAACAATAGCCAACCTATCTATATACCGTTGGAAACAGTATTCAACGATTAAAACACTGAAAACATGTAATTTATGCATTTATGATTTTTCAACATTTTATGGTACGATTCAGTCTAGAGGTAGGGGTAATATGGGATTTTCCATCTCCAGGTTACCTAAATTTTTCATTATCGATTTTCTCTATGGTATCTATTTAGCTATCGAAAACATAAAAATGCGTACAATTATCTTTAATAGCTTGCATAAATCCCTTACCTCGGTGTCTCTTCGTGGTCCTCGATGCCTTAGTGACTGGAGCCAGTGGGTCCAGTCTACTCGGTTAATTTTCTCGGAGCTCCTTCCCTCAGGCTTCTTAATTTCTCCATGCCTTCTTCCCTATCTCCAAATATATATATATATATATATATATATATAATCTTATATATATATATATATATATAAATACTACTTTGTTTAAACCTTCCTTCCTTCCTGTGCTTTTTCCTTTTCTTCTTTTTTTCTTCGTTTTCTTCAATGTTCCTCCATTGCTTCACTCTCAGTTTCCTCATCTCCTCGGCATCACCATCCTCTCCACCTCTTCTCCTAGTTTTCCAATCCTAACATCATCAGCCTTATGTCTCAGCCACATCCTTCAGCACTGTCGGCTCCGTTCCAGCCGTCTGTCATGATCACTCTTGCCGAGAAAAAGCTTCCTCTATTTCTGACAGCTCCCGGTTCTCCAATCTCCTTAGGCAGCGTTCATTCCCTTCCCTTCATGTGTCGTTAGCTGCAAATCCCCTTGTGGAGTCAAGCTTTCCTCTTACACCGTCTCTCTCTTTCTCTCCCCCCTCTCGGGTTGATGCAGACCAAGGGCTAAGCCCTTTGTTTTAACTTCTCGTTACTGCCTCCAGCTTTCGTTTACTATCTTCACCATTCTTCATCATTTCTCTCTTCACTGCCTCACCATTTCCAGCCAATTCACCACTTCACTGTCTCTCTTTCTTTATTTTCGTTTTCAACCTTATCTTCTTTAACCTTTCACTTTCATTTTCGGCTGCCTATTCCTTATGTTCTTATCCTTTCTTCGTCTATTTCTCTACTTCTATCTATTGCATAAATATATATTTCTTCATCAAGCTTCTTTATTGTGTCAACCTCGAGTTGGTTTCTTGTCTTCATCATTTTCAACTCTCATTCCATGTGTTTTCAGTTAATGGACGTGTCCTGGCCGAGGTATTTTTCTCCTCCACTACAGTTTCATCATTTCGACTATCATCTCATGCCTCACCTCTTGTACCAGTTTCTATATATAAATATATGTTGCTGTTGCACTATGGCTGGAACCTCCCACTGCTGCCCCTTTTTTTTCATTCTTTTCCCTAGGCTGACATACATCATAAACTCATTTCCATTTCCTACCTATCGGGGTCATCATTTTTACCTTTTGGTCACTAGGCTCGCCTCTCGTTTCTTCCTTTGTCTACTGCCATGTTTCTAAATTCCTATCCTTCTTTTCTCTTACACCAAGTGCATCTCCATCATTATAAATATATGTATCTATTTTATCAATTGCAATGCCCAGTTCTCACATTTCCCTCATCATCATTTCACTTCCACCGCATACTATTTTCACATCTTCATAATGTACTTTTTATTTCTTTCCATTTCATTCATTTTCATTTCCCTTTTCTGCTTGTTTCACTTCTTCCTATTCATTTGTTCACTTATATATATATATATATATATATATATATATTTATACGTGAATCCTTGAGGGTCTTGGTATGCAGGGGTTAGATGTCCCTTATGTATACACAATGCATACATATATGTGTGTATGTCTATATATACCTAGGTATATGCATTGATACATGTAATTATTTATTTATTCATGTACCCATATGCTTGATTTAAACAATGGATAGAATATTCCTCAACCACATGTATATGTATGTATGTATGTATGTATGTATGTATGTATATATATAGTTTGGTTAATTGTCTTCATCTATGCCTCTTACATTAAGGTTAAAGTAAAATTAAATTTAATTAACCGCATTTAAGTTTGATTTATTTCTAAATTGGCGTTACTAAAAATCGAACTCCGAAGAATTTCATGGGCTTTACACGTTCAGCCTTACTCGGGCAACAACCTTGTTGCCTTGATATTGTTCTTGCTATACAGAGCGATTCCTGCCACTATTGCACTACCGCTGTGTAAGACCCAATTTTATTTAAAACACGAAATGAAAAAAGATCAAATGAAGGATTCAAATGGTAGTCCCGACCACGTGCAAGGGTAAAACGGTCAAAAGATGGAAACTCGATATTAATTAGACAAGAAAATTTCATTAAAAATAATGGATTTGAGAATCTTGATCAATAACGAAGAAATAATTAAATTTCGGGTTAAATTGATCAATATATGAATTTATTGGAATAAATCAAAAATTTCACCTCGCGAAATTATCCCGAAAATAATCGAAAAATATACAGGAAAGATAAAATAAGACTGATAAATTCATTTAATGATTAAATGAATTAAATAAGAAAATTTTTAGATATTTTTGGGATTTTAATATTATTTTAATGATTAAAATAAAAATAAAATAAATTATAAATAAATAAAAAAGAAAAAAAAAGAAATTGAAAATCGCGAAAATTTGAAAACTGAAGAGGAAAGAAGCAGAAGCCGAACCCAAGGAAGAGGAGAGCACTGACGAGCCACCACCGGCACCGGACGAGGTACCACGACCACCGGAAAAGGAAGAGGATGTCGGTGCGAAGCACCAGCGGTAAGGACGCGCTCCACCGACGCCAAAATTCGATAGATCGAAGGGAGGAAGCCACATAGGAAAAGAGAGCATTCAGCAGCCACCGGTAGGAGTTGGCTTCAATCGAGGCCAGCCGAGAGGTCCCTTGGTCGATACGCGTCGAACGGCGGCAGTAGCACATCGGGAACCGGTCGAACGACGCCGATACGACTAAAAAGAGATGAACCGGTCGGCGGCTTTTGTGCTGAACCGGACCGAACCGGTTCAGCCAAAAAAAAGACAAGAAAGAGAAAAAGGGAAAAAGAAAAAGAGGAAAAACTGGGAAAAAATCCCACTGATGCAATCGAGCTACGGGTAAGTTGGTAAGCGATCGAAATTGACCCAATTTAAATTTTGGAATATTTAATTTGATTAATATTCGACTGAAAGTTTACTCGAAAAAATATTTAATTGTGTAGCTCGACAATTGACGTCAAACGAGAGCTTGAGTCAGCTCGATTTGCATACTATCATGAAATCTCGGGTAAGTAACCCTTATTTACGACAATTTGCATCGTTATGCATGTTAGAAATTTACCGCATAAATTATGGTTAATTTCCGCATTAAATGAATTAAATTTTGGAATTAGAGATAAATTGTCATAAATAATTAATTGAGCTATTTGAGAGTTTAGAACGAGGCTCAATAAATACTGATAGGCCCAATGGGCCTTGATAATGTGAATAGTAAGTGAAAAACGGGCTTAAGGCCGATTAAGACCATTATGGTACAATCGGGCCTAATATGGGTAAACGGGCCCAATGATTTAAATTAAGCCCAGAAAATATGAAATACAATTAAATATATTGTATTTGACCTGATGAATATTTATCCGCAGCTTCGGAGATTGGATTTAGAGCAAATCGGACTGTGTGATGAGACATCAGTGGAAAAGGTCAGACTATACAGAAAAATGAGGTAAAGGAATTGTGTGAGTAGCTAGAGGTAGCTACGCGTATTTTAATAGCTTTTGTATACACTGAATATGTATGTATACACAGAATATGTATAAAGGTCCTAGAAATAAATTAAAGATTTTAAGGACTCGAAATAGGTAAAAGGCTATTTTACCCCTACTGAGGGAAAATTCACCTATGGAGGGTGAAAGCATGACATGCATGAAATGCATGATTTAAGGAATTTTCTGATTTAAGGAATTTTCTTGGGTTTTAAGCAAAGCAAATCGATAGATTGGCCAGTATTTGCATAAATTTCACAATATAACATTACGTAAGTGTTATTAAGATTTAAATGAAAATTATTTGGAAAATGGGCCAACTATCAAGTTTATATGGAAACAGATAGTGCTGGCGCATAGCTCACACTATATCTGCGCTTGTGAGTGTGCATAAAATGTGCTGAGCGATTGCTCGCACCAACTTGTGTGACATCATTTGCATGAAATGTGCCAGAGCGGCTGCTCGCACTGATTTTACTATTGTGAAATGCATGAGAGGTGCTAGAGCTTAGCTCGCACTCTGTTTTGACTGTTTTGACTTGATATGCATAAAAAGGTGCTAGAACGATTGTTCTCACTAGTTTTAATGATTTGACATGCATGGGAGGTGCTGGAACTTAGCTCGCATCCTATTTTGATATGATAATTGCATAAAAGCCGTGCTGGAGTGTAACTCGCACAAGATTTGATTTATTTATGCATAAAGCCGTGCTGGAGTGTAACTCGCATGAGATTTGATTTATTAATGCATAACACCGTGCTGGAGCTTGCTCGCACGAAGTTTTATATGGATTTATAACTATTTTAAAGTCATACTGGAGTGCTTCTCATACGCAGATTTTACTGATTTTTATCAAACCGTGCTAGAGCTTCGCTCGCACAAGATTTTTTGATATCATGAATATGCATGGAGCCGTGCTAGAGCTTTGCTCGCACAGGGATTTATATGACATGCAGAGACAGAGATGGTATGGGTGGATAAGACCTATTGCAGGCACCCCTGACTGAGCTTGGGTTCACGGAGTACATTGTACCGTTTATGTCACGTGGAGTACGTTGTACCGTGGGGATTGTTGGAGTGCAGTGACATTAGCCAGCAAGCCTTGCCCTCGCAATCCTGATGTTATGTTGTTCTGGCAGGTAGGATCGACCCACCTCCCGTTTCAAGTGTGATAACCCACACACTAGGTACCGTGCAACCAGGGATCACTAGGTTATGGCCATAGTCCTCGATGTTATTGATATAGTCAACTACTTGTCTCACATGATATAACTTGTGGTCTCGATAGACCAGGGTAGACCCGAGGGAGGGGTCAGGCCCCCGATTTTATGATTTTCTATTGTGGTGCTAGATTTCAGATGATTTTATGACATGTGCCCCTAAAAGAAGGGTGATTTTATGATAGAATTTTATAACAAGTTGTTTTATGAGTTTTGAGATGTATTTATGAGGTGATTGACCCAAAAGGGTTATTTTATACTGCAGTTTTAATAAAGTGATTTAAATGCAGTAGCATGATGAGTTTTTCATGCTTTAAAGGATAAATTCATGAAGAGAATTGTTTCTCATGATTTGGTTTAAATGTCATGAACTAATACATGATCGTGATTTACCTCATGCTAAGTATGATTTAATGATGTCACATAAAATGTCTTTGATGCATGAATTACATGATTTCTATATGTACAAATAGTTTTGATAAACTATGGCATTGAAATATGCATGATTTTATGTGTAAGCTTTTAACGAAAAAAATGGATTTTAAGGGGATGGCATTATGAGCATGTAGATAGTGGAGCTATCTACTTATTTGTATAATTGCCTTACTGAGCGTGTGGTTTGCTCACCCCCCTTATTTTTCCATCTTTTCAGAGCACTCGCAGTAGTTAGTGAGCGGCTAAGGACTTGCAATCTTGGTATCCGTTGCTTCCTATCGAGAGTCAGGTATACACATTTGTATAGTTTTGTATCTGAACATGTAAAGCACAGTACTGTAAACGTATGATGTCGGGGATGTAAGGTTATGTAAATACCTTTGTGTATGTATTTAGTTAAAGTTAAATGATAGTAAACTCTGATATGTGAATGTGATTATGGAAATGGAATGGTAAATAAGTGTGAGGTGACTAACACCGAATCATAGCCTAACTGTTGGTAAGATGGTCACGATGAGAGAAAGGTAAGAATTAAATAATAATCGAAAAACAAAAAATTTGTAGTGATTTTGGGTAATTTTGGTCATGATAGTTTTTGGTATCAGAGCTAAGTTGACCCGATATGAGTCAGTGTTAGTGGTTAAGAAAGTTTACATTCCCATGTACTGTGTATTGTTTAGATACAATTGTGTATATCGAGATGGAATTGCAGTTAAGAATTTGGTTTTTGAATGCAAGAATAGACTCATTAACTGATAGCCGCTATGGTAGAGAGGCAAGTACACGAGCTCGAGGCCGTAGAGGTAGGCCTGAGAGTCATACTGAGTCGCCACATGAGACTCAGGATGAGAGTGAAGTGGAGGCTGGTATTCAGCATACCCCATAGAGTCCGACAGAGAGATCGGATAGTATTAAGACACGTTTCGTGAGGTTGGAGCGGAATGTGGAGAATATTTTGCAAGCTAATTGCTCAGAGTATGCATGAGATTTGAGGGCGAGTCAGAACATTGGTGGAAGTTCGCTCGACCAATCTTAAGAATTAGACATCCAGAATGGACATGGAAAATAATTCTAAATGTTTTTCGGTGACAGAATATCTCAGACATTGCTTAAAGGAAATTACAGATGAAATTCTTTACTTTGACCCAAAGGAACTAGTTAATTAACGAGTATGAATCTCAGTTTATATACCTGCCCAGATATGACTTTGACACTATAAACAGTTAGAGTCGGGATGTCTGAAAGTTCAGGAAGGGCTCAAATTGTTAATTAGAGTTCGATTGGGCCATTAGATATCACTACCTATGTCGAGGTAGTGCGCAGACTACAGTTGCGTGAATAAGATCATGAGTTACATGCCTTTAAGATTGGGAAAGGTAGTAAGGGCTGAAATAGAGACAAAAAGAGAATAGAGAATGACAGAGATGTCAGAACGGGAAAAAGGTAGTTTGGTAAAAGCTTAGAGCTGTTGAGTCACGGGATAAGATGATTGGTAAGGCCCAGCGTATCCAAATATAGTACTTTTGAGGGGTATTGTGGTTGGAGAACCCCGACCTGTTACGGAACAGTGTAGGATGTGTGGTAGATACCACAGAAATAAGATATTGGATGAGGGTGAGTGTATGCCTTGGACCAGGACACTACTGATGTTTCATCTAATGTGGTGAAAGATACCACACTGGTTGTGAATAACGAAGTAATTATTTTAATTGATCTTGGTGCCACACATTTATTCATACCGCCTTCAGTTGATTATAAGTTAGTGAAAGATATGAAGCTTGTACCCTTAGGCAAGATGATGATGGTTAGATTATTATCACTAACTGAATATGGGTATAGGGATTATAAGTTGAAAACAGGGGAAAAAGGATACGTCAGCCGATTTTATTCAATGGAATATGAATAATTTTGAAGTACTATTTAAGAATAGATTGATTCGGCTGCAAACTATGATGTATAGATTTCTATCCTCAGATAGTGATATGGTTACCCCTGGAAAAAAAAGTATACTGTAAGTTTTAATAAGTAATGAAAGAGTTTGCTATAAGTGATATATGAAAGGATATAAGCTTTGAGATGTGATAGATCCTTAATACGAGATATATTGGAATAAGAGGCGTATGCAAGGTAAGAATATCTTTGATATGCAAAGTAATTTGGATTAAGCGATATGTAGTGAATATGAATTACGGCCAAGGATAAAAGGAGGATATATCCATAACCAGTCTATGTGGTTAAGTCTAAGGGTTAGTAAAGGTATTTCAAAATACCTCCCCGCCTGAAGACTTGACAGCGTATAAAAGTACACATAACCTATAAATTGAAATCGACAGTCGTAATATATACATTTAAAATTTGGGTACCTTTACTGATACGATAAAGAAATATAGAATTCGATTAATCATGAAGGTTTAAAAAAAATTAAATTTTTATAAAAGCCGTTAATATAAGAGAAAGGAAATGTCGTGGGTTAGTATCTTGAACGGAAGCATTTTCGAAATGACATTATACGTTTATGCGTACATAGGTTAAGGATATGAGTGATTGAAATATTTAGTGGAACTTAACTATGATGAGGTATTTAAACCTTACCTGGACCGATTGGTTGTCATCTTTAGCGATGATATTTCGATGTATTCGAAGTCTAGGGAACATCATGAGTAGCAATTGGAAACGGTCTTACAAACGAGGTGTTGTGAGTTTCTTGAAATGGACTGCTCAGTTGATACGTCTCATTCAAAAAAAGATTGCATGCTAGTGGGATGTTAAGTATGAAAGTGGCTTCGATGAGTTTTGGTGTATTGAGGTATAAACTGACTACCGTAATTATTCTCACCATAACAAATAGCTCAAGAGGTTTCAGTCTGTGTGGATATCTTAAAATAAGGATTGGGCTGTGTATTGATGTAAAATAGAAAGATAGTCGTTTATAGATCCAGATAGTTCAAGGACTATCAGAGAAACTGTTCGACCCATGATTTAGAGTTGGCAACCGTAGCGTTTACACTTAAGGTATGGCGCCACCACTTATACAGTGAGAAATTTTGGGTATGCACTGATCATAAAAAACCCAAAGTATCTGTTTTCACAGAAAGAGTCGAATATGTTAACAAAGAGTGTTAGAGCTTCTAAGGGATTATGATTGTGAACATTATACCACCCAGGAAAGGCTAATGTAATGGCTAATGCCTTGAACAGAAAGAGCCTCGGGATGGTATCACATATGATGGTCAGGAAGCGTGAGCTGCTAGAGCAGTTATGAGCCTCAATGGTGATGTGATCCCTTCTGATGATGACGGTGATTTTGTGACAGCTAGCTTGAGGTTAGAACCGAATTTGAGTGATCGGATTTGCCAGGCTTAGCATGATGATCGACATGGTGTCAATAGGGTGGGTCAGATTCAGATGGGTACAGTGACAGAGTTCACAGTGAGTGATGATGACTTACAGAGGTTCAGAGACAGTATAAGTGCTCCCTAGGACTACATTTGATGAGATAGTGTTATTGTCAGAAGCTCACTCTTCGGGATATACAGTGCATCCGGAAAATAATAAATATATCAGAATCTCTGAAAAAGGGTATTGGTGGTCAGGTTTGAAAAGAAACATTATATAGTTGCAGCGAAGTGTCTCGTATGTTAGCAGAGTAAGGTAGAGCAAAAGAAGTTGCAGGATTATTGCAGCTTCTACCTATATTGACACAGAAATGGGAACAAGTTACCATGGATATCATGATGGGTTATAGAGGACCGAAAGAATCACGAGGCTATCTGGGTGATAGTCGATAGATTGACTAAGTCTACCCACCTTCTGACTATGGAAATCCCTAGATACTCTAAGTGCGTAGGTGGAATTATGTGTAAGGAAGATTGTGGAAAATTATGTAGCATTCCAGTGAGCATGGTATCAGATAGGAATTCCCGCTTCACTTCCAACTTTTGAGAATATTTTTTTTTCAGGAAGCTATGGGAACCCGTGTCACGACCCTCAACTTACCAAATTCGACGTAAATTTTTTTCATTTTCGAGCATCATTTATTATTCGTCCTTACCTCAATCGTGAACAGCAACTCTTCTCAATAGTTGGGTTAAGTGTCGACGTCTAACTCACTCCACCATACCAATTCAATTTGTATATTATTTATGAGTAAACACTTGTATTGTTGAGTTAATATATTTTGAAATGACAAAACAAGTAAATTCAATAATATAAAAATGATATAAAGACATGTTTAGAGGTTATCAGTACCAGAACTTAGAGTTCTGTTGATGAGAGATCGATCTGGCTGATGAGAGATCGATCTCCTGGGTTTTTACTTGATGAGAGATCGATCTCATGAAGAAATGAGATCGATCTGCCAAGCCTTCAACCTTTACAAAGATTTTAAGGAAGAGTGAGATCGATCTGCAAGGGTTAAGAGATCGATCTGGCTAAAGCTAGAGTTGAGAGATCGATCTGGTCTAGGAAGAGATCGATCTCCTTTAAAAGCATAAGACTGTAGATCGATCTGAAAGATCGATCCACACTCAAACAGAGAACTTATGAGATCGATCTGGTAAGGAAGAGATCGATCTCCTCAAAGTCAGAGAGCTAAGGAGATCGATCTGAGGTATTGAGAGATCGATCTCCCCACTACGAAACTGCATGGCAGATCGATCTGTAGATCGATCTTGCCTTAAACAGAGAGATCATGAGATTGATCTGCCTATTCGACAGATCGATCTCCCCTATTATTTTCAAACTAACAGATCGATCTGCTAACCTATGAGATCGATCTCCTTGTGCTATTGTGCTTTGATCTTGCAGGATTTATAACTAAGAGATCGATCTGGCCAAGAAGGCAGATCGATCTGGCACACTATTGGAGGTACCCAACGGCTAGTTTCTGCAAAATCTCAACGGGAAAAACAGCATTTAATGCTCCAACTACCAATCCTTCAGTATTTAACCAAGCATTGAAGACAAAGAGAATAGAGACATTATTGCTGCACATTCCTAACATTCTCAAGCTTTGAATACTTCCATTCCTTGTGTCTTCATCATTCATTTATTGAGATTTATTGTGTAAGCTTAAGTGCAGAAGCTGTAGTTGTCCTACCCACTTTAAAGCTTCATTTTGTATTCAACCTTACCTTAAAAGAGAAGAGGATTGTTCCTCAGTGAGAGAGAATTGTAAGAGGGTGAATACATTTTTACATTGTAAATGGTAGAGAGGTTATTCCTTAACCTGTAAAAGGGACATTGTAAACTTCTGTTGAAGGAGAGTAAGAAAGCACTTGGCAAGAAGGTCAAGGAGAGAGGACGTAGGCAAGAGTTTGGCCGAACCTCTATAAACGATTGTGTTTGTTTCTCTCTTCCCTATCTTGCATTAAATTGTTTAATTTTATTATACTGCTTACTTTCATTTGTAAATTCAAATAGGATTAAGTTAAAATTTGCTATTAACGTTAGAAAACTGATTCACCCCCCCTCTCGGTAGAGCCAACAATTGGTATCAGAGCTAGGACTCTTTAATCACATAGGAACAACTTCCTAAGAGTTAGAAACGATCAAATGGCTCATAACAATGTAGCTACTAGGTTGGTAGGAGAGGGGCACTCTACGGTTAGACCTCCAATGTTTAATGGAGAGCATTATGCTTATTGGAAGACTAGGATGATGTTATTCATTCAAGCAAATGATTATGAAGTATGGAGAATTATAATTAAAGGACCTCAAATCCCTACAAAGAGAATAGAGGGAAGAGATATTCCTAAGGAAGAAGATGAATGGGATTCAGCTGATATTAAATGTGCTCAACTAAATGCTAAAGCTATGCACACATTATTTTGTGCCTTAGGTCCTAATGAATATAATAGAGTCTCCGGGTGTGATAATGCCAAACAAATATGGGACAAATTGACAATAACTCATGAGGGTACAACCCAAGTGAAGGAGACAAAGGTAGGTATGCTCACACATGACTATGAGCTTTTTAGGATGAAGGAAGGATAATCAATTAGTGATATGTTCACTAGATTCACAGATGTAATTAATGGATTAAAGTCTTTAGGAAAAATATATTCTAATATTGAAATGGTAAAGAAAATTTTAAATAGCTTACCTAAATCATGGGAAGCTAAAGTGACTGCAATTGAGGAATCTAAGGATCCTCACACATTGTCTTTAGATGAATTAATAGGATCTCTACTCACTTATGAGATGAAATTAAAAAGAAATGAAGAGCCATCCAAGAAAGTGGGAGTTGCTTTAAAATCCACTGCTCAAGAGGAGATTAAAAATGAGAGTGGTAGTGAAGAGGATCTTGAGATGGCAATGTTTGCCAAAAGATTTAACAAGTTCATGAGGATGAGAGCTAGTGGTAGTAATAGGAGAAACAATAAGAGAGATCAAGAAGATGTAGGTAGAAAAGACTCTATTGTGTGTTATGAATGTAAAAAACCGGGACACATAAAATTTAACTGCCCTCTTCATAAAAGGTCCAATGATAGGTTCCATAAAAAGAAGGCAATGGTGGCAACATGGAGCGACAGTGACTGCTCCGATGATGAATCAAATGAGGACATTGCCAACTTGTGCTTCATGGCTATTGAGGATGAAAAGGTAACTTCAAGCCTCAATGAATATTCTTTTGATGAATTGCAAGATGCATTTGATGATCTTGCATTAGAGTATGAATCTCTGAGTATGAAATATAAAAAGATAATATCTAAATTGAGAAAAGAAAATGAGATATTGCAATTGGATAAATTAGAATGTGAAAAGAAACTAGAGATTTCAAATCTAGAAATTTGTGACCTTAAAGAGAAAAATAGCAATCTACATAATTCATTTAATAGGTTCCACATGGGTCAACAAAAGTTAGATAGCATGCTAGAGACCCAAAGGGCATTCTTTGACAAAAATGGCTTAGGATATAATGCTAAGAGTAGGGAGACCCATCTTAAAAGTTTTATTGCTAGGAAGAGCATGAATAAACCTGCAATTACTTGTTCATATTGCAATAGAAAGGGACATGCATCACATAACTGTAATATAAAAATGAGAACTCTAAAAGGAAAAATAGTAAAAAGGATATGGATTCCAAAAGAAGTAATTCACTCCAAGGATTGTAATGCATTAGCAAAATGGATCCCAAAGGGATCAAGAATTGCATTCACTAACCTCAAAGGACCCAAGAAAATTTGGGTACCTAAGACTTGAGTTTGATTTCTTATAGGTGATTGAGCATAGCCACAAAGCTAAAACAAAAGAAGCATGGTATTTAGATAGTGGATGCTCAAGGCACATGACGGGTGATAGAAGCCACTTCAATTCTTTCAAATCAAAAGTTGGTGGAGAAGTCACTTTTGGGGACAACTCCAAAGGCCAAGTTGAAGGAAGTGGCTCAATAGGTAATGATCATTTCTCTTTAGAAAAAGTATTACTTGTTAGGGGTTTAAAGCACAACTTACTAAGCATAAGTCAACTTTGTGACAAAGGTTACAAAGTAATTTTTGATTGCATGAAATGTAATGTTATAGATCCTAAGTCAAATAAAGTTCTTTTTCTAGGTCATAGACAAGGAAATATATATATTGTCTATCTTAATGAACTCAAAAATGAAAATATATGCTTAATGGTAGACAATAAAAAGGAATCTTGGTTATGGCATAGAAGACTAGGTCATGCTAGCATGAGTGTGCTATCTAAGTTAGCTAGAAAGGATCTAGTTATAGGTTTACCCAAGATATCCTTTGATCATGAAGAAGTATGTGAAGCTTGTGTTAAAGGAAAACATAAAAGGACAACATTTAAGCCTAAGAATATTGTATCCACCACTAGGCCTCTCCAATTACTTCACTTAGATTTATTTGGACCAACTAGAACAACTAGCCTAGGTGGGAAACACTATAGATTTGTAATAGTTGATGATTACACTAGGTACACATGGGTGTTCTTCTTAAGAGTAAAAAATGAAGCCTTAGAAAAATTCATAGCCTATACAAAAATTACTCAAAATGAGAAAGGATATACAATAACTAGTATTAGAAGTGATCATGGCAAAGAATTTGAAAATATAGGATTTGATGAGTATTGCAATGATCAAGGAATTAGCCATAATTTTTCAGCCCCTAGGACACCACAACAAAATGGTGTAGTTGAGAGAAGAAATAGAACATTGGAAGAAATGGCTAGAACCATGTTATGTGAGAATAACTTACCAAAGTATTTTTGGGCTGAAGCTATAAACACATCATGTTATATAATTAATAGAGCTATGATTAGACCCATGCTTAAGAAAACTCCTTATGAGCTCTACAAAGGTAAAAAGCCTAACATTAGTTACTGTCACGACCCAATTCCATTCTCTTTAACCGAAATCACTGAAAATTTTTCGCGTTTTACTGTTACCTTACCCAGTCGTGAACTAAGCTCACCACACACTGTTGGGCTGTGAGTCAATAATAAACACCACATCTCATTCATTCTCAATTAATTAAAACGATTTCATACATGTGCATTTAATCGTGTACTTATACGAGTACATGTTTTACTGACATCTACATCCCCCATAAGTACAACTCAAAGGAATACTGTGCTTTTACATTGTTTAGATACAAAAAGAATCACTGTGTATATACCTCTTAGCGATGGAGATGCAGCGGAGTCCAAAATAATACGCCTCAGTCCTCACTGGGCTACTATGCACGCTCTGTAGGGGGGAAAATAGAGTGGGATGAGCAACCACACGCTCAGTAAGGCAATAATGCAAGCATGGTAGATAACTACTCTATCTACATGCTGATAGTGTTATGCATAAATCGTTTATAGTAGGAGCATGAGGAATAAAACTATGCCATGTGAATATACATATATATCATGCATCAAATCATGTGCATTGGCATATAAAACATGGTAAAGACATCATGTATAAAACATCTCATGCTCAATCTCATTTAAATTCATAAAAGGGCAATTCAATTAGAAACCTCCTTTTTGAACCAACAACATAACACCACCAAATCAACTCACAATCACAACCACATTTACATTCCACAATTCACGCATGTGTATAAATCTAGGTCACTATATCAAAAGTGCCTATGTGAACCATTACATCATAAATCATCCCAGACCACACGCATCCAGGTGTGCGGGGTATCATGCTGGCACGAAGATGGATTATCCCTCGCCAGACTTTCTCATCACATAACCATCATGCGGTACATCGTACTCCATGTGATATACACGGTGCAGCGTACTCCGCAACTCATATCGTGATCGGGGGTGCCATTCCTAGGTCTTATCTACCCCATACCAAGAGTTTTCCATATTCCGTGAAGGAGAGCCTCCCTGCCGAACAGAGCCTCCCAGCCTAACAGAGCCTCCCTGCCTCCTCGGGCTTAAGGATGTTAGCTTAAGGATGTAGGGCTTAAGGGTCCTTTCCGTAAGAGAGCCTCCCCACCGAACAGAGCCTCCCCACCTAACAGTGCCTCCCTGCCTCTTCGGGCTTAAGGATGTCAGCTTAAGGATGTAGGGCTTAAGGATCTTACCTTTACCATACCCATGTAGGAGAGCCTCCCTGCCTAACAGAGCCTCCCCGCCTCTTTGGGCTTAAGGATGTTGGCTTAAGGATCCCACCGTAAGAGAGCCTCCCCACCAAACAGAGCCTCCCCGCCTAACAGAGCCTCCCCGCCTCCTCGGACTTAAGGATGTTAGCTTAAGGATGTAAGGCTTAAGGATCTTACCCACTTTCACAACCCTATACGAATCCCATTGTACAAGCTTGTGCGAGCAAAGTTCTAGCACGACTCATGCATCATGCATCTTCTCATAAAGAGGCGCGTACGAGCATAGCTCTAGTACGGTTATACTCATAAGATAACCATTCACAATCCACGTACGAGTAGAAGCTCCAGTACGGTTTATAAACATCATCACAATTCAATTTCAAAGTGCGAGCTAAGCTCAAGCACGTTTCACACAAGTGAAAACATAGAAATCTCGCGCGAGCGAGGCTCTAACGCGAATTATATCACATACACGCGATAGGCGGCTTACATGCATTCAAAACATCTCATAATATGCTTAGTGCCTCGTATGGGCTATTTAACAACATCATTCAAGTACTAGCCAGCCTATCCTTTTATTTGCTCAAATCAAAGCATTGTGTTTTGTAAAAGCATTCAAAACACATGATTTATGCAATTATTAGCCTTACTATCCCTTTTTCATAACATCCACTTCAAATCCAAAACCACGCATATACCCATCATCTTTCACGAATACCATCAACATTTATTTGAGCAATCATGCATTTCATAAAAACACCCGATATTCACCCACAAGTTCAAAGTATGAGCAGGTACCTCTATATACTCACAAAATTCCCTTACCTGGAATTGCGATGCGTGATTCCACTTCCTTAAGCTGCTTACTCGTACGATTCGGTTCGCCTTCAATGAACTCTTCAGGACTGCACAAAATCGTATACCGCATTATATTCGATCCATACAATGCAACCCTTGTGCTTGCTATAGTCAATTTAACCTATAGCCTCTATTAAAGCTTATTGGGCCTCGTTTCATTACTTTACCCATAACTCGAGTCTATGGATCTTCTGAGGCCTATTAACTTATTCAAAATCGATGTTAAATCGACATTAAGCTCATAGTGTTCATATTCCATGAATTCCCTCACTATGGCATTTTATCAATCATAAACATACCCATTTTAGCTTTCTAGGTCACACCACTTCCACTACATTCCTAGGTAGTTTATCCATCAATACTCATACCAATCAACTCCAAAATCAATTAAATAGCTAATGCATTTGGATTGGAGTGTTAGAATCTTACCAATATGATTTCTCTTCTTGCTCCAAAGTGGTAATGCCCTCAACTCCTTCAATTCCAAAAATGGGAAAATGCCCTCTCACTATGTTGTTCTCCTCTTTGATAGGAACAACTTTGCCTCTAATGATCTCTCTCTAAATCTCACTGAAAATGGCTGATTTTAGAGAGGGAAAGTTGGTTTTTTTTTGGGGGGTTGAAAATGGGAGGTTCCGAGATTTCCAGATTTTCAGCTCTCCTTATATAGAAATGACTTGAGGAGATCGATCTGGTCCAAAAGGAGATCGATCTGGTCCCTTAAAATCCCTCTTTTTCACGGTATTTTTAAGCCTGAGATCGATCTGTCGAAGCAATGAGATCGATCTGTTGAAGCATGAGATCGATCTGTCGAATCATGAGATCGATCTGGTCCCAAACAGAGAGCTAAGGAGATCGATCTGGGTGCTTGGGGATCGATCTTTCCACTACAGAATGCTTGAGAGATCGATCTGGCTCCATTGGAGATCGATCTGCTCAATTCTTTCGCCCAAATAAGAGCATTCTGGCTCTTCCAGATCGATCTCTCATCCTAGGAGATCGATCTGGACCTCATGTTTTCCAGATTTCCTGCAGTTTCATTGCTGCAACTCATACCAACACACCCTCAATCTATTGCCATGGCCATTTCCTCATCCATCCACCTCTATAACTTGAAAATGGCATCCATTCATACCTTATGCACATTGAAACTTGTGTGCATTCATTGTATGTTCAAAGGCATGCTACATAAAACCAAATGGAAGCATAACTCCATTCCATTTTACCACACTACTCATTTTGAGTCTCAATCACATCCATCACTTGCTAGAACACATTTCTCCGTATTCATACTCAATGAAACTTGTATGTACGTTACAACTTATATTACACATACATACATTGAATCCATGGACTTACATCAATCATATTTTACATCACAAGTCCATTCATATTATTTGATCCAAGTACACACATTACCCTTATACATATACAGGTTCTTACATTCTCCCCTCCTTCAAGAAATTTGGTCCTCCAAATTAGAACCAAGTCACTCTTCAAACAGTTGGGGGTACTTCTCCCGTATCAAGTTCTCCAATTCCCACGTGGCCTCTTCCGCCGTGTGGTGTTGCCAAAGCACTTTCACCAAGGGAATTGTCTTATTCCGCAACACTTTCTCTTTTCTGTCTAATATCCGAACTGGCTTCTCAACATACGTCGTACTCTCATGGAGCTCCAACGGCTCATATTTTATCACGTGTGCCGGGTCCGGGTGATACTTCCGAAGCATCGAGACGTGGAAGACGTTGTGGACACTCGCCAAGTCCGGTGGCAATGCCAATCTATACGCCTTTTCTCCCACTCTCTCTAAAATCTCGAAGGGTCCGATATATCTAGGGCTCAGCTTGCCCTTCTTACTAAATCTCATAATACCCTTCGATGGTGATACCCTCAGAAATACCGACTCACCCTCATCAAACTCCAGTGGTCTTCGTCTCTTGTCAGCATAACTCTTTTATCGGCTCTGAGCTGTCCGTAATCTCTCACATATCAACTGGACGTCCTCATATGCCTGCCGCACTAAGTCCGGAGCAAAAATCTGTCTGTCACCAACCTCTTCCCATCCAATGGGGGAACAGCATCTACGCCCGTATAATGCCTCATAGGGTGCCATCCCGATACTAGCATGATAGCTATTATTATAAGCGAACTCGGCTAACTGCAGGTGGTCATCCCAGGAGCCTCTATAATCCAGCACACACGCTCTCAACATATCCTCGAGGGTCTGTATAGTCCTCTCTGACTGCCCATCTGTCTGAGGATGAAAAGCGGTGCTAAAACTCAATCGGGTCCCCAGCGCTTCCTGAAAGTGTTCCCAGAAATGGGAAGTGAAGCGGGCATCCCTATCAGAAACAACGCTTACTGGTACACCGTGTAGCCGTACTATCTCTTGGATATACAGGTTCGCCAACTGACTCAGTGTATCGGTAGCTCTCATAGCCAAGAAATGGGCGGACTTAGTCAACCGGTCCACAATAACCCATATGGCATCATGACCTCTACGGGTCCTCGGCAACCCCATCACAAAGTCCATGGTGACATGCTCCCACTTCCATGTCGGTATCGGTAGAGGCTGCAATAATCCTGCAGGCTTCTGATGCTCTACCTTCACTTGCTGACAAACGAGACACTTAGCGACATATTCAGCAATGTCTCTTTTCATTCCAGACCACCAATAAACCTTCCGAAGGCTTTGATACATCTTGGTACTTCCCGGATGTATCGTATACTTCGATGAGTGAGCCTCTGATAAAATCGTTCTCCTGATCTCAGGATCCTTGGGAACGCATACTCTGCCTCTGAACCTCAATAAGCCATCAGCACTCTGCTCAAAATCACTACCCACACCTGTCTGTATCTGCCTCAGCCAATCGATACACCGTCGATCGCTCTGCTGGGCTTGTCGAATACGGCCAATCAACTCTGGTTCTAGTCTCAAACTAGCCATGATCTCAAGTCTCTCAGATCCAGGTGGTGTTATATCCAAACTGAGGTTCGCAAAGTGTTCTAACAACTCATGTTCCCGTACCATCATATAAGACACCAACCCAAGGTTCTTTCTACTCAAAGCATCGGCAACTACATTTGCCTTACCCGGGTGGTACATGATTTCACAATCATAGTCTTTCAGGAGTTCGAGCCATCTCCTCTGTCTCATATTCAGCTCTTTCTGCGAGAACAGGTACTTAAGGCTCTTATGATCTGTGAACACCTGAAATTTCTCACCATAGAGATAGTGGCGCCATATTTTCAAAGCAAATACTACGGTCGCCAACTCTAAATCATGTGTCGGGTAGTTCCTCTCATGATCTTTCAACTGTCTAGATCCATAGGCAACTACCTTCCCATCCTGCATAAGCACACAGCCCAGTCCCTGGTGTGATGCATCCGTATACACCGAGAATCCTCCTGAGCTGGTAGGAATGGTGAGAACTGGAGCAGTCGTCAATCGACGCTTAAGCTCCTCAAAACTCCTCTCACATGCCTCATCCCACACAAACTTAACATCTTTTCGCGTGAGGCGTGTCAACGGAGCAGCTAGTCTGGAGAAACCCTCTACAAATCTCCGATAATATCCTGCCAATCCCAGGAAACTTCTGATCTCAGTTACTGTCTTGGGCTGTTCCCACTGCACAACTGCCTCTATCTTGGATGGATCCACTGATACCCCATCCTTAGACACAACATGCCCCAGAAATGAGATCTGTTCCAACCAAAAGTTACACTTGCTGAGTTTGGCATACAATTCTCTCTCTCGGAGGGTCTGCAGGACTATCCTCAAGTGCTCCTCATGATCTTCCCTGGACTTGGAATACACCAAAATGTCATCTATGAAAACAATCACAAACTTGTCCAGGTATGGCTTGAAGATATCATTCATCAATGCCATAAATGCTGCGGGAGCATTCGTCAATCCGAATGGCATCACCAAAAACTCGTAGTGGCCATAACGGGTACGAAATGCTGTCTTGGGTACATCTCCACTCCTGATCCTCAACTGATGGTACCCTGACCGCAGATCTATCTTAGAAAATACTTCGGCTCCCTGGAGCTGATCCAACAAATCATCGATTCTTGGAAGGGGGTACTTGTTCTTAATGGTGGCCTTATTCAACAACCGGTAATCTATACACAGTCGGAGGCTTCCATCCTTCTTCCTTACAAATAGAACCGGTGCTCCCCAAGGTGAGACACTCGGTCTAATAAACCCCTTCTCCAACAACTCTTGCAGCTGTTTCTTCAGCTCTTCCAATTCTATCGGAGCCATTCTATAGGGTGGCTTCGATATCGGCTCTGTACCAGGCACTAACTCAATGTAAAATTCCATTTTCCTTTCAGGTGGTAGTCCTGGTAATTCATCCGGAAAGACATCAGGGTAATCCGTAATTACGGGTATGTCTTTCAATTCCGGGTGTGCCTCATCTATATCGACCACGTATGCAATGAACCCTTCACATTATCCTCTCCGTCGTTAGTAACATAAACCATCACTCCACATTCATCATTTATCAAAAACAATAAATTTATCTCTCAAGCAATATGAATTTAAAATCATACTCCTTTTATTTACAACAACCATGCTAATTCCATATCATTTCTTTTCATCAAAGTTTATAATAAGATTGTCTAATCCTGAAAACATCAATGTTTTGGCATGACAATCCATCACAACACGATTGGTAGCCAACCAATCCATTCCCAGAATTACATCAAAATCATTCATATTTAATAAAATCAGATTGGCTATCATTTCCTTCCCCTCTATCTTTAACTTACAATCCCTACATACATGCTCAGTCAATTGACTATCATTCATGGGTGTGGAAATCATCAACATTTTATCCAACAATGTTGGTTTCACATATTTCAACAATTTATGTGCAAAGGAAGGTGATATGAAAGAATGTGTGGCACCAGGATCAAATAATACCAATGCTTCTAAATCAAAGATTCGGATGGTACCTTTTATCACATCCGTCGAAGCATCTGCGGTGTCCTGATCCAGTACATGTACTCTTCCTCTGCTCACACTCGCAGCCTGTTTCCCTTTTTCCTCAGCTGTAACCCTCCTCCTCGGGGCTGCTGTCTCAATTGGAGCTCCCTCAGGCTCCTTGCCCTTCTGTGGGGCAATCTCCATCTTCTCGGGATAATACTTAGCCATATGTCCTGGTCTCTCGCATCTAAAACACACCATAGGGGTCATCGGACAGGGCCTATTCCCATGGAATCTCCCACATCTCCTACACTGATCAGTAGTAGGTCGTGGTCCCCCAATAGTCATGCCCCTCGGCGCAGTCAAGGCTGGGTATACGGGAGGTCTAGCAGCTCTCTCCCGCACCTCCTCAATCTTTGGCCTCTTCTCGAAAAATCTTTGGCCATCTCTCTTGGCCACTCTTCCAAACCCGGATCTCTTCCGATCCTTGTCCTTTTTAACACTGACTCTCCCAAGCTCGGAGGCATTTCGCTCAAAGTTTGTTCACATAACTGAGCCTTATGTACCGCCTCCTCATAAGTCACAATATCGAAGGGAGCTAGCTTAGTCCGGATGGCCAATCTCAATCCATCCATGAACTTCTGAATCTTCCGGGTCTCACTACCCATCGTGTCAGGGTCATATCTTCCCAATGACATAAACTTGGACTCATACTCGTCCACAGTCCGATTCCCTTGAACCAAATTCATAAATTCCATCCGTAATTTCCTCTGTGCGGTAGTTGGAATATACTGTCTCCTGAAGGCCTCTAGAAATATCTCCCACGAGATCTCAGAGTGTCTGGCCCTCAAAATAACCTCGATGGACCTCCACCAATGCTCGACCTCGCCTTTCAGCATAAACACGGCGAAGGCAACCTTCTCACTTGAAGTGCATCGGAAAAACCTATACAGTTTCTCCATCTCATACACCCAATCCTCCGTAATCACTGGGTCCTTCACCCCTCTGAACATTGGGGGTTTTAGCGCTTGAAACTCTTGCAGCCTGCTCAAGTCGCAGTCATAACCCAAATCACTACCGCTCTGCTGTGGAGCGATAGGAGAAGCTATATCCTGAGCTGGAGGTGGTGTAACTGTAGCTGTCTCAGCAGTCTGAGGTCTCTCCGCCTCTGCAGCTGCCTGTTCAGTAGTAGGCTGTGCCGCGGGACCTCGTCTATCACCGGCGCCCAAGGCCTGCGTGACTATCTCCACCAGACTCTCAATACTCCGCTCTAATCTAGCGAAGCGAGCCTCAGTATCACCTGCTCTCTCAGCAGGCTTCTGTGGAGCCTGCTCAGTCTGTGGCTCCGCACGGCTCTCAGGCCTACCTCTACGGCCTCTAGCACGTGCTCTCGCCCCTCTACCTTTGCGTGTAACTGGCATAGTGCCTTACTCCCTGTATTATAATAATTTATTAAGCTCAATCCATCACAATATACACAGTTATATCTAAACAAAAGCACAGTACTATGGGGATGTACTTTCCTACATTTTATTAATGACTCACATCAGGCCAACAGAGCTCTGATACCAATCTCTGTCACGACCCAATTCCATTCTCTTTAACCGAAATCACTGAAAATTTTTCGCGTTTTACTGTTACCTTACCCAGTCGTGAACTAAGCTCACCACACACTGTTGGGCTGTGAGTCAATAATAAACACCACATCTCATTCATTCTCAATTAATTAAAACGATGTCATACATGTGCATTTAATCGTGTACTTATACGAGTACATGTTTTACTGACATCTACATCCCCCATAAGTACAACTCAAAGGAATACTGTGCTTTTACATTGTTTAGATACAAAAAGAATCACTGTGTATATACCTCTTAGCGATGGAGATGCAGCGGAGTCCAAAATAATACGCCTCAGTCCTCACTGGGCTACTATGCACGCTCTGTAGGGGGGAAAATAGAGTGGGATGAGCAACCACACGCTCAGTAAGGCAATAATGCAAGCATGGTAGATAACTACTCTATCTACATGCTGATAGTGTTATGCATAAATCGTTTATAGTAGGAGCATGAGGAATAAAACTATGCCATGTGAATATACATATATATCATGCATCAAATCATGTGCATTGGCATATAAAACATGGTAAAGACATCATGTATAAAACATCTCATGCTCAATCTCATTTAAATTCATAAAAGGGCAATTCAATTAGAAACCTCCTTTTTGAACCAACAACATAACACCACCAAATCAACTCACAATCACAACCACATTTACATTCCACAATTCACGCATGTGTATAAATCTAGGTCACTATATCAAAAGTGCCTATGTGAACCATTACATCATAAATCATCCCAGACCACACGCATCCAGGTGTGCGGGGTATCATGCTGGCACGAAGATGGATTATCCCTCGCCAGACTTTCTCATCACATAACCATCATGCGGTACATCGTACTCCATGTGATATACACGGTGCAGCGTACTTCGCAACTCATATCGTGATCGGGGGTGCCATTCCTAGGTCTTATCTACCCCATACCAAGAGTTTTCCATATTCCGTGAAGGAGAGCCTCCCTGCCGAACAGAGCCTCCCAGCCTAACAGAGCCTCCCTACCTCCTCGGGCTTAAGGATGTTAGCTTAAGGATGTAGGGCTTAAGGGTCCTTTCCGTAAGAGAGCCTCCCCACCGAACAGAGCCTCCCCGCCTAACAGAGCCTCCCTGCCTCTTCGGGCTTAAGGATGTCAGCTTAAGGATGTAGGGCTTAAGGATCTTACCTTTACCATACCCATGTAGGAGAGCCTCCCTGCCTAACAGAGCCTCCCCGCCTCTTTGGGCTTAAGGATGTTGGCTTAAGGATCCCACCGTAAGAGAGCCTCCCCACCAAACAGAGCCTCCCCGCCTCCTCGGACTTAAGGATGTTAGCTTAAGGATGTAAGGCTTAAGGATCTTACCCACTTTCACAACCCTATACGAATCCCATTGTACAAGCTTGTGCGAGCAAAGTTCTAGCACGACTCATGCATCATGCATCTTCTCATAAAGAGGCGCATACGAGCATAGCTCTAGTACGGTTATACTCATAAGATAACCATTCACAATCCACGTACGAGCAGAAGCTCCAGTACGGTTTATAAACATCATCACAATTCAATTTCAAAGTGCGAGCTAAGCTCAAGCACGTTTCACGCAAGTGAAAACATAGAAATCTCGCGCGAGCGAGGCTCTAACGCGAATTATATCACATACACGCGATAGGCGGCTTACATGCATTCAAAACATCTCATAATATGCTTAGTGCCTCGTATGGGCTATTTCACAACATCATTCAAGTACTGGCCAGCCTATCCTTTTATTTGCTCAAATCAAAGCATTGTGTTTTGTAAAAGCATTCAAAACACATGATTTATGCAATTATTAGCCTTACTATCCCTTTTTCATAACATCCACTTCAAATCCAAAACCACGCATATACCCATCATCTTTCACGAATACCATCAACATTTATTTGAGCAATCATGCATTTCATAAAAACACCCGATATTCACCCACAAGTTCAAAGTACGAGCAGCTACCTCTATATACTCACAAAATTCCCTTACCTGGAATTGCGATGCGTGATTCCACTTCCTTAAGCTGCTTACTCGTACGATTCGGTTCGCCTTCAATGAACTCTTCAGGACTGTACAAAATCGTATACCGCATTATATTCGATCCATACAATGCAACCCTTGTGCTTGCTATAGTCAATTTAACCTATAGCCTCTATTAAAGCTTATTGGGCCTCGTTTCATTACTTTACCCATAACTCGAGTCTATGGATCTTCTGAGGCCTATTAACTTATTCAAAATCGATGTTAAATCGACATTAAGCTCATAGTGTTCATATTCCATGAATTCCCTCACTATGGCATTTTATCAATCATAAACATACCCATTTTAGCTTTCTAGGTCACACCACTTCCACTACATTCCTAGGTAGTTTATCCATCAATACTCATACCAATCAACTCCAAAATCAATTAAATAGCTAATGCATTTGGATTGGAGTGTTAGAATCTTACCAATATGATTTCTCTTCTTGGTCCAAAGTGGTAATGCCCTCAACTCCTTCAATTCCAAAAATGGGAAAATGCCCTCTCACTATGTTGTTCTCCTCTTTGATAGGAACAACTTTGCCTCTAATGATCTCTCTCTAAATCTCACTGAAAATGGCTGATTTTAGAGAGGGAAAGTTGGTTTTTTTTTTTTAGGGGTTGAAAATGGGAGGTTCCGAGATTTCCAGATTTTCAGCTCTCCTTATATAGAAATGACTTGAGGAGATCGATCTGGTCCAAAAGGAGATCGATCTGGTCCCTTAAAATCCCTCTTTTTCACGGCATTTTTAAGCCTGAGATCGATCTGTCGAAGCAATGAGATCGATCTGTTGAAGCATGAGATCAATCTGTCGAATCATGAGATCGATCTGGTCCCAAACAGAGAGCTAAGGAGATCGATCTGGGTGCTTGGGGATCGATCTTTCCACTACAGAATGCTTGAGAGATCGATCTGGCTCCATTGGAGATCGATCTGCTCAATTCTTTCACCCAAATAAGAGCATTCTGGCTCTTCCAGATCGATCTCTCATCCTAGGAGATCGATCTGGACCTCATGTTTTCCAGATTTCCTGCAGTTTCATTGCTGCAACTCATACCAACACACCCTCAATCTATTGCCATGGCCATTTCCTCATCCATCCACCTCTATAACTTGAAAATGGCATCCATTCATACCTTATGCACATTGAAACTTGTGTGCATTCATTGTATGTTCAAAGGCATGCTACATAAAACCAAATGGAAGCATAACTCCATTCCATTTTACCACACTACTCATTTTGAGTCTCAATCACATCCATCACTTGCTAGAACACATTTCTCCGTATTCATACTCAATGAAACTTGTATGTACGTTACAACTTATATTACACATACATACATTGAATCCATGGACTTACATCAATCATATTTTACATCACAAGTCCATTCATATTATTTGATCCAAGTACACACATTACCCTTATACATATACGGGGTCTTACAGTTACTTTCACCCTTTTGGCTGCAAATGTTTTGTTCTAAATAATGGGAAAGATAATTTAGGAAAATTTGATGCCAAGAGTGATGAGGGAATATTCCTAGGATACTCATTTAATTCAAAGGCTTATAGAATTTACAACAAAAGAACATTAATGGTTGAAGAATCTATTCATGTTATATTTGATGAATCAAATAATGTATCTAAAGATTCAACCAATGATGAGAATGTTGGAATATTTGACGAAAACTTGGAGGATATCCCAAACCTAGAAGGTGACTTATTAGAAAAACTTAACTTGAATAAAGAAGATGAAGATGAGATAGAGATAATAGAGAGAGAATCTAGAGCACCAAGAGAGTTAGGATATGTAAAGGATTGTGAAATAGTAGGAGATCCAACTCTTGGAGTTAGAACTAGATCATCTCTAAGGAATATGTGCCAATATATAGCCTTTGTATCTCAAATAGAGCCTAGGAATGTTAATGAAGCCTTAGATGACAATAATTAGTTCCTAGCAATGCAAGAAGAATTAAATCAATTTGAGAGAAGCAAAGTATGGAAACTAGTTCCTAGGCCTAGTGATCACTCTATAATTGGAACTAAATGGATATTCAAGAACAAGATGGATGAAAATAGTGTGATCATAAGGAATAAGGCTAGGCTAGTTGCACAAGGATATAGACCAGAGGAAGGCATAGACTATGATGAAACATATGCACCGGTAGCTAGATTAGAGGCAATAAGAATGTTACTTGCCTTTGCATGTTATAAAAACTTCAAGTTGTATCAAATGGATGTGAAGAGTGCATTTCTAAATGGTTTCATTAATGAAGAAGTCTATGTTGAGCAACCTCCCGGATTTGAAAATCATGAATTTCCTGAACATGTTTTCAAATTATCTAAGGCACTCTATGGCTTGAAACAAGCTCCTAGAGCTTGGTATGAAAGGTTGTCAAAATTTTTAATAGAAAAAGGATTTTCTAGAGGAAAAGTGGATACCACCTTATTCATCAAAAATAAAAATAAGGATTTACTAGTTGTACAAGTCTATGTAGATGATATTATTTTTGGTTCAACTAATGAGTCTTTATGCAAAGAGTTTGCTAAGATCATGCAAGGAGAATTTGAGATGACCATGATGGGAGAACTCACATTCTTCTTGGGACTTCAAGTGAAGCAAACAAAAGATGGAACCTTCATCAATCACGCAAAGTATACTAAGGAATTGCTCAAGCGATTTGGAATGGACAATTACAAACCTCAAGCAACTCCAATGGGCACCAACATCAAGCTTGATAAAGATGAAAGTGGTAAGTGTGTAGACACTAAACTCTATAGGTCTATGATTGGCTCATTGCTTTATTTAACTGCAAGTAGACCAGATATTTTGTTTAGTGTATGCCTTTGTGCTAGATTTCAATCCTCTCCTAGGGAATCACATCTATTAGCAACTAAGAGGATCTTTAGATACCTCAAAGACACTCCCTCACTAGGACTTTGGTATCCCAAGGACTCCACCTTTGCCCTTCATACATTTTCAGATGCTGATTTTGGAGGATGCAAAATAGATAGGAAAAGTACTTCAGGTACATGCCAATTCTTAGGAAATAGGTTAATTTCTTGGTTCTCTAAGAAACAAAATAGTGTGGCTCAGTCCACAACTGAAGCTGAGTATATAGCAGCTGGTAGTTGTAGTGCTCAAGTGTTGTGGATTAAACAACAAATGAAAGATTATGGTATTGACATGAAGCAAGTATCTATTAAATGTGATAATACCAGTGCCATTAATCTGTCTAAAAATCCTATCCAACACTCCAGAACCAAGCACATAGAGATTAGACATCATTTCCTTAGAGACCATGTGCAAAAGGGGGATATAATTCTAGAGTATATTGCCACTCTACATCAAATAGCTGATATATTCACCAAACCCCTTGATAGAGATAGGTTTTGCATTCTTAGAGGTGAATTAGGACTAATGAATGCTCCCTAAGTTGCTTATGTTTCAAAAATCTGGTTTCAAGTTGATTTTAAAAAGAGTTTTAGCAAAGATTTTCTGGCAACAAGGATGAGAGATCGATCTCCTTGTAATATAGATCGATCTCCATACTTCCAACAAGCCTACATCAGTAAGGTTAAGCTAAGCAGATCGATCTTCTAACCATAAGATCGATCTTCTTACGTCTCTGTTAAAGAACAGATCGATCTGTCCATACGACAGATCGATCTCTTCACGCTTCTGTTTTCTGAAGATCGATCTATGCATTTGGCAGATCGATCTCTCTAACCCTCTGTTAAATTGCAGATCGATCTGTGCATAGGACAGATCGATCTCCTTAAGCCTCTGTTTGATAACAGATCGATCTATTCATGCGACAGATCGATCTCCCTTGGCTTCTGGAAATGACAGATCGATCTGTCGTCTCGACAGATCGATCTCCTGTGCCCTGGACTATAAAAACTCGCAAAACTCCCCAAAATTTCAAAAACCCAATCTTCAAAATTTCAAAATTCCCTCGCACCTCCTCTCTCGATTCCTCCTCAGATCGATCTCGGTACGGCCTTCATTGCGTCTCTGTGTCATTTCCTGGTATAGTAACCAACATTCTTTATTGTTTTCTCAAAAATTTCCTTAGATTTGTGTTCAATTTCATTCTAGGGCAAAACTAGTTACTGTTTCATTGATTTTTTCGCTTGTGAATCTGTATTAGCTTAATTCTCGTGTCTAGAACCATGCCTAGGCTTCAGACAGTAGGACAAAAACCTCCCCGAACCAATGTAGCAACCGGGTCATCTTCCCAACCCACTCCTTCCGCTTCTATCGCTTCCTTCAATCGGTGTTTTAAAACACCTGCGAAGAGAAAGCGATACGAAGAATACTTCTCAACTATGCCAATTAAACATTGGCGTACAATCGATTTTTCTTTCCTCAACCGAATAGATTTTCCATACTTATCAAAATTTGAAGAGTTTGGTTGGATGTCTTTTTTGAAAATAAACACTCCCGTACCTCCAAATCTCGTTCGTGCATTCTTTTCCAATGCCGAACTTAATTACGATCCCATTGATTCCTGTCAAATTCTTGGTTTCACAACGTTTGTCATGGGTAGGTCAATTGCTGTAACCACTGAAATATTAGCCCAAGCCTTTGACATACCCGATGAAGGGTTGACGAACGAAGATGAGGAGGTTCCCTTGGAGTTTAACATTCCCGGGGATAAGGCGAGTGAACTCCCAATGCATCCCCGGCTACTCCAACTCCTCATCTCATGGAACCTTCGTCCGTTTGGTACCCGACATTCGACTGTTCGGAGGTTAGATAGATTCTGGATTCACCATATCCATTCCACCAGTCAAAAACCCAACCTAGTTCACTTTATCTTCCAAGACTGGTTAAAAATTGTCCGAGGCCAAGCGACGACGATCGTGTTTCCTCAACCGGTGGCATACTTTCTTCAACGGCTCAAAATCGACTGCAGCTGCGAAACCGATGAACTGCCCTCTCCCAAGAGTGTCCTCAACATCGGGACCCTCCATCATATGGGATACTACAAAGATTTTCGGGGCGACTGGAAGAAGAAGAGGGAACAGCAGCCTGCTGAAGCTATGGAGGAAGACCCCTCCGCTGAGCCTGTGAACCCACCTGCTGCACCGACTACGGGTCCATCATCCTCGACTCCTCCGACCACTGCACCTTCATCCTCACCTGCTGACATGGAGATCCTTATGAAGATGACTCAACGGAAAAATCGATGAAGGCTTTGCATCTTTGAACCGAAGAGTGGATGAGGTTCACGAGGCTCAGGAGGCGATGTTTGATGAGCTTCAAGTCACGCGCACTCATGTTGAGGATCTCATGGATCGCGTTCCTCCTCCACCTTAGGATCTAGTTGCTCGATTTAGTTTAGTTATATGTTTTGTTTCTGCTACTTGTTGCTATTTTGATATGCATTTGCTTGAAATGAACTACCATTTGTCTATTGACTAAGCTTTAATGAAAATGTTCATTTTGAAATGACATGAATTTTCTTTCTTGCTTATTGATATGACAAAAAGGGGGAGAAGAAAAGAAAACATGTGATTGTGGTCAAAATGCATAAAACGTTTTAAGAAGGTTTTTAAAACGAATGGTTAAAATAAGGGGGAGTTAAGATAGTAACAAAGTTAAAAGCTAAAAGAAAGGGGGAGCTCACAAAAAGGGGGAGCTTTTGTAAAATAACTAAACATGTTGATTGAATAAGTTTTGTCATATCAAAAAGGGGGAGATTGTTGAGTTAATATATTTTGAAATGACAAAACAAGTAAATTCAATAATATAAAAATGATATAAAGACATGTTTAGAGGTTATCAGTACCAGAACTTAGAGTTCTGTTGATGAGAGATCGATCTGGCTGATGAGAGATCGATCTCCTGGGTTTTTACTTGATGAGAGATCGATCTCATGAAGAAATGAGATCGATCTGCCAAGCCTTCAACCTTTACAAAGGTTTTAAGGAAGAGTGAGATCGATCTGCAAGGGTTAAGAGATCGATCTGGCTAAAGCTAGAGTTGAGAGATCAATCTGGTCTAGGAAGAGATCGATCTCCTTTAAAAGTATAAGACTGTAGATCGATCTGAAAGATCGATCCACACTCAAACAGAGAACTTATGAGATCGATCTGGTAAGGAAGAGATCGATCTCCTCAAAGTCAGAGAGCTAAGGAGATCGATCTGAGGTATTGAGAGATCGATTTCCCCACTACGAAACTGCATGGCAGATCGATCTGTAGATCGATCTTGCCTTAAACAGAGAGATCATGAGATCGATCTGCCTATTCGACAGATCGATCTCCCCTATTATTTTTAAACTAACAGATCGATCTGCTAACCTATGAGATCGATCTCCTTGTGCTATTGTGCTTTGATCTTGCAGGATTTATAACTAAGAGATCGATCTGGCCAAGAAGGCAGATCGATCTGGCACACTACTGGAGGTAAAACAGCATTTAATGCTCCAACTACCAATCCTTCAGTATTTAACCAAGCATTGAAGACAAAGAGAATAGAGACATTATTGCTGCACATTCCTAACATTCTCAAGCTTTGAATACTTCCATTCCTTGTGTCTTCATCATTCATTTATTGAGATTTATTGTGTAAGCTTAAGTGCAGAAGCTGTAGTTGTCCTACCCACTTTAAAGCTTCATTTTGTATTCAACCTTGCGTTAAAAGAGAAGAGGATTGTTCCTCAGTGAGAGAGAATTGTAAGAGGGTGAATACATTTTTACATTGTAAAGGGTAGAGAGGTTATTCCTTAACCTGTAAAAGGGACATTGTAAACTTCTGTTGAAGGAGAGTAAGAAAGCACTTGACAAGAAGGTCAAGGAGAGAGGACGTAGGCAAGAGTTTGGCCGAACCTCTATAAACGATTGTGTTTGTTTCTCTCTTCCCTATCTTGCATTAAATTGTTTAATTTTATTATACTGCTTACTTTCATTTGCAAATTCAAATAGGATTAAGTTAAAATTTGCTATTAACGTTAGAAAACCGATTCACCCCCCTCTCGGTAGAGCCAACATGTATAGATGTATATATATCAGAGTTATTACATGTGTTTACATTATTTTACATCCCCAATAGTTACATACAGAATGCTACTGTGCTATCGTAAGTTTAGATACAAAAGTACAACAGTGTGTATACCTTACGTGATGGGATGCAGCGGATTACCAAAAGGGAAACGCCTCAAGTTGCTCTCAATCTATACTCAACACTCTGTAGAGAGGGGGAAAATAAGGGGGTGAGCAAACCACACGCTCAGTAAGGCAATCATGCGAACAGGTAGATACTGCACTATCTATGTGATCGTGATGCCATGCTCAAAAGCATTTAGTTCATCATTTTATCTCAAAACATGAGCGTATGATTGTGTTAATGGTATGTAAAGCATTCATGCTATTAAAATCCAGTGCACAATTCAATTCAAAGCATGGTATAAATCATCATGCATAATTCACAATAAAGCATGACATTACCCATCATGCGTTTTTTTCAAATAAGCATGACATTAACCATCATGCGTTTTCTCAAATAAGCATGGCATTAACCATCATGCATTTTTCACTATAAAGCATGGCATTACCCATCATGCCTTTTCTCAAATAAGTGTGGCATTAACCATCATGCATTTTTCACTATAAAGCATGGCATTACCCAACATGCATTTTCACAAATAAGCATGGCATTAACCATCATGCATTTTTCACAATAAAGCATGGCATTAAACATCATGCATTCGTGCACTTTAAAAACCATTAACATCGATATCTCAAAACAAGTCCACACTTGTCAGGTCTCAGCCCATCCCTCGGACTGTCCTGACCCACAAATCATTTCAAACATGGATTTATTCTCAAAGCAATGGACAGTGAGATAGGCAATTTAAAAAAAAAAGGTAATAAGCTCTAGGTCTATGGCCATAACCTGTGATACCGGCTACACGGATCAGGTGTACGGGATATCACCACTATCTGTTTCCACACGAGAGGTGGGTCAAATCCTACCCGCCGGTCCAAAGCAGATCTCGTTCGAAGACAACACATCACAATCTCAACACGGTACAACGTAGTCCATGCTACTTGCATGGTACAACGTACTCCATGGACCCAATCAACACATCATATCACGCCACATCTCAAAACACACGTGTGAGCCTATTTAATTGGTACGACCTCTTGTCTACCCGAAGCTCCTAACACGGCTAATCAATCATGTCAAAATAATACATGTGCAAGCCTATTTAATCGATGTGACACCCAATCTACCCAAAGCTTCAAGCACGGAAACTAGCAAGGTAGGCATCTAGTGCGAGCTAAGCTCCAAGCACCATGCCAAAACTAGTATGAAATCCATGTGAAAACTAGTACGAGCTAAGCCCTAGCACTCATGTGTATAAAACATGTCAAATCTCGTGCGAGTCATACTCTAGCACGCTTTCATTCTCACGAAAACAATGTAGGTGGCTCATTTCTTTGTAAAGTGTGGTTAACGAACCGAAACAACTGATTTCCTTTGCAATTCATTTCAAATGTTAGCCAACCTACCAAATCATTTGCTAAAAAGCAATAAAACATGATTTTCAAAGCAATATGCTTTTGTCTTCATGCACATTTCTCAAACACCAAACTTTTTCCCTTCAATCACCCAATTTCATTTCCTAACATCTCATGCAAATCTAGCAAAGCATTTAAGCACCCAAATTGCATACAGATATCTCTAAGAGTCCACACAATTCCCTTACCTCGATTTACTTGGTGTGACTCTTTTCCTCTTAGCTTCTCACGCTCTTGGCTCAACTCGCTCCGACGTATCCTCGGAAGCTGCAATTTAAACATCATACGTTCGAGTTAGTATTGCTAACTCTCATTCAACTATATATTCCACCCAATGCCTTAAACGCTCATCTTACCCCTTTTGGGTAGGCCTTTCTATTCATTCCATATTATTATCTTAAAATTATCTCCTCAACACCATTATCATCTCAAGATATCTCATTCATCATTTATTCCACCACATTTCACTTGTCACACTAACCCATTTCTAGGTTATATTCATTTCATGGCATTCTAAGTAGTTCTACCCACAATGTGCACACCCAAATCAACTTCATAATCATCAACTAGACAAATGTACTTGGATTTGTGCACTAGAAACTTACCTCTTTGGATTTCCTCTTTGCTCCAAATAGAAATGCTCCTTGTTCCTTCAATCCAACAAATGGGTAAATGCATCCAAACTATGCTGTTTTTCTCCTTGATGTGAACAACTTTGCCTCTAATAGTCTTCCCTCAAATCTCCTTGAAAATGGCTAGATTTGGAGAGAGAAAACTAGGTTTTGGGTTGGAAAGGGAAGGAAATGGTTTTATCCTGAAATATGTAGATTTTCAACGCCTTTTTTATAGAAATAGCTTGAGGAGATCGATCTGTACAAGGAGGAGATCGATCTGGTCCCCTTAAATTCCACTTTTCCATGACATTTTAAGAATGAGATCGATCTGTTGAAGCTTTAGATCGATCTGCTCCAAACAGAGGGCTGAGGAGATCGATCTGTATGCTTGAGGATCGATCTTTTCATTACAGAATGTTTAGGAGATCGATCTTGCCCCATTGGAGATTGATCTGCCCTATTCCTTTGCTTAAATACAAGCATTTTGGGTCATCTAGATCGGTCTCTCATCCTATGAGATCGATCTGTCATTCATATTTCCAGGTTTTTTTGAGTTTTTCTACAGTAAACTTATACCAAAACATCCTTAATTTGGTGCCATAGTCATTTTCTCATCCAATCATCTTTGAGACTTGAAAATGGCATCGATTAATACTTCATAGACATTAAAACTTCTGTAGAATCTTTGTATAGCTAATGGTCCATGATATAAACCTAATGGAAGTGCACAACTTATGCAAATCTTCCTTGCATTTTACCACACTACTCATATTCTATCCCATTCACATTTTTCACATGTTTAAGTTCATTTGTTCATACTCATTCATAATGTAACTTGTATGTACAATCGCAACTCTTATTACAAGTGTGTACATTAACTTATGGACGTACAGCACATATACTTCACATTACGAATGTATCATCATACAATTATACATATACGGGGTCTCACATGCTCCCCTACTTAGAAAATTTGATCCTCCAAATTGGAACCAATTCAATCTGTGAATAACTCGAGATACTTCTACCGTATCAAACTTTCTAATTCCCATGTGGCTTCTTCCACAATGTGATGTTGCCAAAGGACTTTCTCCAAGGGAATTGTTTTTGTCCTCAACACTTTCTCTTTTCCTGTCCAATACCCAAACTGGCTTCTCAACATATGTCATACCCTCATTGAGCTCCAAAGGCTCGTACCTTATTACATGTATCGGGTCCGGGTGGTACTTCCTCAACATGGATACATGGATGACGTTATGCACACTTGCCAACTTTGGTGGCAATGCCAATCTATAAGCTTTATCTCACATTCTCTCCAAAATCTCGAAGGGTCAGATATATCTAGGGCTTAGCTTGCCCTTCTTACCAAACCTCATAATACACTTCGAATGAGAAACTTTCAAGAACACCGACTCACCTACACCAAACTCTAGTGGTCTCCGTCTCTTGTCAGCATAACTCTTTTGCCTGCTCTGAGCTATCTGTAACCTCTCACATATCAATTGGACGTCCTCAAAGGCTTGTCTAACTAAGTGGAGAGCAAAGATCTGTCTGTCACCAACCTTTTCCCATCCAATAGAAGAATGGTATCTACGCCTATACAATGCCTCATATGGTGCCATCCCGATACTCGCATGAAAACTGTTATTATAGGGGAACTCTACGAGTGGCAAATGGTCATCCCAGGAGCCTCCAAAATCTAATGCACACGCTCTCAACATATCCTCTAGGGTTTGTATAGTCCTCTCTAACTGACCATCTGTCTGAGGATGAAACGTGGTGCTAAAACTCAACTGGGTCCCCATCGCTTCCTGAAAATGTTCCCAGAAGTGGGGAGTGAAGCGGGCATCCCTATCAGAAACAACGCTCACTAGAATTCCATGTAGCCTCACTATCTTGCGCACATATAGGTTCGCTAACTGGCTCAGACTATTGGTAGCTCTCATAGCTAGAAAATAGGCTGATTTCGTCAACCGATCCACAATCACCCATATGGCATCATGACCTCTGCAGGTCCTCGGTAATCCCATCACAAAATCCATGGTGACATGCTCCCACAATCGGTATCGGTAGAGGCTGCAATAACCCTACAGGCTTCTAATGCTCTACCTTCACCTGCTGACAAACGAGACACTTAACAACATATTCAGCAATGTGCTTTTTCATCCCAGACCACCAATAAACCTTTCGAAGGTTTTGATACATCTTAGTACTCCCTGGATGTATCGTATACTTCGATGAGTGAGCCTCTGTCAAGATCAACCTTCTGATCTCTGCATTATCAGGAACACATATCCTACCTTTGAACTTCAATAATCCATCGAAACTCAACTCAAAGTCCGTCTCTGTACCCCTCTGTATCTGCCTAACAATATCACTACACTGCTAATCAATTCGCTAAGCCTGTCGGATTCGATCCACCAGATCCGTTCCAACTGCAGGCTAGCTATCATAAATCCACTATCAGCGTCAAGCGGGGTCATATCCAAACTGAGGTTCATGAACTATTCCAACAGTTCGTGTTCCCTAACCATCATAAATGATACCATCCCGAGATACTTCCTACTCAATACATCAGCAACCACATTTGCTTTACCTGGGTGGTACAGGATCTCACAATCATAATCCTTTAACAGCTCAAGCCATCTCCTCTGTCTCATGTTCAACTTTTTTTGCGAGAACAGGTACTTAAGGCTCTTATGATCTGTGAAAATCTGAAACCTCTCACCATAAAGGTAGTGACGCCATATCTTCAGCGTAAACACCACCGCTGCCAACTCCAAGTCATGGGTCGGCTAGTTCCTCTCATGATCCTTTAATTGTCTTGATCCATATGCAACTACCTTCCTCTCCTGCATCAATACACAATCTAATCCTTAGTGTGAAGCATCCGTATACACCGAGAAACCTTCTGAGCTGGTAGGAATGGTAAGTATCGGAGCTGTAGTTAACCTCCTCTTCAACTCCTCAAAACTTTCCTCACACTTATCATCCCACACAAACTCCACATTCTTTGTTGTGAGACGTGTCAAAGGAGCAGCTAATCTTGAGAATCTCTCCACAAATCTTCGATAATACCCAGCTAAACCTAGAAAACTTCTTATCTCTGTCACTGTCTGAGGTCTTTGCCACTGTATCAATGCCTTAATCTTCGATGGATCCACTGACACTCCATCCTTAGACACTATGTGACCCAGAAAAGAGATCTGTTCCAACCAAAAGTCGTACTTACTGAGTTTAGCGTACAACTTCTTCTCTCGAAGGGCCTGTAGCACTGTCCTTAAATGCCTCTCATGCTCCTCTCTAGATCTTGAGTATACTAGTATATCATCAATAAAGACGATCACAAATCGATCCAAATACTGGTGGAATACCTCATTCATCAACGACAAAAAAGCTGCAGGAGTATTCCTCAACCCGAATGGCATAACCATAAACTTATAATGTCCATACCGGTGCTAAAAGTTGTCTTGGGTACATATCTACTCCGTATCTTCAACTGACGGTACCCTGATCTCAGATCTATCTTGGAAAAGACCTGTGCTCCCTTAAGCTGATCCAACAAGTCATTGATACGTGGAAGGGGATACTTATTCTTGATGGTGGCCTTATTCAACAACCGATAATATATACACAGTCGGAGGCTTCTATCTTTCTTGCTTACAAAAAGAACCGGTGCTCCCCAAGGTGAGACACTCGGCTTGATGAACCCCTTCTCCAGTAACTCTTGAAGCTGTTTCCTTAGTTCTTCCAACTCAACTTGAGCCATTCTGTACGGTGGCTTGGATATCGGCTCCATACCAAGTGCCAAGTCTATACCAAACTCCATCTCCCTATCTAGAGGTAACCCTGGTAACTCATCCAGAAAGACATCTGGAAACTCCTTAACCACTGGTATGTCTCTCAATTCTGGACGTGCCTTATCCGTCTCAATCACATAAGCGATGAACCCTTCACATTATTCTTTCCATCATTAGTAACATAAATCATCACATTAACATAAATTATTGTTTTTTAGATTCATATGTAAAATATCATGTAACTAGATTATACTCTTTTCAATTGCAATAATGCATCATTTCTTTTCATTTCACCAAATTTACAACAAAGTTTTCTATCTTTGGAAACATCAAAGTTCTTGCATGACAATCCATAACAATATGATTTGCAGCCAACCAATCCATCCCTAGGATTACATCAAAATCACCCATATTTAGTAAAATTAAATCGGCTGCCATTTCTTTACCTCCCATCCTCATCTTACAATCTCTATATACATGCTTAGTCAACTGACTATCATTCATAGGGGTAGATATCAATAACATCTTATCAAGCAGTGTGGGTTTTACATGCTTCAACAATTTACATGCAAAGGATGGCGAAATAAAGGAATGCGTGGCACCCAGATCAAACAGTACATAAGCTTCTAAATCAAAGATTTGGATGGTACCTTTTACCACATCTGATGATTGATCCGCAATGTCCTGGTCCAGTGCGTGCACTCGTCCTCTGCTCACACCCACTGCTTGCTTCCCCTTTTCCTCAATCGTAGCCCTCCTTATCGGAGCAACTGTCCCAACTGGAGCTCTCTCTGGCTCCTTACCCTTCTGTAGGGCTCTCTCTCTCATCTCTGGGCAATCCCTGATTATGTGCCCTGGTTTCCCATATCTGAAGCATACTACCTGAGGTCCATGACATGGTCGAGTACCATGGTACCTACCACACTTGTCGCACTGCTCTGTAGTAGGTCGTGGCCCTCCAATCACAATTTCCTTAGCTGGAGTAATGGCCGGATACATGGGAGTATTAACTGTCCTCTCCTAGATCTCCTCGATCCTCGGCCTCTTCCCAGCAAACCTCTTGCTTCCATTATAACTGAAGCTTTTATCCATCATTGGTCTCTTCTTATCTCTGTCCCTCATCTTACCAACCTTTGTAAACTCTGAGGCGATTCTATCAACATCTTGTTCACATAATTGCGCCCTGCGCACTGCCTCCTCATAGGTTGACATATCCAAGGGAACCAATCTAAACCTGATGGTCGGTCTCAATCCATCCACAAACTTTTGGATTTTCTTGACCTCATTACTCATAGTGTTAGGACCATACCTGCCCAGGGAGATAAAGGTCGTCTTGTACTCATCCACAGTCCTACTCCCTTGGGTCAGTCCCAAAAATGCCATCTTTAGCTTCCGTTGTGCGGTATCCGGGACATACTGTCTCCGAAATGCCTCTAAAAACACATCCCGCTGTGCGGTATCCGGGACATACTGTCTTCGGGCTCTCAAAATAGGCCTGGTGGACTTTCACCAATCTTCTGCTGACCCATTCAGTATAAAAGCGGTAAACGCTACCATCTCAGTAGTAGTGCACTCGAAGAACCCATACAACTTCTCAATTTCACTAATCCAATCCTCAGCTGCCACTAGGTCCTTAATTTCACTGAAAGACGGCGATCTAAACTTCTGGAACTGCCACAGTCTATCCAAATCACAACCGTAACCCCAGCCTCTACTAGCTTGTGGTGCCACAACAGGTGTAGGCATATCCTGTGCAGGTAGGGAATCTGTCGTCTAAGGTCTCTAGGCTTCCCTTGCCCGTGCCTCAGGAGCTGCTGCCTACTCGGTATCAGCCTGTGTAGTGGGACTTCGTCTACCGCCAACTCCAAGTAAGGATTGGGTGACCAACTCCAATATCATCTCTATGCTCCGCTCAATCCTCGCGAAGTGAGCCTCAATACTCTCAGGCCTCTCCTCTGGACCCTGTGGAGCGTGCTCAACCTCAGCCTCCACCTCAATATCATCCTAAACCTCATGTATTTCTAGCTCAACATTACCCCCAGGCCTACCTCTACGGCCTCGAGCCTGTGCTCTCATCCCTCTACCACGACTGGGATTAGGCATAATTGCACAATTCCGTACATTCATAACAAATTACTTAGTTAACCCATCGACACACACACAATTGTATCTAAAGAAGCATAATAACATAGGGATGTAATTTTCCAACTTATTAAGTATTTTAGACACGACACACGTCACACCAACTCGAGCTCTGATACCAACTTCTGTCAAGAGCCTCAACTTACCAAATTCAGCGTAATTTTTTTGCATTTTCATGTATCATTTATTATTCGTCCTTACCTCAATCGTGAACAACAACTCTTCTCAATAGTTGGGCTGTGTGTCTACGTCTAACTCACCCCACCATACCAATTCAATTTGTATATTATTTATGAGTAAACACTTGTATAAATGTATATATATATATATATATATCAGAGTTGTTACATGTGTTTACATTATTTTACATCCCCAATAGTTACATACAGAATGCTACTGTGCTATCATAAGTTTAGATACAAAATTACAACAGTGTGTATACCTTACATGATGGGATGCAACGGATTACCAAAAGGGAAACGCCTCCAGTCGCTCTCAATCTATACTCAACACTCTGTAGAGAGAGGGAAAATAAGGGGGTGAGCAAACCACACGCTCAGTAAGGCAATCATGCGAACAGGTAGATACTGCACTATCTACGTGATCGTGATGCCATGCTCAAAAGCATTTAGTTCATCATTTTATCTCAAAACATGAGTGTATGATTGTGTTAATGGTATGTAAAGCATTCATGCTATTAAAATCCAGTGCACAATTCAATTCAAAGCATGGTATAAATCATCATGCATAATTCACAATAAAGCATGGCATTACCCATCATGCGTTTTTTTTTTCAAATAAGCATGGCATTAACCATCATGCGTTTTCTCAAATAAGCATGTCATTAACCATCATGCATTTTTCACTATAAAGCATGGCATTACCTATCATGCGTTTTCTCAAATAAGCATGGCACTAACCTTCATGCATTTTTTACTATAAAGCATGGCATTACCCATCATGCGTTTTCTTAAAAAAGCATGGCATTAACCATCATGCATTTTTCACAATAAAGCATGGCATTAAACATCATGCATTCATGCACTTTAAAAACCATTAACATCGATATCTCAAAACAAGTCCACACTTGTCAGGTCTCAGCCCCTCCCTTGGACTGTCCTGACCCATAAATCATTGCAAACATGGATTTATTCTCAAAGCAATAGACATGTGAGATAGGCACTTCAATAAAAGGTAATAACCTCTAGGTCTATGGCCATAACTTGTGATACCGGTTACACGGATCAGGTGTGCGGGATATCACCACTATTTGCTTCCACACGGGAGATGGGTCAAATCCTACCCGTCGGTCCATAGCAGATCTCGTCCGAAGATGGCACTTCATAATCTCAACACAGTACAACGTACTCCATGCTACTTGCACGGTATAACGTACTCCATGGACCCAATCAACATATCATATCACACCATATCTTAAAACGCACGTATGAGCCTATTTAATCGGTACGACCTCTTATCTACCCGCAGCTCCTAACACGTCTAATCAATCATGTCAAAATAATGCACGTGCAAGCCTATTTAATTGATGTGACACCCAGTCTACCCGAAGCTCCAAGCACGGTAACAAGTAAGGTGGGCATCTAGTGCGAGCTAAGCTCCAAGCACCATGCCAAAACTAGTATGAAATCCATGTGAAAACTAGTACAAGCTAAGCTCTAGCACTCATGTGTATAAAACATGTCAAATCTCGTGCGAGTCATACTCTAGCACGCTTTCATTCTCACGAAAACAATGTAGGTGGCTCATTTCTTTGCAAAGTGTGGTTAACGAACGAAAACTACTCATTTCTTTTGTAATTCATTTGAAATGCTAGCCAACCTACCAAATCATTTGCTAAAAAGCAATAAAACATGATTTTCAAAGCAATATGCTTTTGTTTTCATGCACAATTCTCAAACACCCAACTTTTGCCCTTTAATCACCCAATTTCATTTCCTAACATCTCATGCAAATCTAGCAAACTATTTAAGCACCTAAATTACGCACAGATATCTCTAAGAGTCCACACAATTTCCTTACCTCGATTTACATGGTGTAACTCTTTTCCTCTTAGCTTCTCACGCTTTTGGCTCAACTCGCTCCGACGTATCCTCAGAAGCTGCAATTTAACCATCATACGTTTGAGTTAGTATTGCTAACTCTCATTCAACTATATATTCCACCCAGTGCCTTAAATGCTTATCTTACCCCTTTTGGGTAGGCCTTTCGATTCATTCCATATTATTATCTTAAAATTATCTCCTCAACACCATTATCATCTCAAGATATCCCTTTCATCATTTATTCCACCGCATTTCACTTCTCACACTAACTCATTTCTAGGTTATATTCATTTCATGGCATTCTAAGTAGTTCTACCCACAATGTGTACACCCAAATCAACTTCATAATCATCAACTAGACAAATGTACTTGGATTTGTGCACTAGAAACTTACCTCTTTGGATTTCCTCTTTGCTCCAAATAAAAATGCCCCTTGTTCCTTCAATCCAACAAATGAGTAAATGCCTCCAAACTATGTTGTTCTTCTCCTTGATGTGAACAACTTTGCCTCCAATAGTCTTCCCTCAAATCTCCTTGAAAATGGCTGGATTTGGAGAGAGAAAACTAGGTTTTGGGTTGGAAAGGGAAGGAAATGGTTTTGTCCTGAAATCAGTAGATTTTCAATGCCCTTTTTATAGAAATAGCTTGAGGAGATCGATCTGCATAAGGGGGAGATCGATCAAGCCCCCTTAAATTCCTTTTTTCCACGGCATTTTAAGCATGAGATCGATCTGTCGAAGCTTGAGATCGATCTGCTCCAAATAGAGGGCTAAGGAGATCGATCTGTATGCTTGAGGATCGATTTTTTCATTACAGAATGTTTAAGAGATCGATCTTGCCCCATTGGAGATCGATCCGCCCTATTCCTTTGCTCAAATACAAGCATTTTGGCTCATCCTATGAGATCGATCTGTTATTCATATTTCCAGATTTTTTGGAGTTTTTCTGCAGTAAACTTATACCAAAACATCCTTAATTTGGTGCCATAGTCATTTTCTCATCCAATCATCTTTGAGACTTGAAAATGGCATCCATTAATACTTCATACACATTAAAACTTGTGTAGAATCTTTGTATAGCTAATGGTCCATGATATAAACCAAATGGAAGTGCATAACTTATGCAAATCTTCCTTGTATTTTACCACACTACTCATATTCTATCCCATTCACATTTTTCACATGTTTAAGTCCATTTCTTCATACTCATTCATAATGTAACTTGTATGTACAATCACAACTCTTATTACAAGTGTGTACATGAACTTATGTACTTACATCACATATACTTCACATTACGATTGTATCATCATACAATTATACTTATACGAGGTCTCATAACCCAATTAAGTGTTAGCACAACTTTTCATCCTCAGACAGATGGTCAATCAGAGAGGACTGTACAGGTTCTGAAGGATATGATGAGAATGTGTGCCATTGATTTTATAAGCTCCTGGGATGATCAGTTGTTACTAATCGAATTTGCCAATAATGACTGCTATCACTCGAGTATCAAGATGACTTTATATGGCTTTAGGGAGTTGTTCCCTGACTTGGACAAGAAAAAGTGGGTGACAGATATAGAATTGTTCCCTAATTAGTAAGACAAACCTCTGAGAATGTTCAGTGGATTGTGAGAGATTTAGAACACCTCAGAGCAGATAGAAAAGCTACTCTGACAAGAGATAGAAACCATTGGAATTCATCGAGGGTGAATCAATATTGTCGAAAGTTATTTGTCCTAAGGGCATAAGGACATAACGAGATTCGAAAAGAAGGTAAATTGAGTTTCGATAGATTGAATCCTTTGAGAGATTGGACAAAGTGGGAGATAAGGCCTGTAGGTTGGCGTTACCAGTTGAATTAGTAGGCATCCACTATGTGTCCCATCTTTTAATGTTTCAGAAATCCTATTCGAACCCAGCATATGTGATCGGATATGAGCTCCAACAACTTAGCTCAATTAAATTATAACGTATGTTGAAAAAAAATCGATTCGAATATTAGACAGAAGGAGAAAGTGTTAAGGTTTAAGATGATCTCCCAAGTCAAGTCTGTTGGTAGTATTACACTTCGGGAAAAAGTCCTATAAGAAGTAAAAAGTATGATGCGATAGACGTACCCGAAGTTGTTTATGGAACCATTTGACTTGGTTCTAATTTGGAGGACTAAATTTCTTAAGTGGGGGAGATTGTAAGACCCGATTTTATTTAAAACACAAAATGAGAAAAGATCAAATGAATGATTGAAATGGTAGTCCCGAACACGTACAAGGGTAAAACGGTCAAAAGATGAAAACTCGGTATTAATTGGACAAGAAAATTTCATTAAAAATAATGGATTTAAGAATCTTGATAAATAACAAAGAAATAATTAAATTTTGGGTTAAATTGATCAAGATATGAATTTATTGGAATAAATCAGAATTTTCACCTCGGGAAATTATCCCGAAAATAATCAAAAAATATACCGAAAAAATAAAATAAGACTAATAAATTCATTTAGTGATTAAATGAATTAAATAAGAAATTTTTTAGATATTTTTGGGATTTTAATATTATTTTAATGATTAAAATAATAATAAAATAAATTACAAATAAAAAAGAATAAAAAAGAAATTGAAAATCATGAAAATCTGAAAACTGAAGAGGAAAGAAATGAAAGCCGAACCCGAGGAAGAGGAAAGCACTGACGAGCCACCACCGGCGCCGAACGAGGCACTACGACCACCGAAAAAGGAAGAGGACGTCGACGCGAACCACCAGCGGCAAGGACGCACTTCACCGATGCCGAAATTTGGCAGATCGAAGGGAGGAAGCCGTGGAGGAAAAGAGAGCATTTGGCGGCCACCAGCAGGAGTTGGCTCCGATTGAGGCCAGCCGAGAGGTCCCTTGGCCGCGACGCATCGAAAGAAGGCAGTAGCACACCGGGAATTGGCCGAACGACATCGGCACGACCAAAAAGAGTTGAACCGGTCAGCGGTTCAGTGAGGAAGCTTCTGTGCTGAACCGGACCGGACCGGTTCAACCAAAAAGAAAAGAAAAGAAAGAGAAAAAGGGAAAAAAAAGAAAAATTAGAGAAAAATCCCAGTGATGCAATCGAGCTACGAGTAAGTCGGTAAGCGATCGAAATTGACCGATTTAAATTTTGAAATATTTAATTTGATTAATATTCGACTGAAACTTTACTTGAAAAAATATTTAATTGTGTAGCTCGACAATTGACGTCAAACGAGAGTTCGAGTCAACTCGATTTACGTACTATCATGGAATCTCAGGTAAGTAACCCTTATTTACGACAATTTGCATCGTTATGCGTGTTAGAAATTTACCGCATAAATTACGAATTTAATTTCCACATTAAATGAATTAAATTCTGGAATTAGAGATAAATTGTCGTAAATAATTAATTGAGCTATCTGAGAGTTTAGAACGAGGCTAAATAAATACTAATGGGCCCAATGAGCCCAATGGGCCTCGATAATGTGAATAGTAAGTGGAAAACGGGCTTAAGGCCGATTAAGACCATTATGGTACAATCGGGCCCAATATGGGTAAACGGGCCCAATGATTTAAATTAAGCCCAAAAAATATGAAATACAATTAAATATATTGTATTTGACCTGATGAATATTTATCCATAGTTTCAGAGATTGGATTGGGAGCAAATCGAACTGTGTGACGAGACATCAGTGGAAAAGGTCAGACTCTACAGAAAAATGAGGTAAGGGAATTGTGTGAGTAGCTAGAGGTAGCTACACGTATTTTAATAGCTTTTGTATACACAGAATATGTATGTATACACAGAATATGTATAAAGGTCCTAGAAATAAATTAAAGATTTTAAGGACTCGAAATAGGTAAAAGGCTATTTTACCCCTACTAAGGGAAAATTCACCTAAGGAGGGTGAAAGCATGACATGCATGAAATGCATGATTTAAGAATTTTCTAATTTAAGGAATTTTCTTGGGTTTTAAGCAAAGCAAATCGATAGATTGGCCAGTATTTGCATAAATTTCACAATATAACACTACATAAGTGTTATTAAGATTTAAATGAAAATTATTTTGAAAATGGACCAACTATCAAGTTTATATGGAAACAGATAGTGTTGGCACATAGCTCGTACTATATCTACTTTTGTGAGTGTGCATAAAATGTGCTTGAGTGGTTGCTCGCACCGACTTGTGTGACATCATATGCATGAAATGTGCTAGAGCGGTTGCTCGCACTGATTTTACTATTGTGAAATGCATGAGAGGTGCTAGAGCTTAGCTCGCACTCTGTTTTGACAGTTTTTGACTGTCTTGACTTGATATGCATAAAAAGGTGCTAGAGCGATTACTCGCACTAGTTTTAATGATTTGACATGCATGAGAGGTGCTGAAGCTTAGCTCGCATCCTGTTTTGATATGATAATTGCATAAAAGTTCTGCTGTAGTGTAACACGCACGAGATTTTTTTTATTTATGCATAAAGCCGTGCTGGAGTGTAACTTGCACGATATTTGATTTATTGATGCATAACACTGTGCTGGAGCTTGCTCGCACGAAGTTTTATATGGATTTATAACTATTTTAAAGTCGTATTGGAGTGCTTCTCGTACGCAGATTTTACTGATTTTTATCAAACTGTGTTAGAGCTTCGCTCGCACAAGATTTTTCGATATCATGAATATGCATGGAGCCGTGCTAGAGCTTCGCTCGCACAGGGATTTATATGACATGCATATAGCCGTGTTGGAACTTCATGTAGACTGTGTGTCATAGTGAGATGATATGCCCACACGTGCATACTGAGACAGAGGTGGTATGGATGGATAAGACCTATTGTAGGCACCCCTGACTGAGCTTGGGTTCACGGAGTACGTTGTACCGTGTATGTTACGCGGAGTACGCTATACCGTGGGGATTGTTGGAGTAGAGTGGCATTAGCCATGAGGCAGCAAGCCTTGCCCTCGCAATCCTGATGTTATACTGTTCTGGTGGGTAGGACCGACCCACCTCCCGTTTTAGGTGTGATACCCCACGCACTAGGTACCGTGTAGCCAGGGATCATTAGGTTATGACCATAGTCCTCGATGTTACTGATATAGTCAACTACATGTCTCACATGATATAACTTATGGTCTCGATAGACCAGGGTAGACCTGAGAGAGGGGTCAGGCCCCCCATTTTATGATTTTCTATTGTGATGCTAGATTTCAGATGATTTTATGACATGTGACCCTAAAAGAAGGGTGATTTTATGACAGAATTTTATAACAAGTTGTTTTATGAGTTTTGAGATGTTTTTATGAGATGATTGACCCGGAGGGGTTATTTTATATTGCAATTTTAATAAAATGATTTAAATGCAGTAGCATGATGAGTTTTCCATGCTTTAAAGGATAAATTCATGAAAAGAATTGTTTCTCATGATTTGGTTTGAATGTCATGAAATAATACATGATCGTGATTTACCTCATACTAAGTATGATTTAATGATGTCACATAAAATGCCTTTGATGCATAAATTACATGATTTCTATATGCACAAATAGTTTTGATAAACTATGGCATTGAAATATGCATGATTTTGTGTGTAAGCTTTTAAAGAAAAGAAATGGATTTTAAGGGCATGGCATTATGAGCATGTAGATAGTGGAGCTATCTACTTACTTGCATAATTGCCTTACTGAGCGTGTGGTTTGCTCACCCCCTTATTTTTCCATCTTTTTAGAGCACCCGCAGTAGTTAGTGAGCGGCTAAGGACTTGCATTCTTGGTATCCACTGCTTCCCATCGAGAGTCAGGTATAGACATTTGTATAGTTTTGTATCTGAACATGTAATGCTCAGTACTGTAAACGTATGATGTCGGGGATGTAAGGTTATGTAAATACCTTTGTGTATGTATTTAGTTAAAGTCAAAAGATAGTAAACTCTGATATGTGAATGTGATTATGGAAATGGAATAGTAAATAGGTGTGAGGTGACTAACACCGAATCATAGCCCAACTGTTGGTAAGTTGGTCACGATGAAAGAAAGATAAGAATTAAATAATAATTGAAAAGCGAAAAATTTGTAGTGATTTTAGGTAATTTGGGTCGTGACACGCTGTTCCTGCCCAGACACCCTTCCCTGTTCATAGCAACCCGTGAAGAGAAGAGAACAAAACAAAAGCCTTGGCAAGAAAAGAAAAAGAATGTAAGGAAGGAATAGAGAATAATAATAATAATAATAATAATAATAATAATAATAATAACATTAGATAAGTTAATTATATATATATGTAATATATATATATATATAAAAGAAAATTGTAAAGAAAATTTAGGGTAGTGCCTAGTCCAATTATGTAACGACCCAAATTTACGGACATTTCGGTTGGGCTACAAGTCGATATTAGGTCAAAACGATATTCAGTCTGGTTAATTTTCTTTCTTAGTGAGAAATTTAAATAAAATATGTTCACATTCCTAGAAAAATATATATTTTTATATTTGTCAAATCTGGAATATTTTCACAAAGTATACAAATGATTTGGAAATTTCTCAGATACTAGAGTTAGAATTCGAAAAACAGATTTAGTATCGGTAGTGTAATATTTTACTGTGGTAAATACAAAAAATTTCAAAGCATTCAGTAGAAAAATAAACAGATTTTCAGATATCTCAATTTATGCAGACAATTTAGAAAATATTTCAGATAAACACAGAGGCACTGCCAGTTCAAAAAAATCAAAATCGAAAAATCCTTGGCAAATTTAGTATAAAAACGGAACTGAAATCAATGCCGTTTTAAAAACTTTAAACAGCTTTTAAAAGCGACGACAGTGTGGCACTTTGCTCCCGCGGGATTCAAGAGGTGGCCCCCACGGTCTTTTATGCATTAAAATATTCAGTTCCATACGAGATAAAATCACATAGTCAATTCAGAAGTTCAAATAGACGAGACAAGGCAATACATGCTATATAAGATATCAGAAATGACTATTGGCCAATGTCGGTGACTCTGAGCAATTCACGGGCCAGGTGTGCCGGGATGTCAATCGTCGTGGGAGTGGTCAGCTACCCAAACGGCTCACAGATCAGAATGTCTGAAGACCAAAAAGAGAATTACAAACACGGTACATTGTACTCATGGACCACAGATACAGAACAGATAGATGTAATGGACCAGCCCAACCGGCCATGGCCACTCCTCTTGGGCCCACAAACAACGACTACTGTGACAATGTTATACGGTAACATCAACAGTGCAACATGATCTCACCAACGCCTTTGTCTCAAAAATCAATGCGAGTAGGACCATGCGACACACAGTCAGCACGCGCTCAAGTACATCACATCAGAATAGCTTTATAAGAAAATCATTTCACCTCAAATCACATATAAATTCAATTGTTTCATAAAATTGTTCAAAATAGGCTGGCTAGCCCTTTTTTGGATAAAATCCCAGAAAATAGTTTATGAAAATTCAAAATTAAGGATTTTCGATATTTAAAACAGAATTCAGGCCATAACAGAATCCACGCAAACCATTTAAATTCAATCTATAAAATTAGATTGTTTAACTAGGCTAAAATCTCTAATATTTAGGGTCATAAAATTTGGCCTATATTTTTCAGTAATTTCGATATGGCAAAATTCAGCCTAAATTTTATATCTACAACTATACATAAATTACACATATTTATGTCTAATAACAACAAGAATTTCCTTACCTTGGTGTCTGTTCGTAGTCCTCGATTATCTCAACGTAGCGAGTCGGTGGGTCTGGTCCACTAGGGTTATTTTCTTCAAAATTGTTTTTGAATAATTATTTCTGAATTATCATTCCCGTGGTTTTTCTCAAATTTTTGATCTTTTCTTCCCTTCCTCCAAATATATATATATATATATATATAAATATTTTTTTTTTCGAATTTGGCTTCCCGCCAAATTCTTTTTCTTTCTTCTTCTTTCTTTCTTCTTTGTTTCTTCACCGAGCATTACTGTTCACAGTTGCATTCCTTCCTTCGGCGCTGTCACCATCCTCCTCCCTTAGTTGTCATGACCCAATTTATCCTTTCTAACCAAAAATCAATATAAATTTTTCGCCTTTTCCTTTCCTTACCCGGTCGTGAACAAACTCACCACTACACAGTTAGGTTGTGAGTCAATAATAAACATCCCACAACATTCATTCTCAAATGCTCAAAAGATGTGTCATTCATTTCAAGTTAAGTTATACATGACATGTTTTCTAACTTTTACTCCCCCACATTACAATACAAATTGACTACTGTGCTTGTACATTGTTTAGATACAAAAAGAATCTTTGTGTATATACCTCTGGGTGATGGAGATGTAGCGGATGACTCAACAAAACGCCTCAATCCTCACTAGGCCACTATGCACGCTCTGTAGAGAGGGGAAAGTAGAGAGGGATAAGCAACCACACGCTCAGTAAGGCAATAATGCAAGCATGGTAGATAACTACTCTATCTACATGCTGATAGTGTTATGCATAAATCAATTGTAGTCAAAGCATGAGGAAATAAATCTATGCCGTATGAATATACATATATCATGTACAGAAAGCATAGAAAATAGGCAAATAAAACATGGAATCATCATCATGTAAAACCTCTCATGCTCATCTTTATCAAATCTCATAATAAAAAGGGCAATTCATTAAGAAACATCCTTTACAGTTCATCTCTTTCTCAACACACATTAAAATCCCATCATAATCATTTTAAATCACAATTTTCTCAAGGCTCGACCCCTCCCTCGGGTCTACCCTGGACAAACACGAGTCACACTCAGTGTATAAAAATCATGTGGTACTACATAATATCAAGTGAGACAAGTTACTATATCTCAAAGACTATGTTGGCCAACTATGTCATAAATCATCCCAAACCACACGCATCCAGGTGTGCGGAGTATTATGCTAGTACGAAGGTGGGTTAGTTCTTCACCAAACTTTCTCATCACATAACCACCACGCGGTACATCGTACTCAATGTGATATACATGGTACAGTGTACTCCGCGGACCTATATCAGGGTTGGAGGTTGACACGTCCTAAAGGTATATGTCCGCAAGTGCACGGGTCGTACAAGTAATAATGGGATTTGAGTCCTGAGATATCGTCCCACAGAGAAGTTGATTAGCCTAATTAACTACTGGTTAATCTTACCCTAAGTATATCCTAGCAAATTATGAAATTAAAGATGGTGATCTACAAAGGCTAATTAAAAATACTAGAAAGCAATAAAATAATAAGAAGTATTGAAATTAAAAATACTGAAAATAATAAAATAATAAAAGCTATAAAATAAAGAAATTAAAACCGAGAAAAATTACTTACAGTGCTCCACGCAATTAAAATCAAATAACCTACAAAAGAAAATTAAAACAGTTAAAATGAATTAATGTAATTAAAATGCGAATATAAAAATAAAGGAATAAAATTAATTAAACTAAAATTTAAACAAACTTAAAGTGAAATGTGCATGCAAATTAATTAATAAAAATTGCAATTTAAACTAACCTAAGATCTAATAAAATAAAATCCTAGAAAATTAAGAAAAATAATAATAAATCTAAATGTCTAAACTAATGAATCTAAAATTACTCCTAGATATATCTAAATACTAAATTAACACTAACATCTAACTAATGCATGAAACACATTTTTTTTGGAATTTTCACTAAAACTTAAAATGCATAAAATGAGTTTATCGAAATTAATTTTAAGCACATCCCCTAATGCTAGAATAAAAATTACTTAGTAACCAAATTAAATCTAAGTTAAACTCATGCAACAAAGAAACTATGACTAACATGTAAATTAGAAATCAACTAACTAAATTAAATAATAAACTTGAACTTAATCTAGCTAAAAATGCATGCAAAATGAATTAACAACTACAATGGGCTAGCCAAACGTGTCCTTATCAAATAATAAACAAGTGGTCCCGATTTTGTTTAGCAAGTGCACTGTTGCACTGTCTTCTCCATTAATTTGATCTGCCTCCAGGTGCTACGGACATGCGGCCAGTCTGCTTTTTCCTACACTCTGCTCTTGCCATGCAACTGCTCCCAGCTGCTGTCCTGCCTAGCTAGCAGGCACATCCGACATGCTGTTCTGCTTCACACACCCTCTGCCCAACTAATGTTTACTGTAACATGTTGCTTCTGATTTCTGCATCACTCAGCTCATGTACAACTTCTGGGTGCCAAGGGATTACTTCAACAGCAGCAGCTGCATCCTGGTCTAACATCATCTTCAGCCTCCTCAGTGCCCAACTTTATGCTCAGCAACAATAACAACAAGCAACAAAACCAGTTAGCACAAAACTTATAGAAATAGTAAGCAATAACCAAAACAGAGCATAACAGAGAGTAAAAATAAAACCAAGAGTGAACTTATGCTCCTACGGATTACTTCATGAGACTCTACACCGGAAAACTCATCCTAATCTTTACACTAACCATTAACTAGCAGAAAATGAACAAATAACTATAATTTGGACTAAAATGCAGTAAATGACATGATTAAAGAAACATAATGAAAATGCAGTAAAAATAGAAGCTAAACTCTAAATGTAGTCACAAACCGGATCATGAATTGTAAGCAAATAACAATGAAATAAGGAATGAACAATGATGCATAGTTGAATACAAACTTAGAACCGAAAGGAAATAAAAATCACAACTACACAGCAACCGTGAGCTTCTTCCATTGACAGTGAACTCAACTTCCTCGGATTACTTCACTTTCTTCTCTAACCATGTTCCACTTTGCTCATGATGTGGACAAATGCTCAGTATCAATCCACATCAAAGCAACAGAATCATAAGGTGGAAGAATGAATGAAATAGTTATGCCACCCGACTGCACCACTTAATATCTAATCGAGAGCTACAAAAGTGATGGTTTAACAAATAAAGAAAAGAAAACATAAGTAATGCTTCTGGAAAAGAAACCGAGACATGAACTAGGAAAATAAGTTATGGAAATACAACTTGACAAATAGAGAACTCATGGAAAAGAAACCGAGAGCATGAAAAAGAGATTGATTTTCCATTGAAAATGAAATTTAACAAAGATTAATGAAGAACACGAAATGAATAGTAAAATAACTTGTAAAAAAAATTATACGAAAATTTAAAGAAAACTTTTAAAATTAATCTAAAAGCTATTCTACCCTAACCTACATACATTTTCAATTGCCATCATGTTCTATTTATCCACAAACATAGGGGTACAATGGTAAATTTTCATCCTAGATGAGTTGGCATTGTTTGGCCACTTGTCTTCAATTGATTTGCTGCAGAATAGATATTTCCACTTCACTTGTCGGTTTGTCCAGCTGGCTGTGCGATGTGGCCCAGCGTGTGCCTTCCAGAATATTCGTTCGCTGTCTGTTGATCTTATCGTTTCAGAGCAAATAGAATATGGACACTTGGCATCACGCGTGACCAGACGACTGGTGACTCGGTCTTCAAAATTTGAAGTGGTCCAATCTCCTTTAGCTTGTTTTCAGCCCAATTTCGACTGAAATGATTGAGTTTCATCTGGATTTAATTTATCTGCACATTAAAGAATTTTGATTAAATAAAGGGGATTATTAATAAAATAAAATGGGGATTAAATAAATAATTAGGAATTTAAGCACAAATAATTCTATAAAAAATAGAATTATCTCACCCCCAAACTTGAGCTTTTGCTTATTCTTAAGCAAAACAAAATAATTGTAGAAATGACAAGTACTAAACATAATAATTTCCCCAACATTATCCTCAAAGATAAAGTATAGACAATAATCTCAAAGATTCACAAGTACAAGTCAAACACTCAGAATCATCCAATCATAAGTCCTAACCCAAATTGGACTCCTCGTGTGTGTGTGAAAAATGTCAAAACCACTTCAAAGTACATTATTCGTATCGATTATGCAAGCACAGTGAATGCAAAGTCAATGACATGTGATCATTCCCATAAGTTTGCTTTTCACTAATGTCTCCACTAATGTAGTCACACTTACTCAAAGATCAATAGGACTTCATTAAGCTTGTAATGTCAGGCTGGGGTTAAGGTATGATATAGTCGATTTAGGTTTAATTATCCCTTAACATGCATTACTTTCTAGGATCTTTAATGTAAGAGCTCATATTTATTTCCCCTAAACTTATTCCTTTTACTAGACATTTTATTCTATTTTTGTATTTTTCTTCTTCTTCTTTTTCTTTTTTTTCTTTTTCTTCACATTTTTATTCGAATTTTCACTATCACTAGGTACCCATATGTACAAAGCTCACAATATATCCCAATGACTTTCCATGCTTTCTGGGTAAGGGATAGGAAAACAGTACTTTAGGCTAAGGAACATAACGCAGGTGTATTTACAGAGAAAAACTTATTTAGCCCAGATGGGTGACTAGGGATAAAGTATGTACAAGGATGGCTTGAAAGGCTCAAACGATCCAAAGATGGCCTAAATCATCTCTCTAATTAAGTGTGATCTAATATTTCACCTCGAGACAAGATCAAACAAATTCTAGAATATGATACACAAAATCTACTGAACAAATGCACCCCTATGTCCACATAAGCTTTCTCTAAATAAATATACAAATTCATGACATGACATGTGCGTATGATGAGGAAATCACAATCAGAATCAAGACAAATTCAAGAATTCGACTTCATGCTTTTCCTATAATGATGCTTCTAAGTCAATCAAAATCATACTTAATCATGGGGTCATATCATCGAAAAATGAGAAAACTACATGCTAAACACTAAATCATCCCAAAATCAAACAGTTTAAGCTCAGATTTTCAAAAAGAATTTGAAGAAATTTTCAATTTTGCTCAAATTTTTGAAAACTGCTCAAGTAATATCCCCTCCCCCAAACTTGAAGTGCACAGTGTCCTCAGTGTGTAGATAATGTAAGAATTGAAGTTCAGGAACAGAGTACTCCCCTTTCTGATGATGTTGAACAATTGAAGCTTGATTAAAAATGTAATTCTAGAAGAGACATCTGTAAAATAAACAAAGAAAGAAACAACAGAAAAGAAAAGAACTGTACAAAAAGTGAAAAAGAAAAATGAAGCTAAGTAGCAGGATCAGAAGTAGGAGGGTCAGCTAAAGTTGTCACAGAATGCTGACGATCAAATCCTCCCCCAAAAAAGTGTTTCAGTCTGCCCCCATTAACCTTAAAGGGTTGATTCAGGGTCTCATCCATAATTTCAATGGCTCCATGAGGGAATACTTGTGTAATGGTAAAGGGCCCTGACCACCTGGACTTAAGCTTTCCTGGAAACAACTTCAAGCGTAAATTAAACAATAGAACCTGCTGGCCTTGCTCAAAGTGTCTCTCCTTAATTTTCTTATCATACCATCGCTTAGTCTTTTCCTTGTAGAGCTTGGCATTCTCATATGCCTGCAACCTGAACTCATATAACTGATTAAGCTGTAGCAGCCTCTTCTCCCCTATTGCTTCTAAGTTGAAATTCAGGTTCTTAAGGGCCCAATAGGCCTTGTGCTCAAGCTCTACTGGTAGATGACATGCTTTACCATACACAAGCTGATAAGAGGACATTCCTAAAGGTGTTTTGAAGGTTGTCCTATAGGCCCAAAGTGCATCCTCTAACCTAATGGACCAGTCCTTCCTACTTGGGTTCACTGTTTTCTCCAATATCCCCTTAATTTTCCTATTGGACAACTCTACTTGGCCACTCGTCTGTGGGTGATAAGCAGTGGCTACCTTATGTTTGACCCCATATTTCTTTAACAGCCCATCAAAACTTCGATTGCAAAAGTGGGATCCTCCATCACTAATGATAGCCCTAGGTGTGCCAAATTGTGTGAAAATATTCTTCTTAAAAAATCTTACCACCACCTTAGCATCATTAGTTGGTAAAGCCATTGCTTCAACCCATTTTGACACATAGTCCACAGCCACAAGAATATAGAGGTTGCCATATGAAGGAACAAATGGTCCCATGAAATCAATGCCCTAGACATCAAAGAGTTCTACTTCTAAAATATTAGTCAGAGGTATCTCATTTCTTTTGGAAATATTACCTACCCTCTGACATCTATCACATTTCATCACAAAGTAGTGGGCATCCTTAAATAACGTGGGCCAGTAATATCCAGATTGCAAAACCTTGGCTGTTGTCCTCTCTCCTCTAAAATGCCCTCCATAATCAGAAGAATGGCAATGTTTTAGTATATCCTCTACTTCTTCCATGGGAACACACATTCTCAAAATCTGATCTTTACATTGCTTGTACAGGAAGGGTTCATCCCAAACGTAATACTTGACATCACTCAAAAACTTTTTCTTTTGCTGGGTAGTTAAATCAGGTGGCATCACATTGCTTACCAGATAATTCACAAAATCAGCATACCAAGGCAATCTGGAGTGCCCGAAAGTAAATAACTGCTCATCAAGAAAGGACTCATTAATAGCTGTACCATCTTCTTTAAGTCCACTCTCTAATCTAGATAGATGGTCAGCAACCTGATTCACCGTACCTTTCCTATCCTTAATCTCCAAGTCAAACTCCTGTAGTAGGAGGATCCATCGAATCAGCCTCGACTTTGCATCTTTCTTGGAGACTAAGTACTTAATGGTAGCATGATCAGTATATACTACTACCTTAGTACCAATGAGATAGGAGCGAAACTGATCAAAGGCAAATACTACAACTAACAACTCTTTCTCGGTAGTAGCATAATTCATCTGGGCCTCATTAAGTGTTTTCCTTACGTAGTAAATAGCCTAAAAGACTCTTCCTCTTCTTTATCCTAGTACAGCCCCGACAGCATAATCACTTGCATCACACATAAGCTCAAAAGGTAAACTCCAATCCGGAGCTATGACTACAAGGGCTGTAACTAATTTTTCCTTCAAAGTCTTAAATGCTTCTAAGCATTTCTTATCAAAGCAAAACACAGTGTCCTTCTCAAGGAGATTACATAAAGGTTTAGATATCAGAGAAAAATCCTTAATGAACCTTCTGTAAAATCCTGCATGGCCCAGGAAACTTCGAATTCCTTTTACAGTGGTAGGGGGAGGTAACTTCTCAATAATTTCTACCTTAGCCTTATCCACTTCTATCCCCATAGCAAAGATTTTGTGCCCTAGCACTATGCCTTCTTTCACCATAAAGTGGTATTTCTCCCAATTAAGCACTAAGTTTGTTTCTTCACACCTCCTCAGCACTAGTGTTAAATTCTGCAAACATAAATCAAGGCTATCCCCAAATACTGAGAAATCATCCATGAAAACCTCAAGAAAATCCTCTACCATATCATGGAATATGGCCATCATGCAATGCTGAAATGTAGCAAGTGCATTGCATAGGCCAAAAGGCATTCTTCTAAAAGCAAAGGTCCCATAGAGACAGGTGAAGGTAGTCTTTTCTTGGTCTTCCGGGGCTATAGCTATCTGATTGTACCCAGAGTATCTATCCAGCAAATAGTAGAATTCGTTACCAGCTAATCGATCTAACATTTGGTCAATGAAGGGTAAAGGGAAGTGGTCTTTCCTGGTGGCCTTGTTGAGTTTCCTATAATCCATACATACTCGCCAACCAGTGACAGTCCTAGTGGGGATGAGCTCATTATTTTCATTCTCAATCACTGTCATCCCTCCCTTTTTAGGGACACATTGTACTGGGCTCACCCAGGCACTGTTAGAAATGGGATAGATAATCCCTGCATCTAACCACTTAATGAGCTCCTTCTTGACAACTTCTTTCATTACAGGGTTCAATCGACGCTGGTGCTCTATGGATGACCTATACCCTTCCTCCAATAGTATCTTATACATACAGATAGAGGGACTAATACCCTTAAGGTCAGAGATAGACTAGCTTATAGCCTTCTGATGCTCTCTTAATACTTGTAGTAATTTTGCTTCCTGATCATTGGAGAGAGCAGTAGATACTATTATCGGACGTGTGGAGCATTCACCTAAGTAAGCATACCTAAGGTATGAGGATAAAGGTTTGAGTTCTAATGCTGGAGGATCACTGGTGGATGGAAAGATATTTGAAGCTGGAATAGATAAAGAGTCTAGTGTCTCAAATTGGGTAATTTCCTCAAAAGGAGTGACTTCTAACAATTGTAAAGTCTTATAGACCTCATCATCATCTTCACTATACTCTCTAAGATCAATAGATTTCACTAAGGAGGCTTATAAATGGTTTAAAGGGTGTGTCTTGGAAAACTCCTGAATGATGTCTTTGTCTACTAAATCCATCCTAAAACAATCGTGAGAGTCATCAGGAAACCTTAGAGATTTGAACACATTAAACTTGACTTCCTGATCTTGAACTGTCATTGTTAACTCCCCCTTCTGTACATCTATTAAAGTTATACCAGTTGCTAGGAATGGTCTGCCTAGTATAATTGGGACTTCCCTGTCTTCCTCCATGTCCAACACGATAAAATCTGTAGGGAAAATAAACTTGTCCACTTTTACTAAGACATCCTCAACGACCCCTTTCGGATATTTAATTAATCGATCGGCCAACTAGAGGGTCACTGTGGTGGGCTTGGCATCCCCTATTCCTACCTTCTGATATCTAGATAAAGGCATCAAATTTATACTTGCTCCTAAATCGCACAGGGCTCTACCAAAGAATAAATTTCCAATAGTACATGGTATGGTAAAGCTCCTGGGATCCTTTAGCTTGGAGGGTAACCTTCTCTGGATAATGGCACTACACTCCTCAGTTAAGGCCACCGTTTTGTAATTTTCCAATCTTCTTTTCCTAGAGAGGATGTCCTTCATAAACTTCACATAGCTTGGCATTTTCTCTAAGGCATCTACGAATGGAATGTTGATGTGAAGTTTCTTAAAAACCTCAAGAAATTTTGCAAATTATTGGTCCAGTTTTTGATTGTGAAATCTCTGAGGAAAAGGGACCGGTGGTCTAACAGGAGGAGATGTAGTGGGAACTTTTATAGCATCAGAGCTTAAAGAAGGTTGTGATAAAGAAACAGGTAAAGGTGAAGAAATGCCTGGCTTTGTTTCCTTTACAGCTTGATCTTTTAATTCTTGCTCCTTCCGAGCTGCTTCATTAGAACCTATGGGTTTTTTCAACTAGGGGCTGGTCAGGTCTAGACTTAACAGGGAGAGTTACTAGCTCTCTGCCACTCCTGAGGGTGATAGCTTTCACATGTTCCTTCCCTTCCCTTTGCCTAACAGGATTGGCTTCAGTGTTACTAGGAAGGGTTCCCTGAGGACGTTGACTAAGAGCATTTGCTATCTGTCCTACCTGAACCTCTAGATTTTTAATTGAAGCTGCTTGATTTTGCAAGATTGTTGTGAACATTTCCTCAATAGAGGGTTTCTTATCAGTTGCTGGTGAATGCTGGGGTTGTGGTAGTGGTGGTTGATGGAAGTGGGATGGATGGGAATGATTAGGTGGATGATGTGGATATGGAGGTGGTGGGTGGTGAGGAAATTGATGCTATGGTGGTACCTGAACCTGTAGAGCTTAAAAACCTGGGGATCCTACTGGTCTAGAATTAGAAGCTTGCCCTTAGTTTTGGCTCCAAGAAAAGTTCGGATGGTTCCTCCACCCTGGATTATAGGTGTTTGAAAAAGGGTTATTCTGTTGCTTAGGGGCAACGTACTGAACCGATTCTAGGTTAAGTGGACACCTATCCACAGCGTGGGTACCACTACACAGATCACATGAGAGAAAAGGACTTTGGACAGAAAATATAGGGTTAGGATTGTTGGAAGGATTAGGTTGGGTACTGAGCGACTCCACCTTCTTTGTAAGATTGGCGATTTGAGAGGTCAAGGTGGACAGAGTGTTGAGCTCATATATACCCGTCGATTGCTTTGGCAATTGCCTTTCCGAGGACCATTGATAGTTGTTAGTCGTCATCTTGTCTAGCAGCTCATAAGCCCCCTCCTCTGTTTTGCACATCAAGGCTCCACCCGAAGCAGTGTCCACTATGGTCCTATTCTGGCTTGTAAGTCTGTTGTAGAAGGTCTGGACTTACAGCCATAGAGGTAGGCCGTGGTGAGGGCACTTCCTAAGAAGCTCCTTATATCGTTCCCATGCCTCGTAAAGAGATTTAGAGTCATACTGGGCAAAGGAGGATATATTACTACGGAGTCTGGCCATTTTAGAAGGAGGGAAAAATTTGGCTAGAAATTGGTGGGCTAACTCATCCCATGTAGAAATTGATCCTGGAGGCAGGGAGGTCAACCAGTGTCTCGCCCTATCCCTAAGTGAGAAGGGGAATAATCTAAGCCTAAGCGCATCGTCAGATAATCCATTGTGTTTAAACGTGTTGCATAAGTCCAAGAATTGCCCGAGATGAGCATATGGGTCATCATGTGGAAGCCCACTGAACTGCAAAGAGGTCTGGATCATCTGGAGGATGGATGGCTTAATTTCAAAATTATTAGTAGGGACTGCTGGTGGCTTAATGCCAGTATAATATCCTCCAATTGTCGGCACCGCATAATCCCTAACGGTCCTGATTTCCCTATTTTTTGCCATCGTGTGTTGCAGCGGAGCTATAAATTTCCTAGAGTCCTTTCGAATTTTCCTAAGAGTTCGTTCGATTTCAAGATCTATAGGAAAGCAATCAAAACTCCTTGCTCTACACATGCAAACATCCGAAAGTCCTTAAAAAAAATTTTAAGTATTTTAATTTTACAATTTTTTTTTATTTTAATTAATTATGAGAAAATTAACTAATCTAAATATTTACAACCTAAATATTTACAGGCTAGAATAACACCTAAGTATAATTTCACCGATATTAATTAACGACTAATTAAAACTTCCCCGGCAACGGCCCCAAAAACTTGACACGCCCTAAAGGTATATGTCCGTAAGTGCACGGGTCGTACAAGTAATAATGAGATTTGAGTCTCGAGATATCATCCAACAGAGAAGTTGATTAGCCTAATTAACTACCGGTTAATCTTACCCTAAGTATATCCTAGCAAATTATGAAATTAAAGAGGGTGATCTACTAAGGCTAATTAAAAATACTGGAAAGCAATAAAATAATAAGAACAATTGAAATTAAAAATACTGAAAATAATAAAATAATAAAAGCTATAAAATAAAGAAATTAAAACCGAGCAAAATTACTTACAGTGCTCCACGCAATTAAAATCAAATAACCTACAAAAGAAAATTAAAACAGTTAAAATGAATTAATGCAATTAAAATGCGAATATAAAAATAAAGGAATAAAATTAATTAAACTAAAATTTAAACAAACTTAAAGTGAAATGTGCATGTAAATTAATTAATAAAAATTTCAATTTAAACTAACCTAAGATCTAATAAAATAAAATCCTAGAAAATTAAGAAAAATAATAATAAATCTAAATGTCTAAACTAATGAATCTAAAATTACTCCTAGATATATCTATATACTAAATTAACACTAACATCTAACTAATGCATGAAACACATTTTTTTGGAATTTTCACTAAAACTTAAAATGCATAAAATGAGTTTATCTAAATTAATTTTAAGCACATCCCCTAATGCTAGAATAAAAATTACTTAGTAACCAAATTAAATCTAAGTTAAACTCATGCAACAAAGAAACTATGACTAACATGTAAATTAGAAATCAACTAACTAAATTAAATAATAAACTTGAACTTAATCTAGCTAAAAATGCATGCAAAATGAATTCACAACTACAATGGGCTAGCCAAACGTGGCCTTATCAAATAATAAACAAGTGGTCCCGATTTTGTTCAGCAAGTGCACTGTTGCACTGTCTTCTCCGTTAATTTGATCTGCCTCCAGGTGCTATGGACATGCGGCCAGTCTGCTTTGTCTTGCACTCTGCTCTTGTCGTGAGGCTGCTCCCAGCTGCTGTCCTGCTAAGCTAGCAAGCACGTCCGACATGCTGTTCTGCTTCACATGCCCTCTGCCCAGCTAATGTCTACTGCAACATGTTGCTTCTGATTTCTGCATCACTCAGCTCATGTACAACTGCTGGGTGCCAAGGGATTACTTCAACAGTAGCAGCTGCATCTTGGTCTAACATCATCTTCAGCCTCTTCGGTGCCCAACTTTATGCTCAGCAACAATAAAAACAAGCAACAAAACCAGTTAGCACAAAACTTATAGAAATAGTAAGCAATAACCGAAATAGAGCATAACAGAGAGTAAAAATGAAACCAAGAGTGAACTTATGCTCTCACGGATTACTTCATGAGACTCTACACCGAAAAACTCATCCTAACCTTTACACTAACCATTAACTAGCAGAAAATGAACAAATAACTATAATTTGGACTGAAATACAGTAAATGACATGATTAAAGAAACATAATGAAAGTACAGTAAAAAATAGAAGCTAAACTCTAAATGTAGTCACAAACCGGATCATGAATTGTAAGCAAATAACAATGAAATAAGGAATGAACAATGATGCATAGTTGAATACAAACTTAGAACCGAAAGGAAATAAAAATCACAACTACACAGCAACCGTGAGCTTCTTCCATTGACAGTGAACTCAACTTCCTCGGATTACTTCACTTTCTTCTCTAACCATGTTCCACTTTGCTCATGATGTGGACAAATGCTCAGCATCAATCCACATCAAAGCAACAAAATCATAAGGTGGAAGAATGAATGAAATAGTTATGCCACCCGACTGCACCACTTAATATCTAACCGAGAGCTACAAAAGTGATGGTTTAACAAATAAAGAAAAGAAAACATAAGTAATGCATCTGGAAAAGAAACCGAGACATGAACTAGGAAAATAAGTTATGGAAATACAACTTGACAAATAGAGAACTCATGGAAAAGAAACCGAGAGCATGAAAAAGAGATTGATTTTCCATTGAAAATGGAATTTAACAAAGATTAATGAAGAACATGAAATGAATAGTAAAATAAGTGTAAAAAAAAAAACTATGCGGAAATTTAAAGAAAACTTTTAAAATTAATCTAAAAGCTATTCTATCCTAACCTACATACATTTTCAATTGCCATCATGTTCTATTTATACACAAACATAGGGGTATAATGGTAAATTTTCATCCTAGATGAGTTGGCATTGTTTGGCCACTTGTCTTCAATTGATTTGCTGTAGGATAGATATTTTCACGTCACTTGTCGGTTTGTCCAGTTGGCTGTACGATGTGGCCCGGCGTATGCCTTCCAAAATATTTGTTCGTTGTCTGTTGATCTTATCGTTTCGGATGAAATAAAATATGGACACTTGGCATCACGCGTGTCCAGACGACTGGTGACTCGGTCTGCAAAATTTGAAGTGGTCCAGTCTCCTTTAGCTTGTTTTTAACCCAATTTTGACTGAAACGACTGAGTTTCATCTGGATTTAATTTATCTGCACATTAAAGAATTTTAATTAAATAAAGGGGATTATTAATAAAATAAAATGCGGATTAAATAAATAATTAGGAATTTAAGCACAAATAATTCTATAAAAAATAGAATTATCAGGGGTGCCAACTGTAGGTCTTATCTACCCCATACCAAGTGTAACCTCCATTATCTTAAGTGCACATGGAGCTTTCCGTACCTATGTAAGAGAGCCTCCCCACCGAACAGAGCCTCCCTGCCTCCTTTGGCTTGAGGATGTAGAGCTTGAGGATCTTACTGTAAGAGAGCCTCCCCACCAAACAGAGCCTCCTCGTCCTCTTTGGCTTAAGAATGTAGTGCTTAAGGATCTTACCATAGGAGAGCCTCCCTGCCCTCTTTGGGCTTAAGGATGCAAGGCTTGAGGATCTTACTAGCTTCCACGACATCATACGTACCATATTGTGAAAACCCGTGCGAGCTAAGCTCTAGCACGATACATGCATCATAGATAAATCACCTCGTACGAGCAACGCTCTAGTACGACATTTATGCATTAAAACATGAGAAAGCCACGTACGAGTATAGCTCCAGTACGGTTATATGCATATGAAAGCCACTCGAAATCCACGTACGAGTAGAAGCTCTAGTTCGGTTTATAAAACATCATCACAAATCAAATCACAGTGCGAGCTAAGCTCAGTACGTTTCATACAAATGAAGGCATCAAAATCCAACGTGAGCGAGGCTCCAGCGCGATTTATATCACATAAATATGATAGGCGGCTCATACACAATCAAACAATCCCCAAAACTGGGTTTAGTTCCTCATAAGGGCTATTTCACGTAGTCATTCAAACACTAGCCAGCCTATCCATTTATTTATTCAAAACCAGGCATTGTGTTATGTGAAAACATCTCAAACACATGATTTTTGCATTTATTAGCCTTACTATCCCTTTTATAATGATCGTTCAAAACCAAATCTCATACAATTACTCGCAGCTATTCACATATACCAACATCCATTTTTTTAAACATTCATTCATTTCGTAAACACCCTATATTTCACCCATAAAATACGAGCAGCTACCTCTATATACTTACAGAATTCCCTTACCTGGAATTGCGTCACGTGATTCTGCTTCCTTAAAGCTGCTTATTTATATGGTTCGATTCGTCTTCAACGAACTCTCTAGAACTGCACAAAATCGTATATCATATCATTTTAATTCACATAACACTACTCTTGCGTTTACTATAGTCAATTCGACCTATAGTCTCTATTAATGCTCCTAAAGCCTTGGTTTATTGTTCTACTCATGTCTCGAGTCTATTGATTTCTTTTAGGCCTATGGATTCATACCAAATTGATATTGAATTGGCATTAAGCTCACTGTGTTCATTATCTCATCAATTTCTTCACTATGGCATTTTATCAAACATCTTACATACTCATTTCCATAAATCCTCTAAACTCATAATGTGGCTTCACTTAATCATCTCAAATCATTCATATTATCTCATAAACACTTTAGCATACCCATAAATCGTCAACTCATTCAACCCATATCTTCTCACACTAGACCTATTCTAGGTTTTCTAGGTCATACCAATTCCATTAATACACATCTAACTCAACTCCAAAATCAACAAATAGACAAATGTACTTGGGCTGAAGTGTTAGAAACTTACCAAATATAGCTTCTCCTCTTGCTCCAAATGACAATGCCCTTAGCTCCTTCAATATAACAAATGAGGTTTTGATTTCAAACTATGTTCTCTTCTTTAAGATGAACAACTTTGTATCTAATAACTTCCCCTCAATTCTTACTGGAAATGGGCTGATTTTAAAGAGATAATTTTAGGTTTTGGGTTGAAATGGAAGAAATGGGGGTTTGTTTCCGTGATTTGCAGTTCACTACTCCTATTTATAGAAATTGCTCAATGAGATCGATCTGTCGAAGCTTGAGATCAATCTTGTCCCCTTAAATCCCTCATTTTCATGCCAATTTTGAATGCATGAGATGGATCTGTCGAGTGCTTGAGATCTGTCCCAAGCAGTAGCTTAAGGAGATCAATTTGCTTTCTGGGGAGATCGATCTGCTCCAACTCGAGAGCTAAGGAAATCGATCTGTTTGCCTTAAGAATTGATCCTTATTTTACAGAATGTTTAGCAGATGATCTGTCTCCATTGGAGATCGATCTGCATTGTTCCTATTGCTCAAATAAGAGCAATTTTGGCTCTTCAAAATCGATCTCTCATCCTATGAGATCGATCTGGCCTTCATATTTGCCAGAGTTTTTACAGTTTTTCTGTAGCAACTCACACCCAAACATCTTTAATTTGCTGTCATTGTCATTTTCTCATCCAGTTACCTTTAAAACTTGAAAATGGTATCCATTCATACTTTATACACATTAAAACTTGTGTACATTCATTGTACAACCAAAGGTACACAATACAAAACCAAATGGAAGTACAACTTCATTCCATTTTACCACACTACTCTTTTTGAGTTCTAATCATATTCATCACTTATAAAAGTCCATTTCTTCATATTCATAGACAATGAAACTTGTATGTACATTACAAACTCTTACTACAAGTGTGTACATTGAATTTATGGCCTTTACATAAATTATACTTCACATTACAAGTACATTACAAGTACATTACCATACTTATGAATTCATAAGTTGTGTTTTATCAAAAACTAGGGTAAAAATACCTTAGAAGCATGTTGTAACAAAAATTCACGAGTTGCATGATAGAATGACAATTGTTTTCATTTGTATGAGAAAACATGCACAATTGAGTGCTTATTTGATTTGAATAGCCATCTATCTGGTTTTGTGTGAAAACCAAAAGTGGTAGAGATTACTCGCACTATATTTTGAGACATGCATCACATAGTACTTGAGTGTTTACTCATACTACATATTTAAATGTTATTTATGCATATTAGAGTACTGGAAGCATTGCCCGTACTCAGATTGTGATTGATGCATTATAGACTATTGAGAGATATACTCATACTCAGTTTTACATGATAGAGTACTGGGAGTTTTGGTGATACTCAGTTTTCATATACTATACATTATAGAGTATTGGGAGCTTTGCTCATACTCATGTGTTTTTACATACCCTAGTGCTGGGAGCATTGCTCGCACTAGAGATTGTGATATTATGATATGGTCGTGTTAGGAGTTTTACTCACACGTACCAGTTTTATAAAGAGCATGAAATAGCTGTGTTGGGAGCCTGTGCTGACTGTATGTCGCACTGATATATATATATATGCTCACACGTGCATTATTTTGAGATATGACAGAGGGCTATCGAAATAACCCATAAGTGTGAAGACTAAGACTCATGGCGAGCATCCTACCTTGAGATAGGGTCCATGGAGTACTATGTACCGTGTATATCACATGGAGTACGTTGTACCATGACTACACGATGAGAATAAATTGAGAGCTGACGGCTAGGATTTGACCCACCTCCCATTACAGCAATTGTGAGACCCCGCACACCGAGTACTATGTTGTCTGGGATCATGAAAAATGAGTTATGATCATACACTTAGAACATGTAGTCGCCTATCTCCTTCTTGCTAATTAAATTTCTTGAGTGAATTACCACATGGTTTTTTGATATAAACATGTGAGTTTGTGAATTGTGAAAAGGGTAACCCGTGGGATGGGTGAGGCCCAGTTTTCCATGTTTTTAAGCATGATGAATGTCATATGATTTTGATTTAAATACATGGCATGGTAAATGAGATTTATGAAATTGCATGAGAAATGCAGTGTTATGCATATAATGCTGAGGTTGTTAAACCAGCATATTAACAGTTTTATAACTGATGTTTTGTATCTATTTATATATATTGCATAATGATTTGAGAGAGATGCATGTTATAGATACAATTGAGTAAGGAAACGATTTCGAGGCATAAGCATTGTATTTTGTAGATAGTGCGGTTATCTACTTGCTTGCCTGATTTCCTTACTAAGCTGTGAGCTCACCCCCTTATTATTTCCCTTTTTTTCAGAGCATCCACAGTAGGTCGACACGGCTAGAGATTTGTAGACCCTGATATCCATTACCTATCCATCTTACGAGAGGTATACACACTTGACATTTTGTACTGAACATTGTATAAGCACAACTATGTAAAGTAAATTACGGTCGGGATGTATATGTACAGATAAATGTATTAATGTAAAAGAGTTTATATTATAGAAAAGAATATTAAATTCTATACATGTTATGAATGAGTGTGAATGGGCGACTAATATCGAATCACAGCCCAACGTTTGATGTGAGAGATGACAGAAGAAGAGGTAAGTGAAATGCGAAAAATCTGTGGTGAATAAGGTAGGTCGCGTGTGGGGGAAGGGCGTGACAGCTTATGTGTATACAATTCCTTATACCTTAGCAACCGGTAGGAGCTGACCAACACAAAAGGATCTGGAAACCACTGCACTGTTCTACTTCTCGGTATCTAGAGGGGGAAAATAGTAGGATGAGCAAACCATAGCTCAGTAAGGAAAATGATGCTAATAGGTAGATACTATACTGTCTACGTAGCCCATGCATGATTAACGAAACATCATTCATTATAAATGAAATTATCAGTAGAAAACGGATTTAAACATTCTACCCTCATAGGCATTTTCTTAGAAACCAATACTTAATATTTATGTTTAAGAAACATATCATAAAATAATGCTATCACAGCACAAGCATTCAAATTAGGATGTTTATCAAATCATAATATCTCTATTCTTTTCACAAACCATTTCATTACGTCACATTTCTCTTATATTTAAGAATGGTAGGGAATTTAGGCAAACAAATATTCGCGACATATGGCCATATTCAGTGATCCCAGGCCTCACTGATCAGGTGTGCACAGGGCATCACTCGCCTGAAGGGGGATGGGTCAGTCCTACCCTTTGGCTCATCTCAATCATCATCATCATCTCCCTTATCACATCACATATACTCACGGTACAACGTACTCCATGTGTCATCTACGCGATATTCGTACTTGTGTGCACATAACATGGTACATACACGGTACAGCGTACGCCCGTGGACCCAGTCCATCCACCCTACACTGATGGTCTTCTCATCCTATACCATGTCTCATATACCAAGCGAGCAGAACCAGTGTGACACGCAGTCTCTGTAAGGCTCTAGCGTGGTATCTCTCAGTGCGAGTAACTGCTTCTAGCACTGTATCATCTCAAAATCATTCTACGAGCCAAGCTCTAGCACATTATCATCATCATAAAACCACGTGCGAGCAACGCCGGTTTATCAAATCATGAAAACATATGCGAGTAAAATCTCCAGCATAGTTAAAATCATCAAGACAGGTGTGAGCTAAGTTCCATCACTAATTCACATCTCAAATCTGATAGGTGGCTATTTTTTTTTCTTTTAAAGATCAAATCATGTTTATTAACGTAGCATGTCATTCCATGCTAAACATGTAAAACTAGCCAACCTATCCATCATCATTTCTCAGTCACAAAGACGACATTTAGTTGTAAAAACATTAAAAACATGCATGTCAGGCTGTTTTCCTTCCCACATCCCATTTTCACAATTCATACCGTAATACATTTCAATTCACTTATGGCTTAATAGCTAAACATAATATCACTAGCATCATAACTACTAAAACTGCTGTAAAATACGTATGAATATCTCTATTGCTAACATATAATCCCTTACCTCAAATCGCGCTTGTATTCTCCTTCATCTCTTTTGCTTCGTTCGCGATCCAGGTTAATCTTATTCCGATGTATTCCAATCTATACATGTAAATCATTAATTTATTTTCCTTTCCTTCTCCCAAACATTATTATTTTCCTTTCCTTCTCCCAAACATTCACATTATCATTTATTTATCTATTCATACTTCTCAAGCCTTTTATCATATTTCACCCTTTTCCACTAGTATCACTATATCTTCTCTTAAGTTTTCCATCACTTCTCCATAAGTATTTCTTCATGAATTCCCTTTTAATATTACTCACTCATCACTACAATCATCATTTCTATCTATATTTCACATTCCATTTAATCCATAAAGTGTCTAGAAACTCACATTTAAAGCTTGAGGGTTGAAGAACTTACCTAGCTTAGCTTTTTCCTTAGCCAAACTTGTGGTAGTCTATTCTCCTCCTCTCGATCAAACCAATGTGTGATTTTTGGGTATGTTGTTCTCCTTACTCCAAGGAACAACTTTCTTTTCTTGAGTTTCTTCCAAATCTGACTAGAATATAGTGATATTTAGAGTGAGAAAACGTGATTCTTTGAGGGAAACAGATAGGTGCAGGTTTGGTAGGAGGGAAAATCTGATTTTTCAGTCCAATCCCATGCATTTTATATAGATGCAGAGACATGAGATCGATCTAGTCCCTTGTGGAGATCGATCTCTGCATGGTTTGGTAGTCCTTTCACCTAACGTAACTACTACCAGATCGATCTGCTCTTCTTGATGAGATCGATCTGTTGCAAGCAAAATTCTTCATGGAGATCGATCTGCCTCTTGTAGGAGATCGATCTTCTCCTCACAATTCTTAACAAGATCGATCTGTTTGTAAAGGGGAGATCGATTTGTTTCCTTATGAGAGATCGATCTCTTCCTGGTCGAGACTTAAGGAGATCGATTTGCCTCCCATGAGATCGATCTACCTTGTCCAATTGAACTGATACTTGACATTTTGTGAGAGGGGATCGATCTCTCCTTCATGGGAGATCGATCTGCTCTTCCCTTGCATCCTAATTTTTGCAATTTTCTGTAGATTTTCACTTTGTAATTCATCTTTATTTGCCTAATACCTCATTCTACATTCCGTACACAACCAACGTACAATAGTATCCATTTTGTATAGTTCATAGGCAATGAAACTTGTGCACACACTTGAAATCATGGACTATACATTAGATTCATCATCCTTACATCTTTTTGTCATTTATGCACATGTAACAATGTACATATATATCATAGCTTCATAAGAAGTACATGTAAAACTACATACATTCCAACTAGTACACTCAAAAGTGGATCACCTGGTCTGATAATCTCCTTTTCATACAATCCTTGTATTTGCTTCTTCAGTAGTTCAAATTCAATCGAAGCCACTGAGTACAGTGGTCTGAATAATTAATTTAATGCCAGGTGCTAAATCAATTTCAGAACTTCACCTTTCAATTTAGTGGTAACTCTGATAGATCATCCGAATACGTGTCAAAAATCCCTCTGTCTATTGAGGTGTCTTTTTACTCCGAACACGGCTTATCTTTATCAATCATATAAATAGTGTGACATTCACTTATACTTTTTATTCTGTAATTCATCTTTTCAGTTACAGTGACGTTACTCTATCACTCTCACTGCTTCCTTAGTACATCTCTTTTATATCACTCTCTTTACCTTTTTCATTTTCTTAGTAACCTCGGAATATATACATTTCATATCATCACGGTTGCACGTTGCGCACTGCTTCCTTAAAATAACATCTAATGGGGGCTAATTTAGCTCGATTGAGGATCTTAGTACCTCCTATGAGTTTCTTGGACTTCTTTTGTTTCACATCTCTACTTATCCGAATTATACTCCTTCCAAATCTATTTTATTTCATATTCATTCTCAGACTTGTTTTCTCATGTCCGATTTAATCATTTCAGCTATAATTTCCAATATGCTTCATCCAGAATGTGTTGCCGTCTAAAGGCCTCCAAAAATGTATCTCATGTATTTCTCTAATACCAGCTCTCGGATTAAATTGGGGGACTTCCCTCCGAGCTCGACCTTTTATTTTCATACTGATGCTACAAAGGCTACTTTCTTTATAGCACCACACTCTTAAAATCCATGTAGCTTCTCTGATTCTTTAATACAAAAGTTACAAAAGCAATTTTCTCAGTAGAGTTACTTCTAAAATCATCAAGCTTTTCTAACTCATTCATCCAACCCTCTGAATCATTGAATTCTTAACCTTATTGAAAAACAGAGGCTTAAACTCTTGAGACTACCCTCAGTCTATTAAGGTCACAGCCATGCTTTAAGAATCCTTGCAAGTTTTCCAATTTAATTTTCCAGTTTTTCCATTACAATTGGATTCTTGACTCCAGTAAGTAATAACATACTATCTTCCAAAATTAGCTCAGTCTTTCTCTTAGGTACACCTCAATCATTATCATTATTATTGTGCCGCGATCACTTAACCACAATGTCATTATTGTGTCCACGCCCTGCTCAAATTTTACAAAGCGAACTCCAAAAATTTCCAGTGAAACTATAAGGTGTACACTAAGATGAGGGTTCACTATATCACTCGGGCCTACCTCTATGGCCTCAAGGAACGGTTCATTTCCATATGTCAATATGGCTGTGATACCAATCAGTCATATCTATCAGTTTCCTTTCATTCACTCACACAATTTTCAATAAAACATAGTCATGTATATCTGTTTGTATCTAATTAATGTAAAGTAACGATGAGGATGTGAGCTTTCTAAGTCTTTTTCACTTTTAATATCGACTCGTATCAGGCAAACCATGCTCTAATACCACTTATGTAACGACCCAAATTTACAGACATTTCGATTGGGCTACAAGTCAATATTAGGTTAGAACAATACTCAGTCTGATTAATTTTCTTTCTTAGTAACAAATTTAAATAAAATATGTTCACATTCCCCATACACGCCTCGTTGGCATTACTGTACTTATAAAAATTTTAGATGCAAAAGAATTTCTTACAACTGGGTATACCTTCAATGCATAATGATACTCCACGGAACCATAGTTGTGCGACATGCCTTACTAACGAAAGTGTTCCAAACTACCGTGGAACTCTGTGAGGAAAGTAAGGGGGTGAGATCAACATGCTCAGTAAGAAAACCCCCATAACAAGTAGATAAATACACTAACTAGAAAATATATATATTTATATTTGCCAAATCCGAAATATTTTCACAAAGTATACAGATGATATGGTAATTTCTCAGATACCAGAGTCAGAATTCAAAATACAGATTTAGTATCGGCAGTGTAATCTTTTACTGTAGTAAATACAGAAAATTTTAAAGCTTTCAGTAGGAAAATAAACAGATTTTCAGATATCTCAATTCATGCAAACAATTTAGAAAATATTTTAGATAAACACAGAGATACTGCTAGTTCCAAAAAATCAAAGTCGAAAAATCCTTGGCAAATTCAGTATAAAATGGAACTGAAATCAATACCATTTCTAAAACTTTAAACAGCTTTTAAAAGTGATGAAGATGTGGCACTTTGCTCCCGCAGGATTAAAGAGGTGGCCCCCACGATCTTTTATGCATTAAAATATTCAGTTCCATGCGAGATAAAGTCACATAGTCAATTCAGAAGGTCAAATAGATGAGACAAGGTAATACATGCTATATCAGATATCAAAAATGACTATTGGCCAATGTCGGTGACTCGAGCAATTCACGACCCTAGTGTGTCGGGATATCAATCGCCGTGGGAGTGGTCAGCTACCCAAACGACTCAAAGATCAGAATGTCTGAAGATCAGAAACATAATTAGAAACACCGTATATTGTACCTATGGACCATAGATACAGAATAGACAGATGTAACGGACCAACCCAGTCGGCCATGGCCACTCCTCTTGGGCCCACAAACAATGACTACTGTGACAACGTTATACGGTAACATCAACAGTGCAGTATGATCTCACCAATGCCTTTGTGTCAAAAATCAGTGCGAGTCGAACCGTGCGACACACAATCAGCACGCGCTTAAGTGCATCACATCAGAATAGCTTTATAAGGAAATCATTTCACCTCAAATCACATGTAAATTCAATTGTTTCATAAAATGGTTCAAAACAAGCTGATTAACCCTTTTCGGATAAAATCCCAGAAAATAGTTTATGAAAATTCAAAATTTGGGATTTAGGGTATTTAAAACAGAATTCAGGCCACAATAGAATCTATGCAAACCATTTAAATTGAATTCGTAAAATTAGATTGTTCAACTAGGCTAAAATCTCTAATTTTCAGAGTCATAAAATTCGGCCTATATTTTTCGATAATTTTGGTATTGCAAAATTCAGCCTAAATTTTATATCTACAACTATACAAAAATTATGCATATTTATCTCTAATAGCAATGAGAATTTTCCTTATCTCGGTGTCTGCCCATAGTCCTCGATTGTCTCAATGTAGCGAGTCGATGGGTCCGATCCACTCGGGTTATTTCCTCCGAATTTTTTTTGAATAATTTTTTTTGAATTATCATTCCCGTGGTTTTTCTCAAATTTTTGGTCTCTTCTTCCCTTCCTCCAAATATATATATATATATATATATATATATACATATTATATATATACATAAATATTACTTTTTTATTTTTTTTCTTTTCTTTTTTCGAATTTGGCTTCCCGCCAAATTCTTTTTCTTTCTTCTTCCTTCTTCTTTCTTTATTCTTTGTTTCTTCATCGAGCATCACTGTTCACGGTTGCATTCCTTCCTTCGGTACTGTCATTGTCCTCATCCCTTAGCTCTTTCGTCCAGCGTTAGTGGTCCCCTCAAGTCACCCTATTATGGCTACGAGTTTTCAGCTTCCACCGTCTCAACATCTCCTTCATAATTCCTCTGTTCGCCCCTGTCTCTTTTATCCAGTCTCTGTCTCTTCTACACTTCAGTTTTAGCTTCTCTGCCTCGTCTTCTTGGTTTTCTCTTCTCTCTTTCACACGCCTCTTTCACCTTTCACTTCTTTCCACCATCGTTATCTTCCTCTAGTCGCCTCATTCCAGTTTCTAGCTAGCGAGACAGGGGTATTCTGTCTTTGTCTTCATGCTCCTTGTCTCTCAGTTTTCACTTTCAACCTTAGCTTGTTTCGCTTACTGCCTACTTGATTTGCCTCTTCTCGCTCCTCTGTTCTTTCTCGGTCTGCCAATTCCCCATTTTCTTTTCTCTAACCAAAACCTTCCTATTCCTCATGTTGCCTCCCTCTTCCATTGCAGCAGTTTTCAATATATATAGTTATATATTTATTCATATATGCACCGGGAAGAAAGCCTACGTAGTAGCTTCAGTTAGCTCCAGTTAGTTTCAGCCAACCTTTGATCTACTTCTGTATTTCATTCTCTCTTACCTCTCGTTTCCATCCATTTGTCAATATGTCGAGTCGGGTAGAGCAGGTGTGGCTTAATGACAAAACTGATGGCTTGAAATGAGGAGAAAATGGGAGTGGGTTCGATTAGGGGCTTAGGGTGTAGGAGGTGGGTGAGCAAGAAACATGGGTATTTCAATTTTCCTACTGCCATCTCGGGTCCTTGCCATTTCCTGCTGCACCGTCAGTTCACCTACAAGGGTACACCTCGTCTTGCGTCTTCTCCCTCATCTGGTTGTATTCGTCTCCCACACATATATATATAGTATAAATATTATATAGAATCAAATAGATGGGATACCAACCTCCTCACCGAACACCTTCATTCTCCACGCTTCCTCCCTTTTCTATTTTCCTTGTCACTTCTTTGTACCACATGCTCCTAACTTCAACGCCTCCTACTGATGGGTAATACTTTAGATCCTTCATTCCATTAGTTTCCTAATTATATGCACTCCTGAAGGAGATGTTAGGGTCCCATACCCATGCCGATATATATATATATATATATATATAAAGATTTATACCCACATGTAAATATGTTCATACCCATCTGGTTAATTTGAAGGAATATACACATGCATATTTGTATATTGATGTCGACTACGCCTACTCTAAGTGACCTAGACGTGTATCCGCAAGTGCACGGGTCGTACAAGTAATAATGAGATTTGAGTCCCGGATTATCATCCCACAGAGAATCTAATTAGCCTAATTAAGTACCGGTTAATTTTATCCTAAGTATATCCTAGAAAATTATGAAGTTTTAGTCTGTGATCTACAAGGCTAGAATTAAAAGGTACTAAAAACAATAAAAATTATAAAATAAAGAAAATAACACTGAGCTAAAATTACTTACAGGACTCCAAGCAATTAAAAGCAATAACCTACAAAAGATAATTAACACGATTAAAATTAATTAATACTAATAAACTAAGATGCAAATATAAAGAAACAAAATTAATCAGATTAAAATTAAACAATCCTAAAAAAATAAAATATGCATGTAAATAAATTAATTAATAAAAATGCAAATTAAGCTAACTTAAACTCAAATGAAATAAAATCCTAGAAAATTAAGAAAATAACTATAAGTCTATATGTCTAAAATATTGATTCTAATTTAATCCTAACTATAACTAAATACTAACTTAACAATAAAATCTAAATAATGCATGAGTTCATAAGTAAGGTGATCTACTTGTAGTGAGAAACATAAGTGATGTAAAGTCCATAAATTCAATGTACACACTTGTAATAAGAGTTGTGATGTACGGATAAGTTTCATTATGTATGAATATGAAGAAATGGACTTTTATAAGTGATGAATGTGATGGGAACTCAAAATGAGTAGTGTGGTAAAATGGAATGAAGTTGTACTTCCATTTGGTTTGGTATTATGTACCTCTAGTTGTACAATATATGCACACAAGTTTTAATGAGTATGAGGTATGAATGGATGTCATTTTTAAGTCTTAAAGGTGGTTAGATGAGAAAATGACCAGGGTAAAAAATTAAGGATGTTTTATGTGAAGTTATTGCAGAAAACTGCAGCAGAATCTGGAAAATATGAAGGCCAGATCAATCTCATAGGATGAGAGATAGATCTGAAAGAGCAAAAAATGCTCTTATTTGAGCTGTGGAACAAGATAGATCTATCTCCAATGGAGCTAGATCGATCTGCTAAACATTATGTAATGAGAAGATCGATTTTTATGCAAACAGATCGATTTCCTTAGCTCACAGGTTGGAGCAGATCGATCTCCCCTAGAAGCAAATCGATCTCCTTAAGCTGCTGCTTGAGACAGATCGATCTTAAGCCCTCGACAGATCGATCTTATGCATTCAAATTGGTGTGAAAATGAGGGATTTAAGAGGACCAGATCGATCTCATGCCTCGACAGATCGATCTCATCAAGTAATTTCTATAAAAGCAGCAGTGAAATCTGCATTTTTTGGGGATAGAACTATTCTTTCCATTTTAACCTTCAAAACCTAGTTTTATCTCTCTAAAATCAGCCCATTTCTAGTAAGAATTGAGGGGAAGCTATTAGATACAAAGTTCTTCATCTTAAAAAAGGGAACAACATAGTTTGAAATCAAAACCTCACTTGTTGTATTGAAGGAGCTAAGCGCATTGTCATTTGGAGCAAGAGGAGAAGCTAGATTTGGTAAGTTTCTAACACTTCAGCCCAAGTACATTTGTCTATTTGTTGATTTTGGAGTTGAGTTGGATGTGTATTGATAGATAAATTATATAGGAATGTGATGGAATTGGTATGACTTAGAAAACCTAGAATAGGTCTAGTGTGAAAAGATATGGGTTGAATGAGTTGATGATTTATGGGTATGCTAATGTGTTTATGAGATAATATGAATGATTTGAGAGGATTAAGTGAAGCCACATTGTGAGTTTAGAGGATTTGTGGAAATGAGTATGTAAGATGTTTGATAAAATGTCCTAGTGAAAAAATTGATGAGATAATAAACACTATGAGCTTAATGCTGAAATCGATTTGTTCTGAATCCATAGGCCTAAAAGAAATCAATAAACTCGAGACACGAGTAGAACAATAAATCGAGGCCTTAGGAGCGTTAATGGAGAATATAGGTCGAATTGACTATAGTAAACACAAGAGTAGTGTTATCTGAATTAAATTGAAGCGATATACAATTTTGTACAGTTCCAGAGAGTTCATTGAAGACGAATCGAACCGCACAAATAAGCAGCTTTAAGGAAGCGAAATCACGTGGCGCAATTCCAGGTAATGGAATTTTGTAAGTATATAGAGGTAGCTACTCATACTTTGAACTCGTGGGCGAATATAGGGTGTTTGTGAAATATATGGTTATTTGAGAAAATGATTGAGGATATATGTGTGAATAGCTATGAGAATGTATATGATTTGGTTTCTGGAAACGATTCTTGAAAAGGGGATAGTAAGGCTAATAAATGTGAGACCCCATATATGTATAAGCACGACTTTGTATATATATGTAAATAGTGATGTGCTTATAATGTGAAGTATAAATGATGTAAGTCCATTAGTTTAAGGTACACACATGTAATAAGAGTTGTGATTGTACATACAAGTTACATTATGTATGAATATGAAGAAATGGACTTAAACATGTGAAAAATGTGAATGGGATAGAATATGAGTAGTGTAGTAAAATGGAAAGAAGATTTGCATAAGTGGTGCACTTCCATTTAGTTTATATCATGGACCATTGGCTATACAAAGATTCTACACAAGTTTTAATGTGTATGAAGTATTAACGGATAACATTTTCAAGTCTCAAAGATGATTGAATGAGAAAATGACCATGGCAGCAAATTAAGGATGTTTTGGTATAAGTTTACTGTAGAAAAACTGTAGAAAATCTAGAAATATGAATGACCGATCAATCTCATAGGATGAGAGATCGATCTGGAAGAGCCAAAATGCTCTTATTTGAGCAAAGGAATAGAGCAAATCGATCTCCAATCGGGCCAGATCGATCTCTTAAACATTTTGTAATGAAAAGATCGATCCTCAAGCACACAGATCGATCTCCTTAGCTCTTTGTTTGGAGCAGATCGATCTCAAGCTTCGACAGATCGATCTCATGCTTAAAATGCCATGGAAAAAAGGAATTTAAAGGGACCAGATCGATCTCCTCCTTGTGTAGATCGATCTCCTCAAGCTATTTCTATAAAAAGGGCGTTGAAAATCTGCAAATTTCGGGACAAAACCATTTCCTTCCCTTTCCAACCCAAAACCTAGTTTTCTCTCCCTAAATCCAACCATTTTCAAGGAGATTTGAGGGAAGACTATTAGAGGCAAAGTTGTTCACATCAAGGAGAAGAACAACATAGTTTGGAGGCATTTCCCTATTTGTTGGATTGAAGGAACAAGGGGCATTTCTATTTGGAGCAAAGAGGAAATCCAAAGAGGTAAGTTTCTAGTGCACAAATCCAAGTACATTTGTCTAGTTGATGATTATGAAGTTGATTTAGGTGTGCACATTGTGGGTAGAACTACCTAGAATGCCATGAAATGAATATAACCTAGAAATGGGTTAGTGTTAGAAGTGAAATGTGGTGGAATAAATGATGAATGAGATATCTTGAGATGATAATGGTGTTGAGGAGATAATTTTAAGATAATAATATGAAATGAATAGAGAGGCTTACCCAAAAGGGGTAAGATGAGCGTTTAAGGCATTGGGTGGAACATATAGTTGAACGAGAGTTAGGAATACTAGCTCGAACGTATGATGAATAAATTGCAGCTTCCGAGGATACGCCGGAACGAGTTGAGCCAAGAGCGTGAGAAGCTAAGAGAAAAAGAGTCACACTAAGTAAATCGAGGTAAGGAAATTGTGTGGACTCTAAGAGATATCTGTGCGCAATTTGGGTGCTTAAATGCTTTATTAGAATGCATGAGATGTTAGGAAATGAAATTGGGTGATTGAAGGGCAAAGAGTTGGGTGTTTGAGAAATATGCATGAAAACAAACGCATATTGATTTGAAAATCATGTTTTATTACTTTTTAGCAAATGATTTGGTAGGTTGGCTGATATTTGAAATGATTAGCAAAAGAGTTGAGTTATTTTGGTTTGTTAATTATACTTTGCAAAGAATTGAGCCACCTACATGATTTTGTGAGAATGAAAGTGTGCTAGAGCAGGACTCGCGTGAGATTTGATGTGTTTTATACGCATGAGTGCTCGAGCTTAGCTCGTACTAGTTTTCACATGGATTTCATACTGGTTTTTGCATGGTGCTAGGAGCTTAGCTCGCACTAGATGCCCACCTTATTTGTTGGTGTGCTTAGAGCTTCGGGTAGACTAAGTGTCAGATCGATTAAATAGGCTCGTATGTGCATTATTTTGACATGATCGATAGTCATGTTAGGAGCTTCGAGTAGACAAGAGATCGTACCGATTAAATAGGCTCACATGTGCGTTTTGAGATGTGGCGTGATATGATGCGTTGATTGGGTCCATGGAGTATGTTATACCGTGCAAGTAGCATGAGTACGTTGTACCGTGTTGAGATTGTGATATGCCATCTTTGGACGAGATCTACTATGGATCGATGGGCAGGATTTGGCCCACCTCCCGTGTGGAAGCAGATAGTGGTGATATCCCGCATACCTGATCCATGTAGCCGGTATCACAGGTTATGGCCATATACCTTGAGGTTATTACCTATTATTGAATTGCCTATCTCACATGTCTATTGCTTTGAGAATAAATCCATGTTTTGGAAATGATTTGTGGGTCAGGACAGTCCGAGGGATGGGCTGAGACTTGACAAGTGTTGGATTGAATTGTTAATGGTTTTTAAAGTGCACAGATGCATGATGATTAATGCCATGTTTTATTGTGAAAAATGCATGATGGTTAATGCCATGCTTATTTGAGAAAATGCATGATGGTTAATGCCATGCTTATTTGAGAAATCGCATAATGGTTAATGCCATGCTTTATTGTGAATTATGCATGATGATTTATACCATACTTTGAGTAGAATTGTGCACTGGATTTTAAATACATGAATGCTTTACATACAATTAACACAATCATACACTCATGTGTTGAGATAAGATGATGAACTAAATGCTTTTGAGCATGGATCACGATCACGTAGATAGTGCAGTTTCTACATGTTCGCATGATTGCCTTACTGAGATGTGGTTTGCTCACCCCTCTTATTTTCCCCTCTCTATAGAGATTTGAGTATAGATTGAGAGCGACTGGAGGTGTTCCCTTTTGGTAATCCGCTGCATCCCATCGCGTAAGGTATACACACTGCTGTAATTTTATATCTAAACTTACAATAGCACAGTAGCATTTTGTATGTAACTATTGGGGATGTAAAATAATGTAAACACATGTAACAACTCTGATATATACATTTATACAAGTGTTTACTCATAAATAATATACAAATTGAATTGGTATGGTGGAGTGAGTTAGACGTCGACACACAGCCTAACTATTGAGGAGAGTTGCTGTTCACGGTTGAATTAAGGACGAATAATAAATGAAGCATGAAAATGTAAAAAATTTATACGTATTTTGGTAAGTTGAGGGTCGTGACAGAAGTTAGTATCAAAGCTCGGTTGGTCTGACGTGTGTCGTGTCTAAAATACTTAATAAGTTGGAAAATTACATCCCCATGTTACTGTGCTTGTTTAAATACAATTGTGTGTGTCGATGGGTTGACTAAGTAATTGGTTGTGAATGTAGGGAATTGAGTAATTATGCCTAATACCAGTCGCGGTAGAGGAGCGAGGGTGCAGGCTCGAGGCCGTAGAGGTAGGCCTAGGGGTAATGTTGAGTAAGAAACACACGAGGTTCAGGATGATATTGAAGTGGAGGCTGAGGTTGAGTATGCTCCACAGGGTCCAAAAGAGAGGCCCGAGAGTACTAAGGTTCGCTTCGCAAGCATTGAGCGGAGCATTGAGATGATATTGGAGTTGGTCACCCAATCCTTACCTAGAGTTGGCGGTAGACAGAGTCCCGCTACACAGGGTGATGCCGAGCAGGCGACAGCTCCTAAGGCAAGGGCAAGGCCAGCCCAGAGACCTCAGACTACAAATACCCCACCCACACAGGATATGCCTACACTTGTTGCTACACCACAGGCTAGTAAAGGTTGGGGTTACAGTTGTGATTTGGATAGATTACGGTAATTCCAAAAGTTTAGACTGTCGTCTTTCAGCAGAATTAAGGACCCAGTGGCAGTTGAGGATTGGATTAGTGAAATCAAGAAATTATATGGGTTCTTTAAGTGCACTACTACCTAGATGGTAGCGTTTGCAGCTTTTATGCTGAAGGGATCAGCAGAACACTGGTGGAAATCCACCAGGCCTATTTTGAGGGCCTGACATACTGAGATCAACTGGGATATATTTTTGGAGGCCTTCCGAAGAAAGTATATTCCAGATACGGCGTAGAGAAAGATGAGAATGGCATTTTTGGGACTGACCCAAGGGAACAGGACTGTGGATGAGTATGAGATGACTTTTATTTCTCTGGGCAGATATGATCCCAACACAATGAGTAATGAGGTCAAGAAAATCCAGAAGTTTATGGATGGATTGAGACCGACCATCAGGTCTAAACTGCTGACCTATGAGGAGGCAGTGCGCAGTACGTAATTATGTGAACAAGATGTTGATAGAATCGCCTCAGAGTTTGGAAAGGTTGGTAAGATGAGGGACAGAGATAAGAAGAGACCAATGATGGATAAAGGCTTCAGCTTTAAAGGAAGTAAGAGATTTGCTGGGAAGAGGCCGAGGATCGAGGAGATCCAGGAGAGGACAGTTAATACTCTTATGTATCCGGCCATTGCTCTAGCTAAGGGAATTGTGATTGGAGGGCCACGGCCTACGATAGAGCAGTGTAGCAAGTGTGGTAGGTACCATGGAACTTGACCATGTTATGGACCTCAGGTAGTATGCTTCAGATGTGGGATGCCAGGGCACATAATCAGAGATTGCCCAGAGATGACAGAAAGAGCCCCACAGAAGGGCAAGGAATCGGAGAGAGCTCCAGTTGGTACAGCTGCCCCGAGGAGGAGGGTTACAGCTGAGGAAAAGGGGAAACAGGCAGTGGGGGTAAGCATAGGACGAGTGCACGCACTAGACCAGGACACTGTAGATCAATCTTCGGATGTGGTAAAAGGTATCATCCAAATCTTTGATTTAGAAGCTTATGTACTATTTAATCCTGGTGCCACACATTCCTTTGTATCACCATCCTTTGTATGCAAATTGTTGAAGCATGTAGAACCCACACTGTTAGATAAGATGTTGATGATATCTACCCCTATGAATGATAGTCAGATGACTGAGCATGTATATAGAGATTGTAAAATGAGGATAGGAGGTAAAGAAATGGCAGTCGATTTAATTTTACTAAATATGGGTGATTTTGATGTAATCCTAGGGATGGATTGGCTGGCTGCAAATCATGTTGTTATGGATTGTCATGCAACAACTTTGATGTTTCCAAAGATAGACAACCTTGTAGTAAATTTTGTGAAATGAGATTAAAGAACATGATTATTATAAGTATGATGAGTACAATCTTGATACATGATATATGAAAGATAAATCTGTTTATCAATCTTGTGTGTGAATATGATGATTTATGATTACCAATGGTGGAAAGAATAATGTGAAGGGTTCATCGCTTATGTGATTGAGACGGATAAGGTACGTTCGAAATCGAGAGACATACCACTGGTTAGGGAATTTTGAGATGTCTTTCCGGATGAGTTACTAAGGTTACCTCCAGATAGGGAGATGGAGTTTGGTATCGATTTGGCACCTAGTACATAGCCGATATCTAAGCCACCATACAGAATGGCTCAAGTTGAGTTGGAAGAACTAAGAAAACAGTTACAAGAGTTGCTAGAGAAGGGATTCATCAAGCCGAGCGTCTCACCTTAGGGAGCACCGATTCTGTTTGTAAGGAAGAAGGATGGAAGCCTCCGACTGTGTATAGATTACCGGTTGTTGAATAAGGCCACCATCAAGAATAAGTATCCCCTTCCACGCATCGATGACTTGTTGGATCAGCTTAAGGGAGCGCAAGTCTTTTCCAAGATAGATCTAAGATCAGGGTACCATCAGTTAAAGATACGAGGTGGAGATGTACCTAAGACCACTTTTTGCACCCGGTATGGACATTATGAGTTTATGGTTATGCTATTCGGGTTGATGAATGCCCCCTCAGCTTTTATGTCGTTGATGAACGAGGTATTCCACCAGTATTTGGATCGATTTGTTATTGTATTTATTGATGATATACTGGTGTATTTAAGGTCTAGTGAGGAGCATGAAGGGCATTTAAGGATAGTGCTACAGACCCTCCGAGAGAAGAAGTTGTACGCTAAACTCAATAAGTGCTACTTTTGGTTGGAACAGATCTCTTTTCTGGGTCACATAGTATCGAAGGATGGAGTGTCAGTCGACCTATCAAAAATTGAGGTAGTGACATAGTGGCAGAGACCCCAGACAGTGATAGAGATCAGAAGTTTTTTAGGTTTAGCTGGGTATTACCAAAGGTTTTTAAAGGGATTCTTGAGATTAGCTGTTCCTTTGACACGTCTCACAAGAAAGAATGTGGAGTTTGTGTGGGATGATAAGTGTGAGGAAAGCTTTGAGGAGCTAAAAAGAAGATTAACTACAGCTCCGATACTCACCATTCCTACCAGCTCAAGAGGTTTCTCAGTGTATACGGATGCTTCACACCAAGGACTGGGCTGTGTATTGATGCGGGATGGGAAGGTAGTTGCATATGGGTCTAGACAGTTGAAGGATCATGAGAGGAACTACCTGACCCATGACTTGGAGTTGGCAGCGGTGGTGTTTGCGCTGAAGATATGGTGCCACTGCCTCTATGGTGAGAGATTTCAGGTTTACACAAATCATAAAAGCCTTAAATACTTGTTCTCGCAGAAAGAGTTAAACATGAGACAGAGGAGATGGCTCGAGCTGTTAAAGGATTATGATTGTGAGATCCTGTACCACCTAGGTAAAGCAAATGTGGTTGCTGATGCATTGAGTAGGAAGCATCTCGGGATGGTATCATTCATGATGGTCAGGGAACGCGAGCTGTTGGAACAATTAATGAACCTCAGTTTGGATATGACCCCGCCTGACGCTGATAGTGGATTTATGATGGCTAGCCTGCAGTTGGAATCGAATCTGGTAGATCGAATCCGACAGGCTCAGCGAGTTGATCAGCAGTGCAGTGATATTATTGGGCAGATACAGAGGGGTACAGAGATGGACTTTGAGTTGAGTTCAGATGGATTGTTGAGGTTCAGAGATAGGATATGTGTTCCTAATGATGCAAAGATCAGAAGGTTGATCTTGACAGAAGCTCACTCATCGAAGTATACCATACATCCAGGGAGTACTAAGATGTATCAAAACCTTCGAAAGGTTTATTGGTGGTCTAGGATGAAAAAACACATTGTTGAATATGTTGCTAAGTGTCTCGTTTGTCAGCAGGTGAAGGTAGAGCATCAGAAACCTGTATGGTTATTGCAGCCTCTACCGATACTGACTTGGAAGTGGGTGGACGTCACCATGGATTTTCTGATTGGATTGTCGAGGACCCGCAGAGGTCATGATGCCATATGGGTGATTGTGGATCGGTTGGCGAAATCAACCTATTTTCTAGCTATGAGAGCTACCGATACTTTGAGCCAGTTAGCAAACTTGTATGTGCGGGAGATAATGAGGCTACATGGAATTCTAGTGAGCGTTGTTTCTGATAGGGATGCCCGCTTCACTTCCCACTTTTGGGAATGTTTTCAGGAAGCGATGGGGACCCAGTTGAGTTTTAGCATCGTGTTTCATCCTCAGACAGATAGTCAGTCAGAGAGGACTATACAAACCTTGGAGGATATGTTGAGAGTGTGTACGTTGGATTTTGGAGGTTCCTGGGATGACCATTTGGCACTCGTAGAGTTCGCCTATAATAACAATTTTCATGCGAGTATCGGGATGGCACCATATGAGGCATTGTATGGGCGTAGATGCCATTCCCCTATTGGATGGGAAGAGGTTGGTGACAGACAGATCTTTGCTCCCGACTTGGTTAGACAAGCCTCTGAGGATGTCTAGTTGATTTGTGAGAGGTTACAGACAGCTCAGAGTGGGCAAAAGAGTTATGCTGACAAAAGACGGAGACCACTAGAGTTTGATGTGGGTGAGTCAGTGTTCTTGAAAGTTTCTCCTTCGAAGGGTATTATGAGGTTTGGTAAGAAGGGCAAGTTGAGCCCTAGATACATCGGACCCTTCGAGATTCTGGAGAGAGTAGGAGACAAGGTTTATAGGTTGGCATTACCACCAGAGTTGGCAAGTGTGCACAACATCTTCCACATATCCATGTTAAGGAAGTACCACCCAGACCCGGCACATGTAATAAGGTATGAGCCTTTGGAGCTCAATGAAGGTATGACGTATGTCGAGAAGCCAGTTCGGGTATTGGACAGAAAAGAGAAAGTGTTGAGGACAAAGACAATTCCTTTGTTGAAAGTCCTTTGGCAACATCACACGGTGGAAGAAGCCACATGGGAATTGGAAAGTTTGATGTAGGAGAAGTATCCCTAGATATTCGTGGATTGAATTGGTTCTAATTTGGAGGACCAAATTTTCTAAGTGGGGGAGAATGTGAGACCTTATATATGTATAAGCACGACTTTCTATATATATGTAAATAGTGATGTGCTTGTAATGTGAAGTATAAATGATGTAAGTCCATTAGTTTAATGTACACACATGTAATAAAAGTTGTGATTGCACATACAAGTTACATTATGTATGAATATGAAGAAATGGACTTAAACATGTGAAAAATGTGAATGGGATAGAATATGAGTAGTGTAGTAAAATGGAAGGAAGATTTGCATAAGTGGTGCACTTCCATTTGGTTTATATCATAGACCATTAGCTATACAAAGATTCTACACAAGTTTTATTGTCTATGAAGTATTAATGGATGACATTTTCAAGTCTCAAAAATGATTGAATGAGAAAATGACCATGGCAGCAAATTAAGGATGTTTTGGTATAAGTTTATTGCAAAAGAACTGTAGAAAATCTAGAAATATGAATGACAGATCAATCTCATAGGATGAGAGATAGATCTGGAAGAGCCAAAATGCTCTTATTTGAGCAAAGGAATAGAGCATATCGATCTCCAATGGGGCCAGATCGATCTCCTAAACATTCTATAATGAAAAGATCGATGCTCAAGCACACAAATCGATCTCCTTAGCTCTTTGTTTGGAGTAGATCGATCTCAAGCTTCGACAAATCGATCTCATGCTTAAAATGCCGTGGAAAAGAGGAATTTAAAGGGACCAGATCGATCTCTTCCTTTTGTAGATCGATCTCCTCAAGCTATTTCTATAAAAAAAGGGCGTTGAAAATCTGCAGATTTCGGGATAAAACCATTTCATTCCCTTTCCAACCCAAAACCTAGTTTTCTCTCTCTAAATCTAACCATTTTTAAGGACATTTGAGGGAAGACTATTAGAGGCAAAGTTGTTCACATCAAGGAGAAGAACAACATAGTTTGGAGGTATTTCCCCATTTGTTGGATTTAAGGAACAATGGGCATTTCTATTTGGAGCAAAGAGGAAATCCAAAGAGGTAAGTTTCTAGTGCACAAATCCAAGTACATTTGTCTAGTTGATGATTATGAAGTTGATTTGGGTGTGCACATTGTGGGTAGAACTACCTAGAATTCCATGAAATGAATATAACCTAGAAATGGGTTAGTGTTAGAAGTGAAATGTGGTGGAATAAATGATGAATGAGATATCTTGAGATGATAATGGTGTTAAGGAGATAATTTTAAGATAATAATATGGAATGAATAGAGAGGCTTACCCAAAAGGGGTAAGATGAGCATTTAAGGCATTGGGTGGAATATATAGTTAAACGAGAGTTAGCAATACTAACTCGAACGTATGATGAATAAATTGCAGCTTTCGAGGATACGCCGGAGCGAGTTAAGCCAAGAGTGTGAGAAGGTAAGAGGACAATAGTCACACCAAGTAAATCGAGGTAAGGGAATTGTGTGGACTCTTAGAGATATCTGTGCGCAATTTGGGGGCTTAAATGCTTTATTAGAATGCATGAGATGTTAGGAAATGAAATTAGGTGATTGAAGGACAAAGAGTTGGGTGTTTGAGAAATGTGCATGAAAACAAAAGCATATTGCTTTAAAAGTCATGTTTTATTGTTAATATTTGAAATGATTTGCAAAAAAGTTGAGTTGTTTTGGTTTGTTAACCATACTTTGAAAAGAATTGAGCAACCTACATGATTTCGTGAGAATGAAAGCGTGCTAGAGCAGGACTCGCACGAGATTTGATGTGTTTTATACTCATGAGTGCTAGAGCTTAGCTCGTACTAGTTTTCACATAGATTTCATACTGGTTTTGGCATGGTGCTAGGAGCCTAGCTCGCACTGATGCCCACCTTATTTGTTACCGTGCTTGGAGCTTCGGGTAGACTGGGTGTCACATCAATTAAATAGGCTCATACGTGCATTGTTTTGACATGATTGATAGCCGTGTTAGGAGCTTCGGGTAGACAAGAGGTCATACCGATTAAATAGGCTCACACGTGTGTTTTGAGATGTGGCGTGATATGATGTGTTGATTGGGTCCATGGAGTACGTTGTACCGTGCAAGTAGCATGGAGTACGTTGTATCGTGTTGAGATTGTGATATGCCATCTTCGAACAAGATCAAATATGGACCGACGGGCAGGATTTGACCCACCCCCCGTGTGGAAGTAGATAGTGGTGATATCCCGCACACCTAATCCATGTAGCCGGTATCACAGGTTATGGCCATAGACCTTGAGGTTATTACCTATTATTGAATTGCCTATCTCACATGTCTATTGCTTTGAGAATAAATCCATGTTTTGGAAATGATTTGTGGGTCAGGACAGTCCAAGGGATGGGCTGAGACCTGACAAGTGTTGGATTGATTTGTTAAAAGTGCACGGATGCATGATGTTTAATGCCATGCTTTATTGTGAAAAATGCATGATGGTTAATGCCATGCTTATTTGAGAAAATGCATGATGGGTAATGTCATGCTTTATTTTGAACAATGCATGATGGTTAATGCCATGCTTATTTGAGAAAACGCATGATGGGTAATGCCATGCTTTATTGTGAAAAATGCATGATGGTTAATGCCATGGTTATTTGAGAAAACGCATGATGGGTAATGCCATGCTTTATTGTAAATTATGCATGATGATTTATACCATGCTTTGAATTGAATTGTGCACTGCATTTTAATAGCATGAATGCTTTACATACCATTAACACAATCATACACTCATGTTTTGAGATAAATGATGAACTAAATGCTTTTGAGCATGGCATCACGATCACGTAGATAGTGCAATATCTACCTGTTCGCATGATTGCCTTACTGAGCGTGTGGTTTGCTCACCCCCCTTATTTTTCCCTCTCTACAGAGATTTGAGTATAGATTGATAGCGACTAGAGGCGTTCCCTTTTGGTAATCCGCTGCATCCCATCGCGTAAGGTATACACACTATTGTAATTTTGTATCTAAACTTACAATAGCACAGTAGCATTTTGTATGTAACTATTGGGGATGTAAAACAATGTAAACACATGTAACAACTCTGATATGTATATATTTATACAAGTGTTTACTCATAAATAATATACAATTGAATTGGTATGGTGGAGTGAGTTTGACGTCGACACACAGCCCAACTATGGAGGAGAGTTGCTGTTCACGATTGAGGTAAGGATGAATAATAAATGATGCATGAAAATGCGAAAAATTTGCACTTATTTTGGTAAGTTGAGGGTCATGACAATAAATGCATATTTGTGTTTTGAGAAACACACTACTTTGTTTTGAGCAAAATTAACGAATAGGCTGGCAATTGTTTGAATGATTTTGTGAAATAGCGCATGTGAAGTGCTAAACATGATTTAAGATTATTTTGATTGTGTATGAGCCACCTATCGTATTTATGTGGTTTGAATCGTGCTAGAACCTAGCTCGCACGAGATTTTGATGCTTTCTCCTGTATGAATAGTGCTAGAGCTCAGCTCGCACATTGATTTGATTGTGATGATGTTTTATAAACCGTACTGGAGCTTCTTCTCGTACATGGACTTCGAGTGGTATTCTTATGTATACATCCGTACTAGACCTATGCTCGTACATGGTTTTCTCATGTTTGATGCATGAATGTCATACTAGAGTGTTTGCTCGTATGAGCTGGTTTAATTATGATGCATAAATCGTGCTAGAGCTTAGCTCACACAAGTTTTCACATTGTGGTACGTATGATGTCGTGGATGTTGGTAAGATCCTCAAGCCCTACATCCTCAAGCCAGAGAGGGTGAGGAGGCTCTGTTCGGTGGGGAGGCTCTCTTATGGTAAAATCCTCAAGCCTTACATCCTCAAGCCAGAGAGGGTGGGGATGCTCTGTTCGGTGGGGAGGCTCTCTTAGGGTAAGACCCTCAAACACAACATCCTCAGGCCAGAGAGGGCGATGAGGCTCTGTTCTGCAGGGAGGCTCTCTTACATTGATACGGAAAGCTTCACATGCACTTGAGACAATGGATTTTGATATTACATAGTACCACATGATTTTGATACATAAGTGTAAATGTGATTGTCCGAGGTAGACCCGAGGGAGGGGTCTAGCCTGGTGGGAATTGTGATTTAAAGAAATGATAATTTGATTTATGGTGAGATATGTTGTGATTTGAAAAAAAAGGAAGTTTCTTAAATGAATTTCCCTTTTTGTGATGAGATTTAATGACAATGAGCACGAGATGGTCTTACATGTTGAGTTCTTCCATGTTTTATACATGTTTACATGATTTTCAATACATGATATATGTATATTCATATGGCATTGTTTTATTTCCTCATGCTCCTATTATAAATGATTTATGCATAATATTATCAGCATGTAGATAGAGTAGTTATCTACTCTGCTTGCATTATTACCTTACTGAGCGTGTGGTTGCTCATCTCTCTCTACCTTCCCCCTCTACAGAGCGTATATAGTGGCCCAGTAAGGACTGAGGCATTTCGTCGAGACATCCGATGCATCTCCATCACCAAGAGGTATATACACAAAGATTCTTTTTGTATCTAAACAATGTAAAAGCACAGTGATCATTAAAATTGTAATATGGGGGATGTAAATGTTAGAAAGTGTGTCGTGTATGAACACGTGTCTTAACTTTTAAATGTATGACATTTCTTTTGATTAAATGGGAAAATGGATGGTTAAGAATGATTATTACTGCCTCACAGCCCAACTGTGTATTGGTGAGGGCGTTCACGATCGGGTAAGGAAAAGGAAAACACGAAAAATTGGTAGTGATTTTTAAACGAATTGGATAAATAGGGTCGTGACACTACCCTACCTACTTCTACCCTAAATTACTTCTAAACTACTTACACTACTTGTCAAGACCCTTCCTGACTTAACCAAAACCACTACAAATTTTTTGCATTTTAACTTACCTTTTTTTTCATCAATGGTTGGGCTGTGATTCGATGTTAGCTTCCTCGCATACCATATTACATACATGTCAATATACTGTTACTGACTGTAAACTTCTTTTATAATACATGTGAGATCATATAAAATCTAATACAAATACATTCCCCATAACATATATCGTATACATCACTGTGTTGTTTCTATGTTTAGATACATAACTGTACAAAATATGTATACCTGTCGATCGATAGGAAATAGCAGCGGACAACAGGAATACTATCCCTCAATCACACTCGCTCTACTGCTGATGCTCTGTAGAGAGATGTAAGAGAAAAGGGGATGAGCATACAACGCGCTCAGTAAGGAAATCAGGCAAGCAAGTAGACATCTACACTATCTACTCAAAATAATGCTATGCCTCGAAAACATCATTTATTTAACTCACTTTAAAAGCGTGTCTTTATATATATATACTTGTACAGATTAAATCCCATGTACAAAAATCATGCCATGTATATTTTAAATCACAGTAAATATGGCATTTAAATCATTTACAACACAAAAATCGGATTCCGACCCATCGCTCAGGTCTATAAGTATCATAAATAAATCAGTCAATCAAGTGATATATCATGTGAGACTCTGTGGTGAAATGCAATAATATCCTGGACTATGGCCATATCCTATAATGGTGATCCCAAGCTACACGGAATCCTAGTGTGCGGGGCATCACTGCTGCAACGGGAAGGGGGTAGTCCATCACAACCGCCAGCTATCAACTCTTCAACTCCACAACACCATGCGGTACAGTGTACTCCATGCTACTCGCACGGTATAATGTACTCCGTGGACCCTACATCACAGTCGGGGTACCTGCTATAGGTCTGAGCCCTCAAACCATGGAATATCATACCACGTCTCTAAATCCACATGCGAACCTCTCATAGTGTGACACTCAGTCTACACGAGGAAATCAAGCTTGGTTTTCAACATGTATTATATATCACATAAATTACAGTGCGCGCCTTTGAGCGTGACTCATAGTCGACACTTCGCTCAAACACTGGTTCACATCACAAACTCAACTCTAGTGCGAGTAAACCTCCAGCAATTTGGTCAATGCATAGTTCATGTTTCAAATCAAGTATGAGCAATAGCTCCAGTACCATGCTATGCACAAAACTCATCAAATCAAGTACGAGCAATAACTCAAGTACAATGTCATGTATAAATCATGAAGAATCGAGTACGAGTAACGCTCTAGCACTCTGTCATGTATCTCATGTAAAATTCGAGTACGAGCTAATCGCTCCAGCACTCTTTCATGCATAAATCACATAAAACTGAGTATGAGTAATAACTCTAGCACTCTGTCATGCATGTCATGGAAATCTAGTGCGAATCACAATCCAACACTAATATATGTGGAAAATATATGAAATCAATGTGAGCTGTGCTCTAGCACGATTTATTCTCACATAATATGATAGATGGCTCTTTAAAAAGGGATATTTTTCAAAACATCAAAATCAGCACTATAAAGTGTGCTTGATTCACATCAAGCTTAAAATCATTAGCCCGTCTATTTATTCTTCTGCTAAACAGCAGTAAAAAACTCAAAATGCTGGTTTCCATGCTTTTCACAACTTTTCACAAAAGTTGACTTTTTTCCTAACTAAGGGCAAAACGTAATTTGCCACTATCGGGTCACAATAATTATTATTCACTTTCTCTAACCCTCAGAGTTTTTAAGTGAATGTAAAAGCAGACGAAAATACGTGCAGATATCTCTAACTACTCACAAAGGTCCCTTACTTGCAATCACTCGAGAAATTTTACTTTCTCAACGCTGCTCGATCTAGCAGTCCAATTCGCTCCTCCAATAATCTCTAGAGCTGCATATAACCATTTATCAGGTTAATTATATTTTCATATTGTATTTCACATTAAATACAATCTATTCCCCTTAATGGGCTTTAATAAACCTTAACGGGCCTAACTATACCTTAAGCCCATTTCCATTTTACTATTCATTTTCGTTGGGCCTATTGGGCTTGTGGGGCCCACCAACTCTTATTGGACTTATCCTAGACCCATTACATCTCATTGGGCCTAAAATAATTGGGCTTGGCCCATTGGACCTCTCGGCCACATGCCATGGCCGAGAGCACTCCATGCTGTCGGTCACACCATGGCATGCCGTCCATGTCCATTTCCTTAGCCAATTCACTTAGGCATTTTCACAAACACTTGGTTGGCAATGTTCTTAAGCATCACATAGTTCATTTAGGCATTTTATCAAACACCTTGATTGCCAACTTAATACATGTATTAATTAATCAAATTGATTAATTCTAACTATACCATAATCATTAACACATGTACATTAACCCATTTATGCCTTAAAATCATATGGGCATTCATCAATATTTCACTACTCACTCTCGACCTAACCATGATCATAGTGATTTCATATGTTTCAATGCTTAAAACATATACCAATATACTTAAAATCATTCTTACATTAACATATATGAATTTGAAAGCTTGAAAATATACCTAGTATTTGTGTTCACACTTGGCCGAAACTTTGGAGCCTCATGGTTTGCACACTATGGCTTCTTAATAGCCAATTCCAACATATGTCACTCTGCTCTCAATTTAGAACAACTTTCATGCAAAATGCAAGTTCCAAATATGCCTAAATCCTAGTGATTTCTAGTGAGAGAAAGCTTGGATAAATGTATTTCAGTGGTTTCCTTGTGTAGCCGAGAATGGTATGGTGAAGATGACAATGGTGTGGCTAAGTTTATAAGTCATTTACTTAGCCATTAAGCCTTAATTTTCAGCCATTAAAATTAACTTCCTAAGGTTTAGTTATGAGTCACCTAATGAGTCATCTAATGAGTCATAGGTAGCTTTAACTATGGTTAGATATTTAATCCTAATGGGCTTTACAATTGGGCCTCTCGATTTGGGCTTTCTTAATGGGCTTTCAGGCTGAAAATTTTACTATACCTTGGGCCTTTTATTGTCTCGATATTTGGCCTATCAATCGGTCCAACAATTTGGTCTAAGAGACCTAAGAATTTCGATCTACGTTTAGTATACCTTAATGGGCTTTAAAATCTTCATTTCTGCCCATTACATTTTTATCCATTAATTTTAAGCTGGAATCCTTCCGAATAAATTTTCCTTACTTTCGGGGATGATTATCTTGTATTCTGACCAAAAAATATTTTTCCCCAAATTTTTCTCCATACTTAAGTTAATTTTTAACCATGGTTAGTCAACTATGGTAAAAGTCCACTTTTCTTATAGTTGACTTTTTCCTTAATCATGACCAAGTTGACTTTTTCTCAAAATTTTGAAAGTGTCATATCTTATGTCTTAGACTCTTGTCTTTACGTTTTAGCCATTTTCGGTAGGTAAATACACCTGAAATACCTTAAATACCTTAATTCGCTAAAAAGGTCTATTTTACCCTTTTTAGCTTTTACTCTTGTTCTCTGTGTTTGGAACTAAATCAAACTGACTTTCCTTCATGAGTTCTCTATATTTTCTCATTTTAAGTTCTTCTCTTCAGTCAGAATGATTCAGATCCACTCGGTTTAGCCTGTGGCTCTTATAGCTCACATTAGGCTTTTATGTAGCTTTTAAGTGTTAAGCATTTCACTAACACTTAAATCTAGTAAATACTCTTCTTATGATTTAAATAACTTAATACATGTCTGTACATATATAAATCATAAGGAACAAGCTACATAAAATACGGGTCTAACACTACTTACTTGGTTTTTTCAATTGCTCATCATGTTCTATTTATACACAAACTTCGGAGTACAATAGTAATTTTCAATCCTAGATGAGTTGGCATTGTTTGGCCACTTGTCTTCATTCCATTCGCTGCAGAGTAGATATTTCCACATCATTCGTCTTGTTGTCCACTTGGACATGCGATGTGGCCCGCGTGTGTCTTCCAGAAGGTGGGTACGGTATCCATCGATCTTATCTTTTCGAAGCGAATAAAATACTAACACCCGACATCACACGTGTCCAGACGAATGGTGACTCAGATTACGAAATGGTAGTGGTCCAGTCTCCTTTAGCCCATTTTCGATTGAAATTCATCCGGATTTAACTTACCTGCACATAAGAGAAATTTAATTAAATTGAGGGGATAATTAATAAAATAATATGGGGATTAAAATTATTAATTAAGAAATTAAGCACAAATAATTCTATTTTAATAGAATTATCACACCCCCAAACTTGAGCTTTTACTTGTCCTCAAGCAAAACAAAACAAATGTAGGAATGACAAGTATCAAACATAATAATTTCTTAATATTATCCTCAAAGAAAAAGTACAAACTATGATCTCAAAGATTCACAATTATAAGTCAAACACTCAGAATCATCCAATCATAAGTCCTAACCCAAATGGGACTCCTGTTGTGTGTGTGAAAATGTCAAAGCCACTTCACAGTACATTACCCAGATCAGATTATGCAAACATAGTGAATGCAAAGTCAATGACATGTGATCATTCCCATAAGTTTGTTTTTCACTTCTCTCTCCACTAATGTAGTCACACTTAACCAAAGATCAATAGGACTTCATTAAGCTTGTAATGTAAGGCTGGAGCTAAAGTATGATAAAGTCGATTTAGGTTCAATTACCCCTCAACATGCATTACTTCTAGGATCTTTAATGTAAGAGCTCATAATTGTTTCCCCCAAACTTATTTATTTCGCTAAATATTTTTATTCTATTTTTGTATTTTTCTTCTTCTTTTTTTCTTCTTTTTTTTTTTTTTTTTGAAATTTCACTATCACATAATACCCATGTGTACAAAGCTCAAGATATATCATAATGAATTTACAGCTTTTGGGGTAAGGGATAGGAAAAGAGTATTTAAGCTAAGGAAAAAAATAAGCAGGTGTATTTACAGAGAAAAACTTATTTGGCCCAGATGGGTGACTAGGGGTAAAATATATACAGGGATGGCTACAAAGGCTCAAATGATCCAAAGATGGCCTAAATCATTTACCTAATTAAGTGTGATCTAATATTTCACCTCGAGATCAGATCAAACAAATTCTAGAATATGATGCACAAAATCAATTGAACAAATGCAATCCTATGTCCACATAAGCTTTCTCTAAATAAATATACAGATTCATGACATGACATGTGCATAAGATGAGGAAATCACAATCAGAATCAAGACAAATTGAAGAACTCAACTTCATGCTTTTCCTATAATCATGCTTCTCATTCAATCAAAGTCAGACTAAATCATGGAGTTATATCATCGGAATATGGGAAAAACTACATGCTAAATACTAAATCATCCCAAAATCCAACAATGTAAGCTCATATTTTCGAAAAAAATTTGAAATTTGTTTTTCAATTTTGCCCAAAATTTTAAAAAATACTCAAGTGATATCCCCACCCCCAAACTTGAAGTGCACAGTATCCTCAGTGTGCAGATAATATAAGAATTTAAGCTCAAGAATAGAGTACTCCCCTATCTGATGATGATGATGAAAAATCGAAACTTGATTGAGAAGGTAATACTAGAAAAGCAATCTACAAAAGAAACAAAGAAAGAAAAAGCAGAAAAAAGAAAAGAACTGTACAAAAAGTAAAAAGACAGATAAAGCACATCAAATGCAGTTGAAGAAAACGACACTCAGCAGCAGGGCTAGAAGTAGGAGGATCAACCAAAGTGGTGACAAAGTGCTGACAGTCAAATCCTCTTGAGCTCTATCTACTTCCCTCATTCTCTCAGATATCTTGTGTTTAAGCATTTTATCTTCCTTAACATCCATCTTAAAACACTCTTGAGAGTCATCATGGAACTTCAAAGGTTTGAAAACGTGAAATGTCACCTCCTGATTTAGGTCTCTCATAGTCAATTCCCCATTTTGTACATCAATCAAAGTCCTACCAGTAGCTAGGAAAGGTCTGCCTAAAATAATAGGGACTTCCCTGTCTTTCTCCATGTCCAACACGATAAAGTCTGTAAGAAAAATAAATTTGTCCACCTTAACTAGCACGTCCTTAATGACTCTTTTCAGATATTTAATGGATCTATCAGCTAGCTAAAGAGTCACTGCGGTGGGTTTTCCATCCCATACTCTTAACTTTTGGTAAATAGACCAAGGCATAAGGTTAAACTAGCTCCAAGATCACACAAAGCTCTACCAAAACATTGATCTCCTATGGTGCATGGTATGGTAAAACTCCCTGGATCTTTGAGCTTGGGGGGTAATTTCCTCTGAATAATTGCACTACACTCCTCAGTCAGGGCCACCGTCTCATAATCCTCCAATCTTCTTTTCTCAAGAGGATATCCTTCATAAACTTCACATAACTCGACATTTGCTCTAAAGCATCTGTGAAAGGAACGCTAATGTGAAGCTTCTTAAAACATCAAGAAATTTAGCGAATTGTTGATCAAGCTTTTGGTTTTAGAACCTCTGAGGAAAAGGTACTAGTGGTCTAACTGGGGGAAGTGTAGTGGTAACATGTGTAGCATCAGATAAAGAGGAAGGCTGTGAAGAAGAAGGTAAAGATGAAGAAGCGCCGAACTTAGATTCCTTTGCAACCTGATCCTGATGTTCCTGCTCTTTCTGAGCTGCCTCTTTAAAACCTATGGGCTCTACCACTGTGGGCTTAACAGGATTGGACTTGACTTGTGGATCATCTAGCTCTCTGCCGCTCCTAAGGGTGATGGCTTTAACATGTTCTTTACCCTCCTTATGCCTAACAAGGTTAACTTCAGTATTAATGGGGAGGGTCCCTTGTGGACGCTGGCTAAGAGCACTAGCTATTTGTCTAACCTGAACTTCTAAGTTCTTAATTGAGGCAGCTTGATTTTGCAGGATAGTCGAGAACATCTCCTCAAGTGAGGGCTTCTTCTCAGCTATTGGTGCATGTAAATGTTAGGGCTGCATAAGTGGTAGTGGTGGTGGATGATGTTGAAATTGAGGTGGTGGATGGTATGGAAATTGTTGATGTGGTGGTACATGAACTGGTGGAGCTTGAAAACCAGGGGGTCCTACAGGTCTAGAATTAGAAGATTGCCTTTGATTTTGGCTCTCGAAAAAATTAGGATGGTTCCTCCACCCTGGATTGTAGGTGTTTGAAAAGGGGTTATTCTGTTGCTTCTGAGATAGGGCAACATACTGAACCGATTCTAAATTAAGAGGACACCTATCTACAGAGTGTGTACCACCACACAGGTCGCATGAAAGAAAAGGACTTTGGATGGCAAAAACAAGGTTAGGACTGGTGGCAGGATTATATTGGGTACTGAGTGACTCTACCTTTTTCGTAAGGTTGCAATTTGAGAAGTCAAGGTAGACAGTGTCTAACTCATAGATACCCACCGACTTCTTAGGCAGCTGCCTCTCCGAAGACCATTGATAGTTGTTAGCTACCATCTTATCTAAGAGACCGTAAGCTTCCTACTCCGTCTTACACATTAGCGCTCCTCCCGCAGCTGCATCAACGATGGTCCTATTTTGGCTAGTAAGTCCATTATAGAAGGTCTGGACTTACAGCCATAAGGGTAGGCCATGATAAGGACACTTCCTAAGAAGGTATTTATATCGTTCCCAAGCTTCATAAAGATATTCAAAATTGAATTGGGCAAAGGAAGATATCTCACTACGGAGTTTAGCCATTTTAGAGGGAGGAAAGAACTTAGCTGAAAATTGATGGGCTAACTTGTACCAAGTGGAAATGGATCCTGGAGATAAGGAGGTTAACCAGTGTCGCGCCCTATCCCTAAGCAAGAAGGGAAATAACCTAAGCCTCAGTGCGTCATCCGATAATCCATTATGCTTGAAGGTGTTGCACAGATCCAGAAATTGCCCTAGGTGAGCATGTGGGTCGTCATGAGGAAGCCCACTGAACGGTAAAGAAGTTTGGATCATCTAGAGGATTGAAGGCTTAATTTTGAAATTGTTTGCACGGACAACTGGTGGCCTAATGTCGGTATAATACCCTCTAATAGTCGGTACCGTATAATCTCCAACGGTCCTAATTTCTCTGTTTTCTGCCATGGTGTTTTATAGCAGAGCTATTAATTTCCTAGAATCCTTTCTAATTTTTTTAAGACTTCTTTCAATTTCAAGATCTAAAGGAAAGCAATCATAGCTCTTGGCTCTACGCATGCAAACATCTAAAAGTCCTCAGGAAACTTTTTTTAATTTTTTAATTTTTTTTTAATATTAGAGAGAGAAAAATTAACGAATCGAAACTAAGGCGCTAAATATTTACAACCTAAATATTTGCAAAACTAGAATTATACCTAAGCATAATTTCACCAATATTAATTAATGACTAATTGTGATTCCCCGACAACGACGTCAAAAACTTGACGTCGACTATGCCCACTCTAAGTGACCTAGACGTGTATCCGCAAGTGCACGGGTCATACAAGTAATAATGGGATTTGAGTCTCGGATTATCGTCCCACAGCAAATCTAATTAGCCTAATTAAGTACCGATTAATTTTATCCTAAGTATATCCTAGCAAATTATGAAGTTTTAGTGGGTGATCTATAAGCCTAGAATTAAAAAGTACTAAAAACAATAAAAATTATAAAATAAGAAAATAACACTGAGCTAAAATTACTTACAGGGTTCCCAGCAATTAAAAGCAACAATCTACAAAAGATAATTAACACGATTAAAATTAATTAATACTAATAAACTAAGATGCAATATAAAGAAACAAAATTAATCAGATTAAAATTAAACAATCCTAAAAAAATAAAATATGCATGTAAATAAACTAATTAATAAAAATGCAAATTAAGCTAACTTAAACTCTAATGAAATAAAATCCTAGAAAATTAAGAAAATAACTATAAGTCTAAATGTCTAAAATATTGATTCTAATTTAATCCTAACTATAGCTAAATACTAACTTAACAATAAAATCTAAATAATGCATGAGAAATATTTTTTGATTTTTCAATTTAAAATGAAAACTTAAAAATGCATAACATGATTTTATCCCTAATTTAATTTTAAATGCAACACCTAACACTAAAATAAAAATTAACTAGTAACATAATTAAATCTAAGTTTTGAACTAACAAGCAATGGAAATATAACTAACATGCAAATTAATTTAAGACTTTAATCTAAGCTAACAAATAAAATTAAAAGGAATAATAAAAACAAAGTAATAGGCATGCATGAAAAATGGATATGTGGTTGAATTGAAATGCCAAACGTGGCCTTAGCCAAAATCCTAGCCAGCTGGTATTCCGATCGTGCACTGTACTGTGCTTGTTCCTTAATTCCAGGTGCTGCCAAAAAAAATCTCATATACTGCTGCTGTGCATATCGCCCATCGGCCTACACAGCTCCCTGCCCATGCCGCTGGCAGCACTAGCTGCTACTTCAGTACCAACAGCTCTTTAGTAGAAACAGCTCCAACGAACTACCACCCTCCAGCTTGTCTTCCTGCAATCTTCTACCTCGCCACCTTTCTGCACAGCATTTGTATATGCAGCATGTACTAGCATAATTCCCTGTCCGATTCTGCATTGCTTTACTACACACTTCCTTGTAGCAGCAGCAGAACATCAAGGGGGGCACTTTTACTCAGCAACCGAATACAACAGAGAATGTTCAGCATCTTAGTGTTGAAGCATTCGGCTTTCTGCACTAAAACCATCTCTCCATGCCATCATTCCTACACACAACAGTAAAGGCAAAGTAGCAAATTACCGCAACATGATAAATAATCCATACAGACAAGAATTAAATCAGACTAATACATAAGTTGTTACTTAAAGATTTATAGCAGTAAAGACAAACAAAAAAAATGTAAAATATGCTGAACACAAAAGCTAATGAAAAAGAAGATGATGAACAGTAGGTGACTCCTAGAACAGCGGAGAACAGAGAAGGCTATGTAGTCCCTGTCCACTGTAACCGTTCATTCCAGCTTGGTCTGGTACCGACGCCAGCTTTCCTGCCAGCTTCAGTAGCCACGGCCTTTTCATCCACACAGCAGCAGTGTCCGCAACATTCTCAAAAGACAACAGCTTTAGCTCTTCAAAACATGTTCTACACTTCGTTCCAGCAAACAATAATGAAGAAGCTAACTGACTTTGAGTATATTCCTGCAAGCAATAATGCAGAAGCAAAGGTTGGAATGATGAAGGCAAAGCTGTGTCAATCGGCTCTTTCCACCATCCCGAATCCACGAAGCTACCACGACAGAGTTGTAAAATGAAACAAATTGGAAAATGTAAAACAAAAATTGCAGGAAACGAAAATGCAACAAGGCAACAGTGAAGAAAATTTTCTGTTTTGAATGTAACTTAGTAACAATCTTAAAATAATTTGAAAATATGAAGTAACATGCTTGAAATTATCTAAACTTAAAACAGAAAAATAAAGTGTTGAAACAGGAAAGAAGACTATGGCCACTGTCACCAGCCAAACTTTCTTACTTCCTCTGGTCCAACAATCGGTGAATCAAGAAAATAGAAAAGTTAAAGATGCAAAACCGAGAGCAAAAAAAAAAAATGAAAACTCTAGCATGCCGAATCAACAAACAAAGGGTTAAACTTGCAAAACCAAGAATAACAATGGAAAATAGACTACTTTTCATTAAAATTAAACATTAAAGCAATCAGTGAAAAGAAATTTGCAAAACCGAGAAGAAAATGGAAATGGTTACTATTCATAAACTAACGTGAAAGCTAAAACAAAGAAAGAAAACTCTAACCTAAAACTACTTCTATTCTACCCTAAGAACTACTTCTACTCCTACCCTACCTACTTCTACCCTAATTTACTTCCATTATACCCTACCTACTTCTACCCTAAATTACTTCTAAGCTATTTACACTACTTGGTTTTTTAATTGCTCATCATGTTCTATTTATACACTAACTTTGGGGTACAATGGTAATTTTCAATCATAAATGAGTTGGCATTGTTTGGCCACTTGTCTTCATTCCATTCGCTACAGAGTAGATATTTCCACATCATTCCTCTTCTTGTCCACATGAAAGTGCGATGTGGCCCAACGTGTGTCTTCCAAAAGGTGAGCACGGTATCCATCGATCTTATCTTTTTGAAACGAATAAAATACGAACACCAGACATCACACGTGTCCAGACGAATGATGAATCAAACTGCGCAATGGTAGTGGTCTAATCTCCTTTAGTCCATTTTCAACCCATTTTCGATTGAAATTCATCTGGATTTAAGTTTTCAACCCATTTTTGATTAAAATTCATCTGGATTTAACTTACCTGTACATAAGAGAGATTTAATTAAATTGAGGGGATAATTAATAAAATAATATGGGGATTAAAATAATTAATTAAGAAATTAGGCACAAATAATTCTATTTTAATAGAATTATCATATATCTTTGTATTGGATAGGTTTCGATTCTCGTACGTATGAAATTTATTTTATTTAGCACTTGTACCAATATTTCTTATGGCTATTCTTCCTAGCTTATATGTTTTAAAATTTTATTCCTACCTCCCATAGACCTTCATTCCTAAAGTCAATTTATTTCTAATTAGAATACTTCTTCTAAGTCGCACTGTGGAAAGAAATAATTTTAATTGAAATCCTTGACTAATGGTACAAAATCTTTAATCTCGATAATTAATTTGTTAACCTGGATAAGATCAAGTACATAAAAATTAGGGTATTTACATTCTCCCCACCTTAGAAAATTTCGTCCCTAAATTTTAGAGTACCTTAGTCCTTAAACCGATGTAGGTATTTCTCTCGTATCAAGCTGTCCAATTCCCTCGTAGCCTCTTCCGAAGTGTGGTACTGCCATAAGCCCTTGACCAAAAAAATTTATCTTGGACCAAAATGACTTTTCATTCCTGTTCAAGATCCGGGTTGGTTTCATCACATATGTCATATCCTCTTTCAATTCCACTGGTTCATACTTAATCATATGCGCCGGTTCCAGATGATACTTGGTAACATCGAAACGTGGAAGACATTATGGATACTTGATAATTTCGGTGGTAGCACCAATCAGTAAGCTTGTCTCCCACTCGATCTAAGATCTCAAAGGGTCCAATATAATAGGGACTTAATCTCCATTTCTTCCCAAACCTCATTATGTCCTTGAAAGGTGAAACTTCTAGAATCCCTGAATCTCTTACTGAAACTTTCAAGGGACTTTGTCTTTAGTCAGTATACTCTCCTTTGCATGCTTTAATCTATCCTAGGTTTTCCCACAATTTAATTATACTTCCACTGAATCTTGCTTAACCAAATCGGGAGCAATTATCTCCTGTTTACCCACTTCTTCCATCTAATCGGTGAACGACATTTAGTCGTATTCTCAGTTATATCTCTATAAATAAGCCTCGAACAAAACCAATTCCTTTACTATAGATCATTAGGTACACAATTCTATTTTTAAATCTTAATAAATTATCAGTACCAATACTCAAGCTAGTTACAGCACCTATCTGGGTCTGATTAGCTACATCAAAATGGTACTTATCAATACGTTGAGCCTGCTCTATTCGATCAATCAAGTCCAGTTTTCCACTCTCAGGCTCGTTACCATGAAATAAATGTCAATATCAGAAAGGAACCATATTCAAGTCGAGGTCCACCAATAATTCAATAACTCATGTCCCTGATAAATGATAATTCTATTAAACTAGAATTATTTGTATTTAATTTCTTAATTAATTGTTTTAATCCCCATATTATTTTATTAATTATCCCCTAAATTTAATTAAAATTCTCATGTTTGTAGATAAATTAAATCTGAATGAACTTCAGTTGTTTTAGTAGAAAACAGACTGAAAATTGGCTAAAAAGGAGAATGGACCACTACCATTTCGCAGCATGAGTCACCATTCTTCTGGACACATGTGACGCCGAATATCCATATTTTATTTGCCTTTGAATGATAAGATCAAAGGACACCGTGGCCACCTCATGGAAGACACACGCTAGGCCACATCGCACATCCAAGTGGACAAGAAGACAAATGACATGAAAATATCTTCTCTAGAGCGAATGGAATGAAGACAAGTGGCCAAACAATGCCAACTCATCTAGGATTGGAAATTACCTTTGTACCCCCAATTTTGTGTATAAATAGAACATGATGAGACACTTTTTTTTTACCAAGTAGTTTTTTGGAAGTAGTTTTAGAATAATTTTTAGAATTTTTAGGTTAAAGTTTTATGGCTAGGTTTTAGGTTTATTGTTCTTAGTTTTTCTTAGCTTTTTACATTGGTTTGTTGGTGGCAGCCACCATCATCTCTAGGTTTTACAAGTTTCCATTTTACTGATTTCGGTACATTTAACTTTTATGAAAAGCTTTGTTTCTGTTTCTTTTACTAGTTCATTTCATTGTTTGTATTCCATGGTTTTTACTGTTCATTCAGGTGTGAGGGGTTGGTGACAACAGCCATATTGCTCAACTCGTTGCCACTATTTCATTTTCATTTCCTATAAATTTATTTTATATTGCGTTTATCTTACATTTTCTAGCTCGTGTGCTTCATCATTCTATCCGAGGTTGCTCTAAGGTTGAATCGGGATGGTGAATGGAGGCTGTGTGACCAGTAGCAAGTTCTCTTCTGTTTTCAGTGTTTTATACTCTGTTCCTGCATCTTAGTTCTTTCTTTATATTGTTGTTTTCTTCGTTGATCGGGTTCTGCTTCTGCCATTCTGATTTCTGCAGTTTCATTTTATATTTTCCTGTTTCATTTTTGCACCTTGTTTCTACTTGCTCTCACGATCGGCTTTTTGATGCATTCAGTTTCTATTGTTTTGTGGTGTCGAAGGGTGTGTAGATGTTATGTTGAGCTGCTGAATGGCTGCATGTGCTGATTGAAGCAGCAGCTGGCGTCAGTGCAGAACCAAGCTGGAATGCACTGTTGTAGTGGACAGGGAGCACATACCTTCCCCTGCTCTGCTTTGTTCTTAGTTTCCACTACTGTTCATTTTCTTTTTCTTTTTTGTACCGCACTATTTGACAACCGATGTTTATTGGGTGGATGCAGGGTAGAGATCATGTTTGTTAAATGTATCTTCTACCTTAGCTTTCACTGATTTCTGTATGAAACAAAAGGAGCTGGTTTGTGCTACTGACTTGTGCCTCGACAGGATTGAAGCATGGAAGACTTGCTGAAGCATTGAAACTAAAGTTGGAAACTGTGGCTTTAGCTCTCTGTTTCATTCTAGTTTGCATATTTAGTTTACATTTACTGCTTTCGTTTCTATCAGTTTCATTTCTTCTATTTCTTAATGTTTGTGATGTTTAGTTTTATTGTTTCTTCAAACATCCGTTAGCCACCTTTGTTCTTCTCTGTTTGTAGTTTATGTTACTGTTCATTTTAGTTTCTCCTTTTATGCTACATTGTTCCATTGATTGCTGATGTCTCAGGTTGTGCTAGTGTTCTTTGCAGTCTGTTTATTATTTGCTGATTGGTGTTAGGCAATGGGGTTCAAAGCACTTTAATGTTTCTTCAATTCTCGGTTTTAAACAACAAACTTCCTTCAAGCTTCCTTTAATTTCTCTGTACTAGTTCATTTTATTTTGCAACCCGTTTCTATTTGATTCTTTTAATTTCTATTTCAGGTTTTGTTTTAGGTTCAAGAGTGTTCTTTTGCTTTCTTTCTTTGCATTGCTTTAGTTCTCTCAGTTTATTTCCTTGCTACTTTAAGTTCTGTTTAATTCATTTTGTTTCCAAGTTTTCTTTTGGTTTACAGGACAGTGGTGTGGCTGCTGTGGGAGGAGACTCGGCTAGTGACAAACCATATCTTCCCTACTTCACAGGTTGTGTATGTTGGGTTATGTCTTTGGTTGCATTGGTGTTCTGCTGAGGGCTATGCATCATCACAGGTTGCTGTTGTGCTGATATACTCGGTGTGGGTTCTTTCTGGACATTGCTGGACGCGTTGTTGCTGTAAGACCCGATTTTTATCGTATTTTCTTATATTCACATGATGTAAACATGGTATTATGTAAATTGAATCATAAGAGTAGTTGTACGTGAATGAAAAATGCAAATGGAATGAATAAAAATTCCTGAAATGCATTTAAAGGTCAAATGAAGGTTGAAATGGCCACATATTAAACGAATGGGATTCGAACTGGAGATAAGGATTTAAAACACGAAATGAGTGAGTGTTTGCGAAGGGAAGTTGGATTGGTTTGGTCCCGAACACGTTGAAGGGTAAAACAATCAAAAGATTGAAATTCAATATTAATTTGACAAGAAAATTTCATTAAAAATATGGAATTGAGAAATCTTGATCAATAACGAGGGAAATAATTAAATTTTGAGTCCAATGGATCAAGATATGAATTTATTGGAATTAATCGAAATTTTCACATCGAAAAACTATCCCGAAAATATTAGAAAAATATACTGGAAAGATAAAATAAGATAGATAAATTCATTTATTGATTAAATGAATAAAATAAGATTTTTTGGAGATTTTTTGGTATTTTTATAATATTTTAATGATTAAAATAATAATAAAATAAATTATATAAAAAAAAGAAACTGAAAATCATGAAAAAATGAAACTGAAGAGGAAACCGAAACGAAGTGAGGGCGAACCCGTGGAGATCCTCTGCATCGGCGAGCACCGACGACCAGGAACCCCAGGCGAGGGCCGGGAAAGGGCGACGATCACCGCGCGACCCACCAGCGGTAACGACGTGCCCCACCGACGTCGAAATCCAACGGATCGAGGGAGAGAAGGCCGAGAGGGAGAAGAGGAATCCGGCAGCCACCAGCGACATTCGGTCTGATCCAAGGCTAGCCGAAGGTTACCCGACCAAAGACGATCGGAACAGTACCGAAAACGGCCCGAGATCCGGTCAAACAGCGTCGAAATGGCGAAGATGAGCCTGAACCGGTACAGATCAGTTTAGTGCAGTGCAGGTATGGTGAACCGGACCGGACCGGTTCAGCTAAAAAGAAAAGAAAGAAAAGAAAAGAAAAAGAAAAAGGGGAAAAAGAAAAAGAGGAAAAATTGGGAAAAATCCCGGTGATGCAATCGAGCTACAGGTAAGTCTGTAAGCAGTCGAAATTGACCGATTTAAATTTTGAAATATTTAATTTGATTAATATTCGACTGAAATTTTACCCGAAAAAATATGTAATTGTGTAACTCGATAATTGACGTCAAACGAGAGCTCGAGTCAGCATCGATTTACATACTATCATGGAATCTCGGGCAAGTAACCCTTATTTATGACAATTTACATAGTTATGCGTGTTAAAAATTTATCGCATAAATTATGGATTAATTCAGTATAAAATGAATTAAATATTCTGCTCTTATACCAAAAACTGTCACGACCTAAAAATCAGAGTAAATTTTTTTTGTTTTTCTTTCATATTCAATTCTTACCTTCCTCTCATCATGACTATCCTACCAACAGTTGGGTTATGATTCGGTGTTAGTCCCCTCACACTACTTACCATTCCATTTCCATGTTACATTTACATATTAGGATTTTTCTATCCTTTCAATTAAACTAATACATTCACAATTGGATTTACTTAACCTTACATCCCTGACATCATATAAGTTTACAAAACTATACAAATGTGTATACATGACTCTCGATGGGATGCAGCGGATACCAAAGATACAAGTCCTCAGCCGCTCATTAACTACTGTGAGTGCTCTGAAAAAGAGGGATAATAAGGGGAGTGAGCAAACCATGCGCTCAATAAGGCAATCATGCAAGTAAGTAGATAGCTCCACTATCTACATGCTCATAATGCCATGCCCTTAAATCCATTTCTTTTTGTACAAATCTCATGCACGAAATCATGCATACATTAATGTCATAGTTTATAAAAACGATTCGTGCATATAGAAATCATGCAACTCATGCATCAATGGCATTTTATATAAAATCATAATTCGCATGAAGTAAATCGGGATCATACATTATTTCATGCCATGTAAAATAAATCATGAGAGATAATTCTTTTCAAGAATTTGTAATTAAAGCACGGAAAACTCCTCATGCTGCTGCATTTAAATCATTTCATTGTAGCTTCGTATAAAATAACCCCTCCAGGTCAATCATTTCATAAATCAATCTCAAACTCATTAAAAATTCATTATAAAATTCTGTTATAAAATCACCATTCTTTTAGGGTCACATGTTATAAAATCCTCTGAAAAATTTAGCATCATAGTAGAAAATCACAAAATCGGGGGCCTGACCCCTCCCTCAGGTCTACCCTGATCTATCAAGACCAAAAGTTATATCATGTGAGACATGTAGTTAACTATATCAGTAACATCGAGGATTATGGCCATATCCTAGTCCCTGGCTACACAGTTCCTAGTGTACGGGGTATCACACCTGAAATGGAAGGAGGGTCAGTCCTACCGCCAGAACAACATAAATACCAAGATTATGAGGGTAAGGCTTACAACCTCGTGGCTAATGCCACTTCACTCCAACAATCCCCACGGTACAGTGTACTGTGCGTAACATACACGGTACAACGTACTCCGTGAACCCAAATCATAGACAGGGGGTGCCTCAGTATGCACGTGTGGGCATATCATCTCACTGTGACACACAGTCTACAGGAGGCTCCAACACGACTATATGCATGTCATATAAATCCCTGTGCGAGCAAAGCTCCTGCACGGCTCGATGCATATTCATGATATCTTAAAACCTCGTGCGAGCGAAGCTCCAACACGTTTTCATAAAAATCAGTAAAATCTGTGTACGAGCAGCACTCCAGTATGACTTTAAAAGAGTGATAAATTCATATAAAATCACGTGCGAGTAAGCTCTAGTACGATTTTATGCATAAAATCCATCAAAGCCTCGTACGAGCAATGCTCCAGCACGGCATTATGCATAAATCATTCAAAACTTCGTGCGAGAAATGCTCCAGCATGAATGAATGCTCAAGTAAATCAAAACTTCATGCGAGCAATGCTCCAGCACGGTTTCATGCATAAAGAAATCAAATCTCTTACGAGTTACACTCCAACATGGCATGCAGTTAAATCGATTAAATCACGTATGAGCAAGGCTCCAATACGGCTTTTATGCAATTATCATATCAAAACAGGATGCGAGCTAAGCTCCAGCACCTCTCATGCATGGCAAATCTTTAAAACTAGTGCGAGCATTCGCTCTACCACCTTTTTATGCATATCAAGTCAAAACAGGGTGCGAGCTAGGCTCCAGCACCTCTCATGCATTTCACAATAGTAAAAATCAGTGCGAGCAACCGCTCTAGCACATTTTATTCAATGATGTCACACAAATCAGTGCAAGCAACTGCTCCAGCACCATTATGCACACTCACAAACTCAGATATAGTTCAAGGAAATGCTCTAGCACCATCCATTTCCATATAAACTTGATAGTTGGCCAATTTTCCAAAGAAATTTAATTTAAATCTTAATAACACTTACGTAGTGTTATCGTGTGAAATTTATGCAATTACTAGCCAATCTACCAATTTGCTTAGCTAAAATTTAACGAAAAGCTTTCAAATCATGCATTTCATGCATGTCATGCTTTCACCATCCTTTGGTGAATTTTTCCTCAGTAGGCGTAAAACAGTCTTTTACCCATCTCGGGTACCTAAAATTTTTAATCCATTTCTAGGATCTTTATACAGTTTCAGTGTATATAAAAGCTATTAAAAATACGCATAGCTACCTCTAGCTACTCGCAAAATTCCCTTACCTCATTTTTTCTGTACAGTTTGACATTTTCACTGATGTCTTGTCACGCAGTCCGATTTGCTCCTAATCCAATCTTCGAAACTGCGTATAAATATTCATTAGGTCAAATACAATATAATTAATTTTATTTCATATTTTCTGGGCTTAATTCAAATCATTGAGCCCGTTTATCCATATTGGGCCTGATTGTACCATAATAGGTCTTAACCGGCCTTAAGCCCATTTTTCGCTTACTATTCACATCATTGAGGCCTATTGGGCTCATTGGGCCCATCAGTATTTATTAGGCCTCATTCTAAACTCTCGGATAGCTAAATTAATTATTTACAACAATTAATCTCAAATTTCAGAATTTAATTCATTTTATACGGAATTAATTCGTAATTTATACGGTAAATGTCTAACACGTATAACTATACAAATTGTCATAAATAAGGGTTACTTACCCGAGATTCCATGATAGTACGCAAATCGAGGTAGACTCGAGCTCTCGTTGGACGTCAATTATCGAGCTACACAATTACATATATTTTTCGGGTAAATTTTCAGTCGAATATTAATCAAATTAAATATTTTGAAATTTAAATCAGTCAATTTCGATCGCTTAACGACTTACCCGTAGCTCGATTGCATCACCGAGATTTTCCTCAATTTTTCCTCTTTTTCTTTTCCCCTTTTTCTTTTTCATTTCTTTTCTTTCTTTTCTATTTGGCAGAACTGGTCTGGTCCGGTTCAATATACCTGCACTGCACTGAACCAGTCTGTACTAGTTCATGCTCATCTTTGTCGTTTCGACGCAGTCCGATCGATTCTCGGGTCGTTTTTGATGATGTTCGGCTCGCCTTTGGCTAGGTAACCTTCAGCTAGCCTTGGATCAGACCGTATGTCGCTGGCGGCTACTAGATTCCTCTTCTCCCTTTCGGCCTTCTCTCCCTCGTTTCGTCGAATTCCGACGTCGGTGGGGCGCGTCGTTGCCGCAGGTGGGTCGCGCGGTGATCATCGCCCTTCGCCAGTCTTCGTCGGGGGTTCTTGGTCGCCAGTGCAGAGGATCTCCTCAGGTTCGCCCTCGCTTCGTTTCGATTTCCTCTTCAGTTTCGTTTTTTCACGATTTTCAGTTTCTTTTTTTATATAATATATTTATTATTATTTTAATCATTAAAATATTATAAAAATACCAAAATATCTCCAAAAAATCTTATTTTATTCATTTAATCAATAAATGAATTTTTCTGTCTTATTTTGTCGTTTCAGTATATTTTTCTAATATTTTCAGGATAGTTTTTCGATGTGAAAATTTCGATTAATTCCAATAAATTAATATCTTGATCCATTAGACTCGAAATTTAATTATTTCCCTCGTTATTGATCAAGATTTCTCAATTCCATATTTTTAATGAAATTTTCTTTTGACCGTTTTACCCTCCAACGTGTTTGGGACCAAACCAATCCAACTTCCCATCACAAACACTCACTCATTTCATGTTTTAAATCCTTATCTCCAGTTCGAATCCCATTCGTTTAATATGTGGCCATCTCAACCTTCATTTGACCTTTAAATGCATTTCAGGAATTTTTATTCATTCCATTTGCATTTTTCATTCACGTACAACTCTTCTTATGATTCAATTTACATAATACCATGTTTACATAATGTGAATCATAAGGAAATACGATAAAAATTGGGTCCTACATAATCTCCCCCACTTAAGAAATTTAGTCCTCCAAATTAGAATCAAGTTAAATGGGTCCATAAACAACTCTAGGTACGTCTATCATATCATACTCTTTAATTCCCATGTTACTTTTTCTAGAGTGTAATACTACCAAAGGACTTTGATTAGGGAGATCATCTTAGACCTCAACACTTTCTCCTTCAGTCAAATACTCGAATCGAATTTTTTAACATACGACCTACTCTCTTTGAGCTTCAACGATCTCCGTCTCTAGTCAGCATAGCTTTTCTGTCTGCTCTGAGGTGTTCTTAATCTCTCACAAATCAACTGAACATCCTTAAAGGTTTGTCTTACCAATTCGAAAGCAATTCTCTATCTGTCAACCACTTCTTTCAATCCAAGTCGGGGAACAATCCCTAAAGTCATACCATGTCTCATACAATGTTATCCCAATACTCAAGTGATAACTGTCATTATTGGTGAATTCAATTAGGAACAACTGATCATCCCAGGAGCTTATAAAATCAATGGCACATGCTCTCATCATATCCTCAAGAATCTGTATAGTCCCCTCTGACTAACCATTTGTCTGAGGACGAAAAGCTGTGCTAACACTCAGTCGGGTTCCCATAGCTTTAAAAAAATATTCGCAGAAGTGGAAAGTGAAGCGGGAATCCCTATTTCAACTCATGCTCACTGGAACGCTACATAATGTTTCATAATTTTTCGTACACATAAATACCCCTACACATTCAGAGTATCTGGGGATTTCATAACTAGAATGTAGGTAGACTTAGTCAATCTATCAACTATCACCCAGATAGCCTCGTGATTCCTGCAGTCCTCTATAACCCATCACGATATCCATGGTAACTTGCTCCCATTTTTGTGTCGATATAGGTAGAGGCTGCAATAACCCTCAGACTTCTAGTACTCTACCTTACTTTGCTGACATACGAGACACTTCTCCACAATCTCTACAATGTCTTTTTTCATACCTGATCACCAATACCCTTTTCTGAGATTTTGATATATTTATTACTTTTTGGATGCACTGTATATCCCGAAGAGTGAGCTTCTGGCAATAACACTATCTCATCAACTATGGTCCTGGGGAGCACTTATGCTGTCTCTGGACCTCAATAAGTCATCATCACTCACTGTGAACTCTGTCACTGTTCCCATCTGAATCTGACCCACACTATCGACACCATTTCGATCATCACACTAAGGCTGTCAAATCCGGTTGTAATCTCAAGCTAGCTATCACACAATCACTGTCATCATCAGAAGGGATTACCTCACTACTGAGGCTCACAACTGCTCTAGCAGCTCACGCTCCTTGTCCATCATATGTGATACCATCCCGAGGCTCTTTCTACTCGAGGCATCGACCATTACATTAGCCTTTCCTAGGTGGTACAATTTTCACAATCATAATCTTTCAGAAGCTCTAACCCTCTATGTTATCTCATATTCCACTCTTTCTGTGAAAATAGATACTGAGGCTTTTATGATCAGTGCATACCCGAAATTTCTCACCGTATAAGTGGTGATGCCATACCTTTAGTGTAAACGCTATGACTGTCAACTCTAAATCATGGGTTGGATAGTTCCTCTTATGCTTCTTGAGTTTTCTGGATCCATAATCGACTATCTTCCCATTTTGCATCAATACACAGCTCACTTATTATTTTAAGGTATCCATATACTCTGAGAAACATCTTGAGTTATTGGGTATGGTGAAAATAATTACGGTGGTCAGTTCATACCTCAATACACCAAAACTCACTGAAGCTACTTTCATATTTATCATCCAACTTGTATGCAATCGTTTTTCGAACAAGATGTGTCAACTGAACAATCAATATCGAGAACCCTCATCAATTCATTTATAAAACAATTTCCAATTGTTGTTCATGATCTTCCTTGGACTTTGAATAGATCATAATAGCATCGCTAAAGATGACAACCAATCGGTCCGGGTAAGGCTTAAATACCTTGTTCATCAATGCCCCAATGGTTACGAAAATCATTAAAATCCATTAAAAAATCAAAATATCCCAAAAAAATTCTTATTTTTTGACTTACCCATAGCTCGATTGCATCATCGAGATTTTTCCCAATTTTTCCTCTTTTTCTTTTTCTTTTTCCCATTTTTCTTTTTCTTTTCTTTCTTTTCTTTTTGGCTGAACAGGTCCGGTCCAATTCAGCATACCTGCACTGCACTAAATCGGTCTGTACCGATTCAGGCTCATCTTCATCGTTCAGGCGCCGTCCTGCCGGTTCTCGGGCCGTTTACAGTGCTATTTGGCTCGTCTTTGGTCTGGTAACCTTCAGCTAGCCTTGGATCAGATCGAATGTCGTTAGTGGCTGCCGAATTCCTCTTCTCCCTTTCAGCCTTCTCTCCCTCGATCCGTCGGATTTCGACCTCGGTGGGGTGCGTCACTACCGCTAGTGGGTCGCACGGTGATCGTCGCCCTTCGTCGACCTTCGCCTAGGGTTCCTGGTCGTCGGTGTTCGTCGGTGCAGAGGATCTCCTAGGGTTCGCCCTCGTTTCGTTTCGGTTTCCTCTTCAGTTTCGTTATTCATGATTTTCTGTTTCTTTTTTTATTATAATTTATTTTATTATTATTTTATCATTAAAATATTATAAAAATACCAAAATATATTAAAAAAATCTTATTTTCTTATTTAATCAATAAATGAATTTTTCTGTCTTATTTTGTCTTTTCGGTGTATTTTTCTAATATCTCCGGGATAGTTTTTCGATGTGAAAATTTCGATTAATTTCAATAAATTCATATCTTTATCCATTGGACTCGAAATTTAATTATTTCCCTTGTTATTGATCAAGATTTCTCAATTCCATATTTTTAATGAAATTTTCTTGTCAAATTAATACCAAATTTTAATCTTTTGACCGTTTTACCCTTCAACGTGTTTGGGACCAAACCAATCCAACTTCCCTTAACGAACACTCACTCATTTCGTGTTTTAAATCCTTATCTCCAGTCCGAATCCCATTCGTTTAATATGTGACCATTTCAACCTTCATTTGACCTTTAAATGCATTTCAGGAATTTTTAGTCATTCCATTTGCATTTTTCATTCACGTACAACTTTTCTTATGATTCAATTTACATATTACCATGTTTACATAATGTAAATCATAAGGAAATATGATAAAAATCGGGTCTTCCATAATCTCCCTCACTTAAGAAATTTGGTCCTCCAAATTAGAATCAAGTTAAATGGGTCCATAAACAACTCTGGGTACATCTATCATATCATACTCTTTAATTCCCATGTTACTTTTTCCAGAGTGTAATATTGCCAAAGGACTTTGACTAGGGAGATCATCTTAGACCTCAACACTTTCTCCTTCCGTCAAATACTCGAATCGAATTTTTTAACATACGACCTACTCTCTTTGAGCTTCAACGGTCTCTGTCTCTTGTCAGCATAGCTTTTCTGTCTGCTCTGAGGTGTTCTTAATCTCTCATAAATCAACTGAACATCCTCAGAGGTTTGTCTTACCAATTCGGGAGAAATTCTCTATCTGTCACCCACTTCTTCCTATCCAAGTCGGGGAACAATCCCTAAAGTCATACCATATCTCATACAATGTTATCCCAATACTCAAGTGATAACTGTCATTATTGGCGAATTCAATTAGGAACAACTGATCATCCCAGGAGCTTATAAAATTAATGGCACATGCTCTCATCATATCCTCAAGAATCTGTATAGTCCCCTCTGACTGACCATCTGTCTGAGGACAAAAAGTTATGCTAACACTCAGTCGGGTTCCCATAGCTTTAAAAAAATATTCGCATAAGTGGGAAGTGAAGTAGGAATCTCTATTTGAACTCATGCTCACTGGAATGCTACATAATGTTTCATAATTTTTCGTACACATAAATACCCCTACACATTCAGAGTATTTAGGGATTTCATAACTAGAAGGTAGGTAGACTTAGTCAATCTATCGACTATCACCCAGATAGCCTCGTGATTCCTGCAGTCCTTTATAACCCATCACGATATCCATGGTAACTTGCTCCCATTTCTGTTTCGATATAGGTAGAGGCTGCAATAACCCTCAGACTTCTAGTACTCTACCTTACTTTGCTGACATACGAGACACTTCTCCACAATCTCTACAATGTCTCTTTTCATACCTGATCACCAATAACCTTTTATGAGATTTTGATATATTTATTACTTTTCGGATGCACTGTATATCCCGAAGAGTGAGCTTCTGGCAATAACACTATCTCATCAATTGTGGTCTTGGGGAGCACTTATGCTGTCTCTGGACCTCAGTAAGTCATCATCACTCACTGTGAACTCTGTCACTGTTCCCATCTGAATCTGACCCACACTATCGACACCTTGCCGATCATCACGCTAAGCCTGTCAAATCCAATTGTAATCTGAAGCTAGCTGTCACACAATCGCTGTCATCAATAGAAGGGATCACATCACTACTTAGGCTCACAACTGCTCTAGTAGCTCATGCTCCCTGTCCATCATGTATGATATCATCCCGAGTCTCTTTCTGCTCGACGCATCAACCATTACATTAGTGTTTCTTGGGTGGTACAATTTTCACAATCATAATCTTTCAGAAGCTCTATCCCTCTATATTATCCCATATTCCACTCTTTCTGTGAAAACAGAAACTGAGGCTTTTATGATCAGTGTATACCCGAAATTTCTCACCATATAAGTGGTGATGCCATACCTTTAGTGTAAAGGCTACGACTGCCAACTCTAAATCATGGGTTGGATAGTTCCTCTTATACTTCTTGAGTTGTCTGGATCCATAATCGACTATTTTCCCATTTTGCATCAATACACAGCTCACTTATTATTTTAAAGTATCCATATACACTGAGAAACATCTTGAGTTATTGGGTATGGTGAAAATAATTACGGTGGTCAGTTCATACCTCAATACACCAAAACTCACCGAAGCTACTTTCATATTTATCATCCAACTTGTATGCAATCTTTTTTCGAACAAGATGTGTCAACTAAACAGCCAATTTTGAGAACCCTCATCAATTCATCTGTACAACAATTTCCAATTGTTGTTCATGATCTTTCCTGGACTTCGAATACATCATAATAGCATCGCTAAAGATGACAACCAATCGGTCCAGGTAAGGTTTAAATACCTTGTTCATCAATGCCCCAATGGTTAAGAAAATCATTAAAATCCATTAAAAAATCAAAATATCCCAAAAAAAATTCTTATTTTTTGACTTACCCTAGCTCGATTGCATCATCGAGATTTTCTCCAATTTTTCCTCTTTTTCTTTTTCCCCTTTTTCGTTTTCTTTTCTTTTCTTTCTTTTCTTTTTGGCTGAACCGGTCCGGTCCGGTTCAGCATACCTGCACTGCTCTGAATCGGTCCGTACCGGCTCAGGCTCATCTTCGTCGTTCTGGCATCGTCCTGCCGGTTCTCGGGCCGTTTACGGTGCTGTTCGACTTGTCTTTGGTCGGGTAACCTTCAGCTAGCCTTGGATCAGATCGAATGTCGCTGGTGACTGCCGAATTCCTCTTCTCCCTCTTAGCCTTCTTTCCCTCGATTCGTCGAATTTCGACGTCGGTGGGGCGCGTCACTGTCGCTGGTTGGTCGCACGGTGATCGTTGCCCTTCGTTGACCCTCGCCTGGGGTCCTGGTCATCATTGCAGAGGATCTCCTAGGGTTCGCCCTCGCTTTCTTTCGATTTCCTCTTCAGTTTCATTTTTTCACGATTTTCAATTTTTTTATAATTTATTTTATTATTATTTTAATCATTAAAATATTATAAAAATACCAAAATATCTACAAAAAAATCTTATTTTATTTATTTAATCAATAAATGAATCTTTCTGTCTTATTTTGTCTTTTCGGTGTATTTTTCTAATATCTCCGGGATAGTTTTTCGATGTGAAAATTATGATTAATTCCAATAAATTCATATCTTGATCTATTGGACTAAAAATTTAATTATTTCTCTCGTTATTGATCATGATTTTTCAATTCCATATTTTTAATGAAATTTTCTTGTCAAATTAATACTGAATTTTAGTCTTTTGATTGTTTTACCCTTCAACGTGTTCGGGACCAAACCAATCCAACTTCCTTTCATGAACACGCACTCATTTCGTGTTTTAAATCCTTATCTCCAGTCTGAATCCCATTCGTTTAATATGTGGCCATTTCAGCCTTCATTTGACCTTTAAATGCATTTCAGGAATTTTTATTCATTCCATTCGCATTTTTCATTCACGTACAACTCTTCGTATGATTCAATTTACATAATACCATGTTTACATAATGTGAATCATAAGGAAATACGATAAAAATTGGGACTTACATAATCTCCCCCACTTAAGAAATTTGGTCCTCCAAATTAGAATCAAGTTAAATGGCTCTATAAACAACACCGAGTACGTCTATCACATCATACTCTTTAATTCCCATGTTACTTTTTCCAGAGTGTAATACTACCAAAGGACTTTGACTAGGGAGATCATCTTAGACCTCAACACTTTCTCCTTTCGTGTAATACTCGAATCGATTTTTTTAACATACGACCTACTCTCTTTGAGCTTCAACGGTCTCTGTCTCTTGTCAGCATAGCTTTTCTGTCTGCTCTGAGGTGTTCTTAATCTCTCACAAATCAACTGAACATCCTCAGAGGTTTGTCTTACCAATTCGGGAGCAATTCTCTATCTATCACCCACTTCTTCCAATCCAAGTCGGGGAACAATCCCTAAAGTCATACCATGTCTCATACAATGTTATCCCTGTGAGACCCCGTATATATATAGCTAGGTATATAGGAACATGGGAATGTAAATAAAATCATAAGTATGATGATACATTGTAATGTGAAGTATATGCAATGTAAGTTCATAAGATTATGTACGCACTTGTAATAAGAATTGTGATTATACGTACAAGTTACATTATGCATGAATAGGAGGAAATAAACTTGAACACGAGAAGAATGTGATCGAAATGGAATATGAGTAGTATAGTAAAATGGAAGGAAAGATTTACATAAGTGTATACTTCCATTCGAGTAATATCGTGTATATTTGGTTATACAAAGATTTCTCACAAGTTTTAAAATACATTAAGTGGGATGGGATGACATTTTTAAGTCTCAAGGAGCGATGAATGAGGAAAGGACTATGAAGGTAAATTGAGGAAGTCTTGAAGGGAGTTGTTGCAGAAAAACTGCAGGAAATCTAGAATTTGTGAAGGCCAGATCGATCTCATAGGATGAGAGATCGATCTGGGAGAGCCAGAATGCTCTTATGTGAGTAATGGAAGGGAACAGATCGATCTCCAAAGGAAGCAGATCTATCTCTTTAGCTCTCGGGTTGGAAGCAGATCGATCTCCCCTAAGACCAGATCGATCTCCTTAAGCTTCTGTTTGACAGCAGATCGATCTCTAGCCTCGACAGATCGATCTCCTGCCTTTAAAATGTCTTGGAAAAGAGGGATTGTAGAAGACCAGATCGATCTCCACCCAAGGGAGATCGATCTCATCAAGTCAAAACTATAAATGGGAGCAGTTGGATCTGCAAAATTTCGGGATAAACCATTTCCTCTCACTTCAACTCAAAGAAAACTAGCTTTCTCACTCCTAAATCCAGCCATTTTCAGTGAGATTTAAGGAGAGTCTATTAGAGACAAAGTTGTTCACAACAAAAAGAAGAACAACATAGTCTAGAGGCATTTCCCCATTTGATGGATTGAAGAAAAAAAAGGGCAATCCTAATTGGAGCAAGAGGAAATCCAATGAGGTGAGTTCTAATGCACAAATCCAAGTACATTGGTTTAGTTAATGATTATAAAGATATTTGGGTGTACATATTGTGGATAGAACTACCTAGAATGGTATGAAATGAATATAACTTAGAAATAGTAAAGTGTGAGAAAGTGGAGTGTGGAAGTGTTTATGATGAATGAGATATCTTGAGTGGAGGAACATGTTGTGAAAATGATTTGGACATGTTGATATTGGGATAAAATTGTGAGATTTACCACAAAGGGTAAAATATGTATTTAAGGCATTGGATAAATTATTAGTTGAGTAAGAGTTAGAAACGTTAACTCGAGTGTTTGATGGATGAATTTCAGTTTCGGATGATACGCCGGAGCAAGTCGAGATGAGAACGCAAGAAGCATAAAGGCGGATAGTTGCACACAAGTAAAATGAGGTAAGGGACTGTGTGTTAGCTATAAAAATGTTCGTACGTATTTTACAGCAATTTCGTAGATATATTGCTAGAACTAGTACGTTATTATAATTCTATGAAATGATATGGAAGCATGAAAAGTACTAGGATGTATATATGTATTGAGAAATGGGATAGGGTAAGGAAATAGCATGATATGCATGTTTTCAATGTTTTTCTCTATTATACATTAATCTTGAGGATTGAGAAACGTTGATGATAGGTTGGCTAATTTTACATGTTTTAGCATGAAGAGGCATGTTGTATGAATAAACATGTTTTGAATTTTAAAAAGAGAAAATAGCCATCTATCAGTTTTGAGATGTGATTTGGTGTTGAAGCGCTAGCTTACACCTGTTTTAATGCCTTGATGTACCGTGTTGGAGTTTTAACTCGCACGAGGGTTTTGAGAAAGTGCGAGAACTATGCTCGCACCTGTTTTGTTGAGTTGAGGTAAACCTGGTGGTCTGGGACCCAAGGGGATACCAGCCGACGGCCATTTGAACGGGCTGGGCCTTAACGACAGATCGTACCGCGCTGGAGCTTTGCATTGACTGTGTGTCACGCTGCTTGCTTGCCTGGTATATGAGACATGGATTAGGATAAAAAGTCCATCGGAGTTGGAGTATGGACTTGGGTCCACGGTCGTACGTAGAATAGTGTAGTCACCCGTTGGTATACTATGTACCGTGCTAGGTGCACGTGAGTACGTGTATCGCGTAGATGACACACGACGTATCTTCACCGTGAGTAAACGAGGAGATGAGGTGGATTGAGATGAGCCGGAGGGTAGGACTGACCCATCCCCCTTCAGGCGAAGTGATACCCTATGCACACCTGATCAGTGAGGCCTGGGATCACTGACTATGGCCATATGTCGTGGATATTTGATTGCCGAAAATTCCATACCTGTCTCAGGGATTTGATAAACAGAGATAATCTCAGAAAAGAAAGAGAATTGCGAAAAGAATGATTTGAGAAGTGAAAGAGATTTCGTGTTTTTGATAAACCTCTCATTTCACATTCGTGCCGTGAGGGCACTATTTATGAGCATGTTTTAAATGGAAGTTAGACATCTGATTTACACGAAAATGCTATTGAGAAATATGTGTTTAAATGCATTGTTCGTATGATATTTCCATTTATAACGAAAACATGGTTTTGGTTTATGCATGCATGGGCTATGTAGGTAGTACGATATCTACCTGCTAGCATACATTTCCTTACTGAGCTGTGGTTTGCTCATCCCACTATTTTCCCCCTCCAGGTACTGAGAAGTAAGAGAGCGATGGTCTCTAGATCTTTTGTGTTAAACAGCTCCCACAATCCGCAAAGGTATAAGATTTGTATACACGAGTATTTTGTATCTAATTTATCGTATCGCACAGTTATATCTTGGAATTGTAAGCAGTATTATGGGGATGAAATGTAAGCACATGGTATTTATACAATTAATTTTGTGTATCTACACACACACCTGGGAGTGTGAATTAAAGCTTTAAATATTCCGCTGTAAATGAATGAATTTTTAGTAATTGCATCTTCTCACAGCCCAACCGTAGTAGAGAATGTATGGATAGAAGGGTTCCCAAAAGCGGGGCATGACAATCCCGATACTCAAGTGATAACTGTCATTATTGGCGAATTCAATTAGTAACAACTGATCATCCCATGAGCTTATAAAATCAATGGCACATGCTCTCATCATATCCTCACAAATCTGTATAGTCCCCTCTGACTGACTATCAGTCTGAAGACGAAAAGCTATGCTAACACTCAATCGGGTTCCCATAGCTTTAAAAAAATTCCCAGAAGTGGGAAGTGAAGCGAGAATCCCTATTTGATATCATGCTCACTGGAACGCTACATAATGTTTAACAATTTTTCGTACACAGAAATTCCCCTACACATTCAGAGTATCTGGGGATTTCATAACTAGAAGGTAGGTAGACTTAGTCAATCTATCGATTATCACCCAGATAGTCTCATGATTCCTGCAGTCCTCTATAACCCATCACGATATCCATGGTAACTTGCTCCCATTTTTGTGTCGATATAGGTAGAGGCTGCAATAACCCTCAAACTACTAGTACTCTACTTTACTTTGCTGACATACGAGACACTTCTCCACAATCTTTACAATGTCTCTTTTCATACCTGACTACCAATACCCTTTTCTGAGATTTTGATATATTTAATACTTTTCGGATGCATTGTATATCCCGAAGAGTGAGCTTCTGGCAAAACACTATCTCATCAACTGTGGTCTTGAGGAGCACTTATGCTGTCTCTGGACCTCAGTAAGTCATCATCACTCACTGTGAACTCTGTCACTGTTCCCATCTGAATTCGACCCACACTGTCGACACCATGCTGATCATCATGCTAAGCTTGTCGAATCCGGTTGTAATCTCAGGTTAGCTGTCACACAATCATTGTCATCATCAGAAGGGATCACATCACTAATGAGGCTCACAACTACTCTAGCAGCTCATGCTCCTTGTCCATCATATGTGATACCATCCCGAGGCTCTTTCTGCTCGAGGCATCTGCCATTACATTAGCCTTTCCTGGGTGGTATAATTTTCACAATCATAATCTTTCAGAAGCTCTATCCCTCTATGTTATCTCATATTCCATTCTTTCTGTGAAAACAGATACTGAGGCTTTTATGATCAGTGCATACCCAAAATTTCTCACCGTATAAGTGGTGACGCCATACCTTCAGTGTAAACACTAGGGCTGTCAACTCTAAATCATGGGTTGGATAGTTCCTCTTATGGTCCTTGAGTTGTCTCGATCCATAATCGACTATCTTCCCATTTTGCATCAATACACAACTCACTCATTATTTTGAGGTATCTGTATACACTGAGAAACATCTTGAGTTATTGTGTATGGTGAAAATAATTACGGTGGTCAGTTCATACCTCAATACACCAAAACTCACCGAAGCTACTTTTATACTTATCATCCCACTTGTATGCAATCTTTTTCTGAACGAGATGTGTCAACTGAACAGCCAATTTCGAGAACCCTCATCAATTCATCTGTAAAACAATTTCTAATTGCTGTTCATGATCTTCCCTAGACTTCGAATACATCATAATATCATCGCTAAATATGACAACCAATCGGTCCAGGTAAGGTTTAAATACCTTGTTCATCAATGCCCTAATGGTTACGAAAATCATTAAAATCCATTAAAAAATCAAAATATCCCAAAAAAATTCTTATTTTTCAACTTACCCATAGCTCGATTGCATGATCGGGATTTCCCCAATTTTTCCTCTTTTTCTTTTTACCCTTTTTCTTTTTCTTTTCTTTTCTTTCTTTTCTTTTTGGCTGAACCGATTTGGTCTGGTTCAGCATACCTACATTGCACTGAACCGGTCTGTACTGGTTCAGGCTTATCTTCGTCGTTCCGGCGCCATCCTGCCGATTCTCAGGCCGTTTACGGTGCTGTTTGGCTCATCTTTGGCCGAGTAAACTTCGACTAGCCTTAGATCAGACCGAATGTCGCTGATGGCTACCGGATTCCTTTTCTCCCTCTCAGCCTTCTCTCCCTTGATCCACCGGATTTCAACGTCGGTGGGGCGCGTCGCTGCCGCTGGTGGGTCGTGCGGTGATCGTCGCCCTTCGCCAGCCCTCGCCTAGGGTTCCTGGTCGCCGGTGCTCGTCGGTGCAGAGGATCTTCTCGGGTTCACCCTCGCTTCATTTCGATTTCCTCTTCAATTTCGTTTTTTCACGATTTTCAATTTCTTTTTTTATAATTTATTTTATTATTAGTTTAATCATTAAAATATTATAAAAATATCAAAATATCTCCAAAAAATATTATTTTATTCATTTAATCAATAAATGAATTTATCTGCCTTATTTTATCTTTTTGGTATATTTTTTAATATTTTCGAGATAGTTTTTCGATGTGAATATTTCGATTAATTCCAATAAATTTATATCTTGATCTATTGGACTCAAAATTTAATTATTTCCCTTGTTATTGATCAAGATTTCTCAATTCCATATTTTTAATGAAAATTTCTTATCAAATTAATATCGAATTTCAGTCTTTTGACTATTTTACCCTTCAAGGTGTTCGGGACCAAACCAATCCAACTTCTTTTCACGAACACTCACTCATTTTGTGTTTTAAATCCTTATCTCCAGTCTAAATCCCACTCGTTTAATATGTGTCCATTTCAACCTTCATTTGACCTTTAAATGCATTTCAGGAATTTTTATTCATTCCATTTGCATTTTTCATTCACGTACAACTCTTCTTATGATTTAATTTACATAATACCATATTTACATCATGTGAATCATAAGGAAGTACGATAAAAATTGGGTCTTACAATTACTGCTGAGAGTGGCAGCAGATGGCTGGATTTTGTTGAAGCTTTACGTGGACAGCTGGAGCAGAAGACAGGTGCTGGTTGGCAGAGTTCACCATAGGTTGTTGTTGTACTGCATGGTAGCGTGATTGAAGCAGGAGATGGTACAACAGATAATGTCAATTGCAATTTGGTGTATGGTAGAGCAGATGCATGGAGCCAATAGTAGTGCATGGTTTTGGTTTTTTATATTTATATTTTATTTTTAAGTCTTGTTAGCAATAGATTAAAACTTTATTATTGTTAGTAGTTAGTATAATTTTAATTTAGTGCACTCTTTACTTAGTTTAGATAATATATTCATAGTTTAATTAAATTACATATGTTTAGGACCACTAGATTTAATAGCTTTAGATTTTAGTTTTGATTAAATTTTAGTCTTTTTCTTTTTATGCAATTGAAATTTTAATTTAGTTATTTTCATGCATATATTTAGGAGTTATTTATATCTCATGCATCACTTAGAGTAGATTTTGTTTTCTTTATTTAGGTATTTTAGTAAGTTAGTAATTATTTATTGATTTATATATTTGAAGTTTTATTTCATTAGACCATAGGTTAGATTATTTTACGTTAGATTAAATACATGTAATTTTATTTTCATATTAGAATGTTTTAGTGTTATTTATTTTATTTTACATTCTCTTATTTTTGCATCTTAGTGTAGTTGCACTAATTAACTTTAGTTTCAATATTTTTCTTTTGCAGGTTATCACTTTTATTTGCTGGGAGCTCTGTAAGTAATTTTTGCTCTATTTTATTTAGTTTTTAGTTTTCATATTTTTATTGTCTTTCAGTATTTTCAATTTAAAACTTGTAGATCACCCTCTTAATATTCATAATTTGCTAGGATATACATAGGATAAAATTAACTGGTACTTAGTTAGGCTAACTGTATTCTCTATGGAACAATAATCCAAGTCTCAATTCTCATTATTACTTGCACGACCTATGCACTTGCGGTTTACATGTCTAAGTAACTAGGACGCGACGTGTCAATCAATCTATACCAATATATAATGCCATCACGAAGTCACTTCTGCTCAAAGCACTAGCCCTAGTCATTTCATTTTTCTTGTATTAGACGACTTTTGGGAAATTTAATATTTAAACCTTCATGATCAGTAGAATTCCACAATTCTTCACCGCACAAGTAATGGTATCTTGACTTCAAACACGAATATTACAACTATCAACTCCAGTTTACGGGTTCAGGATCAGAGTACATCTAGATGCTGTTAAGTCTCTCAGGCGGGGAGGTATTGTGACGCCCCGGAAGCGCGAAAAATAGGGTAAATTTAAAACTAATTTTCCTCAATACACAATTCTGGGTGCATTCCTGTGCAGTGTCATGCATCATCATATATATATATTGTAAAACTTTCACCTCAGGATCTCATCAGCTAATATTTATATATCATACCATATACATTCCTCCATTCAGAGTTAATTAATCTTAATACATCCCATACATCATTGTTCATCAAGTGTCTATAATTACAACTTTAGTCTGTATACATGAAATATTAAAGTATACCTCAAAATACAATATACGGCCTAGAGCTCAAGTCTTCCACTAGCTACTACTCCGTACTTCGCAGGAAAACTCTCTTCACTTGAAGAAATCTGGGGGATATAAAAATAGGGTGAGCTTCTAAATTGCTCATTAAGGGGGTAAGGGACTCGTTAACAAAAATGATTAATTACACAGCACAATCATTTTGTTTTGGAAGTGAAACTCAATAAACTCAGTAGAAAACGTAGGATGAAATCATTAAACATCATTCTCATCTCATTTCTCTAAAATCATGTAGAAACATGAGAGTAAATGGTTCAGTATGAAAACCATAGTTACAAGCATATGGAAATAAGGATGCGATAATGGCTTTTCTCGTAAAAACGTGATAGAAATCACCTCAGTAATGATACTTGTGGCACAACCACAAAACATAATCTCTTATGTAAAACGGAGACTAGGCATACAAAAACTCATAAAAAAATCCGTCATGGCACATCAATATAATCTTCTTTGGGTGCGCATCCCAAGTATCCTTAAATGAGGGAACATCGACAATATGGTCGTGTACATGGTGTATTGGTCTTACGTGTTACCAGAACAAGGCCCAGACTTACATGCTACCAGAGCAAGGCCTCTCCTCATACACACTATCGGTCTTACATGCTACCAAAGCAAGGCCCGAACTTACATGCTTCCAAAGAAATGCCACCCAGCGCTACCAGAGTGGGGGTTATCTCACGTTACCAGAACGGAGGCATCTCTCACTACCAAAGCGGAGGAATATCGGACTTAATTGGTACCAAAGTAAGGCCGGGACTTATATGCTATCAAAGTAAGTCCCGATGTGCTATCTCATGACACACCTAAGTCTCAATAACAGCTATTATCATATAAAACCATTTTGCCTTCACGTAAAGCTCATAATGGTTTCTCTCATAAAACTCATCTAAAAACATTTTTGTACTCATCACAAAACATGTCAAAATTGAGCTCAAACCGACAAAACCACACACACATTTCTCAAATCTCAGTATGCTTTAACGTAGAGCCCAAATCCTATTTCACATTTTAAACTCAAACAGTTTGTAAAATAATTTCACACTTTGTTTACAACTCATAAAAATTAGGCTCCACCCAGCTATAAAATCGTTTGCAATAAATCAATCACAACTTGTAAAACATGCTTGTTTCTCAAAACGTTTCATGCTACAATTATCATCACAAAATCACATACACAATGAGTTTTAAGTTTTTCCTTACCTCGTTGCACCTCGCATAGTGCAATCGTTTCCTCCTAACGACGGACTAGCCTCTCATTCCTCTTTGGAACTCCTAGGCTGTCCAAACGATGTAAAAACATCAACATACAATCACATTGTCTCAAATCTCAACATCGAGCATAATTGCTCACATTCTCATAATTTCTCAATACCTCAATGATTCTAAAAACCCTAACTATTTTCAGCCTACTCATCACAAATCACAGCCATAATTGCAGAAATCTACTTCCAAATCAAGGATTAAAGCTTAGAAATTTACCTAAAACTTGTGGAGTGCTCAATTCATGCCTTAGCTCAAATCGTCCTTCGATTTCCAAGTATGTTGTTCTAATTTTGATGAGAAACAACTTTCCCTCTCGCCACAACCTCTGATTCGAACGAAAATGGGCATTTTAGAGGAGAGAGAAAGCTAGGGATTTTGGCCAAAATGGGGTTTTCTAGAGAAAGAAGATGAATTCCAACAAAAACACAGGGGTCCTTATATAGGCAGAGGGCGGGAGATCGATCTGCTCCTGTAGGAGGTCGATCTGCCTTTGAATTTGGGAATGTTTTGGGCACTTTTTATACCTACCATATCGATCTGTCGTTGGGGCAAGATCGATCTCATAATCTTGAGGAGATCGATCTACTCCTTGTGAGGAGATCGATCTACATTTTACAGAAACATTTGGAGATCGATCTGCTCTTGTAAAAGATCGATCCCTTTAAGGCAAAATCATAAGGAGATCGATCTGCCTTCCTTGGAGATCGATTTTCTCATCTAGACTTTTTATTGCTTCTCACTTTAGCCTACCAAATCGATCCCCTCTTCTCCAAGATCGATCTGGCCTCATACTTTCACACTATGGTTGTACTCTTGGCATAAAATCTCAATACATAATTTCCATAATTTACTCCATTGATTATTTCTCATTCAATACTCATTCATCACTTAGAAATTTCATTTGCTTACCACCTCAATATATGAGTGCATCACATTTAGCTCAATTAATTACACTTCATGTTCACATTACAAAATTAATGTGTACAGACTTCTCAAGTCTCACATCCTCTCCACCTTAAAAGAATTTGGTCCTCCAAATTCAACTCGACTCGTCAAACAGATGGGGGTACTTCTCCTTCATGAGGCTTTCGAACTCCCAAGTTGCCTCTTCCATTGAGTGATGTTTTCATAAAACTTTCACTAATGGGATGCTTTTAGTCCGAAGCACCTTCTCTTTCCTATCGAGGATTCGGACTGGTTCTTCCGTGTAGCTCATGCCCTCTTATATGTCCATCTCTTCATATTCTATGGCATGAGAAGGGTCTAGGTGGTACTTCCTCAACATAGATACATGGAAGACGTTGTGTGTTCCAGACATCTGTGGGGGTAATGCCAACCTGTAGGCTACCTCTCCCACTCTCTCAAGAATCTCAAATGGTCCAATGTATCGAGGACTCAATTTTCCTTTCTTTCCAAATCTCAAGATACCGTTACTCGGTGATATCTTCAGAAATACTGCATCACCAACATTAAACTCGAGTGGCCGTCCACGCACATCCTCGTAGCTTTTCTATCTACTCTATGCAGCCCGTAATCTCTCACATATGAGTTTCACACTCTGTACAACCTGTTCAACAAGCTCGAGAGCATTTATCTTTCTATCACCCACTTCTTCCCAAGCTACATAGGATCTACACCTCCGACCATATAGAGCCTCAAAAGGTGTCATTCCAATACTCGTATGATAACTATTATTTTACGCAAACTTTGCTAGGGGCAGGTGATCATCTCATGATCCCTTAAAATCCATCGTACACGCCCTCAACATATCCTCCAAGGTCTGAATATTCCTCTCTAACTGACCATCTGTCTGAGGATGATAGGTGGTACTAAAACTCTATCGAGATCCCATGGACTCCTAAAAATGGGTCTAAAATCTGGAGGTGAATCAGGAATCCCTGTCAGAAGTAATACTCACTGGAGCCCCATGTAATCTAGCTATCTCGGTGACATATAACTCAGCTAAGGCATCCACAGTATCTATGCTCTTAATGGCAAGGAAGTGGGCACTTTTTGTCAATCTATCTACTATGACCTATATTGCATCACGACCTCTTTGGGTCCTTGGTAAACCCGTAATAAAGTCCATGGTGACATCTCTCATTTCCATGTAGGCACAAGTAAAGGCTGCAATAATCCTCCTGGCTTCTGATGCTCAGCTTTCACTTCCTGGCACACTAAACATCTTGCCACATAATCTGCCACGTCTCGCTTTATACCACTCCACCAGTATATTTTTTTGAAATCTCGGTACATCTTAGTACTCTCTAGGTGCATGGTGTGTCACGAGCAGTGGGATTCTCTCAGTATTTGTTTCTTCAGGGTATCATCGTTCGGTTCACAAATTCGTCCTCTGAATCTCAACAATCCATCCTCACTGACTATGAGATCCGACTGCGAAGTCTGCTCTGCTTGGCTAACCATATCAATCAATCTCTGATCATCACACTGCCTAGTTCTAATCCGATCCATGATATTGGGCTCTATTTGCAGGCTAGCCAAAAATCCAGTCTCTACCTCTTTAACTCTGATCCGAAGTTCGGTGAACTGCTCTAATAAATCCCATTCCCTGATCATCATAGCAGATATCATACTTTTCCTTCTCAGAGCATCAGCAACTATGTTTGCCTTCCCCGGATGGTATAGAATCTCGCAGTCATAGTCCTTAAGGAGTTCCATCCACCTCCTTTGTCTCATGTTTAACTCTTTCTGATCAAACAAATACCTCAAACTCTTATGGTAAGTGAAGATCTGGAATCTTTCCCCATATAAGTAGTGCTGCCAGATCTTCAAGGCAAATACCACAGCAGCTAACTTTGAATCATGCGTGGGGTAATTCCGCTCATGATCCTTCACCTATCGCGATCCATAGGCGACCACTCTTCCATGCTGCATGAGCACACACCCTAATCCTTGATGTGAAGCATCACTATACATTGAAAATCCTCCTAATCCCTCAAGGATAGTCAACACAGGCGCCGCTGTTAATCTCCTCTTTAATTCCTAAAAGTTGAGCTCACATTGATCAGTCCATATGAAGGGAGTCTCCTTACGTGTGAGCTTAGTCAAATGAGCGGTAATCTTGAAAAATCCCTCCACAAATCTTCTGTAATACCCTACCAAACCAAGGAAACTTCGTACCTCTATAACTATCTTCGATCTTTCCCAATTAAGCACAGCCTCCACTTTAATTGGATCAACTGATACTCCCTCCGCTGAAACTATATGTCCAAGGAAAGCTATCCGATCCAACCAAAACTCACACTTACTAAGCTTTTCATATAATTTCTTATCTCGGATTATTTGAATTACTAACCACAATTGATGTGCGTGCTCCTCGTAAGACCGAGAGTACACTAAGAAATCATCAATAAAGACTATCACAAACTTATCTAGATCGTCTCTAAACACCTCATTCATTAACCTCATAAAGGCTGAGTATCCGGTAGCAAATCAATGGTAAACTCCAGCTCTCTCTCTCTGGTGGTAAACCGGGCAACTCATCTGGGAAAACATCCGAAAATTCACACACCACAGGTATATCCTCAATCCTTGGATGTTCCCGGTTATCATCTGAAATGAGCGCTTCATAACCTTCACATTAAAAGTAAATTTAATATTCTCAAAAGGTAACAGTATAAATTTCAAATTGCTTACACAAATTCCACACATTTATTTCCTCAATATTTCAAACGTACATTATAAGGTTCAGGTAGGGAGAAAGTTATTATCTTAGTATAGCAGTCTAAACTCACTCGATTGGTTGTCAGCCAATTCATTCCCAAAATTACATCAAACCCATGTATATTTAATATCATTAGATATGCTAACATTACTCTATCTCCCACCTTTATTTCACATCCTCTACATATCATATCAGTTCTCTGGGACTCACGCATAGGGGTATTTACATGTAGGATATACTCTAGAGGTTCACACTTCAAATTTAAACTACATGCAAAATGCTCAGAAATAAATGAATGTGTGGATCCCGGATCAATCAACACATGACCCTTATGATTACAGACAGAGAGTGTACCTCTTATAGTTTCTGTAAAAGTGTCTGCTATTTCCTTATCCAGAGCAAACACACGTCCCGTTGTGATGGGCTTCTTTCCTTTCTCTGCAGCGATTGCCCGTCACAGGGAATTTACTCTCTGAGGCTGTTGTCTGGTAGGCTCCGGAGCATGTGGTCTCTGAGGTTGAGGAAAGTCTTCTACTCTATGACCCATGTCTCCACATCTAAAACATCCACGAATCAACCCAGTACAACTTCCCTCATGCAATCGGCCACAGTCTCTACAAACCCTTATCTCAGGTCTGACATCTCGAAGGGTCTCTCTAATGATGGGATAAGCTCTCGGTTTCTCCAATCTGCCCTTCTGTACTTCAATCCTTCCTCTTCTGAAGGAACCTCTTCGAACATTAGTCTGGGAAATTGCTGGCCTCTTACCCTTATCCCTAGTCACTGCTCTGAACTCATTCTGGGATTATACCATTTCGATTCCCCTTTCAATCTCTTGTGCTCATCTCAGAGCATCTCCAAACTCAGTAATACACAGCCCTATCAATCGATCTCTGATGATGGGCTTTAGTCCATATACAAATCGCTCGGTGCAGAGCTCTTCATCTTTAAAGCTCTGGATCATATTTCAATAGAGTGGTAAATCGACTCTCATAATCATCCACAGACATATTGCCCTGTACTAGACTCAAAAACTCAGTCTGTATCCTTCTTTGGGTAGCTCGTGGTACATATTGGGCTCTAAAGACCTTCTAAAAATCTTCCCAACTAATCACATCCTGGAGGGACATCAAAATACTCAGGGTAGTATCCTACTACTCTCGAGCTCTCCCTTTTAACATATAAGCACCCATACTAACCCTCTTAGCATCGGTGCATCCGAAATAGTCAAATATGACTCTCAACTCAGTCAGTCACCCCTCAGTCTCTACGGGATCCTTTCTCCCTTTGAATGCGGGTGGATTCATTTTCAAAAAGTCCCTCAGTCGAATCATACTTCTGTCATCGAGCTAAGTAGCTGGAGGCACCGGGTCTATCTGTACTGGGGTACGGGAGGTTCTTTTTGTGGTGAAGGAGTGGTACCCGAGGTATAAACTCCAAAATGTTACACAAATAGCGTTACCATCTGCTCAAAACACTGCCACACATCTTGCTCAACCCGATTGTGGGGCAGGTGGCGGAGGTGGCTCTGCCTACCTCATCGAACGACCTCGTCGTCCACTCATTTTTCAATCTCAATACGTTTCCTGCGCGTACATATCAAACTTGATTGAAATTTTAATCCTCAATTTCAATTCATGACCAGACTTATACAGAGACTTGGGATGTATTCTATTTCACCTAACGACACTGACAGTACTAAGTACCCTAGGCTCTGAGACCAAATAAACTCTGTGACGCCCCGAAAGCGCAAAAAATAGGGCAAGTTTAAAACTTATTTTCATCAATACACAATCCTGGGTGCATTCCTGTGCAGTGTCATGCATTATCATATATATATATTGTAAAACTTTCACCTCAGGATCTCATCATCTAATATTTATATATCATACCATATACATTCCTCAATTCAGAGTTAATTAATCCTAATATATCCCATACATCATTGTTCATCAAGTTTCTATAATTACAACTTTATTCTATATACATGAAATATTAAAGTATACCTTAAAATACAATATACAGCTTGGAGCTCAAGTCTTCCACTAGCCACTAATCCGTACTTCGCAGGAAAACTCTCTTCACTTGAAGAACTCTGGGGGATATAAAAATAGGGTGAGCTTCTAAATCGCTCAGTAAGGGAGTAAAGGACTCGTTAATAAAAATGATTAATTATACAGCACAATCATTTTGTTTTGTAAGTGAAACTCAATAAACTCAGTAGAAAACGTAGCATGAAATCATTAAACATCATTCTCATCTCATTTCTCTAAAATCATGTAGAAACATGAGAGTAAATGGTTCAGTATGAAAACAATAGTTACAAGCATATGGAAATAAGGATACGATAATGGCTTTTCTCGTAAAAATGTGATAGAAATCACCTCAGTAATGATGCACGTGGCACAGCCACAAAACACAATCTCTTGTGTAAAACGGAGACTAGGTAAACAAAAACTCAGATAAAAACATTTGTCATGGCACATCAATATAATCTCCTCTGGGTGCGCATCCCAGGCATCCTCAAAAGAGGGAACGTCGATAATATGGTCATGTAAATGGTGTATTGGTCTTACGTGTTACCAGAACAAGGCTCGGACTTACATGCTACCAGAGCAAGGCCTTTCCTCATGCACACTATTGGTCTTACATGCTACCAAAGTAAGGCCCATACTTACATGCTACCAAAGCAAGGCCACTCATCGCTACCAGAGCGGGGGTCATCTCACGTTACCAAAACGGAGGCATCTCTTGCTACCAAAGCAGAGGAATATCGAACTTACTTGCTACCAGAGCAAGGCTCGAACTTATATGCTATCAAAGCAAGGCCCGATGTGCTATCTCATGACACGCCTAAGTCTCAATAAAAGCTATTATCATATATAACCGTTTTGCCTTCACGTAAAGCTCATAATGGTTTCTCTCATAAAACTCATCTGAAAACATTTTTGTACTCATCACAAAACATGTCAAAACCGAGCTCAAACCTACAAAACCACGCACACATTTCTCAAATCTTAGTACGCCTTAACGTAGAGCCCAAATACTGTTTCACATTTTAAACTCAAACGATTTGTAAAACAATTTCACACTTTGTTTACAACTCATAAAAATTGGGCTCCAACTGGCTATAAAACCGTGTGCAATAAATCAATCACAACTCGTAAAATATGTTTGTTTCTCAAAACGTTTCATGCTACAATTATCATCACAAAATCACATACACAATGAGTTTTAAGTTTTTCCTTATCTCATTACACCTCGTATAGTGCAATCATTTCCCTCTAACGATGAACTAGCCTCGCATTCCTCTCTAAAACTATCGAGCTATCCAAACGATGTAAAAACATCATCAACATACCATCACATTGTCTCAAATCTCAACATCGAGCATAATTGCTCACATTCTCTTAATTTCTCAATACCTCAATGATTCTAACAACCCTAACCATTTTCAGCCTACTCATCACAAATCACAGCCACAATTGCAGAAATCTACTTCCAAATCAAGGATTAAAGCTTAAAAATTTACCCAAAACTTGTGGAGTGCTTAATTCACACCTCAGCTCAAATCGTCATTTGTTTTTCAAGTATGTTGTTCTCCTTTTGATGAGGAACAACTTTCCCTCTTGCCACAACCTCTAAATCGAACGAAAATGGGCATTTTAGAGGAGAGAGAAAGCTAGGAATTTTGATCAAAATGGGGTTTTCTGGATAGAGAAGATGTATTCCAGTGAAAACACAAGGGTCTTTATATAGGTAGAGGGCAGGAGATCGATCTGCTCTTGTAGGAGATCGATCTGCCTTTGCATTTGGGAACATTTTAGGTACTTTTTATGCCTACCAGATCGATCTATCGTGAGGCCAAGATCGATCTCATAATCTTGAGGAGATCTATCTGCTCCTTGTGAGGAGATCGATCTACATTTTTACAGAAACATTTGGGATCGATCTACTCTTGTAGGAGATAGATCCCTTCAAGGCAGAATCATAAGGAGATCTATCTGCCTTCCTTGGAGATCGATTTGCTCATCTAAACTTTTCTTTCCTTGTCACTTTGGCCTACCAGATCGATCCCCTCTTCTCCAAGATTGATTTGGCCTCATACTTTCACACTATGGTTGTACTCTTGGCATAAAATCTCAATACATAATTGCCATAATTTACTCAATTGATTATTTCTCATTCAATACTCATTCATCACTTAGAAATTTCATTTCCTTACAACCTTAATATATGAGTACATCACATATAGCTCAATCAATTACACTTCATGTTCACATTACAAAATTAAATGTGTACAAAATTCTCAGGTCTCACTGGTATTTTGAAATACCTTCATTAGCCATCAGACTTGACCACATAAACTGGTTATGGATAAAAGAGTTCACGATTCACTCCCAATAAAAAGCAAGATACCACAATTTATCGTAATTTCACATTTATCCTTCAGGCACAGTCCATTCTCAATCCATATCACTTAATTCGAATTCATTTCACAGACCAGCGATAGTCTTACATTGTGTACACCACTTATTCCAATATAATTTGCATTCAAAATTTATCACACTTTAATGCTTATCTCATTTCGTTTATTGATAATTCTATATTTTTAGAATTATTTGTGCTTAATTTCCTAATTAATTATTTAAATCCCTAATTTATTTTGTTAATTATCCCCTTTATTTAATTAAAATTCTCATGTTTGCAAATAAATTAAATCCGGATGAATTTTGAATATTTCGATAGAAAATGGACTGGAATTGGGCTAAAATCGAGATTGAGCCACGCGGACAACACGAGTCATGCCTCCTAGCACATCCAATTGGACAAGAAGACCGATGACATGGAAATATCTTTTCAAGGAGCCAATGGTGTGAAGACAAGTGGCTAAAAAATGCCAACTCATTAAGGATGTGAAAATTACCATTTTACCCCTAGTGTGTTTATAAATAAGAAAGGATGACAATTGAAAGAGTATGTAATTTTAGGAGTAGAAGTAAATGTAATTTAGGAGTAGGAGTAGATGTAATTTTTAGGGTAGACTAGTTTCTAAGGTAGTTTAGATTTATTGTCTTTGTTTTCCCGAAAAGATTAGTTTGTTTGTAGCAAAAATTTTACTGTTTATTCACTATTCACTTGATGAAAATATTTGTTCCATTTTCTCATTTTCATGGTATCCCATTAGCAATTTTGTTTCACCTTGTTCTTCTTTTCGGTTTGAAGAAATCTATTACTGTATGTTTCTTATTTAGTGAGTTGTAGATGAAAGTTAATGAAAAAATGAGTTACGTCTCCATTACTATCTCTCGGTTTTAAAAATTTGTATAGTTTTTCTTTAGCTTTCGGTTGCATTTGGGTTTCAAGCATCTTCACACTGTCTCCTACCTTTTGATTCTGTTGCTTTGATGTGGAATGATGCAAAGCATTTGTCCACATCAAGAGCATAGTGGAACTCAGTAGGAGAAGACAGTGAAGGAAACCATAGCTCAGGAGTTTCCTGTTTTCATTTTTCTGCATTATTCTAGCAAGTCGATCGATCATCTGTTCTCCTCTGTTCACAACTTCTTTTACTATTCATTTTCTTTCTTTGTTTTAGTTGTTGGGTTCATTCCTTTTATGCTTTCTATCTTTCATTCACTGCCTTAAGCTTACACGTTATTAAATTTTTGTTTGTGTTTTATCTATTTTCTCGTTCGGTTTCATCTATTGTTCATCACGCTTTGGTCTCATTCATTTTATGTGTGTTCTATCTTATTTCCCGTTTTGTTTTACTGAGCATTGCTGATTGCAGCACCTAAACAGCAGCTGCTGTGTGAGCATTTTACTCCAGTAACCAGTGCCCAGTTGAATGCAACAGTGCAAGACAGAGCACACCGAGACCACACCTGGACAGCTGAGAGCAGCAGCATAAACAGAAGCAGAGACGGACACTACAGGAGCGGCAGCTGGAAATTGCAGGAGTTGAGGCAAAAGGACAACCGAGAGCAGTCTGGATCACTTGGGGCAGCAGGACATAGCAGACCGAGAGTGAAGGAAAGAGCAAGCAGATCATGCGCTGATGCCAAAACATGAAGCTGGACACGCCTGGCAGAACCGAAAGCAGCAACCCGTGACCACAACCTGGAATCGAGACATACCAGGACAGCGGCAGTGGAACAGCAGAAGCAGATCGAGAAGGCCTGGAGTAGCACTATTATAGCAGACCGAGACATCATGGAGCAATGCTGGAACAGAGCTTGGGGCAGCATGAAACAACAGTCGATTGCAGAACTAGAGCAGCAGGTAGCAGGCACATAGCAGACCAAGAATGGAGGCCGAGCAGCAGGCAAAAGCTTGGACCAGAGGACAAACCGAGACACACCAGAGGACAACAGCAGCTCACCTTGCCAAAACCGTGAAAGCCATACCTGGAAATGAAAAAGAAAAATGACATGTGAATAGTGTTTGGAGGGAATGGTTTAAATTGGTTAAGGCTTTGTTTGGCTAGTTCATTTTAGTGCTTAATCCATTTTCATGCATTGTTAGTTTAGTTTAATTTCAATTTAATTTGTTAAGCTTAGTTTAGAGTTTTTAATTAAATTGCATGTTAGTATTCTTGCATAGTAGTATAAAACTTAGTTTTAATTAGGATGATAGTTAGTTAAGTGTTCATTTAGAATTAGATTAGGGGTAAATTTATTTCATTAAATCTTAGGTTAGTTTAAATTGCATTTTAATTAAGTAGTTTAATTACAATTTTAGGATAGTTTAATTGTAGTTTAATTAATCTTACTTTGTTATTTTCATAATTGTATTTTATTTTAATTGCGTTAATTTGTTTTAACTGTTTTAATTTCTTTTGTCGGTTTTTTATTTTAATTGTATGGAGCACTGTAAGTAATTTTACTCGGTTTTAATTTCTTTATTTTATAGCATTTTATTGCTTTCAGTATTTTTAATTCTAGATATGTAGATCACCCACCTTAACTTTACAATTTGCTAGAATATACTTAGGGTAAGATTCACCGGTAGTTAATTAGGCTAGTCAACTTCTCTGTGGAACGATAACTCAGGACTCAAATCCCATTATTACTTGTACGACCCGTGCACTTGCGGACATTACCTTTAGGGCGTGTCATTTATCAATTATAACGAAATCATTTTCATACTCAAATTGAGTCTCGCATTCAAAACGTTAGCACACACAAATTTAAATTCTTAGATTCGAAACTTATTCCATGTTCCAAAGTCTCTTTATATTTTTACAATTCTGAATCTTTTTAATAGCTTGGGTCTTTCCCTCTAGTCTATAACCTCTATTTTGGGGATTCCAATTAACACCAATTCTTAATACAACGTGACCCAGAAGACTCCGGGTCTCCTTAAAATTATTGCTGGTACACTCTAAAGTGGATCACCTCGTCCAATAATCTCCTTTTCATACAATCCTTGTATTTGCTTCTTCAGCACTTTAAATTCAATCGAAGCTACTGAGTACAGTGGTCTAAATAATTAATTCGATGTCAGGTGCTATACAATTTCAGAACTTCACTTTTCAATTTAGTGGTAACTCTGATAGATCATTCGAATACGTGTCGAAAATCCCTCTGTCTACTGAGGTGTCTTTTTACTTTGAACACGCCTTATCTTTATCAATCATATAAACAATGTAACCTTCACTTATACTTTTTGTTCTGTAATTCATCTTTTTAATTACAGTGACGTTACTCTATCACTTTCACTGCTTCCTTAGTACATCTCTTTTCTGTCACTCTCTTTACCTTTTTCATTTTCTTAGTAACCTTGGAGTATATACATTTCATATCATCACGGTTGCGCCTTGCGCACTGCTTCCTCAAAATAACATCCAATGAGGGCTAATTTAGCTCGATTAAGGATCTTAGTACCTCCTACGAGTTTCTTGGACTTCTTCCATTTCACATTTCTACTTATCCGGATTATACTCCTTCCAAATCTATTTAATTTCATATTCATTCTCGAACTTGTTTTCTCAAGTCCGATTCAATCATTTCAGCTATAATTTCCAATATGCTTCATCCAAAATGTGTTGTCGTCTAAAGGCCTCCAGAAACATATCTCATGTATTTCTCTAATACCATCTCTCGGATTAAATCGGTGGACTTCCCTCAGAGCTCGACTTTCCATTTCGATACTGATGCTACAAAGGGTACTTTCTTTATAGTAGTACACTCTTAAAATCCTGTAGCTTCTCCAATTCTTTAATACAAAAGTTGTAAAAGCAATTTTCTCGGTAGAGTTACTTCTAAATCATCAAGCTTTTCTATCTCATTCATCCAACCCTCTGAATCATTGAATTCTTAACTTTATTGAAAAACGGAGGCTTAAACTCCTAAGACTGCCGCCAGTCTATTAAGTTTACAGTTATGCTCTAAGAATCTATGCAAGCTTTCAAATTTAATTTTCTAGTTTTTCCATTACAATTGGATTCTTGACTTCCGTATGTAATAGCATACTATTTTCCAAAATTAGCTCGATCTTTCTCTCAGTCACACCTTAATCATTATCATTATTATTGCTTATTATTGTCTCCACACGTCGCTTAAATCTTACGAAGCAGACTCCAAAAATTTCCAGTGAAACTATAAGGAGTACACTAAGACGATGGTTCACTACATCTCTCGGGCTGTCACGACCCAAAAATCAGAGTAAATGTTTCATTTGTCTTTCATACTTACCTGTCCTCTGATCTTGACCACACTCCACTAACAATTGGGTTGTGCGTCAATGCCAGTCCCACCATTCAATCATCATATAACTTAATTTCTTATTAAATGAAAGGTAAACACATGCGTTTTCCACTAATTCTTTCCCATTTATTTACAAGTGTTTACAGTGTCTAGACATCCTCGAAAGTTATTTACCAACATGTTACTGTGCTATTCTTATTTAGATACAATATGTACAAATGTATATACCTCAAAATGATGGGCAACAACGGATATCAGGAATGCAGTATTTAGTCGTCGCAAAGTCTACTCGAGGAAATCTGTGTAGGAAAATGAAAGGGGTGAGCACATCAAGCTCAGTAAGGCAATCATACAAACAAGTAGGTAACCATACTACCTACATGAACGTGGTGCCATGTATAAACCACCATTTCTCCACACCATTTCAAAATAGATACTACAATTCATGATGTCATGATGTCATGTAAAACAAATTCACATATGGATTTCAAAGAGCATGAAAAACTCAACATGCAAATCCATTTAAATAATTTCATTCTTGTTAAAATTCCACAACACAGCCAGGACTCAACCCCTCCCTCGGGTGTTCCTGACTCACACAAAAACATGAAATCAAATGCTTTTCAAAGCGATAGTAACATGAGAGAGTTTATATCACGCATGAGTTTAAATAGCATGGAAAATAACGTCATGCAAGTTTTCGTTTAAAACCCAGTTTCATTCTCGTCAAAATCATGTCTCAGTCAGGATCCAACCCCTCCTTCAAGTGATCCAGACTCACATGAAAATCCATAAAACATGATTCTCAAAAACATCAACATGCGAGACTAGGCAATATATGTATGTATCTCAGGCAAATAACTAGGATGATGGCCATATGTCCTTGTGATCCCACTGCTACACGGATCCTAGTGTGTGGGGTCTCACCACGATCGGGGACCGCCCCGGGAGGTGGGTCAGTACATCCCGTCGGCCTTGTCCGATCACTCGCATCCGAAGTTGCCACGCATCCAAAAATGCCACTCACATCCAAAAATGCCACGCATCGAAAGATGCCACTCGCATCCGAATATGTCACGCATCTGAAGATGCCACATAATCAATCACAGCACGGTATAGCGTACTCCATGCTACTTGCACGATACAACGTACTCCATGGACCCATATCTCATATCCACAATCATGCCTGTCTCAAACGCACGTGCAAGCATATTCAATCGACGTGACACACAGTCTACCCGACACTCCAAGCACGGCTAATCGCATGTATCATAAAATCTGTGCGAGCGATTCTCCAGCACTCTCATAAAATCAAGGAAAATCTCGTGCGAGCAAAGCTCCAGCACGCGTTTCATAAAATCTCATGAGATCTAGTGTCAGCTAAGCTCCAGCACTCTGTTAGAATCATGTAAAACTAGTGCGAGATAGGCTCCAGCACTCTATCATAAAAATCAAGTGAAAATCTAGTGCGAGTTAGACTCCAGCACCATATCATAAAAATCATATAAAAATCTGGTGAGAGTTAGACTCCAGCACCAATGCATGTAAAACTCTACTGCGAGCTCTCGCTCCAGCACTAATGCATGCATCACACAAATCAAAAAATCGTGCGAGCTAAGCTCTAGCACGTCACATGTCTATAAAATCATGTAGGCGGCTTTATTATCTCAAAATAATTTCTAACCGAATCACATTGTTGAAATTATGCAATGCTGTGCATTTTTATTTAAAAGTTAGCCAGCCTACCCATGCATGTGTCAAAACACCTCAAGAACAAGCAAGGACCTCTTGTTCTTGCTCCTTCCAACTTTTCCTAAATTTGGAAATTTTACCCTTCACAAGGGTATTTTGGTAATTTACCCATCTAGGGCACCAAAATTTTTATCTTAAATTTAGACCCTTCAGAAACTTTAAGAGACTGCAAATGAAGTTGAAATTGCGTAAAGTTACCTCTAGCAATCTGTAAAATTCCCTTACCTAGAATCACGCGCAAGCTTATCCTGTCTCGACCGTACCAAGTCTCTCAGTCCAATTCGTTTCAAATCAAGTCTACGGAGCTGCATATAACCACATATTTGGGTCAGTTCTAATATACTTATCAGTATTTCACTTATATTGATCGAATCTAAAACATTGGGCCCATTTTACTTGATTGAGCCTGATTGCATCTTAATGGGCCTCGACCCATTTCCAGCCCGTTTCCACTTATTAAATCCCTTCTTCGGGTTTACTAGGCTCATTTGGCTTACCAATACTAATCGGGCTTCGTTCCAAACTCTTTGGATAGCCCGTATATCATTTACGACAGTTAATTCAAAAATCCCAATATAATTCACTAAATGCGAAATTTAATCCGTAATTCGTAAAATCTTTAATACGCAATAATCATATAAATTGTCATAAATGAGCTTTACTTACCAGAGATTATGCAATGGTGCATAAATCGAAGTTCGATCGTCTCATGTTCGGAAGTTATCGTCGAACTGCATAATTTTATATTTAATTTCGGGTTAATTTCCGATCAAATATAATTTAAATAAATTTCTCGATAATCAAATCGGTTACTTTTGACCTCTTACCGACTTACCCGAAGTCCGATGTATCCCCGAAAATCTTCCCATTTTTTCCCTTTTCTCTGTTTCTTTCTTTTTCTCTTTTTTTTTCATCTCTTTCTTGGCCGAACCAATTTGGTCCTGTTTAACCGGTTCAGTCCAGTTCGGCCAGTCGTCGGTGGCTCGTCGGTGGGACTCGGGTCTCCCTCGATTTTTGTCGATTTTCAATTTCGAGTTTTTCCCGATTTTCGATTTTCAGTTTTTTTTAAATTATTATTATTATTATTTATAATTTATTTTTTTATTTTAATAATCATTAAAATACTAAAAAAATTCAAAAATATCTAATAAATTCTTTATTTTATTAATAATTAATTTATTTAATTTATTTATTATATTTTAACCCTTTTTTCGATATATTTTCTCCGTATTTTTGGGATATTATCCCAAGTGAATTTTTGATAAATCTTAATAATTTCGGATCTTGATCAATTGGACTTGAAATTTGATAATTTGCTCATTATTAATCAAGATGTCCTAAATCCTTATTTTTCATTCAAATTTTCTTATCGAATTATACCGGATTTCGATCTTTTGACCGTTTTACCCTTCTACAAGTTCGGGACCAATTTAGCCCGACTTTCCTTCTTGGACCCACTATAATTTCTCATTTAAAAATTTGTATCTCTGTCCGAACAATTCAAATCTCATAAATTTAATTTGAAATTCCTTAATTGTCCATTTTCGGATTTAACGTATGTTCGACTACTTCATTCATATTTATATGATCAAAATCATACGTCTTATGATTCCATTAACATATAACAATCTCCATAAAATGTGTGAATCATAAGGAAATACGATAAAATCGGGTCTTACATAATCTCCCCCACTTAAGAAATTTGGTCCTCCAAATTAGAACCATGTCAAATGGGTCTACAAACAACTCTGGATACGTCTATCTCATCATACTCTTTAATTATCATGTGACTTTTTCGGAGTGTACTACTACCAAAGGACTTGACTAGGGAGATCGTCTTAAACCTCAATACTTTCTCCTTCCGTCTAACACCCGTATCAAGTTTTCAACATATGTTATACTTTCATTAAGCTCTAACAGCTCATATCCAATCACATATGCTAGGTTCATATAGTATTTTCGAAGCATCAAAAGATGGGATACATTGTGGGTGCCTACTAATTCAGATGGTAACGTAAACCTACATGCCTTATCTCCTACTTTTTCCAATCTCTCAAAGGATTTAATCTAGCGAAACTTAATTTACCTCTTTTTTGAATTTCGTTATGTCCTAAGGGCATATAACTTCCAACAATACTAATTCACCCTCGGTGAATTCCAATGGTTTCTGTCTCTTGTCAGCATAGCTTTTCTATCTGCTCTGAGGTGTTCTTAATCTCTCACAATTCAACTGAACATCCTCAGAGATTTGTTATACCGAATCAGGAGCAATTCTCTATCTGTCACCCACTTTTTCTTATCCAAATCGGGGAACAACCCCTACGGCCATACCATGTCTCATATAAAGTCATCTCGATACTCAAGTGACAACTGTCATTATTGACGAATTTGATTAGTAGCAACTGATCATCCCAGGAGCTTATAAAATCAATGGCACAAGCTCTCATCATATCCTCCAGAACCTGTACAGTCCTCTCTGACTGATCATCTGTCTGAGGATGGAAAGCTTTGCTAACACTCAATCGGGTTCCTATAGCTTCCGAAAAAATATTCCCAAAAGTGGGAAGTAAAGCGAGAATCCCTATCTGATACCATGCTCACTGGAACGCTACATAATGTTCCACAATCTTCCTTACATATAACTTCGCCTATGCACTCAGAGTATCTGGCAATTTCATAACCAGAAGGTGGTTAGACTTAGTCAATCTATCGACTATCACCCAGATAGCCTCATGATTCTTGCGGTCCTCTATAACCCATCATGATATCCATTGTAACTTGCTCCCATTTTCGTGTCGATATAGGTAGAGACTGCAATAACTTTGCAAACTTTTATTACTCTACCTTACTCTGCTGACATACGAGACACTTCTCCACAATCTCCACAATGTCTCTTTTCATATCTGACCACCAATACCCTTTTCTAAAATTTTGATATATATATATATTACTTCTCGGATACACTGTATATCCCAAAGAGTAAGCTTCTGACAATAATACTATCTCATCAACTGTGATCCTAGGGAGCACTTATACTGTCTCTGAACCTCAGTAAACCATCATCACTCTCTACGAACTCTTTCACTGTACCCATCTGAATCTGACCCACACTATCGACACCCTGTCGATCATCATGCTAAGCCTGTCAAATCCGGTCACTCAATTTCGATTCTAATCTAAGGCTAGCTGTCACACAATCATTGTCATCATCAGAAGGGTGAGGCTCACAACTGCTCTAGCAGCTCATGCTCCCTGACCATCATATGTGATACCGTCCCGAGACTCTTTCTGTTCAAGGCATCAACCATTACATTAGCCTTTCCTAAGTGGTACAATTTCCATGATCATAAACCCTCAGAAGCTCTAACCCTCTTTGTTCTCATATCCGACTCTTTCTGTGAAAACAGATACTCGGGCTTTTTATGATCAGTGCATACCCAAAATTTCTCACCGTGTATATAGTAGTGACATATATTCAGTACAAACACTATCGCTGCCAATTTTAAATCATGGGTTAGATAGTTTCTTTCATTATCCTTGAGTTATCTGGATCCATAGTCGACTATCTTCCCATTTGCATCAATACACAGCTCATTCATTATTTTGAGGTATCCATATACACTTAAACCTCTTAAGCTGTTGGGTATGGTGAAAATAAATGCGGTGGTCAGTTCATACTTCAATGCACCAAAACTCCTATCACGTTTATCATCCCATTCAAAACCAATTTTCTTAGTTACACGTGTCAACAAAGTAGTCCATTTCGAGAACTCTCAACAAACCATCTGTAAAAACAATTTCCAATTGTTGCTTATAATTTTCCCTGGACTTTAAATACACCCAAAATATCATCAATAAGGATCACAACAAATCGGTCCAGGTAAAGTTTAAATATCTCATTGTAGTTGAGTTCCACTAAATATTTCAATCACCCATATCCTTAACTATGTACGCATAAACGCATAATGTCATTTCAAAATCGCTTTCGTTCAAGATACTAACCCGCGTCATTTCCTTTTTCTTATATTAATGACTTTTATAAAATTTTAATTTTTTTTAAACCTTCCCGATTAATCGAATTCTATATTTCTTTATCGTACCAGTAAAGGTACCCTAATTTTTAAATATATATATATATATTACGATTGTCGATTTCAATTTATAGGTGATGTGTACTTCTAGACGCTGTCAAGTCTTCAGGCGGGGAGGTATTTTAAAATACCTTTATTAACCCTCAGACTTGACTACATGAACTGGTTATGGATATATCCACCCCTTATCCTTGGTCGCAATTCATATTCATTACATATCGTTTAATCCAAATTACATCACATATCAAAGATATTCTTACCTTGCATATGCCTCTTATTCCAATATATCTTGTATTCAGGATCTATCACATCTCAAAGCTTATCTCATTTCGTATATCACTTATAACAAACTCTATCATTACCCATTCCGTGAGTACAATCATTTACTCTTTTAATTTCAATCGCAACACCCCTTTTATTACTTGTCAAAACTTACAGTATATTTTTCAAGGGTAAAACATCACTATCTTAGGATAGAAATCTGAACAGCATAGTTTGCAGCCGACCAATTTATTCTCAAATATTACTTCAAATTATTCATATTCCATTGAATAAAATCGGCTGACTTATACTTCTTCCCCTGTTTCAACTTATAATCTTTTCATAATTATTCCGTTAGTTAACCCTCCTCCATTGGGGTACTAACTATCAGTATTGTGCCCAGGGGTGTAGGCATTCATGTCTTTCACTAACTTATATGCAAATGAAGGCGATATGACTAAATGTGTGGCACCAGGATCAATTAAAATAATTACTTCATTATTCATAACCAGTGTGATATCTTTCACCACATCATATGAAACATCGGTAGTGTCCTGGTCCAAGGCATACACTCACCCTCATCCAACAGCCTACTTTCCCCTTTCTCTTTAGTTGTGGCATCCCTTTTCGGTGCAGAGATATCAACAGGCTTTTCTCTGTCTCTTTGCCCTTCTGTGGGGCAATCTCACCCAACTCTGAGCAATAATTTAATAATTGGCCTGTCTTACCACAGTTAATGCCTATTTAGTCAATAAAGTGTAGGGCCTACTTCTGTGGTATCTACCACACATCCTACACTGCTTACACTGCTACGGAGCAGGTCGGGGTCCTCTAATCACAATACCGCTCAAAAGTGCTAAAATTGGATACACTGGGGCCTTACCAATCATCTTACCCCGTGACTCATCAACTCTAATCTCTTACCAACTACCTTTTTTTCCCATTCTGACATCTCTGTCATTCTCTATTCTCTTTCTATCTCTATTCCAGCCCTTACTACCTTTCTCAATCTCAGAGACGTGCAACACATGATCTTATTCACACAACTGTAGTCTGCGCAATGCCTTAGCATAGGTAGTGATATCTAACGGGGCCAATCGGACTCTAATTGGCAATCTGAGCCCTTCCGTGAACTTTTGGGCTTTCCCACTCTCACTGCCCATAGTGTCGGGGCAATACCTGCCCAAGAATATAACTGAGTTTCATACTCGTCAATCAACCAGTTCCTCTGGGTCAGAGTAAGAAATTTTATCTGTAATTTTCTTTAAGCAGTATCCAGGATATTCTGTTACCAGAATACATCCAAAATATTTCTCATGTCAGCTCTGGATGTTTAACTCTTAAGATAGGTCGAGCAGACTTCCACCAATACTCCGACTCGCCCTCAAATCCCATGCATACTCTGTGCAATTAGCTCCAAAAATAGTCTCCACACTCCGCTCCAACCTATCGAAGCGTGTCTCAATACTGTCTGATCTCTCTGTCGGACTCTGTGGGGCATGATCAACATCAGCCTCCATTTCAATCTCATCCTGATTCTCAAAGGTCGACTCAGTACCACTAGCAGGCTCAGGCCTACCTCTACAACCTCTGCCTCGTGCTCTACCTCCTCTACCGCGACTAATATTAGGTATCATACCTATATTCCTATATTCTCAACCATTTCTTAGTTAAAACCCATCTCAATATACACTATTATATCTAACTAAGCACAGTAACATGGGGATGTAATTTCCTAATTACTGATACTCATCAGACCAATTTCACTATGATACCACCATTTGTCACGACCCAAAAATCAGAGTAAATTTTTCATTTTTCTTTCATACTTACATGTCCTCTGATCATGACCACACTCCACTAATAATTGGGCTGTACGTCAATGCCAGTCCCACCATTCAATCATCACATAACTTAATTTCTTATTAAATGAAAGGTAAACACATGCATTTTTCACTAATTCTTCCCCATTCATTTACAAGTGTTTACAGTGTCTATACATCCCCAGAACTCATTTACCATCATGTTACTCTGTTATTCTTATTTAAATACAATATGTACAAGTGTATATACCTCAAAATGATGGGCAGCAACGGATATCAGGATTGCAGTACTCAGTCGTCGCAAAGTCTACTGAAGGAAATTTGTGTAGGAAAATGAAAGGGGTGAGCACATCAAGCTCAGTAAGTCAATCCTACGAAGAAGTAGGTAACCATACTACCTATATGAACATGGTGCCATGCATAAACCACCCTTTCTCCACACCATTTCAAAATAGATACTACAATTCGTGATGTCATGATGTCCTGTAAAACAAATTCATATATGGATTTCAAAGAGCATGGAAAACTCAACATGTAAATCCATTTAAATAATTTCATTCTCGTTAAAATTCCACAACACAGCCAGAATTCAACCCCTCCCTCGGGTGTTCCTGACAAATGCTTTTCAAAGCGATAGTAACATACAAGAGTTTATATCACGCATGGGTTTAAATAGCATGGAAATAACGTCATGCAAGTTTTCGTCTAAAACCCAGTTTCATTCTCATAAAAATCATGTCTTTGTCAGGATCCAACCCCTCCCTCGGGTGATCCAGACTCACACAAAAATTCACAAAACATGATTCTCAAAAACATTAACATGCGAGACTAGGCAATATATGTATGTATCTCAGGCAAATAACTAGGACGATGGCCATATGTCCTTGTGATCCCACTGCTATACGGATCCTAGTGTGCGGGGTCTCACCACGATCGGGGATCGCCTCGGGAGGTGGGTTAGTCCATCTCGTAATCATTAAAATACTAAGAAAAATTCTAAAATATCTAATAAATTCTTTATTTTCTTAATAATTAATTTATTGTATTTTAAACTTTTTTTGGTATATTTTCTCTATATTTTCGGGATATTGTCCTTAGTGAATTTTTGGTAAATCTTAATAATTTCGGATCTTGATCAATTGGACTCGAAATTTGATAATTTCCTTATTATTGATCAAGATGTCCTAAATCCTTGTTTTTCATTCAAATTTTCTTATCGAATTATACCGGATTTCGATCTTTTGATCGTTTTACCCTTCTACACGTTCGGGACCAATTTAGCCCGACTTTCCTTCTTGGACCCACTATAATTTATAGTTTAAAAATTCGTATCTCTGTCCGGACAATTCAAATCTCATAAAATTAATTTGAAATTCCTTAATTGTCTGTTTTCGGATTTAACGTATGTTCGACTACTTCATTCATATTTATATGATCAAAATCATCCGTCTTATGATTCCATTAACATATAACAATCTCCATAAAATGTGTGAATCATAAAGAAATACGATAAAATTGGGTCTTACACGGGCCTACCTATATGGCCTCGAGGAACGGTTCATTTCCATCTAGCAATATGGTTGTAATAGCAATCAGCCATATCTATCAGGTTCCTTTCATTCACTGACACAATTTTCAATAAAATACAGCCAGGTATACCCATTTGTATCTAATTCATGTACAGTAACGCTGAGGTTGTGAACTTTATAAGTCTTTTTTCACTTTTAATATTGACTCGTATCAGGCCAACCTTACTCTGATACCACTTATGTAACGACCCAAATTTATGAACATTTCAGTCGGGCTACAAGTCAATATTAGGTCAGAACAATACTTAGTCTGATTATTTTTCTTTCTTAGTAACAAATTTAAATAAAATATGTTCACATTCCCCATACATGCCTCATTGGCATTACTGTACGTATAAAAATTTTAGATACAAAAGAATTCCTTACAACTGGGTATACCTTCAATGCATAATGATACTTCATGGAACCATAGCTGTGCGACATGCCCTACTAACGGAAGCGTTCCAAACTACGGTGGGACTTTGTGCAGGAAAGTAAGGGGGTGAGCTCAACATGCTTAGTAAAAAAAACCCCATAGTAGGTAGATAAATACACTACCTAGAAATATATATATATATATATATATATTTGCCAAATCCAGAATATTTTCACAAAGTATACAGATGATTTGGTGATTTCTTAGATACCAGAGTCAGAATTCAAAAAACAGATTTAGTATCGGCAGTGTAATCTTTTACTGTGGTAAATACAAAAAATTTCAGTGCTTTCAGTAGCAAAATAAACAAATTTTCAGATATCTCAATTCATGCAAACAATATAGAAAATATTTCAGATAAACACAAAGGTACTGCCAGTTCCATAAAATCAAAGTCGAAAAATCCTTGGAAAATTCAATATAAAAATGGAACTGAAATTAATACCGTTTCTAAAACTTTAAACACTTTGCTCCCATAGGACTTCAAGAGGTGGCCCCCATGGTCTTCTATGCATTAAAATATTCAGTTCCATACACGATAAAATCACATAGTCAATTCAGAAGTTCAAATAGACGAGACAAGGCAATACATTCTATATCAGATATCATAAATAACTATTGGCCAATGTCGGTGACTCTGGGCAATTCACGGGCCAGGTTTACCGTGATGTCAATAGTCGTGGGAGTGGTCAGCTACCTAAACGGCTCATAGATCAGAATGTCTGAAGACCAAAAATATAATCAGAAACACGGTACATTGTACTCGTGAACCACAGATATAGAACAGACAGATGTAACGGACCAGCCCAGCCGACCATGGCCAATCCCCCTAGACCCATAAACAATGACTGCTGTGACAACATTATATGGTAAAGTCAACAGTGTAATATGATCTCACCAACACCTTTGTCTAAAAAATCAGTGCGAGTAGGACCGTGCGACACACAGCCAACACGCGCTCAAGTACATAACATCGGAATAGCTTTATAAGCAAATCATTTCACCTCAAATCACATATAAATTCAATTGTTTCATAAAACCATTCAAAACAAGTTGACTAACCATTTTCGGATAAAATCCCAAAAAAAGTCTATGAAAATTTAAAATTGGGATTTTTTATATTTAAAACAGAATTCAGGCCACAATAGAATCTATGCAAACAATTTAAATTCAATCCGTAAAATTAGATTGTTCAACTAGGCTAAAATCTCTAATTTTCAGAGTAATAAAATTCGGCTTAGATTTTTCGGTGATTTCGGTATTGCAAAATTCAGCCTAAATTTATATCTATAACTATACAGAAGCTACGCATATTTATCTCTAATAGCAACGATAATTTTCCTTACCTCAGTGTCTGTCTGTAGTCCTCGATTGTCTCAATGTAGCGAGTCGGCGGATCCGGTTCACTCGGGTTATTTCCTTCAATTTTTTTTGAATAATTACTTTGAATTATCATTCCCAAGGTTTTTCTCAAATTTTCGATCTCTTATTCCCTTCCTCCAAATATATATATATATATAAATATTAATTTTTTTTTTACTTTTTTTTTTCAAATTTGGCTTCCCGCCAAATTCTTCTTCTTTCTTTCTTCTTTGTTTCTTCATCGAGCATCACTATTCATGGTTGCATTCCTTCCCTCGATGCCGTCACTTCCTCCTCCCTTAGCTCTTTCATCCGGTGCTGGTGGTCCCATCGAGTCACCCTATCCCGCTACCAGTTTTCGGCTTCCACTATCTCAACATCTCCTTCCCAATTCCTCTGTTCGCCCCTGTCTCTTCTGTCCAGTCTCTGTCTCCTCTACACTTCGGTTCTAGCTTCTTCTTCTCATTTTCCTTGTTTTCCCTTCTCTCGTTCTCACACCTCTTTCACTGTTTACTTCTTGCCACCATCGTCATCTTCCTCTAGTCTCTCCGTTCCAGTTTTCAGCTAGCGAGACAGAGGTGTTTTGCCTTTGTCTTCATGCTCCTTATCTCTCGATTTTCACTTTTAGCCTTAGCTTGTTTCATTTATTGCCGACTCGACTTGCCCCTCCCATCTCCTCTGTTCTTTCTTGGTCTGCCAATTCCCCATTTTCTTTTCTCTAACTGAAATGTTCCCATTCCTCATGCTGCCTCCCTCTTCCATTGTAGCAGTTTTCAAGATATATAGTTATATATTTATTCGTATATACACCAGGAAGAAAGCCTGCACAACAGCTTCAGTTGACTCCAGTTAGTTCTAGCTAACCTTCACTCTGCTTCTTTATTTCATTCTCTCTTGCCTCTCCTTTCCATCCATTTATCAATATGTCGAGTCCTGCATAGTAGGCATGGCTTAATGACAAAACTGATGGCCTGAAATAAGGAGAAAATGGGAGTGGGTTCGATTATGGCTTAGGGTGAAGGAGGTGGGTGAGCAGGAAGCATGGGTATTTCGATTTTCCTACTGCCATCTCGGGTCCTTGCCATTTCCTGTTGCACCGTCAGTTCACCTCCAGGGGTACACCTCATCTTGGGTCCTCTCCCTCCTCTGGTTGTATTCGTCTCCCACATATATATAGTATATATATTATATATAATCAAATTTATGGGATACCAACCTCCTCACCGAACGCCTTCAGTCTCCACGTTTCCTCCCTTTTCTATTTTCCTTGTCACTTTTTTGTACCACATGCTCCTAACTTCAACGCCTCCTACCGATGGGTAATACTTTAGATCCGTCATTCCATTAGTTTCCTAATTATATGCCCTCCTGAAGGAGACGTTAGGCTCCCATACCCGTACCGGTATATATATATATATATATATATATATATATAAAGACTTATACCCACGTGTAAATATGTTCATACCCATAAGCTTAATTTGAAGGAATATACACAAGCATATTTGTATATCCTTATATTTGATAGGTTTCATTTATCGTGCGTATAAAATTTATATGATTTAGTACTTGTACCAATATTTCATATGGCTATTATTCCTAGCTTATATGTTTTAAAATTTTATTCCTACCTCCCTTAGACATTCATTCCTTATGAGATCTAAGAATTTCGGACATATTTTAAATATGTAATAAGAATTTGAAGTGTAATTTATTGAGCTAAGTGAATTGTGGGAATGATAATTGGAGATTTATATGTTAAGTGTTTAAAATAAGTGTGAAGCTATGAGGACAGATCGATCTGGGAGAAGGAGAGATCGATCTGGTGAGTTAAAAATGACAAGGAAGGAGGAATTTATGGAGCAGATCGATCTCCAATGGAAGAGGATCGATCTCCTTATGATTCTGTTTGAGAGAAGATCGATCTCATGAGGAAGAGATCGATCTCCAAATGATTCTGTTTGGGAGAAGATCGATCTCCTCAAGGAGCAGATCGATCTCATAAAGCCATAAAGAGATCGATCTCACCCCTCGACAGATCGATCTCCTAGGCATAAAATTGCCCAAATCGTTCCCAAAATTCAAATGCAGATCGATCTCATCAAGAGCCAGATCGATCTCCTACCCTCAGCCTATATAAGGAACTCCTATTTTTCTCCTGCAATCTCACTTTCTCTCTCTTCCAACCCCCATTTTCACCGAAACCTAGCTTTCTCACTCATCTAAAGCACCCATTTCCGTTCAAATCAGAAGTTGTGGCAGAAGGAAAGTTGTTCCTCGTCAAAGGGAGAACAACATACTAAGAAATCGAAGGACAAATCGAATCGAGGCTGGGTTGTGCACCTCACAAGCTTTGGGTAATTTCTAAACCTCGATCTTAATATTTGAGATGATTTTGGTGATAATAGTTGTTGGCATTGTGCTGAAATAGCTGGAAAATGATTAGGGATTGATGAAATTACAATATGGCTGGAGTGATAATGATATTTAGCAATTTAGGAATTTTGAGCTATAAATGGAGATTTAGACAATGTGGTGTATTAGCATAGATATTGTGGCATAGGAAATATAGAATGTTGAGGTGTTGTGAGCGAGATTGTGGTTTGTGGTGGAGTTATGAGAATTGAGAAATTTGAGGAGTTATGAGCAATTATGCTCGATTTTGAGAATTGAGGTTGATGTGATAGTTGAATATTGATGTTTTAACATCGTTTGGACAGCTCGGGAGTTCCAGAGTGGAATGCGGGACTAGTCCGTGTCAAGGGGGAAACGATTGCACTATACGAGGTGCAAAGAGGTAAGGGAAACTAAACCATTTGTGTATGTGATTTGCGAACTATTATAGCATGATTTCTGATTTATAAAATAAGCATGTTGAGTGTTGTGTTGTGATACAATTGCACATGATTTTTATAGCCGGTTGGAGCCCAATGTTTTTATGAGTTTATAACTGGGCTTTACGTTAAGGCAATATCGAGATTTGAGAAATGTGTGCGTGTTTTGCCGGTTTGGACTCGGTTTCAATATGTTTTGTGTTGAGTACAAAACGGTTTTAAATGAGTTTTATGAGAGAAAAACCACTATGAGTTCTACGTGAAGGCAAACTAGTCTTATGTGATTAAGACTTAGGTGTGTAATTCTGAGTACACACCGGGCATTGCTCTGGTAGTATGTAAGCCCGATTCTTCTCCGTTCTGGTAATGTGAGAAAAACCCATTCTGTGGCTATGCCACGTATAATTGTTGGCCGTTGCCACGTGAGAACCCCATTTGGTGGCCGTTGCCACGTGAGAACCCTATTTGGTAGCCGTTGCCACGTGAGAACCCTATTTGGTGGCCGGTTGGAGCCTAATGTTTTTATGAGTTTATAACTGGGCTTTACGTTAAGGCAATATCGAGATTTGAGCAATGTGTGCGTGTTTTGCCGGTTGGGACTCGGTTTCAATATGTTTTGTGTTGAGTACAAAACGGTTTTAAATGAGTTTTATGAGAGAAAAACCACTATGAGTTCTACGTGAAGGCAAACTAGTCTTATGTGATTAAGACTTAGGTATGTAATTCTGAGTACACACCGGGCATTGCTCTGGTAGCATGTAAGCCCGATTCTTCTCCGTTCTGGTAACATGAGAAACCCCATTCTGTGGCTATGCCACGTATAATTGGTGGCCGTTGCCACGTGAGAACCTCATTTGGTGGCCGTTGCCACGTGAGAACCCTATTTGGTGGCCGTTGCCACGTGAGAACCCTATTTAGTGGCCGTTGCCACGTGAGAACCCTATTTGGTGGCCGTTGCCACGTGAGAACCCTAATTGGTGGTCGTTGCCACGAGAAACCCTATCCTGTGGCTGTGCCACGTGTAAATTTAACTCAGTGGCTATGCCACGTGTGTCTAGTGGCTGTGCCACGTGTGAATTTAAATCAGTGGCTATGTCACGTGTGTTTAGTGGCTGCGCCACGTGCATTACTACTTCAGTGATATTATCACGTTTATTGAGAAAGCGATTATCGCATTATTTTCACAGGCTTTGTTATTGCTCTATACTGAGCATTTTATTTCATGTTTTCACATGATTTGAGATATGAGAATGTCGTTTTGAGTACTTTCATGCTATGGTTTTCAAATGAGATTAATGAGTTTCACATACAAATAAATATTTTGTGATGTGCATTTTGGTATATGAAATGAGTCCCTTACCCCCTTTATTGAGCGATTTAGAAGCTCACCCTGTTTTCTTTCCCCCCAGATCTCTTCAAGTGAAAAGGGTTTTCCTGCGATGTACGGAGTAGTGGCTAGTGGAGGACTTGAGCTCCAGGCCATATATTGTATTTTGAGGTATCTTTTATCTTTTCATGTACCCAGACAATTATCATAATTGCAGACACTTGATGTATAACATTGTATGGGATGTATTAGGATTAATTAACTTGAGATCAAGTAATGTATATAATATAATATATATACTATTCAATGACGAGATCCTGAGGTATAATATAGGTGATGATGTATGACACTGCACAGGAATGCACTCTTAATTGTGAATTAACGAATAAAAAGTTTTAAATTAGCCTTATTTTCTACGCTTTCGGGGCGTGACAGAGTTTTCTTGGTATCAGAGCTTAGGGTGTCTAATACTGTCAGTGTCGGTTAAGTGAAATAGAATACATCCCAAGTGTCTGTAATAGTCTGGTCATGAACTGAAATTGAGGATTGAGATTTCAATCGATTCTGATATGTACGCGTAGGAGACGAGTTAAGATAGAGAATGAGTGGACGACGAGGTCGTTCGAGGAGGCAGGCAGAGTCCCCTCCACCACCTGTCCCACAACCAGAGAGTCTTAACTCTCGATTTAATCGGATTGAGACCGATGTGAGGCAAGGTTTTGAGCAGATGGCAGCGTTATTCGCGCAACACTTTGGAGTTAATGCCTCGGGTACTACTCCTACACCACCACAAGGACCTCCCATACCCCCAGTACAGATGGACCCAGCGCCTCCCGTCACTCAGCCTGATGATAGAAGTATGGTCCGACTGAAGGATTTTCTGAAGATGAATCCACCCGCGTTTAGGGGAAAGAAGGATCCTACAGAGGCTGAGGAGTGGTTAACGGAGTTGAGAATTATATATGATTATCTGGGGTGCACCGATGCTGAGAGGGTCAGTATGAGTATCTATATGTTGAAGGGGAGAGCTCGAGATTGGTGGGGTACTACCCAGGGTATTCTGATGTCCCGCCAGGATGTGATTGGTTGGGAAGAGTTTCAGACAGCCTTTAGGACCCAATATGTACCACGAGCCACCCAGAGAAAGAAACAAGCCGAGTTTTTGAGTTTGGTACAAGGTGACATGTCTGTGGATGACTATGAGAGCCAATTCACAGCGCTATTGAGATATGACCCAGAGACCTTTAAGAATGAAGAGCTCCACATAGAGAAATTTGTGTATGGATTGAAGCCCATCATCAGAGATAGATTGATAGGGCTATGTATTACTGAGTTTGGAGATGCTCTGAGACGAGCACAAGAGATTGAAAGAGGAATTGAAATGGTACAATCCCAGAATGAGCTCAGAGCGGTGAATAGAGATAAGGGCAAGAGGCCAGCAATTTTCCAAACAGAAGCTCAGAGAGGTTCCTTCAGAAGAGGAAGGATTGAGGTACAGAAGGGCAGATTAGAGAGACCCAAAGGTTACCCTAACATTAGAGAGACCCCTCGAGATGTCAGGCCTGAGACAAGGTTTTGCAGGAATTGTGGCCGAATGCATGAGGGAAGTTGTACTGGATCGATCCATGGATGTTTTAGATGTGGAGACATGGGTCACATGGTGAAGGATTGCCCTCAACCTCAGAAACCACATGTCTTGGAGCCGACTAGACAACAGCCTCAGAGAGTGAATCCCCAGGGACGGGCCACTACTGCAGAGAAAGGAAAAAGACCTGTTACCCAGGGACGTGTGTTTGCCCTAGATAAGGAGACTGCTGACACTTCTGCAGAAGCTATAAGAGGTACACTCTCTGTCTGTAATCATAAGGCTCATGTGTTGATTGATTCAGGATCCACGCATTCGTTTATTTTTGAGCATTTTGCATGTAGATTAAACTTGAAGTTTGAACCTCTAGAATATATACTACATGTAAATACCCATATGCGTGAATCCCAGAGAACTGAGTTAATCTGTAGAGGATGTGAGATAAAGGTGGGAGATAGAGGGAGGTTAGCAGATCTAATCATGTTGAATATACATGGATTTGATAGAGGGAGGTTAGCAGATCTAATCATGTTGAATATACATAGATTTGATGTAATTTTGGGAATGGATTGGTTGGCAGCCAATCAAGTGAGCTTAGATTGCTACACTAAGGTTGTAACTTTCTCCCTACCTGAACCTTACAGTGTACGATTGAGATATTGAGGAAATGAATATGTGGAATTCTAGTAAGTAATTTGAGGATTTTGATATTATTTTGGAGAATATTAAATATGATTGTTCATGTGAAGGTTATGAGACACTCATCTCAGACGATGAGCGGGAACATCCGAGGATTGAGGATATACCTGTGGTGTGTGAATTTCTGGATGTTTTCCCAGATGAATTGCCAGGTTTACCACCAGAGAGAGAGCTAGAGTTTACCATTGATTTGGTACCAGATACTCAGCCGATCTCTAAACCTCCCTACAAGATGGCATTAGTGGAACTTGAGGAATTGAAGAAACAACTACAGGAGTTATTGGATCAAGGGTTCATTAGGCCCAGTGTTTCACCGTGGGGAGCACCGGTTTTATTTGTCAAGAAGAAGGATGGTAGTCTCAGATTATGCGTAGACTATGGTTGTTGAATAAAGCCACGGTGAAGAATAAATACCCATTGCCCAGGATTGATGATCTACTTGATCAGTTGAGAGGGGCATCAGTCTTTTCTAAGATTGATTTGAGATCGGGCTATCACCAATTGAGGATCAAGGAAGAAGATATTCCAAAGATGGCCTTCAGGATGAGGTATGGCCATTATGAATTTCTGGTGATGTCTTTTGGATTGACAAACGCCCCTGCAGCATTTATAAGATTGATGAACGAGGTGTTCAGAGACTATCTGGATAAATTTGTGATAGTCTTTATTGATGATATCCTGGTATACTCTCAGTCATATGAGGAGCATGCACAGCATTTGTGGCTAGTACTACAGATACTCCGAGATAAGCAATTATATGGAAAGCTTAGTAAGTGTGAGTTTTGGCTGGATCGGATAGCTTTCCTTGGCCATATAGTCTCAGAGGAAGGAGTATCAGTGGACCCAAGCAAGGTGGAGGCTGTGCTTAATTGGGAGAGACCGAGGACAGTTATTGAGGTACGAAGCTTCCTTAGTTTGGCAGGGTATTACAGAAGATTTGTGGAAGGATTTTCTCGGATTGCCGCCCCTTTGACTAAGCTCACGCGCAAAGAGACTCCATTTATATGGACTGATCAATGTGAGCTCAGTTTTCAGGAATTAAAGACGAGGTTGACAGCAGCACCTGTGTTAACTATTCCTGAGGGATAGAGGATTTTCGGTGTATAGTGATGCATCTCATCAAGGATTGGGGTGTGTGCTTATGCAACACGGAAGAGTGGTCGTATATGGATCGCGACAGCTGAAAGACCATGAGCGGAATTACCCCACGCATGATTTGGAGTTAGCCGCTGTGGTATTTGCTTTGAAGATCTGGCGACACTACTTATATGGGGAAAGATTCCAGATCTTCACTGATCACAAGAGTTTGAGATATCTCTTTGATCAGAAAGAGTTAAACATGAGATAAAGGAGATGGATGGAACTCCTTAAGGATTATGACTGCGAGATTCTATATCATCCGGGCAAGGCGAATGTGGTTGCTGATGCCCTGAGCAGGAAGAGTATGATATCTACTATGATGATCAGGGATTGGGATTTACTGGAGCAGTTTATCGAACTTCGGATCAGAGTTAAAGAGATAGAGACTGGATTTGTGGCTAGCTTGCGAATAGAGCCCAGGATCATGGATCAGATTAGAACTGGGCAGCGCAGTGATCAGAGATTGATAGATATGATTAGCCAAGCTGAACAGAGTTCGCAGTCGGATCTCACAGTCAGTGAGGATGGATTGTTGAGATTCAGAGGACGGATTTGTGTACCGGACGATGATACCCTGAAGAGACAGATACTGAGAGAATCCCACTGCTCGCGATACACCACGCACCCAGGGAGTACTAAGATGTATAGAGACTTGAGAAAGGTGTATTGGTGGAGTGGTATGAAGCGAGACGTGGCAGAGTATGTGGCCAGGTGTTTAGTATGCCAGCAAGTGAAAGCTGAGCATCGGAAGCCCAGAGGACTACTACAGCCCTTACCTGTACCTACATGGAAATGGGAGCATGTCACTATGGACTTTATTATGGTTTTACCGAGGACCCGAAGAGGTCGTGACGCTATATGGGTTATAGTGGATAGACTGACCAAGAGTGCCCACTTCCTTGCCATCAAGAGCACAGATACTGTGGATACCTTAGCTGAGCTGTATGTCAGCGAGATAGCTAGATTACATGGGGCTCCAGTGAGTATTACTTTTGATAGAGATTCTCGATTTACTTCTAGATTTTGGACCTAGTTTCAGGAGTCCATGGGATCTCGATTGAGTTTCAGTACTGCCTATCATCCTCAGACAGATGGTCAGTCAGAGAGGACTATTCAGACCCTGGAGGATATGTTGAGGGTGTGTACAATGGATTTTAAGGGATCATGGGATGATCACCTGCCCCTAGCAGAGTTTGCATACAATAACAGCTATCATGCGAGTATTGGAATGGCACATTTTGAGGCTCTATATGGTAGGAGGTGTAGATCCCCTGTAGCTTGGGAAGAAGTCGGTGACAGAAAGATAAATGCTCCCGAGCTTGTTGAGCAAGCCGTACAAAGTGTGAAACTCATATGTGAGAGGTTACGGGCTGCACAAAGTAGACAGAAAAGCTACGCGGATGTGCGTAGACGGCCACTCGAGTTTGAGGTTGGTGATGCAGTATTTCTGAAAATATCACCGAGTAAGGGTATCATGCGATTTGGGAAGAAAGGGAAATTGAGTCCTCAATACGTAGGACCATTCGAGATTCTTGAGAGAGTGGGAGAGGTAGCTTACAGATTAGCATTACCCCCACAGATGTCCGGAATACACAATGTTTTTCATGTGTCTATGTTGAGGAAGTACCACCCGGACCCTTCTCATGTCATAGAGTATGACGAGATGGACATTCAAGAGGATATGAGCTACACTGAGGAACCCATCCAGATTCTCGATAGAAGAGAGAAGGTACTAAGAACTAAGAGCATCCCATTAGTGAAAGTTTTGTGGAAACATCACTCAATGGAAGAGGCAACATGGGAACTAGAGAATCTCATGAAGGAGAAATACCCCCATCTATTTGACTCTAGTTGAGTTGAATTTGGAGGACCAAATTCTTTTTAAGGTGGGGAGGATGTGAGATCTAAGAATTTTGGACATATTTTAAATATGTAATAAGAATTTGAAGTGTAATTTATTGAGCTAAGTGAATTGTGGGAATGATAATTGGAGATTTATATGTTAAGTGTTTAAAATAAGTGTGAAGCTATGAGGACAGATAGATCTGGGAGAAGGAGAGATCGATCTGGTGAGTTAAAAATGACAAGGAAGGAGGAATTTAAGGAGCAGATCGATCTGCAATGGAAGAGGATCGATCTCCTTATGATTCTGTTTGAGAGAAGATCGATCTCATAAGGAAGAGATCGATCTCGAAATGATTCTGTTTGGGAGAAGATCGATCTCCTCAAGGAGCAGATCGATCTCATAAAGCCATAAAGAGATCGATCTCACCCCTCGACAGATCGATCTCCTAGGCATAAAATTGCCCAAATCGTCCCCAAAATTCAAATGCAGATCGATCTCATCAAAAGCCAGATCGATCTCCTACCCTCAGCCTATATAAGGAACTCCTGTTTTTCTCCTGCAATCTCACTTTCTCTCTCTTCCAACCCCCATTTTCACCAAAACCTAGCTTTCTCACTCATCCAAAGCACCCATTTCCGTCCAAATCAGAAGTTGTGGCAAGAAGGAAAGTTGTTCCTCGTCAAAGGGAGAACAACATACTAAGAAAATGAAGGACGAATCGAATCGAGGCGTGGGTTGTGCACCTCACAAGCTTTGGGTAATTTCTAAACCTCGATCTTGATATTTGAGATGATTTTGGTGATAATAGTTGTTGGCATTGTGCTGAAATAGCTGGAAAATGATTAGGGATTGATGAAATTACAATGTGGTTGGAGTGATAATGATTTTAGCAATTTAGGAATTTTGAGCTATAAATGGAGATTTAGACAATGTGGTGTATTAGCATAGATATTGTGGCATAGGAAATATAGAATGTTGAGGTGTTGTGAGCGAGATTGTGGTTTATGGTGGAGTTATGAGAATCGAGAAATTTGAGGAGTTATGAGCAATTATGCTCGATTTTGAGAATTGAGGTTGATGTGATAGTTGAATATTGATGTTTTAACATCGTTTGGACAGCTCGGGAGTTCCAGAGTGGAATGCGGGACTAGTCTGTGTCAAGGGGGAAACGATTGCACTATACGAGGTGCAAAGAGGTAAGGGAAACTAAACCATTTGTGTATGTGATTTGCGAACTATTATAGCATGATTTCTGATTTATAAAACAAGCATGTTGAGTGTTGTGTTGTGATACAATTGCACACGATTTTTATAGTCGGTTGGAGCCCAATGTTTTTATGAGTTTATAACTGGGCTCTACGTTATGGCAATATCGAGATTTGAGAAATGTGTACGTGTTTTGCCGGTTGGGACTCGGTTTCAATATGTTTTGTGTTGAGTATAAAACGGTTTTAAATGAGTTTTATGAGAGAAAAACCACTATGAGTTCTACGTGAAGGCAAACTAGTCTTATGTGATTAAGACTTAGGTGTGTAATTCTGAGTACACACCGGGCATTGCTCTGGTAGCATGTAAGCCCGATTCTTCTCCGTTCTGGTAACGTGAGAAACCCCATTCTGTGGCTATGCCACGTATAATTGGTGGTCGTTGCCACGTGAGAACCCCATTTGGTGGCCGTTGCCACGTGAGAACCCTATTTGGTGGCCGTTGCCACGTGAGAACCCTATTTAGTGGCCGTAGCCACGTGAGAACCCTATTTGGTGGCCGTTGCCACGTGAGAACCTTAATTGGTGGCCGTTGCCACGTGAAACCCTATCCTGTGGCTGTGCCACGTGTAAATTTAACTCAGTGGCTATGCCACGTGTGTCTAGTGGCTGTGCCACGTGTGAATTTAAATCAGTGGCTATGCCACGTGTGTTTAGTGGCTGCGCCACGTGCATTACTATTTCAGTGAATTTATCACGTTTATTGAGAAAGCGATTATCGCATTATTTTCACATGCTTTGTTATTGCTCTATACTGAGCATTTTATTTCATGTTTTCACATGATTTGAGATATGAGAATGTCGTTTTGAGTACTTTCATGCTATGGTTTTCAAATGAGATTAATGAGTTTCACATACAAATAAATATTTTGTGATGTGCATTTTGGTTTATGAAATGAGTCCCTTACCCCCTTTACTGAGCGATTTAGAAGCTCACCCTGTTTTCTTTCCCCCCAGATCTCTTCAAGTGAAAAAGGTTTTCCTGCGACGTACGGAGTAGTGGCTACTGGAGGACTTGAGCTCCATGCCATATATTGTATTTTGAGGTATCTTTTATCTTTTCATGTACCCAGACAATTATCATAATTGCAGACACTTGATGTATAACATTGTATGGGATGTATTAGGATTAATTAACTTGAGATCAAGTAATGTATATGATATAATATATACTATTCAATGACGAGATCCTGAGGTATAATATAGGTGATGATGTATGACACTGCACAGGAATGCACTCTTAATTTTGAATTAACGAATAAAAAGTTTTAAATTAGCCATATTTTCCGCGCTTCCGGGGCGTGACATTCCTACAGTCAATTTATTTTTAATTAGAACAATTCTTCCAAGTCTCACTATGGAATGATATAATTTTAATTTAAATCCATGACTAATGGCATGAAATCTTTAATCTTGATAATTAATTTTTTAACCATGGATAAGATCAAGTACATAAAAATCAGGGTATTTACAAATTGTAGGGATAATTTCCCATTTAGAAAAGTCAAGTTCAAAAATCTTAGTTGATATAGCAAAGAAATTATGGGATTGCAATGATTAATAGAGATAATTGGTATTTTACTACAGCTTCAGAAAAGTAAATGGATTGGGACAGACCAATTGACTCCTGGAACTGAAATATAAAAGAACTTCCATTTGTCACCACGGTAACGAAAATTATCGTATGCTGTTAGTGATAATTACACGTATTTTCTGTTGATTCGTAGATATAAATTTTAGGAAAAATTTTACGGCAAGAAAAATTCCTGTGCGCTACTAGAGATAATTATGCATAATTTCTGTGGAATTATAGATATAAAATTCTAGACTAAATTTCATAGTTATTGAAATTACATAAAAATATTAGGCTGATTTTCTAACTCTGAAAATTATAGATATTTTACCTTAGTTAAACAGTCTAGCCTTACCGTGTCAGACCCGCATTTTATGTAGCCAGTACCTTATTATTCCTATGTGTATGAACACTCTATTATTATAGTTGAATCATAAGAAGAGTATTTACTAGATTTAAAGTGTTAGTAAAATGATTTAACACGTAAAATCTACATAAAAAGCCTAATGTGAGCTATAAGAGTCACAGGCTAAACCAAGTGGATCTGAATCATTCTGACTGAAGATAAGAACTTAAAATGAGAAAATATAGAGGGCTCATGAAGGAAAGTCAGTTTAATTTAGTTTCGAACACAGAGAACGAAAGTAAAAGCTTTAAAGGGTAAAATGGACCTTTTTAGCAAGTTAAGGTATTTCGGGCGTAATTATCTACTGGGAACGGTTGAAACGTAAAGACGAGAGTGTAAGACATAAGATATGACACTTTCAAAATTTTGAAAAAAAGTCAACTTGGTCAATGGTTAAGGAAAAAGTCAACTATAGTTAAGAAAAATAGACTTTTAACATAGTTGACTAACCATGGTTATAAATTAACCTAAGTATGGAGAAAAAAATTGGAGAAAAATATTCTTGGTCAGAATACAAGATAATCATCCCCAGAAGTAAGGAAAATTTATTCGGAAGGATTCCAGATTAAATTTAATGGTTAAGAACGTAATGGGCCTAAAGGGAAGATTTTAAAGCCCATTAAGATATACTAAACGTAGATAGAAATTCTTAGGTCCCTTAGACCGAATTGTTGGACCAATTGATAGGTTAAATATTGAGACAATAAATGGCCTGAGGTATAGTAAAATTTTCAGCCCGAAAACCCAAATCGAGAGGCCCAATTGGAAAACCCATTAGATAAATATCTAACCATAGTTAAAGCTAACTATGACTCATTAGGTGACTCATAACTAAGCCTTAGAAAGTAAAGTTTAATGGCTGGAAAGTAAGGCTTAATGGCTAAGTAAATGGCTTATAAAATCAGCCACACCATTGTCATCTTCACCACACCACTCTCGGCTAGAAGTAGAAACCATTGAAATACATTTATCCAAGCTTTCTTTCACTAGAAATCACTAGGAATTAGGCATATTTGGAACTTGCATTCTTCATGAAAGTTGTTCCAAATTGAAAGGAGAGTGACATATGTTAGAATTGGCTATCAAGAAGCCATAGTGTGCAAATCGTGAGCCTCCAAAGTTTCGGCCAAGTGTGAACACAAATACTAAGTATAATTTAAAGTTTTCAAATTCATATATGTTAATGTATGAATGATTTTAAGTATATTGGTATATGTTTTAAGCATTGAAACATATGAAATCACCATCAAAATGGTGAGGTCAAGAGTGAGTAGTGAAATATTGATGAATGCCCATGTGATTTTAAGGCATAAATGGATTAATGTTCATGTGTTAATGATTATGGCATAATTAGAATTAATCAATTTGATTAAGTAATACATGTATTAAGTTGGCAATCAAGGTGTTTGATAAAATGCCTAAATGAACTATGTGATGTTTAAGAATGTTGCCAACCAAGTGTTTGTGAAAATGCCTAAGTGAATTGGCGAAGGAAATGGACATGGCCGGCATGCCATGGTGTGATCGATGACATGGAGAGCTCTCGGCCATGGCATGTGGTCGAGAGGTCCAATGGGTCAAGCCCAAATATTTTAGGCCCAATGTGATGTAATGGGTCTAGGACAAGCCCAATAAGAGTTGGTGGGCCCCACAAGCCCAATAGGTCTAACGAAAATGAATAGTAAAATGGAAATGGGCTTAAGGCATAGTTAGGCTCATTAAGGTTTATAAAAGCTCATTAAGGGAAATAGACTGTATTTAATGTGAAATACAGTAGGAAAAGTGTAATTAACCTGATAAATGGTTATATGCAGCTCCAGAGAGTATTGGAGAAGCAAATAGGATTGCTGGATCGAGCAGCGTTGAGAAAGTGAAATTTCTCGAGTGATTGCAGGTAAAGGACTTTTGTGGATAGTTAGAGATACCTGCATGTATTTTTGCCTACTTTACATTCACTTAAAAACTCTGAGGGTCAGAGAAAGTGAATAATAATTATTGTGACTCGATAGTGGCAAATTACGATTTTACCCCAAGTTAGTCAAAAAGTCAACTTTTGTGAAAAGTTGTAAAAAGCATGGAAACCACCATTTTGAGTGTTTTACTTCTGTTTAGCAGAAGAATAAATAGATGGGCTAATGATTTTAAGGTTGATGTGAATTAAGCACACTTTATAGTGTTGATTTTGATATTTTGTAAACCATCCTTTTTTTTAAAGAGCCATCTATCATATTATGTGAGAATAAATCGTGCTGGAGCACAGCTTGCACTGGATTTCATATAATTTCCACATATATTAGTGCTGGATCATGAATCACACTAGATTTCCATGACATGCATGATAGAGTGCTGGAGTTATTACTCGTACTCAGTTTTATGTGATTTATGCATGAGAGAGTGCTGGAGCGATTAGCTCGTACTCGAATTTTACATGAGATACATGACATAGTACTTGAGCTATTGCTCGTACTTGATTTGATGAATTTTGTGCATAGCATGGTACTAGAGCTATTGCTCGTACCTGATTTGAAACATGAACTATGCATTGACCTAATTGCTAGAGGTTTACTCGCACTAGAGTTGAGTTTGTGATGTGAACAGTGTTTGAGCGGAGTGTCAACTGTGAGTCGTGCTCAAAGGCGCGCACTATTTTTTATGTGATATATAATACATGTTGAAAACCATGCTTGATTTCCTCATGTAGACTGAGTGTCACACTATCAGAGGATCGCATGAGGATTTAGAGAGTGGTATGATATTCCATGGTTTTGAAGGCTAAGACCTATGGCAGGCACCCCGATTGTGATGCAGGGTCCATGGACTACGTTGTACCGTGCATGTGGCATGGAGTACACTATACCGTGTGGTGTTGTGGAGTTGAGGAGGATATAGCTGGCGGTTGTGATGGACTGACCCCCCTCCCGTTGCAGTAGTGATGCCCCGCACACCGAGTACTGTGTTGCCTGGGATCACCATTGTCAAATATGATCATAGTCCAGGATACTATTTACATTTTCACCATAGAGTCTCACATGATATATCACCTGATTGACTGATTTAATTGCGGATAGACCTGAGGGATGGGTCGGACTCCGATTTTGTGTTGTGAATGATTTAAATGCCATATTTACTAGGATTTAAATATAAATGGCATGATTTATCTAAAGGCATTGTGATATTATAAAGATGCATTGTTTTGCACTACATGCCTACATTTGAGAAAGAAAGCATGATTTTTGTACATGGGATTTAATCTGTACAAGTATATATATATATATATATTATTTTAAAGACATGCTTTGAAAATGAGTTAAGGAAATAACGTTTTGAGGCATAGCATTATTTTGAGTAGATAGTGTAGATATCTACTTGCTTGCCTGATTTCCTTACTGAGCGCGTTATATGCTCACCCCCCTTTCTTTACATCTCTCTACAGAGTATCAGCAGTAGAGTGAGAACTTTTGAGGGATAGTATTCCTGTGTCCGTTGCTATTTCCTATCGATCGACAGGTATACATGTTTTGTACGGTTATGTATCTAAACATAGAAACAGCACAGTGATGTATATGATATATATTATAGGGAATGTATTTATATTAGATTTTATATGATCTCATATGTATTATAAAAGAAGTTACAGTCCGTAACAGTATATTGACACGTATATATGATAATAGATGATATGGTGTGCGAGGAAGCTAACATCGAATCACAGCCCAACCATTGAAGAGAGGAAAGGTAAGTTAAAAATATGAAAAAAATTGTAGTGATTTTTGGTTAAGTCAGGATGGGTCTTGACATACCGTTATAAATCTAAATCGTTTGCATAAACACTGATATAGTATAAATTATTGTTTTCAAATTGAAAACTTCGATTTAATTACCATAGACTGTTTACTGATATTTTGACCAAAAAAGGGCAGGTCAACCCCTTTTAAATTGTTTTATGCACTGTACTGAATTTTAGAACTATTTTGATGAAAATAATTTCCTTATAATTTAGTACTGATAAATGTGCTTGAACGCATGTTGACTGCGTCTCGCACAGTCCGACTCGCACTAATTTTGAGAAAAAGGTAATGATTAGTCATGTTGTAATGTTACTGTTACTGAACTGTTACTGTTATTGTGGTCCACGAAGTACGATGTATCGTGCAACATGCACGTGAGTACATTGTACCGTGCTACTAGTCTTCGGACATACTATACTGTGAGTTGTTTGGGTAGTTAATCACTCCCACGGTGATTGATATCCCGGCACACCTAATCAATGATGCCTGGAGTCATCGATATTAGCCAATTATCATATTGATTATTGTTTAGAACATGTTTTGCCTTGTCTCGTCTATTTGATTTACTGAACTGACCGTAAGAACTGGATCGTCTATTTGATTTACTAAACTAACCATAAGAATTGGATTGTCTATTTGATTTACTAAATTGACCCTATGAACTGTTTTATCGTACGAGACTATATTACTTTATTGTATAAAGAGACTGTGGAGGCCACCTCTTGAATTGTACGAGAACAACGTGTCACACAGCCGTCATTATAAAACACTGTTTAAAGTTTTTTTTTATATAAAAAATCTTGCATTTAAGTGCAATAAAATGTTTATCTATCGATATTGATACCGAAATTGATTTTTGATTCTGAATTTTCCTGAACTGCCAACAACTCTTTATATTTTTATGAATATTTTATTTTGTGGACATATGTAGATAGTGTAGTTATCTAACTGCCACATAGTTTTTCTTACTGAGCATGTTAAGCTCACCCTTTACTTTCCTCCACAGAGCCTCGTCAGTAGCCGGGACTGCTTTGTAAATCGAATTATTTTGCACAACCATACATCAGCAAAGTATTCTTCCAAGTTAAAGGTATACCCAGTATAGACATTTATTTTGCATCTAAATTTTGTAAGTACAATAATGTATATGAAAATGTGTCTGGGGAATGTGAACATTGGATATTTTGTAAAAGAACGATTACGCTGATTTAATTGGAAGGTACTACCATTAGTTTGGATTAAATTTGTCACCAAGAAATAGAATTGAATAGACTAATTTACTATTCTGACCTATTATCGACTTGTAGCCCAACCATACAGTTTCGTAAGATCGGGTCATTACAGAAGTTGGTATCAGAGCAAAGTTGGCCTGATACAAGTCGATATTAGGAGTAAGAGAAAATTTAGAAAGTTCACATTCTAAACATTATTGTACATTGTTTAGATACAAATGGGTATACCTGATAGTGATTTACTGAAAAACGGTTATTGAATGAAGTTAAACTAATAGATATGGATGGTAGGTATTGCAACCATACAAATAGATGAGAGAAAATCAATTCTCGAGGTCGTAAAGATAGGCCTGAGATATATAGCAAATCCCCATCTAAATGTGCACCTCACAGTTTAACAAAAAAAATATCTAAAGTCTGCTTTGTAAGATTAGAGCGGGGCATGGAGACAATGAAGACATTGTTTGGTCAAGTGATAAAAGCATAATAATGATGATGGTGATTAAAGTATGATTGTGACCTAGAAAAAAATTGAGACAGTTTCGAAAGATAGTACACTAGTATTTACTGGAGTCAAGAATCTAATTACACGGGAAAAATTGGACTAAAGAATTGGAGAAGTTATACGGATTCTTAAGGAGTACTAATATTAAGAAGGTAGTTTTTGTAGCATTGATTTTAAAATGGAAAGGCGAACCTTGATGGAAGTTCCCCCGATTTAATCCGAGGACTCGACATTAGAGAGTTACATTAGATGTGATTCTGTATACCTTAGACGAAAATACATCCCGGACATGACACAATGGTAATTACTGAATGAAATGTTTGAATTGGACATAAGGTATAAGTCTATGGATAAATATGAATCAAAATTTATAGTTTTAGAGGAAGTATAATCTAGATATGATGAGTTGTGAAATAAAGAAGTCTAGAAACTCATAGGAGAGACTGAGATTCTCAATCCGAACTAGGTTGCCTTCATTTAATGTTACTACTCATAAGGAGGCAGTGTGCATAGTGCAATTGTGCGCTTATGAGATGTATGTCTCTGAAATTACTAAAAAAGAGAACGGTAAAGAGCATAACTAAAAAGAGATCATTTTACTGGAAAAAAGGGAAGTAATGAAAGAGTAAAGCCATTGTAACTAGAAGAATGAATTTTTGAAAGAATCGTAAAAAAAAAAAAAAAAAACTTGAAGGTTTCACTGCTTACGTGATTGATAAGGATAAGGCATGTCTGGAGTAAAGAGACATCCCTGCAGACAAGGAGTTTTTCAGACATATATCTGGATTGTAAGACCCGATTTTTATCGTAATTTCTTATGATTCAAATGATGTAAACATGATTTTATGTAAATTGAATCATAAGAAGAGTTTTACATGAATGAAAAACGCAAATGGAATGAATAAAAGATTCTCGAATGCATTTAAAGGTCAAATGAAGGATTGAAATGGTCACAAATTTAACGAATGGGATTCGGACCATTCAGATTGGAGATAAGAATTTAAAACATGAAATGAGAAAGGGTTTATGAAAGGAAGTTGGATTGGTTTGGTCCCGAACACGTTAAAGGATAAAACGATAAAAAAATTAAAATTCGGTATTAATTTGACAAGAAAATTTCATTATAAATATGGATTTAAGAAATCTTGATCAATAACAAAGAAATAATTAAATTTCGAGTCTAATTGATCAATATATGAATTTATTGGAATTAACCGAAATTTTTATCTCAAAATATTATCGCGAAAATATTGGAAAAATATACTGGAAAGATGAAATAAGATAGATAAATTCATTTATTGATTAAAGGAATAAAATAAGATTTTTTAAGATATTTTTAGGGTTTTTAATGTATTTTAATTGAATAAAATAATAATAAAATAATTTTAAAAAAAGAATCGCGAAATCGCGATTCTTCATAGGGGAAACAGAAGACCGAGGGAGACCAAGCTTCCCCATCTGCCTCACCAATGGAGGCGATCGGTGACGAGCCCAGGCGAGATGACCGAAAGAGGGTGAGCACGAGCCACCGTCGGCACCACCAGCTCGGAGGAACGACAACCGAGGAGAGAGAGAGAGAGAGAAACGGCGAACCCGAGGGAGAAAAGAGAATTTTGCCTACGTTGGTGCTGATTTATCCCCGACCACCACCAGTCGAAGGATCCTCAAGCGAAACCGACCGATCGGTGGCTGAATCAGCCAGTGGACCGACCGGCAGTGCCGTCAATGGCGGCAGAAAGGAAACGACACCGACGTCGAAGGGAGAAGAGGCCGGACCGACCACTTTTCGACCAGTGTTGGTGAAACCTACATAAGATCCATGCACCGAAGAACCTCGCGGATCTGCTTGAGATGAAAATCGACGAAGAACCAGTCGACGATGCTCCGAACGGTGAAGGAGAAAATTGAAACAGACTGAACCGAATCGATCTAAACCAGGATGAACCGGACCAAATCGGTTCAGCCAAAAAAGAAAAAAAAAAGAAAGAGAAAAAGGGAAAAAGAGGAATAATTGGGGAAAATTTCAGTGATACAATCGAGCTACGGGTAAGCCGGCAAGTGGTCAAAATTGATCGATTTAAATTTTAGAATATTTAATTTGATTAATATTCGATTGACAATTTACCCAGAAAATATGAAATACAATTAATTATATTGTATTTGACCTGATGAATATTTATACGCAGTTTCAGAGATTAGACTGGGAGCAAATCGGACTGCGTGACAAGACATCAGTGGAAAGGTCAGACTGTACAGAAAAATGAGGTAAGTGAATTTTGTGAGTAGCTAGAGGTAACTATGCGTATTTTTAATAGCTTTTGTTTACGCTAAAATGTATAAAGGTCCTAAAAATGGATTAAAAATTTTAAGGACTCGGGATAGGTAAAAGACTATTTTACCTCTATTGAGGGAAATTCACCTAAGGATGGTGAAAGCATGACATGCATGAAATACATGATTTGAGGAATTTTTGTTACTTTTTAGCAAAGTAAATTGGTAGATTGGCCAATATTTGCATAAATTTCACAAGATAAGACTACGTAAGTGTTATTTAGATTTAAATGAAATTTCTTTGGAAAATGGGCCAACTATCAAGTTTATATGGAAAAAGATAGTGCTGGAGCATTTCCTCACACTATATCTGAGTTTGTGAGTGTCCATAATGGTGCTGGAGCCTAGCTCGCACCCTGTTTTGACTTGATATGCATAAAAAGGTGCTAGAACGATTGCTCGCACTAGTTTTAATGATTTGACATGCATAAGAGGTGCTGGAGCTTAGCTCGCATCCTGTTTTGATATGATAATTGCATAAAAGCAGTACTGGAGCCTTGCTCATACGTGATTTAATCGATTTCATTGCATAAAAGCCGTGCAGGAGTGTAACTCACACGAGATTTGATTTATTTATGCATGTAACCATGCTGGAGCATTGCTCGCATGAAGTTTTGATTTACTTGAGCATTCATTCGTGCTGGAGCATTGCTCGCATGAAGTTTTGAATGATTTATGCATGATGCCTTGCTGGAGCATTGCTCGCACGAGGCTTTAATGGATTTTATGCATAAAACTGTGCTGGAGCTTGCTCACATGTGATTTTATTTGGATTTATAACTCTTTTAAAGTCGTACTGGAGTGATGCTTGTACGTAGATTTTACTAATTTTTATGAAAACATGTTGGAGCTTCGCTCGCACGAGGTTTTCAGATATCATGAATAACATGGAGCCTTGTTAGAGCTTTGCTCGTACAAGAATTTATATGACATGCATATAGCCGTGTTGGAGCCTCCTAGACTGTGTGTCACAGTGAGATGATATGCCCACATGTGCATACTGAGACATAGGTTGGGTGGATAAGACCTACGGCAGGCACCCCCTGACTATGATTTGGGTTCACGGAGTACGTTGTACTGTGTATGTCACGCGGAGTACGTTGTACCGTGTATGTCACGTGGAGTACGTTGTACCCTGTATGTACGTTGTACCGTGGGCATTAGCCACGAGGCTATAAGCCTTGCCCTCACAATCCTACTATTTATGTTGTTCTGGCGGCAGGACTGACCCACCTCTCGTTTCAGGTGTGATACCCCGCACACTAGGTACCGTGTAGCCAGGGATCATTAGGATATGGCCATAGTCCTCGATGTTACTGATATAGTCACGTACATGTCTCACATGATATAACTTTTGGTCTCGATAGACCAGGGTAGACCCGAGGGAGGGCTCAGGCCCCTGATTTTGTGATTTTCATTGAGATGTAATTTTCTATTGTGATGCTAGATTTTTTTATAGGATTTTATGACATGTGACCCTAAAAGAATGGTGATTTTATAAAATAATTTTTTTATAATGAATTTTTATTGAGTTTGAGATTGATTTATGAGATGATTGACCCGGAGGGGTTATTTTATACCGAGTTTTAATGAAGTGATTTAAATGCAGTAGCATGAGGAGTTTTCCATGCTTTCATTACAAATTCATGAAAATAATTATCTCTCATGATTTGTTTTACATGACATGAAATAATGCATGATCTTGATTTATTTCATGCGAATTATGATTTTACATAAAATGTCATTGATGCATGAGTTGCATGATTTCTATATGCACGAATAATTTTTATAAACTATGGCATTGATGTGTGCATGATTTCGTGCTTGAGATTTAAACGAAAAGAAATAGATTTAAGGACATGGCATTATGTCACGACCCAAATTACCTAAAAATCACTACAAATTTTTCATTTTTCGTTTATCCTTTAATTCTTACCTTTCTCGCATCGTGACCATCCTACTAACAGTTGGGCTATGATTCGGTGTTAGTCACCTCTCACCTATTTACCATTCCATTTCCATAATCACATTCACATATGAGGATTTACTATCCTTTGAATTTAACAAAATACTTATACAATGGTATTTACATAACCTTACATCCCCGACATCATATCCGTTTACAGTACTGTGCATTTACATATTTAGATACAAAACTATACAAATGTGTATACCTGACTCTCGATGGGATGCAGCGGATACCAAGAATGCAAGTCCTCAGTCGCTCACTAACTACTGCGAGTGCTCTGAAAAAGAGGGACAATAAGGGGAGTGTGCAAACAACACGCTCAGTAAGGCAATTATGCAAGTAAGTAGATAGCTCCACTATCTACATGCTCATAATGCCATGCCCTTAAATCCATTTCTTTTCGTTTAAATCTCATGCACAAAATCATGCATACATTAATGCCATAGTTTATAAAAACTATTCGTGCATATAGAAATCCTGCAACTCATGCATCAATGGCATTTTTAGCTAAAATCATAAAATCATAATTAGCATGAAATAAATCAAGATCATGCATTAATTCATGCCATGTGACGCCAATCATGAAAGACAATTCTTTTCATGAATTTGCAATTAAAGCATGAAAAACTCCTTATGCTACTGTATTAAAATCATTTCATTATAACATAGTATAAAATAACCCGAAGGGGTTAAGCATCTCATAAATCAATCTAATTAAAAATTCATTATAAATTTCTGCTATAAAAGTCACCCTTCTTTTAGGGACACATTTCATAAAATCCTCTGAAACATTTAGTATCATAGTAGAAATCACAAAATCGGGGGCCTGACCCCTCCCTCGGGTCTACCCTAGTCTATCGAGACCAAAAGTTATATCATGTGAGACATGTAAGTGACTATATCAGTAACATCGAGGACTATGGCCATAACCTAGTGATCCCTGGCTACACGGTACCTAGTGTGCGGGTATCACACCTGAAACAGGAGGTGGGTCAATCCTGTCGCCAGAACAACATAACATCAGGATTGTGAGGGCAAGGCTTGCTGCCTCGTTGCTAATGCCACTCCACTCCAACAATCCCCACGGTACAGCGTACTCCATGTGATATACACGGTACAATGTACTCCGTGAACCTAATCTCAGTCAGGGGGTGCCTGCAATAGGTCTTATCCACCCATGCTAAATATGTCTCAGTATGCACGTGTGGACATATCATCTCACTATGACACATAGTCTACAGGAGGCTCCAACATGGCTATATGCATGTCATATAAATCCCTGTGCGAGCGAAGCTCTAGCACGGCTCCATGCATATTCATGATATCTAAAAATCTCGTGCGAACGAAGCTCTATCACGTTTTCATAAAAATCAATAAAATCTGCGTACAAGTAGCACACCAGTACGACTTTAAAAGAGTTATAAATCCATATAAAATCACGTACGAGCAAGCTCCAGCATGGTTTTATGCATAAAATCCATCAAAGCCTCGTGCGAGCAATGCTCCAACATGAATGAATACTTAAGTAAATCAAAACTTGTGCGAGTTACTCTCCAACATAGCTTATGAAATTAAATCGATTTAATCACGTACGAGCAAGGCTCCAGTACGGCTTTTATGCAATTATCATATCAAAACAGGATGCGAGCTAATCATCAGCACCTCTCATGCATGTCAAATCATTAAAATTAATGCGACCAATCGCTCTAGCACCTTTTTATGCATATCAGGTCAAAACAATCAAAACAGAGTGTGAGCTAAGCTCCAGCACCTCTCATGCATTTCACAATAATAAAAATCAGTACGAGCAACCGCTCTAGCACATTTCATGCATATGATGTCACACAAGTCAGTGCGAGCAACCGCTCTAGCACATTTTATACACACTCACAAACGCAGATATAGTGCGAGCTATGCGCCAGCACTATCTATTTTCATATAAACTTGATAGTTAGCCCATTTTCCAAAGAAATTTCATTTAAATCTTAATAACACTTACGTAGTGTTATTTTGTGAAATTTATGCAATTACTTGCCAATCTATCAATTTGCTTTGCTTAAAAATCATGAAAATTTCTTAAATCAGAAAATTTCTTAAATCATGCATTTCATGCATGTCATGCTTCACCATCCTTAGGTGAATTCCCTCAATAGGGGTAAAATAGTCTTTTCCTATTTTCGAGTCCTTAAAATCTTTAAACCATTTCTAGGACCTTTATGCATATTCAGTGTATACAAAAGCTATTAAAATACGCGTAGCTACCTCTAGCTACTCACACAATTCCCTTACCTCATTTTTCTGTACAGTCAGAACATTTCCACTGATGTCTCATCACGCAGTCCGATTTGCTCCCAATCAAATCACTGGAACTGCGTATAAATATTCATCAGGTCAAATACAATATAATTAATTATATTTTTTATATTTTTTTGGGCTTAATTTAAATCATTGAGCCTGTTTACCCATATTAGGCCCGATTGTACCATAATGGTCTTAATCGGCCTTAAGCCTGTTTTCCACTTACTATTCACATTATCGAGGCCTATTGGGTTCATTGGGCCCCTCAGTATTTATTGAGCCTCGTTCTAAACCCTCAGATAGCTCAATGAATTATTTACGACAATTTATCTCTAATTCCAGAATTTAATTCATTTTATGCGGAAATTAAATCCATAATTTATGCGATAAATTTCTAACACGCATAACGATGAAATAATCGTAAATAAGGGTTACTTACCCGAGATTCCATGATAGTACGCAAATCAAGGCTGACTCGAGCTCTTGTTTGACGTCAATTGTCAAGCTACACAATTACATATTTTTCGAGTCAATTTTCAGTTGGATACTAATCAAATTAAATATTTTGAAATTTAAATCGGTCAATTTTGACCGCTTACCCACTTACCCGTAGCTCGAATGCATCACTGGGATTTTTTCCCAATTTTTCCTCTTTTTCTTTTTCCCTTTTTCTCTTTCTTTTCTTCTTTTACTAGCTGAACTGGTTTGGTCCGGTTCAGCCCGGGGCAGACCGATTCAGTTCAGCCCAATTCGGGGCTTCGTCGATCGGTTCTTCACCAGCTTCCGTCGCCAGCAGCTCTGCGGGACCTCGCGAAGCTGGAATCTGGGGTCGATTTTGCTCGTGGTGGCCAGAAAGTGATCGATCGGCACTTCTCCCCTTCGGCGTCGATGTCGATTCTTCCCTTCACCGTTGACGACATTGCCTGTCACGACCCAATTCCATTCTCTTTAACCGAAAGTCACTGAAAATTTTTTGCGTTTTACTGTTACCTTACCCGGTCGTGAACTAAACTCACCACACACTGTTGGGCTGTGAGCCAATAATAAACACCACATCTCATTCATTCTCAATTAATTAAAACGATGTCATACATGTGCATTTAATCGTGTACTTATACGAATACATGTTTTACTGACATCTACATCCCCCATAAGTACAACTCAAAAGAATACTGTGCTTTTACATTGTTTAGATACAAAAAGAATCACTGTGTATATACCTTTAAGCGATGGAGATGCAGCGGAGTCCAAAATAATACGCCTCAGTCCTCACTGGGCTACTATGCACGCTCTGTAGGGGGGAAATAGAGTGGGATGAGCAACCACACGCTCAGTAAGGCAATAATGCAAGCATGGTAGATAACTACTCTATCTACATGCTGATAGTGTTATGCATAAATCATTTATGGTAGGAGCATGAGGAATAAAACTATGCCATATGAGTATACATATATATCATGTATCAAAGTCATGTAAAATTGGCATATAAAACATGGTAAAACATCATGTATAAATCATCTCATGCTCGATCTCATTTAAATTCATAAAAAGGGCAATTCATTAAGAAACCTCCGTTTTAAAACCCACGTCATAAAACTCTTTCTCATCACATACAATCACATCACATCAATTCACAATCACAACCTCATTTTCATTTCACAATTCAAATCCACGAGGCTCGACCCCTCCTTCGGGTCTACCTTAAACAATCACAATCACACTTAGAGATTTAAAATCATGTGGTAGTAAGTAAATCAAGCAAGGAGACAGGTTACTATATCTCAAGTGACTACGTTGGCCAATCGTCACATATCATCCCAGACCACACGGATTCCGGTGTGCGGGGTATCATGCTGGCACGAAGGTGGGTTAGTTCTCCGCCAGACTTTCTCAAATCAATTAACCACCACGCGGTACATCGTACTCCATGTGATATACATGGTACATCGTACTCCGCGGACCCATAACATGGTTGGGGGTGCCTGCCATAGGTCTTATCTACCCCATACCAAGTGTAACCTTTATAGTCTCAAGAGCGCGTGGGAGTAACCTCAATACCAGGTCCTAGCCCCTCATGGCCTTGCTCGCCCCTGTTGGGTTCCCTGATTCAGGTCCTAGCCCCTCACCCTCACCCCACTAAAGAGGTCTGTTAGGCCTGTTGGGTTCCCTCAATGGATTATGTCAGGTCCTAGCCCCTCACCCTCACCCCACTCAAGAGGTCTGTCAGGCCTGTTGGGTTCCCTGAGTTAATCCGTATCTCTCGCCACGGCCTCATACATACCACAGTGTGAAAACCAGCGCGAGCTACGCTCTAGCGTGAATTCATGCATCAAACCAATCACTTCGTACGAGCCACGCTCTGGTACGGCATTTATGCATAAAATATGAAGAAACCATGTACGAGCATAGCTCCAGTACAGTTCTATGCATAAGAAAAACCACTCATATCCACGTACGAGCGTAAGCTCCAGTACGGTTTATAAACATCATCACAATTCAAATTCAAAGTGCGAGCTAAGCTCAAGCACGTTTCACACAAGTGAAAAGATAGAAGTCCAGCGCGAGCGAGTCTCTAACGCGAATTAAATCACATACACGCGATAGGCGGCTTACATGCATTCAAAACATCTCATAATATGCTTAGTGCCTCATATGGGCTATTTCACAACATCATTCAAGTACTAGCCAGCCTATCCTTTATTTGCTCAAATCAAAGTATTGTGTTTTGTAAAAGCATTCAAAACACATGATTTATGCAATTATTAGCCTTACTATCCCTTTTTTCAATAACCATTTCAAAACAACCAAATCTCATACAAACACTCATACATCATCAAAACACATTTCTATAAGTCCATGCACATTTCCAAAGCCCTATATATACCCACGAGTTCAAAATACGAGCAGCTACCTCTATATACTTACAAAATTCCCTTACCTGGAATCGCGATGCGTGATTCCACTTCCTTAAGCTGCTTACTCGCACGGTTCGATTCGTCTTCAACGAACTCTTCGGGACTGCGCAAAATCGTATCCCGCATTATATTCGATCCATATATTGCAACCCTTGTGCTTGCTATATCCAATTTAATCTATAGCCTCTATTAAAGCTTATTGGGCCTCATTTCATTACTTTACCCATAGCTTGAGTCTATGGATCTTCTTAGGCCTATTATCTTATTCAAAATCGATATCAAATCGACATAAAGCTCATAGTGTTCATATTTCATGAATCCCCTCACTATGGCATTTATCAATCATATACATACCCATTTTCACAATTCCTCCAACTCACCATGTAATTCCATCTAACCATCTAAAATCATAAACATTACCCCAATAACAACTTTAGCATGCCATAAATCATAGGCTCATTCAATCCCACATATTCTCACATTATACCCATTTTAGATTTCTAGGTCACACCAATTCCACTACATTCCTAGGTAGTTTATCCATCAATACTCATGCCAAACAACTTCAAAATCAATTAAATAGCCAATGCATTCGGATTGGAGGGTTAGAATCTTACCAAATATGATTTTCTTCTTGCTCCAAATGGTAATGCCCTTAACTCCTTCAATTCCAAAAATGGGAAAATGCCCTCTCACTATGTTGTTCTTCTCTTTGATAGGAACAACTTTGCCTCTAATGATCTCTCTTCAAATCTCACTGAAAATGGCTGATTTTAGAGAGGGAAAGTTAGGTTTTTGGGTTGAAAATGGGAGGTTAATATGTTTTTCCGAGATTTCTAGATTTTCAGCCCTCCTTATATAGAAATAGCTTGGGGAGATCGATCTGGTCCAAGAGGAGATCGATCTGGTCCCTTAAAATCCCTCTTTTTCATGGTATTTTTAAGCATGAGATCGATCTGTCGAAGCAATGAGATCGATCTGTCTAGGCATGAGATCGATCTGCTCCCAAACAGGGAGCTAAGGAGATCGATCTGGCTCCATTGGAGATCGATCTGCTTTATCCTTTTGCCCAAATAAGAGCATTCTGGCTCTTCCAGATCGATCTCTCATCCTATGAGATCGATCTGGCCCTCATGTTTTCCAGATTTCCTGCAGTTTCCTGGCTGCAACTCATACCAACACATCCTTAATCTATTGCCATGGCCATTTTCTCATCCATCCACCTTTATAACTTGAAGATGGCATCCATTCATACCTTATGCACATTGAAACTTGTGTGCATTCATTGTATGTTCAAAGGTATGCTACATAAACCAAATGGAAGCATAACTCTATTCCACTTTTACCACACTACTCATCTTGAGTTTCAATTACATCCATCACTCGCCAGAACTCATTTCTTCATATTCATACTCAATGAAATTTGTATGTACGTTACAATTCATATTACACATACATACATTGAATCCATGGACTTACATCAATCATACTTTACATTACAAGTCCATTCAAATTATTTGATCCAATTATACATATTACCATCACACATGTACGGGGTCTTACAATCTCCCCTCCTTCAAGGAATTTGGTCCTCCAAATTAGAACCAAGTCACTCTTCAAAAAGTTGGGGGTACTTCTCCCGTATTAAGTTCTCCAATTCCCACGTGGCCTCTTCCGCCGTGTGGTGTTGCCAAAGAACTTTCACCAAGGGAATTGTCTTATTCCGCAACACTTTCTCTTTTCTGTCCAATATCCGAACCGGCTTCTCAACATACGTCATACTCTCATGGAGCTCCAACGGCTCATATCTTATCACGTGTGCCGGGTCCGGGTGATACTTCCGAAGCATCGAGACGTGGAAGACGTTGTGGACATTTGCCAAGTCCGGTGGCAATGCCAACCTATACGCCTTATCTCCCACTCTCTCCAAAATCTCGAAGGGTCCGATATATCTAGGGCTCAGCTTGCCCTTCTTACCAAATCTCATAATACCCTTCGATGGTGATACCCTTAGAAACACCGACTCACCCTCATCAAACTCCAGTGGTCTTCGTCTCTTGTCAGCATAACTCTTTTGTCGGCTCTGAGCTGTCCGTAATCTCTCACATATCAACTGGACGTCCTCAGATGCCTGTTGCACTAAGTCCGAAGCAAAAATTTATCTGTCACCAACCTCTTCCCATCCAATAGGGGAACGGCATCTACGCCCGTATAATGCCTCATAGGGTGCCATCCCGATACTAGCATGATAGCTATTATTATAAGCGAACTCGGCTAACTGCAGGTGGTCATCCCAGGAGCCTCTAAAATCCAGCACACACGCTCTCAACATATCCTCGAGGGTCTGTATAGTCCTCTCTGACTGCCCATCTGTCTGAGGATGAAAAGCGGTGCTAAAACTCAATCGGGTCCCCAGCGCTTCCTGAAAATGTTCCCAGAAATGGGAAGTGAAGAGGGCATCCCTATCAGAAACAACGCTCACTGGTACACCATGTAGCCGTACTATCTCTCGAATATACAGGTTCGCCAACTGACTCAGTGTATCGGTAGCTCTCATAGCCAAGAAATGGGCAGACTTAGTCAACCGGTCCACAATAACCCATATGGCATCATGACCTCTGCGGGTCCTCGGCAACCCCATCACAAAATCCATGGTGACATGCTCCCACTTCCATGTTGGTATCGGTAGAGGCTGCAATAATCCTGCAGGCTTCTGATGCTCTACCTTCACTTGCTGACAAACGAGACACTTAGCGACATATTTAGCAATGTCTCTCTTCATTCCAGACCACCAATAAACCTTCCGAAGGTTTTGATACATCTTGGTACTTCCCGGATGTATCGTATACTTTGATGAGTGAGCCTCTGATAAAATCATTTTCCTGATCTCAGGATCCCTGGGAACGCATACTCTGCCTCTGAACCTCAATAAGCCATCAACACTCTGCTCAAAATCAATACCCACACCTATCTGTATCTGTCTCAGCCAATCGATACACCGTCGATCGCTCTGCTGGGCTTGCCGAATACGGCCAATCAACTCTGGCTCCAGTCTTAAACTAGCCATGATCTCAAGTCTCTCAGATCCAGGTGGGGTTACATCCAAACTGAGGTTCGCAAAGTGTTCTAACAATTCATGTTCCCGTACCATCATATAAGACACCAACCCAAGGTTCTTTCTACTCAAAGCATCGGTAACTACATTTGCCTTACCCGGGTGGTACATGATTTCACAATCATAGTCTTTCAGGAGTTCGAACCATCTCCTCTATCTCATATTCAGCTCTTTTTGGGAGAACAGGTACTTAAGGCTCTTATGATCTGTGAACACCTGAAATTTCTCACTATAGAGATAGTGGCGCCATATTTTCAAGGCAAATACTACAGCCGCCAACTCCAAATCATGTGTCGGGTAGTTCCTCTCATGATCTTTCAACTGTCTAGATCCATAGGCAACTACCTTCCCTTCCTGCATAAGCACACAGCCCAGACCCTGGTGCGATGCATCCGTATACACCGAGAATCCTCCTGAGCTGGTAGGAATGGTGAGAACTGGAGCAGTCGTCAATCGACGCTTAAGCTCCTCAAAACTCCTCTCACATGCCTCATCCCATGTAAACTTAACATCCTTACGCGTGAGGCGTATCAACGGAGCAGCTAGTCTGGAGAAAACCTCTACAAATCTCCGATAATATCCTGCCAATCCCAGAAAACTCCTGATCTCAGTTACTGTCTTGGGCTGTTCCCACTGCACAACTGCCTCTATCTTGGATGGATCCACTGATACCCCATCCTTTGACACGACATGCCCCAGAAATGAGATCTGTTCCAACCAAAAGTTACACTTACTGAGTTTGGCATACAATTCTTTCTCTCGGAGGGTCTGCAGAACTATCCTCAAGTGCTCCTCATGATCTTCCCTGGACTTGGAATACACCAAAATATCATCAATGAACACTATTACAAACTTGTCCAGGTATGGCTTGAATATATCATTCATCAATGCCATAAATGCTGCGGGAGCATTCGTCAATCCGAATGGCATCACCAAAAACTTGTAGTGGCCATAACGGGTACGAAATACTGTCTTGGGTACATCTCCACTCCTGATTCTCAACTGATGATACCCTGACTGCAGATCTATCTTAGAAAATACTTCGGCTCCCTGGAGCTGATCCAACAAATCATCGATTCTTGGAAGGGGGTACTTGTTCTTAATGGTGGCCTTATTCAACAACCGGTAATCTATACACAGTCGGAGGCTTCCATCCTTCTTCCTTACAAATAGAACCGGTGCTCCCCAAGGTGAGACACTCGGTCTAATAAACCTCTTCTCCAGCAACTCCTGCAGTTGTTTCTTTAGCTCTTCCAACTCTATCGGAGCCATTCTATAGGGTGGTTTCGATATCGGCTCTGTACTAGGCACTAACTCTATGTAGAATTCCATTTCCCTTTCAGGTGGTAGTCCTAGTAATTCATCCGAAAAGACATCAGGGTAATCCGCAATTACGGGTATATCCCTCAATTCCGGGCGTGCCTCATCTATATCGACCACGTATGCAATGAACCCTTCAGATTATCCTCTCCATCGTTAGTAACATAAACCATCACTCCACATTCAACATTTATCATAAACAATAAATTTATCTCTCAAGCAATAAGAATTTAAAATCATACTCCTTTTATTTACAACAAACATGCTAGTTTCATATCATTTCTTTTCATCAAAGTTTACAATAAGATTGTCTAATCCTGAAAACATAAATGTTTTGGCATGACAATCCATCACAACACGATTGGTACCCAACCAATCCATTCCCAAAATTACATCAAAATCATTCATATTCAATAAAATCAGATTGGCTATCATTTCCTTCCCCTCTATCTTTATCTTACAATCTCTACATACATGCTCAGTCAATTGACTATCATTCATGGGTGTGGAAATCATTAACATTTTATCCAACAATGTTGGTTTCACATGCTTCAATAATTCATGTGCAAAGGAAGGTGATATGAAAGAATGCGTGGCACTAGGATCAAATAATACCAATACCTCTAAATCAAAGATTCGGATGGTACCTTTAATCACATCTGTCGAAGCATCTGCGGTGTCCTGATCCAGTGCATGTACTCTTCCTCTGCTCACACCCGCAGCCTGTTTCCCTTTTTCCTCAGCTGTAGCCCTCCTCCTCGGGGCTGCTGTCTCAACTGGAGCTCCCTCAGGCTCCTTGCCCTTCTGTGGGGCAACCTCAATCATCTAAGTGCAGAACCTCGATATATGTCCTGGCCTCCCACACCTAAAACACGAAACAGGGGGCACCTGACATGGCCTAGTCCCATGGTATCTCCCACATCTCCTACACTGATCTGTGGTAGGTCGTGGTCCTCCAATAGTTATACCCCTCGGTGCAGTCAAAGCTGGGTATACGGGAGGTCTGGCAGCTCTCTCCTGCACCTCCTCGATCTTAGGCCTCTTCTCGAAAAACCTTTGGCCACCTCTCTTGGCCACTCTTCCAAACCCGGATCTCTTCCGGTCCCTGTCCTTCCTGACACTGATCCTTCCAAGCTCGGAGGCATTTCGCTCAAAGTCTTGCTCACATAACTGAGCCTTATGTACAGCCTCCTCATAAGTCACAATGTCGAAGGGAGCTAGCTTAGTCTGGATGGCCAATCTCAACCCATCCATGAACTTCTGTATCTTTCGGGTCTCACTACCCATCGTGTCAGGGTCATATCTCCCCAATGACATAAACTTGGACTCATACTCGTCCACAGTCTGGTTCCCCTAAACCAAATTCATAAATTCCATCCGTAATTTCCTCTGTGCGGTAGCTGGAATATACTGTCTCCTGAAGGCCTCTAGAAATATCTCCCACGAGATCTCAGAGTGTCTGGCCCTCAAAATAACCTCGGTGGACCTCCACCAATGCTCGACCTTGCCTTTCAACATAAACACGGCAAAGGCTACCTTTTCAGCTGAAGTGCATCGGAAAAACCTATATAGTTTCTCCATCTCATACACCCAATCCTCCGTAATCACTGGGTCCTTCACCCCTCTAAACACTGGGGGTTTTAGCGCTTGAAACTCTCGCAACCTGCTCAAGTCGCAGTCATAACCCAAATCACTACCGCTCTGCTGCGGAGCGATAGGAGAAGCTATATCCTAGGCTGGAGGTGGTGTAACTGTAGCTGTCTCAGCAGTCTGAGGTCTCTCCGCCTCTGCAGCTGCCTGTTCAGTAGTAGGCTGTGCCGCGGGACCTCGTCTGTCACCGGCGCCCAATGCCTGCGTGACTATCTCCACCAAACTCTCAATACTCCGCTCTAACCTAGCGAAGCGAGCCTCAGTATCCTCTGCTCTCTCAGCAGGGTTCTGTGGAGCCTGCTCAGTCTGTGGCTCCGCACGGCTCTCAGGCCTACCTCTACGGCCTCTAGCACGCGCTTTCACCCCTCTACCTTAGCGTGTAACTGGCATAGTGCCTAACTTCCTGTATTATAATAATTCATTAAACTCAATCCATCACGGTATACACAGTTATATCTAAACAAAAGCACAGTACTATGGGGATGTACTTTCCTACGTTATATTAATGACTCACATCAGGCCAACACAGCTCTGATACCAATCTCTGTCACGACCCAATTCCATTCTCTTTAACCGAAAGTTACTGAAAAATTTTCGCGTTTTACTGTTACCTTACCCGGTCGTGAACTAAACTCACCACACACTGTTGGGCTGTGAGCCAATAATAAACACCACATCTCATTCATTCTCAATTAATTAAAACGATGTCATACATGTGCATTTAATCGTGTACTTATACGAATACATGTTTTACTAACATCTACATCCCCCATAAGTACAACTCAAAAGAATACTGTACTTTTACATTGTTTAGATACAAAAAGAATCACTGTGTATATACCTTTAAGCGATGGAGATGCAGCGGAGTCCAAAATAATACGCCTCAGTCCTCACTGGGCTACTATGCACGCTCTGTAGGGGGGAAAATAGAGTGGGATGAGCAACCACACGCTCAGTAAGGCAATAATGCAAGCATGGTAGATAACTACTCTATCTACATGCTGATAGTGTTATGCATAAATCATTTATGGTAGGAGCATGAGGAATAAAACTATGCCATATGAGTATACATATATATCATGTATCAAAGTCATGTAAAATTGGCATATAAAACATGGTAAAACATCATGTATAAATCATCTCATGCTCGATCTCATTTAAATTCATAAAAAGGGCAATTCATTAAGAAACCTCCTTTTTAAAACCCACGTCATAAAACTCTTTCTCATCACATACAATCACATCACATCAATTCATAATCACAACCTCATTTTCATTTCACAATTCAAATCCACGAGGCTCGACCCCTCCTTCGGGTCTACCTTAAATAATCACAATCACACTTAGAGATTTAAAATCATGTGGTAGTAAGTAAATCAAGCAAGGAGACATGTTACTATATCTCAAGTGACTACGTTGGCCAATCGTCACATATCATCCTAGACCACACGGATTTCGGTGTGCGGGGTATCATGCTGGCACGAAGGTGGGTTAGTTCTCCGCCAGACTTTCTCAAATCAAGTAACCACCACGCGGTACATCGTACTCCATGTGATATACACGGTACATCGTACTCCGCGGACCCATAACATGGTTGGGGGTGCCTGCCATAGGTCTTATCTACCCCATACCAAGTGTAACCTTTATAGTCTCAAGAGCGCGTGGGAGTAACCTCAATACCAGGTCCTAGCCCCTCATGGCCTTGCTCGCCCCTGTTGGGTTCCCTGATTCAGGTCCTAGCCCCTCACCCTCACCCCACTAAAGAGGTCTGTTAGGCCTATTGGGTTCCCTGAATGGATTATGTCAGGTCCTAGCCCCTCACCCTCACCCCACTCAAGAGGTCTGTCAGGCCTGTTGGGTTCCCTGAGTTAATCCGTATCTCTCGCCACGGCCTCATACATACCACAGTGTGAAAACCAGCGCGAGCTACGCTCTAGCGCGAATTCATGCATCAAACCAATCACTTCATACGAGCAACGCTCTGGTACGGCATTTATGCATAAAATATGAAGAAACCATGTACGAGCATAGCTCTAGTACAGTTATATGCATAAGAAAAACCACTCAAATCTACGTACGAGCGTAAGCTCCAGTACGGTTTATAAACATCATCACAATTCAAATTCAAAGTGCGAGCTAAGCTCAAGCACGTTTCACACAAGTGAAAAGATAGAAGTCATGCATTCAAAACATCTCATAATATGCTTAGTGCCTCATATGGGCTATTTCAACATCATTCAAGTACTAGCCAGCCTATCCTTTATTTGCTCAAATCAAAGTATTGTGTTTTGTAAAAGCATTCAAAACACATGATTTATGCAATTATTAGCCTTACTATCCCTTTTTTCAATAACCATTTCAAAACAACCAAATCTCATACAAACACTCATACATCATCAAAACACATTTCTATAAGTCCATGCACATTTCCAAAGCCCTATATATACCCACGAGTTCAAAATACGAGCAGCTACCTCTATATACTTACAAAATTCCCTTACCTGGAATCGCGATGCGTGATTCCACTTCCTTAAGCTGCTTACTCGCACGGTTCGATTCGTCTTCAACGAACTCTTCGGGACTACACAAAATCGTATCCCGCATTATATTCGATCCATATATTGCAACCCTTGTGCTTGCTATATCCAATTTAATCTATAGCCTCTATTAAAGCTTATTGGGCCTCGTTTCATTACTTTACCCATAGCTTGAGTCTATGGATCTTCTTAGGCCTATTATCTTATTCAAAATCGATATCAAATCGACATAAAGCTCATAGTGTTCATATTTCATGAATCCCCTCACTATGGCATTTATCAATCATATACATACCCATTTTCACAATTCCTCCAACTCACTATGTAATTCCATCTAACCATCTAAAATCATAAACATTACCCCAATAACAACTTTAGCATGCCATAAATCATAGGCTCATTCAATCCCACATATTCTCACATTATACCCATTTTAGATTTCTAGGTCACACCAACTCCACTACATTCCTAGGTAGTTTATCCATCAATACTCATGCCAAACAACTTCAAAATCAATTAAATAGCCAATGCATTTGGATTGGAGGGTTAGAATCTTACCAAATATGATTTTCTTCTTGCTCCAAATGGTAATGCCCTTAACTCCTTCAATTCCAAAAATGGGAAAATGCCCTCTCACTATGTTATTCTTCTCTTTGATAGGAACAACTTTGCCTCTAATGATCTCTCTTCAAATCTCACTGAAAATGGCTGATTTTAGAGAGGGAAAGTTAGGTTTTTGGGTTGAAAATGGGAGGTTAATATGTTTTTCCGAGATTTCTAGATTTTCAGCCCTCCTTATATAGAAATAGCTTGGGGAGATCGATCTGGTCCAAGAGGAGATCGATCTGGTCCCTTAAAATCCATCTTTTTCACGGCATTTTTACGCATGAGATCGATCTGTCGAAGCAATGAGATCGATCTGTCTAGGCATGAGATCGATCTGCTCCCAAACAGAGAGCTAAGGAGATCGATCTGGCTCCATTGGAGATCGATCTGCTTTATCCTTTTGCCCAAATAAGAGCATTCTGGCTCTTCCAGATCGATCTCTCATCCTATGAGATCGATCTGGCCCTCATGTTTTCCAGATTTCCTGCAGTTTCCTGGCTGCAACTCATACTAACACATCCTTAATCTATTGCCATGGCCATTTTCTCATCCATCCACCTTTATAACTTGAAGATGGCATCCATTCATACCTTATGCACATTGAAACTTGTGTGCATTCATTGTATGTTCAAAGGTATGCTACATAAACCAAATGGAAGCATAACTCTATTCCATTTTTACCACACTACTCATCTTGAGTTTCAATTACATCCATCACTCGCCAAAACTCATTTCTTCATATTCATACTCAATGAAATTTGTATGTACGTTACAATTCATATTACACATACATACATTGAATCCATGGACTTACATCAATCATACTTTACATTACAAGTCCATTCAAATTATTTGATCTATTTATACATATTACCATCACACATATACGGGGTCTTACATTGCCAGCCATTCCACTGGTCGATGCAGGCACCGATCGATCGATCTTCGCCTGAAGATCCTTTCGGCTGGCGATTGTCGGACTTAGATTGGCGTCAATCATCAAATTTCTCCCTTTCTCCTCTCAGTTCTCTCAGTTTCTCTCTCTCTCTCACCGGCTGCTTGTCCCTTTCATGTACCAGCACCGGCAAGGTTCGACTGGGTTACTGGTGGTGGCCGCCTCCCATCTGGTCCGTCGGTGGTTCTGTCGGAGCCGAGGGAAATCGTTCCCTCGATTTCTTCTTCTTCAGAAATCGCAAATCGCGATTTCTTTTTTTTTAATTTATTTATAATTTTATTTTATTATTATTTTATTCATTAAAATATATTAAAAAAATCTAAATATCTTCATAAATTCTTATTTAATTAATTTTACCAATTAAATGAATTTATCGGTCTTATTCGTATTTTTGGTATAATTTTTAATACTTTTGGGATAATTTCTCAAACTGAAAATTTTGGTTAATTTCAATAAATTCATATCTTGATCAATTGGACTCAAAATTTAATTATTTCTTCGTTATTGATTAAGATTTCTCATTTTCATATTTTTAATTAAATTTTCTTGTTACGATTAATATCGAATTTTAATCTTTTGACCATTTTACCCTTCAACATGTTCAGGAATACCATTCCAACTTCCCTTCACGAACACTCACGTATTTTGTGTTTTAAATAAAATCGGGTCTTACACATTATGAGCATGTAGATAGTGGAGCTATCTACTTACTTGCTTGATTGCCTTACTGAGTGCGTGGTTTGCTCACCCCCTTTTTTTCCTCCTCTATAGAGTACTTTCAGTAGTTTGAGCACGGCTGAGTACTTGCATCTTTGGTATCCACTACGTCTCATTTAGAGACAGGTATACACATTTGTATAGTTTTGTATCTGAACATGTAAATGCACAGTACTGTAAACGGATATGATGTCGAGGATGTAAGGTTATGTAAATACCATTGTGAATGTATTTAGTTAAAGTCAAATGATAGTAAATCCTGATATGTGAATGTGAATATGGAAATGGAATGGTAACTAGGTGAGAGGGAACTAATACCGAATCATATCCCAACTGTTGGTAGGATGGTCACGATAAGAGAAAGGTAGGAATTAAATAACAAATGAAATATTTGTAGTGATTTTTAGGTAATTTGAGTCGTGACAGTTTTTGGTATCAGAGCTAAGTTGGCCTGATATGAGTTGGTGTTAGTGGTTAAGGAAGTTTACAACCTCATGTACTGTGCATTGTTTAGATACAATTGTGTATATCGAGATGAAATTGCAGCTAAGAATTTGGTTTTGAATGTAAAAAAAATCTAATTATTATAACTGATAGTCGCTATGGTAGAGGGGTGAGATGACACATACTGGAGACTTAGGATGAGATTGAAGTGGAGGCTGGTATTGAGTATGCCCCACAAAGTCCGACAGAGAGATCGAACAGTATTGAGACACGCTTCACTAGGTAAGAGCGGAGTGTGGAGAATATTTTGAGAGCTAATTACTCAGAGTATGCATGGGATTTAAAGGCGAGTTAGAGCATTTGTGGAAGTCCGCTCGACCCATCTTAAGAGTTAGACATCCAGAATGGACATGGAAAATAATTCTAGATGTATTCCAGTGACAGAATATCCTAGACACTGCTTAAAGGAAATTACAGATAAAATTCTTTACTCTGACCTAGAAGAACTGGTTGATTGACGAGTATGAAACTCAGTTTATATTCCTGGGCAGGTATGACCCTAACACTGTGGGCAGTGAGAATCAGAAAGCCCAAAAGTTCATGGAAGGGCTCAGATTATCAATTAGAGTCTGATTAGCCTCGTTAGATATCACTACCTATGCCGAGGCAGTGTGCAGACTACAGTTGTGTGAATAAGATCATGAGTTGCACGCCTCTGAGATTGGGAAAGGTAGTAAGGGCTGAAATAGAGACAGAAGAGAATAGAGAATGATAGATTGTCAGAACGGGAAAAAGGTAGTTTGGTAAAATATTAGAGTTGATGAGTCATGAGGTAAGATGATTGGTAAGGCCCCAGTGAATCCAATTGTAGCACTTTTGAGGGGTATTGTGATTAGAGGATCCCGACCTACTACAGAGCGGTGTAGGATGTGTGGTAGATACCACAAAAGTAGGCCATACACCTTATTGACTAAAATATGCGTTAAGTATGGTAAGACATGCCATTTATTTAATGATTGCTCAGAGTTGGGTGAGACTACCCCATAGAAGAGCAAAGAGACAGAGAAAGCATTGTTATTATCTCTACACCAAAAAGGGAGGCCACAACCGAAGAGAAAAGGAAAGTAGGCTGTTGGACGAGGGTGAGCGTATGCCTTGGACCAGGACACTACTGATGTTTTATCTGATGTGGTGGAAGATACTGCATTGGTAGTGAATAATGAAGTAATTATTTTTATTGATCCTGGTGCCACGCATTTATTCATACCGTCTTTAGTTGCTTATAAGCTAGTGAAAGATGTGAAGCCTGTACCCTTAGGCAAGATGATGATAGTTAGCTGATTATCACTAACTGAATATGGGTATAGGGATTGTAAGTTGAAAATAGAGGAAAAATGATATGTCAGCCGATTTTATTCAATGGAATATGAATAAATTTGAAGTAATATTTGAGAATAGATTGATTCGGCTGCAAACTATATTGTTTTGATTGCTATCCTAAGATAGTGATGTTTTCACCCCTGAAAAGTGTATTGTAAGTTTGACACGTAATGAAAGAGGTGTAGCGATTGTAATTAAAGGAGTGAATGATTGTACGGACGAGATGAGTAATGATGGGAATGTTTCATCGCTTTTGTGGTTGGTATGGATAAGGCACATCCAAAATTAACAGATATCCTAGTGGTCAGGGAGTTTCCTGATATCTTCTAGGATAATCTACCAGGGCTACCATCAGATAAAGAGATAGAATTTTGTATTGTGTTGTCACTTGGTACGGAGCCGATATCCTAACCACGGTATAAAATGGTATTAGTGGAACTTGAAGGACTAAAGAAACAATTACAGGAGTTATTGGATAAGTGTTCCTCATACCGAATGTGTAACTTGAGAAGCACTTGTTCTGTTTGTGAAAAGAGAATGGAAGCCTCTGACTATGTATTGAATTTTGATTGTCGAACGAGACTAACATCAAGAATAAGTGTTTCCTCCAACTATAGATGATTTATTGGATTAGTTGTGAAAAGCGCATATCTTTTTAGAGATTGATTTGAAGTCTGGGTAACATCCGTTAAGAATTCGAAATGTGAATGTGCCCAAGATAATTTTCGTAACGTTAGGCCATTGATGAACAAGGTATTTAAACCTTACCTGGACCGATCGGTTGTCATCTTTAGTGATGATATTTTGATGTATTCGAAGTCCAGGGAAGAGCATGAGTAGCAACTGGAAACTGTCTTACAGACAAAGTGTTGTGAGTTTCTCGAAATGAGCTGCTACGTTGACACATCTCGTTCGAAAAAAGATTGCATGCCGGTGGGATGATAAGTATGAAAATGGCTTTCATGAGTTTTGGTATATAGAAGTAATAAACTGACCACCGTAATTATTCTCACCATGACTAACAGCTCAAGAGCTTTCATTGTGTATGGATACCTCAAAATAAGAATTGGGCTATGTATTGATGTAAAATGGGAAGATAGTCATTTATGGATCCAGATAGCTTAAGGACCATGAGAGAAACTATCTGACCTATGATTTAAAGTTGGCAGCGGTAGTGTTTGTACTGAGTATATGTCACTACTATGTACATAGTGGGAAATGTCGAGTATGCACTGATCATAAAAGCCCCGAGTATCTATTTTTACAGAAAGAGTAGAATATGAGATAACATAGAGGGTTAGAACTTCTGAAGGATTATGATTGTGGAAAATTGTACCACCTAGGAAAGGCTAATGTAATGGCTGATGCCTTGAGCAGAAAGAGCCTCGGGATGGTATCACATATGATGGTCAGGAAGCGTGAGCTGCTAGAGCAGTTGTGAGCCTCAATAGTGATGTGATCCCTTCTGATGATGACAGTGATTATGTGACAGCTAGCCTGAGATTAGAACTAGATTTGAGAGATCGAATTTGACAAGCATAGCGTGATGATCGACAGAGTGTCGATAGTGTGAGTCAGATTCAGATGGGTATAGTAACAGAGTTCACAGTGAGTGATGATGACTTACTGGGGTCTAGAGATAGCATAAGTGCTCCCCAGTACCACAGCTAATGAGATTGTTATTTTCAGAAGCTCACTCTTCGAGATATACAGTGCATCCGGGAAGTAATAAATATATCGGAATCTCTGAAAAAGGGTATTGGTGGTCAGATATGAAAAGAGACATTGTAGAGATCATGGAGAAGTTTCTCGTATGTCAGCAGATTAAGGTAGAGCAATAGATATTTGTAGGGTTATTTCAACCTCTGCCTACGTCGACATAGAAATGGAAGCAAGTTACCATGGATATCGTGATGGGTTATAGAGGATTGCGAGAATCACGAGGCTATCTGGGTGATAATCGATGATTGACTAAATCTAGCCACCTTCTGGTTATGAAAGCTACTGATACTCTGAGTGTGTGGGCAGATTTATGTGTAAGGGAGATTACGAAACACCATGTAGCGTTCTAGGGAGTATTGTACCAGATAGGGATTCCCGCTTCACTTCCCACTTTTAGGAACATTTTTCAGGAAGCTATGGGAACCCGATTGAGTGTTAGCGCAGCTTTTCGTCCTCAGAGAGATGGTCAGTCAAAGAGGACTATACAGGTTATAGAGGATATGATGAGAGTGTGTACCCTTGATTTTATAAGCTCCTAGGATGATCAGTTATTACTAATTGAATTCACCAATAGTGACAGTTATCACTTGTCCTAAGGGCATAACGAGATTCGAAAAGAAGGCAAATTGAGTTTCGTTAGATTGAATCCATTGAGATATTAGACAAAGTGGGAGATAAGACCTGTAGGTTAGCGTTACCACCTGAATTAGCAGGCATGCACAATGTGTCCCATCTTTGGATGCTTCGAAAATACTATCCGGACCCAGCATATATGATCGGATATGAGCTGTTGGAGCTCAATGAAAGTATAACGTATGTTGAAAAATCGATTCGGGTATTAGACGGAAGGAGAAGGCGTTGAGGTTTAAGATGATGTCCCTAGTCAAGTCCATTGGTAGTATGACACTCTAGAAAAAGTCACATGGGAATTAAAGAGTATGATGCGATAGACGTACCCGGAGTTGTTTATGGACCCATTTAACTTGGTTCTAATTTGGAGGACCAAATTTCTTAAGTGGGGGAGATTATGTAAGACACGATTTTTATCGTAATTTCTTATGATTCAAATGATGTAAACATGGTTTTATGTAAATTGAATCATAAAAAGAGTTTTACATGAATGAAAAATGCAAATGGAATGAATAAAAGATTCTCGAATGCATTTAAAGGTCAAATGAAGGATTGAAATGGTCACAAATTTAACGAATGGGATTCGGACCATTCGGATTGGAGATAAGAATTTAAAACATGAAATGAGAAAGGGTTCGTGAAGGGAAGTTGGATTAGTTTGGTCCCGAACACGTTGAAGGGTAAAACGATCAAAAGACTGAAATTCGGTATTAATTTGACAAGAAAATTTCATTATAAATATGGATTTGAGAAATCATGATCAATAACAAAGAAATAATTAAATTTCGAGTCCAATTGATCAAGATATGAATTTATTGGAATTAACCGAAATTTTTATCTCAGAAAATTATCTCGAAAATATTGGAAAAATACACCGAAAAGATAAAATAAGACAGATAAATTCATTTATTGATTAAATGAATAAAATAAGATTTTTTGAAGATATTTTTCAGGTTTTTAATGTATTTTAATTGAATAAAATAATAATAAAATATTTTTTTAAAAAGAATCGCGAAATCGCGATTCTTCAAAGGGGGAAACAGAAGACCGAGGGAGACCGAGCTTCCCCCATGACTCACCAACGGAGGCAATTGGCGACGAGCCCAGGCGAGATGGCCAAAAAAGGGTGAGCGCGAGCCACCATCGGCACCACCAGCTTGGAGGAATGGCGATCGGCGAGAGAGAGAGAGAGAAATGGCGAACCCGAGGGAGAAAAGAGAATTTTACTGGCGTTATCGTCGATTAGCCCCGACCACCACCAATCGAAGGATCCTCAAGTGAAGACCGACCGATCGGTGGCTGAATCGGCCAGTCGAATGGCCGACAGCACCGTCAACGGCGGCAGAAAGGAAACGGCATCGACGTCGAAGGGAGAAGAGGCCGAACCGACCACTTTTTGGCTAGTCTTGGTGAAACTGACACCAGATCCATGCACCGGACAACCTCGCGGATCTGCTAGAGACAGAAGCTGGCGAAGAACCGACTGACAATGCTTTGAACGGTGAAGGAGAAAATTGAACCAAACTAAACTGGCTGAACCAAATTGGTCTGAACCGGACCGAACCGGTTCAGCCAGAAAAGAAGAAAAAGAAAAAGAAAAAGAAAAAATTTGGAAAAATTTCAGTGATGCAATCGAGCTACGGGTAAGCTGGTAAGTGGTCGAAATTGATCGATTTAAATTTTGAAATATTTAATTTGATTAATATTCGACTGAAAATTTACCCAGAAAAATATGTAATTGTGTAGCTCGACAATTGGCGTCAAACGAGAGCTCGAGTCAGCCTTGATTTGCATACTATCATGCAATCTCGGGTAAGTAACCCTTATTTATGATAATTTGCATAGTTATGTGTGTTAGAAATTTACCGCATAAATTACATATTAATTTCGTATAAAATGAATTAAAAACTGAAATTTGAGATAAATTGTCGTAAATAATTAATTGAGCTATCTGAGAGTTTAGAACGAGGCCCAATAAATACGGATGGCCCAATGAGCCTAATAGGCCTCGGTGATATGAATAGTAAGTGGAAAATGGGCTTAAGGCTGGTTAAGACCCATTATGGTACAATCGGGTCCAATATGGGCAAACGGGCTCAATGATTTAAATTTAGCCCAGAAAATATGAAATACAATTAGTTATACTGTATTTGACCTGATGAATATTTATACAGAGTTTTGGAGATTGGATTGGGAGCAAATCGGACTGCGTGACATGACATCAGTGGAAAGGTCAGACTGTACAGAAAAATGAGGTAAGGGAATTTTGTGAGTAGCTGGAGGTAGCTACGCGTATTTTTAATAGCCTTTGTATACATTGAAATGTATAAAGGTCCTAGAAATGGATTAAAAATTTTGAGGACTCGAGATAGGTAAAAGACTATTTTACCCCTACTGAGAGAAATTCACCTGAGGATGGTGAAAGCATGACATACATGAAATGCATGATTTGAGGAATTTGCGTGACTTTTTAGCAAGGTAGATTGGTAGATTGGCCAGTATTTGCATAAATTACACAAGATAACACTATGTAAGTGTTATTTAGATTTAAATGAAATTTCTTTGGAAAATGGGCCAACTATCAAGTTTATTTGGAAACAGATAGTGCTTGAGCATTTCCTCGCACTATATCTTAGTTTGTGAGTGTGTATAATGGTGCTGGAGCCTAGCTCGCACCCTGTTTTGACTTGATATGCATAAAAAGGTGCTAGAGCGATTGCTCGCACTAGTTTTAATGGTTTGACATGCATGAGAGGTGCTGGAGCTTAGCTCGCATCCTTTTTTGATATGATAATTACATAAAAGTAGTACTGGAGTCTTTCTCGTACGTGATTTAATCGATTTAATTGCATAAAAGCTGTGCGGGAGTGTAACTCGCATGAGATTTGATTTAATTATGCATGAAACCATGCTAGAGCGTTGCTCGCACGAAGTTTGTATTTACTTGAGCATTCATTCGTACTGGAGCATTGTTCGCATGAAGTTTTGAATGATTTATGCATGATGTTGTGCTGGAGCATTGCTCGCACGAGGCTTTGATGGATTTTATGCATAAAATCGTGCTGGAGCTTGCTCGCACATGATTTTATATGGATTTATAGCTCTTTTAAAGTCGTACTTGAGTGCTGCTCATACGCAGATTTTACTGATTTTTATGAAAACGTGTTGGAGCTTCGCTCGCACGAGGTTTTCAGATATCATGAATATGCATGGAGCCGTGTTGGAGCTTTGCTCGTACAGGAATTTATATGACATGCATATAGCCATGTTGGAGCCTCCTGTAGACTGTGTGTCACAGTGAGATGATATTCACATACGTGCAACGTAGGTTAGGTGGATAAGACCTACGGCAGACACCCCCTGTGTAAGACCCAATTTTATTGTATTTTCTTATGATTCACAGATTGTATGGATATTGTTATATGTTAATGGAATCATAAGACAGATGATTTTGATCATATAATTATGAATGAAGTAGTCGAATATACGTAAAATTTGAAAACAGACAGTTAAGGAATTTCAAATTTAATTTATCAGATTTGAATTGTCCGGACAGAGATACGAATTTTAAATGAGAAATTATAGTGCGTTCAAGAAGGAAAGTCAGCCTAAATTGGTTCCGAACGTGTAAAAGGGTAAAACGGTCATAAAATCGAAGTCTGGTATAAATTCGATAAGAAAAATTCATTAAAAATATGGACTTGAGAAATCTTGATCAATAATGAGGAAATTATGAAATTTCGAGTCCAATTGATCAAGATCCGGAATTATTAAGATTTACCGAAAATTCACTCGGGACAATATCCCGAAAATACAAAGAAAATATATCGAAAAAATGGTTAAAATAGAATAAATAAATTAAATAAATTAATGTAAATAAAATATAATTTTTAATAGATATTTTGGGATTTTTAAGAGTATTTTAATGATTATAATAATAATAAAATAAATTATAAATAATAATAATAATAATAAAGAAATAGGAAATCTGGAAAAAACGGAAACAGAAAACGATAGACGAAGACCCGAGAAGCACCGACGACCACCGACGACCGAGGAGACCAAACGAGGGCCGAAGGAGGAAGAGGATAACCCGACAAACCCATTGGCACCGGTGACGTGCGCCAATGACGCCTGATTCCTGCGAATTGACAAACGAAAAATCGAGAGGAAAACGAGCTCGGTTCCGACGATCCACGACAGCTGGGTGTGATCGGTGGGCACCGGCGTGATCAGGAGGACGAGTCGATCTTTTTGGTACCGGTAGCGGCCGACGAAACGGTCGGGATTGCCAACGACGGTGAGGACCCAAAAACGGCACCGTTTCGGCCGAGAGGAAAAGGGAAGGAAAATGAAGGAAAAACAGAAGGAAAAGGAAGGAAAGGAAAGGAAAATAAAAGAAAAAGAAAGAAAGGGAAAAAAAGAAACGAAATTTTACGGGGGAGGTCTCGAAATTCGGGTAAGTCGACCAATGGTCGAGATTGACCTACAGGTAAATTTCAAAAATAAATTTAATATTTTATTTAATGGAAATTAACCCGGATTAATCTAATGGTGCAATTTTACGACAGAGCCCGAATGAGAGCCGATTGAGCTCCAATTTTTTGTACCCCGTATAGTATTAGGTAAGTACACTTTAATTATGACAATTTGAGTCCTTAATGCAGAGTTAAGATTCTTTTACGGATTTTACGGATTAAATTCTGCATAAAATAAATTATATTCGAAATTTTGAATTAATTGTCGTAAATGATATACGGGCTATCCAAAGAGTTTGGAACATAGCCCGATGAGTATTGGTAAGCCAAATGAGCCCAATAGACCCGAAGAAGGGATCTAATAAGTGGAAACGGGCTAGAAATGGGTCAAGGCCCATTAAGGTACAATCGGGCCTAATAAAGTAAAACGAGCCCAGTGCTTTAGATTCGATCAGTAAGAGTGAAATACTGATAAATATATTAGAATTGACCCAAATACGTGGTTATATGCAGCTCCGTAGACTTGGTCTGAAACGAATTGGATTGAGAAACCTAGAATGGTCGAGACGGGATAAGCTTGCGCGTGATTCCAAGTAAGGGAATTTTACGGACTGCTAGAGGTAGCCTTACGCAATTTCGACAACATTTACATTCCCTAAAATTGTCTGAAGGGTCTAGATTTAAAATAAAAATTTTTGGTGCCCGGATGGGCAAATGACAAAAATACCCCTGTGAAGGGTAAAATTTTCAAAGTTAGGAAAAGTTGGGAGGAGCAAGAACAAGAGGTTCCTACTTGTTTTTGAGGTGTTTTGACACATGCATGGGTAGGCTGGCTAACGTTTAAATAAAAATGTCGAGCATTGCATATTTTCAACAATTTGATTTCTTGTAAAACTTGTTTTGAGATAACAGAGCCGCCTGCGTGATTCTATGAAAATATGACGTGCTAGAGCTCAGCTCGCACAAGTTTTGATTTGTGTGATGCATGCATTAGTGATGGAGTAAAGGCTCGCACTAGAGTTTTACATGCATAGGTACTGGAATCTAGCTCGCACCAGATTTTCATATGATTTTCGTGACAGGGTGCTGGAGTCTAACTCGCACCAGGTTTTCACTTGTTTTTTTTATGACACAGTGCTGGAGCCTAGCTCGCACTAGTTTTATATTATTTTGACAAAGTGTTGGAGCTTAGCTCGCACTAGATCTTATGAGATTTTATGAAGCGCGTGCTGGAGCTTTGCTCGCACGAGATTTTCCTTGATTTTATGAGAGTGTTGGAGTAACACTTGCACTGATTTTATGAGACATGTGATGAGCCGTGCTTGGAGCGTCGGGTAGACTGTGTGTCACACCAATTAAATATGCTCGCACGTACATTTTGAGACAGACATGATTATTCATATGAGATATGGGTCCACAGAGTACGTTTTACCATGCAAGTAGCATGGAGTACACTATACCGTGCTGGGATTGATTATGTGGCATCTTCGGATGCGAGTGGCATCTTCGGATGCGAGTGGCATCGTCGGATGTGAGTTATCGGGCAAGACCGACGGGATGGACTCACCCACCTCCCGGGGCGGTTCCCGATAGTGGTGAGACCCCGCACACAGGATCCGTGTAGCAGAGGGATCACGAGGATATGGCCATAGTCCTGGTTATTTGCCTGATATATATATATATATAGTGCTAAGTCTCGTTTGTTGTTACTTGATGTTTTGAAAATCATGTTTTGTAAACTTTTGTGTGAGTCTGGATCACTCAAGGGAGGGATTGGATCCTGACTGAGATGTGATTTTGATGAGAATAAAATTGGGTTTTTAAATTTAACTTACATGACGTTATTTCCATGCTATTTAAACCCATGTGTGATGTAAACTGGTTTTACATGACATTCATTGTGTCTCATGTTACTATTGCTTTGAAAAGCATTTGATTTCATGGTTTTGTGTGAGTCAAGAACACCTGAGGGAGGGGTTGAGTCCTAGCTGTGATGTGAAATTTTAATGAGAATGAAATGATTTAAATGGATTTGCATGTTGAATTTTCCATGCTCTTTGAAATCCATATGTGAACTTGTTTTACTTGACATCATGAATTGTAGCATCTATTTTAAAATTGTGTGGAGAAAGGGTGGTTTATGCATGGCACCACGTTCATGTAGGTTGCATGGTTACCTACTTATTCGTAGGATTGCCTTACTGAGCTTGATGTGCTCACCCCTTTCATTTTCTCACACAGATCATTTCCAGTAGACTTTGAGGCGACTGAATACTGCATTCCTGATATCCGCTGCTGCCCATCACTTGAGGTATATACACTTGTACATATTGTATATAAATAAGAATAGCACAGTAACATGTTTGTAAGTAATTTTCGGGGATGTATAGACACTGTAAACACTTGTAAATGAATGGGAAAGAATTAGTGAAAAACTCATGTATTTACCATTCCTTTAATAAGGAATTTAGTTATATGGTGAATGAATGGTGGGATTGGCATTGACGCACAACCCAATTGTTAGTGGAGTGTGGTCACGATTAGAGGACAAGTAAGTATAAAAGAAAAAATGAAAAATTTACTATGATTTTTAGGTCATGACACCCTGACTATGATTTAGGTTAACAGAGTACATTGTACTGGGTATGTCATGCGGAGTACGCTGTACCGTGGGGATTGTTGGAGTGGAGTGGCATTAGCCATGAGGCTGTAAGCCTTACCCTCACAATCCTGGTATTTATATTGTTCTGGTAGCAGAACTGACCCACCTCCCGTTTCAGGTGTGATACCCCGCACACTAGGTACCATGTAGCCAGGGATCACTAGGATATGGCCATAGTCCTCGATGTTACTGATATAGTCACCTACATGTCTCACATGATATAACTTTTGGTCTCGATAGACCAGGGTAGACCCGAGGGAGGGGTCAGGCCCCTGATTTTCTGATTTTTCACTGAGATGTGATTTTCTACTATGATGCTAGATTTTTCAGAGGATTTTATGACATATGACCCTAAAACAAGGGTGATTTTATAACAGAATTTTTTATAATGAATTTTTAATGAGTTTGAGATTGATTTATGAGATAATTGACTGAGAGGGGTTATTTTATACTGAGCTTTAATGAAGTGATTTAAATACAGTAGCATGAGGAGTTTTCCATGCTTTAATTACAAATTCATGAAAAGAATTGTCTCTCATGAATTGTTTTACATGACATGAAATAATGCATGATCTTGATTTACTTCATGCAAATTATGATTTTACATAAAATGCCATTGATGCATGAGTTGCATGATTTCTATATGCACGAATAGTTTTTATAAACTATGGCATTGATGTGTGCATGATTTCGTGCGTGAGATTTAAATGAAAAGAAATGGATTTAAGCACATGGCATTATGAGCATGTAGATAGTGGAGCTATCTACTTACTTGCATGATTACCTTACTAAGCGTGTGGTTTGCTCACCCCCTTATTTTCCTCCTCTAAAGAGTACTTTCAGTCGTTTGAGCGCGGTGAGTACTTGCATCTTTGGTATCCACTACGTCCCATTGAGAGATAGGTATACACATTTGTATAGTTTTGTATCTGAACATGTAAATGCACAATATTGTAAACGGATATGATGTCAGGGATGTAAGGTTATGTAAATACCATTGTGAATGTATTTAGTTAAAGTCAAATGATAGTAAATCCTGATGTGTGAATGTGAACATGGAAATGGAATGGTAAATAGGTGAGAGGGGACTAACACCGAATCATAGCCCAACTGTTGGTAGGATGGTCATGATAAGAGAAAGGTAAGAATTAAAAAATAAACGAAAATTTTTTAGTGATTTTTAGGTAATTTGGGTCATGACATTGATGGTCTACCAGAGTTACCACTAGATAGAAAGATGTAATTTTGAATTGATTTAGTACCTGGTACCGAACTAATATTCAAAACCACCATACTGAATGGCTTTGATTGAATTAGAAAAGCTGAAGAAGCAATTATAAGAATTATATGATAAGGGGATTATTAAACCAAGTGATTCACTTTGGGGTGTACTGGCGTTACTTGTTAAGGAGATTTAGAGTCTTCTGGCTTACAAGAGTCTTTGGAATAGGAAAGATGTTTCGAATATAAGGATTGTAATTTGCATGTAATTATATGTCGAATGTGAGACTTAATTCGAATAAGGAAAAAGATTTTGATATAATTGATGTACGAAATGAGACAAGTTTTGAAGTGTGATAAATTCTGAATACAAGTTATATTTAGAATGAGAGATGTACACAATATATGAATATTTCTGGTATGTGAAATGATTTGGATTAAGTGATATGAATTGAGAATGGATTATGTCCAAAGGATAAATGAGTATTGCGATAAATTTTATTTTCTGCTTTTAACTGTAATTTGAATTTCAAACCTTTATGATTTTATTTTGTTCGTGTGGTCAGGTTTGATGGCTAATTAAGGTATTTCAAAATACCTCTTTGCTTGAAAAACTTGACAGTATCTAGAAATGTTTTGGTCTATAAACCATAAATTGAAATTGACAGATGTAATAGTTGTTGTTGAAGTCTGGGCACCACTACTTATGTGGTGAGGAATTATAGAATTTTACTGATCATGAAAGTTTAAATATTAAATTTCACAAAAGGAATTAAACACAAGAAAAAGAAATGGCTAGAGTTGGCACCTTGAGTAAAAAAAGTACCTCAAGATGGTGTCGTATAAGATGGTCAGGGAACGCAAACTGTTAGAACATCTTGTGATCCTCAATTGGATGCAGCTCTTCTGATATTGATTTTCACTGCATGATAAATAACCTAAGAATTGAATGCTAGACTTGATTGATTAAATCAAATAAGCACAACGTAATGATAAGCATTGTATTGATGTAGCTAATCATATCCAGATGGGTACTACAATAGATTTTGGGTATTGGTACTGATGGGTTGTTAAGGATTATAGATAGAATATATGTACCCGATAATTCACAATTAAAGAAGAAAATTCTATGCGAGGTTTATTCCTCGAGATATACTTTATATCCGGAGAGAAGTAAGATGCATTAAAATCTCAAAAAGGTATATTAGTAATCAGATATGATAAGAGATATAACTGAATTTATGACTAAATGTCTCATATGTCAGCAAATTACGGTAGAGCATCAGAAACCTACAGGGTTGTTATAGCCTCTACCAAAATCGAGATAGAAATAGGAGCATGTCAGCATTGATTTTGTTATAGGATTGCCAAGAACCCGAAGAAATCATGATACAATTTCGGTAGTAGTCGATAGACTAATAAAGTCTACCCACTTCCTAGCTATGAAGTCCATTGATACTTTGAGCGCTCTAGCGGATCCGTATGTACGGGAGATTGTAAGACTATATGGTGTACAAGTGAGCATAGTATCTGACAGGGATCCTCGATTCACTTTAGACTTCTAGGAACATTTCCAAGAAGCCATAGGAACCCAACTGAATTTTGGCACACCTTTCCACCCCCAAACAAATGGGCAATCAAAGAGAACTATTCAAAAATTAGAGGATATGTTGAGAGCATGTGCTCAAGATTTTAAAGGCTCCTGGGACGACCAATTACTGCTAGCAGAGTTTGCATAAAATAACAATTACCACTCAAGTATCGGAATGGCACCGTATGAAGCGTTGTATGGTCGAATGTGTCGTTCGCCGATTGGATAGGAAGAAAAGGATGAAAAAAATATTTGATCCTGATCTGGTTAAGCAAGCTTATGAGGATGTCCAATTGATTTGTGAGAGGTTGAGAACAGCTCAGAGTAGGTAAAAGAGTTATGTCGACCAAAGACGAAGACCCTTGAAATTTTCAGTAGGAGATTCGGTGTTTCTGAAAGTTTCTCCTTCTAAGGGCATAATGAGGTTTGGGAAGAAAGGAAAGCTAAGTCCCCATTATATTGGGCCTTTCGAGATCTTAGATCGAGTGGGAGATAAAGCTTACAGATTGGTGTGACCGTCAGAATTATCGAGTATCCATAATGTCTTCCACGTTTCAATGCTACGCAAGTATCATCCAAATCCCACGGATGTGATAAAGTATAAACTGTTGGAATTGAAGGAGGTTATGACATACATGAAGAATTCAATATGGATTTTGGACAAGAAAGAAAAAATATTACGGTCTAAGACAATTCCCCTGGTTAGAGTTCTGTGGCAGTACCACACTTTGGAGAAAGCCACGTAGGAATTGAAAAGTTTAATGCGAGAGAAATACCCACAGTTATTTGAGGACTGATTTACTCTCAAATTTGGGGACCAAATTTCCTAAGGTGGGGAGAATGTAAACACCGTAAATTTTCATGTACTTGGTTTTGTCAATAAATAATAATTTAAACCATTGGGATTAAAAGTGTGCCTTGGTGAAAAAAAATTATCGAGGTTATATTTTAACAGGAGAGACTCGGGTCAATTTAATTAATTGAAATATTTTGACTTGAAGAATAAATAATTATGAAATACAAAAATAATTTTAACGAGCTCGATTAATACATAAAAATCTTATTCTACGAATAGTAAGTTTAAATACTAGATTAAATTTATTTAATACTACATGGAGAAAATTATTAAATATATAGAAACATAGACATAGAAATATAGATAATATTATATTTAACCTTCTAGCCTAGTGTGCAAGTATATAAGTAAATATGTACATGTGTATAAAAACTATGGATTGGCTTCTAAAATGAAGCCAATCTCGAAGGGCAGCAATTGCTTAAGGAAATAAAGAAAAAAGGGAAGTGATATGTGATAGGAAAGTATGGTGATGAATGATAGGTGATAGTTATTGGTAGGAGAAAAAACACAAGGAAATATGTATAATAAGGATGATGGCACGGTGGGAAAGGAAAAAGAAAATAGAAAAGCTGAGGGCATGTGGTTTGAAAAAAAAAGGCAGGTGGTATGGTGAAAGGAAAGAAAGGAAATGAAAGAAAAAAATTAGAAGATGGGGTTGGTATGGGAAAATCGAGATCAACCTATCGCTCTGCCAAAGGCAGAGCACTTACTCCACCAACCTCCATCATGTCAGACATTCATCAGTCACTACCCTTCCCCTACACTGAATAATGAAATTAAACTAAGTAAATTAGTGGGTAAGAGGCATAGGGAGAGAATGAACTTCAGGAAATTCGAAAATGAGAGGAGAGGACTGCTGAGCTTCACTACCACTATTCACCATCACCTTTAACACGCCCCTACTGCATCCCTCCTAACTCCATCGTCAACTTCCTCAATATAGCACCCTGTTAAGCCTACCCCGCACACCATCCCTTTTTGAAGGCATCATCCCTATTACCTCACCACTACGCAACTGTCTCTTGGCTTACATCCCTTTGGACCCTTGCGTTTTTTTTCTTCCTTCTTTTCTTTTCATCTATCGACACCCCTGCGTGTTGTCTTCACTGGTTCCTGCACTCTCTGTGTTTGCATACACCTCCACCTGCTGCCTTTCTCTTCAGCACGCCAGTGCTCTACTCTATTCATTATCCTGTTCATCATCTCTTCCACACCTTTTTTCTTCAGCTTTACCATCGGTTGCCACCTTTTCCCTCCAGCTCTTGTCTCATCGGACATTTTCACACTGCACCATGTCTTCCTGCTGAGTCTTCTTGCAGCAGATTACTGTTAACCTATTTTGACTTCCCAAGCTAACAGCTCCAAAATTTGCTACTGTTTCCAGCATCGATACTGTTGTTGTTGCATGCCGCCCCTACTTTGGTGAGCCATTGTTACGCCAACGTGTTATCCCTACCCCGTTCAGCCTTGCTCGCGCAGCAACCCTGCTATCTTGCTCGATCGTTCTTGCTATGCGGTGTGATTCCTGTCGCTACTACACTACTGTTGTTTCTTCCCAGCCACGCCTCCTTATTCATAGCAACCCATGAAGAGAACATAATATATATATATATAAGGACATTGCAAAGAATAATTTAGGGTAGCGCCTAGTCCAATTGTTGGGAAAATTGCCCATTTAGAAAAATCAAGTGCAAAAATCTTAGTTGATATAGCAAAGAAATTATGGGCTTGCAATGATTACTAGAGATGACTGGTATTTTACTGCAGCTTCGAAAAAGTAAACGGATTGGGACGGACCAATTGGCTCCCAGAACTGAAGTATAAAAAACTTCTGTTTGTCACCATGATAAGGAAAATTATCGTGTCCTGTTAGTGATAATTACACGTATTTTCTGTTGATTCGTAGATATAAGTTTTAGGAAAACTTTTACGGTAAGGAAAATTTTTATGCGCTGCTAGAGATAATTATACATAATTTCTGTGGAATTGTAGATATAAAATTCTAGGCTGAATTTTATAGTTATCGAAATTACATAAAAATACCAGGCTGATTTTATAACTCTGAAAATTATAAATTTTTTGCCTTAGTTAAACAGTCTAGTCTTACCGTTATAAATCTAAATTGTTTGCATAAACACTGATATAGTATGAATTATTGTTTTAAAATCGAAAACTTTGAATTTAATTACCATAGACTGTTTACTGGGATTTTAATCGAAAAAAGGGCAAGTCAACCCCTTTTAAATTGTTTTATGCACTGTACTGAATTTTAGAACTGTTTTGATGAAAAGAATTTTCTTATAAATTAGTACTGATAAATGTGCTTGAGCGCGTGCTGACTGTGTGTCGTACAGTCTGACTCACACTGATTTTGAGACAAAGGCGATGATTAGTCATGATGTACTGTTATTGTTACTAAAATGTTACTGTTACTAAACTGTTATTGTTACTATGGTCCACGGAGCACGATGTATCGTGCAACACGCACGTGATTACACTGTACGTTGCCACTGGTCTTTGGACATACTGTACTATAAGCCGTTTGGGTAGCTGACCACTTTCACGACAATTGACATCCCGACACACCTGATCAGTGATACCCGGAGTCACCGACATTGGCCAATTGTCATATTGATTACTGTTTATAAAATGTTCTGCCTTGTCTCGTCTATTTGATTTACTGAACTGAACGTAAGAACTGGATCGTCTATTTGATTTACTAAACTGACCATAAGAATTGAATCGTCTATTTGATTTACTGAATTGACCCTATGAATTGTTTTCTCGATTAAGACTGTATTACTTTACTGTATAAAGAGATGTGAAGGGGCACCACTTGAATCTTGTGGGAACAAAGTGTAAGACCCTTAATTTTCAGTGTAATGTATATGATTATATGGTGTATAAACAAGTTGAATTATGTATGAATCATAAGAAATGACTGTTTTTGAGTTCTAAGTGTGAATGAATTGATGAATGAGTGTTGAAGTGATTAAATATGAGTTTGAATGAGGAAATTGCAGTAAAAATGGTGTAGGATGAAGGCCAGATCGATCACATGCAAAGAGAGATCGATCTCATGGCCTGAAGAATACAAAATCAGACATGCTGGAAGAGAGAGATCGATCCCTCATTCAAGTCAAATCGATCTCCTTAACTCTCGGGCTGGAGTAGATCGACCCCCCTTAAGGCCAGATCGATCTCCTTAGCTCTCCGCCTGAGACAGATCGATCCTATTCCATTGAAACAGATCGATCACATTCACTGAAGCAGATCGATCTCAAGCCCTTAACAAATCTATCTCATGCCTTCAAAATGTCGTGAAAATGAGGAATTTAAGAAGACAAGATCAATCTCCACCCTATGCAGATCGATCTCATCAAGCTAATTCCATAAATAGGGAGCAGTTGGATCTGAAACCCACGGGAAACAACTCAACCTTTTCATTTTCAATCCAAAACCTAACTTTCTCACTCCAAAATCATCTCATTTCTGTTAAGATTTAAGAAAAAGCTATTAGAGCAAAGTTGTTCATCATAAAGAGAATAACAACATACTTTGGAATCAAAGCTACATTTGTTGAATTGAAAGAGCAAAGAGTATTTTCATTTGGAGCAAGAAGGAAATCCAAATCGCTGAGTTTCTAATACATCAAGTCAAATGTATGTTTGCTTAGTTGCTATTGGAGTTGATAGGTATGTATATCAATGATAGAAACTACCTAGAAAACCATAGAACCATTATAACCTAGAATGAGTCTAGTATGAGAAAATGTGGTTTGGATGAATTAATGATTTATGGATTATGCTAAGTTGCTATTGAAGTAATGTGAATGATTTGAGATGGTTAAATGAAGCTACATTGTGAGTTTAGTGAATTTATGAAAATGAGTACATGTAGTGTTTGACAAAATGCCATAGTGAAGTAAATGATGAAATATGAACGCTATGAGCTTAATATCAATTTAATATCGATTTGGTATGAATCGATAGGCCCAAAAGAATCAATAGACTCGAGATATGAGTAGAGCAATAAAACAAAGCCTTATAAGCGTTAATAGAAACTATAGGGCAATAGTAAACGCAAGAGTTGTGTTGTATTGGACTAAATTGAGATGATATACGATTTTGTGCAGTTCCAGAGAGTTTGTTGAAGATGAAACGAACCGCGCAATCAAGCAACTCTAAGGAAGTGGAATCACGTGACTCAATTCCAGGTAAGGAAATCCTGTGAGTGTATAGAGATAGTTGCTCATATTTTGGGGGTAAATATAGGGCTTTGTGAAACACATGGTTGTTTAGAAAGAATGATTGATAGTATGTATGAATGACTACAAGTATATATGTATATGATTTGGTTTTGAAGTGGATTTTATGGAAAGGGAATAGTAAGGCTAATAATTGCATAAATCACATGTCTTGATGCTTTTATGAAAACACATTGCTTGGGTTTAAGCCAAATGACAGATAAGTTGGCTAGTGGTTTCCTAATTTTGAGAAAAGGCACCATTGAGGTGCTAACCATTGTTTTGAGAATGTTTTGTTGAAATAGAGCCGCCTATCGTGTTTATGTGAGTTAAATCGTGCAGGAGCATCGCTCGCACTGGATTTTGGTGTTTTCATTTGTATGAAATGTATTAGAGCTTAGCTTGCACCTTGGTTTGAACTAAGATGATGTTTTATAAGCCGTACTGGAGCTTTTGCTCTTACATGGATTTCGATTGACTTTCTCATGCATATAACCATACAGGAGCTATGCTCGTACGTGATTTTTTCATGATTTGATGTATAAAGTCATACTAGAGCATTGTAAGTACGAAGAGATTTATTACTGATGCATGAATTGTGCTAAAGCTTAGCTCGCACAGGTTTTCACACTGTGGTATGTATGATGCCGTGCAGTTGGTAAGATCCTCAAGCCCTACATCTTCAAGCCCGACTGGGTGGGGAGGCTCTGTTCGGTGGGGAGGCTCTCTTATGGTAGGATCCTTAAGCCAACATCCTTAAGCCCGATGGGGTGAGGAGGCTATATTGGTAGGGAGGCTCTCTTACATAGATATGAAAAGCTCCATGTATACTTGAAACTATACAGGTTACACATGGCATTGGGATAGATAAGACCTACAGCTAGTACCCCCAACCATGAGATAGGTCTGCAGAGTACGTTGTACTATGTATATCACATGGAGTACGTTGTACCGCGTTGTTGTGATGATGATTTAAAAAGTCTGGCGAAGAACTAACTCACCTTCATTCCAGCATGATGCCTCGCACACTGGGATCCATGTGGTATTGGATGATTATGACATAGTTAGCCAACATAGTCATTGAGATATAGTGACCGCCTATCTCACATAATATTACATGATACCACATGGTTTTATACCTTTAGTGTGATTGTGATTGTTCAGGGTAGACCCAAAGGAGGGGTCGAGCCTTGTGGAATTTTGATTTAAGAGATGATATGCTACTTGTGATGAGATATGATTTGACTGAGAAAATGAGAAATGCTTAAAGGATGTTTCTAAATGAATTTCCCTTTTTTGATGGGTTTTGATAAAGATAAGCATGAAAGGTTTTACATGATGATTATTCCATGTTTTACATGCTTGTTTTTCCATGTTTTAGTACATGATATATGTATATACATACGACATAGTTTTATTTCCTCATGCTCTGACTATAAATGATTTATGCCATGACATTATCAGCATGTAGATAGAGTAGTTATCTACCATGCTTGCATTATTGCCTTACTGAGCGTGTGGTCGCTCATCCCTCTACTTTCGCCCTCTACAGAGCGTACATAGTAGCCTTGTGAAGGACCGAGGCACTTCATTTTGGACATTTGTTGCACTCCATCACCAAGAGTGTCACGACTCTTTCTCATTCTCTTTATCTGAGAAACCATTACAAATTTTTCACATTTTACTATTACCTCACCCGATTGTGAACAACTAACTACTACACAGTTGGGCTGTGAGGCAGTAATAATCATTGCTTATCATTCACTTCCCAAATAAATCAAAAGTATTGTCATACATCCAATGTTAAGTGGTTTTGTTCATACATACTATGTGTTATAACATTTACATCCCCCATATTACAAATTCAGATGATCACTGTGCTCTTACATCGTTTAGATACAAAAAGAATCTTTGTGTATATACCTCTTTACGATGGAGTGCAATGGATGTCCAAAATATAACACCTCAGTGCTCACTGGGTTACTGTGTACGCTCTGTAGAGGGGGAAAGTAGAGGGAGATGAGTAACCATACTCTCAGTAAGGCAATAATGCAAGCATGGTAGATAGCTACCCTATCTACATGCTGATAATGTTATGCATAAATCGTTTACAATCGGAGCATGAGGAATTAAAACTATACCATATGAGTATACATATATCATGTATGAAAATCAAACAAATTGGCATATAAAACATGGAAAAATCAACATATAAAATCATCTCATGCTCATTCTCATTAAAGTTCATAAAAAAGGACAATTAATTGAAAAACATCCTTTTTAAAATTCATCTATTTCTCTAACCACATTAAAATTCCATCACAATAATTTCTCTATCACAAATATCATTTTTCATTTCTCAATCAAAATCCCACTGGGCTTGACCCCTCCCTCGGGTCTACCCTAGACAATCACAATCACATCATGTATAAAAATCATGTGGTATTATGTAATATCAAGTGAGACAGGTCATTATATCTCAAAGACTATGTTGGCCAACTATGTCACACATCATCCCAGACCACACGGATCCCGGTGTGCGGGGTATCATGCTGGAACGAAGATGAGTTAGTTCTCCTCCAAACTTTCTCATCAGTATCTTAACCAGGCGGTATAACGTACTCCATGTAATATACACAGTACAACGTACTCCGTGGACCCATAAAATGGTTAGGGGTGCCAGCCGTAGGTCTTATCCACCTCATACTGAGTGTAACCTCCATTGTCTCAAGTGCACGTGGGAGTATTTTCTTTCGATGTCAGGTCCTAGCCGCTCATGGCCTTGCTCGCCCCTTTTGGGTTACTCGAATGGATTAATGTCAGGTCCTAGCCGCTCATGGCCTTGCTCGCCCCTTTTGGGTTCCCTGAATACCAATCCGTATTACCCTTACCATGACATCATACATACCACAGTGTTAAAACCTGTATAAGCCAAGCTCTAGCACGATTCATGTATCATCATTAAATCACCACGTACGAGCAACACTCTAGTACGAGATTTATGTATAAAACATAAAGAAAACACGTTCGAGCATAGCTTCAGTACGGTTATACGCATAAGAAAACCACTCAAAATTTACGTACGAGCAGAAGCTCCAGTACGGTTTATAAAACATCATCACAATCAAATCAATGTGCGAGCTAAGCTCCAACACGTTTCATAAAAGTGAAAACATCAAAATCCCTTGTGAGCTAGGGTCCAGCACGATACAATTCACATAAACACGATAGGTGGCTCCTACAAAATCAAAATAATCTCAAATCATGTCTAGTACTTCACATGTGCCATTTCACAAAATTATTCAAACAATTGTCAGCCTATTCGTTAATTCGCTTAAAATAAGGCAACGGGTTTCTCAAAACACCAAAATATGTGGTTTATGCATTTATTAGCCTTACTATCTCCTTTTCAAGAATCGTTTTTAGAAACCAAATCATATACATTCTCATAGCTATTCACACATACCAACAACCATGTTCGTAAATCATCGTGCATTTTATAACACCCTATATTCGCCTACAAGTTCAAAGTACGAGCAGTTATCTCTATATAGTTACAGAATTCCCTTACCTGGAATCACACGCGTGATTCCGTTTCCTTAGAGCTGCTTACTTGTGCTGTTCGATTCGTCTCCAACAAACTCTTCAGAACTGTACAAAAGTCGTATATCACATCGATTTAGTCCATATATGACAGCTATTGTGTTTGTTATCGTTGATTTAACCTATAGCCTCCATCAATACTTATAAGGCCTCGTTTTATTTTTACTCATATCTCGAGTCTAGTGATTCTTTTAGGCCTATTATTTCATACTAAATCGATATTAAATTTTAAGCTCATAGTGTTCATATTTCATCAATTTTTTCACTATGGCATTTTATCAAACATCTTACATACTTATTTCCATAAATCCTCTAAACTCACAATGTGGCTTCATTTAACCACTACAAATCATTCATATTAATTCAATAACAACTTATCATAATCCATAAACCACCAACTCATCAAAATCACACTTTCTCACACTAGATTCATTCCATTTTCTAGGTTACACTAGTTCCACCACATCCTAAGTTGTTTTTATCCATCAATACTCATGTAAATTGACTCCAAAACCATTAAATAGACAATGTACTTAGGCTGAAGTATTGGAAACTTACCAAATCTAGCTTCTCTTCTTGCTCCGAATGAAAATACACCTTGCTCCTTCAATACCACAAATGAGGCTTTGCTTCCAAAGTATGTTGTTCTTCTCTTTGATAGGAATAACTTTGTATATAATAGGCTCTCCTCAAATCTTATTGGAAATGGGGGGCTTTTAGGAAGAGAAATCTAGGTTTTAGGTTGAAATGGAAGAGAGATTATTTTCCCGAAATCTGCAGATTTCACTCCTATATATAAAAATTGCATGATGAGATCGATCTGTCGAGGCATGAGATTGATCTGGTCCTCTTAAATCCCTCATTTTCACACTAATTTGAATGTATGAGATCGATCTGTCGAGTGCTTGAGATCGATCTGTCCCATGCAGTAGCTTAAGGAGATCGATCTGCATCCAGGGGTGATCGATCTGCTCCAACCCGATAGCTAAGGAAATCAATTTGCTTGCCTTAAGAATCGATCCTCTTATTACAGAATGTTTAGCAGATCGATCTGGCTCCATTGGAGATCGATCTGGATTGTTCCATTGCTCGAATAAGAGCATTTTTTGCTCTTCCAAATCGATTTCTCATCCTATGAGATCGATTTGGCATTCATATTTTCAAATCTTTACTGCAGCAGTAACTTACACAAAACTTCCTTAATTTGCTGCCATGGTCATTTTCTTATCCAACCACCTTTAAGACTTGAAAATGGCATCCTTCATAACTTATACGCATTAAAACTTGCATGCATTCATCGTACAACAAAAGATATACAATACATAGCCAAATAGAAGTACAAATACTTATGCAATTCATGCAACTTCATCCCATTTACTGCACTACTCATTTTGAGTTCCAATCACATTCATCACACACCAAAGTCCATTTCTTCGTATTCATACATAATGAAACTTGTGTGTACATTCTCAACTCATATTACAAGGGTGTACATTGAGTTTATGGACTTTACATCACTTATGAATTCATAAAGTTTACATCCGAAAATACTGGTCTTTTCAGCTCGGAGGCATTCTTTTTGAAGTGTTGCTTGCATAACTGAGCCTTGTGTATCGCCTCCTCATAAGTCTGTATGTCAAATGGGGCTAGCTTAGTTCGGATGGCCAGTCTCAGTCCATCAACGAACTTCTGAATCTTTTGAGTCTCACTACCCATTGTATTCGGGTCATATCTCCCCAAAGACATAAATCTCGACTCATATTCATCCACAGTATGGTTCCCCTGAACTAAATTAACGAATTCCATCCGTAATTTCCTCTGTGTGGTGGCTGGGTTGTACTGCCTCCTGAAGGCCTCCAAAAATATCTCCAGGTGATCTTGGAGTGTCTAGCCCTCAAAATTGCTTTGGTGGATCTCCACCAGTGCTCTACCTCGCCTTTCAGCATAAACACGGCAAAGGCTACCTTCTCAGCTGATGTACATCTAAAGAATCTGTACAGCTTCTCCATCTCATACACCCAATCCTCTGTAATAACCGGGTCCTTCACCCCTTTGAACACCAGAGGTTTCAACCCTTGGAACTCTCACAATCTGCTCAAGTCACAGTCATACCCCATATCAGTCTCGCTCGGTCGTGTAACAATAGCTGAAGCTGTATCATGTACTGGGGGTGTCACCGTCTCAATAGTTTGAGGTCTCTCTGCCTCTGCAGCTGCCTGTCTGTAGTAGGCTATGCTGCGGGACCACGTCTGTCACCAACACCCAATGCCTAAGTGACTATCTCAACTAGGCTCTCTATACTCCGCTCTATCCTAGCGAAGCGTGCCTTTGTATCTTCTGCTCTCTCAACAAGGTCCTATGCAATCAGTCTGTAGCTCTGCAAGGCTTAAAGGCCCACTTTTATGGCCTCTAACTCGTGGTACCGCCGCTCATCTCTACGTGTAACAGGAATAATGCCTAACTTCCTATATTCACAATCACTTATTAGACTCAATCCATCACGGTATACACAATTATATCTAAACAAAAGCACAATAATATAGGGATGTAACTTTCCTACGTTTTATTCACTAACTCTCATCAGTCTAACGCAGCTCTGATACCAATCTCTGTCATGACCCTTTCTCATTCTCTTTATCCGAGAAACCATTACAAATTTTTCACGTTTTACTATTACCTCTCCCTATCGTGATTAACTAACCACTACACAGTTGGGCTGTGAGGCAGTAATAATCATTCATTACCATTCACTTCCCAAATAAATCAAAAGTATTCTCAAACATCTTATGTTAAGTGGTATGTTCATACATACTATGTGTTATAACATTTACATCCCCCCATATTACAAATTCAAATGATCAATGTACTTTTACATTGTTTAGATATAAAAAGAATCTCTGTGTATATACCTCTTTGCGATGGAGTGCAACAGATGTCCAAAATATAACGCCTCAGTCCTCACTAGGCTACTGTGTATGCTCTATAGAGGGGGAAGTAGAGAGGGATGAGCAACCATACGTTCAGTAAGGCAATAATGCAAGCATGGTAGATAGCTACCCTATCTACATGCTGATAATGTTATGCATAAATCGTTTACAATCGGAGCATGAGGAATTAAAACTATGCCATATGAGTCTACATATATCATGTATGAAAATCAAAGAAATTGGCATATAAAACATGGGAAAATCAACATGTAAAATCATCTCATGCTCATTCTCATTAAAGTTCATCGAAAAAGGGCAATTCATTAAGAAACATCATTTTTAAAATTCATCTCTTTCTCCATCCACATTAAAATTCCATCACAATCATTTTTCTATCACAAATATCATTTTTCATTTCTCAATCAAAATCCCACAGGGCTCGACCCCTCCCTCAGACAATCATAATCACATCATGTATAAAAATCATGTGGTATTATGTAATATCAGGTGAGACAGGTCACTACATCTCAAAGACTATGTTGGCTAACTATGTCATACATCATCCCAGACCACATGGATCCCGGTGTGCGGGGTATCATGCTGGAACGAAGATGGGTTAGTTCTCCGCCAGACTTTCTCATCAGTATCTCAAACATACGGTACAGTGTACTCCATATGATATACACGGTACAACGTACTCCGTGGACCTATAACATGGTTAAGGGTGCCAGCCGTAGGTCTTATCCACTCCATACCGAGTGTAACCTCCATTGTCTTCAGTGCATGTAGGAGTATTTTCTTTCGATGTCAGGTCCTAGCCCCTCATAGCCTTGCTCGCCCCTTTTGGGTTCCCTGAACACCGTATCAGGGTGTAGCCACTCATGGCCTTGCTCGCCCCTTTTGGGTTCCCTGAATACTAATCCGTATTACTCTCATCACGACATCATACATACCACAGTGTGAAAACCTGTGCAAGCTAAGCTCTAGCACGATTCATGTATCATCATTAAATCACCCCGTACGAGCAACGCTCCAGTACGACATTTATGAATAAAACATGAAGAAACCACATTCGAGCATAGCTCCAGTACGGTTATATGCATAAGAAAACCACTCAAAATTCACGTACGAATAGAAGCTCCAGTACAATTTATAAAACATCATCACAATCAAATCAATGTGCGAGCTAACCTCCAGCACGTTTGATAAAACTGAAAACATCAAAATCCCGTGCGAGCTAGGCTCCAGCGCGATATAATTCACATAAACACGATAGGCGGCTCATACAAAATCAAAATAATCTCAAATCATGTTTAGCACTTCACATGTGCTATTTCACAAAATCATTCAAACAATTGCCAGCCAATTCGTTAATTCGCTCAAAATAAGGTAACGGGTTTCTCAAAACACTAAAACATGTGGTTTATGCATTTAATAGCCTTACTATCCCCTTTTCAAGAATTGTTTTCAGAAACCAAATCATATACATTCTCATAGCTATTCACACATACCAACAACCATGTTCGTAAATCATCGCGCATTTTATAACACCCTATATTCGCCCACAAGTTCAAAGTACGAGCAGCTATCTCTATAGACTTACAGAATTCCCTTACCTGGAATCGCGTCGCGTGATTCTGTTTCCTTAGAGCTGCTTACTTGTAAGATTCGATTTGTCTCCAACAAACTCTCCGAAACTGTACAAAAGTCGTATATCACATCGATTTAGTCCATATATCATAGCTCTTGTGTTTACTATCGTCGATTTAACCTATTGCCTCCATCAATACTTATAAGGCCTTGTTTTACTATTTTACCCATATCTCGAGTCTATTGATTCTTTTAGGTCTATTGTTTCATACTAAATCGATATTAAATCGAGATTAAGCTCATAGTGTTCATATTTCATCAATTTCTTTACTATGGCATTTTATCAAACATCTTACATACTTATTTCCATAAATCCTCTAAACTCACAATGTGGCTTTATTTAACCACTACAAATCATTCATATTACTTTAATAACAACTTATCATAAACCACCAACTCATCAAAATCACACTTTCTCACACTAGATTCATTCCATTTTCTAGATTACACTAGTTCAACCACATCCTAAGTAGTTTTATCCATCAATACTCATGCAAATCGACTCCAAAACCATTAAATAGACAATGTACTTGGGCTGAAGTATTAGAAACTTACCAAATCTAGCTTCTCTTCTTGCTCCAAATGAAAATACACCTTGCTCCTTCAATACCACAAATGAGGCTTTGATTCCAAAGTATGTTATTCTTCTCTTTGATAGGAACAAATTTGTATCTAATAGGCTCTCCTCAAATCTTACTGGAAATGGGTGGCTTTTAGGAAGAGAAATCTAGGTTTTAGGTTGAAATGGAAGAGAGAGATTGTTTTTTCGAAATCTGCAGATTTCACTACTCCTATTTATAGAAATTGCGTGATGAGATTGATCTGTCAAGGCATGAGATCGATCTACTCCTCTGAAATCCCTTATTTTTACGACAATTTGAATGCATGAGATCAATCTGTCGAGTGCTTGAGATCGATCTATCCTAGGCAGTAGCTTAAGGAGATCAATCCGCGTCCAGGGGAGATCGATCTGCTCCAACCCGAGAGCTAAGGAAATTGATCTACTTGCCTTAAGAATCGATCCTCTCATTACATAATGTTTAGCAGATCGATCTGGCTCCATTGGAGATCGATCAGGCCTGTTCCATTACTCGAGTAAGAGTATTTTTGGCTCTTCCAGATCGATCTGGCATTCATATTTCCAGATTTTTACTGCAGTTTTCTACAGTAACTTACACAAAACTTCCTTAATTTGCTGCCATGGTCATTTTCTTATCTAACAACCTTTAAGACTTAATGGCATCTATTCATACCTTATACACATTAAAACTTGCGTGCATTCATCATACAACCAAAGGTATACAATACACAGCCGAATGGAAGTACAAATACTTATGCAATTCATATAACTTCATCCCATTTGCTGCACTACTCATTTTGAGTTCCAATCACATTCATCACGTACCAAAGTCCATTTCTTTGTATTCATACATAATGAAACTTGTGTGTACATTCTCAACTCATATTACAAGGGTGTATATTGAGTTTATGGACTTTACATCACTTATGAATTCATAAAGTTTACATCCAAAAATACGGGTCTTACAAAGAGGTATACACACATGGATTCTTTTTGTATCTAAACATGTAAAGGCACAATAGTCATTTTGAATTGTCATATGGGGGATGTAAATGTCAATAACCATGTCTTGTATAAGTGTATAACTTAACTTTTAAATGTATTACATGACTTTGGATTTATTAGAAATGGATGGTAAATAATGATTATTATTGACTCGCAGCCCAACTGTTATTGGTGAGGGTTTTTCACGGCCGGTGAGGAAAATGAAAAATACGAAAAATTTGTAGTGATTTTGAAACAAATTGGATAAATAGGGTCGTGACATAAAGTTCCACACAGTCGTCATTATAAAACACTGTTTAAAGTTTTTTTTTAAAAAAAAAACCCTGCATTTAACTGTAGTAAACTGTTTATCTATTGATATTGATATTGAAATTGATTTTTGATTCTGAATTTTACTAAACTGCCAACAACTCTTTATATTTTTATGAATAGTTTAATTTACGAACATATGTAGATAGTGTAGTTATCTACCTATCACGTAGTTTTTCTTACTGAGCACGTTGAGTTCACCCCTTACTTTCCTCCACAGAGCCTCATCAGTAGCCGAGACCGCTTGTAAATTGAATTATTTTGTACAACCATACATCAGCAAAATATTCCCCCAAGTTAAAGGTATACCTAGTATAGACATTTATTTTGTATCTAAATTTTGTAAGTACAGTAATGTATATGGAAATGTGTCTAGGGAATGTGAACATTGAATATTTTATAAAAGAACGATTACGCTGATTTAATTGGAAGGTACTACCATTAGTTTGGTTTAAATTTGTCACCAAGAAATAGAATTGAATAGACGAATTTACTGTTCTGACCTATTATCGACTCGTAGCCCAACCATATTGTTTCGTAAATTCGAGTCATTACAGCCTCAATGTTGCGAGTCGGTGGGTCTGCTCTATTCGGTTTATTTCTCCAGAGCTCTTTCCCTAGGCTTTCCCAATTTTCTTTCTGCCTTCTTTCCTATCTCCAGATATTTTTATTTTTATTTATACATATACATATATCTAATCATATATATATATAAATATATATATATATATAACTCTTTTTTTATTTCCCTTTCGCGCCTTTTCTTTCTTTCTTTTCCTTCTTCTTCATTTCGTTTTCTTTACTGATCCTTCACTGTTCACATCTTCTTCTTCCTGCTCTCATATCTGCTATCGCCTTCATCATCTCCGTTTTCACCTGCTCCTGTGTTCACCTACTGTCATCGTCTCCAGTGCCTCCACTATTTGCCTTCTTCCAGCTTACCACTGCTTCAACCTTCACTCTCTCGGCTTCTTCTTCCCTTTTCGCCTATTCATGTCACTGTTCAGTCACCACTTTCATCATCCTTAACCCGAGAGGCACTTGTTCTACTTCACCATGCAAAATGGGGGACCTCTCTTTCACTTTTTAAGCTTCCTTACTTTTCTCCCTCACCACTCTCCCTGCTCCAACTTTCTTCCTCTGTTTTGTTTCCAGGTGCCCTCTATCACCTTCCTTAGCTACTGTTTCCAATTTCTGTCAGGCTTACCAGTCTCCAAGAAGATCGAGACCAACCCCAGTCTCAGTTTCAATTCTTCCCCAGCAAGGAGGCTTTCTTGAAGTTGTCTGGCCAATTTGAGAGCTTTCTGTTGCTGCCTACTGCTTAACATTCGGCTTACAAAGAATAAGGTGCTCTCCCCCTCTACTTGGTCTCAACCTCTCATTTGTCTTCCTTTTCTACCGTGGCTGACAATCCAGTTCTAATATACATATATACAAATATATATTTCCTCGACACTTCCTATCTCTGAGACCTCACAAATGCCTTGGGTTTATGGACTTCCATACTTTCCTTTAGTCCCTTTGTCAAAAGACATCTTGTCCTTCTACTGCCCCTATCACTTCGATTTTTCAGCCCTTCAACTGCTCTTCTATTATATATTTTTTTTCACGTTTCTGAGGTTTCAGAGCAATACCATTCCCTCTTCTTTTCTTCTCACAGATTTCCTTTCTTTTCTAGTCAGAACATCATTATCATCACTCATTTCATTTCCCCTTCTTTTTGTTTCTTTCACCATTTCATTTTATTTATTTTATTATTTTTATTTATTTATTTTATGTAGCTATTTAATAATTCATGTATTATTTTCAAAGTATAATTAGTCTATTATATGCTCATACTTATTTTATTTAATTAGATTTCTCTAAGTCTTAAATGATAAAAGATAAATTTAATTAATTTTCCACAAATATGCACATTTCAATTCTGTTTGCTTACTTTGTCGATTATAATTAAAATCAAGTACAAGAAAATTTGTGGAGTTTACAAGAGCTAATATGGGTTAGGTTGGACTTAAGTCATATTATAACAACTTCTATACAAGCACAAGCCCTGCCTGGCCCCCCAAATTTAGGCCTGACTTTTGGTCTAGACTCATTTTTATTTTATAATGCAAGCTTAAGCCCGACCTATCTCGGCCCAACCCAAATATTATTTTATTTATTTTTGGTATTTTAAAGTTTTTTGTTTATTTATTTTTTATTCTTCTTGTCCATTTGAAGTTTAATTTTATCTATCAAAATTTGCATTTCAATTTCCATATTAAATATGTAATCCTATTTATGATTTAATAATATTTTATATGCATATTAAAAAAGCTTTTGATTTAAAATATGTTCGAGCTTGGCTAGCTCGGGCTGGGCTTGGGCTTCAAATAGTCAAGCTTGGGCCCAGTCGATTTTTTGATCGGGCATAAAAATTTTGCCCAAGCCCGATAATTCATTTTATATTTTTGCCCCATCCCTACCAAGTATCAGGGGAGCCTTCAAGCTTGAGCAGATAGCTCGATTCTTGAGCAAGTTTATTGATGAGTATCCATACTTTGTTACGAGTCATGTGCTTATTAGTCATGCACTGCTTTGTGACGCAATTAGATTGAAGAGCCAATCTAGTTAGGGCTAGTTTGAATTAGCAGTGTGATTGGCTTTAATAAATTTAAAAAAAAAAAGAACAATAACTATTAAAGGTGTGTACATTTAATAAAATATCACGACCTGGAGGCCACTAAGATTCGTTAGCTTATAGTGGAAGTATAGAAATCTAGGCTAAATTTTTACTTTTCCTTTAAAACTAGTTTATCATGTGGACATTCCTATACAGTACTATTAGGTTACTATTCATCTAACTCGGTTTTAGGTACCGTACCTAAGGTCTCAGTCTATCAATATCCAAATTCCCTTTTTCATTAAATTTCAGCAAATTTTAGATTAAAAGGGGGTTTTTCCCTGTGAACACCAACTCAGACAAAAAGCCAGAAAATATTCATTAACAGTCCAATCTCAAAATAAACTATGCAGTTCACTGTAGCATTCATATACCTATCTCCCATACTATTTTTCATAATTTTCAAAATTCATCAGGTCTTTCGAAATATTGCATATCGAAATAATACCTTATTTTTATTATTTTGAACATTTTATCACAAATGATTCATTTACACCATAATAACCCGAATATCTCATAATATAATCTTAATTACTCTTAATACACATCTCGACTCATATACTAACTGAATACCATCTAAAAATAAACATATTTATACAATACAGATGTATACCGAAAATGAGCTACGAGATCTACAAAGAAGAAACTTCGAAGCCGGATACTGAAGTTGATAATATCATTCCTCTTAACTTAACCTGTGATGGAAACCACAGGGGGTGAGCTTTGGGGAATTCAGTAAGTAAACCACATAAGTACAGAGGTAATAACATGTAAGATACTATATTCTAATGCATGCTTATAACACATGATTTCATATTGTCATGGCCCTCAGTCTACCGAAAATCACTACCAATTTTTTAGTTTTTGTTTATTATTTAATCCATTTCTTACCTTACTCTGATCATGAACAGCTTCACCATCAACAGTTGGGTCGTGTATCGATGTAAATCTCATCCAACCATACTATTTCAATTTACATTTTATTTAAAGGTAAACACTTGCATTTCCTTAATTAGAGTTGCTATTTACATGTGTTTACAATTCTTTACATCCTTAAATGTTACATTCAAAATATTATTATGCTATTGCATGTCTAGATACAAAACTGTACAAATGTGTATACCTTTATATGATGTGATGCAACAGACTCTAAAACTCAATTCCTCAGTCGATCTTAGTATACTGAAAGTGCTCTGTAGAGGGGGAAAATAAGGGGGTGAGCAAACCACACGCTCAGTAAGGCAATCATGTGAGCAGGTAGATAATTGTACTATCTACATGATCGTGATGCCATGCGTAAAACCACACAGTTACGTCATCATACCCAAAAACATCAGTTCATGCACGTGTTTATGATATGTAAGGCAATTCATGCTATTCAAATCAGTGCACAAGTCGTAAATAAAGCATGGAAAAATCATCATGCGCAAGTTGTAATTAAAGCATGGAAAATCAGCATGCGATGTGCACTTAAAAACAGTTCATATTCAATAAAAATCAGTACAAATCAGCATTCGTCAGGACTCAGCTTCTCCTTTGGACTGTCTTAACCCACGAAACTATTTAAAAACATGGATTCATCATAAACCAAGTGACATGTGAGATTAGGTAAATAATAATAGTAAAAGGTAATAACTAGGACTATGGCCATATCCTTTGTGATCCTAGGCTACACGGATCCTAGTGTGTGAGGTATCACCTCTATCTGCTTCAGCAGAGGAGGTGGGTTACGTCCACCCCGTCGGTCCATAGGAAATTAATTATCGTCTGAAGACGATATATATTTATATCCATACACGGTACAATGTACTCCATGCTATATGCACGGTAGAACGTACTCTGTGGACCCATATCATCACATCATATTGTGCCACGTCTCAATACACACGTGCGAGCCTATTTAATCGATGTAACACATAGTCTACCCGAAGCTCCTAGCACGACTCCCAACATGTCATAAAAATTACGTGCGAGTAATCTCTTGCACGGCTGTAAATGTATAGTAGACATTTAGTGCGAGCAACGCTCCAGAACCATGCCATAAAATCCATGTAAGAACTAGTGCGAGCTAAGCTCCATCACCCATGCATGTAAAACTCTAGTGCGAGCACTGCTCCAGCACTAATGCATGTATAAACACGTCACATCATGTGCAAGCAACGCTCTAGCACGCTTTATTTCAATAAAACTCATGTAGGTGGCTAATTCTTTTGGAAAACATGGTTATTAAAACCAAATCAAGTTATTTTCATGCAAATCATTTAAATTCTAGCTAGCCTACCTACCCACATGCTAAAAAGCAATAAAAAACCCAAGAACATCTTGTTCTTACTTTTCATGAACTTTTCTAAAATCCCAATTTTCTTTGCCCTTCAAACATTCATTTCTTTTCTAAAACCCTTAGACACTTTAAGAGATTACGAATGCGCCCAAAAATGCGTACAAGTATCTCTAAGAGCCAACAAAATTCCCTTACTTCAATTCACTCAGAAGTAACTTCTTCTTTTCCCATTTTTTGTGATTAGGCTCAATTTACTCCGAATATATCCTCGGGAGCTGTAAACATTCATTTATCACATGAGTTAATTACTAATAAATCATATTCTGACTTCATCCTAGTTAATATATCTTATTGAGCCTAATTTTCTCTAAAGTTCATTTTGACTGTTATATTCGTTTCACCTAGCCCCATTGGGCTTCATAAGCTCATTATCTCTCGTTGGACCGAATTCTCGATCCATTGACCTTATCGAGTCGATTTCGTCATGCTTGGCCGATTTTCACATTTGGCCATGGCATGGTGGCTGAACACCCAACATGTCATTATTACCCAATTCAGCTAACAAACTCATTTAGTTATACTATCTAGCACTTGGCATGCTTGCTTTATCCTTAGTTTTCCATTCATTCATGCATTTTCACAAACACCTTATATGTACCCATCATAACTTCATCCATTTCCATAAGTTGATTTCACTTAACCATCTCAAAATCATGCATCTAACATTACTAACACCTTAGTATAATCCGTTCGTCATTAAATCTACCATATCTCATTTTCTCACACTAAGCCTATTTTTAGGTCATGTTTGATTCATCATGTTCTATGTAGGTTGAACCAATAATATATACACCAATCGACTAATAATAATGTCTAGATAAACATACTTAGAGTTGGTGTGTTGAAAACTCTCCTAGCTTGACTTTTCTCTTGTCCGAAATTAGAAGACCCTTTTGCTCATTCAATCCAATCAAGTTGAATACTGATTCCTAACTATGTTGTTCTCCTCTTCACAATGAACAAATTTGCTTAAAGCAACTTTTCCCACATCTTTTTAGAAGGGGGTGGTATTCTAGAGTGAGAAATCTTGTTCTTTTTGGGTAAAATAGAGTAGGTGTTTTGTTTTTTTTTAGAAAGAAGACTTTGTCATTAGGTTTTTATAGAATAAGGGTGGTGAGATCGATCTCATAGGGTAAGAGATCAATCTTCCTTTGGTTTGAACTATCGAAGTATTCAAGTATGTAAGTGTGGGATCGATCTACTCATTGGGAAGAGATCGATCCTTTCTTGGCAGAGTCAAGTGGAGATCGATCTATTTTGATGAGGGGATTGATCTACTTATGGGAAACGATCGATCCTTGCCAGGCATAAGTAAATGGAGATTGATATGCTCATAGGGAGAGATCGATCTGCTCTTAGAGAAGGGATCGATCCTTGCTAGGAAGGAGCAAAGGGAGATCGATTTGCTCATGGGGAGAGATCGATCTGCTCTTTGTAGAATCAAATGGAGATCGATCTGCACTTGGGAAGGGATCGATCCTTTCTAGACAGAACCAAACTGAGATCGATCTACTTGAACAAGAGATCAATCTGCTTTGAATAGGGGATCGATCTGGCATTCATCTGCATGTTTCCAACTGTAGATATTTCCAAATATTCAAGGGAAAAATTGCATTTGATTGCTTCACTAGTCATTTTGCATTCTATTCACTCTTAGAGGATAAAAAGGTTCATTTCATATGATTCTCGTGTTAAGGAACTTGTGTCTACTGCTTGGAATCATAAAAGATACTTAAAATTCATGTTTGAGTCCTTATATTCAGTCTGAATGTTTTAAGTTCCATTAGTTTAGTTAGTGGCCACTTCAGCCCTTATTTAGCCATTACATGAATTCATGAATACTCGTTCATTCCTTTGCAATTTCATTCAAGCCAAAAGCTCTTTTTATGATTCAATTAACAAATGGAAATGTGTTACATCATATGAATGATAAGGAATACATCACCAAAAGTGGGTCTTACACATATAACGATCAAAGATTCATAATCATATTACTTATTTTCTGATTTTTAAATTTTTGTATCATATCCTAATATTTTGATATTCGTATCACATTTCTTATTTTGAATCTTCTACATCACTAAAACTAGTGATGTTGTCAAGTCTTTCAGGGGGTGAGGATACTTTAAAGTACCTCAAATTCCTTTCTAACTTGACCACAAAACTCAAATCCTGAATTCTAATTTTCTAATTCATATACATTCGAGCATTATAAGACACGTCATGTTAGGAAGCTGGGTAAATCGATGATCATTTGTATAAACAATGGTTCTTTAATATTGATGCTTATAATTCATATATCACATATAGAAAACATATTTCTTATAAACAATAGTCATTATTTAACACGATCACTACTATAACCCGTGGCAAGAGCTATATAGAAAATCCTATTCACATGATCATTGCTAACTATTATAACTCTTTAGTAAGGCAATATAATCATCATCAACTATTATAACGCGTCAGTACGACCATTGCTAATTATTATTACCCATCAGTAGAGCCACTGTTAACTATTATAACCTAATAGTAAGTCCACTTCTAACTATTGCAACCCGTCAACAAGGCCACCCCTAACTGTTATAACTGTTGCAAGGCCATGATTAACTATTAAACTCGTCAGCAGGGCCATTGCTAACTATTATAACCCGTCAGCAGGGCTATGGCTAACTATTATAACCCGTCAACGAGGTCATTGCTAACTATTATAACCCATCAACAGGGCTATGGCTGACTATTATAACTCGTCAACAAGGTTATGGCTAACTATTATAACTCGTCAGTTGGGTGAAAGGTCATGGCTAACTACTATAACCTGTTAGTAGGGCGATAAAATGAAGGCTATAAAAGCAATTTGTTACGTGTTCATATCACATGTTTATAAAAGCATAATGAGTTAAAATAAAAAAATCCATATATGTTGGTAAAGTAGACTATATGTTTCACAAACTTTTAGAACAAGCTAGGGGTGAGATTTTAAATCTTTTCAATATGTAGATAAAATTGTGCAAGCTTATAAATCTTACATATACCATGCTATGCTCAATAATGTAGTATGAATTCAAAGAATGGTTTTAAAAACATGTAAAACTGATAGAAAACATGAAGAATGTACGACATGCTTTTATATTCTTTAACTTATAATTGCTAAGAATTTCCTAAGATTGTAACTTATAATAGTTAGAAATTCCTGCAACATAACTGGGTTATTCAAGCTTATTACCCAGCCCTGCACCGAAAGTCATATCACATATGCAATGTAGTATTCTTATTTACAATTAACCACATATATTTATACACAATTCTTATCACAATTGATCACATTTACTTTTACACAAATCCTGTCCATAATTGAACACCCATTTACTCACGTTTTTATCCAAAATCAATCAATCAATCAACCACTTATGCATATAACCCTTATGGTCCTTAAACACTATCGAATTTCTATTATATGACCTAATTTATTATATATAATGCTAATTCACATACTATAGAATTACTTAAACTATGTGATGCTTCCTTACATCGCAAATGGTCACTTACCATTCTAATGACTTTATCCACAATCAATCTATAATTCACTTACTTTTACATATCAAACTTATAAGTCTTATACATTATTCTTATATGGTTTAACATTTCAGTTCACTATGCATAAAGTTAACTCAAAATAGGTATAACAAACCTAAATTATAGGATACTAACATGCACTATACATAGTTAACTTACGCTATATGTTACTAATTGTATCTTATAGTTAGTTACTTATCTTGTAACCTATGCGTTTACTTACCAAATACCATAACGACACACAAATCGAGACTTCATCAAAAGGTGCCACATGCCACAAATGGTTTCGAAAACCTTAGGTTAGAGATCCCAATTTGGCCGAATGGTTGCCCAAGCGTTAGAGAGGTTCTTTCTTCAATCTTTACTTTGCCAAGCGAAAATTCATTTAATTCTTGGAATCTACCTTTGAATTTTAGATATGTTGTAGAGGGAACAGAGTAGAAAAATGTTACGACCCGAAACTGTATACTTTTCAGCAATTTATTACGGAAGTGTAAAAATGTGAGCTATTTTTTTTCTTTCCATACATTATTTGTTATGTGAGTACAGTTGTAACTATTTCTGTGTCTCAAACTACCTAGCTTGGTTTAAGGTTATGAACCTAAGGTCCCAGTCTAACTTCTTAATAACTTTTGTAATCATTCCTTAATTTAATACACATTCCCACGCATACACTGCAAAATAACTGTTTAAGAAAGTACAATTAAATATTATAAGTAACTGTATCATTATAAGCCGTGAAATTTTGAAGCGTTTACTTCGAAGCTGATATTGATATCATTTTTAATGCAACTTTGGTCTTAACCTGTGATGGAAAGAAGAAAGGGTAAGCTTTAGGAAAGCTCAGTTTGTAAACCACACAAGCACAGAGGTAAGAACCTACACGATACTAAATTTCTAATGCATGTCTAACGTATTTTCATTTGATCATTCTTTCTTATTTCTTATCCGAATCCCAATCCGATATTTATCATATTTCAAAACATACCTTATCCCAAACATACTTTACAGTTTGGAACTTATTGTTGATCGCACTTCTCTTTGGGTTTTTGGATTAGACTGCTAGATAGACGCTGTCAAGTTTTTTTAGGTAGGGAGGTATTTTAAAATACCTTAATTAGCCATCAAACCTGACCACCTTTACTAATGATGGTTATAGGGGTTCAAAATTTGAAACATAGTCGAAAGCAAAAAACCAAAACTTATTGTAGTCCTTATTCATCCTTCGGACACAACCATTCTTAAATCATATCACTTAATTCCAAATCATACCACATATCAGGTATTCATATATCGAAAACATCATTTATTCATGTAAAAAACAGAGGAAAAATTAAGGGTGCAGAGAAAAAATCATTCTCTGTTATTTTTTATTCATCTGGAAATAGGTATATAAATAGCCTAAGTCAAAGATATCCAGCTGCACATCCCTAAACTATCTCCTAAAAATCAGAAAATAATAACTCCAAAAATAAGGAATAAAATCTCCTAAAGATCAGGAAATTATACTAACAATATCTCCATAACAGCCTGGACAAAATCAGACTTTATAAATAAAAACTAAAACTTGGCTAACAACACTCCCCCTCAGGCTGAATAGATGTTTATCATTCCAAGCTTGTTTGTGAGCACTTCAAATTTTTGTCTTGGTAGCCCTTTGGTTAGGATGTCTGCAGCTTGCTGGCTGGTTGGAACATAGATCACACAAATCACTCCACTTTCAATTTTTTCTTTTATAAAATGTCTATCAACCTCCACATGCTTAGTTCTATCATGGTGGACTGGGTTGTGTGCAATACTAATGGCAGCCTTGTTGTCGCTGTATAATTGCATTGGACAGTTTAGTTTAACCTTTAATTCTTCCATAAGCCTTTTTATCCAAATCAGTTCGCAAATGCCGTGAGCCATAGCTCTAAACTCTGCCTCAGCACTACTTCTAGCAACCACTGATTGTTTCTTACTTCTCCAAGTTACTAAATTTCCCCAAACCATAGTGCAATATCCGGATGTAGACTTCCTATCATCAACTGAACCTGCCCAATCTACATCAGTAAAAGCTTCCACCTTTCTTTCTTCTATTTTTTTTAAAAAACAACCCTTTCCCTGGAGTCATCTTGAGATACCTCAAAATTCTATAGACTGCATTGAGGTGTTCTTCCCTTGGATCGTGCATAAATTGACTAACAAAGCTGACAGCAAAAGCTATATCAGGTCTCGTGTGAGAGAGATAAATTAGTTTTCCCACTAATCTTTGATATCTTCCCTTGTCAACTGAAATTTCTCCCTTACATTGGACTGTCTTGTGGCTTTGTTCCATTGGTGTATCAGCAGGTTTGCATCCCAACATTCCTGTCTCCTTTAACAAGTCCAAAGTATACTTTCGTTGAGCAACAGATATGCCTATCTTGCTTCTAGCTACTTCCATTCCCAAAAAATACTTTAAAGGACCAAGATCCTTTATTTCAAACTCTGTGGCCAGTAGACCTTTCAATTTCTCCATTTCCTCTAGAGCATCCCCTGTGAGAACTATGTCATCCACGTACACGATCAAAATAGCAACCTTTCCAAACGGGAGGTGTTTGAAGAACAAAGTGTGGTCAGTTTGGCCTTGATTGTACCCATATCTTCTTATCACTCTTGAAAAACGATCAAACCATGCTCGTGGTGATTGCTTCAGTCCATATAGGGATTTTTTGAGCTTGCATACCTTCTGAGTATTTTTAGTATCTTCAAAGCCTGGTGGCATGTCCTTGTAAACCTCCTCTTCTAGGTCTCCATTCAAGAAGGCATTTTTCACATCTAGTTGTTGTAATGGCCAATTCAAATTTGCTGCCAAAGACAACAAGACCCTTATGGTATTTAGTTTAGCAACCGGTGCAAAAGTCTCCATGTAATCGACCCCATAGGTTTGTGTGAAACCTTTAGCAACAAGTCGAGCCTTGTATCTCTCGACTGATCCATCTGCTCTAGATTTTTCTGTGAAAACCCACTTACAACCAACGGTAGTCTTCCCATTAGGTAGAGTCACCAGTTCCCATGTGCCATTTCTTTCAAGAGCATTCATTTCCTCCCACACAGCCTTTTGCCATTCAGGTTTAGCTAGAGCCTCTTGTATTGACCTAGGAATCTCAATATTGGAAACATTAGTGGTAAAAGCACGAAATGATGGTGAAAGATTTTTGTATGACACAAACTGAGATATGGGATGCAAAGTGCAAGAACGGACTCCTTTCCTAAGAGCAATGGGTAACTCAATAGTTTTATTTGAGGGAGGAATGATTTCATGAGTACCTGAGATATTAGCATCCTCTGGTTCAGACTCTCGGCTTTGAGGGATCATGAATTGCTTTCTTTCTTGACGTTGATTTCTTCTAGTATAGACACGTAGCTCTTGATTTTTTTGCCTTGTGAAACCTTCCTCTGTTTCCAAATCTATTTTTTGTTGTTGTGGTAATTTTAGAGAAGGCGGACTTGGATTTGACTCAAGTGAGGGATGTAGAGTAGACTTGCGCATATCATTAATAGGCATGGATACTGTTTCCCAAAAATGATCCTCATTGGTTTCAATCTCCCCCTGAAGAGAGGTGGCAGGAAAGAATGGTTGAGTCTCAAAAAAGGTGACATCACGAGAGATGAAGAATTTGTTTTCTGAAGGTGAGTAACAACGATATCCCTTTTGTGTGGGTGAGTAGCCAAGGAACACTGTTTTAATGGCTTTGGGGTCTAATTTGCTACGGTATTGAGCATGTATATGTACGAAGGCAGTACACCCAAAGGTTTTCAAGGGAAGATTATTCAAGGTGTGAAGATGATGATAGTATTTGGTGAGGTTGGAGAGAGGTGTTTGGTAGTGGATAGTTCGACTCGGTAATCTATTTATAAGGTAGGCCGCTGTAAGAACTGCTTCACCCCACAAGTACTTGGGAACATGCATGGTGAACATAAGAGCCCGAGTGACTTCAAGTAAATGTCTATTCTTTCGTTCAGATACCCCATTTTGTTGTGGGGTGTCCACACATGAACTTTGATGGATAATCCCTTTGTTGGCTAAAAACTCACCTAACACAGAATGAAAATACTCTCGCCCATTGTCAGTACGTAAGACATGAATTTTTGCCTGAAACTGTGTTTGAATCATGGAATGAAAGTTCTTAAAGATTTGACAAGTTTCAGACTTTTGTTTCAAGAGGTAAACCCAAGTGACTCGTGTGTGGTCATCAATAAATGTTATGAACCAACGTTTTCCAGATGAAGTAGTAACTTTGGATGGCCCCCAAATGTCACTATGAATCAATGAGAAAGGTGAGGAAGACTTATAAGGTAAGGGAGGAAAAGGGTTACGATTGTGCTTTGCTAATTGGCAAACATCACATTGGAAAGAATGAGGATTTTTATTTTTGAAAAGTTGAGGAAACAAACATTTAAGATAAGAAAAGTTCGGGTGGCCAAGTCTATGGTGCCACAACATTATTTCATTTTGATTGGAAACAGAAAAAAATTCACTACTTGATGCAAAAGCTTGTCTAGTTCTAGAATCCTCATCCTCAAGGAAGTAGAGTCCTTCATGTTCCCTAGCATTGCCAATCGTCCTCCCCGAGGATATCTCCTGAAATTCACAAGAAGATGGTGAGAATTTTGCAAAGCAATTGTTATCACATGTTAATTTGCTAATTGACACTAGATTACAAGTAAGGTTGGGCACATGAAGAACAGAATGAAGAATCAGGTTTTTTGAGAGTCTTATAGAACCTTTTCCAGCAACAATTGACAAAGAACCATCAGCAATTTTTACTTTAATATTACTAGAGCAAGGACTATATGTGAGAAAAGAAATAGATGAACCTGTCATGTGGTCAGAAGCTCCTGAATCAATAATCCAGGGACTCTTTGAAGTTGAAGTGGCACTAAGGGCTGTGTGAAAGTTACCTGTTTGGGCTAACGAGCTAGAACTGACACTAGGGTTAAAAGCAAGTGGATTTTGAGGTTGTGATTGACTAAGAAGCTTACACAAGTGATCTATTTGCTCTTTGCTAAACCTGACTGAAGTGTAGGCTGATTCTCCTTCTGTTGCACCTATGGCAGTAGCATGTTCTTTATCTATTGCTTGGACTTGAAAGCTTTTCCTATCATTCTGCTTTCTAGGAGTCCAATTAGGTGGCTTGCCATGAATTTTCCAACAAGTATCTTTGGTATGTCCATGACGTTGGCAAACATCACACCAATGCCTCTCCCCTTTTCTTGTATTTTTCTGATCTGTGGAAGGCCTGTTATAGTGCTGCTGACCTCTTGCAGCCAAAGCTGATCCTTCAATTGTATTCTGTCCACCATTTTCTTCCTTAAAATCTCCTAACATAACCTTCCGTCGACTTTCCTCCCTTCGTATCTCTGCAAACACCTCTTCAATTAATGGTAAGGGATCTTTGCCAAGTACTCTGCCCCTGACTTCATCAAGGTCTTTGTTCAGGCCCGTTAAGAATTCGAACACTCGTTCTTGTTCCACCATTTTTTTCTGCTTGACGCTGCACGCTACACAGTCCCAGCTAGATTCATAAAATAAATCCAATTCTTGCCACAGATTTTTTAGAACATTAAAATAATCTGTCACATTTTGGCCTCCTTGTTTTGTTTCTCTCAATTTTGACTTTATCTCAAACACTTGAGCAGAGTTGCCAAGATCTGAGTAAGTCATCTTCACAGCATCCCATATTGCTTTTGCCGTTGGCAAGAATAAATAAGTCTGTCCAATTTTAGTTTCCATCGAATTAATAAGCCAAGCCATGATAATAGAGTTTTCAGCCTCCCATACCTGGTAAGCAAGATCTTCTGTGTTAGGAGCAGCAGTTGCACCAGTGAGATAACCCATTTTTCCTCTACCTCGAATTACAAGTTTGACTGACTGCGCCCACTGGAGATAGTTCTTGCCATTTAACTTGTGTGCTGTAATCTGCAAGGAAGCATTCTCGCTTCCCCCTTGTAAAGTCATGATTGGGAGGTGTGTTGGTTGGGATTGGCTTGAAGAGACAGTTGAAGACTCGTCTCGTCTAGTTGTTCCAGTCATGGCAGTTTTTACCATTAAAAAAAAACTGGTTCAGAATCTTTTCTGCTCTGATGCCATGTAAAAAACAGAGGAAAAATTAAGGGTGCAGAGAAAAAATCATTCTCTGTTATTTTTTATTCATCTGGAAATAGGTATATAAATAGCCTAAGTCAAAGATATCCAGCTGCACATCCCTAAACTATCTCCTAAAAATCAGAAAATAATAACTCCAAAAATAAGGAATAAAATCTCCTAAAGATCAGGAAATTATACTAACAATATCTCCATAACAGCCTGGACAAAATCAGACTTTATAAATAAAAACTAAAACTTGGCTAACAACAATTCAAAATATAACCAATATCTGAAACATATTATTCAGACTATAACTTGTATTCGAAACTTATTACAATTCAAAACTTGTCTTATGTAAGACCCGTAAATTTCTATGTAATGTATAGGATTATTAATGTATAGACAAGTTACATTACATATGAAATACAAGAAATAAATGTTTTTAAGTCCTATGGATGAATGGATTGATAAATGAGTGTGGAAGTGATTGGGTATGAGTTTAAAAGGGAAACTTTACAACAAAAGGGTGCAGGATGAAGGGCAAATCGATCTCATGCAAGGAGAGATCGATCTCATGGCCTGGAGAACACAAAGATAAGCATTCTGCAAGAGGGAGATCGATCCCTCACTCAAGCAGATCGATCTCCAATAGTCTCAGGTTGGAGCAGATCGATCTCTACTTAAGGCCAGATCAATCTCTAAAGCTCTCTGCCTGAACGGAATCAATCCTATACCATTGAACAGATCTCTTTCATACAATAGGGCAGATCGATCTCATACACCCAATAGATCGATCTCTTGCCTGCAGAATGTCGAGAAAATGAAGGATTCAACAAGGCCAGATCGATCTCCACTATATGCAGATCGATCTCCTAGTGCCATTTCTATAAAAGGGGAGAGTTGGATATGCATTTTCATGGGAATAAACCATTTTCTTCCATTTTCAACCTTAAACCTAGCTTTCTCTCTCTAAAACCATCCAATTTCTATAAAAGATTTAAAAAAAGAGCCATTAGAGCAAATTTGTTCATTATAAAGAGAAGAACAACATAGTTTGGAATCAATACTCCATTGGTTGGATTGAAGGAGCAAGGAGTGTTCTTATTTGAAGCAAGAAAGAAATCAAGCTAGGTGAGTTTCTAATACACCAAACTCAAGATATATTTATCTAGTTATTGTTGTGAGGTGATTGGTATGTGTATTGATGATTGAAACTACCTAGAATGTAATGGAACAAGTAAAACCTAGAATGAGTCTAGTGTGAAAAGATGTGATATGGGTGAATTGATGATTAATGGGTTGTGCTAATGTGCTAGTGGAGTAATATGCATGACTTGAGATGATTGGATGAAGCTACATTGTAAAATTTGTCAAGTTATGAGACTAAGTATATAAGGTGTTTAACAAAATACCATAGTGAAGTAAATGATGAGCTAGAGGTGCCATGAGCTTAATATCGATTTAGTGTGAATCAATAGATCTAAAAGAGTCCAATAGGCTCTCGAGATATGGGTAGAGCGATCAAATGAAAGCCTTATAGGCATTAATGGAAACTATAGGTCTAGTCGACTATAGTAAACGTAAGGATTGTGTTATATTGGACCCAATTGATGTGGAATATGATTTTGTGTAGTCTCAGAGATTTTGTTGGAGGCGAATCGAATTGCGTAATCAAACAGCTTTAAGGAAGTGGAATCACTCGACGCGATTCGAGGTAAGGAAATTTTATGAGTGTATAGAGATAGCTGTCACGACCCAAATTACCTAAAAATCAGAGTAAATTTTTTGCTTTTTCATTTATCATTTAATTCTTACCTTTCTCTCATCGTGCCCATCCTACAACAGTTGGGCTATGATTTGGTGTTAGTCACCTCTCACCTATTTACCATTCCAGTTCCATAATCACATTCATATATCAGAGTTTACTAACTTTTGACTTTAATTAAATACATACACAATGGTGTTTACAACTCTACATCCCCGACATCATATCCGTTTACAATACTGTGCATTACATATTTAGATACAAAACCATTCAAATGTGTATACCTGTCTTTCGATGGGAAGCAGCGGATTCCAAGATGTAAGTCCTCAGTCGCTCACTAACAATTGCGAGTGGTCTGAAAAGATGGGAAAATAAGGGGGGTGAGCAAACCACATGCTCAGTAAGGCAATTATACAAGTAAGTAGATAGCTCCACGATCTACAAGCTCATAATGCCATGCCCTTAAATCCATTTCTTTTCATTTAAAATTTCACGCACAAAATCATGGATATTTCAATGTCATAGTTTATCAAAACTATTTGTGCATATAGAAATCATATAATTCATGCATCAAAGGCATTTTATGTGACATCATTAAATCATAATGAGTATGAAACAAATCCAAATCATGCATTCTTTCATGTCATGTAAGGAAAATCATGAATTTGAAATGAAAGCATGGATAACATCATCATGCTACTGCATTTAAATCAATTCATTAAAACTGCAATATAAACTAACCCTTCTGGGTCAATAACCTTATAAAACAATTCATTAAAATTTATTATAAAACTTCGGTTATAATTCTTTCAGGGTCACGTATCATAAAATCATATAATCATAAAAATCGGGGGCCTGACCCCTCCCTCGGGTCTACCCTGGTCTATCGACTAATAGTTATATCATGTGAGACAAGCAAGTGACTATTAGTAACAACATAGGACTATGGCCATAACCTCGTGATCCCTGGCAACACGGTACCTAGTGTGCGGGGTATCACACCTGAAACGGGAGGTGGGTCGTCCTACCCGCCAAAACAGCATAACACCAGGATTGCGAGGGCAAGGCTTGCTGCCTCGTGGCTAATGCCACTCCACTCCAACAATCCCCACGGTACTGTGTACTCCACGTGACATACACGGTACAACGTACTCCATAAACCCAAGGTCAATCAGGGGTGCCTGCAATAGGTCTTATCCACCCATATCATCTCTGTCTCAACATGCACGTGTGAGCATATCATCTCACTGTGACACACAGTCTACAGGAGGCTCCAACACGGCTATATGCATGTCATATAATTCCCTGTGTGAGCGAAGCTCTAGCACGACACCATGCATATTCATGATATCAGAAAATCTCGTGCAAGCGAAGCTCTAGCACGGTTTCATAGAAATCAATGAAATATGCATACGAGTAACACTCCAGTATGATTTAAAATAATTATAAATTCAAATAAAATCCACGTACGAGCAATGCTCTAGTACGGATATGTATAAAAACTCAGTGAAAACCTCATACGAGAAAAACTCCAGTACGGCTTTAAAATGAGTTATAAAACCATATAAAACTTCGTGCGAGCAACGCTCTAGCTCGAGTGAATGCTCAAGTAAATCAAAACATTCATACGAGCAACGCTCCAATACGGCTTTATGCATAATTACATCAAATCTCGTGTGAGTTACACTCCAGCATGACTTTTATGCAATATCATATCAAAACATGATACGAGCTAAGCTCCAGCATCACTAATGCATGTCAAATCATAAAAACTAGTGCGAGCAATCGCTCCAGCACCATTTTATACATATCACGTCAAAATAGTCAAAACAGTCAAAACAGGGTGCGAGCTAGGCTCCAGCACCTCTCATGCATTTCTCAATAATAGAAATCAGTGTGAGCAATTGCTCTAGCACATTTCATGCATATGATGTCACACAAGTCGGTGCGAGCAACCGCTCAAGCACATTTATGTATACTCACAAACACATATATAGTGCGAACTATGTGCCAGCACTATTTTTCCATATAAAATTGATAGTTGGCCCATTTTTCCAAGAATTTTCATTTAAATATAAATAACAATTACGTAGTGTTATCTTGTGAAATTTATGCAATTACTGGCCAATCTATCGATTTGCTTTACTTAAAACCAATAAAATTCCTTAAACCAGAAATTTTCTTAAATCATGCATTTCATGCATATCATGCTTTCACCATCCTTAGGTGAACTTCCCTCAATAGGGGTAAAATAGTCTTTACCTATTTCGAGTCCTTAAAATCTTTAAACCATTTTTAAGACCTTTATGCATAATCAGGGTATACATACATATTAAATGTACTGAAAAGCTATTAAAATACACGTAGCTACCTCTAGCTACTCACACAATTTCCTTACCTCATTTTTCTGTACAGTCTGACCTTTCCACTGATGACTCGTCACGTAGTCCGATTTGCTCCGAATCCAATCTCTGAAACTGCGGATAATTATACATCAGGTCAAATACAATACAACTAATTGTATTTCATAATTTTATGGGCTTAATTTAAATCATTGGGCCCGTTTACCCATATTGGATCGGATTGCACCATAATGGGCTTTAATCAGCCTTAAGCCCATTTTCTTACTTACTATTCACATTATCGCGGCCTATTGGGCTCACTGGGCCCATCATTATTTATTTAGCCTCGTTCTAAACTCTCGAATAGCTTAATTTAGTATTTACGACAATTTATCCAATTTTTCAGAATTTAATTCATTAAATGCAAAATTTAAATTCGTAATTTATGCGATAAATATCAATCACGTATAACGATGCAAAATTTTTATAAATAAGGGTTACTTACCCGTGATTCCATGATAGTACATAAATCGAGGATGTCTTGAGCTCTCGGTTGATGTCAATTACCGAGCTACATAATTAAATATTTTTTCGGGTAAACTTCCAGTCGGATATAATCAAATTAAATATTTTTGAAATTTAAATCGGTCAATTCGACCACTTACCGACTTATCCGTAACTCGATTGCATCACTGAAATTTTCCCCAATTTTTCCTCTTTTTCTTTTCCCCTTTTTCTTTCTTTTTTCCTTTTCTTTTTGGTTGAACCGGTCTGATCCGGTTGAACCTGGTTCAGACCGTCGGTTCAGTTCGATTCAGTTCTGCCAGTTCAGTTTGGTTCGATCGGTCCAGTCACCATTTCGTCGTTCCGACTCCGTTCGGTCGATTCTCGGTGCAATTCTGGCACCAATCGGCAAGCCACGGCCTAGGCTTCCAAAATCGGGCCTCGGTGTGGCTCGAATCGGTGCCATCACCGACGAATCCAGCTTCTCTCTCGTAGCACTCTTTCCGTCGATCTGGCATTCTCCGTCGTTCTCGGCGCGCGTGCCGACGTCTGGTGGTTCCCACGAGACTCGTCGACCTTAGCTAGCCCTCGCCTGGGGTCCCTGGTCGCTGGTGGCCGTCAGCTGGAGGGAAATCGAATCTGTCGATTTCTCGTCTTGCTGTTCGCCATTTTCCTTCTGTTTCGAGATTTCGCGATCCAGATTTTTTTTACTTATTTATTTATTATTTTTTTATAATTAAATTTTATTATTATTTAAATCATTATTTTATTATTAAAAATCCCAAAAATATCTAAAAAAATTCTATTAAATTCATTTCATCCATAAATGAATTTATCAGTCTGATTTTACCTTTTTGGTATATTTTTGGATTATTTTCGGGATCGATTTTCGAGGTGAAATTTTTGATTAATTTTTATAAATTCATATCTTGATCAATTTAACCCGAAATTTAATTATTTCTTCGTTATTGATCAAGATTTCTAAATCTCATATTTTAAATTAAATTTTTCTTGTAGAAATTATACCAGGTTTCGATCTTTTGACCGTTTTACCCTTGCACGTGTTCAGAAATTCCATTTCAATCCTTTTGCATTTTTAAATGCACTCAAAAATTTCTATTCATTCCATTTGCTCTTACGTTAAAAGTCGGGTCTTACAATAGCTGCTCGTATTTTATGGGTGAATATAGGGCTTTGCAAATGCATGATTATTTAGAAAAGCGATTGATGATATATGTGTATATGACTTGGTTTGAGGAGAATCTTATAAAAAGGGGATAGTAAGGCTAATAAATGCATAAATCACATGTTTTGATGTTTTTACGAAACACATTTGCCTTGGTTCAAGCAAATTGAGGGATAGGCTGGCTATTTGATTTCCGTAATTTCATGAAATAGCACGAGGCATGTGCTGACTTTGATTTGAAATATGATGTGTTGAAAAAGAGCCGCCTATCGTATTATATGTCAGTTAAATCATGCTGGAGCTTCGCTCGTACTGGATTTTGACATCTTGACATGTATGAAATGTGTTGGAGCTTAGCTCGCATCTTAATTTGAATTATGATGATGTTTTATAAATCGTACTGGAGCTTCTGCTCGTACATGGATTTCTTCATTATTTGTTATGCATAAAACCGTACTAGAGCGTTGCTTGTACGCGGATGTTTGCTAATAATGCATGAAATCGTGCTAGAGCTTTGCTCATACTGGATTTTTGACACTGTGGTATGTATGAGCCGTGGAGCTGGTAAGATCCTTAAGCCATCATCTTTAAGCCCCTTGGGGTGGCTCTCTTACAGTAAGATCCTTAATCCAACATCCTTAAACCCGCTGGGGTAGGGAGGCTCTGTTTGGTGGGGAGGCTCTCTTACATGAAAACGAAATGCTCCCACGTGCATTTGAGACTGCATAGGTTATTCATGGTATGAGGTAGATAAGACCTATGGCTGGCACCCCCAACCATGATATGGGTCCGCGGAGCACGTTATACCATGTAGATCACATAAAGTACGTTGTACCGAGTGGTTGAGATGTTGATTTGAAAGTCTGGTGAAGAACTAACCCACCTTTGTTCCAGCATGATACCCCGCACACCTGGATCCATGTGGTCTGGGATGATTATGATATAGTTGGCCAACATAGTCATTGAGATATAGTAACCGCCTGTCTCACATTATACCATATGGTTTTATACACTAAGTGTGATTGTGTTTTCCAAGGTAGACCCAAAGGAGGGGTCGAGCCTTGTGGGATTTTGTTTAGAGAAATGATATTCTATTTGTGATAAGATTTGATGTGTTTTGAGAAAGTGATAAATCTTAAAGGATGTTTTGCTTTGAATTTCCATTTTCATGATGAGTTTTAGTAACGATGAGCATGGGAGGTTTTACATGATGATTTTACTGTGGTTTACATGCCTATTTTCATGTTTTCAGTACATGATATATGTATATACATGTGGCATAGTTTTTAATATTTCCTCATGCTTTGATTATAATGATTTATGCCATGACATTATCATCATGTAGATAGGGTAGTTATCTATCATGCTTGCATTATTGCCTTACTAAGCGTGTGGTTGCTCATCTCTCTATTTTTCCCCTACAGAGAGCACATAGTAGCCCAGTGAGGACTGAGGCGTTATATATGGACATCTGCTGCACTCCATCGCTAGGAGGTATACACAAAGGGATTCTTTTTGTATCTAAACATGTAAAGGCACAATAGTCATTTTGAATAGTAATAAGGGGGGATGTAAATGTTAGGAAACATGTCAGGTATAAACATGTGACTAAATTATCAAATGTATGACATTGTTTTTGATTTATTGGAAGTGAATGAGAAATTATGATAAATATTGACTCACAACCCAACTATTATTGGTGAGGGTTGTTCATGACAGGGTAAGGAAAACGAAAAATATGAGAACATTTATAGTGATTTTTAGACGAAATGGATAAAAAAGGGGTTGTGACGAGATTAGTATCAGAGCTGAGTTGGCCTGATGTGAGTCAGTATTAATAAGTAGGAAAGTTACAACCCCCTATTACTGTGCTTTTGTTTAGATATAACTGTGTATACTAAGATGGAATGAGACCAATAAATGATTATGAATACAAGAAGTTAGGCATTATGCCTGTTACACGTCGAGGTAGAAGCGTAGGTGCACGTGCTAGAGGTCGTAGAGGTAGGCCTGAGAGCCGTGTGGAGCCACAGACTGACTAGGCTCCACAGGACTCTGTTAAGAGACCAAGGGATACTGAGGCACGCTTCGCTAGGATAGAACAGAGTATTGATAGCCTCGTTGAGATAGTCACACAAGCATTGGGTGCTAGTGATAGACGAGGTCTCGCAGCGCAGCCTACTACTACTAGACAGGCAGCAGCAGAGGCAGAGAAACCTCAGATCACGGAGACTGCCACTGTTACACCCCCCGTTCAGGATACCGCTTCTCATATCGCTCCACAACCGAGCGAGAGTGATTTAGGTTATGACTGCGAACTGAGTAGGCTACGCCAGTTTCAAGAGTTGAAACCTCCAGTATTCAGAGGAGTGAAGGACCCGGTTATTACTGAGGACTAGGTGTACGAGATGGAGAAATTGTATGGGTTCTTCAGATGTACAACGGCTGAGAAAGTGGCCTTTATCGTATTTATACCGAAAGGCGAGGCAGAGCACTGGTGGAGATCCATCGAATCTATTCTGAGGGCACAACACTCCGAGATCACATGGGAGATATTCTTGGAGGCCTTTAGGAAGCAATATATTTTGGCCACAACGCAGAGGAAATTGCAGATGGAGTTCATTAACTTGGTTCAGGGTAATCGTTCTGTGGATGAGTATAAGTCAAAGTTCATGTCTTTGGGGAGATACGACCTGGATACGATGAGCAGTGAGCTCAAAAGGTCTAAAAATTCGTGGATGGATTGAGATTAGCCATCCAGACTAAATTAGCTCCATTTGACATTCATACATATGAGGAGGCAGTACACAGGGCACAGTTGTGTGAGCAGGACTTTGAGAGGAATGCCTCTGAGCTTGGAAAGGTTAGTGGCCGAAGAGACAGAGACTTAAAGAGATCCGGGTTGGATAGAGTGGCTAAGAGAGGAGGCCAGAGATTTTACGAAAAGAGACCCAAGATTGAGGAGGTGTAGGAGAGAGCTATTAAACCTCCCATATACCCTGCTTTGACTGCACTGAGGGGTATGGTCATTGGAGGACCACGACCTACTACTGATCAGTGTAGGAGATGTGGCAGATTTGATGGAGCTAAGCCTTGCCAGACGCCCCCTGTTACATGTTATAGATGTAGGAAGCTAGGGCATATCGCGAGGTATTATCCTGAGATGATGGAGATTACCCCATAAAAGGGCAAGGAGCTAAAGAGAGCTCCAGTTGAGACAGCTGCCCCGAAGAGAAGGGCTGCAGCTGAGGAAAAAGGGAAACAGGCGGTTGACGCTGGCAGAGGGCGAGTGCACGCACTGGATCAGGACATAGCAGACGTATCGACGGATGTGATTAAAGGTACCATCCAAATTTTTTATTTAGAAGTATTTACATTGTTTGATCTTGGTGCCACGTATTCCTTCATATTGCCTTACTTTGCACATAAATTGTTGAAGCATGTAAAACCCACATTGTTAGATAAAATGTTAATGATTTCCACACCGATAAATGATAGTCAATTGACTGAGCATGTATATAGGAATTGTAAGTTGCGGATAGGAGGAAAGGATATGGCAGTCGATTTAATGTTATTAAATCTGAGTGATTTTGATGTAATCCTAGGAATGAATTGGTTGGCTGTAAATCATATTGTTATGGATTGTCATGCTAAGACATTGATGTTTCCAGAGATAGATAATCTTGTTGTAATCTTTGTTGAAAAAAAATGAAAAACATGATGATTGTAAATGAAAAGAGTATAAATTAATCCATCATATTTGAGAGATGAATTTACTTATTAATTATGAATGTTAAAGTGGTGACTTGTGTTGCTAACAGTGGAAAATATAATGTGAAGGGTTCATTGCCTACATAATTGACACAAATAAGGCACATCCGAAATTGAGAGACATTCTAGTAGTTGCAAAATTTTTTGTTATCTTTCCAGATGATTTACCAGGGCTAACACCTGATAGGGAAATGGAATTTTACATAGAGTTAGTACCTGGTACAGAGCCGATATCTAAGCCACCGTATAGAATGGCTCTAATGGAGTTGGAAGAGCTAAAGAAGCAACTACAAGAGTTGCTAGAAAAAGGGTTTTTTAGACCGAGCGTCTCACCTTGGGGAGCTCCGGTTCTGTTTGTAAGGAAGAAGGATGGAAGCCTCCAACTGTGTATAGATTACCGATTGTTGAATAAGGCTACCATTAAGAACAAGTATCCCTTTCCACACATTGATGATCTGTTAGATCAGCTTCGGGGAGCACATATCTTTTCTAAGATAGATATGTGATCTAGGTACCATCAGTTGAAGATAAGGAGTGGAGATGTACCCAAGACAGCATTTCGTACCCGTTATGGCCACTACGAGTTTTTGGTTATGCCATTCGGATTGACGAATGCCCCCGTAGCATTTATGGCATTGATGAATGATGTATTTAAGCCATACCTGGACCAGTTTTTGATAGTGTTCATTGACGATATATTGGTTTATTCCAAGTTCAGAGAAGATCATGAGCAGTACTTGAGGATAGTTCTGTAGACCCTTTGAGAGAAGGAATTATATGCCAAACTCAGTAAGTGTAACTTTTGGTTAGAGCAGATCTCATTTTTGGGCCATGTTGTATCGAAGGATGGGGTATCAGTGGATCCATCCAAGATTGAGGCAGTTATACAGTGGGAATAACCCAAGACAGTTACTAAGATCAGAAGTTTTCTGGGATTGGCAGGTTATTATCGGAGATTTGTTGAGGGTTTCTCCAGACTAGCTTCTCCATTAACGCTCCTCACATGGAAGGATGTTAAGTTTATGTGTGGTGAGGCATGTGAGAGGAGTTTTCAGGAGCTCAAACGTCAGTTGACCACTGCTCCTATTCTCACCATTCCTACCAGCTGAGGAGGTTTCTCTATGTATACGGAAGCAACACACCAAGGACTGGGTTGTGTACTTATGTAGGATGGGACGATAGTTGCCTATGGATCTAGATAGTTGAAAGATCACGAGAGGAACTATCCAACACATGATTTAGAGTTGGCGGCCGTAGTGTTTGCATTGAAGATATGGCGCTACTATCTCTATGGTGAGAAATTTTAGGTATATACGAATCATAAGAGCCTTAAGTATTTATTTTCGCAGAAAGAATTAAATATGAGATAGAGAATATGGCTCAAACTCTTAGAAGATTATGATTGTGAGATCATGTACCACTCGAGTAAGGCGAATGTAGTTGTCGATGCCCTGAGCAGGAAGAACCTCGGGTTGGTGTCTTATATAATGGTTCGAGAACACGAGTTGTTGGAGCAATTTGTGAACCTTAATTTGGATGTGACCCCACTTGGTTCAGAGGGATTTGATATTATGGCTAGTTTGAGATTGGAGCTAGAGTTGATTTGTCGTATTCGACAGGCTCAGCAGAGTGATTGATAGTGTATCGATTAGTTGAGTCAGATACAGACAGGTATGGGTACTGATTGTGAGCTGAATACAGATGGATTATTACGGTTCAGGGGCAGAGTATGTGTTTTCGAGGATTCAGAGATCAAGAGGTTAATTTTAACAAAGGCTCACTCATCGAAGTACACGATACATCCGGGAAGTACTAAGATGTATCAAAACTTTCAAAAAGTTTATTGGTGGTTTGGAATGGAAAGAGACATTGTTGACTCGTCTGTTAGCAGGTGAAGGTAGAGCATCAGAAGCCTGCAAGGTTATTGCAGCCTCTACCGATAACAACATGAAAATGGGAGCACGTCACCATGGATTTTGTAATGGGTTTACCTAGGACCTGCAGAGGTCATGATGCCATTTGGGCTATTGTGGATTAGTTGATGAAGTTAGCCCATTTCTTAGCTATGAGAGCTACCGATACTCTGAGTCTGTTGGCGAACTTATATGTTCGAGAGATAGTTCGGTTACATGGTGTACCAGTGAGCGTTGTTTTTGATCGGGATGCGTGCTTCACTTCTCATTTTTGGAAACATTTTTAGGAAGCGATGGGGACCCACTTGAGTTTTAGCATCGCTTTTCATCATCAGACAAATGGTCAGTCGAAGAAGACTATACAGACCTTGGAGGATATGTTGAGAGCATGTGTGCTGGATTTGGGAAGCTCCTGGGATGATCACCTACCGTTAGTTGAGTTTGCATATAACAACAACTATCATGCGAGTATCGGGATGACGCTATATGAGGCACTGTATGGGCGCATTTGCCAATCCCCTATTGGATGGGAAGAGATTGGTGACAGATAGATTTTTGCTCCCAATTTAGTGCAGTGGACCTCTAAGGACGTCCGGCTGATATGTGAGAGATTACAGACAGCTCAGAGTTGATAATTCTATTTTTAATAGAATTATTTGTGCTTAAATTCCTAATTATTTATTTAATCCCAATATTATTTTATTAATAATCCCCTTTATTTAATTAAAATTTTTTAATGTGTAGATAAATTAAATCCAGATGAAACTCAGTCGTTTCAGTCGAAATTGGGCTGAAAACAAGCTAAAGGAGATTGGACCACTTCAAATTTTGAAGACCGAGTCACCAGTCGTCTAGATATGCATGATGCCAGGTGTCCATATTTTATTTGCTCCGAAACGATAAGATCAACAGACACCGAGCGAATATTCTGGAAGGCACACGTCGGGCCAGATCGCACAGCCAACTGGACAAACCGACAAGTGATGTGGAAATATATATTCTGCAGCAAATCAATTAAAGACAAGTGGCCAAACAATGCCATCTCATCTACGATGAAAATTTACCATTGTACCCCTATGTTTGTGTATAAATAGAACAAGATGGCAATTGAAAATATGTGTAATCTAGGGTAGAATAGTTTTAGGGTTAATCTTAGGATTTATTTTCCTTGTTTTTATAGCCTTCTTTTCCATTAGCAACCATTTTTGAAGTCAATATTCATAGCGATCACCTTACTTTTCATGAAAAGTTTTCGTATTTCTAGTCTTTGTTATTTTTACATTAATGAATAGTTACCGTTTCCATTTCTCTTCTTCTTAGTTTTGTTAAATTCCAGTTCTTTACTTTCGGGTTTTCATGAAAATCTGTAGTTTCTCCTATTGTTGATAGTTTCCGGTTGGTTTATTACTAAGGTTCCATGTTTGTTTTTCATTTTTGTTCATTCAGGTGACAAAGCTCTTTGATTACTACCATAGGTGTTCTGATGCTTTGATGTGGATTTAATGTTAAACATTTTTCTACATCAAAAGCTCAGTGGAACCATGATGGCAGCAGAAACTAAAGCAACCCGAGGCCACTGTAGCTTCACCACTTTTCTGTTTTGCGGATGATTGTTATTTTTTGTTTAATTTTCAGATACTGATTTTACATGGTTCATTGTGTGTTAAGATGAATACACACTATTGCATGGTCATTTTTGTTGCATGATTTATTTCCATTTGCTGTAGTATATTAGGACTTTTCGTGTCTGCATTTTATAATATAATTTCAGTTACTACATATCAGCCCTTAGTTTATTTTTAACTTGTTCTGCAATTGCTCATTTCAGTAAGTTTATTTGTCTTTGTTTGTCTTATTTTGATTGCTGGAAGATGGTGAAGATGGTATTTTAGTTGCTACTTTGTGCAAAGCTTAGCAATAGTGTACTGTCCGAGATCATATTTCCTTCTCTGTTCTCCCCTGTTTCAAGTCTATTCTACTGTTCATTATCTTTATAAGCAATTCTTTTCTACTTTCTGTATTAATATTCTGGTATTTGCTGCTGAAGGCTGTCATTGCTTTGGCCTTTTACTAATGTCGAGCTTCTGATGAATGCTAGCTATAGTTGAAGGGCTTTCACTAATCAGCAGCTCGACATTAGTGAAAGCCCAAAGCAATGACAACCTTCAGCAACAAATACCAGAATATTAAGACAGAAAGAAAAAAGGAATTGCTTATAAAGATAATGAACAGTAGAATAGACTTGAAACATGGGAGAACAGAGAAGGAAATATGATCTCGGACAGTACACTATTGCTAAGCTTTGCACAAAGTAGCAACTAAAATACCATCTTCACCATCTTCCAGCAATCAAAATGAGACAAACAAAGACAAATAAACTTACTGAAATGAGCAATTGCAGAACAAGTTAAAAATAAACTAAGGGCTGATATGTAGTAACTGAAATTATATTATAAAATGGAGACACAAAAAGTCCTAATATACTACAACAAATAGAAATAAATCATGCAACAGAAATGACCATGTAATAGTGTGTATTCATCTTAACGTAAAATGAACCATGTAAAATCAGTATCTGAAAATTAAACTAAAAATAACAATTATCCGCAAAACAGAAAAGTGGTGAAGCTATAGTGGCCTCGAGTTACTTTAATTTCTTCTGCCATCATGGTTCCACTGAGCTTTTGATGTAGAAAAAATGTTTAACATTAAATCCACATCAAAGCATCAGAACACCTATGGCAGTAATCAAAGAGCTTTGTCACCCGAATGAACAAAAATGAAAAACAAACATGGAACCTTAGTAATAAACCAACCGGAAACTATCAACAATAGGAGAAACTAAAGATTTTCATGAAAACCCGAAAGTAAAGAACTGGAATTTAACAAAACTAAGAAGAAAAGAAATAGAAACGGTAACTATTCATTAATGTAAAAATAACAAAGACTAGAAATACGAAAACTTTTCATGAAAAGTAAGGTGATTGCTATGAATATTGACTTCAAAAATGCTTGCTAATGGAAAAGATGGCTATAAAAACAAGGAAAATAAATCCTAAAATTAACCCTAAAACTATTCTACCCTAGATTACACATATTTTCAATTGCCATCATGTTCTATTTATACACAAACATAGGGGTACAATGGTAAATTTTCATCCTAGATGAGTTGGTATTGTTTGGCCACTTGTCTTCACTTGATTTACTGCAGAATAGATATTTCCACGTCACTTGTCGGTTTGTCCAGTTGGTTGTGGGATGTGGCCCGGCGTGTGCCTTCCAGAATATTCGCTCGGTGTCTGTTGATCTCATCGTTTCGAAGCAAATAAAATATAGACACCTGGCATCACGCGTATCCAGACGACTAGTGACTCGGTCTACAAAATTTAAATTGGTCCAATCTCCATTAGCATGTTTTTAGCCCAATTGCGATTGAAACGACTGATTTTCATCTGGATTTAATTTATCTGCACATTAAAGAATTTTAATTAAATAAAGGGGATTATTAATAAAATAATGTGGGGATTAAATAAATAATTAGGAATTTAAGCACAAATAATTCTATTAAAAATAGAATTATCACACCCCCAAACTTGAGCTTTTGCTTGTCCTCAAGCAAAACAAAACAATTGCAGGAACGACAAGTACAAAACATAATAATTTCTCTAATATTATCTTCAAAGATAAAGTACAGACTATGATCTAAAAGAATCACAATTACAAGTCAAACACTTAGAATCATTCAATCATAAGTCCTAACCTAAATTGGACTCCTCATGCGTGTGTGAAAAATGTCCAAGTCACATCACAGTACATTATCCGGATCATATTATGCAAACACAGTGAATGCAAAGTCAATGAGATGTGATCATTCTCATAAGTTTGCTTTTCACTAATCTCTCCACTAATGTAGTCACACTTAATCAAAGATCAATAAGACTTCAGTAAGCTTGTAATGTCAGGCTGGGGTTAAGGTATGATAAAGTCAATTTAGGTTTAATTACCCCTTAACATGCATTACTTCTAGGACCTTTAATGTAAGAGCTCAAATTATTTCCCCCAAACTTATTTATTTCACTAGACATTTTATTCTATTTTTGTATTTTTCTTCTTTCTTCTTTTCTTTTTCTTTCTTTTGTAATTATTTTTTTTTCGAACATTCACTATGACCAGATACCCATATGTACAAAGCTCAAAATATATCCCAATGACTTTCATGCTTTCGGGGTAGGGGATAGGAACAAAGTATTTATGCTAAGGAAAATTATAAACAGGTGAATTTACAGAGAAAAGCTTATTTGGCCCAGATGGGTGACTAGGGGTAAATTATGTACAGGGATGGTTAGAAAGGCTCAAACGATCCAAAGATGGCCTAAATCATCTCCCTAATTAAGTGTGATCTAATATTTCACCTCGAGATTAGATCAAACAAATTCTAGAATATGATACACAAAATCAACTGAACAAATGCAATCCTAGGTCCACATAAGCTTTCTCTAAATAAATATACAGATTTATGACATGACATGTGCATAAAATGAGGAAATCGCGATCAGAATCAAGACAAATTCAAGAACTCAACTTCATGCTTTTCCTATAATCATGCTTCTAATTCAATCAAAATCATACTTAATCATGGGGTCATATCATCGGAATATGGGAAAACTACATTCTAAGCACTAAATTATCCCAAAATCAAACAGTTTAAGCTCAGATTTTCGAAAAAAAATTTTGAAAAAATTTTCAATTTTGCTCAAATTTTTTAAAAATACTCAAGCAATATCCCTTCCCCCAAACTTGAAGTGCACAGTGTCCTCAGTGTGCAGATAATGTAAGAATTGAAGTTCAGGAACGAAGTACTCCCCTTTTTTTATGATGATGAACAATTGAAGCTTGATTAAAAATGTAATTCTAGAAGAGATATCTGCAAAATAAATAAAGAAAGAAACAACAGAAAAGAAAAGAACTGTACAAAAAGTGAAAAAGAAAAATGAAGCTAAGTAGCAGGATCAAAAGTAGGAGGGTCAGCTAAAGTGGTCACAAAATGCTGACGATCAAACCCTCCCCTAAAATAGTGTTTTAGTCTGCCCCTATTAACCTTAAAGGATTGATTCAGGGTCTCATCCATAATTTCAATGGCTCCATGAGGGAATACTTGTATAATGGTAAAGGGACCTGACCACCTAGACTTAAGCTTCCCTAGAAATAACTTCAAGCGTGAATTAAACAACAAAACCTACTGGCCTGGCTCGAAGTGTCTCTCCTTAATTTTCTTATCATGCCATCGCTTAGTCTTTTCCTTGTAGAGCTTGGCATTCTCATATGCCTACAACATGAACTCATCTAACTGATTAAGCTGTAGCAACCTCTTCTCCCCTGCTGCTTCTAGGTTGAAATTCAGGTTCTTAAGGGCCTAATAGGCCTTGTGCTCAAGCTCTACTGGTAGATGACAGGCTTTACCATACACAAGCTGATAAGGGGACATTCCTAAAGGTGTTTTGAAGGCTGTCCTATAGGCCCAAAGTGCATCCTCTAACCTAATGGACTAGTCCTTCCTACTTGGGTTCACTGTTTTCTCCAATATCCCCTTAATTTCCCTATTGGACAACTCTACTTGGCCACTCGTCTGTGGGTGATAAGCAGTGGCTACCTTATGTTTGACTCCATATTTCTTTAACAGCCCATCAAAACTTCGATTGCAAAAGTGGGATCCTCCATCACTAATGATAGCCCTAGGTGTGCCAAATCGTGTGAAAATATTCTTCTTAAAAAATCTTACCACCACCTTGGCATCATTAGTTGGTAAAGCCATTGCTTCAACCCATTTTGACACATAGTCCACAGCCACAAGAATATAGAGGTTGCCATATGAAGGAACAAATGGTCCCATGAAATCAATGCCCTAGACATCAAAGAGTTCTACTTCTAACATATTAGTCAGAGGCATCTCATTCCTTTTAGAAATATTACCTACCCTCTGACATCTATCACATTTCATCACAAAGTAGTAGGCAGCCTTAAATAACGTGGGCCAGTAATATCTAGATTGCAGAACCTTGGCTGTTGTCCTCTCTCCTCCAAAATGCCCTCCATAATTAGAAGAATGGCAATGTCTAAGTATATCCTCTATTTCTTCCATGGGAACACACCTTCTCAAAATCTGATCTTTACATTGCTTGTACAGGGAGGGTTCATCCCAAACGTAATACTTGACATCACTCAAAAACTTTTTCTTTTGCTAGGCAGTTAAATCAGGTGGCATCACATTGCTTACCAGATAATTCACAAAATCAGCATACCAAGGCAATCTAGAGTGCCCGAAAGTAAATAGCTGCTCATCAGGAAAGGAATCATTAATAGCTGTACCATCTTCTTTAAGTCCACTCTCTAATCTAGATAGATGGTCAGCAACCTGATTCCCGTACCTTTCTTATCCTTAATCTCCAAGTCAAACTCCTGTAGTAGGAGGATCCATCGAATCAACCTCGGCTTTGCATCCTTCTTGGAGACTAAGTACTTAATGGCAGCATGATCAGTATATACTACTATCTTAGTACCAATGAGATAGGAGCGAAACTTATCAAAGGCAAATACTACAGCTAACAGCTCCTTCTTGATAGTAGCATAGTTCATCTGGGCCTCATTAAGTGTTTTGCTTGCGTAGTAAATAGCGTAAAAGACTCTTCCTCTTCTTTATCCTAGTACAGCCCCGACAGCATAATCACTTGCATCACACATAAGCTCAAAAGGTAAACTCCAATCTGGAGTTATGATTACAGGGGCTGTAACTAATTTTTCCTTCAAAGTCTTAAATGCTTCTAAGCATTTCTTATCAAAGCAAACACAGTGTCCTTCTCGAGGAGATTACATAATGGTTTAGATATCTGAGAAAAATCCTTAATGAACCTTCTGTAAAATCCTGCATGGCCCAGGAAACTTCGAATTCCTTTTACAGTGGTAGGGGGAAGTAACTTCTCAATAATTTCTACCTTAGCCTTATCCACTTCTATCCCCCAAGCAGAGATTTTGTGCCTTAGCACTATGCCTTCTTTCACCATAAAGTGGCATATCTCCCAATTAAGCACTAAGTTTGTTTCTTCACAGCTCCTCAGCACTAGTGCTAAATTCTGCAAACATAAATCAAAGCTATCCCCAAATACTGAGAAATCGTCCATGAAAACCTCAAGAAAATCCTCCACCATATCATGGAATATGGCCATCATGCAACGCTGGAATGTAGCAGGTGCATTGCATAGGCCAAAAGGCATTCTTCTAAAAGCAAAGGTCCCATAGGGACAGGTGAAGGTAGTCTTTTCTTGGTCTTTCGGGGCTATAACTATCTGATTGTACCCAAAGTATCCATCCAGCAAACAGTAGAATTCGTGACAAGCTAATCGATCTAACATTTGGTCAATGAAGGGCAAAGGGAAGTGGTTGTTCCTGGTGACCTTGATGAGTTTCTTATAATCCATACATACTCGCCAACCAATGACAGTCCTAGTGGGGATGAGCTCATTATTTTCATTCTCGATCACTGTCATCCCTCCCTTTTTAGGGACACATTGTACTGGGCTCACCCAGACACTGTCAGAAATGGGATAGATAATCCCTGCATCTAACCACTTAATGATCTCCTTATTGACAACTTCTTTCATTACAGGGTTCAATCGACGCTGGTGCTCTATGGATGGCCTATACCCTTCTCCAATAGTATCTTATGCATACAGATAGAGGGACTAATACCCTTAAGGTTAGAGATAGACCAGCTTATAGCCTTCTGATACTCTCTTAATACTTGTAGTAATTTTGCTTCCTGATCACTAGAGAGAGTAGCAGATACTATTACCGGTCGTGTGAAGGATTCACCTAAGTAAGCATACCTAAGGTGTGAGGGTAAAGGTTTGAGTTCTAATGCTGGAGGATCACTGGTGGATGGAAAGATATTTGAAGCTGGAATAGATGAAGAGTCTAGTGTCTCAAATTGGGCAATTTCCTCAAAAGGAGTGACCTCTAATAACTGTAAAGTCTCGTAGACCTCATCATCATCTTCACTGTATTCTCTAAGATCAACAGATTTCACTAAGGAAGCTTCTAAAGGGTTTAAAGGATGTGTCTTAGAAAACTCCTCAGTGATGTCCTTATCCACTAAATCCATCCTAAAACAATCGTGAGAGTCATCAGGAAACCTTAGAGATTTGAACACATTAAACTTGACTTCCTGATCTTGAACTCTCATTGTTAACTCTCCCTTTTGTACATCTATTAAAGTTCTACCAATTGCTAGGAATGGTCTGCCTAGTATGATTGGGACTTCCCTGTCTTCCTTCATGTCCAACACGATAAAATCTGCAGGGAAAATAAACTTGTCCACTTTTACTAAGACATCCTCAATGACCCCCTTCAGATATTTAATTGATCGATCGTTTCTAATAGTACATGGTATGGTAAAGCTCCCGGGATCCTTGAGCTTGGGGGGTAACCTTCTCTGGATAATGCACTACACACCTCAGTTAAGGCCACCGTTTCGTAATCTTCCAATCTTCTTTTCCTAAAGAGGATGTCCTTCATAAACTTCACATAGCTTGGCATTTGCTTTAAGGCATCTGCGAATGGAATGTTGATGTGAAGTTTCTTAAAAACCTCAAGGAATTTTACAAATTGTTGGTCCAGTTTTTGATTTTGAAATCTCTGAAGAAAAGGGACTGGTGGTCTAACAGGAGGAGATGTAGTGGAAGCTCTTGTAGCATCTGCGGAAGGTTGTGACACAGAAACAGGTAAAGGTGAAGAAATGCCTGGCTTTGTTTCCCTTGCAGCTCGATCTTTTGATTCTTACTCCTTCTGAGCTACTTCGTTAGAACCTATGGGTTTTGCAACTGTGGGCTGGTCAGGTCTGGACTTAACAGGGGGAGTTACTAGCTCTCTGCCACTCCTAAGGGTGATAGCTTTCACATGTTCCTTCCCTTCCATTTGCCTAACAGGATTGGCTTCAATGTTACTAGGAAGAGTCCCTTGAGGACATTGACTAAGAGCGTTTGCTATTTGTCCTACCTGAACCTATAGGTTCTTAATTGAAGCTGCTTGATTTTACAAGATTGTTGTGAACATTTCCTCAAGAGAGGGTTTCTTATCAGCTGTAGGTGAATGCTGGGGTTGTGGTGGTGATGGTTGATGGAAGTGGGATGGATGGGAATGATTAGGTGGATGATGTGGATATGGAGGTGGTGGGTGGTGAGGAAATTGATGTTGTGGTGGTACCTGAACCTGTGGAGCTTGAAAACCTGGGGGTCCTACTGGTCTAGAATTAGAAGCTTGCCTTTGGTTTTGGCTCCAAGAAAAGTTCGGATGGTTCCTCCACCCTGGATTATAGGTGTTTGAAAAAGGGTTGTTTCGTTGCTTAGGGGCAACGTACTAAACCGATTCTAGGTTAAGTGGACACCTATCCACAGCGTGGGTACCACTACACAGATCACAAGATAGAAAAGGACTTTAGACAGAAAACACAGGGTTAGGATTGTTGGAAGGATTAGGTTGGGTACTGAGTGACTCCACCTTCTTTGTAAGATTGGCGATCTGAGAGGTCAAGGTGGACAGCGTGTCAAGCTCATATTTACCCGTCGATTTCTTTGGCAATTGCCTTTCCGAGGACTATTGATAGTTGTTAGCCGCCATCTTATCTAGCAGCTCATAAGCCTCCTCCTCTATTTTGCACATCAAGGCTCCACCCGAAGCAGCGTCCACTATGGTCCTATTCTGGCTTGTAAGTCCATTGTAGAAAGTCTGGACTTGCAGCCATAGAGGTAGGCTGTGGTGAGGGCACTTCCTAAGAAGCTCCTTATATCGTTCCCATGCCTCATAAAGAGATTCAGAGTCGTATTGGGCAAAGGAAGATATATCGCTATGGAGTCCGGCCATTTTAGAGGGAGGAAAAATTTGGCTAGAAATTGGTGGGCTAACTCGTCCCATATAGAAATTGATCCTAGAGGCAGGGAGGTCAACCAGTGTCTCGCCGTATCCCTAATTGAGAAGGGGAATAATCTAAGCCTGAGTGTATCGTCAGATAATCCATTGTGTTTGAACGTGTTGTATAAGTCCAAGAATTGCCCGAGATGAGCGTGTGGGTCATCGTGTGGAAGCCCACTGAACTGCAAAGAGGTCTGGATCATCTGGAGGATGGACGACTTAATTTCAAAATTATTAGCAGGGACTGCTAGTGGCCTAATGCCAGTATAATATCCTCCAACCGTCGGCACTGCATAATCCCCAACGATCCTGATTTCCCTATTTTTTGCCATCGTGTGTTGCAGCGGAGCTATAAATTTCCTAGAGTCCTTTCGAATTTTCCTAAGAGTTCGTTCGATTTCAGGATCTAGAGAAGAGCAATCAAAACTCCTTGCTCTACGCATGCAAACATCCGAAAGTCCTTAGAAAATTTTTTGTAAGTTTTTTAATTTTTAAAATTTTTTTTTATTTTAATTATGAGAAAATTAACTAATCTAAATATTTACAACTTAAATATTTACAGGTTAGAATTACACCTAAGTATAATTTCACCAATATTAATTAACGACTAATTAAAACTTCCCTGGCAACGGCGCCAAAAACTTGACACGCCCTAAGGGTATTATCCGCAAGTGCACGGGTCGTCCAAGTAATAATGGGATTTAAGTCTCGAAATTATCGTCCCACAGAGAAGTTGACTAGCCTAATTAACTACCGGTTAATCTTACCCTAAGTATATCCTAGCAAATTATGGAGTTAAGGAGGGTGATCTACTAAGGCTAATTAAAAATACTGGAAGGCAATAAAATAATAAGAACTAAATGAAATAAAACCGAGCAAAATTTACTTACTGTACTTTGAGCAATTAAAAACAAATAACCTACAAAAGAAAATTAAAACAGTTAAAATGAATTAACGCAATTAAAATGTGAATATAAAAATAAAGGAATAAAATTAATTAAACTAAAATTTAAACAAACTTAAAATAAAAATGCATGTAATTAAACTAACTAATAAAAATGTAAATTGATTAAGAAATTAACTACAAATCTAAAAGTCTAAAATATTAAATCTAAATTAATCCTAATTATCACTAATTACTAACTTAACAATAAAAATTAACTAATGCATGAACAATAATTTTTGGATTTTTCACTAAAACTTAAAATGCATAAAATGAGTTTATCTAAATTAATTTTAAGCACAACCCCTAATACTAGAATAAAAATTAACTAATGATTTAACTAAATCTAAGTTAAACTAATGAAACCATGAAAATATACTAACATGCAATTGAGAAATCGACTAACTAAACTAACTAATAAACTTGAATTTACTCTATCTACAAATGCATGCAAAATGCAGTAAACAAATACAATGATCAAGCGAAACGTGGCCTTAGACAATTGCAAATCCAAGTGGTCCCGATTGTCTGGTACTATTCACTTTTTGGTTCCAAGGATGCTCTCGGGTTGCTGTCTCCAGGTGCTGCAGGTGTCATACACTCTCGGTTTTGGTCACTTCTATTCCAAGTACTGCTCTTGCTGCACATTCCTTGGACTGCCTAACTCACCGTAACAATGCACATAACTCTGCCAGATAGCAGGCACGTCTTTCTCCGCTGCTCTGTTCTGCACTGCCCTGCTTTATTTCATGCATAGCAACAAGTCATCAGCTGCTGTGCACGTCCAGCAGCAGCTACACACCAGTTTGGTTCACAACACCAGTAGCTTGCTATGCCCCGCAGCTAAGCACCCTCCAGTATCAATGGCTTTCTGCTCCAAGCATGCACGCACATTCAGCAACTGCCCACTTCAGGTCTGTACATGTGTTACTCAGCCCTTGATCACCATACATCAGCTGTAGCTAGCATTCATCAGCAGCTCGGCATTAGTGAAAGCCCAAAGCAATGACAGCCTTCAGCAGTAAATACCAGATTATTAAGACAGAAAGCAGAAAGGAATTACTTATAAAGATAATGAACAGTAGAATAGACTTGAAACAGGGGAGAACAGAGAAGCAAATATGATCTCGGACAGTACACTATTGCTAAGCTTTGCATAAAGTAGCAACTAAAATACCATCTTCACCTTCTCCCAGCAATCAAAATGAGACAAACAAAGACAAATAAACTTACTGAAATGAGCAACTGCAGAACAAGTTAAAAATAAACTAAGGGTTGATATGTAGTAACTGAAATTATATTATAAAATGCAGACACGAAAAGTCCTAATATACTACAGCAAATGGAAATAAATCATGCAATAGAAATGACCATGCAATATTGTGTATTCATCTTAACGCAGAATGAACCATGTAAAATCAGTATCTGAAAATTAAACTAAAAATAACAATCATCCGCAAAACAGAAAAGTGGTGAAGCTACAGTGGCCTCGGGTTGCTTCAGTTTTTGCTGCCATCATGGTTCCACCGAGCTTTTGATGTAGAAAAAATGTTTAACATTAAATCCACATCAAAGAATCAGAACACCTATGGCAGTAATCAAAGAGCTTTGTCACCCGAATGAACAAAAATGAAAAACAAACATGGAACCTTAGTAATAAACCAACCGGAAACTATCAACAATAGGAGAAACTAAAGATTTTCATGAAAACCCGAAAGTAAAGAACTGGAATTTAACAAAACTAAGAAGAAGAGAAATAGAAACGGTAATTAGTCATTAATGTAAAAATAACAAAGACTAGAATACGAAAACTTTTCATGAAAAGTAAGGTGATTGCTATGAATTTTGACTTCAAAAATGCTTGCTAATGGAAAAGAAGGCTATAAAAACAAGGAAAATAAATCCTAAAATTAACCCTAAAACTATTCTACCCTAGATTACACATATTTTCAATTGTCATCATGTTCTATTTATATACAAACATAGGGGTACAATGGTAAATTTTCATCCTAGATGAGTTGGCATTGTTTGGCCACTTATCTTCAATTGATTTGCTGCAGAATAGATATTTCCACGTCACTTGTCGGTTTGTCCAGTTGGCTGTGCGATATGGCCCGGCGTGTGCCTTCCAGAATATTCGCTCGGTGTCTGTTGATCTTATCGTTTCGGAGCAAATAAAATATGGACACCTGGCATCACGCGTATCCAGACGACTGGTGACTCGATCTGCAAAACTTGAAGTGGTCCAAACTCCTTTAGCTTGTTTTCAGCCCAATTTCGACTGAAACGACTGAGTTTCATTTGGATTTAATTTATCTGCACATTAAAGAATTTTAATTAAAGAAAGGGGATTATTAATAAAATAATATGGGGATTAAATAAATAATTAGGAATTTAAGCACAAATAATTCTATTAAAAATAGAATTATCAAGAGCCGGCAAAAAAGTTATGCTGACAGGAGACGAAGACCATTAGAGTTTGCATTGGGTGAGTCGGTGTTTTTGAGAGTTTCTCCCTTGAAAGGGATTATGAGATTTGGTAAGAAGGAAAAGTTAAGCCCTCGATATATCGGATCCTTTGAGATTCTAGAGAGAGTGGGAGATAAGGCTTATAGGTTGGCATTGCCACCGGAGTTAGCAAGTGTTCATAACGTCTTCCACGTCTCTGTGCTTCAGAAGTATCTCCCGGATCCGACACATGTGATAAGATATGAGCCACTGGAGCTCAATGGGAGGATGACGTATGTTGAGAAGCCAGTTCGGATATTGGATAGGAAGGAGAAGGTGCTGAGGTCGAAGACGATTCCCTTAGTGAAAGTTCTTTGGCAATATCACACTCCGGAGGAAGCTACATGGGAATTAGAAAGTATGATGCAAGAGAAGTACCCAGAGTTATTTTCATATTAACTTTGTTCTAATTTGGAGGATCAAATTTCTTGAAGAAGGGCAGGATTGTATGTATATGATTATTAATGTATAGACAAGTTACATTACATATGAAATACAATAAATAAACGTTTTTAAGTCCTATGGATGAATGGATTGATATATGAGTGTGGAAGTGATTAAGTATGAGTTTAAAAGGGAAAATTTACAGCAAAAGGGTACAAGATGAAGGCCAGATCGGTCCCATGCAAGGAGAGATCGATCTCATGGCCTAGAAAACACAATGATAAGCATTCTGCAAGAGAATGATCGATCTTTCACTCAAGTAGATCGATATCCAGTGGTCTCGGGTTGGAGCAGATCGATATCCTCTTAAGGCCAGATCGATCTCCTAAGCTCTTTGCCTGAAAGGAATCGATCATTTATCATTCAACAGATCGGTCTCATACAACAAGGCAGATCGATCTCATACACCGAATAGATCGATCTTTTACCTACAGAATGTCGAGAAAATGAAGGATTCAACAAGGCCAGATCGATCTCCACTCTATGCAGATCGATATCCTAGTACTATTTCTATAAAAGTGGAGCAGTTGGATCTGCATTTTCACGGGAACAAACCATTTTCTTCCATTTTCAACCTTAAGCCTAACTTTCTCTCTCTAAAACCATCCCATTTCTATTAAGATTTAAGAAAAAGCCATTAGAGCAAAGTTGTTCATTATAAATAGAAGAACAACATATTTTGGAATCAATACTCCATTGGTTGGATTGAAGGAGCAAGGAGTGTTCTTATTTGGAGCAAGAAAGAAATCAAACTAAGTGAGTTTCTAATACACCAAACTCAAGATATATTTATCTAGTTGTTGTTGTGAGGTGATTGGTATGTGTATTGATGATTAAAACTACCTAAAATGTAAAGGAACAAGTAAAACCTGAATGAGTCTAGTGTGAGAAGATGTGATATGGGTGAATTGATGATTAATGGGTTGTGCTAAGGTGCTAGTGGGGTAATATGCATGACTTGAGATGATTGGATTAAGCTACATTGTAAAATTTGTCAAGTTATGAGAATAAGTATATAAGGTGTTTGACAAAATGCCATAGTGAAGTAAATGATGAACTAGAGGTGTCATGAGCTTAATATCGATTTAGTATGAATCAATGGATCTAAAAGAGTCTAATAGGCTCTCGAGATATGGGTAGAGCGATCAAATGAAAGCCTTATAGGCGTTAATGAAAACTATAGGTCGAGTCGACTATAGTAAACGCAAAGATTGTGTTATATTGGACCCAATTGATGTGGAATATGATTTTGTGCAGTCTTGGAGATTTCGTTAGAGGCGAGTCGAACTGCATAATCAAACAGCTTTAAAGAAGTGGAATCACTCGACGCGATTCCAGGTAAGGGAATTTTGTGAATGTATAGAGATAGCTGCTCGTATTTTGTGGGTGAATATAGGGCTTTGCAAATGCATGATTATTTAGAAAAGCGATTGATGGTATATGTGTATATGATTTGGTTTGAGGAGAATCTTATAAAAAGGGGATAGTAAGTCTAATAAAAGCATAAATCACATGTTTTGATATTTTTACGAAACACATTTGCCTTGGTTCAAGAAAATTGAGAGATAGGCTGGCTATTTGATTTCCGTAATATCATGAAATAGCATGAGGCATGTGCAGACTTTGATTTAAAATATGATGTGTTGAAAAAGAGCCGCCTATCTTATTATACGTGAGTTAAATCATGCAGGAGCTTCGCTCGCACTGGATTTTGACGTTTTGACATGTATGAAATGTACTGGAGCTTAGCTCGCACCTTTATTTGAATTATGATGATGTTTTATAAACCGTATTGGAGCTTCTGCTCGTACGTGGATTTCTTCATTATTTGTTATGCATAAAGCTGTACTGGAGCGTTGCTCGTACGAGGATGTTTGCTAATAATGCATGAAATTGTGCTAGAGCTTTGCTCGCACTAGATTTGTCACACTGTGGTATGTATGAGCCGTGGAGCTGGTAAGATCCTTAAGCACACATCCTTAAGCTCGTTGGGTTGGTAGCTCTGTTTGGTGGGGAGTCTTTCTTACGGAAAGATCCTTAAGCCAACATCCTTAAGACCATTGGGTTGGGGAGGCTCTCTTACATGAAAACGAAACGCTCCCACCTGCATTTGAGACTGTATAGGTTATACTTGGTATGGGGTAGATAAGACTTACAGCTGGCACCCCCAACCATGATATGGGTCTATGGAGTACGTTGTACCGAGTAGATCACATGGAGTACGTTGTACCGCGTTGTTAAGATGTTGATTTGAAAGTTTGGCGAAGAACTAACCCACCTTCATTCCTGCATGATGCCCCACACACCGGGATCCGTGTGGTCTGGGATGATTATGACATAGTTGGCCAACATAGTCCATGAGATATAGTAACCGCCTGTCTCACATGATACCATATGGATTTATACACTCAGTGTGATTGTGTTGTCCAGGGTAGACCCGAGGGAGGGGTCGAGCTGATATGACTACGCCTACTCTAAATTACCTAGATGTGTTAACCGCAAGTGCACGGGTCGTACAAGTAATAATGGGATTTGAGTCCCGGATTATCATCCCACAAAGAATCTAATTAGTCTAATTAAGTACTGGTTAATCTTACCCTAAATATATCATAGCAAGTTATGAAAATTCAAAGGGTGATCTACTAAGTTTAAATTAAAAATACTGAAAAACAATAACAATAAAAATAATGAAAATTTAAAATAAATAAACAAAGCTAAAATTACTTACAAAGCTTCCAGCAATTAAAAGCAATAATCTGTGAAAGAAAAATACTAAAATCAATTTAATCAATGCAAAAAGATTAAGATGCAAATATAAGCAAATGTAAAATAAAATAAATAACACTAGAAAATTCTAATAAAATTTGCAAGTAATTTAATCTAATGCAACATAATCTATCCTATGATCTAATTCTATTAACCTAAGGAAATTCCTAAATATAATTATAAATCTAGATGTCTAAAATAGTGATCCTAAATTAAATATAACTATAGCTAATTACTAACCTAATACATTGCCAAGATAAATAATAAAAAAAAATTTAAATGATAACTATATATTTATAACTAAAAACTAATTATCTAAACTAAAATAACATCTTAAAACAACAAAGTAGAGTACTATAGTAACATACCAATCAATAAACTAACCTATTAATATACTAATATACTATGCTAATTAATCATCATGAAATTAGAATAAAAAAAATAGCAAAGCAAAACTTGGTAAATTATGAAACTGTGACAACACCTTCAAGCCATGGGTTGCCACGCTTCGGCCTCCTTATGCTAACAAACATGGTACGCCAGCTGCCTTCATGTCTGTGTACCTGCTCCTGCAAGTCAGCCACAATACAGCAGGCAACACCGTCCTCCAGTAAGCTGCCCTGCACTGTTCTGCAATCCCAACTGCTCCGCGACAGTCCTCCAGCATCTGCTTCAGGTCAGGCCACTACCAGTTGTTGTTGTACCTTGCTCCGCGACATCTTTCTGCACTGAACTTTGTCCTCTGCGCTGTACTACTGCCTTGCACCTGTTCTATACTGCCAACCCAGAGCACACCTTCAATTCCAGTAGCAGTAGTAGAGCACTAGGGGAGCAGCTTCATGCATCAGTGCAATCGAATCTAGCACCTATCCTCTGCTCCAACTATCCACCCAATGCTTCAGCCGAATCCAGCCAACTACTGCCACACTCAGCACGTCCCGCAAAGCAACACCCACCAAGGGATGTCCAGCAAATGGAAGCAGCGACAACAAAACATCCAGCACCCCTCCTGCATAATTGAAGATAATGAACAGTACAATAGTAACATAACAGGGCAAAACAGAGATGGCTAACAGATGGTTGGAGAAACAATACAACTAAACATCACAAACATTGAAAAATAAAAGAAATGACACTGATAGAAAGGAAAGCAATGACTATAAAATAAGTATGCAAACTGGAATGAAAATTGAGGATAAAGCCACGGTTTCCTGCTGTAGTTTCCATGTTTCAGCAAGCTTCCATGCTTCAATCCTGCCGTACAGCTACTACCCAGTGCATGGTAGGCGCAGCTTAACTCAATACAGAACACCAACAGCAAGGAATAACAAAAAAAATAAAACTTACAGAAAACAAAGTAAGACAAACGCAACAAGCGGCAAGAGTTAAATAAGTTATTGACGAACACAACAATATATTGAAACAGAAAAAGGAAGGATGAAAACAGTGCTGAATTGGAGAACCATAACTAAAATATTAAATCAGTGACTAAAGAAAACTACAACAAAGTGGATGAAGAAGAAATCGCCTGTCACTCGACCTCCCACTCTCGACCCCTTTGCTAGCAGAATACAAAAACTAGATACAACTAAATTATCTTACTCTCATTTAAACAATAAAGGATTATGGCATTCAATAAACAAATAAAGCTCAAAGTTGCAGTCGAAACATGACATGTAAAACACAACAACGAAGAAGGGAGAGCTCTTGTCAGTAGCATCAAATCAACAACCAAGGCTATTGAAGTAGAAAAGAAAACGAAACTATCAAAAAATATATATAAAAGGGAAGAAACTTACATTATAGAAATTAAAGTATGCAAAAATAACCGGAAATAAAACTTGCAAAATAAAAACAATGGTGACTACCTGTAAATGAAAAGCTTGAAAATGGAAACTAGGAAATAAAATAAAACCTAACAATAAAGCTTTTTAAAATAAAACCATTCTAAAAACTACCTCTACTCCTACTTTTTCCCTAAACTATTCTACCCTAAAATTCTACTTCTATTATACTTTACTCTAAAACTACTTCTACCCTACCTACTTGGTTTTTCAATTGCTCATCATGTTCTATTTATACACAAACTTGGGGGTAAAATGGTAATTTTCAATCCTAGATGAGTTGGCATTGTTTGGCCACTTGTCTTCATTTCATTCATTGTAGAGTAGATATTTCCACGTCATTCGTCTTCTAGTCCACTTAACTGTGCAATGTGGCCCGGCGTATGTCTTCCAGAAGATGGGCACGGTATTCGTCGATCTTGTCTTTTCGAGGCAAATAAAATACGAACACCCGGCATCACATGTGTCCAGACGAATGGTGACTCAGACTGCGAAATGGTAGTGGTCCAGTCTCCTTTAGCCCGTTTTCAGCCCATTTTTGACTGAAATGACTGAGTTTCATTTGGATTTAATTTATCTGCACATAAGAGAATTTTAATTAAATTAAGGGAATAATTAATAAAATAATATGGGGTTTAAAATAATTAATTAAGAAATGAAGCACAAATACTTTTATTTTAATAGAGTAATCACACCCCAAAACTTGAGCTTTTGCTTGTCCTCAAGCAAAACAAAATACATGTAGGAATAACAAGTGTGAGAACTGGGAATTCTATATACCCGAGTTATGAGAATTGTAATTTGGTGTATGTAATTATGATATGTTAATGTACACACAAGTTTTAAATATGATGAAGTATAAGAAGATGAGGTTTTTAAGTCTTGAATATGTATGGATTGAAATATAGACTATGGGGTAGATTTTGGAAAGTTTTACATTGAGTTTTCTACAAATTGATACAGCAACAGTACAATTTGTGAAGGCCAGATAGATCTCCAAGGATGAGAGATCGATCTCATGGCTCCAGAATGTAGAAAATGTGTAAGAACTAATAGGCAGATTGATTTCATATGCTAACAGATCGATCTCCAAATGTTTTTGTAAAAAGAAGATCAATCTCCTCAAGGAGCAGATCGATCTCATGAAGTATTCTATAAACAGAAGATCGATCTCCTCAAGGAGCAGATCGATCTCATGAAGCAATTATGAGATCGATCTCACCCCACGACAGATCGATCTCCTAGGCATAAAATTACCCCAAAACGTTCCCAAATTCAAAGAGAGATCGATCTCATCAAGGACCAGATCTATCTCCTACCTTCGACCTATATAAGGACCCCTTTATTTTTCTGTAAATCGATCCCTCTCTCTCCTCAAATCACCATTTTCAGAATCCTAGCTTTCTCTCTCCTCCAAAACCTCCATTTTCACCCAAATCTCAGGTAGAGGCAAGAAGGAAAGTTGTTCCTCATCCAAAGGAGAACAACATACTTGAAAATCGAATGACGAATTGAATCGAGGTGTGAATAGAGCTCTCCATAAGTTTTGGGTAAATTTCTAAGCTTTAATCTTTGATATTGAGGTGATTTTGGTGATTTTGACTATGGGTGTTGTGATAAAATAGCTAGGAAATGATTAGAGTTGATGAAATTTTGATTTTGTTAGAGTGATGATGATATTATAAAATTTGTGGTAATTTTGAGATTTTGGCTATAAATTGGAATCGAGGCAATGAGGTGATTTTGGCATAGATATTATGCATGAAAAATGTAGGATTTGAAATGTAGTGGATGAGAATATGGATTATGATAGGAATATGAGAAAAATGAGGTTTGTAGTATTTAACGAGAATATGAGCAAATATGTGCTCGGTGATGTGATTGAGATGAATTATTGATGTTTTAGCATCGTTTGGATAGTCTGGGAGTTCCAGAGAGGAATACAAGGCTAGTCCGTCGATTGGGGGAATGATTGCACTATATGAGGTGCAACGAGGTAAGGGAAAACTTAAACTCGATTGTGTATGTGATCTGTGATGATAATTGTAGCATGAAATATTTTGAGAAACAAACATGTTTTTATGAGTTGTGAATGAGTTATTGCACACGGTTTTATAGCCGGTTGGGGCCTAATTTTTATGAGTTGTAAACTAAATGTGAAATTGTTTTAAAATCCTTTTGAGTTTAAAAAGTGAAAAGTAATTTAGGCTCTACATTAAAGTGTACTAAGATTTGAGAAATGTGTGCGTGGTTTTACCGGTTTGAGCTCGGTTTTGACATGTTTTGTGTTGAGTACAAAACGGTTTTGAGATGAGTTTTATGAGAAAAACCATTATGAGCACTACGTGAAGGCAAAACGGTTTTATATGATAATGGCTATTACTGAGACTTAGGCGTGTCATGTTGAATACACATTAGGCCTTGCTTTGGTACCATGTAAGTCCGTGCATTGCTCTGGTAGTATGTAAGTCTGATATTTTCCCCCGCTCTGGTAGCGTTAGGAGGCATTGCTTTGGTAGCATGTAAGACCGATAGTGTGCATGAGGAGAGGCTTTACTTTGGTAGCATGTAAGGCCGGGACTTGTTCTGGTAACGCGTAAGTCCAATATACCATGTACATGACCATATTGTCGACATTCCCTCTTTTGAGGATGCCTGGGATGCGCACCCAGAGGAGAATTATATTGATGTTTCATGATGAATATTTTATCTGAGTTTTATTTGCCTAGTTTCGTTCTACACATGAGATTGTGTTTGGTGGCCGCACCACGTGCATTACTATTGAGGTGATTTTTATCACGTTTTTACGAGAGAAGCCGTTATCGCATCTTGATTTCCACATGCTTGTGACTGTGATTTGTACATGAGTCATGTACTCTCATTGTTTTTACATGATTTTAGAGAAATGAGATGATAATGGTGTTTTACTGCTTTCATGCTACACTTTTATTGAGTTTCAACTACGAGATAAAATGATCGTGCTGTACAAATCATTATTTTGTTAATGAATCCCTTACCCCCTTACTGAGCAATTTAGAAGCTCACCCTATTTTATCTCCCCCCAGATTTCTTCAAGTGAAGAGAGTTTTCTTGCGACATATGGAGTAGTGGCTAGTAGAAGACTTGAGCTCCAGACCACATATTGTGCTTAAGGTATATTTTAATATTTCATGTACCCAGACTAAAGTTGTATTTACAGACACTTCATGAACAATGATGTATGAGATATATTAGGATTTATTAATTCAGAACTGAGGAATGTATATGATTCGACATGTAAATTGGATGATGAAATCCTGAGGTTAAAGTTTTATAACATATATATATATGATGATGCATGACACTGCACAGGAATGCACCTAGAAGTGTGAAATGATGTAAATAAATTTTAATTTTTTCCTATTTTCCACACTTTAGTGGCGTCACAGAGTTTTCTTGGTATCAGAGCTTAGGGTGTTTAGTACTGTCAGTGTCGGTCAAGTGAAATAGAATACATCCCAAGTATCTGTATAAGTCTAGTCATGAACTAAAATTGAGGATTGAGATTTCAATCGAATTTGATGTGTACGCGCAGGAAATGTATTGAGATTGAGAATGAGTGGACGACGAGGTTGTTTGAGGAGGCAGGTAGAGCAACCTCCGCTACCTGCCCCATAACCAGAGAGTCCTAACTCTCGATTTAATCGGATTGAGCAAGATGTGCGGTAAGGTTTTGAGTAAATGGCAGCGCTATTAGGGTAACATTTTGGAGTTAATGCATCGGGTACTACTCCTACACCACCACAAGGACCTCCCGTGCCCCAAGTACAGATAGACCTAGTGCCTCCCGTCACTCAGCCTGATGATAGAAGTCTGATCTGACTGAAGGACTTTTTGAAAATGAATCTGCCTGCATTCAAAGGGAAAAAGGATCCCGTTGAGGCTGAGGAGTGGCTGACTAAGTTAAGAATCATATTTGACTATTTGGGATGCATAGATGCTGAAAGGGTCAGTATGGGCACTTATATGTTGAAAAGGAGAGCTCGAGATTGGTGGGGTACTACCCAGGGTATTCTGATATCCAGCTAGGATGTGATTGGTTGGGAAGAGTTTCAGATGGCATTTAGAGCCCAATATGTACCACGGGCTGCTCAGAGAAGGAAGCAGGCAGAGGTTTTGAATATGGTATAGGGCGATATCTCTGTGAATGATTACGAGAACTAATTTACCACTCTATTATGATATGATCCAAAGACCTTCAAAAATGAAGAGCTCCGCACAGAGAGATTTATGTATGGATTGAAGCCTATCATTGGAGATCGACTGATAGGGCTGTGTATTATTAAGTTTGGAGATGCTCTGAGACGAGCACAAGAGATTAAGAGAATCAAAATTGTACAATCCCAGAATAAATTCAGTGCAGTGACTCGGGATAAGGGCAAGAGGCCAACGATTTCTCAAATAGATGTTCGGAGAGGTTCCTTCAGAAGAGGAAGGATTGAGGTACAAAAGGGCAGATTGGAGAGACCCAAAGCTTATCCTATCATCAGGGAGACCCCTCGAAATGTCAAGCCTGAGATAAGAGTTTGCAGAAATTATGGCCGATCGCATGAGGGGAGTTGTATTGGGTTGATCCATGAATGTTTTAGATGTGGAGACATGGGTCACAGAGTAAAAGACTGCCCTCAACCTCAGAGACCACATACTTTGGAGCCTACTAGACAGCAAGCTTAGAGAGTGAATCTGTCAGGACCCGTTCTCAATCCATGACTTTATCCAAAAATCACTATAAATTTTTCGCATTCTTAACTTACCTTTCCGCTCTTCAATGGTTGGGCTGTGATTCGATGTCAGAGTCCTCACTTACCACATTATCCATTTCATACATACATGTCAATATATTATTACTGACTGTAACTGCTTTTATTATACATGTAAGATTATATAAAATCTAATACAAATACATTCCCCATAATATATAACGTATACATCACTGTGCTGTTTCTATGTTTAGATACACAACTGTACATGAAGGTATACCTGGTGATCGATAGGAACTAGCACTGGGACACTATCCCTCGATAGCTCTCGCTCTACTGACGCTCTGTAGAGAGATGTAAAGAAAGGGGGGTGAGCATACAACGCGCTCAGTAAGGAAATCAGGCAAGCAAGTAGATATCAACACTATCTACTCAAAATAATGCTATGCCTTGAAAACATTATTTCCTTTACTCGCTTTAAAAGTGTCACGCCCCGAAAATGCGGAAAATAGGGCTAATTTAAAACTTTTTCTCATTAATTCACAATTAAAGGTGCATTCCTGTGCAGTGTCATACATCATCATAATTATCATGCCTCAGGATCTCATCACAACATAGTGTATATTGAATCATATACTTTACTCAATTCCAAGTTAATTAATCCTAATACATCCCATACAATGACATACATCGAGTGTCTGTAATCACATTAATAGTCTGGGTACATGAAAAGATAAAAGATACCTCAAATACAATATATAGGGCCTGGAGCTCAAGTCCTCCACTAGCCACTACTCCGTACGCCGCAGGGAGATCCTTTTTCACTTGAAGAACTCTGGGGGGAAAGGAAAACAGGGTGAGCTTCTAAATTGCTCAGTAAGGGGGGTAAAGGAACTCAGTTATATAAACCATTTCACACATCACAAATATGTATTTGTTTATAAAGCTCATTTGAAATCGTAGCATGAAAGTTCTCAAAACATCATCTCATAACTCGTTAAATCATGTGAAAACATGAAGATAAAAGGCTCAACATCGAGCACTCACAAGCATGTGTAAAGATATGCAATAATGGCTGTTCTCAAATACGTGATAAAAATCACCTCAGTAAATCACACGTGACAAGGTCACAAAACACAACTCATGTGTAAAACGAGACTAGGCAATAAAACTCGATTAAAACTCGTCATGGCACATCAAATATGTATCTCCTCTGGGTGCGCATCCCAGGCATCCTCGTATAGAGGGAACGTCGACAATATGGTCGTATGCAAAGTATATTGGACTTATATGTTACCAGAACAAGGCCCGGCCTTACTTGCTACCAGAGCAATGCCTCGCCTAATGCACACTGACACATGGTCCCTGGGTCGGTTCCCAGGCGGCCCACTCTCTCGGTCTTACATGCTACCAGAGCAATGCCTCCCAACGCTACCAGAGCGGAGGAATAATCGGACTTATATGTTACCAGAACAAGGCCTGTGGTCCTTGGGTCGGTTCCCAGGCGTCCCACTATATCGGTCTTATATGCTACCAGAGCAAGGCCCGTGGTCCCTGGGTCGGTTCCCAGGCGTCCCACTATATCGGTCTTATATGCTACCAGAGCAAGGCCCGATGTGTATTCAACATGACACGCCTAAGTCTCACTCATTAGCCATTATCTTATAAAACGTTATGCCTTTACGTAGAACTCATAATGGTTTTCTCTTAAAAACTCATTTAAAACATTTGTGTACTCAACACAAAACATATTAAACCGAGTTCCAACCGGCAAAACACGTACACATTTTCTCAAATCTCAATATCGCCTTAACGTGGAGCCCAATTTACTTTTCACGCAACTCAAAGGTTTATAAAGCAATTTCACACTTAGCTTATAAACTCATAAAATAATGGGCTCCAACCGGCTATAAAAACCGTGTGCAATTATATCACTACACAACACCAACATGCTTGTATTCTCAAATCATGGTTCATGCTAACAATTCATCAAAATACATACACAAAATGGTTTAGTTTTCCCTTACCTCTTTGCACCTCGTATAGTGCAATCGTTTCCCCCGTATCACGGACTAGTCTCGCATTCCACTCTGAAACTCCCGAGCTGTCCAAACGATGTTAAAACATCAATACTCTATATCACATAACCCTCAATTCTCAAAATCGAGCATAATTGCTCATAACACCTCAAATCTCTTGATTTCTCGTAACTTAACCCTAAACTACAACCTCATTCCCAATATCTTGAAGTTCTACATTTCTAATACCAATTATCTATGCTAATTCGCCACATTGTCTATATTTCCATTTATAGCACAATTTCTCAAAATCACCAAAATCACCAAATATCATTATCACTCTATCCACATTGAAATTCATCAATCCCTAATCATTTCTCAACTATTTCAACACAATTACAACCACCAATAACATCAAAATCAGCTCAAATATCAAGATCGAGGTTTAGAAATTACCCAAAGCTTGTGAGACGCACAACTCACGCCTCGATCCGATTCGTCCTTCGATTTCCAAGTATGTTGTTCTCCCTTTGATGAGGAACAACTTTCCTTCTTACCACAATAGCTGATTCGATCGAAAATGGGGGATTTGGAGGGGTGAGAAACTAGGTTTTCGGAAAAATGGAGGTTTTGGAAGAGAGAGAAAGTGAAATTGCAGAGAAAACACGGGTTCCTTATATAGACTGGAGGTAGGAGATCGATCTGCCTCTTGATGAGATCGATCTGTGTTTGAAATTTGGGGACGATCTGGGCAATTTTATGCCTAGGAGATCGATCTGTCGAGGGGTGAGATCGATCTCTTTATGGCTTTATGAGATCGATCTTTATGAGATCGATCTGCTCCTAAGGAGATCGATCTTCTCCCCAAACAGAAGCATTTGGAGATCGATCTCCTCCTCATGAGATCGATCTTCTCTCAAACAGATTCATTTGGAGATCGATCTCTTCCTCATGAGATCGATCCCTTCTCAAACAGATTCATAAGGAGATCGATCTCTTCCATTGGAGATCGATCTGCTCCTCAAATTTCCCCTTCCTCGTCATTTTTAACTCACCAGATCGATCTCTCCTTCTCCCAGATCGATCTGTCCTCATGGATCATGCTTATTTTACACACTTAACACATAAATCTCCAATTATAATTCCCACAATTCACTTAGCTCAATAAATTATACTCAAATTATTATTACATCAATAAAATATGTCTGAAATTCTCAGATCTCACAAAAAGCATGTCTTGAAATATAATATATATACTTGTACAGAATAAATCCCATGTACAGAAAATCATGCTTTCTTTCTCAAATGTAGGCATGTAGTGCAAAACAATGCATCGTATATAAATCATGCCTTTATGTAAATCATGTCATGTATATTTAAATCACAATAAATATGGCATCAAATGATTCACAACACAAAATCGGAGTCCTACCCATCCCTCAGGTCTGTCCGCAGTTTAAATCATTCAATCAATGTGATATATCATGTAAGACTCTGTGGTTAAGTATAAATAGTCCTGGACTATGATCACATCCGACATGTGATCCCAAGCAACACAGATCTCGGTGTGCGGGGCATCACTGCTGCAACGGGAAGGGGCTCAGTCCATCACAATCGTCAGCTATATCCTCCTCAACTCCACAACAACACACGGTACAACGTACACCTCGCGCCACTCAGGCACGGTACAAGGTACACCCGTGGACCCGTCCTCACGGCCAGAGTGCCTACCATAGGTCTTAGCTCTCGCACCCGTGGAATATCAACATCATAGTCAGGGTGCCTACTATAGGTCTTAGCCCTCACGCCTGTGGAAATATCATACCACATTCACAAATACCCTCATGCTGGCCATCCACTCAAAATGTGACACTCAGTCACACAAGAATGCGGCATGAATAGGTACCATGTATATAATATCACATACAGTGTGCGCCCTTGAGTGCGACACACAGTCGACACTGCGCTCGAACACTGTTTCACATCACAAACTCAACTCTAGTGCGAGCAATCTCCAGCAACTAGGTCAATGCATAGTTCATGTAATAAATCAAGTACGAGCAATAGCTCCAGTACTATGCTATGCATAATATCATCAAATCAAGTACGAGCCATAGCTCCAGTACTATGTCATGTATAAACCATGAAGAATCGAGTACGAGCAACGCTCCAGTACTCTATCATGTATCTCATGTAAAACTCGAGTACGAGCTAATCTGTAAGACCCCGTATATGTATGATGGTAATATGTATAATTGGATCAAATAATATGAATGGACTTGTAATGTAAAGTATGATTGATGTAAGTCCATGGATTCAATGTATGTATGTGTAATATGAATTGTAACGTACATACAAGTTTCATTGAGAATGAATATGAAGAAATGAGTTCTGGCAAGAGATGGATGTGATTGAAACTCAAGATGAGTAGTGTGGTAAAAATGGAATAGAGGTATGCTTCCATTTGGTTTTATGTAGCATACCTTTGAACATACAATGAATGCACACAAGTTTTAATGTGCATAAGGTATGAATGGATGCCATTTTCAAGTTATAAAGGTGGATGGATGAGAAAATGGCCATGGTAATAGATTAAGGGTGTGTTGGTATGAGTTCCAGCAAGGAAACTGCAGGAAATCTGGAAAACATGAGGGCCAGATCGATCTCATAGGATGAGAGATCGATCTGGAAAAGCCAGAATGCTCTTATTTGGGCGAAAGAATAGCGCAGATCGATCTCCAATGGAGCCAGATCGATCTCCTTAGCTCTCTGTTTGGGACCAGATCGATCTCATGCTTCTACAGATCGATCTCATGCTTCAACAGATCGATCTCATTGCTTCGACAGATCGATCTCATGCTTAAAAATACCGTGAAAAAGAGGGATTTTAAGGGACCAAATCGATCTCCTCTTGGACCAGATCTATCTCCTCAAGCTATTTCTATATAAGGAGGGCTGAAAATCTGGAAATCTCGAAAAAACACTTAACTTTACAATCTCAACCCCAAAAACCTAACTTTTCCTCTCTAAAATCAGCCATTCTCAGTGAGATTTGAAGAGAGATCATTAGAGGCAAAGTTGTTCCTATCAAAGAGAAGAATAACATAGTGAGAGGGCATTTTCCCATTTTTGGAATTGAAGAAGTTAAGGGCATTTTCATTTGGAGCAAGACGAAAAATCATATTGGTAAGATTCTAACACTCCAATCCAAATGCATTAGCTATATAATTGATTTTGGAGTTGTTTGGTATGAGTATTGATGGATAAACTACCTAGGAATGTAGTGGAATTGGTGACCTAGAAATCTAAAATGGGTATAATGTGAGAATATGTGGGATTGAATGAGTTTATGATCTATGGCATGCTAAAGTTGTTATTGGGGTAATGTTGATGATTTTAGATGGTTAGATGGAATTACATGGTGAGTTGGAGGAAGTGTGAAAATGGGTATGTATATGATTGATAAATGCCATAGTGAGGGGATTCATGAAATATGAACACTATGAGCTTTATGTTGATTTGATATCGATTTTGAATAAGATAATAGGCCTAAGAAGATCCATAGACTCGAGCTATGGGTAAAGTAATGAAACGAGGCCAAATAAGCTTTAATAGAGGCTATAGATTTAATTGACTATAGCAAACACAAGGGTAGCATTATATGGATCGAATATAATGCGGGATACGATTTTGTGCAGTCCCGAAGAGTTCGTTGAAGACGAATCGAACCGTACGAGTAAGCAGCTTAAGGAAGTGGAATCACGCATCGCGATTCCAGGTAAGGGAATTTTGTGAGTATATAGAGGTAGCTGCTCGTACTTTGAACTTGTGGGTGAATATCGGGTGTTTTATGAAATTCATGGTTGCTCAAATAAATGATTGATGGTATTCGTGAATGATAATGAGTATATGCGTGGTTTTAGATTTGAAGTGGATTTTATGAAATGGGATAGTAAGGCTAATAATTGCATAAATCTAATGTTTTGATGTTTTTCAAAACGAAATTGCTTGGTTTTAAGCAAGCTTGTAGATGGGTCGGCTAGTATTGTATTGTTATGTTGGAAAAGCATTTGTGAGTGCTAAACCCGATTGCCGGGATTGTTTGATTGTGTATGAGCCGCCTATCATATTGTATGACATAAATCGCGCTAGAGCCTCGCTCGCGCTGGATTTCTATGTTTTCATTTGTATGAAACGTGCTGGAGCTTAGCTCGCACCTTGATTTGGAAATTATGTTGATGTTTATAAACCGTACTGGAGCTTTTGCTCGTACGTGGCTTTTGAGTGGTTGTCTTATGAGTATAACCGTACTAGAGCTATGCTCGTACGCGTCTCTTTACTAGAGGATGCCTGAGTCGTGCTAGAGCTTTGCTCGCACAAGTTTGTACATTGGGATAAACATAAGGTTGTGAAAGTTGGTAAGATCCTTAAGCCTTACATCCTTAAGCCCTACATCCTTAAGCTAACATCCTTAAGCCCAGAGAGGCGGGGAGGCTCTGTTAGGCGGGGAGGCTCTGTTTGGTGGGGAGGCTCTCTTACGGTGGGATCCTTAAGCCAACATCCTTAAGCCCAAAGAGGCGGGGAGGCTCTGTTAGGCAGGGAGGCTCTCCTACATGGGTACGGTAAGATCCTTAAGCCCTACATCCTTAAGCCAACATCCTTAAGCCCAAAGAGGCGGGGAGGCTCTGTTAGGCGGGGAGGCTCTGTTTGGTGGGGAGGCTCTCTTACGGAAAGGATCCTTAAGCCCTACAGCCTTAAGCTAACATCCTTAAGCCAACATCCTTAAGCCCAAAGAGGCGGGGAGGCTCTGTTAGGCGGGGAGGCTCTGTTAAGTGGGGAGGCTCTGTTCGGCAGGGAGGCTCTCCTTCACGGAATATGGAAAACTCTTGGTATGGGGTAGATAAGACCTAGGAATGGCACCCCCAATCACGATATGAGTTGCGGAGTACGCTGTACCGTGTATATCACATGGAGTACGATGTACCGCATAATGGTTATGTGATGAAAAAGTCTGGCGAGGGATAATCCATCTTCGTGCCAGCATGATACCCCGCACACCTAGATGCGTGTGGTCTGGGATGATTTATGATGTAATGGTTCACATAGGCACTTTTGATATAGTGACCTAGATTTATACACATGCGTGAATTGTGGAATGAAAATGTGGTTGTGATTGTGAGTTGATTTGGTGGTGTTTACGATGTTGGTTTAAAAAGGAGGTTTCTTAATGAATTGCCCTTTTTATGAATTTAAATGAGATTGAGCATGAGATGATTTATACATGATGTTTCTACCATGTTTTATATGCCAATGCACATGATTTTGATACATGATATATATGTATATTCACATGGCATAGTTTTATTCCTCATGCTCCTACTATAAATGATTTATGCATAACACTATCAGCATGTAGATGAGTAGTTATCTACTATGCTTGCATTATTGCCTTACTGAGCGTGTGGTTGCTCATCCCACTCTATTTTTCCTCCTTACAGAGCGTGCATAGTAGCCCAGTGAGGACTGAGGCGTGGTATTTTGGACTCCGCTATCTCCATCGCTTAAAGGTATATACACAGTTATTCTTTTTGTATCTAAACAATGTAAAAGCACAGTATTCTTTTGAGTAGTAATCATGGGGGATGTAGATGTCAGTAAAACATGTATTCGTATAAGTACACGATTAAATGCAAATGTATGACATTGTTTTAATTAATTGAGAATGAATGAGATGTGGTGTTTATTATTGACTCACAGCCCAACAGTGTGTGGTGAGTTTAGTTCATGACCGGGTAAGGTCACAGTAAAACGCGAAAAATTTTCAGTGATTTTCGGTTAAAGAGAATGGAATTGGGTCGTGACAGAGATTGGTATCAGAGCTGTGTTGGCCTAATGTGAGTCATTAATAAAACGTAGGAAAGTACATCCCCATAGTACTGTGCTTTTGTTTAGATATAACTGTGTATACCGTGATGGATTGAGCTTAATGAATTATTATAATACAGGAAGTTAGGCACTATGCCAGTTACACGCCAAGGTAGAGGGGTGAGAGCACGTGCTAGAGGCCGTAGAGGTAGGCCTGAGAGCCGTGCGGAGCCATAGACTGAGCAGGCTCCACAAAACCCTGCTGAGAGAGCAGAGGATACTGAGGCTCGCTTCGCTAGGTTAGAGCGGAGTATTGAGAGTTTGGTGGAGATAGTCACGCAGGCATTGGGTGCCGGTGACAGACGAGGTCCCGCGGCACAGCCTACTACTGAACAGGCAGCTGCAGAGGCGGAGAGACCTCAGACTGCTGAGACAGCTACAGTTACACCACCTCCAGCTCAGGATATAGCTTCTCCTATCGCTCCATAGCAGAGCGGTAATGATTTGGGTTATGACTGCGACTTGAGCAGGTTGCGAGAGTTTCAAGCGCTAAAACCCCCAGTGTTTAGAGGGGTGAAGGACCCAGTGGTTACGGAGGATTGGGTGTATGAGATGGAGAAATTGTATAGGTTTTTCCGATGCACTTCAGCTGAAAAGGTAGCCTTTGCCGTGTTTATGTTGAAAGGCGAGGCTGAGCATTGGTGGAGGTCCACCGAGGTTATTTTGAGGGCCAGACACTCTGAGATCTCGTGGGAGATATTTCTAGAGGCCTTCAGGAGACAGTATATTCCAGCTACCGCACAGAGGAAATTGCGGGTGGAATTTATGAACCTGGTTCAAGGGAACCGAACTGTGGACGAGTATGAGTCCAAGTTTATGTCATTGGGAGGATATGACCCTGACACGATGGGTAGTGAGACCCGGAAGATTCAAAAGTTCATGGATGGATTGAGATTGGCCATCCGGACTAAGCTAGCTCCCTTTGACATCTTAACTTATGAGGAGGCTGTACATAAGGCTCAGTTATGTGAGCAAGACTTTGAGCGAAATGCCTCCGAGCTTGGGAGAGTCAGTGTTAGGAAGGACAGAGACCGGAAGAGATCCGGGTTTGGAAGAGTGGCCAAGAGAGATGGCCAAAGATTTTTCGAGAAGAGGCCAAAGATTGAGGGGGTGCAGGAGAGAACTGCTAGACCTCCCGTATACCCAGCCTTGACTGCGCCGAGGGGCATGACTATTGGAGGACCACGACCTACTACTGATCAGTGTAGGAGATGTGGGAGATTTCACGGGAATAGACCCTGTCTGATGGCCCCTATGGTGTGTTTTAGATGCGAGAGACCAGGACATATAGCTAAGTATTATCCCGAGAAGATGGAGATTGCCCCACAGAAGGGCAAGGAGCCTGAGGGAGCTCCAGTTGAGACAGCAGCCCCGAGGAGGAGGGCTACAGCTGAGGAAAAAGGGAAACAGGCTGCGGGTATGAGCAGAGGAAGAGTACATGCACTGGACCAGGACACTGCAGATGCTTCGACGGATGTGATTAAAGGTACCATCCGAATCTTTGATTTAGAAGCATTGGTATTATTTGATCCTGGTGCCACACATTCTTTCATATCACCTTCCTTTGCACATAAATTGTTGAAATATGTGAAACCAACATTGTTGGATAAAATGTTGATGATTTCCACACCCATGAATGATAGTCAATTGACTGAACATGTATGTAGAGATTGTAAGTTAAAGATAGAGGGGAAGGAAATGATAGCCAATCTGATTTTATTGAATATGAATGATTTTGATGTAATTTTGGGAATGGATTGGTTGGCTACCAATCGTGTTGTGATGGATTGTCATGCCAAAACATTGATGTTTTCAGGATTAGACAATCTTATTATAAATTTTGATGAAAAGAAATGATATGAAACTTGTATGATTGTTGTAAATCAAGGAGTATGATTTTAAATTGCATATTGCTTAGGAGATAAATTATTGTTTATGATAAATGTCGAATTTGGAGTGATGGTTTATGTTACTAACGATGGAGAGGATAATGTGAAGGGTTCATTGCATATGTGGTCGATATAGATGAGGCACACCCGGAATTGAGGGACATAACCGTAATTGCGGATTACCCTGATGTCTTTCCGGATGAATTACCAGGACTACCACCTGAAAGGGACATGGAATTCTACATAGAGTTAGTGCCTGGTACAGAGCCGATATCGAAACCACCCTATAGAATGGCTCCGATAGAATTGGAAGAGCTGAAGAAACAGCTGCAAGAGTTGCTGGAGAAGGGGTTTATTAGACCGAGTGTCTCACCTTGGGGAGCACCGGTTCTATTTGTAAGGAAGAAGGATGGAAGCCTCCGACTGTGTATAGATTACCGGTTGTTGAATAAGGCCACCATTAAGAACAAGTACCCTCTTCCAAGAATCGATGATTTGTTGGATCAGCTCCAGGGAGCCGAAGTATTTTCTAAGATAGATCTGCTGTCAGGGTATCATCAGTTGGGGATCAGGAGTGGAGATATACGCAAGACAGCATTTCGTACCCGTTATGGCCACTACGAGTTTTTGGTGATGCCATTCGGATTGACGAATGCTCCCGCAGTATTTATGGCATTGATGAATGATATATTCAAGCCATACCTGGACAAGTTTGTGATTGTTTTCATAGACGATATTTTGGTGTATTCCAAGTCCAGGGAAGATCATGAGGAGCACTTGAGGATAGTTCTGCAGACCCTCCAAGAGAGAGAATTGTATGCCAAACTCAGCAAGTGTAACTTCTGGTTGGAACAGATCTCATTTCTGGGGCATGTTGTGTCAAAGGATGGGGTATCAGTGGATCCATCCAAGATAGAGGCAGTTGTACAGTGGGAACAGCCCAAGACAATTACTGAGATCAGAAGTTTCCTGGGATTGGCGGGATATTATCGGAGATTTGTAGAGGGTTTCTCCAGACTAGCTGCTCCATTGACACGCCTCACGCGTAAGGATGTTAAGTTTACATGGGATGAGGCTTGTGAGAGGAGTTTTGAGGAGCTTAAGCGTCGATTGATGACTGCTCCAGTTCTCACCATTCCTACCAGCTCAGGAGGATTCTCGGTGTATACGGATGCATCACACCAGGGACTGGGCTGTGTGCTTATGCAGGATGGGAAGGTAGTTGCCTATGGATCTAGATAGTTGAAAGATCATGAGAGGAACTACCCGACACATGATTTGGAGTTGGCGGCTGTAGTATTTGCTTTAAAAATATGGCGCCACTATCTCTATGGTGAGAAATTTCAGGTGTTCACAGATCATAAGAGCCTTAAGTACCTGTTCTCGCAGAAAGAGCTGAATATGAGACATAGGAGATGGCTCGAACTCCTGAAAGACTATGACTGTGAAATCATGTACCACCCAGGTAAGGCAAATGTAGTTGCCGATGCTTTGAGTAGAAAGAACCTTGGGTTGGTGTCTTATATGATGGTACGGGAACATGAATTGTTAGAACACTTTGCGAACCTCAGTTTAGATGTAACCCCACCTGGATCTGAGAGACTTGAGATCATGGCTAGTTTGAGACTAGAGCCAGAGTTGATTGGCCGTATTCGGCAAGCCGAGCAGAGCGATCGACGGTGTATCGATTGGCTGAGGCAGATACAGATAGGTATGGGTATTGATTTTGAGCAGAGTGTTGATGGCTTATTGAGGTTCAGTGGCAGAGTGTGCGTTCCCAGGGATCTTGAGATCAGGAGAATGATTTTATCAGAGGCTCACTCATCAAAGTATACGATACATCCGGGAAGTACCAAGATGTATCAAAACCTTCGGAAGGTTTATTGGTGGTCTGGAATGAAGAGAGACATTGCTAAATATGTCGCTAAGTGTCTCGTTTGTCAGCAAGTGAAGGTAGAGCATCAGAAGCCTGCAGGATTATTGCAGCCTCTACCGATACCGACATGGAAGTGGGAGCATTTCACCATAGATTTTATGATGGGGTTGCCAAGGACCTGCAGAGGTCATGATGCCATATGGTTATTGTGGACCGGTTGACTAAGTTCGCCCATTTCTTGGCTATGAGAGCTACCGATACACTGAGTCAGTTGGCGAACCTGTATATTCGAGAGATAGTACGGCTACATGGTGTACCAGTGAGTGTTGTTTCTGATAGGGATGCCCGCTTCACTTTCCATTTTTGGGAACATTTTCAAGAAGCGCTGGGGACCCGACTGAGTTTTAGCACCGCTTTTCATCCTCAGATAGATGGGCAGTCAGAGAAGACTATACAGACCCTCGAGGATATGTTGAGAGCGTGTGTGCTGGATTTTAGAGGCTCCTGGGATGACCACCTGCAGTTAGCCGAGTTCGCTTATAATAATAGCTATCATGCTAGTATCGGGATGGCACCCTATGAGGCATTATACGGGCGTAGATGCCGTTCCCCTATTGGATGGGAAGAGGTTGGTGACAGACAAATTTTTGCTCCGAACTTAGTACAACAGGCATCTGAGGACGTCCAGTTGATATGTGAGAGATTACGGACAGCTCAGAGCCGGCAAAAGAGTTATGTTGACAAGAGACGAAGACCACTGGAGTTTGATGAGGGTGAGTCGGTGTTTTTGAGGGTATCACCATCGAAAGGTATTATGAGATTTGGTAAGAAGGGCAAGCTGAGCCCTAGATATATCGGACCCTTCGAGATTTTGGAGAGAATGGGAGATAAGGCGTATAGGTTGGCATTGCCACCGGACTTGGCAAATGTCCACAACGTCTTCCACGTCTCGATGCTTCGAAAGTATCACCCGGACCCGACACACGTGATAAGATATGAGCCGTTGGAGCTCCATGAGAGTATGACATATGTTGAGAAGTCGGTTCGGATATTAGACAGAAAAGAGAAAGTGTTGCGGAATAAGACAATTCCCTTGGTGAAAGTTCTTTGGCAACACCACATGGCGGAAGAGGCCACGTGGGAATTGGAGAACTTGATACGGGAGAAGTACCCCCAACTTTTTGAAGAGTGACTTGGTTCTAATTTGGAGGACCAAATTCCTGGAAGGAGGGGAGATTGTAAGACCCCGTATATGTATGATGGTAATATGTATAATTGGATCAAATAATATGAATGGACTTGTAATGTAAAGTATGATTGATGTAAGTCCATGGATTCAATGTATGTATGTGTAATATGAATTGTAACGTACATACAAGTTTCATTGAGAATGAATATGAAGAAATGAGTTCTGGCAAGAGATGGATGTGATTGAAACTCAAGATGAGTAGTGTGGTAAAAATGGAATAGAGGTATGCTTCCATTTGGTTTTATGTAGCATACCTTTGAACATACAATGAATGCACACAAGTTTCAATGTGCATAAGGTATGAATGGATGCCATTTTCAAGTTATAAAGGTGGATGGATGAGAAAATGGCCATGGCAATAGATTAAGGGTGTGTTGGTATGAGTTGCAGCAAGGAAACTGCAGGAAATCTGGAAAACATGAGGGCCAGATCGATCTCATAGGATGAGAGATCGATCTGGAAGAGCCAGAATGCTCTTATTTGGGCGAAAGAATAGCGCAGATCGATCTCCAATGGAGCCAGATCGATCTCCTTAGCTCTCTGTTTGGGACCAGATCGATCTCATGCTTCGACAGATCGATCTCATGCTTCAACAGATCGATCTCATTGCTTCGACAGATCGATCTCATGCTTAAAAATGCCGTGAAAAAGAAGGATTTTAAGGGACCAGATCGATCTCCTCTTGGACCAGATCGATCTCCTCAAGCTATTTCTATATAAGGAGGGCTGAAAATCTGGAAATCTCGGAAAAACACTTAACTTTACAATCTCAACCCCAAAAACCTAACTTTTCCTCTCTAAAATCAGCCATTCTCAGTGAGATTTGAAGAGAGATCATTAGAGGCAAAGTTGTTCCTATCAAAGAGAAGAACAACATAGTGAGAGGGTATTTTCCCATTTTTGGAATTGAAGGAGTTAAGGGTATTTTCATTTGGAGCAAGAAGAAAAATCATATTGGTAAGATTCTAACACTCCAATCCAAATGCATTAGCTATATAATTGATTTTGGAGTTGTTTGGTATGACTATTGATGGATAAACTACCTAGGAATGTAGTGGAATTGGTGTGACCTAGAAATCTAAAATGGGTATAATGTGAGAATATGTGGGATTGAATGAGTTTATGATCTATGGCATGCTAAAGTTGTTATTGGGGTAATGTTGATGATTTTAGATGGTTAGATGGAATTACATGGTGAGTTGGAGGAAGTGTGAAAATGGGTATGTATATGATTGATAAATGCCATAGTGAGGGGATTCATGAAATATGAACACTATGAGCTTTATGTTGATTTGATATCGATTTTGAATAAGATAATAGGCCTAAGAAGATCCATAGACTCGAGCTATGGGTAAAGTAATGAAACGAGGCCAAATAAGCTTTAATAGAGGCTATAGATTTAATTGACTATAGCAAACACAAGGGTAGCATTATATGGATCGAATATAATGCGGGATACGATTTTGTGCAGTCCCGAAGAGTTCGTTGAAGACGAATCGAACCGTACGAGTAAGCAGCTTAAGGAAGTGGAATCACGCATCGCGATTCCAGGTAAGGGAATTTTGTGAGTATATAGAGGTAGCTGCTCGTACTTTGAACTTGTGGGTGAATATCGGGAGTTTTATGAAATTCATGGTTGCTCAAATAAATGATTGATGGTATTCGTGAATGATGATGAGTATATGCGTGGTTTTAGATTTGAAGTGGATTTTATGAAATGGGATAGTAAGGCTAATAATTGCATAAATCTAATGTTTTAATGTTTTTCAAAACGAAATTGCTTGGTTTTAAGCAAGCTTATAGATGGGTCGGCTAGTATTGTATTGTTGTGTTGAAAAAGCATTTGTGAGTGCTAAACCCAATTGCCAGGATTGTTTGATTGTGTATGAGCCGCCTATCATATTGTATGACATAAATCGCGCTAGAGCCTTGCTCGCGCTGGATTTCTATGTTTTCATTTGTATGAAACGTGCTGGAGCTTAGCTCGCACCTTGATTTGGAAATTATGTTGATGTTTATAAACCGTACTGGAGCTTTTGCTCGTACGTGGCTTTTGAGTGGTTGTCTTATGAGTATAACCGTACTAGAGCTATGCTCGTACGCGTCTCTTTACTAGAGGATGCCTGAGTCGTGCTAGAGCTTTGCTCGCACAAGTTTGTACATTGGGATAAACATAAGGTTGTGAAATTGGTAAGATCCTTAAGCCTTACATCCTTAAGCCCTACATCCTTAAGCTAACATCCTTAAGCCCAGAGAGGCGGGGAGGCTCTGTTAGGCGGGGAGGCTCTGTTTGGTGGGGAGGCTCTCTTACGGTGGGATCCTTAAGCCAACATCCTTAAGCCCAAAGAGGCGGGGAGGCTCTGTTAGGCAGGGAGGCTCTCCTACATGGGTACGGTAAGATCCTTAAGCCCTACATCCTTAAGCCAACATCCTTAAGCCCAAAGAGGCGGGGAGGCTCTATTAGGCGGGGAGGCTCTGTTCGGTGGGGAAGCTCTCTTACGGAAAGGATCCTTAAGCCCTACATCCTTAAGCTAACATCCTTAAGCCAACATCCTTAAGCCCAAAGAGGCGGGGAGGCTCTGTTAGGCGGGGAGGCTCTGTTAAGCGGGGAGGCTCTGTTCGGCAGGGAGGCTCTCCTTCACGGAATATGGAAAACTCTTGGTATGGGGTAGATAAGACCTAGGAATGGCACCCCCAATCACGATATGAGTTGCGGAGTACGTTGTACCGTGTATATCACATGGAGTACAATGTACCGCATAATGGTTATGTGATGAAAAAGTCTGGCGAGGGATAATCCATCTTCGTGCCAGCATGATACCCCGCACACCTGGATGCATGTGGTCTGGGATGATTTATGATGTAATGGTTCACATAGGCACTTTTGATATAGTGACCTAGATTTATACACATGCGTGAATTGTGGAATGAAAATGTGGTTGTGATTGTGAGTTGATTTGGTGGTGTTTACGATGTTGGTTTAAAAAGGAGGTTTCTTAATGAATTGCCCTTTTTATGAATTTAAATGAGATTGAGCATGAGATGATTTATACATGATGTTTCTACCATGTTTTATATGCCAATGCACATGATTTTGATACATGATATATATGTATATTCACATGGCATAGTTTTATTCCTCATGCTCCTACTATAAATGATTTATGCATAACACTATCAGCATGTAGATAGAGTAGTTATCTACCATGCTTGCATTATTGCCTTACTGAGCGTGTGGTTGCTCATCCCACTCTATTTTCCCTCCCTACAGAGCGTGCATAGTAGCCCAGTGAGGACTGAGGCGTGGTATTTTGGACTCCGCTGCATCTCCATCGCTTAAAGGTATATACACAGTGATTCTTTTTGTATCTAAACAATGTAAAAGCACAGTATTCTTTTGAGTAGTAATCATGGGGGATGTAGATGTCAGTAAAACATGTATTCGTATAAGTACACGATTAAATGCAAATGTATGACATCGTTTTAATTAATTGAGAATGAATGAGATGTGGTGTTTATTATTGACTCACAGCCCAACAGTGTGTGGTGAGTTTAGTTCACGACCGGGTAAGGTCACAGTAAACCGCGAAAAATTTTCAGTGATTTTCGGTTAAAGAGAATGGAATTGGGTCGTGACATAATCTCTCCAGCACTCTGTGTCATGCATATATCATTAAAAGCTGAGTACGAGTAAAACTCCAGTACTCTATCATGCATGTCATGGAAATCTAGTGCGTATAAAAATCCAGCACTAAAGTTTGTGGAAAACATATGAAATCCAGTGCGAGCTATGCTCTAGCACGATTCATTCTCACATAATATGATAGATGGCTCTTTCAAAGGGATTGTTTATAAAACATCAAAATCAGCACTATAAAGTGTGCTTAAGTCACATCAACCTTAAAATCATTAGCCCATCTATTTATTTTCATGCTAAACAGCAATTAAACACTCACAATAATTGTTTCCATGCTTTTTGCAACTTTTCACAAAAGTTGACTTTTTGACTAACTAGGGGTAAAATCGTAATTTGCCACTATCGGGTCGCAATAATTATTATTCACTTTCTCTGACCCTCAGAGTTTTTAAGTGAATGTAAAAGCAGACGAAAATACGTGCAGGTATCTCTAACTACTCGCAAAAGTCCCTTACCTCGGATCATGTCACGTGACCTCACTTCCTCGGTGCTACTAAATCCCACAGTCCGATCAGCTCTCAATGTAAACTCCGGAGCTGTAAATAACTATTCCTCAGGTTAATTATAATTTTCCTACTGTATTACACATTAATACAGTCTATTTTCCCTTAATGGGCCTTAATAATCCTTAATGGGTCTTAATCCGTATTAAGCCCGTTTTCCACTTATTATTTCCCTTCATTAGGGTCTATCGACTCATTGAGCCTATCAATACCCATTGGGCTTTATTCCAAGCTCTTTGGATAGCCCGTATATCATTTACGACATTTAATTCAAAATTCCGAATATAATTCACTAAATACGAAATTTAATCCGAAATGCGTAAAATAAATCTTAAATACGCAATAATCACATAATTTATCGTAAATGAACTTTACTTACCCGAGAATATGCGATGGTACGCAAATTGAAGTTTGATCGCGCTTCCGTTCGGAATTTATCGTTGAACTGCACAATTTATTATATTTTACTCCGGGTTAATTTTTGATTAAATATAATTTAAATAAATTCATCGGAAATCAAATCGGTCACTTTTGACCTCGTATCGACTTACCCGAAGTCCGATGAAATCCCGAAAATCTCCCTTTTCCTTTTTCTTTCTTTTTCCTCTTTTTCCCCTTTTCACCTTGGCTGAACCGGTCCGGTCCTGTTCAGCGCAGAACCTTCTCCCCTGAACCACCGACCGGTTAAGGCATCCTTTAGTCGTGCCGACGTATTCCGACCAGTTCCCGACGCATCACCACCGCCGTTCGGCGCGCCTAAGCCTGGGCAACACTCGGCTGGGCTCGATCAGGACCAAGCACCGCCGATGGCCGTCGGATTCCTTCTTTTCCTCCGCGGCTTCACCTCTTCGATTCGCCTGCGTCCGGCGTCGGTGGATGGAGTGACCGGTGCCGATGGGTGCGCACGGTCCTCCTCTTCCTTTTTCGGTTGCTGGCCTGCCCTTGGGGTGGCCGGTGCTCGCAGTCCGGTTGTCACGATCCAATTCCATTCTCTTTAACCGAAAGTCACTGAAAAATTTTCGCGTTTTACTGTTACCTTACCCGGTCGTGAACTAAACTCACCACACACTGTTGGGCTGTGAGCCAATAATAAACACCACATCTCATTCATTCTCAATTAATTAAAATGATGTCATACATGTGCATTTAATCGTGTACTTATACGAATACATGTTTTACTGACATCTACATCCCCCATAAGTACAACTCAAAAGAATATTGTGCTTTTACATTATTTAGATACAAAAAGAATCACTGTGTATATAACTTTAAGCGATGGAGATGTAGCGGAGTCCAAAATAATACGCCTCAGTCCTCACTGGGCTACTATGCACGCTCTGTAGGGAGGGAAAATAGAGTGGGATGAGCAACCACACGCTCAGTAAGGCAATAATGCAAGCATGGTAGATAACTACTCTATCTACATGCTGATAGTGTTATGCATAAATCATTTATGGTAGGAGCATGAGGAATAAAACTATGCCATATGAGTATACATATATATCATGTATCAAAGTCATGTAAAATTGGCATATAAAACATGGTAAAACATCATGTATAAATCATCTCATGCTCGATCTCATTTAAATTCATAAAAAGGGCAATTCATTAAGAAACCTCCTTTTTAAAACCCACGTCATAAAACTCTTTCTCATCACATACAATCACATTACATCAATTCACAATCACAACCTCATTTTCATTTCACAATTCAAATCCACGAGGCTCGACCCCTCCTTCGGGTCTACCTTAAACAATCACAATCACACTTAGAGATTTAAAATCATGTGGTAGTAAGTAAATCAAGCAAGGAGACAGGTTACTATATCTCAAGTGACTACGTTGGCCAATCGTCACATATCATCCCAGACCACACGGATTCCGGTGTGCGGGGTATCATGCTGTCATGAAGGTGGGTTAGTTCTCTGCCAGACTTTCTCAAATCAAGTAACCACCACGCGGTACATCGTACTCCATGTGATATACACCGTACATCGTACTCCACGGACCCATAACATGGTTGGGGGTGCCTGCCATAGGTCTTATCTACCCCATACCAAGTGTAACCTTTTTAGTCTCAAGAGCGCGTGGGAGTAACCTAAATACCAGGTCCTAGCCCCTCATGGCCTTGCTCGCCCCTGTTGGGTTCCCTGATTCAGGTCCTAGCCCCTCACCCTCACCCCACTAAAGAGGTCTGTTAGGCCTGTTGGGTTCCCTGAATGGATTATGTCAGGTCCTAGCCCCTCACCCTCACCCCACTCAAGAGGTCTGTCAGGCCTGTTGGGTTCCCTGAGTTAATCCGTATCTCTCACCACGGCCTCATACATACCACAGTGTGAAAACTAGCGCGAGCTACGCTCTAGCGCGAATTCATGCATCAAAACCAACCACTTCGTACGAGCAACGCTCTGGTACGGCATTTATGCATAAAATATGAAGAAACCATGTACGAGCATAGCTCCAGTACAGTTATATGCATAAGAAAAACCACTCAAATCCACGTACGAGCGTAAGCTCCAGTACGGTTTATAAACATCATCACAATTCAAATTCAAAGTGCGAGCTAAGCTCAAGCACGTTTCACACAAGTGAAAACATAGAAATCCAGCGCGAGCGAGGCTCTAGCGCGATTTATATCACGCAAATACGATAGGCGGCTCATACACAATCAAACAATCCCAGCAATCGGGTTTAGCACTCACAATTGCTTTCCCACAACAACAATAAAACACTAGCCGACCCATCTACAAGCTTGCTTAAAACCAAGCAATCCCGTTTTGAAAAACATCAAAACATTAGATTTATGCAATTATTAGCCTTACTATCCCATTTCATAGAATCCACTTCCAAAACCAAAATCACACATATACTCATTCTCATTCATGAATACCAACAATCATTTACTTTAGCAACCATGCACTTCGTAAAACACCCAATATTCACCCATAAATTTAAAGTACGAGCAGCTACCTCTATATACTCACAAAATTCCCTTACCTGGAATCGCGATGCGTGATTCCACTTCCTTAAGCTGCTTACTCGTACGGTTCGGTTCGCCTTCAACGAACTCTTCGGGACTGCACAAAATCGTATCCCGCATTATATTCGATCCATATATTGCAACCCTTATGCTTGCTATAGTCAATTTAATCTATAGCCTCTATTAAAGCTTATTTGGCCTCGTTTCATTACTTTACCCATAGATCGAGTCTATGGACCTTCTTAGGCCTATTAACTTATTCAAAGTCGATATCAAATCGACATAAAGCTCATAGCGTTCATATTTCATGAATTCCCTCACTATGGCATTTATCAAGCATATTCATACCCATTTTCACAATTCCTCCAACTCACTATGTAATTCCATCTAACCATCTAAAATCATAAACATTACCCCAATAACAACTTTAGCATGCCATAAATCATAAGCTCATTCAATCCCACATATCCTCACATTATACCCATTTTAGATTTCTAGGTCACACCAATTCCACTACATTCCTAGGTAGTTTATCCATCAATACTCATATCAATCAACTCCAAAATCAATTAAATAGCTAATGCATTTGGATTGGAGTGTTAGAATCTTACCAATATGATTTTTCTTCTTGCTCCAAATGGTAATGCCCTTAACTCCTTCAATTCCAAAAAATGGGAAAATGCCCTCTCACTATGTTGTTCTTCTCTTTGATAGTAACAACTTTGCCTCTAATGATCTCTCTCCAAATCTCACTGAAAATGGCTGATTTTAGAGAGGAAAAGTTAGGTTTTTGGGTTGAAAATGGGAGGTTAATATGTTTTTCCGAGATTTCCAGATTTTCAGCCCTCCTTATATAGAAATAGCTTGAGGAGATCGATCTGGTCCAAGAGGAGATCGATCTGGTCCCTTAAAATCCCTCTTTTTCACGGCATTTTTAAGCCTGAGATCGATCTGTCGAAGCATGAGATCGATCTGTCTAGGCATGAGATCGATCTGTCGAAGCATGAGATCGATCTGCTCCCAAACAGAGAGCTAAGGAGATTGATCTGGGTGCTTGGGGATCGATCTTTCCACTACAGAATGCTTGGGAGATCGATCTGGCTCCATTGGAGATCGATCTGCTCTATTCTTTCACCCAAATAAGAGCATTCTGGCTCTTCCAGATCGATCTCTCATCCTATGAGATCGATCTAGACCTCATGTTTTCCAGATTTCCTGCAGTTTCTTTGCTGCAACTCATACCAACACATCCTTAATCTATTGCCATGGCCATTTTCTCATCCATCCACCTTTATAACTTGAAAATGGCATCCATTCATACCTTATGCACATTGAAACTTGTGTGCATTCATTGTATGTTCAAAGGTATGCTACATAAAACCAAATGGAAGCATAACTCCATTTCATTTTACCACACTACTCATCTTGAGTCTCAATCACATCTATCACTTGCTAGAACTCATTTCTTCGTATTCATACTCAATGAAACTTGTATGTACGTTACAATTTATATTACACATACATACATTGAATCCATGGACTTACATCAATCATACTTTACATTACAAGTCCATTCATATTATTTGATCCAATTACACACATTACCATTATACATATACGGGGTCTTACACTCTCCCCTCCTTCAAGGAATTTGGTCCTCCAAATTAGAACCAAGTCACTCTTCAAAAAGTTGGGGGTACTTCTCCCGTATCAAGTTCTCCAATTCCCACGTGGCCTCTTCCGCCGTGTGGTGTTGCCAAAGCACTTTCACCAAGGGAATTGTCTTATTCCGCAACACTTTCTCTTTTCTGTCCAATATCCGAACCGGCTTCTCAACATACGTCATACTCTCATGGAGCTCCAACGGCTCATATCTTATCACGTGTGCTAGGTCCGGGTGATACTTCCGAAGCATCGAGACGTGGAAGACGTTGTGGACATTTGCCAAGTCCGGTGGCAATGCCAACCTATACGCCTTATCTCCCACTCTCTCCAAAATCTCGAAGGGTCCGATATATCTAGGGCTCAGCTTGCCCTTCTTACCAAATCTCATAATACCCTTCGATGGTGATACCTTCAGAAACACCGACTCACCCTCATCAAACTCCAGTGGTCTTCGTCTCTTGTCAGCATAACTCTTTTACCGGCTCTGAGCTGTCCGTAATCTCTCACATATCAACTGGACGTCCTCAGATGCCTGCTGCACCAAGTCCGGAGCAAAAATCTGTCTGTCACCAACCTCTTCCCATCCAATGGGGGAACGGTATCTACGCCCGTACAATGCCTCATAGGGTGCCATCTCGATACTAGCATGATAGCTACTATTATAAGCGAACTCGGCTAACTGCAGGTGGTCATCCCAGGAGCCTCTAAAATCCAGCACACACGCTCTCAACATATCCTCGAGGGTCTGTATAGTCCTCTCTGACTGCCCATCTGTCTGAGGATGAAAAGCGGTGCTAAAACTCAGTCGGGTCCCCAGCGCTTCCTGAAAATGTTCCTAAAAATGGGAAGTGAAGCGAGCATCCCTATCAGAAACAACGCTCACTGGTACACCATGTAGCCGTACTATCTCTCGAATATACAGGTTCGCCAACTGACTCAGTGTATCAGTAGCTCTCATAGCCAAGAAATGGGCGGACTTAGTCAACCGGTTCACAATAACCCATATGGCATCATGACCTCTGCGGGTCCTCGGCAACCCCATCACAAAATCCATGGTGACATGCTCCCACTTCCAGGTCGGTATCGGTATAGGCTGCAATAATCCTGCAGGCTTCTGATGCTCTACCTTCACTTGCTGACAAATGAGACACTTAGCGACATATTTAGCAATGTCTCTCTTCATTCTAGACCACCAATAAACCTTCCGAAGGTTTTGATACATCTTGGTACTTCCCGGATGTATCGTATATTTCGATGAGTGAGCCTCTGATAAAAATCATTCTCCTGATCTCAGGATCCCTGGGAACGCATACTCTGCCTCTGAACCTCAATAAGCCATCAGCACTCTGCTCAAAATCAATACCCACACCTATCTGTATCTGCCTCAGCCAATCGATGCACCGTCGATCACTCTGCTGGGCTTGCCGAATACGGCCAATCAACTCTGGCTCTAGTCTCAAACTAGCCATGATCTCAAGTCTCTCAGATCCAGGTGGGGTTACATCCAAACTGAGGTTCGCAAAGTGTTCTAACAATTCATGTTCCCGTACCATCATATAAGACACCAACCCAAGGCTCTTTCTACTCAAAGCATCGGCAACTACATTTGCCTTACCTGGGTGGTACATGATTTCACAATCATAGTCTTTCAGGAGTTCGAGCCATCTCCTCTGTCTCATATTCAGCTCTTTCTGCGAGAACAGGTACTTAAGGTTCTTATGATCTGTGAACACCTGAAATTTCTCACCATAGAGATAGTGGCGCCATATTTTCAAAGCAAATACTACGGCCGCCAACTCCAAATCATGTGTAGGGTAGTTCCTCTCATGATCTTTCAACTGTCTAGATCCATAGGCAACTACCTTCCCATCCTGCATAAGCACACAGCCTAGTCCCTGGTGCGATGCATCCGTATACACCGAGAATCCTCCTGAGCTGGTAGGGATGGTGAGCACTGGAGCAGTCGTCAATCGACGCTTAAGCTCCTCAAAACTCCTCTCACATGCCTCATCCCATGTAAACTTAACATCTTTTCACGTGAGGCGTGTCAACGGAGCAGCTAGTCTGGAGAAACCCTCTACAAATCTTCGATAATATCCTGCCAATCCCAGAAAACTCCTGATCTCAGTTACTATCTTGGGCTGTTCCCACTGCACAACTGCCTCTATCTTGGATGGATCCACTGATACCCCATCCTTTGACACGACATGCCCCAGAAATGAGATTTGTTCCAACCAAAAGTTACACTTGCTGAGTTTGGCATACAATTCTTTCTCTCGGAGGGTCTGCAGAACTATCCTCAAGTGCTCCTCATGATCTTCTCTGGACTTGGAATACACCAAAATATCATCAATGAACACTATTACAAACTTGTCCAGGTATGGCTTGAATATATCATTCATCAATGCCATAAATGCTACGGGACCATTCGTCAATTCGAATGGCATCACCAAAAACTCGTAGTGGCCATAACGGGTACGAAATGCTGTCTTGGGTACATCTCCACTCCTGATTCTCAACTGATGATACCCTGACCGCAGATCTATCTTAGAAAATACTTCGGCTCCCTGGAGCTGATCCAACAAATCATCTATTCTTGGAAGGGGGTACTTGTTCTTAATGGTGTCCTTATTCAACAACCGGTAATCTATACACAGTCGGAGGCTTCCATCCTTCTTCCTTACAAATAGAACTGGTGCTCCCCAAGGTGAGACACTCGGTCTGATAAACCCCTTCTCCAGCAGCTCTTGCAGCTGTTTCTTCAGCTCTTCCAACTCTATCGGAGCCATTCTATAGGGTGGTTTCGATATCGACTCTGTACCAGGCACTAACTCTATGTAGAATTCCATTTCCCTTTCAGGTGGTAGTCCTGGTAATTCATCCGGAAAGACATCAGGGTAATCCGCAATTACGGGTATGTCCCTCAATTTCGGGTGTGCCTCATCTATATCGACCACGTATGCAATGAACCCTTCACATTATCCTCTCCATCGTTAGTAACATAAACCATCACTCCACATTCAACATTTATCATAAACAATAAATTTATCTCTCAAGCAATATGAATTTAAAATCATACTCCTTTTATTTACAACAAACATGCTAGTTTCATATCATTTCTTTTCATCAAAGTTTACAATAAGATTGTCTAATCCTGAAAACATCAATGTTTTGGCATGACAATCCATCACAACATGATTGGTAGCCAACCAATCCATTCCCAAAATTACATCAAAATCATTCATATTCAATAAAATCAGATTGGCTATCATTTCCTTCCCCTCTATCTTTATCTTACAATCTCTACATACATGCTCAGTCAATTGACTATCATTCATGGGTGTGGAAATCATTAACATTTTATCCAACAATGTTGGTTTCACATGCTTCAATAATTCATGTGCAAAGGAAGGTGATATGAAAGAATGCGTGGCACCAGGATCAAATAATACCAATACCTCTAAATCGAAGATTCGGATGGTACCTTTAATCACATCCGTCGAAGCATCTGCGGTGTCCTGATCCAGTGCATGTACTCTTCCTCTGCTCACACCCGCAGCCTGTTTCCCTTTTTCCTCAGCTGTAGCCCTCCTCCTCGGGGCTGCTGTCTCAACTGGAGCTCCCTCAGGCTCTTTGCCCTTCTGTGGGGCAACCTCAATCATCTCAGTGCAGAACCTCGATATATGTCCTGGCCTCCCACACCTAAAACACGAAACAGGAGGCGCCTGACATGGCCTAGTCCCATGGTATCTCCCACATCTCCTACACTGATCCGTGGTAGGTCGTGGTCCTCCAATAGTTATACCCCTCGGTGCAGTCAAAGCTGGGTATACGGGAGGTCTGGCAGCTCTCTCCTGCACCTCCTCGATCTTAGGCCTCCTCTTGAAAAACTGTTGGCCACCTCTCTTGGCCACTCTTCCAAACCCGGATCTCTTCCGGTCCCTGTCCTTCCTGACACTGATCCTTCCAAGCTCGGAGGCATTTCGCTCAAAGTCTTGCTCACATAACTGAGCCTTATGTACAGCCTCCTTATAAGTCACAATGTCGAAGGGAGCTAACTTAGTCTGGATGGCCAATCTCAATCCATCCATGAACTTCTGTATCTTTCGGGTCTCACTACCCATCGTGTCCGGGTCATATCTCCCCAAGGACATAAACTTGGACTCATACTCGTCCACAGTACGGTTCCCCTGAACCAAATTCATAAATTCCATCCGCAATTTCCTCTGTGCGGTAGCTGGAATATACTGTCTCCTGAAGGCCTCTAGAAATATCTCCCACGAGATCTCAGAGTGTCTGGCCCTCAAAATAACCTCGGTGGACCTCCACCAATGCTCGGCCTCGCCTTTCAACATAAACACGGCAAAGGCTACCTTTTCAGCTGAAGTGCATCGAAAAAACCTATATAGTTTCTCCATCTCATACACCCCATCCTCCGTAATCACTGGGTCCTTCACCCCTCTAAACACTGGGGGTTTCAGAGCTTGAAACTCTCGCAACCTGCTCAAGTCGCAGTCATAACCCAAATCACTACCGCTCTGCTGCGGAGCGATAGGAGAAGCTATATCCTGGGCTGGAGGTGGTGTAACTGTAGCTGTCTCAGCAGCATGAGGTCTCTCCGCCTCTGCAGCTGCCTGTTCAGTAGTAGGCTATGCCGCGGGACCTCGTCTGTCACCGGCGCCCAAGGCCTGCATGACTATCTCCACCAAACTCTCAATACTCCGCTCTAATCTAGCGAAGCGAGCCTCAGTATCCTCTGCTCTCTCAGCAGGGTTCTGTGGAGCCTGCTCAGTCTGTGGCTCCGCACGGCTCTCAGGCCTACCTCTACGGCCTCTAGCATGTGCTCTCACCCCTCTACCTTGGCGTGTAACCAGCATAGTACCTAACTTCCTGTATTATAATAATTCATTAAGCTCAATCCATCACGGTATACACAGTTATATCTAAACAAAAGCACAGTACTATGAGGATGTACTTTCCTACGTTTTATTAAAGACTCACATCAGGCCAACACAGCTCTGATACCAATCTCTGTCATGACCCAATTCCATTCTCTTTAACCGAAAGTCACTGAAAATTTTTCGCGTTTTACTGTTACCTTACCCGGTCGTGAACTAAACTCACCACACACTGTTGGGCTGTGAGCCAATAATAAACACCACATCTCATTCATTCTCAATTAATTAAAACGATGTCATACATGTGCATTTAATCGTGTACTTATACGAATACATGTTTTACTGACATCTACATCCCCCATAAGTACAACTCAAAAGAATACTGTGCTTTTACATTGTTTAGATACAAAAAGAATCACTGTGTATATACCTTTAAGCGATGGAGATGCAGCGGAGTCCAAAATAATACGCCTCAGTCCTCACTGGGCTACTATGCACGCTCTGTATGGGGGGAAAATAGAGTGGGATGAGCAACCACACGCTCAGTAAGGCAATAATGCAAGCATGGTAGATAACTACTCTATCTACATGCTGATAGTGTTATGCATAAATCATTTATGGTATGAGCATGAGGAATAAAACTATGCCATATGAGTATACATATATATCATGTATCAAAGTCATGTAAAATTGGCATATAAAACATGGTAAAACATCATGTATAAATCATCTCATGCTCGATCTCATTTAAATTCATAAAAAGGGCAATTCATTAAGAAACCTCCTTTTTAAAACCCACGTCATAAAACTCTTTCCCATCACATATAATCACATCACATCAATTCACAATCACAACCTCATTTTCATTTCACAATTCAAATCCACGAGGCTCGACCCCTCCTTCGGGTCTACCTTAAACAATCACAATCACACTTAGAGATTTAAAATCATGTGGTAGTAAGTAAATCAAGCAAGGAGACAGGTTACTATATCTCAAGTGACTACGTTGGCCAATCGTCACATATCATCCCAGACCACACGGATTCCGGTGTGCGGGGTATCATGCTGGCACGAAGGTGGGTTAGTTCTCCGCCAGACTTTCTCAAATCAAGTAACCACCACGCGGTACATAGTACTCCATGTGATATACATGGTACATCGTACTCCGCGGACCCATAACATGGTTGGGGGTGCCTGCCATAGGTCTTATCTACCCCATACCAAGTGTAACCTTTTTAGTCTCAAGAGCGCGTGGGAGTAACCTCAATACCAGGTCCTAGCCCCTCATGGCCTTGCTCGCCCCTGTTGGGTTCCCTGATTCAGGTCCTAGCCCCTCACCCTCACCCCACTAAAGAGGTCTGTTAGGCCTGTTGGGTTCCCTGAATGGATTATGTCAGGTCCTAGCCCGTCACCCTCACCCCACTCAAGAGGTCTGTCAGGCCTGTTGGGTTCCCTGAGTTAATCTGTATCTCTCACCACGGCCTCATACATACCACAGTGTGAAAACTAGCGCGAGCTACGCTCTAGCGCGAATTCATGCATCAAAACCAACCACTTCGTACGAGCAACACTCTGGTACGATATTTATGCATAAAATATGAAGAAACCATGTACGCGCATAGCTCCAGTACAGTTATATGCATAAGAAAAACCACTCAAATCCACGTACGAGCGTAAGCTCCAGTACGGTTTATAAACATCATCACAATTCAAATTCAAAGTGCGAGCTAAGCTCAAGCACGTTTCACACAAGTGAAAACATAGAAATCCAGCGCGAGCGAGGCTCTAGCGTGATTTATATCACGCAAATACGATAGGCGGCTCATACACAATCAAACAATCCCAGCAATCGGGTTTAGCACTCACAATTGCTTTCCCACAACAATAATAAAACACTAGCCGACCCATCTACAAGCTTGCTTAAAACCAAGCAATCCCGTTTTAAAAAACATCAAAACATTAGATTTATGCAATTATTAGCCTTACTATCCCATTTCATAGAATCCACTTCCAAAACCAAAATCACACATATACTCATTCTCATTCATGAATACCATCAATCATTTACTTTAGCAACCATGCACTTCGTAAAACACCCAATATTCACCCATAAATTTAAAGTACGAGCAGCTACCTCTATATACTCACAAAATTCCCTTACCTGGAATCGCGATGCATGATTCCACTTCCTTAAGCTGCTTACTCGTACGGTTTGGTTCGCCTTCAACGAACTCTTCGGGACTGCACAAAATCGTATCCCGCATTATATTCGATCCATATATTGCAACCCTTGTGCTTGCTATAGTCAATTTAATCGATAGCCTCTATTAAAGCTTATTTGGCCTCGTTTCATTACTTTACCCATAGCTCGAGTCTATGGACCTTCTTAGGCCTATTAACTTATTCAAAGTCGATATCAAATCGACATAAAGCTCATAGCGTTCATATTTCATGAATTCCCTCACTATGGCATTTATCAAGCATATTCATACCCATTTTCACAATTCCTCCAACTCACTATGTAATTCCATCTAACCATCTAAAATCATAAACATTACCCCAATAACAACTTTAGCATGCCATAAATCATAAGCTCATTCAATCCCACATATCCTCACATTATACCCATTTTAGATTTCTAGGTCACACCAATTCCACTACATTCCTAGGTAGTTTATCCATCAATACTCATATCAATCAACTCCAAAATCAATTAAATAGCTAATGCATTTGGATTGGAGTGTTAGAATCTTACCAATATGATTTTTCTTCTTGCTCCAAATGGTAATGCCCTTAACTCCTTCAATTCCAAAAAATGGGAAAATGCCCTCTCACTATGTTGTTCTTCTCTTTGATAGGAACAACTTTGCCTCTAATGATCTCTCTCCAAATCTCACTGAAAATGGCTGATTTAGAGAGGAAAAGTTAGGTTTTTGGGTTGAAAATGGGAGGTTAATATGTTTTTCCGAGATTTCCAGATTTTCAGCCCTCCTTATATAGAAATAGCTTGAGGAGATCGATCTGGTCCAAGAGGAGATCGATCTGGTCCCTTAAAATCCCTCTTTTTCACGGCATTTATAAGCCTGAGATCGATCTGTCGAAGCATGAGATCGATCTGTCTAGGCATGAGATCGATCTGTCGAAGCATGAGATCGATCTGCTCCCAAACAGAGAGCTAAGGAGATCGATCTGGGTGCTTGGGGATCGATCTTTCCACTACAGAATGCTTGGGAGATCGATCTGGCTCCATTGGAGATCGATCTGCTCTATTCTTTCGCCCAAAAAAGAGCATTCTGGCTCTTCCAGATCGATCTCTCATCCTATGAGATCGATCTGGACCTCATGTTTTCCAGATTTCCTGCAGTTTCTTTGCTGCAACTCATACCAACACATCCTTAATCTATTGCCATGGCCATTTTCTCATCCATCCACCTTTATAACTTGAAAATGGCATCCATTCATACCTTATGCACATTGAAACTTGTGTGCATTCATTGTATGTTCAAAGGTATGCTACATAAAACCAAATGGAAGCATAACTCCATTCCATTTTACCACACTACTCATCTTGAGTCTCAATCACATCCATCACTTGCTAGAACTCATTTCTTCGTATTCATACTCAATGAAACTTGTATGTACGTTACAATTTATATTACACATACATACATTGAATCCATGGACTTACATCAATCATACTTTACATTACAAGTCCATTCATATTATTTGATCCAATTACACACATTACCATTATACATATACGGGGTCTTACACCGGTGGTCTTCTTCTTCCGTCGGATTGCTTCCGTTTCCTCTATTCTCTCTCCCCGATTTTCAATCCGTTTCTCTTTTTTTTATAATATATTTTTATTATTATTTTATTACAAAATAATAATAAAAATCCTAAAAATATCTCATAAATATCCCAAAAATATCTAAAAATATCTTCAAAAATCATATTAAATTCATTTAATCCATAAATGAATTTATCAGTCCGATTTTACCTTTTCGGTATATTTTTCCACTATTTTTGGGCTCATTTTTCAAGGTAAAAATTTTGATAAATTCTAATAAATTTATATCTTGATCGATTGGGCTCAAAATTAAATATTTTCCTCGATTTTGATCAAGATTCCTCAATTTCATATTTTTAATGAAATTATCTTATCGAAATTATACCGAATTTCAATCTTTTGACTGTTTTACCCCTACACTCATTCGGGAATTAACTTAACCCTTATCTCGCTGTTATGTAGCTTGCATGCATTTTTAATTTCTCAAATTGTCGATTGCATGTTAGTAAATACTCTTCTTATGATTCAACTATGTAATAAAGTGTTCATACACATAGGAATCATAAGGTACAAGCTACAAAAATTTCGGGTCTGACAGAATCCCCCGAGATGGGCCACTGCTGCAGAGAAAGGAAAGAAGTCTGTTACAGTGGGATGTGTGTTTGCTCTAGACAAGGAAACAACAGACACTTCCGCAGAAACTATAAGAGGTACACTCACTTCCTATAATCATAAGGCTTATGTGTTGATTAATCTAAGGTCCACTCATTTGTTTATTTATGAGCATTTTGCATGTAGATTAAATTTGAAGTTTGAACCTCTAGAGTATGTACTACATGTAAATACCCCTATGCGTGAGTCCCAGAGAACTGATTTAATCTGTAGAGGGTGTGAAATAAAGGTGGGAGATAGAGTGATGGTAGCAGATCTAATGATGCTAAATATACATGGATTTGATGTAATTTTGGGAATGGATTGGTTAGTAATCAATCGAGTAAGTTTAGACTGCTACACTAAGATTGTAACTTTCTCCCTACCTGAACCTTACAGTGTACGTTTGAAATATTGAGGAAATAAATGTTTGGAATTTTTGTATGCAAATTGAAATTTTGATGTTGATTTTGAGAGTACTAAATATGATTGTTCATGTGAAGGTTATGAAACACTCATCTCAGATGATAAGCGGGAACATCTAAGGATTGAGGATATACATATGGTGTGTGAATTTTCGGATGTCTTCCCAGATGAGTTGTCAGGTTTACCACCAGAGAGAGAGTTAGAGTTTACCAATGATTTGGTATCAAATACTCAGCCTATCTCTAGACCTCCATATAGGATGGCATTAGTGGAACTTGAGGAATTGAAGAAGCAACTACAGGAGTTATTAGATCAAGGATTGATTAGACCCAGTGTCTCACCGTGGGGAACACCAATGTTATTCATGAGGAAGAAGGATGGTAGTCTCAAATTATGCATAGACTACCGACTGTTGAATAAAGCCAGGTGAAGAATAAATACCCATTGCCCAGGATTGATGGCCTACTTGATCAGTTGAAAGGGGCTTCAGTCTTCTCTAAGATTGATTTGAGATCGGGCTATCACCAATTGAGGATTAAGGAGGAAGATATTCCGAAGACGACCTTTAGGACAAGGTATGGTCATTATGAATTTCTAGTGATGCCTTTTGGATTGACGAACGCCCTTGCAACCTTTATGAGGTTAATGAACGAGGTGTTCAGAGACTATCTAGATAAGTTTGTAATAGTCTTTATTGATGATATCTTGGTATGCTCTTGATCTTATGAGGAGCACGCACAACACTTGTGGTTAGTACTTCAGATACTCCGAGATAAGCAATTATATTGAAAGCTTAGTAAGTGTAAGTTTTGGCTGGATCAGATAGCTTTCCTTGGTCATATAGTTTCAGAAGAAGGAGTATCAGTTGATCCAATTAAAGTGGAGGTTGTACTTAATTAGGATAGACCAAAGACAGTTACAGAGGTACGAAGTTTCCTTGGTTTAGCAGGTTATTACAGAAGATTTGTTGAGGGATTTTTCAGGATTGCCGCTCCTTTGACTAAGCTCACATGTAAGGAGACTCCGTTCATATGGACTAATTAATGTGAGCTCAATTTTCAAGAATTAAAGAGGAGATTAACAGCGGCACCTGTGTTGACTATCCCTGAGGGATCAGAAGGATTTTTAGTGTATAGTGATGCTTCTCATCAAGGATTGGGGTGTGTACTCATGCAACATGGAAGAGTGGTAGCCTATGGATCACGACAATTGAAAGATCATGAGCGAAATTACCCTACGCATGATTTGGAGTTAGCCACTGTGGTATTTGCCTTGAAGATCTGGCAGCACTACTTATATGGGGAAAGATGCTAGATCTTCACTGACCACAAGAGTTTGAGGTATCTGTTTGTTTAGAAAGAGTTAAATACGAGACAAATGAGATGGATGGAACTCCTTAAAGATTATGACTGCGAGATCCTATACCATCCGGGGAAGGCGAACGTAGTTACGAATGCCCTGAGCAGGAAAAGTATGATATCTGCTATGATGATCGGGGAATGGGATTTATTAGAGCAGTTCATCGAACTTCGAATCAGAGTTAAAGAGGTAGAGACTGGATTTCTGGCTAGCCTACGAATAGAGCCCAGGATCATGGATCGGATTAAAACTAGGCAGTGTGATGATTAGAGGTTGATTGATATGGTTAGCCAAGCAAAGAAAACTTCACAGTCGGATCTCGTAGTCAGTGTGGATGGATTGTTGAGACTTAGAGGACGAATTTGTATACTGGACGATGATACCCTGAAGAGACAGATATTGAGAGAATCCCACTACTCGCGATACATCATGCACCCAAGGAGTACTAAAATGTATTGAGATTTGAGAAAAGTGTATTTGTGGAGTGGCATGAAGCGAGACATGGTGAAATATGTGGCCAGATGTTTAGTGTGCCAACAAGTGAAAGCTGAGCATCGGAGGCCCAGAGGATTATTGCAGCCTTTACCTATGCCTACATGGAAATGGGAGTATGTCACCATGGACTTTATTATGGGTTTACTGAGGACTCGAAGGGGTCGTGATGCGATATGGGTCATAGTGGATAGCCTGACGAAGAGTGCCCACTTCCTTGCCATCAAGAGCACCGATACTGTGGATGCCTTAGCTGAGTTATATGTCAACGAGATAGCTAGATTACATAGGGCTCTAGTGAGTATTACTTCTGACAGAGATTCCCAATTTACTTCCAGATTTTGGACCCAGTTTCAGGAGTCCATGGGATCTCGATTGAGCTTTAGTACCACCTATCATCCTCAGATATATAGTCAGTCAAAGAGGACTATTCAAACCCTGGAAGATATGTTGAGGGCGTGTACGATATATTTTAAGGGATCATGGGATGATCACCTGCCCCTAGCAGAGTTTGCATACAATAATAGCTATCATGCGAGTATTGGAATGACACCTTTTGAGGCTCTATATGATAGAGGTGTAGATCCCCTGTAGCTTGGGAAGAAGTAGGTGATAGAAAGATAAATGCTCCCGAACTTGTTGAACAGGCTATACAGAGTGTGAAACACATATGTGAGAGATTATGGGCTGCACAGAGTAGACAGAAAAGCTATGTGGATGTGCGTAGACTGCCACTCGAGTTTGATGTTGGTGATGCAGTATTTCTAAAGATATCACCGAGTAAGGGTATCATGAGATTTAGAAGGAAAGGGAAGTTGAGTACTCGATACATCAGACCATTCCAAATTCTTGAGAGAGTGCGACAGGTAGCCTACAGGTTGGCATTACCCCCATAGATGTCTGAAATACACAACAGCTTTCATGTATCTATGTTGAGGAAGTACCACCCGGACCCTTCTCATGTCATAGAGTATGAAGAGATGGACATACAAGAGGACATGAGCTACACTGAAGAACCTGTTCGAATTCTCAATAGAAAAGAGAAGGTACTTAGAACCAAAAGCATCCCATTAGTGAAAGTTTTGTGAAAACATCACTCAATGGAAGAGGCAACTTGGGAATTGGAAAGCCTCATGAAGGAGAAGTACCCCCATCTGTTTAATGAGTCGAGTTGAATTTGGAGGACCAAAGTCTTTAAAGGTGGGGAGGATGTGAGAACTGAGAATTCTGTATACCCTAGTTATGAGAATTGTAATTTGGTGTATGTAGTTATTATATGTTAATGTACACACAAGTTTTAAATATGATGAAGTATAAAAAGATGATGTTTTTAAGTCTTGAATGTGTATGGATTGAAATGTAGACTATGGGGGTAGATTTTGGAAAGTTTTACATTGAGTTTTCTACAAATTGATACAGCAGCAGTACAATCTGTGAAGGCCAGATCGATCTTCAAGGATGAGAGATCAATCTTATGGCTCCAGAATGCAGAAAATGTGCAAAAACTGATAGGCAGATCGATCTCCAAATGTTTCCGTAAAGAGAAGATCGATCTCCTCAAGGAGCAGATCGATCTCATGAAGTATTTTGTAAACAGAAGATCGATCTCCTCAAGGAGCAGATCGATCTCATGAAGCAATTATGAGATCGATCTCACCCCACGACAGATCGATCTCTTAGGCGTAAAATTACCCCAAAACGTTCCCAAATTCAAAAAGAGATCAATCTCATCAACGACCAAATCGATCTCCTACCTTCGGCCTATATAAAGACCCTTTTATTTTTCTATAAATCGATCTCTCTCTCTCCCAAATCACCATTTTTGAAACCCTAGCTTTCTCTCTCCTCTAAAACCCCCATTTTCATCCAAATCTCAGGCAGAGGCAAGAAGAAAAGTTGTTCCTCATCCAAAGGAGAACAACATACTTGAAAATCGAAGGACGAATTGAATCGAGGTGTGAATAGAGCTCTCCATAAGTTTTAGGTAAATTTCTAAGCTTTAACCTTTGATATTAAGGTGATTTTGGTGATTTTGACTATGAGTGTTGTGATAAAATAACTAGGAAATGATTAGAGTTGATGAAATTGTGATTTTGTTGGAGTGATGATGATATTATACAATTTGTGGTAATTTTAGGATTTTGGCTATAAATTGGAACTGAGGCAATGAGGTGATTTTGGCGTGGATATTATGCATGAAAAATGTAGGATTTGAAATGTAGTGGATGAGAATGTGGATTATAATAGGAATATGAGAAAAATGAGGTGAATTATTGATGTTTTAGCATCGTTTGGACAGTCTGGGAGTTCCAGAAAGGAATGTGAGGCTAGTCTGTCGTTTGGGGAACGATTGTACTATACAAGGTGCAATGAGGTAAGGGAAAACTTAAACTCGATTGTGTATGTGATCTGTGATGATAATTGTAGCATGAAACGTTTAGAGAAACAAACATGTTTTTATGAGTTATGAATGAGTTATTGCACACGGTTTTATAGCCGGTTGGGGCCTAATTTTTATGAGTTGTAAACTAAATGTGAAATTGTTTTACAACTGTTTTGAGTTTAGAAAGTGAAAAGTGATTTGGGCTCTACGTTAAGGCGTACTGAGATTTGAGAAATGTGTACGTGGTTTTGCCGGTTTGAGCTCGGTTTTAACATGTTTTGTGTTGAGTACAAAATGGTTTTGAGATGAGTTTTATGAGAATAACCATTATGAGCGCTACATGAGGGCAAAACAATTTTATATGATAATGGCTATTATTGAGACTTAGGCATGTCATGTTGAATACACATCGGACCTTGCTCTGGTAGCATATAAGTCCGGGCATTGCTCTGGTAGCATGTAAGTCCGATATTCCTTTGTTTTGGTAACGAGAGATGCCGTCGTTTTGGTAATGTTAGATGAACCCCACTCTGGTAGCACTGGGTGGCCTTGCTCTGGTAGCATGTAAGTCCTGGCATTGCTCTAGTAGCAAGTAAGTCTGATATTTTCCCCCGCTCTGGTAGCGCTGGGAGGCTTTACTTTGGTAGCATGTAAGACCGATAGTGTGCATGAGGAGAGGCTTTGCTCTGGTAGCATGTAAGGTCGGGCCTTGTGCTGGTAACGCGTAAGTCCAATATACCATGTACATGACCATATTGTCGACGTTCCCTCTTTTGAGGCTGCCTGGGATGCGTATCCAGAGGTGAATTATATTGATGTGCCATGAAAAATATTTTATCTGAGTTTTATTTGCCTAGTCTCGTTCTACACATGAGATTTTGTTAGGTGGCTGCGCCACGTGCATTACTATTGAGGTGATTTTTATCACGTTTTTACGAGAAAAGCCATTATCACATCCTGATTTCCACATGCTTGTGACTGTGATTTGTACATAAGTCATGTACTCTCATGTTTTTACATGATTTTAGAGAAATGAGATGATAATGATGTTTTACTCTTTTCATGCTACACTTTTATTGAGTTTCAACTACGAGATAAAATGATTGTGTTGTGTAAATCATTATTTTGTTAATGAATCCCCCCTTACTGAGCGATTTAGAAGCTCACCCTGTTTTATCTCCCTCCAGATTTCTTCAAGTGAAGAGAGCTTTCCTGCGACATACGGAGTAGTGGCTAGTAAAAGACTTGAGCTCTATGCCACATATTGTGCTTGAGGTATATTTTAATATTTCATGTACCCAGACTAAAGTTGTATTTACAGACACTTGATGAACAATGATGTATGGGATGTATTAGGATTTATTAATTTGGAACTGAGGAATGTATATGATGTGACATGTAAATTGGATGATGAGATCCAGAGGTTAAAGTTTTATTACATATATATATGATGATGCATGACACTGCACATGAATGCACCTAGAATTGTGAAATGATGTAAATAAATTTTAAATTTGCCCTGTTTTTTGCTCTTCCGGGGCGTCACAACAAGTACCAACATAATGATTTCCCCATTATTATCCTCAAAGAAAAAGTACAAACTCTGATCTCAAAGATTCACAATTATAAGTCCAACATTTCGAATCATTCAATCATAAGTCCTAACCCAAATTGGACTCTTCATGTGTGTGTGAAAATGTCAATGCCACTTCACAGTACATTACTCAGATCAGATTATGCAAACACAGTGAATGCAAAGTCAATGACAAGTGATCACTCCCATAAGCTTGCTTTTCACTTATCTCTCCACTAATGTAGTCACACTTAACCAAAGATCAATAGGACTTCATTAAGCTTGTAATGTAAGTCTGGGGCTAAGGTATGATAAAGTCGATTTAGGTTCAATTACCCCTTAACATGCATTACTTATAGGATTTTTAATGTAAGAGCTCATAATTGTTTCCTCCAACCTTATTTTATTTCGCTAAATATTTTTATTCTATTTTTGTATTTTTCTTCTTCTTTTTTCTTCTTCTTTTTTTTTTTTTTTGAAATTTCACTTCACTTAATACCCATGTGTACAAAGCTCAAGATATATCCTAATGAATTTACAGCTTTTGGGGTAAGGATAGGAAAAGAGTATTTAAGCTAAGGAAAAAAAAAGCAGGTGTATTTACAAAGAAAAGCTTATTTGGCCCAGATGGGTGACTTGGGGTAAAATATAAACAATGATGGCTAGAAAGGCTTAAACGATCCAAAGATGGCATAAATCATTTCCCTAATTAAGTGTGATTTAATATTTTACCTCGAGATTAGATCAAACAAATTCTAGGATATGATACACAAAATCAACTGAGCAAATGCAATCCTATGTCCACATAAGCTTTCTCTAAATAAACATACAGATTCATAACATGACATGTGCATAAGATGAGGAAATCACAATTAGAATCAAGACAAATTCAAGAATTCAACTTCATGCTTTTCCTATAATCATGCTTCTCATTCAATCAAAGTTAGACTAAATCATGGGGTTATATCATCGGAATATGGGAAAACTACATGCTAAGTACTAAATCATCCCATAATCAAACAATGTAAGCTCATATTTTCAAAAAATATTTTTAATTTTACCCAAAATTTTGAAAAATACTCAAGTGATATACCTTCCCCCAAACTTATAGTACACAGTGTCCTCAGTGTGCAGATAATATAAGAATTGAAGCCCAAGAATAAAGTACTCCCCTATCTGATGATGAAGAGAAATTGAAGCTTGATGAGAACATGTTGTGGCAAAGAAGATCAACAAAAGAAACAAAGAAAGAAAAAAACAGAAAGGGAAAAAGAATTGTACAAAAAGTGAAAAGAAAAATAAAGCACATCAAATGTAGCAGAAGAAAACGACACTCAGCAGCAGGGCGAGAAGTAGGAGGGTCAACCAAAGTGGTGATAGAATATTGATGGTTAAATCCTCCTTAGCTCTTTTTATTTCCATTCTTCTCTCAGATATCATGTGCCTAAGCCTTATATCCTCCATCCTAAAATAACCTTTAGAGTCATCAGGGAACTTCAAAGGTTTGAAAAAATTAAATGTCACCTCCTGATTTAGGACTCTCATAGTTAATTCCCCCTTTTGTACGTCAATTATCATCCTACTAGTAGCTAGGAAAGATCTGCCTAGAATGATAGGGACTTCCCTATCTTCCTCCATATCAAAAATAATAAAATCTGCAGGGAAAATAAACTTATCCACCTTAACTAGCACGTCCTAAATGACTCCCTTCAGGTACTTAATGGATCTATCAGCTAATTGAAGGGTTATTGTGGTAGGCTTTGCATCCCCTACTCCTAATTTCTGGTATATGGACCAAGGCATAAGGTTAATACTAGCTCCTAGATCACACATGGATCTACCAAAGAATAGATCTCCTATAGTGCAAGGTATGGTAAAACTGCCTGGATCTTTGAGCTTGGCGGGCAATTTCCTCTGAATAATGGCACTACACTCCTCAGTTAAGGCCATCGTCTCAAAATCCTCTAATCTTCTCTTCCTTGAGAGGATATCCTTCATAAACTTCAGATAACTCGGCATTTGTTCTAAAACATTAGCAAAAGGGATGTTAATGTAAAGTTTTTTAAAAACCTCAAGAAATTTAGCGAATGGTTGATCAAGCTTCTGGTTTTGGAACCTCTGAGGAAAAGGTAATGAGGGCCTAACTGGAGGAAGTGTAGTGGGAATAGGTGTAGGATTAGATGAAGAGGAAGGCTGTGAAGAAGAAGATAAATATGAAGAAGCGTTTAACTTCGTTTCCTTTGCAGCCTGATGGTCATGTTCCTGCTCTTCCTGAACTGCCTCATTAGAACCTATGGGTTCTTCAACTATGGGCTTAACAGGACTAGGCTTAATTCTAGCTCTCTATCGCTCCTAAGGGTTATGGCCTTAACATGCTCCTTACCCTCCCTCTGCCTAACAGGGTTAGCTTCAGTATTACTGGGGAGGGTCCTTTGTGGGCGCTGGCTAAGAGCACTAGCTATTTGTCCAACATGAACTCCTAAATTCTTAATTGAGGCAGCTTGATTTTGCAAGATAGTACTGAACATTTCCTCAAGCGAAGGCTTATTCTCAGCTGCAGCTACTGGTGCAGGTACGTCCTAGGCCTGCATATGTGGTGGTGGTAATGGATGATGTTGAAACTGATGTAGGGATGGGTGATGAGAATGATGAGGTGGAAACTGCTGATGTGGTGGTACATGAACAGGTGGATTTAGAAGATTGCCCTTGATTTTGGCTTCAAGAAAAATTAGGATGGTTCCTCCACCCTGGATTGTAGGTGTTCAAAAATGGGTTGTTTTGTTGCCTTTTAGGTGGGGCAACGTACTGAATAGACTCTAAATTAAACGGGCACCTATCTACATAATGTGTACCACCACACAGATCACATGAAAGAAAAGGAATTTGGATGGCTAGAACAGGATTAGGACTATTGGCAGAATTATGCTGGGTACTGAGTGACTCTACCTTTTTCGTAAGATTGGCTATTTGAGAAGTTAAGGTAGACAGCGTGTCTAACTCATAGATACCCGTCGACTTCTTAGGCAATTGCCTCTCCAATGACCATTGGTAATTGTTAGCTGTCATCTTATCAATAGGCCGTAAGCTTCCTCCTCCGTCTTACACATTAAATCTCCTCCTGCAGCAGCATCAATGATGGTCCTATTTTGACTAGTGAGTCTATTATAGAAGGTCTGGACTTGCAACCATAAGGGTAGGCCATGATGAGGACACTTCCTAAGAAGGTCTTTATATCGTTCCCATGCTTCGTAAAGGGATTCAGAATCGAATTGGGCAAAGGAAGATATGTCACTATGGAGTTTAGCCATTTTGGAGGGAGGAAAGAACTTTGCTAAAAACTGATGGGCTAACTCGTCCCAAGTGGAAATGGATCCTAGAGGTAAAGAGGTCAACCAGTGTCGCGCTCTATCTTTAAGTGAGAAAGGAAATAACCTAAGCCTCAGTGCATCATCCGATAATCCATTATGCTTAAAAGTGTTGCACAGATCTAAAAATTGCCCTAAGTGAGCATGTGGGTCATCATAGGGAAGCCCACTGAACTGTAGCGAAGTTTGGATCATCTGGAGGTTTGAAGGCTTAATTTCAAAGTTGTTTGTAGGGACAACTGGTGGCCTAATGTCAGTATAATAACATCTAATAGTCGGGATAACATATTCTCCTACAGTTTTAATTTCTCTATTTTCAGTCATCGTGTTTTGCAGCGGAGCTACGATTTTTCTAGAGTCTTTTCTGATTTTTCTAAGGGTTTTTTCAATTTCAAGATCTAAAGGAAAACAATCAAAGCTCTTGGCTCTACGCATCCAAATATCTAAAAGTCCTAAAAAAAAATTTTTTTATAATTTTTTATTTAATTTTTTTATATTAGAGAGAGAAAAATTAACTAGTCTAAATTAAGTCTCTAAATATTTACAACCTAAGTATGTACAAGCTAGAATTATACCTAAACATAATTTCACCGATATTAATAAATGACTAATTGTCATCCCCAGCAACGATGCTGAAAACTTGATATGACTACGCCCACTCTAAATTACCTAGACGTGTTAACCATAAGTACACGGGTCATATAAGTAATAATGGGATTTGAGTCCCGGATTATCATCCCACAAAGAATTTAATTAGCTTAAGTAAGTACCGGTTAATCTTACCTTAAATATATCATAGCAAGTTATTAAAATTCAAAGGGTGATCTACTAAGTTTAAATTAAAAATATTGAAAAACAATAATAATAAAAATAATGAAAATTTAAAATAAATAAACAAAACTAAAATTACTTACGAAGCTCCCAGCAATTAAAAGAAATAATCTGTGAAAGAAAAATACTAAAATCAAATTAATCAATGCAAAAAGATTAAGATGCAAATATAAACAAATGTAAAATAAAATAAATAACACTAGAAAATTCTAATAAAATTTGCAAGTAATTTAATCTAATGCAACATAATCTATCCTATGATCTAATTCTATTAACCTAAGGAATTTCCTAAATATAACTATAAATCTAGATGTCTAAAATGGTGATCCTAAATTAAATATAACTATAGCTAATTACTAACCTAATACATTGCCTAGATAAATAATTAAATAAAATTTAAATGATAACTATATATTTATAACTTAAAACTAATTATTTAAACTAAAATAACATCTTAAAACAATAAAGTAGAGTACTATAGTAACATACCAATCAATAAACTAACCTATTAATATACTAATATACTATGCTAATTAATCATCATGAAATTAGAATAAAAAAAATAGCAAAGCAAAACTTGGTAAATTATGAAACTCTGACAACTCCTTCAAGCCATGGGTTGCCATGCTTCCGCCTCCTTCTGCTAACAAACATGGTACGCCAGCTGCCTTAATGTCCCTGTATCTGCTCCTGCAAGTCAGCCACAATACAGCAGGCAACACCGTCCTCTAGTAAGTTGTCCTGCACTGTTCTGCAATCCTAGCTGGTCCACGACAGTCCTCTAGCATCTGCTTCAGGTTAGGCCACTACCAGTTGTTGTTGTACCTTGCTCCGTAACATCTTTCTGCACAGAACTTTGTCCTCTGCGCTGTACTGCTCCCTTGCACCTATTCTTCACTGCCAGCCCACACTACACCTTCAATTCCCGTAACAGCAGTAGAGCACCAGGGGAGGAGCTTCATGCATGAGTGCAAACGAATCTAGCACCTATCCTCTGCTCCAGCTATCCACGCAATGCTTCAGCCAAATCAGCCAACTGCTGCCACACTCAGAACGACCCGCAAAGCAACACCCACCGAGGGATGTCCAGCAAATGGAAGCAGCGGCAACAAAACATCCAACACCCCTCCTGCATAATTGAAGATAATGAATAGTACAATAGCAACATAACAGGGCAGAACAGAGGTGGCTAACAGATGGTTGAAGAAACAGTACAACTAAACATCACAAACATTGAAAAATAAAAGGAATGACACTGATAGAAACGAAAGCAGTATTTGTAAAATAAGTATGCGAACTGGAATGAAAATTGAAGATAAAGCCACGGTTTCCTGCAGCAGTTTCCATGTTTCAGCAAGCTTCCATGCTCCAATCTTGCCGTACAGCTACTACCCAGTGCATGGTAGGCACAGCTTAACTCAATATAGAACACCAACAGCAAGGAACAACAAAAAAAAAAACTTACAAAAAACAAAGTAAGACAAATGCAGCAAGCTGCAAGAGTTAAATAAGGTATTGACGAACACAACAATATATTGAAACAGAAAAAGGAAGGATCAAAACAGTGCCGAATTGGAGAACCATAACTAAAATATTAAATCAGTGACTAAAGAAAAATATAGCAAAGTGGATGAAGAAGAAACCGGCTGTCACTCGACCTCCTACTCTCGACCCCTTTGCTAGCAGAATACTAAAACTAGATGCAACTAAATTATCTTAATCTCATTTAAACAATAAAGGATTGTGGCATTCAATAAATAAATAAAGCTCAAAGTTGTAGTGGAAACATGACATGTAAAACACAATAATGAAGAAGAGAGAGCTCCTGTCACTAGCATCAATTCAACAACCAAGGCTATTGAAGTAGAAAAGAAAACGAAACTATCAAAAAATATATATAACTGATAAAAAGGGAAGAAACTTGCATTACAGAAATTAAAGTATGCCAAAATAACCGAAAATAAAACTTGCAAAATAAAAACAATGGTGACTACCCGTAAATGAAAAGCTTGAAAATGGAAACTAGGAAACAAAATAAAACCTAACAATAAAGCTTTTTAAAATAAAACTATTCTAAAAACTACCTCTACTCCTACTTTTTCCCTAAACTATTCTACCCTAAAATTCTACTTCTATTCTACTTTACTCTAAAACTACTTCTACCCTACCTACTTGGTTTTCAATTGCTCATCATGCTTTATTTATACACAAACTTAGGGGTACAATGGTGATTTTCAATTCTAGATGAGTTGGCATTGTTTGGCCACTTGTCTTCATTTCATTCGCTGCAAAGTAGATATTTCCACATCATTCGTCTTCTAATCCACTTGGCTGTGCAATATGGCCTGGCGTGTGTCTTCCAGAAGGTGGGCATGATATCCGTCGATCTTATCTTTTCGAGGTGAATAAAATACAAACACCTGGCATCACACATGTCCATACGATTGGTGACTCAGACTGCGAAATGGTAGTGGTCAAGTCTCCTTTAGCCCGTTTTCAGCCCATTTTCGACTAAAGCGACCGAGTTTCATTTAGATTTAATTTATCTGCGAATAAGAGAATTTTAATTAAATTAATGAGATAATTAATAAAATAATATGGGGATTAAAATAATTAATTAAGAAATGAAGCACAAATAATTCTATTTTAATAGAACTATCACGAGCCTTGTGGGGTTTTGTTTAAAGAAATGATATTCTATTTGTGATAAGATTTGATGTGTTTTGAGAAAATGATAAATCTTAAAGGATGTTTCACATTGAAATTCCTTTTTCATGATGAGTTTTAATAACGATGAGCATGAAAGGTTTTACATGATGATTTTACCGTGGTTTACATGCCTATTTCCATGTTTTCAGTACATGATATATGTATATACACGTGGCATAGTTTTGAATATTTCCTCATACTCTTATTATAACGATTTATGCCTTGACATTACCAACATGTAGATAGGGTAGTTATCTATCATGCTTGCATTATTTCCTTACTGAGCGTGTGGTTGCTCATCCCTTTATTTTCCCCTACAGAGCGCACATAGTAGCCCAGTGAGGACTGAGGCGTTATATTTGGACATCCGCTGCACTCCATCGCGAAGAGGTATACATACAGGGATTCTTTTTGTATCTAAACATGTAAAGACACAGTAGTCATTTTGAATAGTAATATGGGGGGATGTAAATATTAGGAAACATGTCAGGTATAAACGTGTGACTCAATTATCAAATGTATGACATTGTTTTTGATTCATTGGAAGTGAATGAGAAATGATGATAAATATTGACTCACAGCCCAACTGTTATTGGTGAGGGTTGTTCACGACCGGGTAAGGAAAATGAAAAATGCGAAAAAATTTATAATGATTTTTAGACGAAATGGATAAAAAAGGGGTCGTGACATCTTATTTCAAACATCATCTATATCAGAGCAATTTCCTTATTTTGAATATCTCTTACATCCGAAACATATTTTCATCTGTAACATAATCCTTATATTCGAACCATACTTCATATCCCAAACTCTTTTCACATTTCGATAACATAGTACTTATTTCAAAACATATTTCACAACTTGAATCGTATTTCACATTATCTTTTGTTAACTTTTTTAACCTGTTAATAGAGACACTACTGACTATTATTATCTCTTCAGTTGGGACTCCATTACTAGCTATTATCATCCCCGTTAGCAGGGGTCACAATCATGCTTAAAATGATATGCTTATGCAGTAAAATGGTATCATTCTGAAAACAATAACAGTAAAACAGATAACAATATTTGCTATGTATATATTTAAAGCTTATTCAGTGTAAAACAATTTCAGTTCAGTACAGTAAATCCAATTCAGTTCAGTACTTATTCAATTCAGTTCTAGTACCGTAAATAAACAACTCAGTAACAGTAAACAGTAACAGTGTAAAAACAATATTTCATGCAATGTTTAAAGAAACCTTCAGTAAAACAAATCACTTCCAATTCAATTCAGTAAATTTACAATTCAGTACAGTACAGTACAATTACAGTATAAACAGTCAATCAATAATTCTGTAAGTACTTAAGCAGTGGAGACTAGGCAAGGATATAAAGTAAACATTGGACATATAGCCATAGTCACTGATCCCAAGTATCACTGATCAGGTGTGCAAGGGTATCCAGTTGCCTAGGGAGGGGGTCAATCCAACCCGTTGGCTAGTCAATACAGCTCAGTAGTCTCAAGACTTAAAGCACGGTACAACGTACTCCTTGTATGTTCACATGGTACAATGTACTCCATGGACCCTAGTACAGTTCAGTGGATGTATGGCCATTGTCAGTGACCCCAAAGCATCACTGATCAAGTGTGCAAAGGTGTCCAGTTGCCTAGGGAGGGGGTTAATCCCACCCGTCGGCCAGTCAATACAGTTTCATATTTTGAAGACTTAAAGGACGGTATAACGTACTCCATGTATGTTCACATGGTACAACGTACTCCGTGGACCCTAGTACAGTACAATACAATAATCAGTAGGTCTGAAGGTGCTTGAAATCAAGAACTTACCACCCCAGCCTTCAGTCATCAACCCTTGCCTTCTCTCAAAATCCAGTGCGAGTAGATCAGTGTAACACACAGTCGACACGACGACTCAAGCACTGTTTCACTCGTAAAATCAATAAGTGGCTCGATAATGTTGAAAATGGTTTAAAAATCAAAGTTTGTGCATAAAACGGTGTAAAATCAAAACACGAGAGGAAACTTCCCAAGGGGTCACCCATCCTTCAAATTGCTCCCACCCAAGCACGCTTAACGTCGATATGCTTGCATTTTTATGCAAACAATAAAATCTTCAGCCAGCCTAACAGTATATAATTATAAATAGCAGTAGGCGATAATGCATAGAAAACATGCAGTTCATGTAGTAGAGTAGTGTCTGTGTAAATGCAGTGCAATCCGATCTATGTTTAGGGACAGTATAGGGTAGCTTTTATTATTGAACTCAAACTGAGATATTAGGATAGATACGTATCCTATAGTATTTATCTAACAACAGTTGGTCAATTCGTGTACATATAGTTATCTCTATAGCTTATATAGTTCCCTTACATACATATATTACTTGGAATCCTTGGACATCATTTACTTCTTACCTCAAGACTCAATCAAATCTATCTGATGCTATCCCGCATCAAGAGGTTAGTTCGTATCATGGTCTTATGTTTGTAAACGATTCAAAAACCATATATTTTGATAGCTTATTAACAAAGTTCGATAATTGAGTCTTACAAATATAACCGATATTTTGTTCGATAATTGAGTCTTACAAATAGAACTAAATATAACCGATATCGGGACAGTTTCTGCTCATTGATAGGTTCAAAGGGAAAAGTCTCCGGGACAAATATAACCGATATCCACATTTATATTCTGATAGAGACTTTTCCCTTTGAACCTATCAATGAGCAGAAACTGTCCCAGAGACTAGGGTGTTACCTATGTTCACAATCCTAAAAGTATCCAAAATTAGTGATTAACCAAAGTTTTAACCTATCCTGACCATGTCAGACAAGCCAAACTGCCCGTATAAGAGTCGTAAACTCAGGTTGTCTCGATGTACTCTATTGGGAAAAACTTCACTAGAACGCCCATAACGATATACGTTCAAAAAATCGTACTTCCAAAAGTCATATCAAAATCAAGACGGAATGCAGTTTATACTTAAATCCGAAATCACTAAGCGTAGGCTAAACAAGTCCTCCAATTAGTCTAAGCAGTTTGAATGAGATTGTACAGATAAAATTTGTATAAACTTTTAAATCTCTCGTAAAATGCCATACAATGATTTTAATGTCCTAAAAATCATCGCAAGGCTTGAAAACGTGTCAAAACAAATCAAAATTGCATTTTCAATAGCATAGAAGTCTTAATTCAAAATATCGATAATTTAAAAAATTTCTGCGATTAAATTGGGTAACAATTGCTCATTACCTAGCCTGCAAAGCAGAAAGCAATCTGTATTCCCAATCCAGTTGATTCATTACTTTTCTTGTCTCAAATGAATCCCAAAAGTTCATATACGTCTTCAAAAAAATCGAACAATCATTCACAATCCCTAATGTTCAATTTTTGAAACACAAAACAATTTATATGGGATTACCCTGCAATTCACGCGATTAAATTTCTAACTCGTATAAATATACCGGTTGCAGCAAGTGAAGTTCACTTATGTTTTTAGACAGTCCACATAATCATTTACGATAATCGATTTTCAATTCTAAGCATAAAGCAATTTATACAAAATAAATTTGTAACCTATGCGATGAATTTCTAACTCGTATAATTATGCAAATTGTAGCAAGTGAGGTTCACTTACCCGAGTTTTTGTGATGACACGTTAATTGAGGTTGAATTGAACTCTCGTTCGTCGCCTATTGTCGCGCAACACATTTACATATATTTAAACCAGGTTAAATTCAGTGAAATATAAATTTAAATAAATTTTCCAAAATTTAAAATAGTTAAATCCAACTGCTTACCGACTTATCCTTAGACCAGGGGCATCATCGAATTTTCTCCCTCTTTTTCATTTTTTTCTGTTTACTGAATCGGTCCGAACCGGTTCAGCAGCCTTTCCATCGATCAGAGCTTTTCCTAGTCAATCATTCACCGGCTTCGATGTTCAGGTACACCGTGGGGCCACACAACACTTGTGGCTTACTGGGGTGCGCTTGAGCTAGCCGGAGTGTGGTCGGTTTGGCCCTTTTTCTTCCTCGACAACTCTTCCCCGTCTCTCCTCATCGATCTGCTTCTTCTCTCTTGGTCGGTGGCCTCACCACCAGCTCTTTTTGGTCGATGGAGTCATGCCTTTCCTTCCTTGCGCCGGCACTCTCATTCTTTCTCCTCTTCTCTCTTTCTCCGCTCTCCTCCTTATAAAAATTATTTTTACACTTCATAAATATTTATTGTAAGGCCCTTAAATTCATATGTAATTGTTATGATTCTGTGTCTGTAAACACAAGTTACATTTGATATGAATCATAAGAAATGAATATTTTTAAGTTCCAAATGTGAATGAAATGAAAAATGAGTAGTGAAGTAATTGAATATGAATATACTTTTGAAAATCTAGGAAAATTACAGCTGGAATGTTGTAGATGAAGGGTAGATCGATCTCATTGGAAGGGAAGATCGATCTCATCGCCTTAAAATTCATTGCCAAAGCATTCTGCAAAAGGGAGATCGATCCCTCATTCAAAGTAGATCGATCTCAGATGAATTTTGTTTGAGACAGATTGATCACTAAAGGATTCTGGATAGCACAGATCGATCTCCTCTCAAGGCCAGATCGATCTATAAGTGATTCTAACTGGCCAAGATCCATCTCATACTAAAGGGCAGATCGATGCTACCTTTTAAATGTCGAATTCTGAAGAGTTAAGACACAAGGCAGATCGATCTCTCACTTCTAGCAGATCAATCTCATAAGGTAATTTTATAAAAACTGAATTGCTGCATCTTCTTTCCCGAAAACAACCAATTTCCTCATTTACAGAGAGTGAAAACCTAGTTTCTCACTCTAAAAATCATCACCTTTCAATCAGTTTTGAGAGAGATTTATTTAAGCAAAGTTGTCTCTTGTGAGGAGGAGAACAACATAGTTGAAAACTAGAAGTTGAAATCAAGGATTGAAGGAGCAAAGTGATTTTCCCCCAATTTGGAAAAAAGAGGAAAAATTGAGCTAGGTAAGATTTCAAGTATGTTAAAATAGGTATCTTGGTGAGTTGATTGGTGTATATTTTGTTGGCTGAAAACACCCATGAACATACTAATGTCACGACCCAAAAAATCAGAGTAATTTTTTCGTTTTTCTTTCATACTTACCTGTTCTCTGATTGTGACCACACTCCACTAACAATTGGGCTGTGCGTCAATGCCAATCCCACCATTCATTCACCATATAACTTAATTCCTTATTAAAGGAAAGGTAAACATGAGTTTTTCACTAATTCTTTCCCATTCATTTACAAGTGTTTACAGTGTCTATACATCCCCGAAAGTTACTTACAAACATGTTACTGTGCTATTCTTATTTAGATACAATATGCACAAGTGTATATACCTCAAGTGATGGGTAGCAGCAAATATCAGGAATGCAGTACTCAGTCACCTCAAAGTCTACTGAAAGAAATCTGTGTAGGAAAATGAAAGGGGTGAGCACATAAAGCACAGTAAGGCAATCCTACAATTCATGATGTCATGTAAAACACGTTCACATATGGATTTCAAAGAGCATGGAAAACTCAACATGCAAATCCATTTAAATCATTTCATTCTCGTTAAAATTTCACAACACAGTCAGGACTCAACCCCTCCCTCGAGTGTTCCTGACTCACACAAAACAATGAAATCAAATGCTTTTCAAAGCAATAGTAACATGCGATACAATGAATGTCATGTAAAACCAGTTTACATCACGCATGGGTTTAAATAGTATGGAAATAACATCATGCAAGTTTCAGTTTAAATTCCAGTTTCATTCTCATCAAAATCACATCTCAGTTAGGATCCAACCCCTCCCTCGAGTGATCCAGACTCACACAAAAAATCCATAAAAGATGTTTCTCAAAACATCAATTTATAACATGCGAGACTAGGTAATAATATAAATCTCAGGCAAATAACCAGGACTATGGCCATATCCTCGTGATCCCACTGCTGCACGGATCCTGTGTGCGGGGTCTCACCACTATCGGGAACCATCCTGGGAGGTGGGTCAGTCCATCCCTTCAGTCCTGCCCGATCACTCGCATCTGAAGATGCCACTCGCATCCGAAGATGCCACTCACATCCGAAGATGCCACAGAAACAATCCCAGCACGGTACAGCGTACTCCATGCTGCTTGCACGGTACAACGTACTTCGTGGACCTATATCTCATATCCACAATCGTGCCTGTCTCAAAACGCACGTGCAAGGATATTTAATAGGCGTGACACACAGTCTACTCGATGCTCCAAGGACAGCTTATCGCATGTCTCATAAAATCAGTGCGAGCGATGCTCCAACACTCTCATAAAATCAAGGAAAATCTCATGCGAGCAAAGCTTCAGCACACGTTTCATAAAATCTTATAAGATCTAGTGCGAGCTAAGCTCCAGCACTCTGTCAAAAATCATGTAAAACTAGTGCAAGCTAGGCTCCAGTACTATGTCATAAAAATCAAGTAAAAACCTGGTGCAAGTTAGACTCCAGCACCCTGTCACAAAAATCATATAAAAATCGGGTGCGAGTTAGACTCCAGCACCAATGCATGTAAAACTCTAGTGCGAGCCCTTGCTCCAGCACTAATGCATGCATCACACAAATCAAAGCTTGTGCGAGCTAAGCTCTAGCACGTCTCATTTTTATAAAGTCACGTAGGCAGCTCTGTTATCTCAAAACAATTTCTCAAAGAAATCACATTGTTAAAAATATGCAAGGCTGTGCATTTTTATTTAAAAGTTAGCCAGCCTACCCATACACGTGTCAAAACAGCTCAAAAACAAGCAGGAACCTCTTGTTCTTGCTCCTCTCAACTTTTCCTAATTTTTGAAAATTTTACCCTTCACAGGGGTGTTTTGGTCATTTGGCCATCCAGGCACCAAAATTCTTATTTTAAATCTAGACCCTTCAGACAATTTTAAGGAATGTAAATGAGGTCGAAATTGCGTAAAGTTACCTCTACCAGTCCGTAAAATTCCTTTACCTGGAATCACGCGCAAGTTTATTCTGTCTCGACCGTACCAGGTCTCTCAGTCTAATTCGCTCTAAACCAAGTCTACGGAGCTGCATATAACCACGTATTTGGGTCAGTTTTAATATACTTATCAGTATTTCACTCTTACTGATCGAATCTAAAACACTGGGCTCGTTTTACTTTATTGGGCTCAATTGCACATTAATGGGCCTCGACCCCTTTTTCAATCCGTTTCCACTTATTAACTCCCTTCTTTGGGTCTATTGGGCTCATTGGGCCTATCTATACCCATTGGGCTTCGTTCCAAACTCTTTGGATAGCCCGTATATCATTTACGACAATTAATTCAAAAATTCGAATATAATTGATTTTATGTAGAAATTAATCCGAAATCCGCAAAATAAATTCCAATTTGTGCAATAATCATACAGTTGTCGTAAATGGCTTTACTTACCCGAAATTATACGATGGTGCGTAAATCGGAGTTCGATTGAGCTCACGTACGCGATTTCTCGTCGAACTGTATAATTTTATATTTAATTCCGGGTTAATTTTCGATCAAATATAATTTTAAATAAATTTCTTAAAAATCAATTCGGTCACTTTTGACCTCTTACCGACTTACCCGAAGTCCGGTGTATCCTTGAAAATCTTCCCTTTTTTCCTTTTTCTTTCTTTTTCTCCTTTTTTTTCCTCTCTTTCTTGGTTGAACCGATCCGGTCCTGTTCAGCGCAGTACTCTTTTGACTGAACCGGTCTGTACCGGTTTAGGCTTCCCCGTTGCCATTCATCTCTTTTCTAATCGGTTCTCTGGCCGTTTCTGGCGCTAATTGGTGTGCCTGGAGCAGGGGAACGTTCGGCTAGCCTTGGATTGGACCGAAACCTCGCTGGTGGCCGTCGATTTTCTCTTCTCCCTCCGCTGCTTCTCTTCCTCGATTCGCCGAAATCCCGCGTCGATGCAGTGCATTCCGGTGGCAGGATGGTCGCGCGGGTGTCGGCTACCTTTTTCGACCCTCGTCTAGCCTCCTCGATCACCGGTGGTGGCTCGTCGGTGATACAGAAGGGGGGAAGGCCGTCGACTGCCTCGCGCGTTTTCTTCTTCGCGTTTCCATATTTGTTTCTCTTTTATTTATTTATTTATTTATTTATTTTATTTTTATATTTATAATTTATTTTATTATTATTTTAATCAATAAAATATTATTTCATCCCAAAAAATCTAAAAAAAATCTTATTTAATTCATTTAATCAATAATTAAATTTATCTGTCTTATTTTGCCTTTTCGGTATATTTTTTCAGTATTTTCGGGATAATTTTTCGAAGTGAAAATTTCGATTAATTCCAATAAATTAATATCTTGATCAATTGGACTCGAAATTCAATAATTTCCTTGTTATTGATCAAGATTTCTCAATTCCATATTTTTAATGAAATTTTCTTATCAAATTTATACCGAATTTCGATCTTTTAACCGTTTTACCCTTCTACACGTTCGGGACCAATTTAGGCCGACTTTCCTTCTTGGACCCATTATAATTTCACATTTAAAATTTGTATCTTGTCTGGACAATTCAAATCTCATAAATTGAATTTGAAATTTTGTAACTGTCCGTTTTCGGATTTTACGTACGTTCAACTACTTCATTCATATTTAGATGATCAAAATCATCGGTCTTATGATTCCATTAACATATAACAATATCCATACAATGTGTGAATCATAACGAAATACGATAAAAATCGGGTCTTAATTAATCTCCCCCACTTAGAAATTTGGTCCTCCAAATTAGAACCAAGTTAGTCTATAAACCACTCTGGATACTTCACACATATCATACTCTTACTCTCCAGCTCCTTTTTAAATTCCTTCGAAGTGTAAAACAGCCGAAGGACTTTAATTAGGGAGATCATCTTAAACCTCAACATGTTCTCCTTCCTATTTAATACTTGAATCTCATTATACCTTTAGAAAGAGATATTTCTAAACATACTGATTCACACTCGATGAATCCTCATGATCCCCATCTCTTGTCAGTATAGATTTTCTATCTGTTCTGAGATGTTCTCATTCTCTCACAATTAGCTGAACACCCTCAGAGGCTTATTATACTAAATCGGGAGCAATTTTCTATATGTTACCCACTTCTTTCTATCCATTCGAAAAAGTAACCCTTACGGCCAAACAATGCTTCACATAATGCCATATCGATACTCGACTGATAACTATCATTGTGGGTAATTTAGCTAATAACAAATGATCATTTCAGGAGCTTCTAACATCAATTGCACACGTTCTCATCATATCCTCAAGAACCCGTATAGTCCTCTCTGACTGGCCATTTGTCTGAGGAAGGAACGTTGTGCTCACACTTAACTGGGTTCCCATGGCTTCCTGAAACATGTTCCCAAAAGTGGGAAGTGAAGCGGGAATCCCTATCTGATACAATACTCCCTGGAATGCTACCTATTGTTCCAAAAACTTCTTACTTATACAAATATGCTCACGCACTTAGAGTATCTATGGCTTTCATAACCAGAAAGTGGGTAGACTGAATCAATCTATCGACCATCACTCAAATAGCCTCGTGATTCCTTCTGTCCTCGGTAACTTGTCACAAAATTCATGGTAACCTACTCTCACTTCCATGTCAGAATTGGTAGAGGCTACAATAACCCTACAAACTTCTATAGCTCTACCTTAATCTGCTGACATACAAGACACTTCTCCACAATCTCTACAATGTCTCTTTTCATATATGACCACCAATACCCTTTTCAGAGATTCTGATATATTTAATACTTCTCAGATGCACTGTATATCCCAAAGAGTGAGCTTCTGACAATAACACTATCTCATCAACTGTGGTTATGGGGAGCACTTATACTATCTCTGAACCTCAGTAAGTCATCATCAATCACTGTGAACTCTGTCACTGTACCTTTTAAATCTGACCCACACTATCGACACCCTGCCGATCTTCACACTAAGCCTGTCAAATTGGGTCACTCAAATCTGATTCTAATCTCAGGCTAGCTGTCACATAATCACTGTCATCATCAGAAGGGATCACATCACTACTGAGGCTCATAACTGCTCTAGCAGCTCACGCTCCCTGACCATCATCTGTGATACCATCTCGAGGCTCTTTCTACTCAAAGCATCAGCCACTATATTAGCCATTTCCTGGATGGTATAATATCTCACAATCATAATCATTCAGAAGTTCTAAACCTCTATGTTATCTCATATTCTACTCTTTCTGTGAAAACAGATACTCGGGGCTTTTATGACCAGTGCATATCCAAAATTTCTCACCGTGTACATAGTAGTGCCATATACTCAGTACAAACACTACCGCTGCCAACTTTAAATCATGGGTCGGATAGTTTCTTTCATGATCCTTAAGTTGTTTGGATCTATAATCGACTATCTTCTCATTTTGCATCAATACACAGCCCACTCATTATTTTGAGATATCCATATACACTGCGAAACCTCTTGAGCTATTGGGTATAGTGAAAATAAATGCGGTGGTCAGTTCATGCTTCAATACACCAAAACTCCTGTCACTTCTATCATCCCATTCAAAAACAACTTTTTCTAAGTTAAACGTGTCAACAAAGTAGTCCATTTCGAGAACTCTCAACAAATCATCTGTAAAAACAATTTCCAATTGTTGCTTATGATTTTCCTTGGACTTTAAATACACCCAAAATATCATCAATAAGGATGATAACAAATTGGTCTGGGTAAAGTTTAAATATCTCATTCATCAATGCGCTAATTAGTACAAAGAATTGTCTTGGGCACATCCACATTCTAAATTCTCAACGGATAAAACCTAGACTTCCAATCGATCTAAAAAAAATTTGCGCTCTTCGCAGCTAACCCAATGGATCATCAATAGTAGAACGAAATACTTATTCTTACGCTGATCCTGTTCGATTCGATAAATCAAGTCTAGCTTTCAACTTTTAAGCTCATTACCACAAAACAAATGTCAATATGAGAAAAGAACCTCATCGTAGTTGAGTTCGACTAAATATTTCAATCACTCATATCCTTGACCTATGTACGCATAAACGTATAATGTCATTTCGAAATCGCTTCTATTTAAGATACTAACCCACGTCATTTCCTTTTTTCTTATATTAACGGCTTTTATAAAATTGTAATTTTTAAACCTTCATGATTAATCAAATTCTATATTTCTTTATCGTATAAGTAAAGGTACCCCTAATTTTAAATGTATATATTACGACTGTCGATTTCAATTTATAGGTTATGTGTACTTTTAGACGCTGTCAAGTCTTCAGAAGGGGAGGTATTTTGAAATACCTTTATTAACCTTTAGACTTAACCACATGAACTGGTTGTGGGTATATCCCCCTTTTTCCTTGGTCGCAATTCATTTTCACTACATATCGCTTAATCCAAATTTCTTCACATATAAGAGATATTTTTACCTTGCATACGCCTCTTATTCCAATATATCTTATATTCAAGATCTATCACATCTCAAAACTTATCTCATTTCGTATATCAACTTTAAAAAAACTCTTTCATTACTTGTTAAAACTTACTGTACACTTTTCTAGGGTGAAACATCGCTATCTTAGAATAGCAATTTCAACAACATTGTTTGCAGCCAATCAATTTATTCTCCATATTACATAAAAACACTCATATTTCATAGAATGAGATTGGTCCGCATGTGCTTTTCCCCCACTTTCAACTTACAATCTCTATCGACATATTCAATTAGCAGACTATCCTTAATTAGGGTGCTAACTATCAGCATTTCGCCTAATGATATAGGCTTCACATATTTCACTAACTTATATGCAAATGACGATGATATAAATAAATGTGTAGTACCAGGATCAATTAAAATAATTGCTTCAATATTAACAATCAAGATGGTACCTTACACCACATCAAATGAAGCATCAATAGTGTCTTGGTCCAAGACATACACTCGCCCTCATTCAACCACCTATTTTTGTGGTAACTACAACACATCCAACACTGTCCATTAGTAGGTCGGGGTCCTCCAATCACAATATTCATCTAAGCGCTGAAACTGGATACACTAATGATCTTACCCCATAGCTCACTAACTCTAAATTTCCTACCAAACTGCCTCTTTCCCACTATGCCATCTCTGTTATCCACTATTTCTTTTTCTATCTCTATTTTCAGCCCTAATTGCCTTCCTCAAACTTAGTGGCATGCAATTCCTAATCTTATTCACGCATTGTGATCTGCGCACTGCCTCATCGTTAATAGTGATATCTAACGGGCCAATCAACTTTGATAGACGATCTGAGTCCTTCCATGAACTTTTGGACCTTCCGACTCTCATTGTTCATAATGTCAGATTATACCTACCCAGGGATGTAAATTGAGATTCATACTCATCGATTGACCTGTTCCTTTGGGTCAGAGTAAGGAACTCTATCTGTAAATTCCTTTGAACAATGTCTGAAATATACTGTCTCTGTGCATCCAGAATTATCTCTCATATCATCCTGGATGTCTAACTCTTAAAATAGGTCGAGCGGACTTCCACCCATGCTCTGCCTCGCTCTCCAATATAAACGCATCGAGTTACTTTCTCGGTCAACATACACTGATAGAACCCATACAACTTCGCTATCTCATTCACCCAATCCTCAGTAACTATTGGTTTCTTTACTTCGTTAAATACTGGAGAGGTGTGGGAATCTCTATAGTCTGAGGCATGTGTTCAGGCTTTACCCTGTCTATCCTTAACTACCTACATAGACTGAGTAAACAACTCCAAAATATTTTCTACACTCCACTCCATCCTTGTGAAGCGTGTCTTAACACTGTCTGGCCTCTTTATAGGACCTTGTGGAGTATGCTCAACATCAGTCTCCACCTCAACCTCCCCATGAGTCTCATGATTCGACTCAACATGACTAGTAGGCTCAAGCCTACCTCTACGGCCTATGCCTCGTGCTCTACCTCCTCTACCGCATCTGGTAACAGGTATAATGCCTATATTACTACATTCTCAACCATTTCTTAGTTAAAACCCATCTCAATATACATGATTGTATCTAACCAAGCACAGTAACACGAGCATGTAATTTCCTAATTACTGACACTAACACACATCAGACTAATTTCGCTCTGATACCACCATTTGTCACGACCCAAAAATCAGAGTAAATATTTTATTTTTCTTTCATACTTACTTATCCTCTGATCGTGACAACACTCCACTAACAATTGAGCTGTGTGTCAATGCCAGTCCCACCATTCATTCACCATATAACTTAATTCCTTATTAAAAGAAAGGTAAACACGAGTTTTTCACTAATTATTTCTCATTCATTTACAAGTGTTTACAGTGTCTATACATCCCCGAAAGTTACTTACAAACATGTTACTGTGCTATTCTTATTTAGATACAATATGCACAAGTGTATATACCTCAAGTGATGGGCAGCAGCAGATATCAGGAATGTAATAATCAGTCGCCTAGAAGTCTACTGAAAGAAATCTGTATAGGAAAATGAAAGGGGTGAGCACATCAAGCTCAGTAAGGCAATCCTACGAACAAATAGGTAACCATACAACCTACATAAACGTGGTGCCATGCATAAACCACCCTTTCTCCATACAATTTTAAAACAAATGCTACAATTCATGATGTCATGTAAAACAAGTTCACATATGGATTTCAAAGAGCATGGAAAACTCAACATGTAAATCCATTTAAATCATTTCATTCTCGTTAAAATTTCACAACACAGCCAGGACTCAACCCCTCCCTCGGGTGTTCCTGACTCACCCAAAATCATGAAATCAAATGCTTTTCAAAGCAATAGTAACAAGGGATACAAAGAATGTCATGTAAAACCAGTTTACATCACGCATGGATTTAAATAGCATGGAAATAACGTCATGCAAGTTTCAGTTTAAATTCCAATTTCATTCTCATCAAAATCACATCTCAATCAGGATCAAACCAACTCCCTCGGGTGATCCAGACTCACACAAAAATCAACAAAACATGTTTCTTAAAACATCAATTTATAACATGCGAGACTAGGCAATAATATATATCTCAAGCAAATAACCAGGATTATGGCCATATCCTCATGATCCCACTGCTACACGGATCTTGTGTGCGGGGTCTCACCACTATCGGGAACTGCCTCGGGAGGTGGGTCAATCCATCTCGTCAGTCTTGCCCAATCACATGCATCCGAAGATGCCACTCGCATCCAAGGATGCCACATAATTAATCCCAGCACGGTACAACGTACTCCATGCTAATTGCACTATACAACGTACTCCGTGGACCCATATCTCATATCCACAATCGTGCCTGTCTCAAAACGCATGTAGTCTACCCAACGCTCCAAGCACAGCTCATCGCATGTCTCATAAAATCAGTGCGAGCGATGCTCCAGCACTCTCATAAAATCAAGGAAAATCTCGTTCGAGCAAAGCTTCAACACGCGGTTCATAAAATCTCATAAGATCTAGTACGAGCTAAGCTCCAGCACTCTGTCAAAATCATGTAAAACTAGTGTGAGCTAGGCTCTAACACTATGTCATAAAAATCAAGTGAAAATCTGGTGTAAGTTGAACTCCAGTACCCTGTCACAAAAATCGTATGAAAATCTGGTGCGAGTTAGACTACAGCACCAATGCATGTAAAAATCTAGTGGGAGCCCTTGCTCCAGCACTAATGCATGCATCACACAAATCAAAACCTGTGTGAACTAAGCTCTAGCATTTCTCATTTTTATAAAGTCACGTAGACGGCTCTGTTATCTCAAAATAATTTCTCAAAGAAATCACATTGTTGAAAATATGCAATGTTGTGCATTTTTATTTAAAAGTTAGCCAACCTACCCATACACGTGTCAAAACAGCTCAAAAACAAGCAGGAACCTCTTGCTCTTGCTCCTCCTAACTTTTCCTAATTTTGAAAATTTTACCCTTCACAGGGGTGTTTTTGTCATTTGGCCATCCAGGCACCAAAATACTTATTTTAAATCTAGACCCTTCAGACAATTTTAGGGAATGTAAATGAGGTCAAAATTGCGTAAAGTTACCTCTAGCAGTCCGTAAAGTTCCCTTACCTGGAATCACGCGCGAGTTTATTTTGTCTCGATCGTACCAGGTCTTTCAGTCCAATTCGCTCTAAACCAAGTCTACGGAGCTGCATATAACCACATATTTGGGTCACTTCTAATATACTTATCAGTATTTCACTCTTATTGATCGAATCTAAAACACCGAGCCCGTTTTACTTTATTGGGCCCGATTACACATTAATGGGCCTCGACCCCTTTTTCAGTCTGTTTCCATTTATTAAATCCCTTCTTCGGGTCTATTGGGCTCATTGGGCTTATCTATACCCATTGGGTTTCGTTCCAAACTCTTTGGATAACCCTTATATCATTTACGACAATTAATTCAAAAATCTAAATATAATTTAATTTATGCAGAAATTAATCTGAAATTTGCAAAATAAATTCCAATTGCGTAATAATCATATAATTGTCGCAAATGAGCTTTACTTACCCAAAATTGTACGATGGTGCGTAAATCGGAGTTTGATCGGGCTCCCATACGTGATTTCTCGTCGAACTGTAAAATTTTATATTTAATTTTGGGTTAATTTTTGATCAAATATAATTTTAAATAAATTTCCCAAAAATCAATTCGGTCACTTTTGACTTCTTACCGACTTACCCGAAGTCCGGTGCATCCCCGAAAAGCTTTTTTTTTTCCTTTTTCTCTTTTTATTTCTTTTTCTCCTTTTTTCCTCTCTTTCTTGGTTGAACAGGTACGATCCGGTTCAGCACAATACTCTTCTGACTGAATCGGTCTGTACCGATTCAGGCTTCCCCATCGCCATTCATCTCTTTTCCAATCAGTTCCCGAGCCGTTTCTGGCACCAATCGGTGCGCCTAGAGTAGGGGAACGTTCAGCTAGCCTTGGGTTGGACTGAAACCTCATCGGTGGCCGTCGATTTTCTCTTCTCCCTCCTCGACTTCTCTTCCTCGATCCGTCGAAATTTGGCGTCGGTGCAGCACGTTCAGGTGGCAGGAGGGTCGCGTGGGTGTCAGCTACCTTTTCTGACCCTCGCCTGGCCTCCTCGGTCACCAGTGGTGGCTCGTCGATGATGCAAAAGGGGGGAAGGCCCTCGGCTCCCTCGCGCATTCTCTTCTTCGCGTTTCCAAATTCGTTTCTCTTTTTTATTATTATTATATTTATAATTTATTTTATTATTATTTTAATCATTAAGATATTATTTCATCCCCAAAAATCTAAAAATAAATCTTATTTAATTCATTTAATCAATAATTGAATTTATCTGTCTTTTTTCGTCTTTTCGGTATATTTTTCCAGTATTTTCGGGATAAATTTTCGAAGTGAAAATTTTGATTAATTCTAATAAATTCATATATTGATCAATTAGACTTGAAATTTAATAATTTCCTTGTTATTGATCAAGATTTCTCAATTCCATATTTTTTATTAAATTTTTTATCGAATTTGTACCGAATTTTGGTCTTTTGACCGTTTTACCCTTCTAAATGTTTGAGACCAATTTAGGCTGACTTTCCTTCTTGGACCTACTATAATTTCTCATTTAAAATATGTATCTCTGTCTGGACAATTCAAATCTCATAAATTAAATTTGAAATTTCGTAACTGTCCGTTTTTGGATTTTACGTACGTTCGACTACTTCATTCATATTTCTATGATCAAAATCATCCGTCTTATGATTCCATTAACATATAAAAATATCCATACAATGTGTGAATCATAAGGAAATACGATAAAAATCGGGTCTTACAGCTAAATCCTTAATGACCTAAAATAAGCTTAATGTGATTTAATGAGAGAGTTGATTTGGCATGGATTTAATGATGATTTAAGCATGTATATATGGTTGTAAGATAGTTTTGTGAAATACATGTGTTGGAATAGATGATGAATGAAAATAGGTATATGAGATGTATGGTGAAATGCCATAGTGGGTGAAAGTGATGAACTTGAGGCATTAGGAGATTTATGCCAGTTCAATTTGAATCAGTAGACTTGATGAGTCTAATAGGTTCTTGAGAAATGAATTGTAAAATTGAAATGGAATTAAGAGAGAGTAAGGTCCAATAAGATGTAATAAGGCCAAATAGGTGTAAAAGGCCTAATGCATTGATTTAAAATTCATGTGAGTGAAAATTAAGTATGTTAAGGTATACTGATGTGAATGGTTATCTACAGCTTCAGAGTTTATATCGAAAACTGATCGAACTGCGAGGTTTAACAGCACCGAGAAAGTGAGGTCTCGTGACGTGACTTGAGGTAAGGGAATTTTTTTAATAGAAAAATTTGGTAGGGACCCGACAAGGTAGAGTTGTGATTTTACACTAATTAAGGGTAAAACGCTTAGGAAGCATATTTGTAACTAGTTTTAACATTCTTTGACAGTTGCATAGATAGATTGGGTAATGTTTTCATGTTATATGTGAAAACAACACGTTATAGTGTCGATTTGATTAATTGACTGAATTTTAATTGAAATAAGCCATCTATCGACTTGTGTGAAAACCAACCGTACTAGAGCACAGCTCGCACTAGACTTTACAAGATATGCATCACATAGTACTTGAGTATTTCTTGTACTTGATTTTAATGCGATTTATGCATGATAGAGTACTAGGGCATTGCTCGTACACAGTTTTATTGATTGATGTATGATAGAGTATTGAAGCATTGCTCGTACTCAATTTTACATGACATAGTGCTGGGAGCATTGCTCGTACTAGATTTATATGACCTTATGCATGAGTTCGTGCTGGAGTTTACTTGTACGTACCAGTTTTGAAAGAGATAGCAAGAAACAGCTATGCTGGTAGCCTGTGCAGACTGTGTTGCACCAATTATATGCTCGTACGTGTAAATTTTGGAGATATGGCCGAGGGCTATCGAAACTATTATCCATGGTATGAAAGCTAAGACCAATGGCAGGTACCCCGACTGTGAGGTTTGGGTTCTTGGAGTACTTTGTACCATGTATGTCACATAGAGTATGATGTACCGTGAGTACACAATAATATAGAGTTGTTGGCTGACGGTTGAGGATTTGACCCACCTCCCGTTACAGCAAATGTGAGGCCCCACATACCGAGTATTGTATAGCCTGGGATCATGAAAAATGAGATATGATCATAATCTTAGAATATGTACTCACCTATCTTCGAATATGTAGTCGCCTATCTCGTTTCACTCACTTTAGATTTCTTGTTTGAGTTATCATATGATTTTATAAATTGGACATGTTACTTCGTGAATTGTGAAACAGTAACCCGAGGGATGGGTGAGGCCCAAATTTCCATGTTTTTACATGATGATATGCCATTTTTGTTTTGATTTAATTGATATGGCATAATGAAGTGTGATTTACAGTATTTACATGACAATGCAATGTTTTGCATAAATTGCTGAGGTTTTTAAACCAGCATGTTTTCAGTTCATACTGATGATTTGTATCTATATATATATAATTGCATAAATGTTTCAAGAAAGATACATGCATTAGATGTGAATCGAAAAGGAAATGATTTCAAGGCATGAGCATTATATTTTGTAGATAATGTGGTTATGTACTTGCTTGCCTTATTTCCTTACTGAGCTGTGAGCTCACCCCCTTTTTATTTTCTCCTCTCTATAGAGCGTTCACAATAGTTTGGCACGGCTGAAGACTGGTATTCCTTTATCCGTTGTATACCGATCATACGAAAGGTATACACATTTGAAACGTTTTGTACTGAACAATGTAAAAGCACAGTTATGTAAACGAATGTACTATCGGGGATGTATATGTATAAGTATTTATATTTAATATACGTAAATTAATTTTGAGAAAGAGTACTTACGGTCAATGGATAATTGTATTGACATGTATGCATGTTATGAAATGAATGAGGTTGAGGTGACTAATATCGAATTACAGTCTAACGGTCTGGTGATTGAATTATAACAGAGGGAAAGGTATGTAAAATGGAAAAAATTTATAGTGATTTTTGTAAGTCACGGGTGGTTGTGACAGAATGGTATCAGAGCGAAGTTGGTCTGATGTAAGTCGATATTAGTATTTAGGAAAGTGTACATCCTCATATTACTGAGCTTTGTTCAGTTACAATTGTGTATACGAGATGGGAGTCAAACTAATTAATGGTTATGAATGCAGGAATTGAGCCATTATGGCTAATACCAACTATGGTAGAGGGGGTAGAGGTAGAGCTCGAGATCGTAGAGGTAGGCCTAAGACCCGATATGAGATGACAGGTCCCACTCAGGTACCAGAGAGTACTAAGGCACGCTTAACGAGATTAGAGCGTCCACTTGAAACTATAGTGGAGTTATTGGCACAAACTTTACTAGGTGGACAGGGGCAGGATGTAGGGACTGCGCTTGGAGAGACAGCTGCACCTGGTACGCCTATGCAACCAGCTCAAATGCCACAGCCTATAGATACTGCTACAGCCCCACCAGCTTAGGATACGCCTTCTCCTGTTGCTCCACGACAGGGCGGTAGTACTTTGGGGTATGGTTGTGAGCTTGATAGATTACAACAATTTCAAAAGTTTGGACCTTCGTCGTTTAGTGGGGTGAAGGACTCTGTGGTTGCAGAAGATTGGCTGGGAGAGATCGAGAAGCTATATGGATTCTTTGACTGTACGACGATTGAGATGGTCGCATTTGCTACATTCCTACTGAAGGGATCAACAAAGCATTGGTGGAAGTCCATCAGGGTTATATTAAGAGCACGACACTCAGAGATCACTTGGGATATCTTTTTAGATGCCTTCAGGAGGCAGTATGTCCCGGACACAATGCATTGGAGGCAATATATGAAATTCTTAGGGTTGAGCTAGGGGACTCAATCAGTAGATGAGTACGAGACGTGATTTATATCCGCGTAGGTATGACCTCGATACTATGAGTAGTGAGACAAGAAGGTTCGTAGATTTATTGATGGATTGGGACCAATACTATGGTCTAGACTAGTTCCATTTGATATCTCTACCTATGATGAGGCAGTATGCAAGGTGCAACGCTGTGAGCAGGACTAATATAGGAATGTCTTTGAGTTCAGGATAGTTAGTAGGGCTAGAAACCGATATAGGAAGAGGCCAGTGATTGTGAGTGTCTAAGGTTTCAGATATCGAGAAAGAAGGAGACTCTTCGGTAAGAGACCACGGATCGAGGAGGTACAGGACAAGACTGTTAGATCTTTTGCATATCCGGCTATTGCTCCAACTAGAGGTGTTTTTATTGGAGGACCGATACCTAACACTGAGCAGTGTAGTAGATGTGGTAGATTTCATGGCGGTAGACCTTGTCCTATTTCTAGTGGATTGTGCTTCAGATGTAGAAAGCTAGGGCATATGGTGAGAGCTTACCCAGAGATTATCGATATTACCCCACAGAAGGGTAAGGAGCCGGAGAGAGCTCCAACTGACATGTCTGCTTCGAGGAGGAGAGCGACGGCAAAGGATAAGGGGAAGTAGGTCATTAGACGAGGGCGAGTACATGTCTTGGATCAGGTCATGGTTAATGCTTTATTGGATGTGATTAAAGGTAACATCCTGATGTATGATTTAGAAGCATATGTTTTAATTGATCCCGGTGCCACGTATTCATTTGTGTCGCCTTCATTTGCATGTAAGTTAGCAAAACATGTAGAACGTACACCATTAAGTAGGATGATGTTAATCAATACTCCTATGGATAACAGTCAGCTAGTTGAATATGTGTTAAATGACTGTAAACTAAGAACATGGGAAAAGGATATGGCAGCCAATCTAATATTGTTAAGTATGAGTGATTTTGATGTAATTTTAGGAATGGATTGGTTATCGTCAAACCATGCTGTGTTAGATTGTTACGCTAAGACGGTTATGTTTCCTACCCTTACGAATTTTGTTGTAAAGTTTAATGAAAGGAAATGAAAGTAGTAGTTATGGTTACAATAAATAGTATATTAAGCTAACTGTGGAATGAAAATATTGAAGGTTTTATTGCGTACATGGTTGATACGGATAAGGCACATCCGGAGTTGGCAGATATTCCTGTGGTTGGTGAGTTCCCAGATGTCTTTTCAGATGAATTACTAGGGTTACCACCAGACAAAGAGATGAAGTTCTGTATAGATTTGGTACCTGGCACTAAACCTATTTCGAAACTACCGTATCGCATAGCCTTAGTTGAGTTGGAGGAGCTTAAGAGACAGTTACAGGAGTTGTTGGATATGGGGTTCATCAGACCGAGTGTTTCACTTTGGGGAGCATCGGTTTTGTTTATGAAGAAGAAGGATGGAAGACTCCGATTGTGTATAGATTACAGATTGTTGAATAAGGCTACCATCAAGAATAGGTATCCCCTTCCATGTATTGATGATTTGTTAGATCAGCTTTGGGAAGCACAAGTCTTTTCTAAGATTGATCTGAGGTCTGGGTATCATCAGTTGAGAGTTTAGAATGGAGATGTAACAAAGATAGCATTTAAGACCTGATATGGCCACTATGAATTTTTGGTTATGCCATTCAGATTGACGAATGCTCTCGCAGCTTTTATGGCTTGATGAACAACGTGTTCAAGCCATATTTAGATCAGTTTGTTATCGTCTTCATCGATGACATATTGGTATACTCGAGATCCGAGGAGGAGCATGAGTGGCACCTCAGGATTATATTGCATACCCTACGAGAGCAGAAGCTGTATGCTAAACTCAGTAAGTGTGACTTTTGGTTGGCACAGATCTCATTTTTTAGGACACGTTGTGTTGAAGGATGCTGTATCAGTAGATCCATCCAAGATTGAGGCTGTAGTTAAGTGGGAACAGTCGAGGACTGTCACCGAGATCAAGAGTTTTCTAGGTTTAGCAGGTTATTATCGAAGATTCGTTAAGGGATTTTTGAAGTTAGCTGCTTCGTTGACATGTCTCACTCGAAAGGGTGTAGCATTCGTGTGGGACGATGATTGTGAGAGGAATTTTCAGGAGCTGAAGTGTCAATTGACCATCACTCCGATTTGCACTATCCCTACCAGCTTAGGAGGATTTTCAGTATATATCGATGCTTCGCATTAGGGACTGGTCTGTGTATTGATGCAGGATGGGAGAGTAGTTGCTTATGGATCCAGATATCTGAAGGACCATGAGAAGAACTATCCGACCCATGATTTGGAGTTAGCAGTAGTAGTGTTTGCGTTGAAGGTATGGCGCCACTACTTGTATTATGAGAAGTTTCAGATTTTTACCGACCACAAGAGGCTCAAGTATCTGTTTTCACAGAATGAGCTAAACATGAGACAGAGAAGGTGGCTAGAGCTTCTAAAGGACTATGATTGTGAAATACTTTATCATCCAAGTAAGGCTAACGTTCTAGCTGATGCCTTGAGTAGGAAGAGCCTTGGGATGGTATCATATATGATGGTCAGGGAACATGAGTTGCTAGAGCAGTTTGCTAGAGCAGTTTGAGAGTTGTACCGTCTGACATGGATACAGACTATATGATTTGTAGTCTACGCTTGGAGTCGGATCTGTTGGACTGGATCAGACAGGCTTAGCAGACTGATTTATATTGCATTGATATCACTGGTCAGATACAGAAGGGTACAATAACTGATTTTGAGTTGAGTTCTGATGGACTATTGAGGTTCAAAGGTAGGGGGTGTGTTCTCGAGGACCTAGAGCTCAGGAAATGGATTTTGTCGGAAGCTCATTCTTTGAGGTACATGTTGCATCCGAGGAGTAACAAGATGTACCAGAACCTCCAAAAGGTGTACTGGTGGTCGGGTATGAAAAGAGATGTGGCAGATTTCATGGCAAGATGTCTCGTATGTCAGCAGGTGAAGGTAGAGCATCAGAGACCTGCAGGGTTATTATAGCCTCTACCCATACCGACATGGAAATATGAGCATATCACTATAGATTTCGTGATTGGTTTACCGAGGACCCATAGGAATCATGATGCAATATGGGTGATCGTTGATAGACTGATAAAGTTAACCCACTTCTTAGCTATGAGAGCTATCGATACTCTGAGTTCATTGGCAAAATTGTATGTACGTGAAGTAGTGAGGTTACATGATGTTCCAGTGAGCATTGTCTTGGATAGAGATTCCCACTTCACCTACCATTTTTGGGAACATTTTCAGGAAGCCATCGGAACCCAGTTGAGTTTGAGCATTGCTTTCCATCCTCAGACAGATGGTCAGTCAGAGAGGACTATACAGACTCTGGAGGATATGTTGAGAGCATGTGTGCTAGATTTGGGAGGCTCCTGGGATGATCATTTGACACTGGCCGAATTCGCCTACAACAACAGTTATCATTCGAGTATCAGGATGACACCGTATGAGGCTTTGTATGGCCGTAGATGTAATTCCCCTATCGGTTGGGAAGAAGTAGGTGACTAAAAGATTTTTTCTCCTGATTTCGTTACACAAGCCTCCGAGGATGTCTAGTTGATTGTTGAGAGATTGGGGACAGCTTAGAGTAGACAGAAGAGCTACGCTGACAGGAGACGGAGACCACTTGAATTCGCAGTTAGTGAGTCAGTATTTCTGAAGGTTTCTCCTTCCAAGGGTATAGCGTGATTCAAGAAGAGGAGTAAGCTGAGTTCTCGCTACATTGGACCATTTGAGATACTTGATCGAGTGGGAGATAAGGCCTATAGGTTGGCGTTGTCACCGGAGTTATCAGGCATGCATAATGTCTTCTACATTTCGATGTTTCAGAAGTATCATCCAGATTCGACCCATGTGATTCGGTATGAGCCATTGGAGCTCAAGGATGATCTGTTATATGTAGAGAAATCGATTCAGATACTGGATAGGAAAGAAAAAGTGTTACGGAACAAGACGATTCCGCTTGTTAAGGTTCTCTGGCAGCACCACAATTCATAAGAAGCTACCTGGGAGTTAGAGAGCCTAATGCGGGAAAAGTACCCCTGACATTTTGAAGAATAACTTGGTTCTAATTTGGAGGACCAAATTTCTTGAATGAGGGGAGGAATGCAAGGCCCTTAAATTCATATTTAATTTTTATGATTCTGTGATGTACAAATAAGTTACATTCGAAATAAATCATAAGAAATGAATATTTTTAAGTTCCAAATGTGAATGAAATGCAAAATGAGTAGTGAAGTAATTGAATATGAATATACCTTTGAAAATCTGGGAAAATTGCAACTGGAATGCTGCAGATGAAGGGCATATCGATCTCATTGCAAGGGGAGATCGATCTCATTGCCTTGAAATGCAATGCCAAAGTATTTTGCAAAAGGGAGATCGATCCCTCATTCAAAGCAGATCGATCTCAGATGAATTCTGGTTGAGACACATCAATCTCTAAAGGATTCTTGATAGCACAGATCGATCTCTTCTCAAGGCCAGATTGATCTCTAAGTGATTCTGAATGGCCAAGATCGATTTCATACCAAGGGACAGATCGATCCTACCTTCTAAATGTCAAATTCTGAAGAGTTAAGACACAGGACAGATCGATCTCTCACTTCAGGAGATCGATCTCATAAGGCAATTCTATAAAAACTCGACTGCTGCATCTTCTTCCCCGAAAACAACCAATTCCCCCATTTACAAAAAGTGTAAACCTAATTTATCACTCCAAAAATCATCACCTTTCAATCATTTTTGAGAGAGATTTATTTCAGCAAAGTTTTCCCTTATGAGGAGGAGGACAACATAGTTTAAAACTATAAACTGAAATCAAGGATTGAAGGAGCAAAGTTCCCCCAATTTGGCAAAAAGAGGAAAAATCAAACGAGGTAAGATTTCAATACACCAACTTCAAGTATGTTAAAATAGGTATCTTAGTGAGTTGATTGGTGTATGTTTTGTTGGCTGAAAACACTCATGAACATGCTAAATCCTCAATGACCTAAAATGAGCTTAATGTGCTTTAATGAGAGAAAGTTGATTTGGCATGGATTTAATGATGATTTAAGCATGTAGTGATGTTATTAAGCATGTATATATGATTGTAAGATAGTTTTGTGAAATACATAGGTTGGAATAGATGATGAATGAAAATAGGTATATGAGATGTATGGTGAAATGCCATAATGGGAGAAAATGATGAACTTGAGGCATTGGGAGATTTATGCCGGTTCAATTTGAATGAGTAGACTTGATGAGTTTAATAGGTTCTCGAGAAATGAATTGTCAAATCGAAATGGACTTAAGAGAGAGTAAGGTCCAATAAGATGTAATAAGGCCAAATGAGTGTAAAAGGCCTAATGCATTGATTTAAAATTCATGCGAGTGAAAATTAAGTATATTAAGGTATACTGATGTGAATGGTTATCTACAGCTTCAGAGTTTATATTGGGAACTGATCGAACTACGATATTTAGCAGCATTGAGGAAGTGAGGTCACGTGACGTGATATGAGATAAGGGAATTTTGTGAGTAGCTAGAGGTAGCTATACGTATTTCGGATAGATTTTTGAGTATTTAAATTGTATATGTACTTTCAAATATGGAAAAATTTTGGTAGGGATCCGACATGGTAGAATTGTGATTTTACCCCAATTAAGGGTAAAAAGCTTAGGAAGCATGTTTATAACTAGTTTTAACGTTGTTTGACAGTTGCATAGATATACTGGCTAATGTTTTCATGTTTTATGCGAAAACAACATGTTATAGTGCCAATTTGATTAATTAAGTGAATTTCAATTGAAATAAAACCAACCGTGCAAGAGCACAGCTCACACTAGATTTTACAAGATATGCATCACATAGTACTTGAGTATTTCTCGTACTTGATTTTAAAGCGATTTGTGCATAATAGAGTACTAGAGCATTGTTAGTACTCAGTTTTATTGATTGATGCATGATAGAGTATTGGAGCATTGCTCGTACTTAGTTTTACATGACATAGTGCTGGGAGCATTGCTCGCACTAGATTTATATGACCTTATGCATGAGTTCGTACTAGAGTTTACTCACACATACCGGTTTTGAAAGATATAGCATGAAACAGTTGTGCTAGGAGCTTGTGCAGACTGTGTGTCGCATCGATTATATGCTCGCACGTACAAATGTTTGAGATATGGCTGAGGTCTATCGAAACTATTATCCATGGTATGAGGGCTAAGACCTATGGCAGGCACCCTGACTGTGAGGTTTGGGTCCTGGAAGTACTTTTTACCTTATATGTCACATGGAGTATGATGTACCGTGAGTACACGATGATATAGAATTGTTGGTTGACGGTTAAGGATTTGATCAACCTCCCATTACAGCAAATGTGAGGCCCTGTACACTGAGTACTGTGTAGCCTAGGATCACGAAAAAATGAGATATGATCATAATCTTTGAACATGTTGTCGCCTGTCTCATTTCACTCACTTGAGATTTCTTGTTTGAATTATCACATGATTTTATAAATTGGACATGTGACTTTATGAATTATGAAAGGGTAACCCGAGGGATGGGTGAGGCCCGGATTTCCATGTTTTACAGGATGATATGCCATCTTTGTTTTTATTTAATTGATATGGCATAATGAAATGTGATTTACAGTATTTACATGACAATGTAATGTTTTGCATAAATTGTTGAGGTTATTAAACCAGCATGTTTTCAGTTCATACTGATGATTTGTATCTATATATATATATATATATACTTGCATAAATGTTTCAAGAAAGATACATGCTTTAGATCTGAATCAAAAAGGAAATGATTTCAAGGCATGAGCATTATATTTTGTAGATAGTGTGGTTATCTACTTGCTTGCCTTATTTCCTTACTGAGCTGTGAACTCACCCCCTTTTTATTTCCTCCTCTCTACAGAGCATTCACAATAGTTGGGCACGGCTGAGGGCTGGTATTCATTTATCCGCTGTATACCCATCATACGAAAGCTATACACATTTGAAACGTTTTGTGCTGAACAATGTAAAAGAACAGTTATGCAAACAAATGTACTGTCGGGGATGTATATGTACAAGTATTTGTATTTAATGTAAGTAAATTAATTTTGAGAAAGAGTACTTACAATCAATGGATAATTGTATTGACATGTATGCATGTTATGAAATGAATGTAGTTGAGGTGACTAATATCGAATCACAGTCCAACGGTTTGGTGGTTTAATTATGACAAAAGGAAAGGTATGTAAAATGGGAAAATTTTGTAGTGTTTTTGGTAAGTCACGGGTGATCGTGACTTTTATTCTTCAAGTTAATATATTTTAATTCATTTTCCACCAATGAGCTCATTCTCAATTCCATATATTTACTTCACTATTCATAATTAAAATCGAATACCTGTAAATTTGTGGATTTTACAAACAACTTTGTAGAGGGGCGATTAGGCCAAAAATGGCTAGAAGTTGCAAAAAGAATAGCCACAAACTTAATTAGTGTGAAAAATGGTGTTTTCTCTCTCTTTTTCTATTTTTCATTGAATTTTGCATGATTTTGGCTACTTTTCACAAAGTAGACGGCTCTTCCATGTATGTATTAGTAAAGTATATATTTAATAGAATTTAATATTAAATACCAATGCTTATAATATTGTAAAGACCCTATTTACAGAATAATATGGTTAGGCTACGAGTCGATGCTGGATCAATACCATGAAATCGTCTACATAAACACATTTTTTTAACAATATTGATCAAAAACCAATAAAGGAATTTTCCAATTAACATATTTGTTCTTTTACAAAATGATCATCATTCACATTCCCCACATATATTTTTCTATGCATTACTGTACTTATAAAAAATTTTGATACAAAAGAATACTTAATCCGGGTATACCTTTGACGTAGAAGAATAATCCACAAAACTATGGCTGTGAAAAATAATCCTACTTACGAAAGCAGTCCCAGCTACTGATGAAGCTCTGTGGGGAAAAATAAGGAGTGAGCTCAACATGCTCATTAAGAGAAACATATGACAAGTAGATAAATACAATATCTACATTTTTTTATAATAGGTTTATTATGTAAAATATACAGTGTCATTGACAATTCAGTAAAATCAGTGTTGGAAATCAATAACAGTTTTGATATCGATAGTATAAACATTGAACTGAAATAAATATAGTTTCTAAAACTTTATACAGTAGAAAAAACAATTTTCAAACAATAGTACAGTTTGGGCAAGGCATAACATGCTATAACAATAATCAGTATGACAATTGGGCAATGTCGGTGAATTTGAGCATCACTGATCAGGTGTACTTGGATGTAATTCATCGTGGAAGTGGTCAGCTATCCAAACGGCTCACAATACAGTATGTTCGAAGACCGATAGCACGGTACAGCGTACTCACATGCATGTTGCACAGTACATCGTACTCTCTGGACCACAGTAACAGTAGCAGTTCAGTAATAGTAACAGTTTAGTAACTGTAATAGTGCAGCATGATTAACCATCGCCTTTGCCTCAAAATCAATGTGAGTTAGGCCATGCGACACACAGTCAGCACGCGTTCAAGCACATTTTATCGGTACTAATTTAACAACAGCTCATTTTCATTAAATCATTTTAAAAATTCAGTTCGATATATAAGACAATTCAAAAGAGGTTGGCTCATCCTTTTTCGGTCAAAATCCTCAGTGTATAATCTATGGTAATTAAGACTAGGGATATTTCGATTAAAATCAATAATTAAAACCACATTGATATTTATATAAATAAACTAAATAAATTTATATCGGTAATGATAGGTCGATTAACTGAGACTAAAGTTTTTCTATAAATTTTGTGACTATAAAATTGGTCCAAAGTATCCTATAATTTCAATAACCATAAAATCAGCTTAGGATTTTATGTCTACGATTCCACTAAAATTACGCATAATTATATTTAGCAGCACACAGAAATTTTCCTTACTGAAAAATTTTCCTAGAATTTATATCTATAGTCCAACAGAAAATACGTGTAGATATCACTAACAGCACATAACATTTTTTCTTATCTCGGTGGATGTCGATGGTTTCCTCAAATCTTTGTATGTGGGTCTGTCAATCTGCTATTGTGAGTTCATTTCCTCTGAAGCTTAGAAATCACCTTTATGGCCGAACCACTTTGACTTGTTTTTCTCCTTCTCCTTTGCTACTGCAAGATCCTGAAACAACCACTAGCATCAAGTTTCTGGCAACCTTTTTCCCTTGAGTTAGCCGAATCTCATATATTTCTTTTCTCACATCATTTATTGTTATGACACTTCCCAACAGCAGCTTGGAAGCTTGAGTTAACCGAGGGTTTTTGTTCTGTTTTACCCACTCCTATTGTTGTTTCGACCTTTAAACAACAGCTTGTTGTTAGCTTATAGTGGTAGGGGAATGAGCAAGTTCCAAGTAATTTAAATCTTTCCTTGTACTCCTTTCTTTTTGTTTTGAAGCTACCAAGGTGATCCACGTTTTTCAACTCGATTTTGGAGTGTTCTCCCTTGGTCCGATTCAGCCTTTAAGTTTCCCTTTCCTATCTTTCCAGCTGAGCAACAAAGACTAACACATCTCTAAATACCTTTTCTATCCTATCTTAAAGAAGGGTCCTTGAGTTTTCCATGCTTTAATCGAGAACAAAGCTCTTGTTTTTCAACCTCTTTTATTTTTTTGTTCTATTTCTTCGATGATCAACAGCCCCCTTTTTCACCCGTTTCCTCTGCTCTCTCTTAGCTCACGTCCCCTGTCTCCCTTGACTGCCTTATTAATACTCAGCAGACCAATCACGAAAGATACAGCTTCCCTTACATTTTCAAGTTGTCAACTTACTATAGCTACAACACCTCTATCTCTCATATCTTTTCAATTCAGTTTCTCTACCGTCCTAATCACCTAACTGCTATGTTCTTTTCTATTAAGTTTTGTAACGACCTGATTTACACACATTTTGGTTGGGCTACGAGTCGATAACAGATCAAACAACAAATCTAACTAGTAAATTAATTTCTTAGTCACAAATTTTAACTAAAATCCAATAGAGGTACCTTTCGATTAATCATCATAATTCATCTTTCATAAATATTCATGTTCACATTCCCCTGACACACTTCAGTATACTTACTATACTTACAAAAATTAGATACAAACACTGTGGTCCATACTGGGTATACCTTTAACGCAGAAGCATACTTTGCTGACGTATGGCTGTGCAAATTAATTCATCTTACAGAAGCAGTCCCAGTTACTGATAAGACTCTGTGGAGAAAAGTAAGGTGTAAGCTTAACGTACTCAGTAAGAAAAACACGTGACAGGTAGATAAATAAACTACCTATATACATATATGCCAAAATAGGAGTTCTCATGAAAATATACAGATATTTTGGCAAATCAATAAAATCAGAGGCGAAAATCGAAGACAGTGTCGATATCGATAATATAATAAATTTACTACAAAATTCTAAAACTTTAAGCAGTAGAATGAACGATTTTCGTTTCAAAAATACAGTTTACATGGTCAATTTGATAAATCAAAATAGACGAGATAGTATAAACCTTATACTATAATAAATTCAAGTTCTAAAACTTTCTACTGCGTTTTATTTTGACGACTGTGTGGCACTTTATGCTTGCAGGATTCAAGAGGTGGCCCCCACAGTATCTTTATGTAATAGAATATCATAGTTTCCATACGGTAACACAGTTCATACAGTCAAATCAATTCGTATGTTCAAATCAGAAATATCAAATAGACGAGCCAAGGCAGAACATGCTATAACGATAATCAATATGACAATTAGCCAATGTCGGTGACTCCGGGCAATCACGGGCCAAGTGTGCCTGGATGTCAATTGTCATGGGAGTGGTCAGCTACCTAAACGGCTCATAATACAATATGTCTGAAGACCGATAGCACGATACAACATACTCTCATGCATGTTGCACGGTACATCATACTCCATGGTTAACTGTTGCCTTTGCCCCAAAATCTCGTCCGAGCAGGTCAGTACAAGATCGCACAGCAATACATGACGACTCCGACACGGTTTCACTCAAAATCACATGTGAGCAGGTCAGTGCAAGATCTCATAGCAATACACGACGACTCTAGCAGGGTTTCACTCATAAATCATATTAAAATCTAGTGCGAGTAATTCAATGTGACACACAGTCTACACGCGCTCAAGCACTGTTGCCAGTATCAATTTATAAACAATTTATTTACTTTAAAATCGCTGTAAAATTCAGTTCAAAATAAATCTCTTCAGAAGGAGGTAACTTACCCTTTTTCGGTTTAAAATTTAGTTCACGATACAAAGCCATTAAAACTAGGGAATATCGATCTAAAATCAACAATTAAAGCTATATCGATATTTATTTAATTAAACTTACTTAACTTTATCTTGGAGCAGATAGGCCGAGCAATCGATACTAAAGTTTTTCATAATTTTCGGTACTATAAAATTGGTTTAATACCTTCTAAAATTTCGATGCTCGTATATTCAGCTTAGGATGCAATATCTACAAATCCACAGAAAAATATGTGAATCTGTCTCTAGTAGCACACATAATTTTCCCTACCTCGGTGTCTGTCTGTAGTCCTCGAAGCCTCAGTGGTGCAGGTTTGTAAGACCCGATTTTTATCGTATTTCCTTATGATTCACACATTCTATGGATATGGTTAAATGATAATGGAATCATAAGACGGATCATTTGATCATATAAATATGAATGAAGTAGTCGAACGTACGTTAAATCCGAAAACAGACAGTTAAGAAATTTCAAATTAAATTTATGAGATTTGAATTGTCTGGACAAAGAAACGAATTCTAAATGAAAAATTATAGTGGGTCCAAGAAAGAAAGTCGGTCTAAAGTGTTTTTGATAGGCCCTAAGGGTATTTGTCCGCAAGTGCACGGGTCATACAAGTAATAATGGAATTTGAGTCCCGAGTTATCGTCCCACAAAGAAGTTGACTAGCCTAATTAACTACCGGTTAATCTTACCCAAAGTATATTCTAGCAAATTATAAAATTAAGGTGGGTGATCTACATAGCTAGAATTAAAAATACTGAAAGCAATAAAATGCTATAAAATAAAGAAATTAAAACCGAGCTGAAATTTACTTACCGAGCTCCACGTAATTAAAAGCAAATACCTACGAAAATAATTAAAACAGTTAAAATTGATTAACGCAATTAAAATAAAATGTAATTATGAAAATAACAATGCAAGATAAATTAAACTAAATTTAACAAACCTAAAATGCAATTAAACTACTTAATCAAAATGCAATTTAAACTAACCTAAGATTTAATGAAATAAATTTACTCTTAATCTAATTCTAAATGAACACTTAAACTAAGTTTTATACTACTATGCAAGAATACTAACAAGCAATTTAATTAAAAACTCTAAACTAAGCTTAACAAATTAAATTGAAATTAAACTAAACTAACAATGCATGAAAATGAGTTAATTGCTAGAGTTGAATGCCAAACAAGCCTTAAGCATTTTAAACCATTCCCTCCCTTTACTGTTCACATGTCTTCTAAAATTATGTTTCTTTCTAAACTTTCACGGTTTTGGCAACTATCTCTCGGCACTCTGCTTGCTCACGGTTCTAATTTCTACTCCAAGCATGCTAGGTGCTCTAGGTTCGGACTACACACTGCATCCAGGCTGCTGTTCTCTACCTCGGTTCTGATTTCTGTTGCACCAATTCTGCTTCTCAGTTCTGCATTGTTCTCGGGTTGTGTCCTCTGCTGTTTCTGCCCTGGTGTGTCTCGGTTCCAGGCTGTGGTCATGGGTCGTATCCTCTGCTCTAGGTATTCAACTGCCATTCAAGGTCCCTCTTCTGCAACGCACTGCTGCCCGGCATCTACATCAACCATACCAGCATCCCGAGTCCTCCATGGAAACGCCCAGCAGTGCCCAGTTTCAGCTCAGTTTCCAGGTGTTGTTCTCGGTTCAGAATTGCTCTGTTTCCGTCACCAACAACCACAGCTGCAAGCTGTTCTCTGCTGCACTATGTTCTGCCTTGTGTTGCTTGCGCCAGTGAGAGTATCTATGAGGACAGTAACCGAATACAAAAAACAGAGATGAACAAAGGACAGCTCTCGGATGCCAGCTGCTGCGTCTCCAAATCTGCACCGCAACAGTTAAATAGCTGAGGAAGATGGCCACTGTCACCGGCTTCTCCTTCCTCTACTGTTGTTACGCAATGCTCGACAGTGGGCAAGCTTCAGCACATTGCAAACCCAAATGGAAAGTGGGAAAATAAAATTTGAAATCCAACAAGAAGGCTAACCCGAGGATTAAAAGAGATTTGAGAACTCAAGTGCTAAAAAACATATCAAAGAGATAAGCTTATGAAACCGAAAACATGAAAATAAAAGTGATTCTTCATTGAAAATGAAATTTAACAAAGCTTAATAAAGAACATGAAATGCATAGTAAAACAAATGGGAAAATAAAAAATACTAGGAAGGAAAATAATTCTAAAAACTACTCTACCTACACTACTCTTACTCCTAAAATTACACTAACTTCTACTCCTAAAATTACATAACATTTTCAATTGTCATCCTTTCCTATTTATAAACACACTAGGGGTAAAATGGTAATTTTCATATCCTTGATGAGTTGGTATTTTTTTGCCACTTGTCTTCACACCATTGGCTCCTTGAAAAGATATTTCCATGTCATCGGTCTTCTTGTCCAATTGGATGTGCTAGGTGGCATGACTCGTGTTGTCCGTGTGGCTCAATCTCGATTTTAGCCTAATTCCGGTCCATTTTCTACCGAAATATTCAAAATTCATCCGGATTTATTTATCTGCAAACATGAGAATTTTAATTAAATAAAGAGGATAATTAAAAAAATAAATTAGGGATTTAAATAATTAATTAGGAAATTAAGCACAAATAATTCTAAAAATATAAAATTATCAGTTTTCGAAAGTGTAGAAGGGTAAAATGGTCAAAAGACCTAAAATTCGATATAAATTCAATAAGAAATTATTATTAAAAATATGAATTTAGGAAATCTTGATCAATAAAGGAGAAATTATTCAATTTTGAGTCCAATTGATCAAGATATGAATTTATTGAAATTAATCAAAATTTTCACTTCGAAAAATTATCCGAAAAATATTGAAAAAATATACCGAAAAGACGAAATAAGCCAGATAAATTTATTTATGGATTAAATGAATTAAATATGATTTTTTAAGATATTTTGGGATTTTTAATATTATTTTAATGATTAAAATAATATTAAAATAAATTATAAATAATAATAAAATAAATACAAAAAAAAGCGAATCACGATTCGCGATTCTAGGAAATGGAAACAGAAGCAAAATGAGGGAACCGAGCTTTCCATCTGCCACCACTGACGGAGGCTACTGGGAAGGGAAGGAGAGGCCAAAAGGGGAGGAACCCCACGTCAAGACCGACCCCAGGTGAAATTCGACGAGAAGACGCGGCGGGCGAGAGAGAGAGAAACCGAGAGAAAACCAAAAAGGGAAAAGAGAAATCCGGCGAGCCGACGCCGATCAACCCCAACTAACTTTAGACGATGGTTCCTCAGGTAAAGGCGACGTGATTGGTGGCAGAAACGGCTTGGGAAATGGCGGGCAGCGTCGGCAACGACGAGAAAAGAGAAAGGCACCGACGCTAAAGGAGAGAAGAGGTCGGACCAACCACTTTTCAGCCACTGTTGGTGAAATCGAGGCCAGATTCGTGAATCGGACTACCCCGCGGAGCTGCTGGAGGCGGAAGCCGGCGAAGAACTGGTCGACAGAGCTCCAAACGGCAAAGAAGAAAATCAAACTGGATTGAACCGACTGAACCGGACCAGTCTGAATCGGGCTGAACCGGACCGAACCGGTTCAGCCAGAAAAGAAGAATAAGAAAGAGAAAAAGAGGAAAAATTGGAGAAAAATTCTAGTGATGCAATCGAGTTTTGAGTAAGTCAGTAAGCGATCGAAACTGATCGATTTAATTCTCGGGATAATTATTTAAATTATATTTGATCGAAATTGACCCGATAAATGTATAATTGTGTAGCTCGATAATTAACGACAAACGAGAGCTCGAGTCAACCTCAATTTGTGTACTATCACAAAATCTTGGGTAAGTGAAGTTCGATTTCTATAAATTGGATAGTTATACGAGTTAGGAATTAATCGCGTACGTTGCAATTAAATTTTCGTATAATTTCGTAATGTTTGGAATTGGAAATTAATTGTCGTAAATAACTATATATGCTATCCAAAGATCCTAGAACGAGGCCCAAATAAGTGTTGAGGGCCCAATGAGCCCAATAGGCCTCGATGATTTGAATAGTAAGTGGAAATGGACGTAAAATCGGAGTAAGGCCCATTGAGGTGTAATCGAGCCCAATAAGAGTAAACGGGCCCAACATTTTAAATTTAAGCTCAATAAAGGTTAAATATGGATAAGTGTATTGTATTTAACCCGATAATGGTTATATCCAGCTCTATAGAATTAATTGGGAGCAAATCGGACTGAGCGAAATTCTCTGCATTGGAAAAGTCAAACTGTACAAAGAATCGAGGTAAGGGAATTTTGTAAGCGCTTAGGGATACCTGCGCGTATTTTTGGAGTTATTTACATTACATAAAATTTCATAAGATATCTAGAAATAGAATAATAATTTTTACGAAAATCGGGGTATATGTGAAAATTACGATTTTGCCCCTAGTTAGGAAAATTTTAAAAAAGGTAGTAAGGCTATGAAATTGCATGATTTTCATGTTTTTGATATTCCTATGATTATGTTGCTTTAATTTAAGCAAATTATGGATAGGTTGGCTGTTTATTTCATGTTTTTACATGAAAAGGGCACGAGTTAGGTGCCAGTTGTGATTTTTGATTTGTTTTAGTGAAATTGAGCAGCCTATCATGTTTTTATGAGTTTTAAATCGTGCTGGAGCACTACTCGCACTGGATTTTATATTTTAACTCATATACAGAGTGCTGGAGCACTACTCGCACTGAGTTTTACAAACTTGCTTTACATGACTACTGTACTAGAGCTATGCTCGTATGTGGATTTTACTTGGTTTTATGCATCCATACTAGAGTATTTCTCGTACCTGAATTTAAATTGGATTTATAATTATTTTATGTTGTACTGGAGTGCTGCTCGCACGTAGATTTCATTGATTTTTATGAAACCGTGTTGGAGCTTCTCTCGCACAACGATTTTTCTAATATCATGAATATGCATGGAGCCATGCTAGAGCTTCACTCACACAGGAATTTTATGACATGCATATGACCGTGTTGGAGCCTCCTGTAGACTGTGTGTCACAGTGAGAAGATATGCTCGCACGTGTAGATTGAGACATGGGTTGGTTATCGACATGGTTTGGAGTGGGATAAGACTTATGACAGGCACCCTCAGATTGTGATATTGGGTTCATGGAGTACGTTGTACTGTGTATGTCACACGGAGTACGTTGTACCATGTAGTCATGACTATTGTATTCACGTGACGTGATATTCTGACGGGTAGGGTGACCTACCTCCTGTTACAGTTGTGATATCCCGCACACCGGGATCCGTGTAGCCTAGGATCACAGGGACTAAGTCCTCGATTGTTTCCATACAGTAACCTGCATGCTCACATGATATATATTTTATTGGTCTTGTTAGACCAGGGTAGACCCGAAGGAGGGGTCAAGCCCCGATTTGTGATAATTTTCATGAAATGTGGTATTAAATGAGAAATTGATGGGTTTTATGAGGATATTAATGATTTTAAAGATGTGTTGAATCCCTCTGGGATTGTTTTGATGAGTTTTACTGTATCGAGCATGAGAGGTTTTACATGAGATTTTTTTTCACGTTTTACATGGCGATTCATGTTTTACGATATATGATATACTCATATATAGCATGGTTTTAATTGCCTCATGCTCGAGATATAAATGTTTTACATGTCATGCCTTTACTAGCATGTAGATAGTGTAGTTATCTACCTGCTTGCATTATTGCCTTACTGAGCAAGTTGCGCTTACCCTTTCATTTTCCACCCTATAAGATACATTCAGTAGAAGAGAGTGACAGTAGTTTTGCATTTTGGTTATCCGCTGCTTCCTATCAAGACCAGGTATACACATTCGTATAATTCTGTATCTGAACATATGGAGGCACAGTACTGTACACAGATGTAATATTGGGGATGTATTTAGTTAAAATAAATTGAGATGTAAATGAAATATGGAAAATAGATGTTAAGGTAAGTAACATGACAGGAGGGACTAACATCGACTCATAGCCCAACTGTTAGTAGTGAAATGTTCACAACGGGTAAGGAAATGAAAAAGTAAAAAATTTGTTGGGGTTTTTAGGAAAAATGGGTTGTGACAAGGTTAGCAAGTCCGCTCCAATCGATTTATTTTTTCAGAAATTTGGAACTAATATTTCCGAACTATTTTCCCTTAGGTTTCCTGAATTTTTCGTGCACATTATTCTATTTTCAGTATTCCTATTTATATGTATATATATATATAATAATAATATATACATCTGTATATATATATATATATATATATATATATATTATTTTTACTTTCTTTGAATTTCCTTTCTCTTTCCCGCTACAATTCTTCGTTCTTCTTCTTCTTCCTCATTACCCGAGCTCACTGTTCATCACCTTCCTTATCACCGAGAGGTATTGTGCTTCGCCTCTCTTCCTCCATCTTCTTCCTTGTCTTTTCTGGTCACTACCTCACTTCCACTCTCTCTCGGTTCACCAGCTGCCCATCCACAGAAGGATGACCCTTCCCGTGCAGCCACCATCTCTGTTCTAGCTTCGACTTCTCTTCTCGTCTCGTCTCGTTTCAGCATTTATCAGTACTACGTCATTCCTCAACACCAGTCTAGTTCTCTTCTTCCCTCACTCATCCACTATCATCACCCTTAAATTCCTGCCAGCCTTAATCACTGTTGTTCCCTAATACAGTTTACAGCAAACAAATAACAACCTTCACTTTTCCTAGCTTTTATTTATCCTATGCTCTTAAAATGTTTCTTTTCCTTGTTTTAATTCTCCCTTTTATCCTTTTTTATTCTACCTTGTTCATCATCATTTTTTTCTAGGTTACTTTAATCCACCGTGATTCAATTTTTTGCCAATTTCAAGGTAGCAGCCGAGAGCCCTGATCATCCCCTGTTCTTGCTCTCTTCTCGGGTTGCCTATCTCCAGTATCTCAATCCTTCAAGTATAGGCCCTCACACCTCACTCTCTTGGTCTCATTTTCATCTTTTTATAAACTACTTCCATCGTGTATCTCATTTTCTTGTTTCTAGCAAGCCTCCTTCCAACTTATTCTCTCTCACTTCCCTCTGCATTTTCTTTTTGCAACCGAGCACCTTTCCTACTCTTACCACTCTTCCTCTTTTCTTTCGACTTCAAACTTCTTTTTTTTTTCGTGCCATAGCAAGTCTCCCTTGTTTCGCTTCCTATCACATTTCTAAGCTTCCCTAAATAGTTCAGTATGGCAGACCTCCCAATCTCCCTTTTATTTTTGGTTACATCAACCACCCACTATTTTAACAAGGTTGGAGCTTCCGAACAGCCTTTAATCATAGATTTCTTTTCTTTTTCTTAATCATTTCTTGTCATTTTGCTATTCGACTCCTCTGCCATCATCATTTCTTCCTTCAAGTTTCATGCTTCATTTTCCTGACAGCTCACGTCTTCTCAGTTTTCCTCTTTCCTCTACTGCCATTCCAAAGTCTATGCAATTCGTATATATATATATATATATGTGTAATATTTATTGATGTAGCCCTTAATGACAACGGGGTGATTCCTTCCACGTATGCAAGTTGCGCTAACGACAAAAAGATGCTGTTGACTCGATTTCTTCCACGTGTACCTCGTATATTCTACAAAAACAACGAAAATCAAAGGGCGCAGGGATTTGTCCCTGCACGCGCACTCCGATGATTAAGTTAGAAAGCTGAGTTTCTGTATATATGAAGAAGAGAAATGTGTTCTTCAAAATTAAAGGGTTCAAGTGTTTTTTTCCTTCTCTCCTTTTCTGAGTACTCACCTGGGGTATTTATAGGTTTCTCTCGGGTCGGTTCGGGCTGAGGCCCAGGTGCGTGTCTGGGCCGCAACAGAGTCCTTAGGTACTCTGTCGCGGTTCGGAGCTAGACGGCTTAGCGGGTGAGATGGTGGGTGGCAGAGTATATGTGTGAACCTCTGCTGCGGTCTATGCGGTAGAGGTCTGTCGCAGTACAGGCGGTAGAGATCAGTGCGGTAGAGGACTGTCGCAGTACAGGCGGTAGAGATCAGTGCGGTAGAGGTCTATCACGTCCAACTGTGTCACATAGAGACTCTACGACAGAGTCTCTATCGCTTAGAGACTCTGTCGCCTACCAAGCGACAATTTCCCGCGGTCACTCTATCGCCTAGAGACTCTGTCGCTATAACAGCCGCGTGGCTTATATTATGTTTGACACGTCGCGGTCTCTGGTTGGTCGATCCATGTACACATGGACATTAATGATTGAACCACCATCAATTGGTCCCCACTCTTTGGTAGGAATTTTTCCTGCGAAAGAGGATCTTGGATTTGCTGTTTTTGGGCCATTCGCTGTTCCTGGGCCATTCGCTGTTCTTGGGCCAGTACGGATTCCCGCTCGTGTGTTGACGCAGCCGCGCCTCTATATATACTGGGTCCCTGCCGTCATTGTCGCTACTGAGTTCTCTCGCAAGACCACTCTGCCGCAGATTCTCTCAACACTCTACCGCGACTCTGCCGCATCTCTGTCGCCACTCTCTCGCAAAACATCACTGTGTCGTAAGTCTGCCGTGAGGTTCAAAAACTCTGTCGCTCCATACTCTTTGCTGTTCTTCCGTTTCTCTGTTAGGTAAAGTCTGCCGCCAATAATAATTTTTTTCTTGATTTTTTTCAAACTTTCAAGAAATGGCTGGTCACGGTGTAGGGAAGCAGATAGATCTAGGAGTCAAGTCGACCTTGAAGGAAGCCAACATTCAAAATCTTATGTCTAGGTTCCCTTTGCCTGAGGGATATTCCTATAGACTTCCAACCCCTCAGGAAAGTGACATACGTCGTGTGTCCGACGGGATAGTTATTTTTAGGGCAGCCTTAGAATTAGGACTCCGCTTTCCGTTATCCGACTTTGGGGCTTCTTTCCTTAGGACTCATAGGATTGCCCCAGGACAACTGCATCCTCACACATGGATGCAATTAATAGGGTTTACCGTACACTGCCACCTGAGGGGCGTTTCTCCGTCTCTTCCCCTTCTTGATGTCTTTTTCAGATTTCGAGGTAGCCCCGGTCTAGTCCCTTACTCACTTCAGCGGGTGTATATGCCTGGATTTGAAAATAGGCTGTTCGAAAAACCCGCCAATAAGCTTCACGGTTTTGAATCGGAGTGGCTTATTGTGGAAACTCCTGGGGGCCTGGATTTCCCCACTCGTTGGAAGACTAGGCGCGAAATCCCCAAGGGCCCCCGAATTTCTACACTTAGGGAACAGTTATTCTCGGACGTCAATAGATTGCTAGTTGATCATCCCATTAGCCTTGACAGCCTTATATCAAATGAAAATTTGATATCAGCTCGCTGGGGTGTGGGTCCTATCCCTATTGTCAGCCCTTCTGTTCCTTCCTTGGATTCTCCATCTTCAGTTCCTCCCGAGTTGAGCCCCGAACCTTTAAGGCCACAAGAAGATATAGGGAGCACCAATGTAGAGTCTAGTTCTGGCAGCGAACCCTTAGCTGACCTGACTGGCTGGGAAGGGTTCGGCTCAACTTTCATGGTGCTCCCTGACGACGATACGATAAATATAGAGTCCCTTCAAGAGCATTTTGATTCTCCTGATGGTAACTTTTTATTCTTTTTTACTGCTTGCTGGTTTGGATCATATTTTTTTACCACTTATTTGTTTTCTTTCTTTTTTGCAGAAATGAGTCACTTCCGACGATCTCTGGCGCGTCAAGTCTCGGAGGCCGGTTCGTCTAGTGATCCCACTAGAAAGAGGCCTCGTTTAGCTGACGACGTTCTTAGCGAGGCACCAGTACCGCCTCAGTTGCCTCGAGCTCAGACTCCACCTGTCTCTAGGCAAATGATGCCTCCTCTTCCTCCGGAACAAAGAGATCCCACCCGGGATAGAGGAAGAGTTCCTTCATCGTCACGGGAGACTTCTGGTTCATCTGGATGATCTCGTTTCGAAGAGCGCACTGAATGCAACATAATTTTGTCCCAGCGAAAGAACCGAAGGCGCTTGTATATCGAGTTGTCAATGGGGACTAGGCCAATTCTCCCGAGGATAGGCCCTATTGATGGGAGGTCCTACCCTGTGGACGGTGGTTTTATCATGAGGGGGGCCGAGTTTCGGGTTTACCTAAGAGTTCGCGACAACAATACCTTGGACACTCCCGGGGTGGCTTCTCGACTGAGTTGGGCTACTATTCTCCCGAGGGACGAGGCTAGAATATTCAGGAATTATCCGGAGGGAGAAGACCTGGCTGATATGGAAGTGATAAGGGTAATTTTCATATTCTTCTTCGTTTAACTTCTTTTTGCTGTGCTTTTGAGTTTGACTTTTTGTATTTCTTTTCAGCTTGCCCAGAGGACCGTGGCCAATAATGCTCAACACCGAGCCTATCGGGAGCGAGCTGACAAGGAGATCCGGGAGTTAAAGGATAAGGTCATGGAGCTATCAAATACCGTTAACAACTTATCCGGGCTCCCAAACGTGGTGCGGCACTTAGAAGAGCAGCTCTCGAAGGCACGCCAAGATTTGGACCAGGTCAAGGGGGATCTTACCATTGAGGTGGCTCGGTTTACAAAATTTCATGAAGATCTTCTTGAGGCCCAAGCTGAACTGGATCGTATGCAGTCCAAATACGGGCCCTTGATCGATCGTAATCAGGAGCTCGAGCAGTATGTCGTCGACCTAGAAAGTCGGGTTACTCCTTCTCTAACTCAAATGGAGATTGACAGCATTAGGGCAGAAGCCGTGAAGGAGTACCGCCTCTCTAGGGATTGCTTGAGGCGAAAGGAGGATTTTTCGAATCCATATGTTAAATATGGATTTTACCTCGCTCGATCCTGGTTGGAGAAACATAGGGAAGGCGAAGAATTCCCCGAGCTCCAATATACAGAAGAGGCGATGCTGTTCGAGGCCCCTGATTGGACTAAGTATGAACCCGGGGCTGAACCTGCAGATGAACTTTTCAAGAGAATTGCCCAGGATGATCTTGAAAACCTCACCGGTCCTTGGGAGTCTGTGAACCTGGACGATGCTCCCGAACCCATTGGCGCCCTCCTCACTTGGAGGATGGCCAGCAGTCTTTAGTGATCGAGGGTCCGTCGGCAGTTGATTCCCAGCCTCCTCCCGCAGATTGAGCTGTTGTTTTTGTTTTTCTTTTCTGAATATTTTGTCATTCGTTGTAATTTTGATTTTTTGGTTTTGTTGGATGTACTCGTAAAGACGTACTTGTAATTTTCTTGAATGAAATGGAATCCAAATTTTGTTCATGCTTCGTATCGCATTGCTCTTCTATTTATCATTTACCATCCTTTGTCTGTTTGTTTGTTTGTTTTGCTTGTATATTTGTTTTGTTCATTCGTGTATGCTCCCCAATTCTTGATGGAAAGGTAGATGTTCAGAAAGAATTTTTCATATAAACACACCGTTTTCTGAGGCCTGATTACCACGACGCGAGTGCGTTTTCAGTTTTTACGGCCTTTAGGTTTCCATTGCCTGGCCACAGTGACGTATTGCGCCTCAGGTTCTTACGGCTCGTCTGATCTTTCACGCCTGGCCACAGTGACACATAGCGCCTCAGGCTCTTACGGATCGTCTGATTATACGCCTGGCCACAGTGACGCATAGCGCCTCAGGCTCTTACGGCTCGTCTGATTATACGCCTGGCCACAGTGACGCATAGCGCCTCAGGCTCTTACGGCTCGTCTGATTATACGCCTGGCCACAATGACGCATAGCGCCTCAGACTCTTACGGCTTTTCTGATTATACGCCTGGCCACAGTGACGCATAGCGCCTCAGGCTCTTACGGCTCGTCTGATCTTTCACGCCCGGCCACAGTGACGCATAGCGCCTCAGGCTCTTACGGCTCGTCTGATTCCTGTCACAAGATTTAGATATATAAAAGCTACAGATATATAACAAAAGAACAATCTGAATAATGATTGGATAATAATATCTTGTGACAGTGTAAACAAATAATAACGTGAGAATATAACGTTCAAGAAAGAAAATATAACGATTAGTTCAAATACGATTTTAAGTGATTGGAATTCCATGTTTTCCTTATTTTCTTCCCTTGCAGGGTTTCTAGGGTGCAGGTATTGGGTCCAATCTTATGTTTAATTCTGAATGGACCTTCCCAATTGGCTCTGAATTTCCCATCTTCCCTTAAGGCGTTCATGATATGCGATTTTCTGAGCACCAAATCTCCCTCGAACATTGGTCTATCTCTCACCCGACTATTATAGTAGTTAACCACCCTCTGATGATAGGATGCTAACCGAATAGTCGCGGTTTCTCTATGCTCATCAAGCAGATCTAGGCTTTCCCTTAGTGCTTGTGAATTCTCCTCTTCTACTAAGGGCACCATCCTGGGTGACAGTGCTCCAATTTCCATGGGGATCAATGCTTCAGCGCTGTATACGAGGCTGAACGGCGTTTCTCCGGTCGACACCCGACTAGTGGTGCGATATGCCCACAAAACACTAGGCAATTTGTCCACCCATGCCCCCTTAGCTTTGTCTAACCTGGTCTTTAGCCCATGAAGAATAGTCCGATTACTGACTTCGGCCTGTCCATTGGCTTGAGGATATGACACAGAAGAAATCCTTAGCTGAATGTTGAGGCGTTTACAGAATTCACGGAAGGCATTACAATCGAATTGCTTTCCGTGGTCGGCATTTAAGATGCGTGGGATTCCGAATCGACAGATAATATCTTTCCATACCATTGCCTCGACTTTCTTCTCCATGATTGTAGCTAAAGGCTTTGCTTCAATCCACTTTGTAAAGTAGTCAGTGGCAACTAACATGAATTTTCTTTGCCCCGTGGCTAATGGAAAAGGCCCTAGAATGTCCAACCCCCATTGTACGATAGGAACTGGCTGTATCATACCCTGGGAGGGAGTCACTGGGGCTATTGTGATTGGCGCAAACCTTTGGCATTTGTCACACCAACGGGCTTTGTCCATTGCATCTTTTTTCAAGGTCGGCCAGTAGAATCCCGATCGCAGTATCTTAGCAGCAAGGGCTCTAGCTCCTAAGTGTTCACCGTAAATTCCTTCGTGCACTTCGGCTAGGACATAATTTGCTTGCTCCGGCCCCAGACACTTTAACAAGGGCGATGAGTATCCCCTTTTGTACAGTTCCCCGTTGATTAGCGTGAACCTCGCCCATTGTGTTCTTAAGCGACGAGCCTCGTCCTTATCTTGGGGAGTGTACCTTCAGTGAGATACTGTTTGAATGCGGATCTCCAGTCATCTCCCATTTCAATGTCACACACTTCGACCTCTTCAATACTAGGCCGTTCGAGCCTCTCCACCTTCACTATCCTTCCTCTTGTCTCATTGGAAGAGGCTAACTTGGACAATGAATCTGCGTGTGTGTTTTCAGACCGGTTAATTTGCATTAGCTGGAAGCTCTTAAAAGTCTGAGCTAGAGAGTGGACTTTCTTCAGGTAAGGGGCCAGCATTGGTTCTCGAACCTCATATTGCCCGTTAAACTGGTTTACCACCAATTGAGAGTCGCTATGTGCTACCAAGTGGTGAACCTGCAGCTTTTCTGCCAGCCTCATCCCGGCTATTAAAGCCTCATACTCCGCTATGTTGTTCAAACTGGGGAACCCAAACCGTAAGGAGTATTCCAGGGATTTCCCTTCTGGCAATACCAAGACTACACCCGCTCCGCTTCCGTTGGCACTTGATACCCTGTCGACATACAGTAACCATGGTTGAATTTCCCTTCCACTGCTGTCGCTCGGGCTAGTGCATTCTACTATAAAGTCTGCCAGAGCTTGACCTTTGATAGCCTGCCGGGGTTGGAACGTGATATCATATCCTCCAAGTTCCACTGCCCATTTCACTAGTCTCCCTGAGTGTTCAAGCTTCTGAAGGATTTGTCTTAACGGTTGATCCGTCAAGACAGTGATGGGGTGTGCCTGAAAATAGGGGCGCAACTTATGCGAGGCCATCACAGGGGCTAACGCTAGCTTTTCGGCCAGTAGATAATGGGTCTCCGGGTCTAATAGTACCTTACTCACATAGTAGATGGGGCGGTACACCATTTCGTTCTTCTTCAGTAGCACCGCACTGACGGCGAAATCACCGACTCCCAAGTACATATACAATTGTTCCCCTTCCAGGGGCCTTGTCAATAAAGGTAGCTGCTTCAAATATTCTTTGAGGTCCTCAAAAGCCTTTTGACAATCTCCAGTCCATTCGAAGTTCTTTCCTTCCCGCAGAGTTTTGAAGAATGGCAAGCTCCTTTCTGCTGACTTTGATAAAAAGTGATTCAGAGCTGCTATTCTGCCTGTCAATCTCTGGACATCTCTTACGGTGGTTGGGGGTTTCATGTCAATGACTGCCTATACCTTTTTGAGATTTACCTCAATACCCCTGTCAGTGATCATGAAGCCCAAGAACTTTCCTGATCTCACCCCGAATGAGCACTTCTCAAGATTTAGCTTCAAATTGAATCTCCTCAGTACCTTGAATACCCGGGACATCTGATGAGCGTGAGACTCTCCTACTCGGCTCTTGATGATCATATCGTCCACGTAGGCTTCCATGGTATTTCCCAGAAGATCTTTAAATACTTTGTTCACCATTCGCTGATATGTGGCTCCAGCATTCTTTAAACCGAACGGCATTACCCGATAGCAATATGTTCCGTCATCGGTTATAAAAGAAGTTTTCTCTTCATCTTCTGGGTGGAGCATGATCTGGTGATATCCGAAGAAGGCGTCTAAGAAGCTAAGGAGTTCATATCCGGATGTCTCATCCACAAGTCTATCTATCCGGGGTAAGGGGTACGAATCTTTAGGGCAGGCTTTATTCAGATCGGTGAAGTCTACACACATTCGCCACTTCCCACTAGATTTCTTTACCATTACCACGTTGGCTAGCCACTCGGGGTAGTAGACCTCTCGAATGAATCCGGCGTCTAGGAGTTTATTCACTTCTCCAGTGATCGCCTTTTGTCTTTTCGGGGCAAAATTCCTCTTTTTCTGCTTGACAGGTTTGTGCCTGGGTGAGATGTTAACCTCATGGCAAATCACTTTAGGATTAATCCCAGGCATATCAGTCGGGGTCCAAGCGAAAACATCCGAGTTTCTCCTCAAGCATTCAACTATCTCCCTCCTTACTTGTTCGTTCAGCTGAGTCCCGATGAATGCCTTCTTCTCTCCAGCCCCCCTGATTAGCTCAGTGGCTTCTGTTTCTTCTACAGGCTGAGGCTTGGGCGGATCCTCTATACACAAGGTTTCCTTTCTCTATACCCCTTTGCTAGAGGTAGAAGTGATATAACAAGTACAGGCTCTTCTTTGGTCTCCTCGTACTTATCCAACTCCTTTGGGAGTGGGGAACTGCATTAACAGATAACAAGAGGATATCACCACCCTCATGTCGTTCAGTATGGGTCTACCCAGGATCATGTTGTAAGCAGCGGAGGTTGACCTTACTACCATGAACAATACTTGCCGGGTCACATCCTTCGGGTTTTCTCCGAGAGTCACAGGCAACTCTATGGACTTGGCCACCTTCACTCTTTCGCCCGTAAATCCGTACAGTGGCGTCATAACGGGCCTTAACCTATCTTCGGATATGCTCATTTTTTCAAAGCAATTCCAATAGATTAGGTTCACCGAACTCCCGTTATCAACCAGGATTCTGCTCACTGGATGTTTTGCCACTACTGTGGATATTACCATGGGGTCATCATGGGGCATGATAATGTCACCTTTGTCAGCCGGAGTAAACATGATGGGTTCTTTGTCCGCTTTCTCCTCCATTACAACACTAACCTGATACGCTTGCCTTGCGTAGCTCTTACGGGAAGCAGAGGAGCTTCCCGTCATCGATTCCCCTCCTGTAATAACATTTATTATCGGGGCGGTAGGCTCGTTGTTTGGCTGATTGCTCTGGGGAACGGGCCTAAATGCTTCATTCCTTGGCCTATTTCCTCCGTTATCATTATTTGGCACGGTCCGCGGACGGTCATTTCTTCGATCGCGCGGAGGATAACGGGGTCTTTCACTTCTCCAAAGGAAGCGGTTGATTTTCCCCTCTCTAGCTAGTCTTTCTAGCTGATCCATTAGGTCTCTGCATCTCTCCGTGGGGTGGCCGTGAGCGCAATGGAATTCGCAGTAGGCATCAGAGTTTCGTCCTACATCTCCAATCTTCTTCTTGGAGAATTCCAACAGTCTTGCCCCTTCGATAGCTGCTAGTATCGCGGTGCGAGACTCATTCAGTCTGGTATAACCTTCATACCTGAGCCTAGGGGCTTTGTCCTCTCTAACGGGTCTTGGAGAGCTTCTCTCGGGTGCATCCCTCTCTCTCCTTTTTCCTTCCCTTGTCTCCCGAGGAGGTACCATCTTCATCACTTCTTCCTGAGCCACATATTTGTTGGCTCTGGTAAACAGGTCGGGAAGTGTCACCGGCTGGTCGAGGGAGAGGGATTCTTGCAACTTTTCAGACCTCATCCCTTACAACATTGCAGCCATGGCTACTCCTACCGGTAGATCTTCAACCTCCAAGGTTGCATCTCGGAAACGATCTACTTAGCTCTTCAAGGATTCTTTAATCCCTTGCTTCAGAGTGAGTAGGTAAGTAGCGTCCTTCTTTCTCTGGCTATTAATCATGAAGACTTGCAAAAATTCATTTCGCAATTGGTCGAAGGATGAGATGGAACCTTGGCGCAACCCATTGAACCATTTCAGACCATGCCCGGTCAACGTGAGTGAAAAAGCTCTGCACATAATTTCGTCCTCCCATCCATACAGTAACATGAGGGACTCATAACTCTGTATGTGGTCATTGCTTTGCCTGTGTAAGTGGCCATAGAAGGCATCTTGAACTTCTTCGGCAAAGGTTTGTTCATGATCTCCAGACTGAACGGAATCCTCCTTTTTTGACGATCATCCGGAGACACCAGTTTCCTTTTTTCCAAAATCCTTTCGACCACTTTCTCCACGTTTTTCGACCCTTGAACTGAGTATGCTCCCCTTACTTCGGGACTTGAAGAGTCCGACTGGTAAGCACCCCTTTCGGCACCTTCCATTTAGGGATTCGACCTTGTACCTTCGAAACAATCTCGGAGGTCAGGACTCTTCTGTCTTTGTCGCTCCCCGGACCTATGTTCTTCCAACTCATGCTCCAGCCCCCTTGGAGAAGTACTGCGCCATGCGGGAGAACTCTGCCGCATATGTGCCGCGGGAGAACTCTGCCGCCTGTCCGGCACGGGTGAGCATTGACGCCTGCAATCCGCGAGAGAGCTCTACCGCCTAACTGCCGCAGGTGAGCTCTGCCGCATGTGATCCGCGGGTGAGCTCTGCGGCCTACCTGCTGCGGGAGAACACTGTCGCCTGTCCGGCATGGGTGAGCTCTGCCCCATAAGTGCTGCAGGTGGGTTCTGCCGCCTGCCCGGCGCGGGTGAGCTCTGCCGCCTAACTGCCGCAGGTGAGCTCTGTCGCCTGAGATCCACGAGTGAGCTCTGCTGCCTGTCTGCTGCGGGTGAGCCCTGCCGCATGTGATCCGCGAGAGAACTCTGTCTTGTCGGGTCTGCGGTAGTATTCACCTCCCGTGACGCTTCCATGGGGTGATTTCTTTGAAATGCGGTAGAGTTTGGGATCAGTCCAGTGGTATTATTTTGCACTCTTTCCCCTTGTCCATCATTCAATATGGTGGAGGGTTGACCTCTCTCGTAGGTCTACCTTGGGATGTTTTCCCCCACCATCTGCTGCACTTCAGGGGGTAAGCTAAACTGTGGGAGAGCATCTCTGAAAAAGTTCACCATAGCCTTCAACGCTGTCGTCGTCTCCTCATTCTGACGTTTCAGAGCCTCAAATTCCTCTAAAGAAACCAAGGCTCCTCTGCCATCCCTTTCACTCTGTCTTCGTCCTTGCTTTGACCTGACAGGGGGACTCACAGAATTCTGCTCTCCTGTCCCCCCTGCTGTAGAACGTGTCCTCACTATTTTAATAAGGAATCTGACTTTTCGTTCTGATTCCCACAGACGGCGCCAATTGATGTAGCCCTTAACGACAACGGGGTGATTCCTTCCACGTATGCAAGTTGCGCTAACGACAAAAAGATGCTGTTGACTCGATTTCTTCCACGCGTGCCTCGTATATTCTGCAAAAACAACGGAAATCAGAGGGCGCAGGGATTTGTCCCTACACGCGCACTCCGATGATTAAGTTAGAAAGCTGAGTTTTTGTATATATGAAGAAGAGAAATGTGTTCTTCAAAATTAAAGGGTTCAAGTGTTTTTTTCCTTCTCTCCTTTTCTGAGTACTCACCTGGGGTATTTATAGGTTTCTCCCAGGTCAGTTCGGGCTAAGGCCCAAGCGCGTGTCTGGGCCGCGACAGAGTCCTTATGTACTCTGTCGCGGTTCGGAGCTAGATGGCTTAGCGGGTGAGATGGTGGGTGGCAGAGTATATGTGTGAACCTCTGCTGCGGTCTATGCGGTAGAGGTCTGTCGCAGTACAGGCGGTAGAGATCAGTGCGGTAGAGGACTGTCGCAGTACAGGCGGTAGAGATCAGTGCGGTAGAGGTCTATCGCGTCCAACTGTGTCGTATAGAGACTCTACGACAGAGTCTCTATCGCTTAGAGACTCTGTCACCTACCAAGCGACAATTTCCCGCGGTCACTCTATCGCCTAGAGACTCTGTCGCTATAACAGCCACGTGGCTTATATTATGTTTGACACGTGGTGGTCTCTGGTTGGTCGATCCATGTACACGTGGACATTGATGATTGAACCACCATCATTTATATTTTCATTTCAACATCTCAACTGCTCCCACATCATCTTCTTTTCCACCGAACGATACTGCTTAGCTGATATCTCTTACCACTTTCGTTTCTCTTTAGTTTGCTTCAGCTGCAGCCATTCCTTCCAATACCTGCTTCAGATTTTTCTTTTACTTTCACGTTTCCCTTGTCTTACCACCATTACTCACATTTCCCATCACTCTTTCCTGTCAATTTCTCTTCTTTATGTCGGTCAGTTGGTCATTTCCCTACTTCTTCCTTTTACCCACCGAACACACCCACACTTCCTCAATTAATTCTGTGAATGTATACAGATATATGTGTATAAGTATACCATATGTGCAAATGGTAGGGGCTCGGTGTGTAGTTGTACATGCCCATTTATGTAACTATATGTATATACTTAGATATATACTATCTATATTTCTGTATACATATATATACATATATATATGTATATACATATCCTGGTACTTGATAGATTTCTTGTGTAATATGTTTAAAATGAATCAAATTTAGTATACTTACCTATATATATTTAAAATTTTATTTCTACTTCCTATATATATATATTCATTCCTAGAGTTAATATATTTTTAACTGGATTAATTCTCCCAAGTCTCACTATGGAATAATATAATCTTAATTTAAATCTTTGGCTAATGGAACGAAATCTTTAATCTCGATGATTAATTTATTAATAATGGATAAAAGCAAGTACATAAAATTTAGGGCATTTACATTCTCCCCACCTTAGGAAATTTTATCCCCAAATTTAAAGATATTTCAGCCCTCAAATAACTGTGGGTACTTCTCTCGCTTTAAACTTTCCAATTCTCAGTGGCCTCTTCTGAAGTGTGATACCGCCACAGAACATTGATCAAAGGAATTGTCTTGGACCGCAATACCTTATCCTTCTTGTCCAAGATCTGAGTCGCCTTCTCCATAAACGTCATATCCTCCTTTAACTCTAGCGGTTCATACTTAATCTAAATCATTTGATATACCAGAAGTAATCATACATTGTGTACATCTCTCGATCAAAACATAACCTGTATTCAGAATTTATCACACTTCAAAGTCTAACGTTCAAAACATAATTACATGTAAATTTTGATCCTTATATTCAAGCACTATTCATATTCCAAACTCCCTTTGTAACCCAAAAGACTTCGGATCTCCATAATAAGTAACATCGGGACATCCAAAGTTAATCACTCGGTCTGATAATCCCCTTATCTTATAATTCTTATACTTGCTTCTTCAGCTCCCTTAATTCAATCGAAGCTATTAAGTATAGTGGTTTGAATATCAATTCGGTACTAAGTACTAAATCAATTCAAAACTTCATTTTTCTATCTAGTGGTAACATTGGTAGATCATCCGAATATGTATCGAGAAAACTCTCTATCTATAAGAATGTCTCTTTATTCTGGACACGCCTTATCCTTATCCATTACATAAGCAATGAAACCTTCAAGTTTCATTTATACAATTAGTTTCATAATTCATTCTTTTAGTTATAGTGATTTTATTCTTTTGTTATCACTCTTTCTTTAGTAGATCTCTTTTCTGTCACTCTCTCTACCTTTCCCATTTTCTTAGTAATTTCAAAGACATACATATCATAATCACACAATTACGTCTTATCCAGACAGTTGTGTCTTGCGCACTGCTCCCTCAAAATAACATCAAATGAAGTTAGCCTAGCTAGATTGAGGATCTCAGTCTCTCTTATGAGTTTGCAAACTTTCTTCATTCTGCAACGCAACGTATCCAAATTATACCTCTCCAAAACCATAAATTTAAATTCATATTCACTCTCGGATTTATTACCTTATGTTCGATTTGACAAAATTCATCTGTAATTGTCGTTGTGCAGCGTCAAGGATGTACTGCCATCTAGAGACATCCAAAAACATATCTCACACAATCCTCTAATGTTGGGTCCCTATAATAAATCAAAGAACTTCCACTAAGGTTTGGCTTCCCATTTTAATATCAATGTTGCAACAACTACCTTCTTAATAGTATTATTCCTTAAATTCCATATAACTTCTCCAATTCTTTAGCACAAAAACTACAAAAGAAACTTTGTCGATAGAGTTACTTCGAAGAATCCATAGAGCTTCTCTATCTCATTTATCCAGTTTCCATTATAACTAGAATCTTGATTCAAGTAAAAATAATGGACTAACTTTAGAAATTATCTTAGTTTTTTTCTAAGTTATAGTCATACCTTAATCATCATCATTATTATTATGCTGTTATCACTTGACCAAACAATGTCATCATTGTTTTCATGTCCCGCTCAAATCTTTCGTAGAGGACTTCAGAATTTTCGATTAAACTATGAGGTGTACATTCAGATTACAGATTCGCTCTATCTCTCAGGCCTATTTCTACGACCTCAAGAAATGATTCTCTCTCGTCTACTTATATGGTTGTAATACCTACTAGCACATCTATTAGTTTTTCCTCATTCAATGTCATAATTTCTCAATAAGACACAGCTAGGTATATGTGAGGTCCGCCTTACATCTCCACAAGGCCGTCCCCACAAGGCCGCCACAGGATCCTCATTGGTTTCCTTGGGCTCCCTGGGCTGACTCCAAGGGCAGACAGCGCTACACTCCAACTCCACGTATTGTCCGCTTTGGGCTAAAGCCCGCACGACTTTGTTTCATATGGGGAAACTCCCCTCAGAACGCGTCCCCAGAGATTCAAACTAGGGACAACACCCTTGGTGCGAGCTCAATGGTACCAGCAGAGACGAACCAAGGGTGTTGTCCCTAGTTTGAATCTCTGGGGACGCGTTCTGAGGGGAGTTTCCCCATATGAAACAAAGCCGTGCGGGCTTTGGCCCAAAGCGAACAATACGTGGAGTTGGAGTGTAGCGCTGTCTACCCTTGGAGTCAGCCCAGGGAGCCCAGGGAAACCAGTGAGGATCCTGTGGCGGCCTTGTGGGGATGACCTTGTGGAGATGTAAAGCGGACCTCACAGTATACCCGTTTGTATCTAAACAATGTACAATGATGCTGAGGACATGAACTTTCCAAATTTTCTCATACTCCTAATATCTAATCGTATCAGGCCAACCTTGCTCTGATACCAACTTCTGTAACGACTCGATTTACACACATTTTGGTTGGGTTACGAGTCAATAACAGATCAAACAATAAATCAAACTAGTAAATTAATTTCTTGGTCACAAATTTTAACTAAAATCCAATAGAGTTACCTTTCGATTAATCATCTTAATCCATCTTTCATAAATATTCATGTTCACATTCCCCAGACACACTTCTCTATACATGATTGTACTTACAAAAATTAGATACAAAAATAGGGGTCCACACTGGGTATACCTTTAATGCAGAAGCATACTTTTCTTACGTATAGCTGTGCAAATTAATTCGTCTTATAGAAGCGGTCTCAATTACTGATGAGACTCTGTGGAGGAAAGTAAGGCGTGAGTTTAACGTGCTCAGTAAGAAAAAACATGTGGCAAGTAGATAAATACACTACCTATATACATATATGCCAAAATAGGAGTTCTCATGAAAATATACAGATATTTTGGTAAATCAATAAAATCAAAGGCAAAAATCGAATACAGTGTCGATATCGATAATATAATCAGTTTATTGCAAAATTTCAAAACTTTAAGCAGTAGAATAAATGATTTTCATTTCAAAAATACAGTTCACACGGTCAATTCGATAAATCAAAATAGACGAGATAGTATAAACCTTGTACAGTAATAAATTCAAGTTCTAAAACTTTATATTGCGTTTTATTTTAATGACTGTGTGGCACTTTGTTCCCGCAGGATTCAAGAGATAACCCCCATAGTGTCTATGCAATAGAATATCATAGTTTCCATACAGTAATACAGTTTATACAATCAAATTAGTTTATATGTTCAAATCAGAAAAATTAAATAGACGAGATAAGGCAGAACATGCTATAACGATAATCGTCATGGGAGTGGTCAGTGACCCAAACCGCTCATGATACAATATGTCTGAAGACCTATAGCACGGTACAATGTACTCTCATGCATGTTGCATGGTACATCGTACTCTGTGGACCACAATAACAATTCAATACAATAACGTTAACAATGTAGCATGGTTAATTGTTGCCTTTGCCCCAAAATCACGTGCGAGCAGGTCAATGCAAGATAACACAGCAATACACGATGATTCCAGCACGATTTCACTCATAAATCACATTAAAATCTAGTACGAGCAATTCAGTGTGACACATGGTCTACACTCACTCAAGCACTTTTGCCAGTGTCAATTTAATAATTCTATATTTTTAGAATTATTTGTACTTAATTTCCTAATTAATTATTTAAATCCCCAATTTATTTTGTTAATTATCCCCTTTATTTAATTAAAATTCTCATGTTTGCAGATAAATTAAATCTGAATGAATTTTGAATATTTCGATAGAAAATGGACCAAAATTGGGCTAAAATCGAGATTGAGCCACATGGACAACACGAGCCATGTCACCTAGCACATCCAATTTGACAAGAAGACCGATGACATGGAAATATCTTTTCAATGAGCCAATGGTGTGATGATAAGTGGCCAAAAAAATGCCAACTCATCTAGGATGGAAAATTACAATTTTACCCTTAGTGTGTTTATAAATAGAAAAAGATGGCAATTGAAGGAGGATGTAATTTTTAGGGTAGAGTATCTTTTAGGTTATTTTCTAAGCTTCCTTTGTTAGGAATTTTTGAGTAGCTTTTCCTCAACAATCAATTTTACTGTTCATGGCATTTTCTTAATGTTTTATGAAGTTTTTCATTTTTTTTCTTTGCTTGGTTACTTGTAGTTCATTGTATCAAAAGTATTTCCTTTGCATTTGAGTCAATGAAAGTTAATGGAAAATGTTTGCCTCTCTTTTTCTCATTCTCAGTTTTCTTCAACTATGATTGTTTTTGTTAAAGCAAGTTTTATTTTTCTCATTCTCGGTTTATTATCTTCTTCAGTGTTCGGGTGACAGTTTTTAATTTTCTTTTTTATTCATTCTTCTCCATTTCGGTTCTGGTGCCTTGATGTGGATTGATGTTAAACATTGTTCCACATCAAGAGCAATATGGAATCATGTTGGAAAAGAAATTGATGCAAACCGAGGGTGATGGATTCCCAGTTCATGTGCATTCGGGTATTGTTAGCTTGGTTAATTTGTCAGTTGTCAATCTTCACTTAGTTCTTTTATTTTTTTGAACTTTTATCTAGTAATGCATTGTTATTTGATTTTCCTTGTGTCATTTGACTTTGTTTGCAATACACAGAAGCCATAATTTACTGCATATTAATGCTTGCTACCGTTTCTATTTACTGCATTCTCCCTTCTCGGTTTCATGTTTGTGCATCACTACATTTCCTGTTTTTTCCTTTAGTTAGTTATTTATTTACATCTTGCTTATTGTTACTTATTGTCCCCATGCATCACAGAGCAAGGACTGAGCATACCATGGCAGTGATCCGAAATTACAATGCACTCTGTTATGCTCTGTTTTGAGTTCTTAATACAGTTCACTTTCACTTTTCTGGTCATTTGTGTCTTATTTCATTGAGCCAATTCAGTTCTGCTATTAGCTTTGGATCCCACGAACTGAAGCTGGTGCATAGCAGTAGCAAGACACTGAGGACAGCAGCTGAACTGGTGTCAAGAGCAGAGGTTACGCGAACCAGCAGCAGCTGAACCTAGAGCAGAAGCAGACAGCAGCCGTGCACTGATCTGGAGCAGAAGTTCACAGGACAAGTAGCAACGGTGGATGCAATCCTCACCTGGATAGCAGTTGATGAAGACAACATGCCTAGAACCGAGAAACAGAATGAGAGTAGCTGGAATCGAAACAGTTGCAGTAATGCACAGCAGAAGCTATCGACACGAACAGCAGCCTGGAGCAGAACGAGACCAGCTAGAGAGCCTATGCAGTTAGATGGCTAACCTAGAGCAGCCTGGAGCAAGTTGCAGTGTCAGTATTGCATGACAGATTGAGAATGGAGGCCGAACAACTGGCAAAAGCAAGGACCAGAGGATAAAACCAAGACCACCTGGAAACCAGAAAATGAAGAAATGAAGGATGAACAGTGAATGCAGGGATGTGTATTATTTAAATTCGTTAAGGCCTTGTTTGGCCATCTAAGTTGTTATTTCATGCTTGTAGTTATTTTAATTTTTAATTATTTGTTAGTAATTGGTAGGTTAGTTTTAATAACTTTGCATATTAAGTTAATTTGTAGTGTTAATCTTTAGTTAGTAGTTGATTTCATATTATATGTTTAGGATTATATTTTGGTTTAGTATTTTATTAGTGGTATTTAGAATTAATTTAGATTTAATGTGTTTCATGCATTTTTAGTTTAGCCTTCATTTGTATTAGATTTCTAGTTTAGTTTAATTTGCATTTTTAGTATATTAGCTTAATTGCATGCATATTTTATTTTAGGTTAGTTTAATTGTAGTTTAATTAATTTTATTTCTTTATTTCCATATTTGCATTTTATTTTAATTACGTTAATTAGCTTTAACTATTTTAATTTCTTTTGTAGGTTTTTTATTTTAATTGCGTGGAGCACTGTAAGTAATTTTGCTTGGTTTTATTTAATTCTTTTTATTTTATTGCTTTCCAGTATTTTTAACTTTAGACTTAGTAGATCACCCACCTTAATCTCATAATTTGTTAGAATATACTTATGGTAAAATTAACCGGTAGTTAATTAGGCTAACCAACTTCTCTGAGGGATGATAACTCGGGACTCAAATCCCATATTACTTGTACGACCCGTGCACTTGCGGACAATACCTTTTGGGCGTGTCAAGTTTTTGGCGCCGTTGCCGGGGAAGTCTTAATTAGCCATTAGTTAATATCGGTGAAATTATATTTAGGTGTAATTCTAGCCTGTAAATATTTAGGTTGTAAATATTTAGATCCTTAGTTTAGTTTAGTTAATTTTCGCATAATTTATTAAAATCAAAAAAATTGAAAAATTAAAAAACTTAAAAATTTTTCTAAGGACTTTCTGATGTTTGCATGCATAGAGCAAGGAGTTTTGATTGCTTTCCTCTAGATCTTGAAATCGAGCGAACTCTTAGGAAAATTCGAAAGGTTCTAGGAAATTTACAGCTCCGCAGCAAAACACGATGGCAGAGAATAGGGAAAGTAAGACCGTTGGAGATTATGCGGTGCCGACGGTCGAAGGATATTATATCGGCATTAGGCCACCTGCTATCCCTGCTAATAATTTCGAAATTAAGCCTTCCATCCTTCAGATGATCCAGACCTCTTTACAGTTTAGTGGGCTTCCTCACGATGACCCACATGCTCACCTTGGGCAATTCCTGGACTTATGCAACACGTTCAAACACAATGGATTATCGGATGATGCGCTTAGACTTAGACTATTCCCCTTCTCACTTAGGGATAGGGCGAGACACTGGTTGACCTCCTTGCCTCCACGATCCATTTCTACATGGGACGCGTTAGCCCACCAATTTCTAGCTAAGTTTTTCCCTCCCTCTAAAATGGCTAGACTCCGTAGCGATATATCCTCCTTTGCCCAATACGACTTTGAATCCCTTTACGAGGCATGGGAACGATATAAGGAGCTTCTTAGGAAGTGCCCTCACCATGGCCTACCTCTATGGCTGCAAGTCCAAACCTTCTACAACGGACTTACAAGCCAAAATAGGATCATAGTGGACGCTGCTTCGGGTGGAGCCTTGATGTGCAAAACAGAGGAGGAGGCTTATGAGCTGCTAGACAAGATGGCGACTAACAACTATCAATGGTCCTCGGAAAGGCAATTGCCAAAAAAATCGGTGGGTATATATGAGCTCGACACGTTGTCCACCTTGACCCCTCAAATCTTCAATCTTACAAAGAAGGTGGAGTCGCTTAGTACCCAACCTAATCCTTCCAACAATCCTAACCCTGTGTTTTCTGTCCAAAGTCCTTTTCTCTCGTGTGATCTGTGTAGTGGTACCCACGCTGTGGATAGGTGTCCACTTAACCTAGAATCGATTCAGTACGTTGCCCCTAAGCAACAGAACAACCCTTTTTCAAACACCTACAATCCAGGGTGGAGGAACCATCCTAACTTTTCTTGGAGCCAAAACCAAGGGCAAGCTTCTAATTCTAGACCAGTAGGACACCCAGGTTTTCAAGCTCCATAGGTTCAGGTACCACCACAGCATCAATTTCATCACCACCCACCACCTCCGTATCCACATCATCCACCCACTCATTCCCATCCATCCCACTTCTATCATCCACCATCACCACAACCCCAGCATTTACCAATAGCTGATAAGAAACCCTCGCTTGAGGAAATGTTCACAACAATCTTGCAAAATCAAGCAGCTTCAATTAAGAACCTAGAGGTTCAGGTAGGACAAATAGCAAACGCTCTTAGTCAACGTCTTCAGGGGACCCTTCCTAGTAACACTGAAGCCAATCCTGTTAGGCAAAGGGAGGGGAAGGAACATGTGAAAGATCAAGCTGCAAAGGAAACAAAGCCAGGTATTTCTTCACCTCTACCTGTTTCTTAGTCACAACCTCCTTTATCCTCTGATGCTACAAAAGTTTCCACTACATCACCTCTTGTTAGACCACCAGTCCCTTTTCCCTAGAGATTTTAAAATAAAAAATTGGACCAACAATTTGCAAAATTCTTTGAGGTTTTTAAGAAACTTCATATCAACATTTCCTTCGCAGATGCCTTAGAGCAAATGCCAAGCTATGTGAAGTTTATGAAGGACATCCTCTATAGGAAAAGAAGATTGCAAGATTACAAGACGGTGGCCTTAACGGAGGAATGTAGCTCCATTATCCAGAGGAGATTACCCCCCCAGCTCAAGGATCCAGGGAGTTTTACCATACCATGCACTATCGATAATTTATTCTTTGGTAGAGCCCTGTGCGATTTAGGAGCTAGTATAAATTTGATGCCATTATCTATCTATCAGAAGTTAGGAATAGGGGATGCCAAGCCCACCACAGTGACCCTCCAGTTGGTTGATCGATCAATTAAATATCTGAAGGGGGTCATTGAGGATGTCTTAGTAAAAGTGGATAAGTTTATTTTTCCTGTAGATTTTATCGTGTTGGACATGGAGGAAGATAGGGAAGTCCCAATTATACTAGGCAGACCATTCCTAGCAATTGGTAGAACTTTAATAGATGTACAAAATGGGGAGTTAACAATGAGAGTTAAAGATCAGGAAGTCAAATTTAATGTGTTCAAATCTCTAAGGTTTCCTGATGACTCTCACGATTGTTTTAGGATGGATTTAGTGGATAAGGACATCATTGAGGAGTTTTCCAAGACACACCCTTTAAACCCTTTAGAAGCCTCCTTAGTAAAATCTGTTGATCTTAGAGAATACAGTGATGATGATGATGAGGTCTACGAGACTTTACAATTATTAAAGGTCACTCTTTTTGAGGAAATTGCCCAATTTGAGACACTAGACCCTTCATCTATTCTAACTTCAAATATCTGTCCATCCACCAGTGATCCTCCAACATTAGAACTCAAACCTTTACCCTCACACCTCAGGTATGCTTACTTAGGTGAATCCTCCACTCGATCGGTAATAGTGTCTGCTGCTCTCTACAGTGATCAGGAAGAGAAATTACTACAAGTTCTAAGAGAGCATCAAAAGGCTATAGGTTGGTCTATCTCTGACCTTAAGGGTATTAGTCCCTCTATCTGTATGCATAAGATACTATTGGAGGAGGGGTATAGGTCATCCATAGAGCACCAGCGTCGATTGAACCCTGTAATGAAAGAAGTTGTCAAGAAGAAGATCATTAAGTGGTTAGATGCAGGGATCATCTATCCCATTTCTGACAGTGCCTGGGTGAGTCCAGTACAATATGTCCCTAAGAAGGGAGGGATGACAGTGATTGAGAATGAAAATAATAAGCGCATCCCCACTAAGACTGTCACTGGTTAGCGAGTATGCATGGATTATAGGAAACTAAACAAGGCCACCAAGAAAGACCACTTCCCTTTGCCCTTCATTGATCAAATGTTAGATCGATTAGCTGGTCATGAATTTTATTGTCTGCTGGACAAATACTCTGGGTACAATCAAATAGATATAGCCCCAGAAGACCAAGAAAAGACTACCTTCACCTGTCCCTATGGGACTTTTGCTTTTAGAAGAATGCATTTTGGCCTATGCAATGCACCTGCTACATTTCAGCGTTGCATGATGGCCATATTTCATGATATGGTGGAAGATTTTCTTGAGGTTTTCATGGATGATTTCTCAGTATTTGGGGATAGGTTTGATTTATGTCTGAATAATTTGGCATTAGTATTGAGAAGGTGTGAAGAAACGAATTTAGTGCTTAATTGGAGAAATGCCACTTTATGGTGAAAGAAGGTATAGTGCTTGGGCACAAAATTTCTGTTGGGGGGATAGAAGTGGATAAAGCTAAGGTGGAAATCATTGAGAAGTTACCTCCCCCTACATCTGTTAAAGGAATCAGAAGTTTCCTGGGCCATCAGGATTTTACAGAAGGTTCATTAAGGATTTTTCTCAGATATCTAAGCCTTTATGTAATCTCCTGGAAAAAGACACTACATTTTGCTTTGATGAACAATGCTTAGGAGCATTTAAGACTTTGAAGGAGAAATTAGTTACAGCCCCTGTAATCATATCTCCAGATTGGAGTTTACCCTTTGAGCTTATGTGTGATGCAAGTGATTATGCTGTTGGGGCTGTACTAGGACAAAGAAAAGGAAGAGTCTTTTATGCTATCTACTATGCAAGCAAAACTCTGAATGAGGCCCAGTTAAACTATGCTACTACTGAGAAGGAGTTGTTAGCCGTAGTATTTGCTTTTGATAAGTTTCGCTCCTATCTCATTGGTACTAAGGTAATAGTTTTTACTGATCATGCTGCCATTAAATACTTAGTCTCCAAGAAGGATGCAAAGCTGAGGTTGATTAGATGGATTCTCCTACTACAGGAGTTTGATTTGGAGATTAGGGACAGGAAAGGTATGGAGAATCAGGTTGCTGACCATTTATCTAGATTAGAGAGTGGACTTAAAGAAGATGGTACATCTATTAATGAGTCCTTTCCTGATGAGCAGCTATTTACTTTCGGGTACTCCAGATTGTCTTGGTACGCTAACTTTGTGAATTATCTGGTAAGCAACGTGATGCCACCTGATTTCACTGCCCAGCAAAAGGAAAAGTTTTTGAGTGATGTCAAGTATTATGTTTGGGATGAACCCTTCCTGTACAAGCAATGTAAAGATCAAATTTTGAGAAGGTGTGTTCCCATGGAAGAAGTAGAGGATATACTTAGACATTACCATTTTTCTGATTATCGAGGGCACTTTGGAAGAGAAAGGACAGCGGCCAAGGTTTTGCAATCTGGATATTACTGGCCCACGTTATTTAAGGATGCCCTCTACTTTGTGGTGAAATGTGATAGATATCAGAGGGTAGGTAATATTTCCAAAAGAAATGAGATGCCTCTGACTAATATTTTAGAAGTAGAACTCTTTGATGTCTGGGGTATTGATTTTATGGGACCGTTTGTTCCTTCATATGACAATCTCTATATTTTAGTGGCTGTGGACTATGTGTCGAAATGGGTTGAAGCGATGGCTTTACCAACTAATGATGCCAAGGTAGTAGTAAGGTTTTTAAAGAAGAATATTTTCACACAATTTGGTACACCTAGGGCTATCATTAGTGATGGAGGATCCCACTTTTGCAATCGAAGTTTTGATGGGCTGTTAAAGAAATGTGGGGTCAAACATAAGGTAGCCACTGCTTATTACCCGTAGATGAGTGGCCAAGTAGAGTTGTCCAATAGGGAAATTAAGGGGATATTGGAGAAAACAGTGAACCCAAGTAGGAAGGATTGGTCCATTAGGTTAGATGATGCACTTTGGGCTTATAGGACAGCCTTCAAAAAACCTTTAGGAATGTCTGTCACGACCCAATTCCATTCTCCTTAACCGAAAATCATTGAAAATTTTTCGCGTTTTACTGTTACCTTACCCGGTCGTGAACTAAACTCACCACACACTGTTGGGCTGTGAGCCAATAATAAATACCATATCTCATTTAATCTCAATTAAGTAAAACGAAGTCATACATGTGCATTTAATCGTGTACTTATACGAATACATGTTTTACTGACATCTACATCCCCGTAATTACAACTCAAAAGAGTACTGTGCTTTTACATTGTTTAGATACAAAAAGAATCACTGTGTATATACCTTTCAGCAATGGAGATGCAGCGGAGTTCAAAATAATACGCCTCAGTCCTCACTGGGCTACTATGCACGCTCTGTAGGGGGAAAATAGAGTGGGATGAGCAACCACACGCTCAGTAAGGCAATAATGCAAGCATGGTAGATAACTACTCTATCTACATGCTGATAGTGTTATGCATAAATCGTTTATAGTAGGAGCATGAGGAATAAAACTATGCCATGTGAATATACATATATATCATGTATCAAATCATGTGCATTGGCATATAAAACATGGTAGAGACATCATGTATAAAACATCTCATGCTCAATCTCATTTAAATTCATAAAAGGGCAATTCATTTAGAAACCTCCTTTTTGAACCAACTACATAACACCACCAAATCAACTCACAATCACAACCACATTTACATTCCACAATTCACGCATGTGTATAAATCTAGGTCACTATATCAAAAGTGCCTATGCGAATCATCACATCATAAATCATCCCAGACCACACGCATCCCGGTGTGCGAGGTATCATGCTGGCACGAAGATGGATTATCCCCCGCCAGACTTTCTCATCACATAACCATCATGCGGTACATCGTACTCCATGTGATATACACGGTACAGCGTACTCCGCAACTCATATCGTGATCGGGGGTGCCATTCCTAGGTCTTATCTACCCCATACCAAGAGTTTTCCATATTCCGTGAAGGAGAGCCTCCCTGCCGAACAGAGCCTCCCCGCCTAACAGAGCCTCCCTGCCTCCTCGGGTTTAAGGATATTAGCTTAAGGATGTAGGGCTTAAAGGTCCTTTCCGTAAGAGAGCCTCCCCACCGAACAGAGCCTCCCGCCTAACAGAGCCTCCCTGCCTCTTCGGGCTTAAGGATGTCAGCTTAAGGATGTAGGGCTTAAGGATCTTACCTTTACCATACCCATGTAGGAGAGCCTCCCTGCCTAACAGAGCCTCCCCGCCTCTTTGGGCTTAAGGATGTTGGCTTAAGGATCCCACCGTAAGAGAGCCTCCCCACCAAACAGAGCCTCCCCGCCTAACAGAGCCTCCCCGCCTCTTTGGCTTAAGGATGTTGGCTTAAGGGTGTTAGCTTAAGGATATAGGGCTTAAGGATCTTACCCACTTTCACAACCCTATACGAATCCCATTGTACAAGTTTGTGCGAGCAAAGCTCTAGCACGACTCATGCATCATGCATCTTCTCATAAAGAGGCGCGTACGAGCATAGCTCTAGTACGGTTATACTCATAAGATAACCATTCACAATCCACGTACGAGCAGAAGCTCCAGTACGGTTTATAAACATCATCACAATTCAATTTCAAAGTGCGAGCTAAGCTCAAGCACGTTTCACACAAGTGAAAACATAGAAATCTCGCGCGAGCGAGGCTCTAACGCGAATTATATCACATACACGCGATAGGCGGCTTACATGCATTCAAAACATCTCATAATATGCTTAGTGCCTCGTATGGGCTATTTCACAACATCATTCAAGTACTAGCCAGCCTATCCTTTTATTTGCTCAAATCAAAGCATTGTGTTTTGTAAAAGCATTCAAAACACATGATTTATGCAATTATTAGCCTTACTATCCCTTTTTCATAACATCCACTTCAAATCCAAAACCACGCATATACCCATCATCTTTCACGAATACCATCAACATTTATTTGAGCAATCATGCATTTCATACAACACCCAATATTCACCCAATTCAAAATACGAGCAGCTATCTCTATATACTCACAAAATTCCCTTACCTGGAATCGCGATGCGTGATTCCACTTCCTTAAGCTGCTTACTCGTACGGTTCGGTTCGCCTTCAATGAACTCTTCGGGACTGCACAAAATCGTATCCCGCATTATATTCGATCCATACAATGCAACCCTTGTGCTTGCTATAGTCAATTTAACCTATAGCCTCTATTAAAGCTTATTGGGCCTCGTTTCATTATTTTACCCATAACTCGAGTCTATGGATCTTCTGAGGCCTATTAACTTATTCAAAATCGATGTTAAATCGACATTAAGCTCATAGTGTTCATATTCCATGAATTCCCTCACTATGGCATTTTATCAATCATAAACATACCCATTTTCACAATTTCTCCAACTCACCAAGTAATTCCATTTAACATCTACAATCATAAACATTACCCCAATAACAACTTTAGCATGCCATAAATCATAAGCTCATTCAATCCCACATATCCTCACATTATACCCATTTTAGCTTTCTAGGTCACACCACTTCCACTACATTCCTAGGTAGTTTATCCATCAATACTCATACCAATCAACTCCAAAGTCAATTAAATAGCTAATGCATTTGGATTGGAGTGTTAGAATCTTACCAATACGATTTCTCTTCTTGCTCCAATTGGTAATGCCCTCAACTCCTTCAATTCCACAAATGGGAAAATGCCCTCTCACTATGTTGTTCTCCTCTTTGATAGGAACAACTTTGCCTCTAATGATCTCTCTCTAAATCTCACTGAAAATGGCTGATTTTAGAGAGGGAAAGTTGGGTTTTTGGGGTTGAAAATGGGAGGTTCCGAGATTTCCAGATTTTCAGCTCTCCTTATATAGAAATGACTTGAGAAGATCGATCTGGTCCAAGAGGAGATCGATCTGGTCCCTTAAAATCCCTCTTTTTCACGGCATTTTTAAGCCTGAGATCGATCTGTCGAAGCAATGAGATCGATCTGTTGAAGCATGAGATCGATCTGTCGAAGCATGAGATCGATCTGGTCCCAAACAGAGAGCTAAGGAGATCGATCTGGGTGCTTGGGGATCGATCTTTCCACTACAGAATGCTTGAGAGATCGATCTGGCTCCATTGGAGATCGATCTGCTCAATTCTTTCGCCCAAATAAGAGCATTCTGGCTCTTCCAGATCGATCTCTCATCCTAGGAGATCGATCTGGACCTCATGTTTTCCAGATTTCCTGCAGTTTCATTGCTGCAACTCATACCAACACACCCTCAATCTATTGCCATGGCCATTTCCTCATCCATCCACCTCTATAACTTGAAAATGGCATCCATTCATACCTTATGCACATTGAAACTTGTGTGCATTCATTGTATATTCAAAGGTATGCAACATAAAACCAAATGGAAGCATAACTCCATTCCATTTTACCACACTACTCATTTTGAGTCTCAATCACATCCATCACTTGCTAGAACACATTTCTCCGTATTCATACTCAATGAAACTTGTATGTACGTTACAACTTATATTACACATACATACATTGAATCCATGGACTTACATCAATCATATTTTACATCACAAGTCCATTCATATTATTTGATCCAAGTACACACATTACCCTTATACATATACGGGGTCTTACAATGTCCCCTTATTAGCTTGTTTATGGTAAAGCTTGTCATCTACCAGTAGAGCTTGAGCACAAGGCCTACTGGGCCCTTAAGAATCTGAATTTCAACTTAGAGGCAGCAGGGAGAAAAGGCTGCTACAGCTCAATCAGTTAGATGAGTTCAGGGTGCAGGCATATGAGAATGTCAAGCTCTACAATGAAAAGACTAAGTGATGGCATGATAAGAAAATTAAGCAGAGACAATTCGATCCAGGCCAGCAGGTTCTGTTGTCTAATTCACGCTTGAAGTTGTTTCCAGGAAAGCTTAAGTCTAGTTGTTCAGGTCCCTTCACCATTACACAAGTATTCCCTCATGGAGCCATTGAAATTAGGGATGAGACCTTGAATCAACCCTTTAAGGTAATGGAGGCAAACTGAAACACTATTTTGGGGGAGGGTTTGATCGTCAACATTCTGTGACCACTTTCGCTGACCCTCCTACTTCTAATCATGCTACTTAGCTTCATTTTTCTTTTTCACTTTTTGTACTGTTCTTTTCTTTTTTGTTGTTTCTTTCTTTATTTATTTTACAGATTGCTTTTCTAGAATTACCTTTTCAATCAAGCTTCAGTTGTTCATCAGCATCAGAAAGGGGAGTACTCTGTTCTCGAGCTTAAATTCTTATATTATCTGCACACTGAGGATGCTGTGCACTTTAAGTTTGGGGGAGGGGATATCACTTGAGCAATTTAAAAAAAAAAATTGGAAAAATGTTTAAAATTTTTTCAAAAATCTGAGAAAGAATTTTTAAAATTTTTTCGATAATATGAGCTTAAACTGTTTGATTTTGGGATGATTTAGTGCTTAGCATGTAGTTTTCCCATATTCCGATGATATGACCCCATGATTTAGTCTGACTTTGATTGAATGAGAAGCATGATTATAGGAAAAGCATGAAGTTGAATTCTTGAATTTGTCTTGATATTGATTGTGATTACCTCATCTTATGCATATGTCATGTCATGAATCTATATATTTATTTAGAGAAAGCTTATGTGGACATAGGATTGCATTTGTTCAGTTGATTTTGTACATCATATTCTAGAATTTGTTTAATCTAATCTTGAGGTGAAATATTAGATCGCACTTGATTAAGGAGATGATTTTGGCCATCTTTGGATCGTTTGAGCCTTTCGAGCCATCTCTGTACATACTTTACCCCTAGCCACCGATCTGGGCCAAATAAGCTGTTCTCTGTAAATACACTTGCTTATAATTTTCCTTGGCTTAAATACTTTATTCCTATCCCTTACCCCAAAAGCATGAAAAGTCATTGGGATATATTATGAGCTATATGGGTATTAAGTGATAGTGAAAGAGTATGTATAAAAAAAATGATGAAAAAGAAAGAAAAAGAAAAAGAAAAGAAGAAAGAAGAAAAATTCAAAAAAAAATGTTTAGCAAAAGAAATAAGTTTGGGGGAAATAATTAGAGCTCTTACATTATAGATCCTAGAAGTAATGCATGTTAAGGGGTAATTAAACCTAAATCAACTTTATTATACCTTAGCCCCAGCCTTACATTACAAGCCTAATGAAGTCCTAATGATCTTTAGTTAAGTGTGACTACATTAGTGGAGAGAGAAGTGAAAAGCAAACTTATGGGAATGATCACATGTCATTGACTTTGCATTCACTGTGTTTGCATAATCTGATCCGGATAATGTACTGAGAAGTGACTTAGACATTTTTCACACAGTTACGAGGAGTCCAATTAGGGTTAGGACTTATGATTGAATAGTTCTAAGTGCTGTACTTGTAATTAAGAGTCTTTGATTTCATAATCTATACTTTTTCTTTGAGGATGATATTGGGGAAATTATTGTGTTTTGTACTTGTCATTCCTACAATCATTTTGTTTTGCTTGAGGACAAGCAAAATCTCAAGTTTGGGGGTGTGATAATTCTATATTCTTTGAATTATTTGTACTTAATTTCCTAATTAATTATTTAAATCCCCAATTTATTTTGTTAATTATCCCCTTTATTTAATTAAAATTCTCATGTTTACAGATAAATTAAATCCGGATGAATTTTGAATATTTCGGTAGAAAATGGACCGAAATTGGGCTAAAATCGAGATTGAGCCACGCGGACAACACGAGCCATGCCACCTAGCACATCCAATTGGACAAGAAGACCGATGACATGGAAATATCTTTTCAAGGAGCCAATGGTGTGATGACAAGTGGCAAAAAAAATGCCAACTCATCTAGGATGGAAAATTACAATTTTACCCCTAGTGTGTTTATAAATAGAAAAAGATGGCAATTGAAGGAGGATTTAATATTTAGGGTAGAGTATCTTTTAGGTTATTTTCTAAGCTTCCTTTGTTAGGAATTTCCGAGTAGCTTTTTCTCAACAATCAATTTTACTGTTCATGGCATTTTCTTAATGTTTTATGAAGTTTTTCATTTTTTTTCTTTGCTTGGTTACTTGTAGTTCATTGTATCAAAAGTATTTCTTTGCATTTGAGTAAATGAAAGTTAATGGAAAATGTTTGCCTCTCTTTTTCTCATTCTCGATTTTCTTCAACTATGATTGTTTTTGTTAAAGCAAGTTTTATTTTTCTCATTCTCGGTTTATTATCTTCCTCAGTGTTCGAGTGACAGTTTTTAATTTTCTTTTTTTTATTCATTCTTCTCCATTTCGGTTCTGGTGCCTTGATGTGGATGGATGTTGAACATTGTTCCACATCAAGAGCAATGTGGAATCATGTTGGAAAAGAAATTGATGCAAACTGAGGGTGATGGATTCCCGGTTCATGTGCATTCGGGTATTGTTAGCTTGGTTAATTTTTCAGTTGTCAATCTTCACTTAGTTCTTTTAGTTTTTGAACTTTTATCTAGTAATGCATTGTTATTTGATTTTCCTTGTGTCATTTGACTTTGTTTGCAATACACAGAAGCCATTATTTACTGCATATTAATGCTTGCTACCGTTTCTATTTACTGCATTCTCCCTTCTCGGTTTCGTGTTTGTGCATCACTACATTTCCTATTTTTTTTCCTTTAGTTAGTTATTTATTTACATCTTGCTTATTGTTACTTATTGTCCCCATGTATCACAGAGCAGGGACTGAGCACAGAATGGCAGTGACCGAAAATTACAATGCACTCTGTTATGCTCTGTTTTGAGTTTTTAATACTGTTCACTTTCACTTTTCTGGTCATTTGTGTATTATTTCATTGAGCCAATTCAGTTCTGCTATTAGCTTTGGATCCCATGAACTGAAGCTGGTGCATAGCAGTACCAAGACACCGAGGACAGCAGCTGAACTGGTGTCAAGAGCAGGGGTTGCGTGAACCAGCAGCAGCTGAACCTGGAGTAGAAGCAGACAGCAGTCGTGCACTGATCTAGAGCAGAAGTTCACAGGACAAGTAGCAACGGTGGAAGAAAACCTCACCTGGACAGCAGTTGATGAAGACAGCATGCCTAGAATCGAGAAGCAGAATGCGAGTAGCTGGAACCGAAACAGTTGCAGTAATGCACAGTAGAAGCTATCGACACGAACAGCAGCCTGGAACAGAACGAGACCAGCTAAAGGGCCTATGCAGTTAGATGGCTAACCTAGAGCAGCCTGGAGCAAGTTGTAGTGTCTGTATTGCATGACAGACTGAGAATGGAGGCCGAACAGTTGGCAAAAGCAAGGACCAGAGGGCAAAACCGAGACCACCTGGAAACCAGAAAATGAAGAAATGAAGGATGAATAGTGAATGCAGGGATATGGATTATTTAAATTCGTTAAGGCCTTGTTTGGCCATCTAAGTTGTTATTTCATGCTTGTAGTTGTTTTAATTTTTAATTAGTTGTTAGTAATTGGTAGGTTAGTTTTAATAACTTTGCATATTAAGTTAATTTGTAGTGTTAATCTTTAGTTAGTAGTTGATTTCATATTATATGTTTAGGATTATATTTTGGTTTAGTATTTTATTAGTGGTATTTAGAATTAATTTAGATTTAATGTGTTTCATGCATTTTTAGTTTAGCCTTCATTTGTATTAGATTTCTAGTTTAGTTTAATTTGCATTTTTAGTAAATTAGCTTAATTGCATGCATATTTTATTTTAGGTTAGTTTAATTGTAGTTTGATTAATTTTATTTCTTTATTTTCATATTTGCATTTTATTTTAATTGCGTTAATTAGCTTTAACTATTTTAATTTCTTTTGTAGGTTTTTTATTTTAATTGCGTGGAGCACTGTAAGTAATTTTGCTCGATTTTATTTAGTTCTTTTTATTTTATTGCTTTCTAGTATTTTTAACTTTAGACTTAGTATATCACCCTCCTTAATCTCATAATTTGTTAGAATATACTTAGGGTAAAATTAACCGGTAGTTAATTAGGCTAACCAACGATAACTCGGACTCAAATCCCATTATTACTTGTACGACCCGTGCTGTAAGACCCGAATTTAATTAAAATACGAAATGAATAAGTATTCTGAAGGGAAGTCGGGTTAAATTAATTCCGAACACGTGTAAGGGCAAAATGGTCAAAAGATCGAAGGCCGGTATATTTTGATAAGGAAATTTAATTAAAAATATGGATTTGAGAAATCTTGGTCAATAAAGATGAAATAAATTTATTTTGGATTAAATTGATCAAGATATCAATTTATTGGAATTAATCGGGATTAATCGGAATTTTAAATCGAAAAATAATTTCGAAAAATAATCGAAAATTATACCGGGAAGTCGAAATAATACCGAGAAATTAATTTATAGACTAAATGAATAAAATATAATTTTTTAAAGACATTTTGAATATTTTAGACTAATTTAATCAACTAAATAATATTAAAATAAATAAAACAAAAAAAAAAGAATCTGAAAAAAAAAACAGAATTGTCGGGGAGAGAGAGAAGCAGAAACGGAAAACAGACGAAGCAGCCGAACCGAGGGAGTCCGACGAGCCACCGGCGACCGTTGAGCCCAGGCGATGGTCGGAAAACGTAGAGCGACGCCAGGCGATCTTGCTGCCACCGGCGTCGCTCGCCAAGGAGGCCGGAGATCGCCGAACGGAGGAAGAGAAGCCCGCGGGAAAAACGGAGTTGGTTCCGACGATCCACGGCAGCTGGGCTCGAACGGCGGGTACCGGTGTGATCGGGAGGAGAAGCCGGTCCTTTTGAGACTGGTATTGGCCGGCGAAATCGCCGGAATCCGCCGGATCGAGAGGTAACAGCCGCGGGGGAGAAGGAAAGATTCGCTGGCGATGGCTGCGTTTCGACTCCAGCCGAGGCCCGATCTTGGATGCCCAGGTGCAGACGCGTCGAACGGCGGTGGTGAGGCACCGGGAACCGACCGGACGGCTTCGGAATGACCAAATGGGGACTGAACCGGCCGAACCGGACTGAACCGGCCAAACTGAACCGAACCGGACCGAGCTGAACCGGCTGTCTGAACCGGTCCGAACCGGACTGAACCGGTTCAGCCAAAAAGAGAGGAAAAAAGGAAGAAAAAGGGAAAAAGAAAAAGAGAAAAAAATTGAAGAAAATTCCAGTGATGCAATCGAGTTTCGGGTAAGTCGATAAGTGGTCAAATTGACCGATTTAAATTTTGAAATATTTTATTTAATTAATTTTCGACTGAAAATTTACCCGAAAAATTATGAAATTGTGTAGCTCGACGATTGGCATCCACCGAGAGCTCGAGATAGCCTCGATTTACGGACTAGTATGGAATCTCGGGTAAGTAACTCTTATTTACGACAATTACCTCGTTATGCGTGATATTGATTTGATTTTCGCATAAATTGAATTAAATTATGAAAATTTAGATAAATTGTCGTAAATAATAAATTGAGTTATTCAAGAGTTAGAATGAGGTCCAATAAATTATTGGTGGGCCCAATGAGCCCAATAGGCCTCAATAAAGTGAAAATTAAGTGAAAAACGGGCTTAAGGCCGATTAAGGCCCATTTAAGGTGCAATCGGGCCCAATAGGGGTAAATGGGCTCAATGATTTAAATTAAGCCCAGAAAATAGGAAATACAATTAAATTGTATAATATCTGATCTGAGGAATATTGATACGCAGTCCCGGGCATTTGATTTGGAGCATAACAGACTGCGCGACGAGACAACAATGGAAAAGAAAAGGTTAGACTCGACAGGAAAATAAGGTAAGGGAATTCTACGGACTGCTAGAGGTAACTTTACGCAATTTTAAGTTCATTTGCAGTCTTTAAAAATTTATCTTAAGGGTCTAGAGGTCGAATAATAATTTTAGTGCCCCGAATGGGCAAATTACTAAAATACCCTTGTTAAGGGTAGAACTTACAAATTTAGGAAAAATTGGGAGGAGCAAGGACAAGAGGTTCCTGCTCGTTCTGGAGGTATTTTAACACATCCATGAGTAGGCTGGCTCACTTTTAAAGAAAAATGCATAGCATTGCATACCTTAAACGATGTAATTTCTGTGAAAACTATTTGGAGATAACCGAGCCGCCTACGTGTTTTTATTTACATGTGACGTGCTAGAGCTCAGCTCGCATGATGTTTGATTTGTGTGATGCATGCATTAGTGCTGGAGCGAGAGCTCGCACTAGAGTTTTACATGCATAGGTGCTAGAGTATAACTCGCACCAGTTTTCACATGCTTGTTTCGTGACACGGTGCTAGAGTCTAACTCGCACAAGATTTTACATGATTTTCGTGACAGGGTGCTGGAGTTTAACTCGCACCAGATTTTATAAGATTTTCAGGTGATTTATATATAGAGTGCTAGAGCCTAGCTCGCACTAGTTTTACTGGATTTGTGGAGTAGCGCTGTCTGCCCTTAGAGTCAGCCAAAAGGCCCAACAGGCTCAAAAGACCTCTTAAGTAGGGTGAGAGTGAGGGATGAGGTTGGCGGCCTTGTGGGGATGTAGCGGGCTCTGCTGATTTTACTTGATTTGATGAGAGTGCTGAGCATCGCTCGCACTGATTTTATGAGAACATGTGATGAGCCGTGCTTGGAGCATCGGGTAGACTGTGTGTCACCGATTTAATAGGCTCGCACGTGCCTTTTGAGACGTGGCATGAGTATTGAGAAACAAAACCTCTCTGTGGGAAGCATGCCATTTGGGCTGGAGTACCTAGAGTGATATGGGTCCATGGAGTACGATGTACCGTGCAAGTAGCATGGAGTACGATGTACCGTGGGGTATCTTCGGATATGGTATCTTTGTGATACGGGGTATCTTCGGATACGGTATCTTTGTGATACGGGGTATCTTCGGATACGGTATCTTTGTGATACGGGGTATCTTCGGATACGGCATCTTCGGATGCGTGAGATCGGATAAGACTGACGGGTTGGATTGACCCACCTCCCTGGCGGTTCCCGATCAGGGTGAGACCTCGCACACTGGGATCCGTGAAGCTAGAGGGACTCACGAGGACACATATGGCCAGTCCTGGTTATTGCCGTTATACAGATATTGCCTCGTCTCGCATGTCAACGATTTCGATGATTTAAACTGGGTTTTTAATTAAATGTGCATGATGGTTATTTCCATGCTTTTTAAACTCATGTGTGATGTATACCGATTTTCATGGTTTTGTGTGAGTCAGGATCACCCGAAGGAGGGGTCGAGTCCTGACTTTATTGTAAAAATTTTAATTGAGAAAGAAATGATTTGAAATAATTGCATGTTGAATTTTCTGTGCAAACTCGATTTACATAACATCATAACTTTCATATCATCTGTTTTAAATGTGTGGAGAAAGGGTGGTTTATGCATGGCACCACGTTCATGTAGGTAGTATGGTTACCTACTTGTTCGTAGGATTGTCTTACTGAGCTTGATGTGCTCACCCCTTTCATTTTCTCCCACAGATAATCTCCAGTTGAAGTTGAGGCGACTCAGTACTGCATTCCAGATATCCGCTGCTGCCCATCGACATAAGGTATATACACTTGTACATATTGTATCTACATAAGCATAGCACAGTAACATGTTTGTAAGTAACTTTAGGGGATGTATAATTAATGTAAACAATTATAAATGACTGGAGAAGAAATAAGATAGATGGTAATTGAATGGTGGGACTGACATTGACGCACAGCCCAATTTGTTAGAGGAGTGTGGTCACGATCAGAAGACAGGTAAGAATTTAAGTAATAAAAATAACAAAACGCGAAAAATTAACTCTGATTTTTGGGTAGTTTGGGTCGTGACACGTGCACTTGTGAAAAATACCTTTTTGGCATGTCACTATTTATAGACAATTTATTTACTTTAAAATCGCTATAAAATTCAGTTCGAAAATAAACCACTTCAGAAGGAGGCTAACTTACCCTTTTCCGGTTTAAAATTCAATGCACGATACAAGGCCATTCAAACTAGGGACTATCGATCTAAAATTAACAATTAAAACTATATCGATATTTATTGAACTAAATTTACTTAAATTTATCTTGGTGAAGATAGGCCAAGCAATCGATACTAAAGTTTTCCATAATTGTAAGCACTATAAAATCAGTCTAATGTCTTCTAAAATTTTGATGCTTGTATATTCAGCCTAGGATACAATATCTACAAATCCACAAAAAAAATATGTGAATCTATCTCTAGCAGCACACATAATTTTCCTTACCTCGATGTCTGTCCGTAGCCCTTGATGCCTCAGTGGTGTGGGTTAGCGAGTCTGCTCCAATCGATTTATTTTTCCAGAAATTTCGAACTAATATTTTCAGACTGTTTTCCCTTGGGTTTCCCGAATTCTTTGTGCACATTTTTTTGTTTTCAGTATTCCTATTTATATGTATATATATATAATAATATATACTATGTAAATATACTCTTTTTTTTACTTTCTTTGAATTTCCTTTCTCTCTCTCGCCAAAATTCTTCCTTCTTCTTCTTCTCCGTTACCCGAGCTCATTGTTCATCATCTTCCTTATCACCGAGAGGCATTGTGCTTCGCCTCTCTCTTCTTCTTCTTCCTTGTCTTTTCGGGTCACTCTTTCCCTTTCACTCTCTCTTGGATCACCAGTTGCCCATCCACAGAAGGATGGCCCTTCCCCCGTAGCCACCACCTCTGTTCCAACTTTGGCTTCCCTTCTCGTCTTGTCTCGCTTTAGTGTTTATCAGTTCTGCGTCATTCCTCAACACCAGTCCAGTTCTCTTCTTCCCTCACTCGTCCTCTATCATCACCCTTAAATTCTTGCCAGCTTTAATCATTATCGTTCCCTACTGCAGTTTGCAGCAAACAAATCACAGCCTCCACTTTTCCTAGCTCTTATTTCTCCTACGTCTTAACATGTTTCTTTTCCATGTTTTACTTCTCCATTTATACTTTCCATTCTACCTTGTTTAGCATCATTGTTTTTAAGTTACCTCAATCCGTTGTACTTCAGTTTTCTTTCGATTTCAAGGCAGCAGCTGAGAGCCCTGATCATTCCCTGTTCCTGCTCTCTTCTCAAGTTACCTATCTTCAGTCTCTCGATCCTTCAAGCATAGGCCTTCATGCCTCACTCTCTCGATCTCGTTTCCAGCTTTTTATAAACTACTTCCATCGTGTATCTCATTTTCTTATTTCTAGCAAGCCTCCTTCCAACTTATTCTCTCCCACTTCCCTTTGCATTTTCTTCCTGCAATCGAGCACCTTTCATGTTCTTACCACTCTTCCTCTTTCCTTTCGGCTTCAATATTTTTTTTTGTTTTCAGGCCACAACACGTCTCCCTTGTTTCGGTTGCTATCACATTTTTAAGCTTCCTTAAATAGTTCAGTATGGCCGACCTCTCAATCTCCCTTTTATTTTCGGTTCAATCAACCACCCACTATTATACCTATGTTAGAGCTTCCGAACAACCTTTAGTAATACATTTCTTTTCTTTTTCTTAATAATTTCCTACCATTTTCCTATTCGGCTCCTCTGCCATCAAAAATCTTCATCTTTCAAGTTTCATGCTTCATTTTCCTAACAACCCACATCTTCTCGGTTTTTCTTTTTCCTCTTCTACCATCCCAGAGTCTATGCACTTCATTTATATATATATATATATATATATATATATATATATATATAATATTTATATGTTCATTTCAACACCTCAACTATTCCCACATCATCCTCTTTTCCACTGAACGGTACCTGTTTAATTGACATCTCTGACCACTTTCTTTTCTCTTCGGTTTGCTTCAGTTGCAGCCATTCCTTCCAATACCTACTTCAGATTTTCCTTTTACTTTCACGTTTCCCTTGTCTTACCACCATCACTCACATTTCCCATCACTCTTTCACTTTAATTTCTTTTGTTTATGCCGGTCCGTTGGTCATTTCCCTGCTTCTTCCTTTTACCCACCGAATAAACCCACACTTCCTTAATTAATTTTGTCCTTGTATACAGATATATGTGTATAAGTATACCATATGTGCAATTGGTGGGGTCTCGGTGTGTTGTACATGCCCATTTATGTAACCATATGTATATACTTGGATATATATATACCTATGCAGTTACACCTATTTATATTTTCATATACACGTATATATATATATGTATATACATATCTAGGTATTTGATAGATTTCTTGTGTAATATGTGTACAATGAATCGAATTTAGTATACTTACCTATATATATATATATATTTAGAATTTTATTTCTACTTCCTATAAATATATATATTCATTCCTAGAGTTAATATATTTTTAATTGGATTAATTCTCCCAAGTCTCACTATAGAATAATATAATTTTAATTTAAATCTTTGGTTAATGGAACGAAATCTTTAATCTCGATGATTAATTTATTAATCATGGATAAAATCAAGTACATAAAATTTAAAGTATTTATAAGTTTTGTCCCATTACCAACAGGCCACACATCCTCTACTGCTCTCAATTATATAATGTATATATAGATATCCATACTTTGTCCCACCATAGTGCTTCAGTTCCTAATATGCTACGGTTTCTCCTCTATTTTCTGCTTCGCTCCTATCACTTCGGTCAGGTTTTTATCTTCCCGATTCACCGCCAATTTTCAGACTTTGGGACAGCAATTTAATATCCTACCATCTCCATTACATGCTATTTTCATTCCCTTATGTATATATTTCTCCTTAAAGGAATTGTTTCTCCCATTTTCCTGTCGAATGCCATAATCCTTACCATCCTTCTCATTTCACTTTCCGCTGCAGTTTTACTGCAGCAAAGAGCCTCCTCGGGTTGTATGTTACGTAACCTCATTTCCTACCTTTCTTTCACCAACACCCTGCTCCTTGTTGTCCCCTACCATCCCTACACCTTCATTAGTTCTTCAATAAATTTCCTAGGCCGAATAGACAACATTTTATACTATTCCAACTTTCTTTTCTCTGCCTGCTGATGTATACCGAAACCAATTGCTCTCAGTTGGCCTTTCCTTCCACGTTTTTTTTACTAACAATCTATTAGTTTGCAGCAAGCATGCTGCACTCGTTTTCCTTATCTCAACGTTATCTAGTTTCCATCCATCACGCTTCCTGTTTCTTTCCTGACTGTCATTACCACCAACCAATCTTCACCCAATTTCTCTTGCAGTCATAGGCTTCACCTCTCTCTCTCTTGGCTTCTCTACTTTTCTTTCACCAGGAACCATTATCCTCATTTATTTCTCACTAGCTAGGTACCCTTTTCTGCATTCGGTCAGGCCTCCTGCTGTAGCTACTGCCTTCCAACCCATTTTCTACTCTTTTTGATTTGCCAAGCTTCAACATTCTTCTCTTCCTTTTCAGTGTAACGACCCGAATTTATAGACCTTTTTGTTGGGTTACAAGTCGATATTACGTCAGAACAATACTCAGTCTGATTAATTTTTTTTGTAACAAATTTAAATAAAATATGTTCACATTCCCTAGACACCTCTTGTATTGTATTACTGTACTTACAAAATTTTTAGATATAATATAACTTTTTAAAACCTGGGTATACCTTCAATGCAGCAATACGCTCCGCGAAATCATAACTATGCGGAATGACTTACTAATGGAAGCGATCCTAGCTACAGAGGGACTCTGTGGATGAAAGTAAGGAGGTGAGCTCAACATGCTCAGTAAGAAAAACCCCATAACAGGTAGATAAATAAACTACCTAAACATATATTTTTATATTTGCCAAATTTGAAATATTTTCACAAAAATATACAGATGATTTGGTAATTTCTCAGATACCAAAGTCAGAATTTGAAAAACAGATTTAGTATCGGCAGTGAAATCTTTTATTGTGGTAAATACAAAAATTTCAGAGGTTCCGATAGAAAAGTAAATAGATATTCAGATATCTTAGTTCATGCAGACAATTCAAAAAAATATTTCAAATTAACACAGAGGCACTGCCAGTTCCGAAAAATCAAAGTCGAAAAATCCTTGGTAAATTCAATATAAAAATGGAACTGAAATCAATACCATTTCTAAAACTTTAAATAGCTTTTAAAATCGATGACAGTGTGGCACTTTGCTTTCGCAGGATTCAAGAGGTGGCTCCTATGGTCTTTTATGCATTAAAATATTCAGCACACAGTCAATTCAGAAGTTTAAATAGACGAGACAAGTAACATGCTACATTAGATATCAAAAGTGACTATTGGCCAATCTCAGTGACTCTGACCAATTCACGGGCCAGGTGTGCCAGGATGTCAATCATCGTGGGAGTAGTCAGCTACCCAAACGGCTCACAGATCAGAATGTTCAAAGACGAGAAATAGAATCAGAAACATAGTACATTGTACTCGTGGACCACCGATACAAAACAGACAGATGTAACGGACCAGCCTAGCTGGCCATGGCCACCCCTCTTCGGCCCACAAACAACGAATGTTGTGACAACGTTATACAGTAACATCAATAGTGCAACATGATCTCACAAATGCCTTTGTCTCACAAATCAGTACGAATCAGACCGTGTGACACACAGTTAGCACGCGCGCTCAAGCACATCATATCAGAATAGCTTTATATGCAAATCATTTATTCTCAAATCACATATAAATTCAATTGGTTTCATAAAACAATTCAAAACATGCTGACTAGCCCCTTTTCGGATAAATTCCCAGAAAACAGTGTATGAAAATTCAAAATTTGAGATTTTTGATATTTAAAATAGAATTCAAGCCATATCAGAATCCATGCAAATCATTTAAATTCAATCCGTAAAAATTTAGGTTGTTCAACTATGCTAAAATCTCTAATTTTTGAAGTCATAAAATTCAGCCTAGATTTTTCGGTAATTTCGGTACTATGAAATTCAGCCTAAATTTTATATGTACGCACATACAAAAATTACGCATATTTATCTCTAGTAGCGACGAGAATTTTCCTTACCTCAATATCTGTCCGTAGTCTTCGATGTCACAGTCGTGCGAGTCAGCAAGTCTGCTCGATTCTATGCATCTCTCCAAAATTTTCAAACTAACATTTGTACAAATATTTTTGGACTGTTTCCCTCGGGTTTCCTGCGTTCTCCATGCACACCATTCTATTTTCAACTTTCCTATTATATCTATACAAACAATATTATATACATATGTAAGTATACCTTTTCCCTATTCCAAATATATATATATATATATATATATATATAAATATAAGTACTTTTTTTTTTCTTTTTTCTTTTTTGAATTTTTTCGCCACTTTTCCTTTCTTCTTCATTTTCGTTTACTGCTCATCCTTTATCATTCATCATTTCATCTTTCTCGGTTCCCTGTTCATCACCATAGCCATGCCTTGGTTGCTACAATTTCCTCGTTTACCCATCTCGAACATCGTCTTCTTTATCCTTCTAATTCTCCCTATTCCAGTTATCGGTTTCATCACCATGTTCTCCATTTCTAGCCTCTAGTTTTGGCCGCTTAGCTCCCCTGTGTCCAGCTTTGTCATACAGCCTCTGTATCTGCCATTACCTCTCGGTTTTACTACTCTTTCATTACCTCTGTCTCTATCGCCACCATCATCATCATCATCATCACACTTCTTCTTCCTCTTTTGGTTTGTTGTGAACCTCGTGTCCTCTATTTCTAGGTGCTGCCTTGTAAGACTCGTAAATTTAATATGTACTCTTTATAATTTTGTGATGTACGGATAAGTCACATTTGATATAAATCATAAGGAATGAGTGTTTTTAAGTTCCACATGTGTAAGAAGAGCAAAACGGGTAGTAAAGCAAATTGGATATGAATGTAACAGTGAAATTCTAGGAAAAATGCTGCAGAACTACTGTAGAAGAGGAGTAGATCGATCTTGAATAGGTTATGGATAGAACGGATCAATCTCATTCAAGGGCCAGATCGATCTCCTTATGATTTTGTGTAAAGCAGATCAATCTCATGCTAAAGAGCATATCGATCTCCTAAGTATAAAAAGTTAAATTTTGAAGAAATAAACACATGGCAGATCGATCTCCAAGGGCAATTCTATATATACACGACTCTGTACCTTTATTTTCTCGAGAGCAAACAAACCTTCATTTAACCAAAGTGAAACCTAACCTTTCTACTCCAAAAATCTTCATCTTTCAAGCAGTTTAGAGTGAGATTCATTTTAACAAAGTTGTTCCTACTAAAGAGAAGAACAACATAGTTGGAAACAAGAAGTTGGAATCAAGGATTGGAGGAGCAAGGTGAATTTTCCAAAATTTGGCAAAAAAAGGAAAAATTCAAGCTAGGTAAGATTCAATACACCAACGTCATATATGTTAATATAGGTGTTTTGGTGAGTTGATTGGTGTATGTTTGATATGCTGAAAACACCTTGATCATGTTAAATATCCATGACCTAAAGATTGGCATGAAATTTAGAAAATGTGAGAAAGAGGAGTAAACATGGATTTAAGGATTAAATAAAAATGTATATATAATTGTAAGACAGTTTTATGAATTACATAAATTGGAATGAAAATAGGAATATGAGATATATGGTGAAATACCATAGTGGGAGAAAATGATGAAATGGAGGCATATGGAGATCATGTCGGTTTAATTCGAATCAGTAGACTTGGACGAGTCTAATAGATTCTCGAAAAATGAGTTGTAAAATCGAAATGGACTTAGGAAAGAATAAAGTCCAATGAGATGTAATAAGGCCAATTGAGTATGAAAAAGGCTAAATGCATTGGTTTAGATTCATGCAAGTGAAAACTAAGTATATTAAGGTATACTGATGTGAATGATTATTAACAGTTTTGAAAGTTATATTGGAAGCTGATCGGACTGCGAGAGTGAGCAGTACCGAGGAAGTGAGGTCACGCGACGTGATCCGAGGTAAGAGAATTTCATGAGTAGCTAGAGGTAGCTACACGTATTTCAAATAGAATTTTGATTATTATATCGTATATGAAATTCTTTGTATAGAAAAGTTTCAATAGGAACCGAGAAGGTAAATTGTGGTTTTATCCAAATTAAGGGTAAAAAGCTTAGGAAGCATGTTTTGTTACTAGTTTTGATAGTTGATTTTCATGTATATGCGAAAATAGCACATGTGAGTGTCTATTTGATTTGATTGAGTGAAATTTCAATAGAAACAACCATCTATCGATTTGTGTCAAAACCATTAGTGCAAGAGAATACTCGCACTAGATTTGATAAGATATGCATCACATAGTACTTGAGTATTTCTCGTACTTAATTTTAATGCGATTTATGCATGATAGAGTACTGGAGCATTGCTCGTACTCAATTTTATTGATTGATGCATAATAGAGTACTGGAGTGTTTCTCGTACTCAGTTTTACATGTCATAGTGCTGGGAACATTGCTCGCACTAGTTTTATATGACTGTATACATGAGGTCGTGTTGGGAGTTTACTCGCACGTACTGGATTTTGAAAGAGAAAGCATGAAACAACCATGTTGGGAGCCTGTGCTGACTATGTATCGCACTGATTATATACTCACACATGCAAAATTTTGAGATATGATCGAGGGCTATGGAAAAATATTATCCATGATATGAGGGCTAAGACTTATGGAAAGCACCCCGACCATGAGGATTGGGTCCATGAAGTACTTTGTACTGTGTATGTCACATGGAGTACGATGTACCATGAGTACACGATGTTATTGAGTAGTGAGCTGACGATAGAGGATTTGACCCACCTCCCATTACAGTAAATGTGTGACCCCGCATACTGAGTACTGTGTAGCCTAGGATCATGGAAAATGAGTTATGATCGTAATCTCGGAACATGTAGTCGCCTATCTCGTTTCATTCACTTGAGATTTCTTGATTGAATTATCACATGATTTTATAATCTGAACATGTGATTTTGTGAATTGTGATAAGGGTAACCCGAGGGATGGGTGAGGCCTAGATTTCCATGTTTTTAACATGATGAAATGTTATATTGTTTTGATTTAATTGAAATTGCATGATACAATGTGATTTATATTAATTACATGAGAAATGCAATGTTTTGCGTAAACTGCTGAGATTATTAAACCAGCATGTTTTCAATTTCATAACTGATGATTTATATCTATATGTATATATTGCATAAATGATTCAAGAAAGACACATGCTTTAGATATGAGTCAAAAAGAAAATGATTTAGTGGCATGAGTATTATATTTTGTAGATTGTGTGGTTATATACTTGCTTGCCTTATTTCTTTACTGAGTTGTGAGCTCACCCCTTTTTATCTCCTCATCTCCACAGAGCGTCCGTAGTAGTTGAGCACAGTTGAGGACTAGTATCCCTTTATCCACTGCATATCCATATTATGAAAGGTATACACATTCGAACGTCTTGTACTGAACAATGTAAAAGCATAGTTATATAAACGAATATATGGTTGGGGATGTATATGTACAAGTAATTGTATTAATGTATATGAGTTTACATTTAAGAAAAGAGTACTTCTAGTCAATAGATAATTATATTGACATGTATGCAAGCTATGGAATGAATGTGGTTGAGGTGACTAATATCGAATCATAGCCCAACAGTTTGGTGGTGAGTTATGACAAAAGGAGAGGTAAGTAAAATGCAAAAAATTTGTGGTGGTTTTGGTAGATCATGGGAAGGGAGGTTGTGACAGAATGGTATCAGAGCAAAGTTGGTCTAATGCGAGTCGATATTAGTAATTAGGAAAGTGTATATCCCCATATTATTGTGCTTTGTTTAGTTACAATTGTGTATACGAGATGGGAATCAAACTATTTAATGGTTCTAAATGTAGGAATTTAGCCATTATGGCTAATACCAACCGTGGTAGAGGTGCTAGAGGTAGGCCTGAGACCTGAAATGATACACCAGATCCCACTGAGGTACCAGAGAATATCGAGGCACGCTTCACGAGATTAGAGTGTCACCTTGAGACCATAGTGGAGTTACTAGCACAGACTTTGCTAAGAGGATAGGGACAGGATGTAGGGATTGCACTTGGAGAGGCAACTGCACCTAGTACGCATGTACAACCAGCTCAGATGCCACATCCTACAGATACTCCTACACCCTCACCTGCTCAGGATATGCCTTCTCATGTTGCTCCACGATAGGGCGGTAGTGCTTTGGGGTATGGTTCAGAGCTTGATATATTGCGAAAATTCCAGAAGCTTAGACCACCATTATTTAGTGGGGTGAAGGACGCCGTGGTTGCAGAGGATTAGCTGGGAGAGATGGAGAAGCTATATGGATTCTTTCAGTGTACGATGATCGAGATGGTCGTGTTTGCTGCATTCCTACTGAAAGGATTGGTAGAGCATTGGTGGAAGTCCACCAGGGTTATATTTTGAGCACAACATTTAGAGATCACTTGGGATATCTTTTTGGACGCCTTCAAGAGGAAGTATGTCCCGAACATAGCGTAGCGAAAGCTGCAGATGGAATTCTTAGGGTTAAGCCAGGGGACTCAGTCAGTGGATGAGTATGAGACACGATTTATATCCTTGGGTAGGTATGACCTCGACACCATGAGTAGTGAGACCAGAAAGGTCTGCAGATTTATAGATGGACTAAGACCAATACTACGGTCTAGACTAGTCCCATTTGACATCTCAACCTATGATGAGGTAGTGCATAGGGAGCAACTTTGTGCACAGGACTATGAGAGGAATGTCTCCGAGTTCAGGACAGTTAGCAAGGGTAGAGATTGAGATAGGAAGAGACCGGTGACTGACAGCGCCAAAGGTTTCAGATATTAGGGAGGGAGGAGACTCTTAGGTAAGAGACCAAAGATCGAGGAAGTACAAGAGAAGACAGTTAGATCTCTTGTCTATTTGGCTATAGCTCCAGCTAAAGGTGTTGTGATTGGAGGACCGAGGCCTATCACTGATCAGTGTAGTAGATGTGGTAGATTCAATGGCGGTAGACCTTGTACCATTTCTAGCAGATTATGCTTCAGATATGGGAAGTCAGGGCACATGGCGACTGTTTACCCAGAGGTTATTGATATTGCCCCACAGAAGGGTAATGAGCCGGAGGGAGCTCCAGCTGATATGTCTGCGTCGAGGAGGAGATCGAAGATAGAGGAGAAAAGAAAACATGTAATTAGACGAGGGCGAGTACATGCCTTGGACCTGGTCACGACTGATGCTTCGTCGGATGCGATTAGAGGTAACATCCTGATGTATGATTTAGAAACATATGTTTTAATTGATCCTGGTGCCACTCATTCTTTTGTATCGCCTTCGTTTGCATGTAAGTTAGCAAAACATGTAGAGCATACACCTTTAAGTAGGATGATGTTGATTCGTACGCCTATGGATAACAGTCAGCTAGTTGAATATGTGTTAAGTGACTGCAAGTTAAGAGTAGGGGAAAAGGATATGACTGCCAATCTAATATTGTTAAGTATGAGTGATTTTGATGTAATCATAGGAATGGATTGGTTATCGTCAAACCATGCTGTTTTAGATTGTTATGCTAAGACAGTTATGTTTCCTAACCCTGAAAAATATATTGTAAAGTTTAATGAAAAAAATAAAAGTAGTAATTATGGTTACAATAAAAAATTTACTATGCTGACTGAGAAATAAAAATATTGAAGGTTTGATTGCATATGTGGTTGATACGGATAAGGCACATCCGGAGTTGGCAGATATTCATGTGATTAATGAGTTTCCAGATGTCTTTCCGGATGAATTGCCAAGGTTACCACTAGACAGAGAGATGGAGTTTTGTATAGATTTGGTGTCTGGTACTAAACCTATATCGAAACCACCGTATCGCATGGCCTTAGTTGAGCTGGAGGAGCTCAAGAGACAGTTACAGGAGTTGTTGGATAGGGGGTTCATCAGACCAAGTGTTTCATCTTGGGGAGCACCGATTTTATTTGTGAAAAAGAAGGATGGGAGCCTCTGATTGTGTATAGATTACAGATTATTGAATAAGGCTACCATTAAGAATAGATATCCCTTTCCATGTATTGATGATTTATTGGATCAACTCCGAGGAGTGCAGGTGTCACAACCCTTTTTATCCATTTCTTCTAAAAACCACCATAAATTTTTCGCTTTATTCGTTAACTTACCCGGTCGTAAACAACCCTCACAAATACAGTTGGGTTGTGAGTCAATAATAGTCATCATTTACCATTCATTTTCCAATAAATTAAAAACAATTTCATACATTTGAAAGTTAAGTCGCATACTTATACATGACATATTTGCTAACATTTGCATCCCCTATATTACAATTCAAAATGATTACAGTGCTATTACATGTTTAGATACAAAAGAATTCCTGTGTGTATACCTCTAGGCGATGGAAAGCAGTGGATATCAAAATATAACTCCTCAGTCCTTCACTAGGCTATTGTGCGCGCTCTGTAAAGGGGGAAAATGAAGGGATGAGCAATCACACGCTCAGTAAGGTAATAATGCAATCATGGTAGATAACTACACTATCTACATGCTTATAATGTCATGACATAAATCATTTATATTAAGAGCATGAGGAAATAATAAAACTATGCCACATGTATATGCATATATCATGGACTGAAAAACATGGAAATAGGCATGTAAACATGGAAAATCCTCATGTGAAAACCTCTTATGCTTAATAAAATAAACATTTATCGATTTCTTCTCAAATCACAAGGTTCATCATAAATCATTCCCTCAAAACATAACACATTGTCAAAACATCAGCTAAACCATAAAAAAATAATGTATCATTCCTTTGAAACAGATCATAGGGTTTGACCCCTCCCTCGGGTCTACCCTAGACAACATGAGCCAACTTCGGTATCTAAAACTATGTGATATCATGTGAGACAGGTGGTCACGGTAAACCAAGGACTCTGTTGGCCAACTATGTCATAATCATCCCAGACCACACAAATCCCGGTGTGCGGGGCATCATGCTAGAATGAAGCTGGGTTAGTAATACGCCAGACTTTTAAATCAACATCACAACCACGCAATACATCGTACTCTATGTGATCTACACTGTACAACGTACTTCGTGGACCCATATCATGGTTGGGGGTGCTTGCCATAGTTCTTATCAACCCTATACCATGCATAACCTACTCTGTCTCAAGTGCACGTGTGAGCATCTCATCCATGTGACTAGCAGTCCATACGAGGCATCCATCATAGCTCATACGAGAGTCTCATCTGTGTGACACAAAGTTTACATGAGGCATCCAACACGACTCATTACATATCATAGTGTGAAAACTCAGTGCAAGTAACACTCTAGCACAGTTTCATGCATCATCAGCAAATATCCTCATACGAGCAATGCTCTAGTATGACTTTATGCATAACAAATAATGAAGAAATCACGTACGAGCATAGCTCCAGTACGGTTATATGCATAAGTAAGTCAAGCAAAACCCACGTACGAGCTATTAGCTCCAGTACGACTTATAAAACATCATAAATCAAAATATGGTGCGAGCTAGGCTCCAACACAATTTAACTTATATAAGTACGATAGGCGGCTCTATTTCAACAAAACACTCTTAAAAACCAAATTTAGCGCCTCACTTGTGCTATTTCATAAAACCATGGAATCACTAGCCAACCTCTCCACAAATTTTGCTTAAACCAAAGCAATGTATTTCGTAAAAGTATCAAAACTTGTGATTTATGCAATTATTCGCCTTACTATCCCCTTTGTAAGATTCACTTCAAAACCAAATCATATATATACTCGTAGTCATTCACATATACCATCAATCACTTTTCTAGATAACCATGCATTTACAAAGCCCTATATTCACCTACAAAATACGAGCAGTTATCTCTATGTACTTACAGAATTCCCTTACCTGGAATTGGATCGAATGATTCCACTTCCTCAAAGCTGCTCATTTGTGAGTTCGATTCGCTTCCAACGAAATCTCTAGGACTGTACAAAATCATATATCACATCAATTCAGTCCAATATAACATAATTCTTGCTTTACTATAGTTAATCCGACCTATAGTTTTCATTAACACTTATAAGGCCTCACTTCCTCTTAAGTCCATTTTGATCGCTTTATTAATTTCTTGAGAGTTTATTAAACTCTTTTAAGCCTATTGATTCACACTAAATCAGTATTAAACTCATAGTGTCTCTAGTCCATCATTTACTTCACTATAGCAATTTATCAAACACCTTATATACTTATTTTCATAACTTGACTAATCTCACAATGTAGCTTCATTCAATCATCTCAAAATCTTGCATATTACTTCACTAACACCTTAGCATACTCCATTTATCATCAACTCACCCATATCATATTTTCTCACACTAGAGTTATTCTAGGTTATACTTGTTCCTTTAGATTCTAGGTAGTTTCTATCATCAATACATTCATCCATCTACTCACAACAATAGCTAGATAAATGTACTTTGAGTTGGTGTATTAGAAACTCACCTAGCTTGACTTTCTTCTTGCTCCAAATAAGAATACTCCTTTGCTCCTTCAATCCACCCAATGAAGTGTTGATTCCAAGCTATGTTGTTCTTCTCTTTATAATGAATAACTTTGCTCTAATAGCTTTTTCTCAAATCTTTATGAAAAACAGGTGAAATCTAGAGTGAGAAAGCTAGGTTAATGTTGGAAATGGAAGAAATGGATTTGCTCCCGTGAAATACAGATCCAACTGTCCTGTTTTTATAGAAAATGCTTTAGGTGATCGATCTGCATAGGGTGGAGATCGATCTAGCCTTGCTTGAATCCTTCAGTTTATCGACATTTTGGAGGCAGGGGATCGGTCTGTTGAATGTATGAGATTAATCTACGATGTTGCATGAGATCGATCTATTTAATGGAATATGATCGATTTGTTCCAGGAAGAGAGTTTAGGAAATCGATCTGGTCATTAAGAGGAGATCGATCTGCTTGAGTGAGGGATCGATCTCCATCTTGCAGAATGCTTGGCATTATGTTCTCCAAGCCATAAGATCGATTTCTCCTTGCATGGGGTCGATTTGGCCTTCATCCTGTATCATTTTTGCTGCAAGTTTCCCAGTTAAACTCATACTCAATTACTTCAATACTCATTTATCAATCCATTCACATTTAGAACTCAAAAACATTTATTTCTTGTAATTCATATGTAATGTAACTTGTCTGTATATCAAATAATCATATACATTACACAGAAATTTAGAGGTTTTACATTCCTCCCCTCCTTCAAGAAATTTGGTCCTCCAAATTAGAACTAAGTTATAGTAAGAACAACTTCGGGTACTTCTATTGTATCATGCTCTCCAATTCCCATGTAGCTTCCTTCGGAGCGTGATATTACCAAAGAACTTTCACTAAGGGTATCGTCTACGACCTCAACACCTTCTCCTTCCTATCCAATATCTGAACCGGCTTCTCAACATACGTCATACTCTCATTGAGCTCCAATTTCTCATATCTTATCACATGTGCCGGGTCCGGGTGGTACTTCCATAGCATAGAGACATGAAAGACGTTATGAACACCTGCTAACTTCGGTGCCAACGCCAACTTATAACCCTTATCTCCCACTCTCTCCAGAATCTCGAAAGGTCTGATATACCGAGGGCTTAACTTTTCCTTCTTACCAAACCTCATAATCCTCTTTGAGGTAGAAACTCTAAAAAAATACTGGCTCAGCCACAGCAAACTCCAGTGGTCTCCGTCTCCTGTCAGCATAACTCCTTTTCCAGCTCTGAGCTATCTGTAATCTCTCACATATCAACTGGATGTCCTCAGAGACTTGCTGCACTATATCGTGAGCAAATATTTGTCTGTCACCAACCTCTTCCTATCCAATAGGGGATCGACATCTGCGTCCATATAGTGCCTCATAGGGTGTCATCCCGATACTCGCATGATAGCTATTAGTATAGGCAAACTCGCCTAACAGTAGGTGATCATCCTAGGAGCCTCCAAAATCTAGCACATACGCTCTCAACATATCCCTAGGGTCTTTATAATCCTCTCTGACTGACCATCTGTCTGAGGATGAAAAGCGGTGCTAAAGCTCAAGTGGGTCCCCATCGCTTCCTAAAAGTGTTCCCAAAATGGGAAGTGAAGCGAGAATCCCGATCAGAAATAAAGCTCACTGGAACACCATGTAACCGAACTATCTCTCGAACATACAGGTTCGCCAATTGACTCAGAGTATCGATAGCTCTCATAGCTAAGAAATGGGCTAACTTCATCAACCGATCCACAATAACCCAAATAGCATCATGACCTCTGCGGGTCCTAGGTAAACCCATCACAAAATCCATGGTGACGTGTTCCCATTTCCATATCGGTATCAGTAGAGGTTGTAATAACCCTGTAGGCTTCTGATACTCTACATTCACTTACTGACAGACGAGACATCTAGCGACATATTCAGCAATGTCTCTTTTCATTCTAGACCACCAATAAACTTTTTGAAGGTTTTGATACATCTTAGTACTCCCCAGATGTATCGTGTACTTCGATGAGTGAGCCTCTGATAAGATCAACCTCCTGATCTTTAGATCCTCGGGAACACATACTCTACCCCTGAACCTTAGTAATCCATCTGTACTCAGTTCAAAGTTAGTACCCACACCTGCCTGTATCTGACTCAACCAATCGATACATTGTCGATCACTCTGCTGACCCTGTCGAATATGACTAATTAATTATGGCTCTAATCTCAAACTAGCCATAACATCAGATCTCTCTAAACCAGGTGGGCTTACATCCAAACAGAGGTTTACAAATTGCTCCAACAACTCGTGTTCCCGAACCATCATATAAAATGCCAACTTGAGGTTCTTCCTGCTCAAGGCATTGGCAACTACATTTGCCTTACCCGGGTGGTACATGATTTCACAATCATAATCCTTTAGGAGTTTGAGCCATCTTCTCTGTCTCATATTCGACTCTTTCTGTGAGAATAGATACTTAAGGCTCTTATGATCCGTATATACTTGGAATTTCTCATCGTAGAGACAGTGGCGCCATAGCTTCAATGCAAACACTATGGCCGCCAACTCTAAATCGTGAGTCGGATAGTTCCTCTCGTGATCCTTTAACTCTTTGGATCCATAGGCAACTACCTTCCCATCTTCTATAAGTACACAGCCCAGTCCCTGACGTGATGCATCCGTATACACAAAGAAACCTCCTGAGCTGGTAGGAATGGTGAGAATCGAAGCAGTGGTCAACCGATGTTTAAGCTCCTAAAAACTCCTTTCACATGCCTCATCCCACACAAACTTAACATCCTTCCGCGTGAGGCGTGTCAATGGAGCAGCTAGTCTGGAGAAACCCTTAACAAATCTCTGATAATAACCTACCAATCCCAGAAAACTTCTCATCTCAGTAACTGTCTTGGGCTGTTCCCATTGTACAACTGCCTCAATCTTGGATGGATCCACTGATACCCCATCTTTCGATACAACATGGCCCAAAAATAAGATCTGCTATAACCAGAAGTTACACTTACTGAGTTTGGCATATAATTCATTCTCTCGGAGGGTCTGCAAAACTATCCTCAAATGCTGCTCATGATCTTCCCTGGACTTGGAATAAACTAAAATGTAATTAATAAATAGAATCACAAACTAGTTTAGGTATGGCTTAAATACATCATTCATCAAAGCCATAAATGCTGCGGGGGTATTCGTTAATCCAAATGGCATAACCAAAAACTCGTAGTGGCCATAACTGGTACGAAATGCTGTCTTGGGTATATCTACACTCTTTATCCTAAACTGATGGTACCCATATTACAGATCTATCCTAGAAAAGACTTGTGCTCCCCAAAACTGATCCAACAAATCATCAATACGTGGAAGGGGGTACTTGTTCTTAATGGTGGCCTTATTCAACAACCGATAATCTATAAACAGTCGGAGGCTTCCATCCTTCTTCCTTACAAACAGAACTGAAGCTCCCCAAGGCGAGACACTCGATCTAATAAGCCCATTCTCTAGCAACTCTTGCAATTGCTTCTTTAGTTCTTCCAACTCAATCGGAGCCATTTTATACGGTGGCTTAGATATCGGCTTTGTACTGGACACTAATTCTAATAAAACTCCATTTCACTATCAGGTGGTAGCCTTGGTAAATCATTCAGAAAGACATCAAGAAATTCTGAAACTAATAGAATGTCTCTTAATTTCGGGTGTGCCTTAAATATTGTCAACCACATATGCAATGAACCTTTCACATTATCTTTTCCACTGTTAGCAATATAAGTCATCACTTTAACATTCATAAATAATAAATAAATTCATCTCTCAAATATGATGGATTAAAATTATACTCTTTTCATTTACAATAATCATGTTCTTCATTTCTTTTCAACAAAGCTTACAACAAGATTATCTATCTCTGGAAACATCAATGTCTTAGCATGACAATCCATAATAAAACGACTTGTAGCCAACCAATCCATTCCTAGGATTACATCAAAATCACTCATATTCGATAAAATTAAATCGGTTGCCATCTCCTTTCCCCCTATCTTCAACTTACAGTTCCTATATGCATATTCAGTCAATTGACTATGATTCATAGGTGTGGAAATCATCAACATCCTATCTAACAATATGGGTTTTACATGCTTCAAAATCTTATGGGCAAATGAAGGCGATATAAAAGAATGTGTGGCACTAGGATCAAACAATACAAATGCTTCTAAATAAAAAATTAGGATAGTACCTTTAATCACATCCGTCAAACTGTCTACGGTGTCCTAGTCCAGTGCATGTACTCGTCCTCTGCCCACTGCCTGTTTCCCTTTTTCCTCAGCTGTAGCTCTCCTCCTTGGAGCAGTTGTCTCAACTGGAACTCTCTCTAGCTCTTTGCCCTTTTGTGGGGCAGTCTTAATCATCTCAGGACAATGCCGAGCGATATGCCCTGGCTTCCCACATCTATAACACGTAACCGGGGACGTTCGACAAGGCCTAGTTCCATGAAATCTGCCACATCTCCTACACTGCTCAGTAGTAGGCAGTTGTCCTCTAATGGTCATACCCCTCGATGGAACTAAAGCTAGATACACATGGGGGTCTAACAACTCTCTCCTGCACCTCCTCAATATTTGGTCTCCTCTTCTAACCACTCTATCAACTCTAGATCTCTTTCGATCTTTGTCCTTTCAGCCACTAACCTTCCTAAGCTCGGAGGCATTCCGCTCAAAGTCCTACTCGCACAACTGTACCATGTGTAAGTGTGAATGTCAAATGGAGCGAATTTAGTACAGATGGCTAATCTCAATCCATCCATGAACTTTTGGACCTTTCGAGTCTCATTGCTCATCGTATACGGGTTGTATCTCCCAAAAGACATGAACCTCAACTCATACTCATTCACAAAACAGTTCCCTTGAACCAAGTTCATAAACTCCATCCGTAATTTCCTCTGTGCGGTGGACGGAATATATTACCTCTTAATGGCCTCCAAGAATATCTCCCACGTCATCTCGGAGTGTTGGGCCCTCAAAATAGATTCGGTGGATCTCCACCAGTGCTCTGCCTCGCCTTTTAGCATAAATACAGCAAAGGCCACTTTCTCAGCTGATGAACATCTGAAGAACCTATACAATTTCTCCATCTCATAAACCCAATCCTTAGTAATAACCGGGTCCTTCACTCCTCTGAATACTGGAGGTTTCAACTCTTTGAATTACCTTAACCTACTTAGCTCATAGCCATAACTCAAGTCACTCCCACTCGACTGTGGAGCGATGGGAGAAGTGCTGTCCTGAACTGGGGGTGTAACAGTAACAATCTTTGCAGTCTGAGGTCTCTTCGCCTCTGCAGCTACTTGTCCAGTAGTAATAGGCTGCGCTGCGGGACCTCGTCTATCACCGACCCCTAATTCCTGAGTAACTATCTCAACGAGGCCTCAATACTCCGCTCTATCCTAGCGAAGTGTGCATCGGTATCTCCTGGTCTCTCAGCATCTGTTGAGCCTGGTCAGTCCGTGCTCCGCACTGCCTTCGGGCCTACCCCTACGACCTCTAGCACATGCACCCGCCCCTCTACCTCAGCGTGTAACAGGCATACTACCTAATTTCCTATATCCATAACCATTTATTGGTCTCATTCCAACTCGGCATATACAGTTATATCTAAACAAAAGCACAGTAATATGACGATGTAGCTTTCCTACTTATTATTACCGACTCAAATCGGGCCAACTTAGCTCTGATACCAATCTCTGTCACGACCCTTTTTATCCATTTCCTCTAAAAACCACCATAAAGTTTTTACTTTATTTGTTAACTTACCCGGTCGTAAACAACCCTAAAAAATACAGTTGGGTTGTGAGTCAGTAATAATCATCATTTACCATTCATTTTCTAATAAATCAAAAACAACTTCATACATTTGAAACTTAAGTTGCATACTTATACATGACATGTTTGCTAACATTTACATCCCCCATATTACAATTCAGAATGATTACTGTGCTATTACATGTTTAGATCCAAAAGAATTCCTGTGTGTATACCTCTGGGCAATGGAAAGCAGTGGATATCAAAATATAACGCCTCAGTCCTTCACTAGGCTATTATACGCGCTGTGTAGAGAGAGAAAATGAAGGGATGAGCAACCACACACTCAGTAAGCCAATAATGCAAGCATGGTAGATAACTACACTATCTACATGCTTATAATGTCATGACATAAATCATTTATATTCATAGCATGAGGAAATAATAAAACTATGCCACATGTATATACATATATCATGTACTAAAAAAAAAGGCATGTAAACATGGAAAATCCTCATGTGAAAACCTCTCATGCTCAATAAAATAAACATTTATCGACTTCTTCTTAAATCACAAGGTTCGTCATAAATCATTCCCTTAAAACATAACACCTTATCAAATCATCAGGAAAACCGTAAAAAATAATGTATCATTCCTTTAAAACGGATCACAAGGTTCGACCCCTCCCTCATGTCTACCCTGGACAACATAAGTCAACATCAGTATCTAAAACCATGTGATATCATGTGAGATAGGCAGTCACGGTAAACCAAGAACTCTGTTGGCCAACTATGTCATAATCATCCCAAACCACACGGATCTCGGAGTGTGGTGTATCATGCTAGAACGAAGATAGGTTAGTGCTACGCCAGACTTTTAAATCAACAACACAACCACACTATACAGCGTACTCCATGTGGTCTACACTGTACAATGTACTCCGCAGACCCATACCATGGTTGGGGGTGCCTACCGTTGGTCATATCAACCCCATACCATGCATAACCTACTCAGTCTCAAGTGCACGTGCGAGCATCTCATCCGTGTGACTAGTAGCCCACACGAGGCATCCAGCACAGCTCGTACTAGCATCTATCTGTGTGACACAAAGTCTACACGAGGCATCCTGCACGACTCATTACATATCACAGTGTGAAAACTCAGTGCGAGCAATGCTCTAGCACGATTTCATGCATCATCAGCAAATATCCTTGTACAAGCAACGCTCTAATACGGCTTTATGCATATGTCAGACCCGGATATTTGTAGCTTATTTCCTTATGATTCTTATGTGTATGAACACTATGTTATTATAGTTGAATCATAAGAAGAGTATTTATTTGACATACAGTGTTATTGAAATGATTTAACATGCAAAAGCTACATAAAATGCCTAATGTGAGCGATGAGTATCACAGGCTAAACCGAGTTATTCTAAATCATTCTGACTGAAAATAAGAACTTGAAATAAGAGAGCGTAGAGAGATCATGAAGGAAAGTCAACTTGATTTAGACCCGGACATATAAAATAAGTGTAAAAGCTAAAAAGGGTAAAATGGACATTTTTGGCGAGAAAAGGAGTTTCGGGTGAAATTATCCACCGGGAGCGGTTGGAATATAAAGACGAGAGTGGAAGACATAAGATATGACACTCTCGAAATTTTGAGAAAAAGTCAACATGGTCAATGGTTAAGGAAAAAGTCAACTATAGTTAAGAAAGTGGACTTTACCATAGTTGACTAATCATGGTTAAAAATTAACCTAAGTGTGGAGAAAAATTTGGGGAAAAATATTCTTGGCCAGAATACAAGATAATCATCCCCGAAAGTAAGGAAAATTTATTCGGAAGGATTCCGGAATAAATTAAATGGTTAAAAGCATAATGGGACTAAGGTGAAAATTTTAAAGCCCATTAAGGTATACTAAATGTATATCGAAATTCTTAGGTCCTTTAGACCGAATTGTTGGACCAATTGATCGGCCAAATTTTGAGGCAATAAAAGGCCCGAGGTATAGTAAAAATTTAAGCCTGAAAGCCCATTAGAAAAGCCCAAACCGAGAAGCCCAATTGGAAAAGCCCATGAGATAAATATCTAACCATAGTTAAAGTTAACTATGACTCATATGGTGACTCATAAGGTGACTCATGGTTCAGATTTGGAAAGTCAAGCATAATGGCTGAAAAGTAAGGTTTAATGGCTAAGTAAGTGGCTTATAAATGCAGCCACACCATTGTCATCTTCATCACACAAATTTCGGCTAGAGAAGAAACCATTGAAACATAAACATCCAAGCTTTCTCTCACTAGAAATCACTAGGAATTAGGCATATTTGGAACTTGCATTCTTCATGGAAGTTGTTCCAAATTGAAAGGAGATTAACATATGTTGGAATTGGCTATCAAGGAGCCGTAGAGTGCAAACCGAGAGCCTCCAAAGTTTCGGCCAAAGGGTGAACACAACAATTGGTATATTTTCTAATTTCCAATTTCATATATGTTAATGTATGAATGATTTCAAGTATGTTGATGTATGTTTTAAGTATTGAAACATATTAAATCACCATGAAATGGGTTAGGCCGAGAGTGATCAATGGGGTATTGAAATATGTCAATTTGATTTTAAGACATAAATGGATTAGTATACATGTATTAATGTTAATGGTATAATTAGAATTAATCAAATTGATTAATTTATACATGTAAATTGTTAGCAATCAAGGTGTTTGATAAAATGCCTAAATGAACCATATGATGATTGGTAATGTTGCCTACCAAGTGTGTGTGGAAATGCCTAAGTGAAAATGGCTAGAAAATAGGCATGGATAACATGTCATGGTGAAATCGAGACATGGCTAGCTCTCGGTCATGGCATGTGGCCGAGAGGCCCAATGGGCCAAGCCCAATTATTTTAGGCCCAATAAGGTGTAATGGGCCTAGGATAAGCCCAATAAGAGTTGGTGGACCCCACAAGCCCAATAGGCCCAACAAAAGTGAATAGTAAAATGAAAATGGACTTAAGGCCTAGTTAGGCCCATTAAGGATTTTCAAGCCCATTAAGGGAAAATAGACTGTATTAATGTGTAATACAGTAGGAAAATTATGATTAACCTGAGGAATGGTTATTTACAGCTCCGGAGTTTACATTGAGAGCTGATCGGACTGCGAGATTGAGAGCACCGAGGAAGTGAGGTCACGTGACGTGATCCGAGGTAAGGGACTTTTGCGAGTAGTTAGAGATAACTGCACGTATTTTCGTCTGCTTTTACATTCACTTAAAAACTCTGAGGGTCAGAGAAAGTGTATAATAATTATTGCGACCCGATAGTGGCAAATTACGATTTTGCCCCTAGTTAGTTAAAAAGTCAACTTTTGTGAGAAGTTGCAAAAAGCATGGAAAATACTATTGTGAGTGTTTAATTGCTATTAGCTTGAAAATAAATAGATGGGCTAATGATTTTAAGGTTGATATGACTTAAGCACACTTTTAGTGCTGATTTTACTATTTTGTAAACAATCCCTTTTTAAATAGCCATCTATCATATTTTGTGAGAATGAATCATGCTAGAGCATATCTCGCACTGGGATTCATACGTTTTCCACATAATGTTAGTGCTGGATTTTGATACGCACTAGATTTTCATGACATGCATGATAGAGTACTGGAGTTCTCACTCGTACTCAGCTTTGAATGATATATGCATGACAGAGTGCTAGAGCGTTGCTCGTACTCGATTCTTCATGGTTTATACATGATATAGTACTGGCAGCTATTGCTCGTATTTGATTTTGATATTGTGCATAGCATAGTACTGGGAGCTATTGTTCGTACTTGATTTAATACATAAACTATGCATAGACCTAGTTGCTGGAGGCTGCTCGCACTAGAGTTGAGTTTGTGACATGAAACAGTGTTTGAGCGGAGTGACGACTGTGAGTCGCACTCAAGACGCACACTGTATGTGATATGTAATACATGTTAAAACCCATGCTTGAGTCCTTGTGTGACTGTGTGTCATAGCTAGAGAGGATATCCGCATGAGGTTGATATAGACGTGGTATAAATATTTCCATAGTTTCGAGGGCTAAGTCCTATGGGAGGCACCCTGGCTGTGAGGGTCCACTGGTGTACTTTGTACCGTGCCCGGGGCACGAGGTGTACGCTGTACCATGTGTTACGCATAGCTGACGGCTGTAGTGGACTGACCATCCTCCCGTTGCAGCAGTGATGCCCCGCACACTGAGATCTGTGTTGCTTGGGATCACATTTCGGATATGATCATAATCCAGGATACTATTTGCATTAACCACTGAGTCTTACATGATATATCACATTGATTGACTGATTTAAACTGCGGACAGACCTGAGGGATGGGTCGGACTCCGATTTTGTGTTGTGAATCATTTGATGCCATATTTATCGTGATTTAAATATACATGGCATGATTTACATAAAGGCATGATTTATATACGATGCATTGTTTTGCACTACATGCCTACATTTGAGAAAGAAAGCATGATTTTCTGTACATGGGATTTATTCTGTACAAGTATATATATTATATTTCAAGACATGCTTTTTAAAGTGAGTAAAGGAAATAATGTTTTCAAGGCATAGCATTATTTTGAGTAGATAGTGTTGATATCTACTTGCTTGCCTGATTTCCTTACTGAGCGCGTTATGCTCACCCCCCTTTTTTTTACATCTCTCTACAGAGCGTCAATAGAGTGAGAGCTATCGAGGGATAGTGTCCCAGAGTCCATTGCTAATTCCTATCGATCGCCAGGTATACATATTATGTACAGTTGTTTATCTAAACATATAAACAGCACAGTGATGTATACTCTATATATTATGGGGAATGTATTTATATGAGATTTTATATAGTCTTACATGTATAATACAAGCAGCTACAATCAGAATTAATATATTGACATGTATGTATGAGAATGGATGATGTGGTAAGTGAAGACTCTGACATCGAATCACAGCCCAACCATTGAAGAGAGGAAAGGTAAGTTAAAAATGCGAAAAATTTATAGTGATTTTTGGATAAAGTCATGGATTGAGAATGGGGTCCTGACAGAATGGTATCAGAGCAGAGGTTGGTCTGATGTGAGTCGGTGTTAGAAAATAGGAAAGTGTACATCCCCATAGTACTGTGCTGTATTTAGATATAACTGTGTATACCAGATAGGAGATGGACTAATTCATTATTATGAATGCAGGAACTTTGCCTATATGGCAAATACGCGTAGTGGTAGAGTTATGAGAGGTAGGGCTCGAGGCCGGGGAGATAGACCCGAGGGACGAGCCGCTGCCGGACCATTACCTACGCATGAGACTCCAGGTGCTACTGAGGCACCCGAGTGTGCAGAGATGCGCTTCACGAGATTAAAGCGTGGTCTCGAGACTATTATTGAGATACTGGCACAGACGATGCCAGGTAGGCAGAGACAGGAGGCAGGAGCTGCTACAGGAGAGGCAGCTGCCCCTGATACACCTACGCAGACAGCTGATGCACAGAGGATAGTAGATACTCCTACACCCCCACCGGTTTTGGGTGGTAGTGGATTAGGATATGGATGTGATTTGCATCGGTTACGAGAATTCCAGAAGTTTAGACCTCCATCCTTTAGCGGGGTCAAAGACCCAGTGGCTGCTGAGGAGTGGTTAGCAGAGCTAGAGAAGCTTTATGGATTCTTCGAGTGTACGACCTCGGAGATGGTCGCGTTTGCTGCGTTCCTACTGAATGGAGCCGCAGAGCATTGGTGGAAGTCCACTCGACCTATATTGAGATCCCGCCACATAGATATTAGTTGGGATATATTTCGGGAGGCCTTCAGGAGGCAGTTTATTCCCGACACCGCGCAGCGAAAACTTCAGGCAGAGTTTTTGGGACTACGCCAGGGGAGTCTATCTGTGGACGAGTATGAGACTCGATTCCTATCCCTAGGAAGATATGACCCGGATACCACGTACAGTGAGACCAGGAAGGTCCACAGGTTTATTGACGGGTTGAGACCGGTGCTACGGTCCAAGTTGGTCCCATTAGACATAGCGACCTATGAGGAAGCAGTGCGCAGGGCGCAATTATGTGAGCAGGATTACGAGAGGAATGCTTTCGAGTTTGGGAAGTTTAGCCGTAGCTGAGATATACAGAAGAAGAGGCCGGCTAGAGATGTCAGTTATCGAGGAGGGAACAGACTCTTCGGTAAGAGATCACAGGTAGAGGAGGCACGAGAGAGATATGCTAGACCTCCTGCTTATCCGACTGTAGCCCCAGCAAAGGGCATTCTCATAGGAGGACAGAGAACTGCTGCAGATTTGTGCAGAAGATGTGGTAGATCACATGGAGATAGACCGTGTTCACAAGGTGCTATGGTATGTTTCCGATGTGGGAAACAGGGGCACATGGCTAGAGAGTGCCCAGCGCCATTTGTGACTGCACCACAGAGGGGCAGGGAGTTTGATAGAACCCCAGCTGGTACGTCTGCTCAGAGAGGTAGAGCGACGACAGAGGAGAAGGAAAAACAAGTGATGGGTCAAGGGCGAGTACATGCTTTGGACCAGGGAACAGCTGATGCTTCATCGGATGTGATTCGAGGTAACATCCTGATTTATGATATTGAAGCATATGTTTTAATTGATCCTGGTGCCACGCATTCTTTTGTATCGCCATCATTTGCATGAAAATTAGCAAGACATGTAGAGCGTACACCATTATGTAAGATGATGTTGATTAGTACGCCTATGAATTGTAGTCAAGTTGTAGAATATGTATATAATGACTGCAAGTTGAGAGTAGGGGATAAGGAGATGACAGCCAATCTAATATTACTAAGTATGAGTGACTTTGATATAATATTAGGAATGGATTGGCTATCTGCAAACCATGCTGTTTTAGATTGTTATGCTAAGACAGTTATGTTTCCTAACCCTACTAGATATGTTGTAAAGTTTAATAAGAATAAATGAAAGGAGTAGTTATGATTATTACATGATTTCTGATTTTGAAAACTTTCAACATATCAAGGTTTCATTGCGTACGTGGTAGATATGGATAAGGCACATCCGGAGTTGTCAGATATTACTGTGGTCAGTGAGTACCCAGATGTTTTCCCGGATGAATTGCCAGGGTTACCACCAGACAGAGAGATGGAGTTCTGTATAGATCTGGTACCTGGTACGGAGCCTATTTCGAGACCACCATATCGCATGGCCTTAGTTGAGCTGGAGGAGCTCAAGAGACAGTTGTAGGAGCTGTTGGATAGGGTTTTTGTTTGACTGAGTGTTTCACCTTGGGGAGCACCGGTTCTGTTTATGAAGAAGAAGGATGGGAGCCTCCGATTGTGTATAGACTACCGATTGTTGAATAAGGCCACCATCAAGAATAGATACCCCCTTCCACACATTGACGACTTGTAAGATCAGCTTCAGGGAGCGCAGGTCTTCTCCAAGATTAACCTGAGGTCTGGGTATCATCAGCTGAAGGTTCGGAGTGGAGATGTACCCAAGACAGCATTTCGTACCCGATATGGCCATTATGAGTTCTTGGTCATGCCATTCGGATTGACGAATGCTCCAGCTGCTTTCATGGCTTTGATGAACGATGTGTTCAAGCCATATTTGGACCAGTTTGTTATCGTCTTCATCGATGACATATTGGTGTATTTGAGATCCAAGGAGGAGCATGACCTCAGGATCGTGTTGCAGACGTTACGGGAGCATGAGTTATATGCTAAGCTCAGCAAGTGTGACTTTTGGTTGTCACAAATCTCGTTTTTGGGAAATGTTGTATCGAGAGATGGTGTATCAGTTGATCCATCTAAGATAGAGGCGGTAGTTCAGTGGGAACAGCCAAGGACAGTCACCGAGATCAGGAGTTTTCTGGGTTTAGCTTGATATTATCGGAGATTCGTTGAGGGATTTTCGAAGTTGGCTGCTCCGTTGACACGTCTTACTCGAAAGAGTGCACCGTTCGTATGGAATGAGGATTGTGAGAAGAGTTTTGAGGAGTTGAAGCGTCGATTGACCACCGCTTCGATTCTCACTATCCCTACCAGCTCAGGAGGATTTGTAGTGTATACCGATGCTTCGCATCAGGGACTGGGCTGCGTATTGATGCAGGACGGGAAGGTAGTTGCTTATGGATCCAGACAGCTGAAGGATCATGAGAAGAACTATCCGACCCATGATTTGGAGCTAGCTGCAGTAGTGTTTGCGTTGAAGGTATGGCGCCACTACTTGTATGGTGAGAAGTTCCAGATACTTATCGACCACAAGAGCCTCAAGTACCTGTTCTCACAGAAGGAGCTGAACATGAGACAGAGAAGATGGCTAGAGCTTCTGAAGGACTACGATTGTGAGATACTTTATCATCCAGGTAAGGCTAACGTTGTAGCTGATGCCTTGAGCAGGAAGAGCCTGGGGATGGTATCGTACATGATGATTAGGGAACATGATTTGCTAGAGCAGTTTGCTAGCCTCAGTTTGGGAGTCGTGCCTTCTGACATGGATACAGGCTATGTGATAGCTAGTCTACGCTTGGAGCCGGATCTGTTGGACAGGATCAGAGTAGCTCAGCAGACTGATCCATTTTGTATGGATGTGGGCAGTCAGATGCAGAAGGGCACCGTGACTGACTTTGAGTTGAGTTCTGATGGACTACTGAGGTTTAGAGGCAGATTGTGTGTTCCCGAGGATCCAGGACTCAGGAGATTGATATTGGCGGAAGCTCATTCGTCGAGGTATACGTTACATCCGGGGAGTAACAAGATGTATCAGAACCTCCGGAAGGTATACTGGTGGTCGGGTATGAAGAGAGATGTAGCAGACTTCATGGCAAAGTGTCTCATATGTCAGCAGGTGAAGGTAGAGCATCAGAAACCTGCAGGGTTATTGCAGCCTCTACCTATACCGACATGGAAATGGGAGCATATCACCATGGATTTTGTGATGGGTTTACCGAGGACCCGCAGGAATCATGATGCTATATGGGTGATCGTTGATAGACTGACGAAGTCAGCCCACTTCCTAGCTATGAGAGCGACCGATACTCTGAGTTCATTAGCAGAACTGTACGTACGCGAGGTAGTGAGGTTACACGGTGTACCAGTGAGCATAGTCTCTGATAGGGATTCCCGCTTCACATCCCACTTTTGGAGACATTTTCAGGAAGCCATGGGAACCCAGTTGAGTTTGAGCACCACTTTCCATCCTCAGACAGATGGTCAGTCAGAGAGGACCATACAGACTCTGGAGGACATGTTGAGAGCATGTGTGCTAGATTATCGAGGCTCCTGGGATAACCACCTGCCACTAGCCAAGTTCGCCTACAACAACAGTTATCATTCGAGTATCGGGATGGCATCGTATGAGGCTTTGTATGACCATAGATGTCGTTCCCCTATTGGATGGGAAGAAGTGGGTGACCGTAAGATTTTCGCTCCTGACATGGTTACGCAAGCATCTGAGGACGTCCGCTTGATTGTAGAGAGACTGAGGACAGCTCAGAGCAGACAGAAGAGTTACGCTGACAGGAGACGTAGGCCACTAGAGTTTGCAGTTGGTGAATCCGTGTTTCTGAGAGTTTCTCCTTCTAAGGGAATAGCGAGATTTGGAAAGAGAGGGAAACTAAATCCTCGCTATATTGGACCCTTTGAGATACTTGATCGAGTGGGAGATACGGTGTATAGGTTGGCATTGCCACCGGACTTATCAGGTGTCCACAACGTCTTCCACATATCGATGCTTCGGAAGTATCACCCGGATCCGTCACATGTGATTAGTTACGAGCCTTTGGAGCTCCGAGAGGACATGTCATATGTTGAGAGACCGATTCGGATATTGGATAGGAAGGAGAAGGTATTGAGATCGAAGACCATCGGATTAGTGAAGATTCTCTGGCAGCATCATACTTCAGAGGAAGCTACTTGGGAGCTAGAGAGTCTGATGCGAGAGAAGTACCCTCACTTATTTGAGGACTGACTTGGTTCTAATTTGGAGGACCAAATTTTCTGAGTGGGGGAGGATTGTCAGACCCGGATATTTGTAGCTTATTTCCTTATGATTCTTATGTGTATGAACACTATGTTATTATAGTTGAATCATAAGAAGAGTATTTATTTGACATACAGTGTTATTGAAATGATTTAACACGCAAAAGCTACATAAAATGCCTAATGTGAGCGATGAGTATCACAGGCTAAACCGAGTTATTCTAAATCATTCTGACTGAAAGTAAGAACTTGAAATAAGAGAGAGTAGAGAGCTCATGAAGGATAGTCAGCTTGATTTAGACCCGGACATATAAAATAAGTGAAAAAGCTAAAAAGGGTAAAATGAACCTTTTTGGCAAGAAAAGGAGTTTCGGGTGAAATTATCCACCGGGAGCGGTTGGAATATAAAGACGAGAGTGTAAGACATAAGATATGACACTCTCGAAATTTTGAGAAAAAGTCAACATGGTCAATGGTTAAGGAAAAAGTCAACTATAGTTAAGAAAGTGACTTTTACCATAGTTGACTAATCATGGTTAAAAATTAATCTAAGTGTGGAGAAAAATTTGAGAAAAAATATTCTTGGCCAGAATACAAGATAATCATCCTCGAAAGTAAGGAAAAGTTATTCGGAAGGATTTCGGAATAAATTAAATGGTTAAAAACGTAATGGGCCTAAGGTGAAAATTTTAAAGCCCATTAAGGTATACTAAATGTATATCGAAATTCTTAGGTCCTTTAGACCGAATTGTTGGACCAATTGATCGGCCAAATTTTGAGACAATAAAAGGCCCGAGGTATAGTAAAAATTTCAGCCCGAAAGCCCATTAGGAAAGCCCAAACCGAGAAGCCCAATTGGAAAAGCCCATGAGATAAATATCTAACCATAGTTAAAGTTAACTATGACTCATAAGGTGACTCATAAGGTGACTCATGGTTCAGATTTGGAAAGTCAAGCATAATGGCTGAAAAGTAAGGCTTAATGGCTAAGTAAGTGGCTTATAAATGCAGCCACACCATTGTCATCTTCATCACACCAATTCCGGCTAGAGAAGAAACCATTGAAACATAAACATCCAAGCTTTCTCTCACTAGAAATCACTAGGAATTAGGCATATTTGGAACTTGCATTCTTCATGGAAGTTGTTCCAAATTGAAAGGAGATTAACATATGTTGGAATTGGCTATCAAGGAGCCATAGAGTGCAAACCGAGAGCCTCCAAAGTTTCGACCAAAGGGTGAACACAACAATTGGTATATTTTCTAATTTCCAATTTCATATATGTTAATGTATGAATGATTTCAAGTTTGTTGATGTATGTTTTAAGTATTGAAACATATTAAATCACCATGAAATGGGTTAGGCCGAGAGTGATCAATGGGGTATTGAAATATGTCAATTTGATTTTAAAACATAAATGGATTAGTATACATGTATTAATGTTAATGGTATAATTAGAATTAATCAAATTGATTAATTTATACATGTAAATTGTTGGCAATCAAGGTGTTTGATAAAATGCCTAAATGAACCATATGATGATTGGTAATGTTGCCTACCAAGTGTGTGTGGAAATGCCTAAGTGAAAATGGCTAGAAAATAGGCATGGATAACATGTCATGGTGAAACCGAGACATGGCTAGCTCTCGGTCATGGCATGTGGTCGAGAGGCCCAATAGGCCAAGCCCAATTATTTTAGGCCTAATAAGGTGTAATGGGCTTAGTACAAGCCCAATAAGAGTTGGTGGGCCCCACAAGCCCAATAGGCCCAACAAAAGTGAATAGTAAAATGAAAATGGACTTAAGGCCTAGTTAGGCCCATTAAGGATTTTCAGGCCCATTAAGGGAAAATAGACTGTATTAATGTGTAATACAGTAGGAAAATTATGATTAACCTGAGGAATGGTTATTTACAGCTCCGGAGTTTACATTGAGAGCTGATCGGACTGCGAGATTGAGCAGCACCGAGGAAGTGAGGTCACGTGACGTGATCCGAGGTAAGGGACTTTTACCAGTAGTTAGAGATAACTGCACGTATTTTCGTCTGCTATTACATTCACTTAAAAACTCTGAGGGTCAGAGAAAGTGTAATAATTATTGCGACCCGATAGTGGCAAATTACGATTTTGCCCCTAGTTAGTTAAAAAGTCAACTTTTGTGAGAAGTTGCAAGAAGCATGGAAAATACTATTGTGAGTGTTTAATTGCTATTAGCATGAAAATAAATAGATGGGCTAATGATTTTAAGGTTGATATGACTTAAGCACACTTTTAGTGCTGATTTTACTATTTTGTAAACAATCCCTTTTTAAATAGTCATCTATCATATTTTGTGAGAATGAATCGTGCTAGAGCATATCTCGCACTGGGATTCATACGTTTTCCACATTATATTAGTGCTGGATTTTGATACGCACTAGATTTTCATGACATGCATGATAGAGTACTGGAGTTCTCACTCGTACTCAGCTTTGAATGATATATGCATGATAGAGTGCTAGAGCGTTGCTCGTACTCGATTCTTCATGGTTTATGCATGATATAGTACTGGGAGCTATTGCTTGTATTTGATTTTGATATTGCATGTACTGGGAGCTATTGTTCGTACTTGATTTAATACATAAACTATGCACAGACCTAGTTGCTGGAGGTTGCTCGCACTAGAGTTGAGTTTGTGACGTGAAACAGTGTTTGAGCGGAGTGACGACTGTGAGTCACACTCAAGACGCACACTGTATGTGATATGTAATACATGTTAAAACCCATTCCTGAGTCCTTGTGTGACTGTGTGTCATAGCTAGAGAGGATATCCGCATGAGGTTGATATAGACGTGGTATAAATATTTCCATAGTTTCGAGGGCTAAGTCCTATGGGAGGCACCCTGGCTGTGAGGGTCCACGGGTGTACTTTGTACCTTGCTCGGGGCACGAGGTGTACGCTGTACTGTGTGTTACGCATAGCTGATGGTTGTAGTGGACTGACCATCCTCCCGTTGCAGCAGTGATGCCCCGCACACCGAGATCTGTGTTGCTTGGGATCACATTTCGGATATGATCATAATCCAGGATACTATTTGCATTAACCACTGAGTCTTACATGATATATCACATTGATTGACTGATTTAAACTGCGGACAGACTTGAGGGATGGGTCGGACTCCGATTTTGTTGTGAATCATTTGATGCCATATTTATCGTGATTTAAATATACATGGCATGATTTACATAAAGGCATGATTTATATACGATGCATTGTTTTGCACTACATGCCTACATTTGAGAAAGAAAGCATGATTTTCTGTACATGGGATTTATTCTGTACAAGTTTATATATTATATTACAAGACATGCTTTTTAAAGTGAGTAAAGGAAATAATGTTTTCAAGGCATAGCATTATTTTGAGTAGATAGTGTTGATATCTACTTGCTTGCCTGATTTCCTTACTGAGCGCGTTATGCTCACCCCCCTTTTTTTTTACATCTATCTACAGAGCGTCAGTAGAGCGAGAGCTATCGAGGGATAGTGTCCCAGAGTCCACTGCTAAATCCTATCGATCGCCAGGTATACATATTATGTACAGTTGTTTATCTAAACATAGAAACAGCACAGTGATGTATACGTTATATATTATGGGGAATGTATTTATATGAGATTTTATATAGTCTTACATGTATAATACAAGCAGCTACAATCAGAATTAATATATTGACATGTATGTATGAGAATGGATGATGTGGTAAGTGAAGACTCTGACATCGAATCACAGCCCAACCATTGAAGAGAGGAAAGGTAAGTTAAAAATGCGAAAAATTTATAGTGATTTTTGGATAAAGTCATGGATTGAGAATGGGGTCCTGACAGCATAACAAATAATGAAGAAATCATGTACGAGCATAGCTCCAGTATGGTTATATGCATAAGTAAGTCAAGGAAAACCCACGTACGAGCTATCAGCTCCAGTACAGCTTATAAAACATCACAAATCAAAATATGGTGCGAGCTATGTTCCAACACGATTTAACTCATATAAGTACGATAGGCGGCTCTATTTCAACAAAACACTCTCAAAAATCAAATTTAGCCCCTCACTTGTTCTATTTCACAAAATCATGAAATCACTAGTCAACCTATCCGTAAATTTTGATTAAACCAAATCAATGTATTTCGTAAAAGTATCAAAACATGTGATTTATGCAATTATTCACCTTACTATCCCCTTTGTAAGATTTACTTTAAAACCAAATCATATATATATACTCGTAGTCATTCACATATACCATCAATCACCTTTCTAAATAACCATGCATCTACAAAGCCCTATATTCACCCATAAAATACGAGCAGTTATCTCTATGTACTTACAGTATTCCTTTACTTGGAATTGCGTCGAATGATTCCACTTCCTCAAAGCTGCTTGTTTGTGCAGTTCGATTCGCTTTCAACAAAATCTTCGAGACTGCACGAAATCATATATCACATCAATTTGGTCCAATATAACACAATTCTTACGTTTACTATAGTCGATCCGACCTATAGTTTTCATTAACACTTATAAGGCCTCACTTCCTCTTAAGTTTGTTTTGATCGCTTTATTAATTTCTTGAGAGTTTATTAAACTCTTTTAGGCCTATTGCTTCACACTAAATTGGTATTAAGCTCATAGTGTCTCTAGTCCATCATTTACTTCACTATGACAATTTATCAAACAGCTCATATACTTATTTTCATAACTTGACTAATCTCACAATGTAGCTTCATTTAATCATCTCAAAATCTTGCATATTACTTCATTAACACCTGAGCATATTTCATTTATCATCAACTCACCCATATCACATTTTCTCATACTAGAGTCATTCTAGGTTATACTTGTTCCTTTAGATTCAAGGTAGTTTCTATCATCAATACATACACCCATCTACTCACAACAAGAGCTAGATAAATGTACTTTGAGTTGGTGTATTATAAACTCACCTAACTTCACTTTCTTCTTGCTCCAAATGAGAATACTCCTTTGTTCCTTCAATCCACCCAATGAAGTGTTGATTCCAAGCTATGTTGTTCTTCTCTTTATAATGAATAACTTTGCTCTAATAGCTTTTTCTCAAATCTTTATGAAAATGGGGTGAAATCTAGAGTGAGAAAGCTAGGTTAATGTTGGAAATGGATTTGCTCCCGTGAAATGCAGATCTAACTGCTCAATTTTTATAGAAAATGCCTTAGGAGATCGATCTGCATAGGGTGGAGATCGATTTGGCCTTTCTTGAATCCTTCAGTTTATCGACATTTTGCAAGCAGGGTTCGATCTGTTGGATGTATGAGATCGATCTGCCATGTTGCATGAGACCGATCTGTTCAATGGAATATGATTGATTTGTTCAGGCAGAGAGTTTAGGAAATCGATCTGACCATTATGAGGAGATCAATCTGGTCCAACTCGAGACCAATGAAGATCGATCTGCTTGAGTGAGGGATCGATCTCCCTTTTGAAGAATGCTTGGCATTGTGTTCTCCAGGCCATGAGATCTCTTTGCGTGGGATTGATCTGGCCTTCATCCTACATTTTTACTATAAGTTTCCCAGTTAAACTCATACTCAATTACTTCAATACTCATTTATCAATCCATTCACATTTAGAACTCAAAAACATTTATTTCTTGTAATTCATATGTAATGTAACTTGTCTGTACATCAAATAATCATATACAATGCATAGAAATTTATGGGTCTTACAACAGGTCATTTCAAAGATTGATCTGAGGTCTGGGTATCATCAGTTGAGAGTTCAGAGTTGAGATGTACCCAAGGCAGCATTTAGGACTCGATATGGCCACTATGAATTTTTGGTTATGCCATTCAGATTAACGAATACCCCTGCATCTTTCATGGCTTTGATGAACGATGTGTACAAGCCATATTTAGATCAGTTTGTTATCGTCTTCATCAATGACATCTTAGTATACTCGAAATCTGAGGAAGAGCATTAGAAGCACCTGCGGATAGTATTGCAGACCCTATGAGAGCAGAAACTGTTCGTTAAACTCAGTAAGTGTGACTTTTGGTTGGCACAGATCTCGTTTTTAAGACATGTTGTCTCGAAGGATGGAGTATCAGTAGATCCATACAAAATTGAGGTTATAGTTCAGTAAGAAAAGTCGAGGATAGTTACCGAGATCAGGAGCTTTTTGGGTTTAATAGGTTATTATCGGAGATTCGTTCAAGGATTTTTTAAGTTAGCTGCTCCGTTGACACATCTCAATTGGAAGAGTATAGTATTCGTGTGGGATGAGGATTGTGAAAGGATTTTTCAAGAGCTGAAGCGTCGATTGACCATCGCTTCAATTCTAACTATCCCTACTACCTCAGAAGGATTTTCAGTGTATACCGATGCTTCGCATCAGGAACTGGGTTGTGTATTGATGTAGGATGGGAGGGTAGTTGCTTGTGGATCTAGACAGCTAAAAACTATGAGAAGAACTATTCAATCCACGATTTGGATTTAGTAACAGTAGTGTTTGCGTTGAAGGTATGGCACCACTACTTGTATGGTGAGAAGTTTCAGATTTTTACCGACCACAAGAGTCTCAAGTATATGTTCTCACAGAAATAGCTGAACATGAGACAGAGAAGATGGCTAGAGCTTCGAAAGGACTAGGATTGTGAGATACTTTATCATCTGGGTAAGGCTATCGTTGCAGTTGATACGTTGAGCAGAAAGAGTCTTGGGATGGTTTCGTATATGATGGTCAGGAAACATGAGTTATTAGAGCAGTTTGCTAGCCTTAGTTTAAGAGTTGTGTCGTCTGACATGGATACGGACTGTATGATTGCTAGTCTACGCTTAGACTGTATGGTGAGAAGTTTTAAATTTTTACTGACCACAAGAGTCTCAAGTATATGTTCTCATAGAAAGAGCTGAACATGAGATAGAGAAGATGGCTAGAGCTTCGAAAGGACTAGGATTGTGAGATACTTTATCATCCGGGTAAGGCTAACGTTGCAGTTGATGCGTTAAGCAGAAAGAGTCTTGGGATGGTTTCGTATATGATGGTCAAGGAACATGAGTTATTAGAGCAGTTTGCTAGCCTTAGTTTAAGAGTTGTGTCGTCTGACATGGATACGGACTGTATGATTGCTAGTCTACGCTTGGAGCTAGATCTATTGGACAAGATCAGACAGGCTCAACAGAGTGATCCATATTACATTGATATGACTGGCCAGATACAGAGGGGCATAATGATTGATTTTATGATAAATTCAGATGGACTACTGAGGTTACCTAGAGCTCAGGAAGTTGATTTTTTTGGAAGCTCATTCTTTGAGGTACACGTTACATCCGGGGAGTAACAAGATGTATCAAAACCTCTGAAAAGTGTACTGGTAGACAGGTATAAAGAGAGATGTAGCAGATTTTGTGGCGAGATGTCTCGTATGTCAGCAGGTGAAGGTAGAGCATTAGAAACCTGCAGGGTTATTGCAGCCTCTACCTATACCGACATGAAAATGGGAGCATATCACCATGGATTTTTTGATAGGTTTACCAAGGACCCATAAGAATCATGATGCGTTATGGGTAATCGTTGCTAAACTGACGAAGTCAGCCCACTTCTTAGCTTTAAGAGCTACCGATACTCTGAGTTCATTGTCAAAGTTGTATATATGCGAGGTAGTGAGGTTGCATGGTGTTCCAGTGAGCATTGTCTCAGATAGGGATTCCAACTTCACTTCCCACTTTTGGGAACATTTTTAGGTAGCCATGGGAACCCAGTTGAGTTTGAGCACCGCTTTTCATCCTCAAATAGATGGTCATTCAGAGAGGAGTATACAGACTCTGAAGGATATGTTGAGAGCATGTGTGCTGGATTTTAGAGGCTCCTAGGATGATCATTTGCCTCTAGCCAAATCGCCTACAACAACAGTTATCATGCGAGTATCGGGATGGCACCGTATGAGGCTTTATATGGTTGTAGATGCCGTTCCCCTATCGGTTAGGAAGAAGTGAGTGACCAAAAAATTTTTGCTCCTGATTTGGGTACACAGGCCTTTGAGGATGTTCGATTGATTGTTGAGAGATTGAGGACAGCACAAAGTAGATAGAAGAGTTATGCTGATAGGATACGAAGACCACTTGAGTTTGTAGTTGGTGAGTCAGTATTTCTGAAGGTTTCTCTTTCCAAGGGTATAGCGAAGTTTGGAAAGAGAGGCAAGTTGAATCCTCGCTACATTGGACCCTTTGAGATACTTAATCGAGTGGGAGATAAGGCATATAGGTTGGCATTGCCACCAGACTTATCAGGCGTGCATAATGTCTTCAACATTTCGATGGTTTAGAAGTATTTTCCAGATCCAAACCATGTGATTTGGTATGAGCCATTGGAGCTCAAGGAAGACTTGACATATGTAGAGAAACCGATCCGAATACTGGATAGAAAAGAGAAAGTCTTGAGAAATAAGACCATCATGTTAGTGAATATTCTCTGGCAGCATCACAGTTCGGAGGAGGCTATTTTGGAGCTAGAGAGTTTGATGCGAGACAGATACCCTCAGTTGTTTGAAGAATAACTTGGTTCTAATTCAAATGACCAAATTCCTTTAAGGAGGGGAGGATTGTAAGACCCTTAAATTTAATATGTACTCTTTATGATTTTGTGATGTACGGACAAGTCACATTTGATATAAATCATAAGGAATGAATGTTTTTAAGTTCCACATGTGTAAGAAGTACAAAACGGGTAGTGAAACAAATTGGATATGAATGTAACAGTGAAATTTTGGAAAAAAAAATGCAGTAGAACTACTGCAAAAGAGGAGTAGATTGATCCTTTATTCAAAGCAGATCGATCTTGAATAGGTTCTGGATAGAACAGATCAATCTCATTCAAGGGCCAGATCGATCTCCTTGTGTAAAGCAGATCGATCTCATGCTAAAGAGCATATCGATCTCCTAAGCATAAAAAGACAAATTTTGAAGAAATAAACATAAGGCAGATCAACCTCTCACCGTTAGGAGATCGATCTCCAAGGGCAATTCTATATATACACGACTCTGCACCTTCATTTTCCTGAGAGTAAACAAACCTTTATTTAGCCAAAGTGAAACCTAACCCGTTTACTCCAAAAATCTTCATCTTTCAAGCAGTTTTGAGTGAGATTCATTTCAACAAAGTTGTTCCTAGTAAAGAGAAGAACACCATAGTTGGAAACTAGAAGTTGGAATCAAGGATTGAAGGGGCAAGGTGAATTTTCCCAAATTTGGCAAAAAGAGGAAAAATTCAAGCTAGGTAAGATTCAATACACCAACTTCATATATGTTAATATAGGTGTTTAGGTGAGTTGATTAGTGTATGTTTGATTTGCTGAAAACACCTTGATCATGTTAAATATCCATGACCTAGAAATTGGTAAGAAATTGAGAAAATGAGATAAAGAGGAGTAAACATGGATTTAAGGATTAAATAAGCATGTATGTATAATTGTAAGATAGTTTTATGAATTACATAAATTGGAATAGATGAGAAATGAAAATAGGAATATGAGATATATGGTGAAATACCATAGTGGGAGAAAATGATGAAATGGAGGCATAGGGAGATCATGCCAGTTTAATTCGAATCAGTTGACTTGGACGAGTCTAATAGATTCTCGAGAAATGAGTTGTAAAATTGAAATGGACTTAGGAAGGAATAAAGTCCAATGAGATTTAATAAGGCCAATTAAGTATAAAAAGGGCTAAATGCATTGGTTTAGATTCATGCAAGTGAAAACTAAGTATATTAAGGTATACTGATGTGAATGATTATTAACAGCTTCGAAAGTTATACTGAAAGCTAATCAGACTGCGAGAGTGAGCAGCACTGAGGAAGTGAGGTCATGCGACGTGATCTGAGGTAAGGGAATTTCGTGATTAGCTAAAGGTAGCTACACGTATTTTGAATAAAATTTGTTTATTATATCGTATATGAAATTCCGTGTATAGAAAAGTTTCAATAGGAACCGATAAGGTAAATTGTCGTTTTATCCAAATTAAGGGTAAAAAGCTTAGGAAGCATGTTTTGTGACTAGTTTTGACAGTTGCTTTGCTAGAATGGCTAATATTTTCATGTATATGCGAAAATAGCACATGTAAGTGCCTATTTGATTTGATTGAGTGAAATTTCAATAGAAATAAGCCATCTATTGGTTTGTGTGAAAACCATTAGTGCTAGAGAATACTCACACTAGATTTTATAAGATATGCATCACATAGTACTTGAGTATTTCTCGTACTTAATTTTAATGCGATTTATGCATGATAGAGTACTGAAGCATTGCTCGTACTCAATTTTATTTATTGATGCATAATAGAGTATTGGAGTGTTTCTCGTACTCAGTTTTACATGTCATAGTGCTGAGAGTTTACTTGCACGTACCAGATTTTGAAAAAGAGAGCATGAAACAACCATGTTAGGAGCTTATGCTGACTGTGTGTCGCACCATTATATGCTCACACATGCAATATTTTGAGATATGGCCGAAGGCTATGGAAAAATATTCTGTCACAACCCATTTTATCCTTTTTAACTGAAAATCACTATAACTTTTTTGCATTTTCCTTTTCCTTACCCGCTCATGAATAAACTCACCACTACACAATTGGGCTGTGAGTCAATAATAATCATCACTCATCATTCATTCTCAAATTAATCAAAAGAAGTGTCATTCATTTGAAAGTTAAGTTATACACTTATACATGACACGTTTTCTAACTTTTACATCCCCCACATTACAATACAAAATGACTACTGTGCCTTTACATGTTTAGATACAAAAAGAATCCCTGTGTGTATACCTTTTAGCAATAGAAGCAGTGGATGTCCAAAATACAATGCCTCAGTCCTCATTGGGCTGCTATGTACGCTCTATAGAGAGGGGAAAGTTGAAAGGGATGAGCAACCACACGTTCAGTAAGGCAATAATGCAAGCATGATAGATAACTACTCTATCTACATGTTGATAGTGTTATGCAAAAATCGTTTATAATCGGAGCATGAGGAAATAAAACTATGCTACATGTATATACATATATCATGTATTGAAAATCATGTAAAAAGGCATAAAACATGGAAATATCAGCATGTAAAACCATCTTATGCTCAGTTTCATTAAAACTCATCACAAAAAGGAAATTCATTTAAGAAACATCCTTTTTAAATTCATCTCTTCCTCAAACCACGTTAAAATCCCATCACAATCATTTCTCTATCACAAATATCATTATCATCTCTCAATTAAAATCTCATAAGGCTCGACCCATCCTTTAGGTATACCCTGGACAATCACAATCACACTCATGTATAAAAACCATGTGGTACTATGTAATATTAGGTAAGACAGGTCACTATATCTCAATGGACTGTGTTGGCCAACTATATCACAAATCATCCCAAACCACACGGATCCCGGTGTGCGGGGCATCATGCTGGAACTCGGTCGGTTAGTTCTTCGCCAAACTTTCTCATTAATTTCTCAACCACACGGTACATCGTACTCCATGTGATGTACACGGTACAACATACTCGCAGACCCATATCATGGTTGGGGGTGCAAGTCGTAGGTCTTATCTACCCCATATCACGTGTAACCTACTCAGTCTCAAGTACACGTGGGAGTATTTTTTTTAATATCAGGTTCTAGCCTCTCATGGCCTTAGTCGCCCCTTTTGGGTTCCCTGAACACTAATTCATATTACCTTCACCACGACATCATACATACCACAGTGTGAAAACCTGTGCGAGCTAAGCTCTAGCACGATACATGCATCATAGATAAACCTCCTCGTACGAGCAATGCTCTAGTACGGCATTTATGCACAAATCCATGAGAAAACCACGTACAAGCATAGCTCCAGTATGGTTATATGCATAAGAAAACCACTCGAAATCCACGTAGGAGCAGGAGCTCTAATACGATTTACAAAACATCATCATAGTTTAAATCAGGGTGCGAGCTGAGTTCCCGCACATTTTATACAAGTGAAAGCATGAAAATCCAGTGCGAACGAGGCTCTAGCATGATTTAATTCACATAAACACCATAGGCGGCTCATAATCAACCAAGACAATCTCAAAACCGTGTTTAGCACCTCACATGTGCTATTTCACAAAAGCATTCAAACATTAGCTAGCCCATCCGTTATTTTGTTTAAAACAAAGCAATGTGTTTTCGTAAAACATCAAAACACCTGATTTATGCAATTATTAGCATTACTATCCCTTTTTATAAAATCTAGTTCAAAACCAAATCCCATACAAATACTTGCAGATATTCACACATATCAACAATCATTTTCTTAAACAATCATGCAATTTACAACGCCCTATATTCACCTACGAGTTCAAAGTATGAGCAGCTATCTTTATATACTTACAGAATTCCCTTACCTGGAATTGTGTCGTGTGATTCCGTTTCCTTAGAGCTGCTTACTTGTACGGTTCGATTCGTCTCCAACAAACTCTCCAGAACTACACAAAGTCGTATATCACATCAATTTAGTCCATATAACACAACTCTTTTGTTTGCTATAGTTGATTCAAGCTATAGCCTCCATTAACACTTATAAGGCCTCATTTTATTGTTCTACTCATGTCTCGAGTCTATTGATTCTTTTAGGCCTACTGATTCATACTAAATCAATATTAAATCGATATTAAGCTCATAGTGTTCATATTTCATCATTTACTTCACTATGGCACTTTGTCAAACACCTTATATACTCATTTCCATAAATTGACTATCCTCAAAATGTGGCTTCGTTTAACCATCTCAAATCATTCCCATTACTTTAAAAACAACTTAGCATAATCCCATAAATCACCAACTCATCCAAATCACATTTTCTCACACTAGATTCATTCTATTTTCTAGGTCACACTAGTTTTATCACATCCTAGGTAGTTTCAATCATTAATACACCACCCAATCAATTCACAATAGCAACTAAACAAACATATGTTTGACTTGGTGTATTAGAAACTCACTTATTTGGATTTCCTTCTTGCTCCAAATGAAAATGCTCCTAGCTTCTTCAATCTAACAAATGAGGTAATGACTCCAAGCTATGTTGTTCTTTTCTTTGATATGAACAACTTTGTATCTAATAGCTTCCCTTTAAATCTTTAAGAAAATAGGTGGATGTAGGAGTGAGAAAGTTAGGTTTTGGGATTGAAAATGAGAGAAATGGAGTGGTTCCCGTGAATTACAAATTTCAACTGCTCCTTTTTATAGAAATAGCTTCATGAGATCGATCAACATTAGGTGGAGATCAAACTGGTCCTCTTAAATCTCTCATTTTCACGACATTTGAAGGTATAAGATCGATCTGTCGAGGGCTTAAGATCAATCTACTTTAGTGAATAAGATCGATATGCTTCAATGGGATAGGATCAATCTGGTCTTAAGGGGATATCTATCTTCTCTAACCCAAGAGCTAAAGAGATCGATTTGCTTGAGTGAGGGATCGATCTGCCTTTGTTGTTTCATTCAAAATTGCCTTGTTTTGCACAAGAGATCAATCTACCTTAAATGGGAGATCGATCTGGCCTTCATTTTCTACATTTCCACTGCAGTTTTTTTTCCAGAATTTTCAAAGGTTAACTTGCCTTTGATTACTTGACTAGTTATTTTGCAAACCATATCCATCTAGATCTCGGCAAGGCTCATTTCCTATGACTCTCATACTATGAAACTTGTGCATATCACTTGGAATCACAAATGACACACATAAGTCCTTGTTCTTACTCATCATTTGTGTATTAAGTTCTTATTCCCTTTCTGTATGCTTAAATCCCATTTACTTAGTTTGTGGCCACTTCGGCCCTCATTTGGTCATTACATGCATTCATGAATACTTATTCATTTCTTTTGCAATATCATTAACATTTTCATGACCAAATTCATCCATCTTAAGATTCCATTAACAAATAATAATGTTGTACATACACGGGGTCTCACATGGTATCTATGGTATGAGGGTTAAGACTTATGGCAAGCACCTCGACCATGAGGATTGGGTCCATGGAGTACGATGTACCATGAGTACACGATGTTATTGAGTTGTGAGCTGACGGTAGAAGATTTGACCCACCTCCCGTTAGAGCAAATGTGAGACCCCGCACACCGAGTACTGTGTAGCCTGAGATCATAAAAATGAGTTATGATCATAATCTCGGAACATGTAGTCACCTATCTCGTTTCATTCACTTGAGATTTCTTGATTGAATTATCACATGATTTTATAATCTGAACATGTGATTTTGTGAATTGTGATAAGGGTTACCCGAGGGATAGGTGAGGCTCGAATTTCCATGTTTTTAACATGATAAAATGCCATATTGTTTTGATTTAATTAAAATGGCCTGATAAAATGTGATTTATATTAATTACATGAGAAATGCAATGTTTTGCATAAACTGCTGAGATTATTAAATCAGCATGTTTTTCAGTTTCATAACTGATGATTTATATCTATATGTATATATTGCATAATTGTTTCAAGAAAGACACATGCATTAGATATGAGTCGAAAAGGAAATGATTTAGTGACATGAGCATTGTATTTTGTAGATAGTGTTGTTATCTACTTGCTTGTCTTATTTCCTTACTAAGCTGTGAGCTCACCCCTTTTTTATCTCCTTCATTCTACAGAGCATCTGTAGTAGTTGAGCACGACTGAGGACTGATATTCCTTTATCCACTACATATCCATCTTACGAAAGGTATACACATTTGAACGTCTTGTACTGAACAATGTAAAAGCACAGTTATATAAATGAATGTACGGTTGGGGATGTATATGTACAAGTAATTGTATTAATGTATATGAGTTTACATTTAAGAAAAGAGTACTTCCAGTCAACAGATAATTATATTAACATGTATGCATGCTATGGAATGAATGTGGGTGAGGTGACTAATATCGAATCACAACCCAACTGTTTGGTGTTGAGTTATGAAAGAATGAGACGTAAGTAAAATATGAAAAATTTGTGGTGGTTTTGGTAGGTCACGGGAGGGGAGGTCGTGACATACCTCTATCAGTTTTCATCCCTGTTTACATGCCACGAATCTGACTCTGCCTCACCCTCGTTTTGTTTCAAACTCCACCAGCTAAAACCTGCTTGAGTCTAGCAACAACTTCAGACTCTCCCTTCCTCAAGTTTTCCCTTGCTCTGCTTCCCTCTCTTGACTGCAAATAATCCCCTTCATTTCATTTCCCATTCATCTTTCACGTGTTCTGTTTTTCCTCTTTACGCTAGACAGCAGCATAGACACAACAAAACAATAGGTGGTGGTCGATGGGATCACTGATCAGGGCAAGAACCGAAGATAGTGCAAGGTAGTGGGCTCGGGGATGTAAGTAGTATAATAGGGTGATGCGGAGGGCAATGAGCACCAGGAAGAATGATATTTATTTTGGATAGGGAATGGTGTTCCACAAGGGATAAGGTGATGCAGTAGCTTGATGATGATGGTGAATGGAGTAGAGAAATAGTAGGACTATGAAGATCGTAATGAGGAAACATGTAGGAGGAACCGAGACAGCGATGGTAGGAGTAGAATGAAGTAGTACGGAGTGATGGAGGGAGTAGTGTTGGAAGAAATGCAGGTGATGGATGTGATCAACCCCCCCTGGCACTCGATTTTCTACTTCAGTTTTTGCTCTCGATTTCTATCCTCCCTTCTTTCTTGGTTCGTCCTCCGTTCTCCGCTTTGGTTTCCTACCCATATATTTCTTTCTTCCATCATTCTTATCATTTCTCTCAGTCAGACCAACCAGCAAATGTTCTTAGCCATAATCTCATGCCACCTTTCGTGCTTCAGTTTACCTCCCTACTGTACACTCAATTCTCAATATATGTTTACATAACGTGCACGTTTCCTCCTTCCTCTACTGTCATCCCAGAGTTTATGTACATTATATATATATATATTTAACATATATTTATATATTTCTTTAAACACTTTAACTGCTCCAACATACATACATTTTAGTATATACATATGCACATTCCTAAGTGCTTAACACATATATTTATGTGTATATACTTACACTCTATAGAGTACTCATAGTGGCTCATACAAACGTAGGTATATAAATACATGTATACGCTCTTCCATGTACTTGATAAATAATAATAATAATAATAATAATAATAATAATAATTATTATTATTATTATTATTATTATTATTATCATCATCATCATCAATTATTTGTTTATTAATCAGATTTAGGTAATTGGCTTATTCAAGTTTCTCATATCCCAAAACATAATTTAACTTAATTATCCACAAGCAATCATAAATTAAATCTTAATTTGGTATTAACTAAGCCAAGTACCAGAAAATTTCGGGGGTTTACATTCAGTTTGTCTCGGCTGCACCATTTTACCTTCTGTATACTTCGTGTTTTATGGATATATGTATATATATATATATATATATATTATATATATATATATATTATAAACTAAGGCCCTACATTCACGTAGCCTTACCTATCATTACCATCTTTTCCTAGTACATCTATATATGTAGGTCTATATTTCTTTTGTTTTTGTTTTTTTTTTGCTACCTTCACCTTCTCCTCCGTTCAGCATTTTATTAGTTTTTAGTTTCGCCAGTCATCACACTCTTCACTGCTCTTTTTTTTTTCATTTCCAAACCTCACCAACTCTCCCCTTTCATTTTCAGTTCAATCCATTATTGTTCTATTACATTTTCAACACACTTCTTTTCTTTTATTTCCAGTTCATTTTAATTGTTTCCATTATATACCCCACCTTCTTCTTTTTTTCTTCCATAATCGCATGTAAACACCGCAAATTTTCTGTGTTTAAATTAAACAAAATATATATATATATAATAAATGGAAATATGTTATAGGAAAATATGTGAATATATATATATATATATATATATATTTGTTAAGTTGAAAAATAAATGAAGGATAAAAATAATTACAATAAATATATACATGTAATTGTCCAAGAATGAAAATATAATTACAAAATATACATATATATAAAAATATACAAATATAACATATATAATAAAAATATAAAAATAAATATAAAAATAAATATAAATAGATATATATATATATATATAAATAATATAGATATATAATAAAAATAAAAAAATAAAATAAAAAAAGAGGGATAACGCGATTATCGCGCGATCCTAAAGACAAAACCCCCCTGTACCGCCGGCAAGCTCTCCCCGTTCGCCTGCCGATTCTCCCTTTCCCTCACCGGCGATCGAACCCAACCCCAAGCCAGCGACGATCGGTCTCCTCCTTTCTTTCCTCACTCGTCGAAAGCCGAAAACCGTTCCTCTCTCCATTTCGCTCGCCGGCCGACTGAACCAAAGATAGTCGATGGCCTCGCGTTGCCTGGGCTCCAAGCAGCCTTCTCCCTCCGACCGCCAGCGACCATTCCTTTCCTCTCTCTCTCCCCTCGCCTGGAAACAATAACGAAAACAGAGGGATTTCTCCTCTGTTCGCCGATTGCAACGACAAGGGAGACCCGACGCCGACCAGCACTGAACCCGAGCCCGACAACCTCCATTGCCTGTCCTACCCCGTCCGGTCACCCTGTTCCGACGCTACAGTGATCAGAAAAATATACTGATAAAATACCCAGTTGATACTTCCCCATCTTTATGTACCAGTTGATCCCTAGGTAAAAACCCAAGCTTTATTTAGTTTAATGTATGTATAAATCGTATTATGGAAGTATGATGTTGTATGAATTAATTAAAATGCAAGCATGTTTAGTGTAGATTTAATTTGGCAAAAATTGGAAAGATGAGAAGTAGACAAATATGTGTATGTAAGAGATAAGAAAAAAAATGGGAAAACAATATTAATATATATATATATATATATATATATACATGTATAGGAGTGTATATATATATATATATATATATATATATATATATATATGTATATTTATTTATTTAGGAACATGTACAAATAGGTGTATATAATGAATTGGGTATGCTAGTATTTGTACAATAAAAATATGTATGCATATGTGATAAGAAAAAAAATGGAAAACAATGATAATATACATATATATAGAGTGTATATATATATATATATTTATTTATTTATTTATTTATATGTATATACAAAGATGTATATATATGAGATAGGAAAACATGAAAACAATAAAAGTATATATATATATACATATAGGAGTGTATATATATATATATAAATATATATTTATGCGTGTATACATGTGGATGTATATAATAAAGGTATATGTTAATACTTGTAGGAGCAAATATATAAACGTGCGTGTCGGCCTAAGGATATACAATAATACGTACACAAGCAGTAGCAACGATAAATTGCGATTTTAATGCAATTCATATGAATAGGGTGCTAAGTCCACAATTTCGGTGTAGGTGATTGTAGAAGGGATTAAAGGAGGTACTAGGAGACGTCACCATTCGAATTCGAGATACCCGATAAATCGAGGTAAGGGGTATCACTTAACTTAGTTCTGATATTGTATTCTTGTTTCACTGATAAATGATTTTATGAAAGAGCATATGATTTGAAATGATTTATCAATGCTTCCAAACTTGCAAAACTGTTTACAAAACATGATTTCGTTTTACAAAATGTTCGCTAGAACATCTATGTTTATGAAATAAACTTTCGAATTATCAAGATGCATGGAAGTTTTATGATGGCTTGAAAACCCATATTTACGCTTTGAAATGGAACTTTTGACGTTTTCAAAAGTATTTACGAAAAGAGAAAAGATGTTTTGAGACTATAAGCTTCATGCATGGTTACTTCTTGTGGTGTTCTGGCTCCACCACTTGGGTGCCGGTACGTAAGCCCCTTTAGCACTTGACTCGACCTGTGTGGAAGATGTCGTGCTACTGGTAGTTTATGATGATATTTCGGTAGTATCTCATACCCGCGCAGCACGCAATTATGTTTCCTACACGGAGAGTGCCACTGGTGCCCGTGTCCTAGCTAAGTGCTAGTGAATGCAAGTAAGATAGATACTACCCATACTTTACGAAAGGGCTGTACAACCCTGATCCAATCTACAGCCCACTTACCATGGCCATAGGTATGATGACTCTCTACGGAGAATGACACATATCGCATGACTTAGTTATAGCCTAGTCTCGTCGACTTTAATTATAAAATCGATTATGATGAGAGTTTATGAAATGATTATGAAACATGCATGAGATGTTTATGAAATGATTATGAAATATGCATGAGATGTTTATGAAATGATTATGAAATATGCATGAGATGTTTATGAAATGATTATGAAATATTCATGATATGTTTATGAAATGATTTATGAAATGTTCATGAGAATGGTTAAGCATGTTAATGGTTTTATTGACACGCATGCTTTATGACGTTTATACATGAAATGAAAATTTCTGTATTTCATTAAGTTCCGTTCCATGAACAATTTCAAATACTTTTATATGTCAGAACTGTTTTAATAGTACTATCTTACGGGGCTTTTCCCCAAAAGCTCACCCCTCTACCTTCAGATCATTTGCAGTGAATCTATAGATGCTACCTGCCGCGTACATGACGTAAGCTGGTGGGAAGAGCTACCCTAAGCTACTTTTGTACACGCGAAAGGTATACATTTACATTCTTGTACCAGACATAATTATACGCATAAACATATATTGGAATTATCAATTGGGATGTAATTTTGTAAGGAACGATGTAAACATTACTACTTTGGGATAATGTTTTGAGATAATATTTTGAGATGATTAGTATTAAATTGAAATGGATGTATTGAGTAGTAAAGATGAATTTGGAAAGTATGCTTGGTAGTGGTGGATATCTAGGATTGTTGGAAAGCATGCTTGGTAGTTGTGGATATCTAGGATTGCCAAAAACAACTGAATTACAGGTGGGTAGGCTCATATATAAGTCGTTGTGCTGCCAAAATTTCTATCAGCCATATAAGTTAAAATATAGAAATTAATTATAATTACGAGTAAAGTATTAGGAAAAGGGTTTTGACACTGCACAAGAATACAACCTAAGTGAATTAGGGAATAAGTGGGTAAATCAAATTAAAAAAAAATTTCCCTCGATTTTCAAAGGTCAAGGGTCGTTACAGTTTAGGTGGTATCAGAGTGAAGGTTGTCTAGTACTGTCAGTGTCGAAAATAAGGATTAAATTATATCCCAATGTCTGTGCTTATATGGTTGTAGGTAATGTATACCTAATAACTTTAAGGTTTGATCTTTGGAATTACACACAGGTAGTAGATCACTGCACGATGAGGGAAAGACGCGGACGTCCTCAGAGGCAGGCTCAGCCACCTCCACTGGAGCCAGAGAGTCCTAATACTCGTATGGCTCAGCTCGAGCAGCGTTTAAAGCAGTGTCTCGAGTGAGGTTTGGAGTCGATTGCTACCATGGTTGCCCAACACCTAGGGGCAAATGTTTGGGATTCAGCTGGCACGGCACCAACTCCTAATTAGGTGCTAACTCCTCCACAAGCACCACCACCTCCTCTTCCACAAGTTCATCCAGTACCTATGGCGCCTCAACCTCTTGTACAGGCCTGCAGGGAGGAGAGAGATTTCGGTAGGATGAGAGATTTCCTGAAGATGAAGCCTCAAGCATTCAAGGGAATTAAGAACCCAGTAGAGGTTGAAGAGTGGCTAGTGAGCCTCGGAAAGATCTTCGATTTTCTAGGGTGTTCTAATGTTGAGAAGGTTTCCATGGCCACCTCCATGCTACATGGCCAAGCAGAGTATTGGTGGGGATCCACCAAAGTCCTTCTGACTGCTCAGGATCCGGTGATTAGTTGGGATGCATTATCCACAGCTTTTAAGAAGCAGTATGTTCCACTAGCTACCCAGCAGAAGTTAAGGATGGACTTTCTAAATTTGGTACAGGGTAGTATGACTGTGGATGAGTACAAAAGTAAGTTCACCATGATGATGAAGTATGATCCGAAGATGTTCCAGAATGAAGAACGTTGGACTGAGAGATTCTTAGCAGGATTAAGGCCAGCTATCAGAGATCATCTTTTGGGGTTATGGATTACAGAATTTCAGGATGCCTTGGGTAGAGCACAGATAGTCGAGAGAGGCTTAAATGTCACACAGATAGAGTATGGCCTTAAGGGAAAGAGCAGGGATAAGAGTAAGCAGATAGAGTTTGTGAGACAGGATTTCAGGAGGGGTCAGCCCAAGAGGCAGAGGACGGATGAGTTTCGACCTAGACTTGATAGACCCATCATTCCAGTACCTGCGCCTCAGGTTGCTAGAGGTCCGCAACAGTATAGGTCAGTGTGCAAACAGTGTGGAAAGCTTCATGGAGGTGTGTGCCTTTTGACCACCGGGAGCTACTTTGTGTACGGGCAAAAGGGACATATAATGAGAGATTATCCACAGAACCAGTTTCCACAACGCCCAGAGCCACCATGACAACCTGAGAGGCAAGCTCCCCAGAGACAAAACCCACAGAGACGGGCTACCGTAGCAGAGAAGGGTAAGAAGCCTGTCACGCATGGGAGGGTCTTTGCCTTGGATAAAGATACTGCTGATACCTCCACTAAGACCATTCATGGTAAGCTTTTAATTTGCAATCATGAGGCACAAGTATTGTTTGATTCAGGTTCCACCCACTCTTTTATATCACCACATTTTGCACGTCAATTGCATGTTAAGCTTGAATCTCTAGACTTTATGTCACACGTTAGTACACCCATGTATAAATTACAAAAGACTGATTTGGTGTATAGAAATTATGAAATCAAGGTAGGAGATAGGATCATATTAGTAGATCTAATCCTGTTGAGCATGTATGGCTTTAATGTAATTTTTGGTATGGATTGGCTAGCCACCAACCGTGTAAGTTTAGACTGCTATTCTAAGACTGTAACCTTCTCCTTACCTAGTAAGTTTAGTGTATGCTTTGCAACGAAGGAATAAATTTTATAATTTTGACAATTGATGAAAGATTTTGATGAATGTGTTAATGTGAAGGTTATGTTGCATTCATCCTCGATACTAGTCGGGAATGTCCAAGTATTCAGGACATACCAGTGGTATGCGAGTTCCTAGATGTACTTCCTGATGAACTACCGGGATTACCACCGGAGAGAGAGTTAGAATTCACGATAGATTTGGCACCAGAGACTCAACCAATCTCAAAGTCTCCTTACCGGATGGCCATTGTTGAACTTGAGGAATTGAAGAGGCAGTTGCAAGACTTGCTAGACAAAGGGTTCATTAGGCCAAGTGTATCCCCGTGGAGAGCTCTGGTATTATTTGTGCAGAAGAAGGATGGTAGTCTTAGGTTATGTATAGACTACAGGCTACTGAATAAAGCCACAATTAAGAACAAGTATCCCTTGCCCAGAATAGATGATCTATTTGACCAGCTAAGAGGGGCTACGGTGTTCTCGAAGATTGACCTGAGATCGGGCTATCACCAATTGAGGATTAAGAAGGAGAATGTTTCGAAGACGGCCTTCAGAACGAGATATGGCCACTATGAGTTTCGTGTGATGCCTTTTAATCTAACTAATGCCCCAGCTGCATTCATGAGCTTTATGAATGAGGTGTTCCGAGAGTATCTAGATCAGTTCGTCATTGTTTTCATCGACGATATTCTGATCTACTCAAAGTTCCGAGAGGAGCATGAGCAGCATTTGAGAGTAGTGCTCTGAACTCTCAGAGAGAAGTAATTGTATGGGAAGTTGGATAAGTGTGAGTTCTGGTTGGAGCAGATAGCATTTCTGGGCCATGTTATTTCTAAAGATGGGGTTTCGGTGGATCCGTCTAAGGTTGAGGCAGTACTCAATTGGGAGAGACCGAAAACTGTTACAAAAATCTGGAGTTTTTTGGGACTAGCTAATACTACAGGAGGTTTGTAGAAGGTTTTTCCAAGATTGCCGCTCCACTGACTAAGCTGATACGCAAGGATGTTCCATTCGAGTGGACTGATCAGTATGAGCAGAGTTTTGAAGAACTCAAGAAGAGGTTGAATACAGCCTCAGTCTTAGCCATTCCTAGTGGGTCTGAAGGCTATGCAGTATACAGTGACGCATCATACCAGGGTTTGGGGTGTGTACTTATGCAGCATGGAAGAGTGGTTGCATATGGTTCTCGACAACTTAAGAACCATGAAAGGAATTACCCCACCCATGACTTGGAGTTAGCCGCTGTTATTTTTGCTTTGAAGATATGGCAGCATTATCTATATAGAGAGAGATTTCAGATTTTTACTGACCATAAGAGCTTGAAGTATATATTTGATCAAAATGAGCTAAATATGAGACAGAGACGGTGGATAGAGCTCCTTAAGGATTATGATTGCGAGATTCTGTATCACCCTGGCAAGGCAAACGTAGTGGCAGATGCTTTAAGCAGGAAGGGAATGATTTCTTTTATGATGGTTAGAGAATAGGAGTTACTAGAGTAGTTTGTCGAGCTCAGTGTTAGTGTGGAAACAACAGATGTTGGATTCATAGCTAGTTTGCAGATTGAACCTAGTATACTTGATCAAATCAGAACTGGACAGAGGGGTGATCAGAAGTTATTGGATATGGTCAGTCAGGCAGGATAGGACGTACAGTCAGACTTTGTGGTCGGTGAGGATCGATTGATGAGATTTAGGGGCCGTATATGTGTCCCAAACGATGATGCCCTACGATAAAGGATCTTAAAGGAGTCTCATTATTCTCGGTACACCATGCACCCGGGAAGCACTAAGATGTACCAGGATTTACGAAGGGTGTATTAGTGAGTTGGTATCAAAAGAGATGTAGCTGAGTTTGTGGCCAAGTGTCTGATTTGTCAACAGATTAAGATCGAACACTAAAGTCCAACAGGACTACTTAAGTCTCTTCCAATGCCTACTTGGAAATGGGAGCACATTACTATGGATTTTATTATGGGTTTACCAAGGACCCGAAAGGGGCATGATGCAATCTGGGTAATCGTAGACAGATTGACTAAGAGTACTCACTTCCTAGCCATAACAAATACAGACTCCTTGAGTACTTTAGCAGAGTTGTATGTGAGAGAGATAGCTCGACTGCATGGGGCACCTGTGAGCATTACGTCAGATAGAGATTCTCGATTCACTTCTAGATTTTGGGCTCATTTTCAAGAAGCCATGGGATCTCAGCTTAACTTGAGCACAGCCTATCATCCTCAGACCAATGGTCAGTCCGAGAGGACTATTCAGACCTTAGAGGATATGCTGAGGGCGTGCGTTTTGGAGTTCAAGGGCTCATGGGATGATCACTTGCCTCTTACAGAGTTTGCTTATAACAACAACTATCATGCTAGCATCGGGATGGCACCTTATGAGGCCTTGTATGGTAGGAGATGTAGGTCTCCAGTAGCTTGGGAAGAAGTGGGTGATAGAAGGATCTTGGCTCATGAGTTAGTAGAATAGGCAGTAGAGGGTGTTCGAATAATCTGTGATAGACTTAAGACCACACAAAACAGGCAGAAGAGTTATGCGGATAAGCATAGACGGCCACTTGAGTTTCAGATTGGGGATTCCGTGTTTCTAAAAGTATCCCCGAGCAAGGGTATTATGCACTTTGGAAAGAAGGGGAAACTGAGTCCTTGCTTCATTGGTCCTTTTGAGATTCTAGAGAGAGTGGGAGACGTAGCCTACAGACTTGCCCTACCCCCGCAACTCTCTGGGGTACATAATGTCTTCCACGTCTCGATGTTAAGGAAGTATAATCTGGATCCCTCACATATCATTGAGTATAAGCCTTTGAGCATTCAAGAGGACATGAGCTACATTGAGCGACCTATCCGGATTTTAGATAGAAAGGAAAAGGTACTTCGATCGAAGACGATTCCTCTGGTAAAGGTTCTCTGGCAACACCATTCAATTGAAGAAGCTACATGGGAGTTAGAGAGCCTCATGAGGGAAAAGTACCCTCATCTATTCTGAAGGACTAAGATGAATTTGGAGGACCAATTTCTCTAAAGGTGGGGAGAATGTAAACACCGCAAATTTTCTGTATTTAAATTAAACAAAAATATATATATATATATAATAAATGGAAATATGTTATAGGAAAATATGTGAATATATATATATATATATATATATATTTGTTAAGTTGAAAAACAAATGAAGGATAAAAATAATTACAATAATATATACATGTAATTGTCCAAGAATGAAAATATAATTAAAAAATATACATATATATATAAAAAAGTATACAAATATAACATATATAATAAAAATATAAAAATAAATATAAAAATAAATATAAATAGATATATATATAAATAATATATATAATAAAAATAAAAAAATAAAATAAAAAAAGAGGGATCGCGCGATTATCGCGCGATCCTAAAGACAAAACCCCCCTGTTTCTCTTCTCTGCGACCGCCGGCAAGCTCTCCCCGTTCACCTGCCGATTCTCCCTTTCCCTCACCGGCGACCGAACCCAACCCCAAGCCAACGACGATCGGTCTCCTCCTTTCTTTCCTCACTCGTCGAAAACTGAAAATTGTTCCTCTCTCCATTTCACTCGCCAGCCGACTGAACCAAAGATAGTCGGCGGCCTCACATTGCCCGGGCTCTGAGCAGCCTTCTCCCTCCGACCGCCGACGACCATTCCTTTCCTCTCCCTCTCCCCTCGCCTGGAAACAAAAACGAAAACAGAGGGATTTCTCCTCTGTTCGCGGATTGCAGCGACCAGGGAGACCCGACGTCGGCCAGCACTGAACCTGAGCCCGATAACCTCCATTGCCTGTCCTACCCCGTCCGGTAACCCTGTTCCGATGCTACAGTGATAAAAAAAATACTGATAAAATACCCAGTTGATACTTCCCTATCTTTGTGTACCAGTTGATCCCTAGGTAAAAACCCAAGCTTTATTTAGTTTAATGTAAGTATAAATTGTATTGTGGAAGCATGATGTTGTATGAATTAATTGAAATACTAGCATGTTTAGTGTAGATTTAATTTGGCAAAAATTGGAAAGATGAGAAGTAGACAAATATGTGTATGTAAGAGATAAGAAAAAAATGGGAAAACAATATTAATATATATATACATGTATAGGAGTGTGTATATATATATATATATGTATATATATATATATATATATATATGTATGTATATTTATTTATTTAGGAACATGTACAAATAGGTGTATAAAATGAATTGGGTATGCTAGTATTTGTACAAAAAAAATATGTATGCATATGTGATAAGAAAAAAAATGGAAAACAATGATAATATACATATATATAAAGGAGTGTATATATATATATATATATATATATATATATATATATATATATATATATTTATTTAGGTTCATATACATGTGGGGGGTATGAAAGGTGAATGTGTACAAGTATATGTATATACAAAGAATACATATGAGATAGGAAAACATGAAAACAATAAAAGTATATATATATATATATATATATACATATAGGAGTGTGTATATATATATATAAATATATATTTATGCGTGTATACATGTGGATGTATATAATAAAGGTATATGTTAATACTTGTAGGAGCAAATATATAAATAGTGAAGAAATATATAAACGTGCGTGTGAACCTAAGGATATACAATAATACGTACACACGTAGTAGCAACGATAAATTACGATTTTAACGCAATTCGCATGAATAGGGTGCTAAGTCCACAATTTTGGTGTAGGTGATTGTAGAAGGGATTAAAGGAGGTACTAGGAGACGTCACCGTTCGAATTCAAGATACCCGATAAATTGAGGTAAGGGGTATCACTTAACTTAGTTCTGATATTGCATTCTTGTTTCACCGATAAATGATTTTATGAAAGAGCATATGATTCGAAATGATTTATCAATGCTTCCATACTTGCGAAACTATTTACAAAACATGATTTCGTTTTACAAAATGTTCGCTAGAACATCTATGTTTATGAAATAAACTTTCGAATTATCAAGATGCATGGAAGTTTTATGATGGCTTGAAAACCCATATTTACGCTTTGAAATGGAACTTTTGACGTTTTCAAAAGTATTTACGAAAAAAGAAAAGATGTGTTGAGACTATAGGCTTCATGCATGGTTACTTCTTGTGGTGTTTCGGCTCCATCACTTGGGTGCCGGTACGTAGGCCCCTTTAGCACTTGACTCGACCTATGTGGAAGATGTCGTGCTACTGGTGGTTTATGATGATATTTCGGTAGTATCTCATGCCCGCGCAGCACGCAATTATGTTTCCTACACGGAGAGTGCCACTGGTGCCCGTGTCCTAGCTAAGTGCTAGTGAATGTAAGTAAGATAGATACTACCCATACCTTACGAAAGGGCTGTACGACCCTGATCTAGTCTACAGCCCACTTACCATGGCCATAGGTATGATGACTCTCTTAGGAGAATGACACGTATCGCATGACTTAGTTATAGCCTAGTCTCCTCGACTTTAATTATAAAATCGACTATGATGAGAGTTTATGAAATGATTATGAAACATGCATGAGATGTTTATGAAATGATTATGAAATATGCATGAGATGTTTATGAAATGATTATGAAATATGCATGAGATGTTTATGAAATGATTATGAAATATTCATGATATGTTTACGAAATGATTTATGAAATGTTTATGAGAATGGTTAAGCATGTTAATGGTTTTATTGACACGCATGCTTTATGACGTTTATGCATGAAATTAAAATTTCTGTATTTCATTAAGTTTCGTTCCATGAACAATTTCAAATACTTTTATATGTCAGAACTGTTTTAATAGTACTATCTTACTGGGCTTTTCCCCAAAAGCTCACCCCTCTACCTTCAGATCATTTGCAGTGAATCTATAGACGCTACCTGCCCTGTACACGACGTAAGCTGATGGGAAGAGCTACCCTAAGCTACTTTTGTACACGCGAAAGGTATACATTTACATTCCTGTACCAGACATAATTGTACGCACAGACATAATTATCAGTTGGGATGTAATTTTGTAAGGAACGATGTAAACATTACTACTTTGGGATAATGTTTTGAGATAATATTTTGGGATGATTAGTATTAAATTGAAATGGATGTATTGAGTAGTAAAGATGAATTTGGAAAGTATGCTTGGTAGTGGTGGATATCTAGGATTGTTGAAAAGCATGCTTGGTAGTTGTGGATATCTAGGATTGCCAAAAACAACTGAATTGCAGGTGGGTAGGCTCATATATAAGCCGTTGTGCTATCGAAATTTCTATCGGCCATATAAGTTAAAATATAGAAATTAATTATAATTATGAGTAAAGTATTAGGAAAAGGGTTTTGACACTGCACAGGAATACAACCTAAGTGAATTAGAGAATAAGTGGGTAAATTAAATTCAAAAAAAAAAATTTTCCCGATTTTCAAGGGTCAAGGGTCGTTACATCGCATGCCCTCATTAATTGTTTTGAGTGGATTATCACTCTACTACTACCTACTGTTGTTTCCAGCAGCTAAAATGTGATAGGAGTTTTTGGAAATATGGACATCACTATCACCATTCTATACTTCATATCAGCATCCTATTCATTAGATTTTCTTTCCTCCGAAAACATCGTCACCAACGATTAAAGGAGTGGCCTTGAGTTGGCTAAAAAAAATGGTGCCAAATCTTTGCTCTTTAATTTGTTAATTTAGACTACCAATAATAATGTTATATAATACAATTGATTGTAGTATAATACTGCATTATACTTCACTTGGTATCATGTCATCTTTTTTTTGTACTCATTTAGACTACATGATAGGATATTAATTTTATTAATTTCACCTATGTCGTAAATATAATTTCAATTATTTATCCTTCAATAAGCACAATTTTTCATTCCAATTTGCTCACTTAATACCGATTTTAAGAAAATTTATGGGGTTTACAAATATAAGTTTCATAAAATATCTATATAGGCCATAATTTTTCACTAATCTTAATTTCTATTGGTCTGCTTGTTTCACATATATAATTTTCATTATTCACATGAATATTGTATGTAAATAATGAATTATAGCTTAAATTGACCAAAGGAGACATGTCATGGTATAATTTTGAATGAAATTTACTTGGTTTCACCTATTTTGATTTACTTGGTTTCACCTATTTTGATCTTTTCCGGTATTTTCGTTTGACATCTCAAAAAAAAGGTTTGACATAATGAATTAAGGGCTTGACACGACTTACTTCATACCCCTAATGTAAGACCCGGTTTTATCGTAAGGGCAAAAAGGGAATAAATAGAAATTTTCAAGTGCATTTAAAAATGCAAAAGGATGGAAATGGTATTCCCGAACACGTGCAAGGGTAAAACGGTCAAAAGACCCAAAATTTGATATTAATCGGGACAAGAAAATTTAATTAAAAATATGAGAATGAGAAATCTTGATCAATGATGAAAAAATAATTAAATTTCGGATTAAATTGATCAAAATATGAATTTATTGAAATAAACCGGGATTTTCACTTCGAAAAATAATCCTGAAAATAATCGAAAAATATATTGGTAAGGTAAAATCAGACTGAGAAATTCATTTACGGATTAAATGAATAAAATAGTATTTTTTTTATATATTTTTGGATTTTAATAATATTTTAATTGATTAAAATATTATTAAAAATAAAATAATAATAAAATTTAATTATAAATAAATAAATAAAGTAAAAAAAAGAGGAAACTGAATTGAAAAACACGAAACAGAGAAACGACGCAGTCGAAACCGAGGGAAGGTTTCCCTCTCGCCGGCAAGCCACCGGCAAGGCTGAGGGGCCGGCGAGGACCGACGAACGCAACCCAGCACTGGGCAAACCACCAGCGGCCAGGACGTGCCCCGTATGCCGTCAAAAAACGTTGAAAATGGAGGAGGAAGCCGCGGGGAAGAAACGTCGATCGGCGGCCATCGGCACCGATTCGAGCAACAATAAGGCCCGATTTAGGAAGCCCATGCGAAGGCGCACCGAACGGAGGTGGAATCACGCCGGGAACTGGACGGACGGCGCCGGAATGACCAGAGGATGACTGAACCTGTCAAATCAGACTGAACCGACTGAATCGGACCGAGCTGAACCGACGGTCTGAACCGGGTTGAACCATACCGGACTGGTTCAGCCAAAAAGAAATGGAAAAAAAGGAAGAAAAAGGGAAAAAGAAAATGAGAAAAATTTGGGAAAAATTTTAGTGATGCAATCAAGCTTCGGGTAAGTCGGTAAGCAATCGAATTGACCGATTTAATTTTTAGAATATTTAATTTTATTATTATCCGACTGGAAAGTTTACCCGAAAATATATTTAATTGTGTAGCTCGACGATTGGCATCAACCGAGAGATCGAGACAGCCTCGATTCACGTACTATCAGGGAATCACGGGTAAGTAACCATTATTTACGACAATTTTACGTCGATATGCGTGATTGATATTTATCGCATAAATTACAGATTTAATTTTCGCATTAAGTGGATTAAATTCTGGAAAATTGGATAAATTGTCGTAAATACTAAATTGAGATATCCAAGAATTTAGAACGAGGCTAAATAAATACTGATGGGCCCAGCGAGCCCAATAGGCCTCGATAATGTGTGGTAAACGGGCTTAAGGCCGATAAAGGACCATTATGGTGCAATCGGGCCAATATGAGAAACAGGCCCAATGATTTAAATTAAGCCCAGAAAATGTGAAATACAATTAAATTGTATTTTATTTGACTTGATGAATATGTATCCGCAATTCCGGAGATTGGATTTGGGAGCAAATCAAACTGCGTGACGAGTCATCAGTGGAAAGGTCAGACTGTACAGAAAAATGAGGTAAGGGAATTATGTGAGTAGCTGAGGTAGCTACGCGTATTTTAATAGCTTTTCTGTACACTGAATATGTATGTATACATTGATATTATATAATGATCCTAAAAATGGTTTGAATGATTTTAAGGATCGAAATAGGTGAAAAGACTATTTTACCCCTATTGAGGGAAGTTCACATAAGGATGGTGAAAGCATGACATGCATGAAATGCAAGATTTAAGGAAATTTCTAAATTAAGGATTTTATTGGTTTTTAAGCAAAGTAAATTGATAGATTGGCCAGTAATTCCATAAATTTCACAAGATAACACTACGTAGGTGTTATTAATATTTAAATGAAATTTCTTTGGAAAACGGCCAACTATCAAGTTTATATGGAAACAAATAGTGCTGACATATAGTTCGCACTATATCTGCGTTTGTGAGTGTGCATAAATGTGCTTAAGCGGTTGCTCGCACCGATTTGTGTGACATCATATGCATAAAATGTGCTAGAGCGGTTGCTCGCACTGATTTTTATTATTGTGAAATGCATGAGAGGTGCTGGAGCCTAGCTCGCACTCTGTTTTGACATGTTTTGACTTGTTTTGACGTGGTATGCATAAAATGGCACTGCGATTGCTCGCACTAGTTTTTATGATTGACATGCATGAGAGATGCTGGAGCTTAGCTTGCATCCTATTTTGATATGACATTGCATAAAGCCGTGCTGGAGGGTAACTCGCACAAGATTTGATTTAATTATGCATAAAGCCATGCTGGAGTGTAACTCGCACGAGAATTGATTTACTTGAGTATTCATTTGTGATGGAGCGTTGCTCGCACAAAGTTTTATATGGTTTTTATAATTCATTTGAATGTCGTACTGGAGTTTTTCTCGTACGAGGTTTTCACTGAGTTTCTATACATATCCGTACTAGAGCATTGCTCGTACGTGGATTTTACTTAAAATTATAATCAGTTTAAGTCGTACTGGAGCGCTGCTCGTACGCAGATTTTACTGATTTTTATGAAACCGTGCTAGAGCTTCGCTCACACGAGGTTTTCTGATATCATGAATATGCATAGAGCCGTGCTTGAGCTTCGCTCGTACAAGGATTTATATTACATGCATATAGCCGTGTTGGAGCCTCTTGTAGACTGTGTGTCATAGTGAGATGATATGCTCATACGTGCATACTGAGACAGAGATGATATGGGTGGATAAGACCTATTACAGGCACCCCTGATTGAGCTTAGGTTCACGGAGTACGTTGTACCGTGTATGTCACGCGGAGTATGTTGTACCGTGGGGATTGTTGGAGTGGAGTGGCATTAGCCACGAGGCAGCAAGCCTTGCCCTCGCAATCCTGGTGTTATGCTGTTCTGGCGTGTAGGAAGACCCACCTCCCGTTTCAGGTGTGATACCCCGCACACTAGGTACCGTGTTACCATGGATCACTAGGATATGTCCATAGTCCTCGATGTTACTTATAAAATCAGCTGATTGTCTCACATGATATAACTATTGGTCGATAGACCAGGGTTGACCCGAAGGAGGGGTCAGGCCCTCGATTTTATGATTTTTATACTGTGATATAAGATTTCAGATGATTTTATGATATATGACCCTGAAAAAATGGTGGTTTTATAACCGAAGTTTTATAATGAACTTTACTGAATTGTTTTATGAAATGATTGACCCGGAAGGGTTAGTTTTTACTTGATGATTTTAATGAATTAATTTAAATGCAGTAGCATGATGATGTTTTCCATGCTTTCATTTGAAATCCATGATTTGTCTTACATGACATGAAAGAATGCATGATCTTGTTTTAATTCATGCTAAGTATAATTTAATGATGTCACATAAAATGTTATGAATGCATGAATTACATGATTTAAATATGCACAAATAGTTTTGGATAAACTATGGCATTGAATATGCATGACTTTGTGCGTGAAATTTTAAATGAAAAGAAATGGATTTAAGGGCATGGCATTATGAGCATGTAGATAGTGGAGCTATCTGCTTACTTGCATAATTGCTTTACTGAGCGTGTGGTTTGCTCACCCCCTTATTTTTCCATCTTTTCAGAGCACTCGCAATAGTTATTGAGCGGCTGAGGACTTGCATGCTTGGTAGTCGCTGCTTCCCATCGAGAGACAAGTATACACATTTGTATGGTTTTGTATCTAAATAAGTAATGCACAGTACTGTAAATGGATATGATGTCGGGGATGTAGTGTTATAAATACCATTGTATATGTATTTAATTAAAGTTAAAGGATAGTAAACTCTGATATATAAAAGTGATTATGGTAATGGAATTGGTAATAGTGAGAGGTTACTAACACCGAATCATAGCCCAACTGTTTGTAGGATGGTCACGACGAGAGAAAGGTAAGAATTAAATAATAAATGAAGAAGCGAAAAATTTACTCTGATTTTTAGGTAATTCGGGTCGTGACACCTAAATCATTTCAAAGTGTCCATTCAATAGTATTGAAATTAGATATATGAACAAAATCGTAATTTTTACATTTATTGTGTGTTTTTTGAGATAAGTTGTAATCATCATTTTATGGACTCGAATGGCTTACTCGAGGTCATATATCATCATTTTTAATGATTCAAATATTTGTCAGTGGGTGCACACTCTCGCGGGGCCCACGACCCTCTCCATACATGAGCTGCCCCTTTTAGCCCGAAAACTGAAAAATCTCTATTTAGCGATTTCTTTCGATTCACTTGATGTGATAATTGCCCAATTTGGGTCTTGTATATGTGCAATATATGAAATTTAGTGTTTTTATATAAAATAACAAAAAAATTAAAACCAGGGGTGGAAGGTAATTTTACCTTTCCTCTTAATTTTTCTTTCTCCCTCTTAACCAATCGTATCGTGGCTAAATCATTAGAAGGTTAAGGGTATAGTGAATCTTATGATGAGAAGATAATTACATTTTACCCTTTTTCCTATTTTAATACTTTTTTATTTTATTAAAATATTTTATATAGTTTAAAATTATTTATTTTATTGACCCAGGTATTTACTTTACACTAAGGTTTTATTTTTCCCACTTTGCTATTTCTTTTATTTTGAGTTTTTCAATTATATTAGGGTAAATTCTATTGAAGTCCTGAAGGTTTTTGCATAACTCAATTCTAGTCTATTATTTCTAAAAATGGACACTTAGATCTAAAATAGCAAATGATATTAATATATATCAATTAATTATTAAACTTGAATTAATAATATCACTTTCTTAAGTATCAACAATAAATTTTATTACTATTTATTATGTTTAAGTATTTTCTTAAAAATTATTTTATGTAAGATTTTTATTTTTTAATACTAAAAAAGGGCATTATAGATATTTCATGAGTAAGAAATATTTAAGTTAATATATTTCTTAATAATGACTTAATAAAATGATTTTTTTATACTGTCAAATTGATAATTTTGGACAAAAATGTCTATTTCTCAAACTTATAAACTAATCTTGAATTAAGTTTAAAACTGAAGAACCTAGATGAAATTTACTCATTATGCTAATATATAATTATTAAATTATTTATTACTTAAAATATAATTATTAAAAATAAATATATTTTTAATAGCATAGGTTTGATTTAGCAATTTTTACCTCTTTTTGGTGCATGTTTGGCCTAACTTATGAAAGAGCTTATTTATTGCAAAAATAAAAGTTAGGCGTTTGGCTCATAAAATTTTAAATTTTGTTATCTTATGCTGGAAACAAATTTTAGTTTTATTATGAAGCTATAAATTAAAATTTTTTCATGAAGTACGAATTTTAATAACATGTATTTAATAAAAAAAATTATAGTTAACTTTACTCTATAATAATTTACAAGATTATAAAGAGGATTATATTATATTATATTATATTATTTATTTAGTGCAATTTTTATATTTACTTAATTTTTAATTTTAATTAGCAAACTATGTTTATTTTATTTGTTTATTTTACTTAAGAACTTATATGATTTAATTTAATATAGTTTATTATTTTATTTTTTTCATTTATTAAAAATATATAAAAAAATTTATTAAATAGTTTTCGACATTTTATAGTACTTTCATATTATGTTTGCCAAATACTAATTTAACTTTTCTTTAAATCATTTTTCAAAATTCTCTTTCAAAACACCATTTTTAAAAAAAGTTTCAGCTAGGCTAAATAGACTTTTAGGAAGAATTATGTTGAAAGTTCGAATTCAATTTTTTTTTGTATCTCCTTATAAATCAAAAAAGAAAATAAATATATTTTAGGTAACATTAATATTGGCAAATAGTTAAATTCTCCTTGTACATATTTCCTATACAAGTCTGATTAAAATGCAATAACTTTTATTTTCAATGTTTTTTTCTTTGTCTTTAAGAATCTCTCTTTTCTTTTTGGTACAATTCTTTTCTTTTTTTTTTCTTCTTTTTAGACAGTTGAGGACAATATAGTTGGGAATATGGTAGCAATTAAGCTATGAGCTTTTGGTTGGTGAAATGGCTATTTTGTGTTGCATTCTTTCCCATTTTACATTGTATGTTTGATTGTACAATGTTTAAATAACTTTGAAATTTGAATAAAGTAAATAAATATAAGAGATATTATATTAATTATTTCTTATTTTAATATATCATAACAAGGTGGCAATCTTTTAATTTTACTGATAAATTTTAAAAACCTTTGCAGCAATAATAACTTAATTTTTCAAAAATAATCTAAATTTAATTTGAAAAGGTAATAGCGAAAATTGATAGAGAACTTTATTTATTATGGAAATTGGTAGAGAACTTTATTTATTGTAAGACCACTAACTTCTTTATCTGAAATTTTTAGTTAATTACTAGTTAATAAATGGATTCATGAAATTAAATTAAGTTTAGGGAAGTTAATAGATGTCACGCCCCGGAAGCGCGGAAAAATGGGGCTAACTTAAATTTTTTATCCATTAACTATGTTGTTTTCCTGTCCATGTCTAGATTTGAAATCTTTTTCATTTTTCAGGATCTCATTACATTACATACATTTTGTATATATAAAATCATTTACAACTATTACATCCCGACTATTATATACAATAGTGTCTATTATGTATCACATGTCTGGCATATAAGTAAGACTGTACCTCAAGGTTACGAAAGTATCCGATGAAAGGTCGGACTACCTTGTTAACGACCACAGTCTCGTATGTGCAGTAGACTTGCTATAGATAATCTGGGAGATGGAGATGAGGGGGGTGAGTTTTTCAGGCTCAATAAGAGATACATTTAAAGTAATCTTAGTACTTAAAACCAGTAAAATACGTGATTTCACAACTCAGCATAAACAAGTACGAAAGTAGAGATGCTTACATTTAGAAAAGCAGCAACATCATGCTTTAAAATAATTAGTTTACACATCATGCATCCTTTTCGTAAAACGTATCATGCTATAAATATATCATTAGTGTAAACAGTCATAAAGCATCTCATTTTCATAAAACATCTCATGCTGAAAAACATGTTTCATAGTGTAAACATACATAAAAGCATCTCAAAATCTCAAATCAAATATATCATATCCCATCATCACTTTAAAAAGTGAAATCATGTTTTCACAAGTCGTTTATTCAAAACATAAACATAGCTACCATTAAATATCATTATACAACATAGTGCTAAAATCGATAGCAACAAAACAGGTAGCATAGATGTGTGAAAACATAAAACATCATATCATTATCGTGTAGGGTCAGGCAATCGTTTCATATACTAGTCCCGAAGGACATCATATATCTGGTCCCGTAGGATAAAATCATGGGTACTCATGGCCATAGTACAGGAAGCCGTAGGACTGGATCAAGGTCGTACGTTGCCCTATCTCTCGTGCACCACTAAATGGGGATTATACGCACGAACTCACGTGCATCACCAAGTGTGGTCTATACGTACATTTCTCATATCAAGTCAGAGCCTGCCCGTTCCCTGGCTGTCGACTAGGTAGATCCTCGATCGTCTCCATACGCTGCCCTATGTATGCGAGATTGACCCCAGATCCTCTGACTATCGTCAAATCATGCCTTTTTATCCCACAAAATCATTTTGGGCCTCTCACCCATTTTATCAAATCATTTCGGGTCTCTTACCCGTTTTATCAAATCATTTCTTATGGAAAACCATAGTTTCAAATCATTTCTTGGGATTTTAACCCATGTAATCATAAAAACATAGGTTAAAAGCTATTTCGGGACTTTAACCCGTATCATGAAAATATTGCTTTCGTAAAGCATTCTCGAGGCTCTTCCCCATCATTGCATGAAATCAAATCATGTTTTCTTCTTCATATTGAAAAATCACATTTTCATAAACATGTAAAGTAAAATGTATCTCATGCAAGTGGAAAACATGTGGAAAAACTCGGGGAACGGTTTAGTTTCGGTTTCTAAGGCGTTGCAACTTATTTAATAAAATCTCATTCCACTAACATATATAAAGTCATTGGTAAGGATTGTGAAGCACTAATGCTACCCTAAATTATATCCCTTACCTCTTAGCGACTGATGTAGAGCACTTTTCTTGATACTCAGGTTTACCTCGTAAAACGTGTCGATAGACCGAGTTGCTACAAAATAAGTTTAAGTTATCACATATGGTTTAAATTCATTTCAACATATCCAAATATGTGATTATATCGAAGCTTTAACTAAAAGTTGACTTTTAATCGATTTTACTCTTTTTACTCGATTTTATCGGTATAAACCTCGTTTTAATCGTATTCAACTCAATAAATATTTTCTCATATTTACTACTGTTGATTTAGCTAATTGGGCCAATTTCTCTCTTATTGGGCCCAATTGCACCTTAATGGGCCTTAATCCGTTTTAAGCCCGTTTCCACTTATTAATTCTTTCATCAAGGCTTATTAGGCTCACTGGGCCCATCAGTACTTATTGAGCCTTTTTCTAAACTCTTTAAATAGCTCGTATATCATTTACGACAATTTAATTAAAAATCTCAATTTAATCCACTAAATGCGTAATTTAATCTGTAACTCGTAACATAAACCCTTAATGCACGATAATTACATAAATTGTCGTAAATGAGCTTTACTTACCCGAGATTATATGATGGTGTGCAAATCGAAGTTCGATCGGGCTCACGTACGCGATTTATCATCGAACTGCACAATTTTATATATTTAATTTCGGGTATTTTCTAGCCGTTTTCACTTAGGTATTTTATCATCGTACGCGATTTATCATCGAACTCCACCATGGCATGCCATACATGCCTATTTCCTAGCCATTTTCACTTAGGTATTTTCACAAACACTTGGTAGGCAACATTACCAATCATCATATGGTTCATTTAGGCATTTTACCAAACACCTTGATTGCCAACAATTTACATGTATTAATTAATCAATTTGATTAATTCTAATTATACCATTAACATTAATACATGTGTACTAATCCATTTATGTCTTAAAATCAAATTGACATATTTCAATATCCCATTGATCACTCTCGGCCTAACCCTCTTCATGGTGATTTAATATGTTTCAATGCTTAAAACATATATCAACATACTTGAAATCATTCATACATTAACATATATGAAATTGGAAATTAGAAAATATACCAATTGTTGTGTTCACCCTTTGGCCGAAACTTTGGAGGCTCTCGGTTTGCACTCTATGGCTCCTTGATAGCCAATTCCAACATATGTCAATCTCCTTTCAATTTGGAACAACTTCCATGAAGAATGCAAGTTCCAAATGTGTCTAATTCCTAGTGATTTCTAGTGAGAGAAAGCTTGGATGGTTATGGTTTCAATGGTTTCTTCTCTAGCCGGAATTGGTGTGGTGAAGATGACAATGGTGTGGCTGCATTTATAAGCCACTTACTTAGCCATTAAGCCTTACTTTTCATCCATTTTGCTTGACTTTCCAAATCTGAACCATGAGTCACCTTATGAGTCACCTTATGAGTCATAGTTAACTTTAACTATGGTTAGATATTTATCTCATGGGCTTTTCCAATTGGGCTTCTCGGTTTGGGCTTTCCTAATGGGCTTTCGGGCTGAAATTTTTACTATACCTCGGGCCTCTTATTGTCTCAAAATTTGGTCAATCAATTGGTCCAACAATTCGGTCTAAAGGACCTAAAAATTTCGATATACGTTTAGTATACCTTAATGGGCTTTAAAATTTTCACCTTTGGCCCATTACGTTTTTAACCATTAAATTTATTTCGGAATCCTTCCGAATAAATTTTCCTTACTTTCGGGGATGATTATCTTGTATTCTGGCCAAGAATATTTTTCCCCAAATTTTTCTCCACACTTAAGTTAATTTTTAACCATAATTAGTCAACTATGGCAAAAGTCCACTTTCTTAACTATAGTTGACTTTTTCTTTAACCATTGACTAAGTTGACTTTTTCTCCAAATTTCGAAAGTGTCATATATTATGTCTTACACTCTCGTCTTTATATTCCAACCGCTCCCGGTGGATAATTTCACCCGAAACTCCTTTTCTCGCCAAAAAGGTCCATTTTACCCTTTTTAGCTTTTACTCTCGTTTTTGTATGTTCGGGTCTAAATCAAGCTGACTTTCCTTCATGAGTTCTCTACGCTCTCTTATTTTAAGTTCTTATTTTCAGTCAGAATGATTTAGAATGATTCGGTTTAGCCTGCGATACCCATCGTCCACATTGGGCATTTTATGTAGCTTTTGCGTGTTAATTCATTTCACTAACACTTTAAATCTAGTAATTACTCTTCTTATGATTCAACCATAATTACATAGTGTTCATACACATAGGAATCATAAGGAAATAAGCTACAAAAATCCGGGTCTGACACAATATCACTGTACTACTGATCAATTCGTTGAGCCTGTCGGATTTGATCTACCAGATGCGGTTCCAATCGCAGGCTAGCTATCATAAATCCACTATCAGCGTCAGATGGGGTAACATCCAAACTGAGGTTCATAAACTGTTCCAACAGCTCGTGTTCCCTAATCATCATAAATGACACCAACCCGAGATGCTTCCTACTCAATGCATCAACAACTACATTCATTTTACTCGGGTGGTATAGAATCTCATAATCATAATCCTTTAAAAGTTTGAGCCATCTCCTTTGTCTCGTTTTAACTCTTTCTGCGAAAACAGGTACTTAAGGCTCTTATGGTTAGTGTAAACCTGAAATCTCTCACCATAGAGATAGTGGCACCATATTTTCATTGCAAACACTATGGTCGCCAACTCTAAATCGTGGGTCGGGTAGTTCCTCTCATGATCCTTCAAATGTGTTAATCCATAGGCTGCTACCTTCCCATCCTGCATCAATACACAGCCTAATCCTTGGAGTGAAGCATCCGTATACACCCAGAAACCTCTTAAGCTGGTAGGAATGGTGAGAATCAGAGCTATGGTTAATCTCCTTTTCAACTCCTGAAAACTTCCCCCACACTTATCGTCCCACATAAATTCAACATTCTTTCTCGTGAGACGTTTCAAAGGAGTAGCTAATCTCGAGAATCCTTCCATAAACCTTCGATAATATCCAGCTAAACCCAAGAAACTTCTTATCTCTGTTACTATCTGGGGTCTCTGCCATTGTATCACTACCTCAATCTTTAATGGATCCATTGACACACCATCCTTTGATGCTATGTGACCCAGAAAAGAGATCTGTTCCAACCAAAAGTTACACTTGCTGAATTTAGCGTACAACTTCTTCTCTTGGAGGGTCTGTAGCACTATCCTTAAATGTTGTTCATGCTCCTCTCTAGATCTTGAGTATACCAGTATATCATTAATAAACATAATAACAAATCGATCCAAATATTGGTGAAACACCTCATTCATCAATGACATAAAAGCTGCGGGAGCATTTGTCAACCCGAATGGCATAACTATAAACTCATAATGTCCATACCGGGTGCGAAAAGCTGTCTTGGGTACATCTCCACTATGTATCTTCAACTGATGATACCCAGATATCATATCTATCTTGGAGAAGACCTGCGCTCCCCTAAGCGAATCCAACAAGTCATCGATGCGTGGAATAGGGGTATTTATTCTTGATGGTGGCCTTATTCAACAACCGATAATCTATACAAAGTCGGAGGTTTCCATCCTTCTTCCTTACAAGCAGCACCGGTGCTCCCAAAGTGAGACGCTCGGCCTGATGAACCCCTTGTCCAACAACTCTTGTAACTGCTTCCTTAATTCTTCCAACTCAACTTGAGTCATTCTGTACGGTGGCTTGGATATCGGCTCTATACCAGGTGCCAAATCTATGCCAAATTCCATCTCTCTATTTGGAGGTAACCCTGGTAATTCATCCGAAAAGACATCTGGAAATTCCCTGACCATTGGGATGTCTATCAACTCCGAACGTGCCTTATCTATCTCAATCACATAAGCAATGAACCCTTCACATTATCTTTTCCATCGTTAGTAACGCAAATCATTACATTAACATACATAATTTGATAAACAGATTCATCTCTCAAATATCATGATTAAGATCATACTCTTTTATTTATATTAAATATGTCTTTCATTTCATTTCATAAAACTTACAACAAGATTATCTATCTCTGGAAAAGTCAGTGTCTTAGCACTACAATCCATAACAACATGGTTCACAGCCAGCCAATCCATACCTAGGATTACATTAAAATCACTCATATTTAATAAAATTAAATCGGCTGCCATTTCTCTACCTCCTATCCTCATCTTCCAATTTCTATATACATGTTCAGTCAATTGACTATCATTCATAGGGGTAGATATCATCAACATCTTATCTAGCAGTGTGGGTTTTACATGCTTCAACAATTTACATGCAAAGGATGGCGATATAAAGGAATGTGTGGCACCAGGATCAAACAATACAAATGCTTCTAAATCAAAGATTTGGATGGTACCTTTAACCACATCTAAAGACTGATCCGCAGTGTCCTGGTCCAGTGCATGTACTCGTCCTCTGCTCACACCCACTGCATGCTTCTCCTTTTCTTCAGCTGTAGCCCTCCTCCTCGGAGCAGCGCACTAACTGGAGCTCTCTCTGGCTTCTTGCCCTTCTGTGGGACTCACTCTGTCATCTCTAGGTAATCCTGGATTATGTGCCCTGGTTTTCCACATCTAAAGCATACTGCAGGAGGTCCAAAGCATGGTCGAGTACCATGGTACCTGCCACACTTGCTACATTGCTCTGTAGTAGGTTGTGGCCCTCCAATCCTAATTTCCTTTGCTGGAGCTAAAGCCGGATACATGGAAGGATTAACTGTCCTCTCCTGGATCTCCTCGATCCGCGACCTCTTCCCAAAAAATCTCTCGCTTCCCTTATAACTGAAGCCCCTATCCAGCACTGGTCTCTTCTTATCTCTATCCCTCACTTTACTGACTTTCCAAAACTCTGAAGCGATCCTATCAATGTCTTGTTCAGACAATTACGCCCTGCGCACAGCTTCCTCATAGGTCGGTATATCCAAGGGAACCAATTTGGACTTCATGGTCGGTCTTAGTCCATCCACAAACTTCTGGATCTTCTCAACCTTATTACCGATCGTATTAGGATCATATCTGCCCAGGGAGATAAAAGTTGTCTCATACTCATCCACCGTCCTACTCCCTTGGGTCAGTCCCAAAAATGCCATCTTTATCTTTCGTTGTGTAGTATCTGGAACATACTGTCTCGGGAAAGCCTCTAAAAATACATCTCAGCTGATCTCTATATGTTGGGCTCTCAAAATAGGCCTGGTGGATTTCCACCAATGTTCTGCTGATCCTTTCAACATGAATGCGACAAACACTACCATCTCGATAGTAGTGCACTCGAAGAACCTATATAACTTCTCAATTTCATTTATCCAATCCTCTGCAGCTACTGGGTCCTTAACTCTATTGAAAGATAGCGGTCCAAACTTCTGAAACTATCGCAGTCTATCCAAATCACAACCATAACCCCAGCCTCTACGGCCCTGTGGTGTAGCAACAGGTGTAGGTATATCCTGTGCTAGTGGGGGTGTAGATGTATCTGTCGTCTGAGGTCTTTGGGCTGGCCGTGCCCATGCCTCAGGAGTTGCCGCCTACTCAGCTTCACCCTATTTAGCTGGACTCTGTCTGCCCCCAACTCCAGGTAACGATTGAGTGACCAACTCCAAGATCATCTCTATGCTCAGCTCAATCCTCGCGAAGCGTGCCTCAGCACTCTCAGGTCTCTCCTCTAGACCTTGTGGAGTATACTCAACCTCAGCCTCCACCTCAATCTCATCCTGAGTCTCCTGTGTTTTTTGCTCAACACTACCCGCAGGCCTACCGCTACGGCCTCTAGCATGTGCTCTCACCCCTCTACCGCGACTGGTGTTAGGCATAATGCTCAATTCCTTACATACACATCAATTTCTTAGTCAACCCATTGACACACACACAATTTGTATCTAAACAAGCACAGTAACATAGGGATGTAATTTTCCAACTTATTAAGTATTTAGACACTAACACACATCAGACCAACTCAGCTCTGATATCAACTTCTGTCATAACCCTCAACTTACCAAAAAATTGTCACAAATTTTTCATTTTTCATATATTATTACTGTTCGTCTTTACTTTACCTCGATCGTGATCAGCTACACTCTCAAAGAGTTGAGTTGTGTATCAATGTCTACCTCATCCAATCATAACAATTAAATTTGCATTATAGTTTAGAAGTAAACACTTGTATAAATAAATCAGAGTGTTGTTTACATGTGTTTACAATGCTTTACATCCCCAGTGGTTACATTCACAATGCTACTGTGCTACGGAAAGTTTAGATACAAAATTAAATCAGTGTATATACCTTATGCGATGGGATGCAACGGATAAAAAAAAGGAAACCTCTAGTCGCCCTCAATCTATACTCAATGCTCTGTAGAGAGGGGAAAATAAGGGGGTGAGCAAACAACACGCTAGTAAGGCAATCATGCGAATAGGTAGATACTACACTATCTACGTGATCGTGATGCCATGCTCAAAACAATACAATTTCTCATTCACACCTCAAAGCATTATTTCATGCTTGTGTTAATGGCATGTAAAGCAAATCATGCTATTTAACTCAGTACACATATCAAATTCAAAGCATGGAAAACCATCATGCATATTTAATTCATAAGGCATGGAAAATCATCATGCATCGGTGCACTTTAAAGCCATTATCAAACTTTCTCCTCTCATAAAATCAACACTGGTCAGGACTCAGCCCCTCCCTCGGACTATCCTGACCCAAAAAGCATTTCAAACAAGGATTTATTCATAAAGCAAAAGATATGTGAGATAGGAAATATAACAGGGAAATCTCCTCAAGGACTATGGCCATATCCTGTGATCCCAGGCTACACTGATCAGGTGTACGGGGTATTACCTTTATTTGCTTCCACACGAGAGGTGGGTCACGTCCAACCCGTCGGTCCATAGTAGATCTAAACATCGTCCGAAGATGGCATATCACAATCTCAACACGATACAACGTACACCATGCTATCTGCATGGTACAGTGTACTCCGTAGACCCATATCAACACATCATATCACGCCACATCTCAAAATACAGGTGCGAGCCTATTTAATCGGTGCGACAACCAGTCTACCCGAAACTCCTAGCACGACTATCAATCATGTCATAAAATCACGTGCGAGTAATCTGAAGCACGACAACAAGTATGGTGGACATCTAATGCGAGCTATGCTCCAGCACCATGTCAAAACCAGTATAAAAATATGTGCGAGCTAAGCTCCAACACTCATGCATATAAAACACATCAAATCTTGTGCGAGTCATGCTCTAGCACGCTTTCATTCTCACGAAATCCATGTAGGTGGCTCAATTCTTTGCAAAGCATGGTTATAAAACCACATCAAGTTATTTCTTATGCAAATCATTTCAAATGTTAGCCAGCCTACCAAGCACTTGTTAAAAAGCAACAAAACAAGGTTTTCAAAGCATCAAGCTTTTGTTTTCATGTCAATTTTATCAAAACCCAATTCCTGCCCTTCAATCACCCATTTCATTTCCTATTACCTCAAGCACTCTAGAAAAACATTAAACGACCAAATTGCGCAAAGATATCTCTAAGAGTCCACACAATTCCCTTACCTCAATTTACTTGGGGTGCGACTCTCTTCCTCTTAGCTTCTCGCGCTTTGGCTCACTTTGCTCCGGGTGTATCCTCAAAAGCTGCAATCATTCACTAATCGTTTCAGTTAATATTGCTAACTCACATTTTGACTTCAACTAGTCAATATATTCCATTGAGCCTATTTCATTAAGTTTGGCCCATTTTTGCATTTGGCTATCATCAAGCCTTCTAACCAAACTTATCTAGTAACTCACTTAGTTACTTGTTTAGGACTTGATGTGAAATACTCTACCCTTACTCTCTCATTCACTTATGCATTTTAACCAATGCCTTAAATACACATTTTTTCCTTTTTGGGTAAATCTTACAATTCATTCCATAACACCATCTTACAACCAGACCCACAACACCATTATCACCTGAAAATATCTCATTCATCTTTAATACCTCTACATTTCACTTTCTCACACTAACCCATTTCTAGGTCATAATTGTTCCATTGCATTCTACATAGTTTCTACCATTAATATACACACCAAACAACTCTAAAATCAATAACTAAACAAATAAACTTGGATTGGTGCTTTAGAAACTCACCTCTTTGGATTTCCTTCTTGCTCCAAATGGAAATGCCCAGTTGTTCCTTAAATCCAACAAATGGGGAAATGACTCCAAGCTATGTTGTTCTTCTCTTTGATGTAAACAACTTTGTATCTAATAACCTTCCCTCAAATCTTTATGAAAATAGGAGGATTTAGGAGTGAGAAAGCTAGGTTTTGGGTTGAAAATGGAAAGGAATGGTTTTATCCCGTGAAATGCAGATTTTGACTACTCCTATTTATAGAATTGCTTGATGAGATCAATCTGTTGAGGGCTTGAGATCGATCTGTCTTAGGCAGAGAGTTAAAGAGATCAGTCTGGCTAAAGGGGAGATCGATCTACTCCAACCCGAGAGCTAAGGAAATCAATCTGTTTGCCTTAAGAATTGATATTCTCATTACAGAATGTTTAGCAGATCGATCTGGCTCCATTGGAGATCGATATGCCCTGTTTCATTTCTCGAAAAAGAGCATTTTTTGCTCTTCTAGATCAATCTCTCATCCTATGAGATCGATTTGGCATTCATATTTTCCAGATTTTTGCTGCAGTTTTCCAGTAACTTCATAAAAAAACATGTTTAATTTGCTGTCGTTGTCATTTTCTCATCCAACCACATTTAAGACTTGAAAATGACATTCGTTCCTTCCTTGTACTCATTAAAACTTGTGTGCATTCATTGTATAACCAAAGGTATACAATACATGACTATATGGAAGTGCCAAGATTTACACAACTTATACAACTTCATTCTATTTTACCACACTACTCATTTATCATTCCACTCACATTAGTCACATACAAAAGTCCATTCCTTCTTATTCATATATAATGAAACTTGTATGTACATCACAACCTCTTATTACAATTGTGTACATTGAATTTATGGACTTTACATCACTTAAGCTTCACATTACAAGTACATCTCTATACTTATGAATTCATAATTACTTGGTCCAAAATCATCCATATTATATTTCCATTTACATATATACAAGGTTAAACATATATGGGGTCTCACATCTTCGGTACATCAGCCTCTTTAATCCTTAACTAGTGATAACCCGATCTCAAATCTATCTTAAAAAACACTAAAGCCCCTCTCAATTGATCAAATAAGTGATCTATCCTTGGCAAGGGATACTTATTCTTTATTGTCGCCTTATTTAAAAGTCGATAATCTACACATAAGCGAAGACTCACATCTTTCTTTCTAACAAATAATACCAGAACACCCCACGAAGATACACTTGGTCTAATGAACCCCTTATCAAGCAAATCTTGCAACTGCTTCTTCAGTTTTTCCAATTCAAGCAGTGCCATTTGATAAAGTGGCTAGAGATAGGCTGAGTGTCGGGCACCAAATCAAATGTAAACTCAATTTCACTCTCAGGTGGTAACCCTAACAATTCCTTCGAAAAAAAACATAAGAAAACTCATATACTACTAGAACATCCTGAATACTTTGCGGGTCCCGACTATTGTAAAAAATAAGAGCAATATAGCCTTCACAAAATTGATATCATCAAACATTTTCAAACATATAGACACCTTATAACTTCATATAACTTAATACCATACACTTCATTTCTTATTAACAAAACATACATCAAATTTATCAAGTAAATAAAAGGTAACCATTTTAGTGTAGCAGTCTAAACTTATACAATTGGCAGCTAGTCAATCTATGCTTAAATTACATAAAAGTCATACATATTTAGCAAAATTAGATCTGTTAACATTATCCTATCTCCTACCTTGATTTCATAATTTTTACACAGCATATCAGTCATCTGTAATTCATGCATGGGTGTACTTATGTGTAACATGTGATCTAGAGGCTCAGATTGTAGATGCAATTTATGTGTAAATTGTAGGGAAATAAAGGAGTGTATGGAACCTCGGTCAAAAAAAACATGTGCTTCATAATTACAGACAAAGAGTATACCTTTATTGGTTTCGAAAAAGGTGTCAGTTGTCTCCTGGTCAATGGCAAACACACGTCCCTACCTGACAGGCTTCTTGCCTTTGTCTGTGGCTGTGGCCCTTCTCTGTAGGGTTTGTCTCTGGGGAGCCTATCTCTCGGATTTCCTTGGTTGCTCCTGAGGCTCAATAGGTATCATCTAAGGACAGTCCTTAATTTGGTGCCCCACAACTCTGCATTTAAAACAAGCACCTGTAACCCAATGGCATGGCCCTCCATGCAGCTTACCACAGTTCTTGCATTGTCGAAATTCAATCCCAGAGCCTCGGGTGATGTCTATACTATCAGTAGGGGTCTTGAGCTTCTTAGCCTTTGCCCGAGACTCATCTGTCCGCTGTCACTTGGGCTGGTCTTGCCTCAGTTCTAGTCTGGATGCCTCTAGTCTTTTTCCCTTATCTTTTTCTTTACCATAGGACCCATATTAAGCTTAAGTGACATCAAGACCCCTCTCGATCTCCTGAGCTCGTCTGAGAGCATCCTTAAAATCTGTGACCCAGAGTCCCAATAGTCTATCACGAATCTCTGATCTCAAACCAGCCCAAAACCTCTCGTTACGACACTTTGAGTCCCTCAGTATCTCGGGGTCATACCTCATCAAGGTAGTGAACTGATTCTCATACTCGTCCACTTGTTTAACTCATACAGCCTTACTTAAAACTTAAAGGCATAAATGCCACTCAAAAGGTTAATGTTATACATCCCTTAAGAACATGAGGCACAAGTGCCAACATATCAAATAAGGATGTTAAATGCCCCTTCAGCAAGTTACAAATGGTAGCCTTATAGTCTCTTAAAAATAATTCATAAAACATTCATAGTATGATTCCATAACATAAGAAGCATAAACATAACTTTCAAAAAATAATACATAAGTATGAGATGATTATCCATGGAATCATCTTTTATATAGCTTAAGCATAGTGACTTCACTTCAAAACATGCTAAATAAGTTTTAAAAGATACTATTTTAATGCATTAGTTTGCTTTAAATAACTAAAACAAGTTTTATCATGCAAATTTCTCAAAACGAAGTTCTTTGATGCATTTCATGGGATCTTTTTACTTGATTCATAAAATCATAAGCTTAATAAATCATGCGTTTATTGACTTTAAACCAAAATAGGTCAATGACCATGGAAAAGCACTTTTAAGCACAATATAGGGGGAGGGGATCGATCCTACCCCTTAGACGATTGGTCGTTCATCACCCGATTACAACATTTCTGGAAATCTTAAATGAAGGATCGATCCCTTGCCTTACGGGATCAATCCATTAGTGAAAATTATGATTTTTAATAAATTTTTTAAGTTACAAACGTACGTAAAATATATTAAACTTCCATGCATGTGTTAAAACAAATAGACACCAATGACTCTACATGAAATCCCTTACCTCCAAGTAAATTTGTAGCACTTAGCCTCGATTCTCTTAGGCACCAACTTAGGATAGGCAATACATCTATAGTACCTAATTTCTCTCAATAAGCTCTTAACTACAAATGCCAATTACACAACACTTAGTTTCTGAACAATTTAATTTACTTAGACTTCCATAACGTAAACATATCTCTTAGCTTCTCTTAAGTCTTAACATAGATTTCTTAGCTTATATACTTGTATAGACCTTTTTAATCATTCATTAGGATAATTCATACCATATGCATCCTACATTCATCCTTAACATCATATCATTCATCAAACTCATCAATTCAACTATTCATGTATAAAACCCTTAATTTCATCAAGGTTCTAACCCTAAATCATCATTCCACAAATTTTATATCAAGAATCTACTTAAGCAAATCAATAGATCACACCACTAATCTCAACATATATTTATCTCATAATTTTATAAAAATCATACCTTGTAGAAAGAGAAACCTTAACTTTGTCTTTCTAAGCTTCCAACCCAACAATCTAATCTTCAAACTATAAATAATCATTCAATAAACACTTAATACTCATACATAAGCAATGCCTATTAACTTAATTCAATGGGAAAGCTTCTTACCTTATATCCCTTTTTTTTTTTTTTTACAAAAACCCCTTTCTTCAGTTCTTCGCAATCTCATTTCTTCTTTACCCAATCACTCTTTATATTTGATAATTATATTGGAATAAAGGTAGAGGATGAAGTATGGGGTAGGGTTTTTGGCTTTTTCTCTCTCTTTTTTCCCTTCTTTCTCATTTTCTTTTCTCTTATCCCTTTTCTTTTCTTTCTAACGATTTTTGTTTGATTTTTTCTTGAATCCCGTGTTTTTGAAACCCAATTAAGGCTTTAGATGCTTAGGGGATCGATTTCTTTAACTTGGGGATCGATCCTGACCCTTTAAAATACCTCGAGGACACATTTTATGAAGAGGGGATTGATCCTTTTGAGGAGGAGATCGATCCCTTTGTGCTTTCCTACACAATTTAGGCATTTTACCTTCAGTGGATTGATCCCTTACCATTTTGGCGATTAATTTAGATATCCCATATTTCCTTCCATCCTTAACATCATATCCTTATTATCCTCTGGCTATCAAGACTTTCATGTTGTCATTCATACTTTCTCTTTTTTAACGCCCGAGCTATGTTAAATTTTGCCAATCTACGCTCAGAACTCACCCTGACATTATCAAACCCTTTCCTTCTTTGTACCCATTCATATTACCTAATTAATCCTTCACATCGATATTCAATTTCAATATCATACTCTATATGACAAGTCAATTGAACCTTATTCATTATCATATCACACTTACTCATATGAAGGATCTTATTTTTCAGCAACATCCAAACATGTTTTCCCCTATAACTGGGTTAGAAATTTAAGGGTATTCGTCGGAAAGATACATCAGGCATCTCATTTCCCTGGATCCTAACTTATGAGCTCGATGAAATCTAAGATATCTTAATATACATTAGTACACCCATTAACATCTACTTGAAACCATATATATATGCATACAGACTATATCATAAATCTTCGAAACATCCCACAAACCATATCATAAACTTTTGAGTAATCGAATTCACAGTTGTATACCTGTAAAGCATGCTTATACTTCTCTATTCAATTCATTTGTTTCCAAAACATATCCCCTAAAGCGTAAACTTTCAAGTATAACCTCCAAGGTACAACCTTCAAATATCATCTTCGTAACCCATTTATCAAATCGTGGCTTCTGAAACTGCCTATCAATTCATAAGAGCCTAAACATAAACCTTCAAACTTGACTTCTAAACATGCTTGTCAAAACATTGAGATTGTCTTATATACCTTCAAATCATATCTATAACAATACCCTAACTTCCAAAACATACTCATAATCTCAAAAACATATTTGTCAATCTATACTAAAATTTAGTAGTAAATTTTCAAAACATGCTTATTCATCCAAATCACATTGTATATCTCCAAACGTACTTATATTCCAAATATACTTCTAAACGTGTTCATGCTTCCATATCATATCATGTGCTTATAAGACATACATATATTTTCAAATCAAATTGCATACCTTCAAGATAAACTTTAAAACTCAAAGCTCTCAAAACCTAATTATCAAATTGAATCCATAATCATGTCAAATTGAGTCCATAAACACATAAATCATGTTATACAAAGAGAACTAAGTTGAAGCCTTATTTCTTACTTCCAACTTGCATACCTTGCGTATTGGATTTGTCATTTAAATTCCTACTAAGAGGTTGTTGACATGTCCAAACACCTTCAAAGGCTTAGATATTACTTTCTTTCCAAGACGTATCAATAAAATTCATTTTTCTGCATATTATGTTGGATGATTTCTCATATCAATCCCCTACTACTATTGTGGACGGATCCAAAATCTTAAATGATTGAATCTAATATATCGAATTTAAATAGTTCTTAACCGAGACTTATCAAAGATACCCCACCACCTCGTGAGGGATGTTTATAGGTTTAGCCCTCATTGGGTTCAGCTTTACTATGTGAAAACATAAGAATTTAGTATAACTTTAAACAGTAATACACAGTTTATATTCAGATAAGCACAAACTATGAGATGTATCCTAACCTAACTACATTGATTCGTATTAGATAAACTTAACTCTGATACAAACTCTGTATTGACCCAAAACAGTGAAAATTGGATCTTTTCTTTACTTATACTTGTCAACGATCAATGTAGTGTCTAATCACTTTCATTGATCTTATTAGATCATTTCAGTTATTATTTTTCTTTAGTCTTGGTTCCATTCAAGTGTGTGTGATGTGATCCTAAATTAGCTCTAATGTACATGCATATTATTCGTCCATCAAATAAGATCTCGTATCATCCATCAATTGACCATAAAAAAACATAATTAGCATTTAAATAGTTCTATACATCACACTTCAAATCTAGGCTATAGGTTTCAATTTATACTAATCATAGCTTAACGTTACATCCTAAAGTATATGTACATAGACTGTACGACAACTATTTGAAATATAAACTAAAGATATAACTTTCGGATAGATTAAGTGTAAGACCCATAAATTTCTATGTAATGTTTATGATTATTGAATGTACAGACAAATTACATTACATATGAATTACAAGAAATGGATGTTTGTAAGTTTTAAGTGTGAATAAATCATAAAATGAGTATAGAATCAATTGCAAGGAAGTTTGACTTAGAAAATTTGGGAAAATTACAGCTAGAATGCTATAGGAAGTATGCCAGATCGATCCCATGCAATGAGAAATCGATCTCATAGCCTGAAAAATACAATAGCGAGCATTTTGCAAGAGGGAGATTGATCCCTCACTCAAGCAGATCGATCTCCTACTATCTCAGGTTGGACCAGATCGATCTCCTCCCATAGGTAAATCGATCTCCATTGGTCCCTGGATAGGCCAGATCGATCTCCAAAACCTTCTGCCTGAAACAGATCGATCTCCTTACCTTGAGCATATCGATCTTATGCATTTAACAGATCAATCCCTTGCCTGCAAAATATCAAAAATTTTGAAGGATTCAAGCATGCCAGATCGATCTCCCCTTATAGAGATCGATCTCCTAAGGCATTTTCTATAAAAACAGGGTAGTTGGATCTGTATTTCATGGGAAACAACTTCATTTCTTCTATTTCCAACAACAACCTAGCTTTCTCACTCTAGATTTCACCCCCTTCCATAAAGATTTGAGAAAAAGCCATTAGAGCAAAGTTGTTCATTGTGAAAAGAAAAACAACATAGCTTGGAATCAACACTTCATTTGTTGGATTGAAGGAGCAAAGGAGTCTTCAAACATTAGAAAAGAGGAAAGTCGGGTTAGGTGAGTTTCCAATACACTAACTCAACATATATCTATCTAGTTGTTGTTGTGAGTAGATTGGTGTATGTATTAATGATTACAACTACCTAGAATGTAATGGAACAAGCATAACCTAGAATGCGTTAGTGTAAGAAAATGTGATATGGTTGAGTTAATGATAAATGGCTTATTCTAAGGTGTTAGTGAGGTGATATGTATGATTTTGAGATGATTGAATGAAGCTACATTATGAGATTAGTCAAATTTTAAAAATAAGCATATAAGGTGTTTGATAAATTGCCATGGTGAAGTAAATGATAAACTAGAGGCACTATGGGCTTAATATCGATTTAGTGTGAATCAATAGGCCTAAAGAGATTCAATAGACTCTCAAGAAATAAGTAGAGCAATCAAAACGATGCCTTATAAGTGTTAATAAAAGTTATAAGTGGAATCGACTGTAGTAAACGCAAGAATCTTATTCTGTTGGATTTAATTGATGTGGTACATAATTTCATGCAGTCCCAGAGATTTCGTTGGAGGTGAATCAAACTGCACAAATTGAGCAGCTCTAAGGAAGTGGAATCACTCGACGCGATTCCAGGTAAGAGAATTTTGTAAGTACTTAGAGATAGCTATACGTATTTTGTGGGTGTGTATATGGCTTTGCAATTGATTGGTTATCTAGAAAAGAATAAATGGTTTGTGTGAACGATTACAATTATAGATGATTTGGCTTTTTAAGTAGATCTTACAAAAAGGGATTATAAGGCTAATAATTGCATAAATATCATGTTTTGATTTTTTTTGACATAAATTGCTTTGGTTTAAGCAAACGGATAGATAGGCTGGCTATTTGATTTTCATGATTTCATGAAATAGCATGAGTCAGGTGTGACTTTGATTCCGAATGTGTTATGTTGAAATGAGCCACCTATCAGATTTGTATGAGTTAAATCGTGTTGGAGCTCCACTCGCACTGGATTTTGATGTTTCGATATGTATGAAATGTGCTGGAGCTTAGCTCGCACCTTGATTTGAATTATGATGTTTTATAAACCATACTAAAGCTTTTGCTCATATGTGGATTTCGATTGACTTTCTTATACATATAACTGTACTAGAGCTATGCTCGTACGTGATTTCCGCATAATTTTATCCATAAAGTCATACTAGAGCATTGCTCGTACGAGGGGATTTATTGATGATGCATGAATCGTGCTAAAGCTTAGCTCGCACTGGTTTTTACACTGTGATAGGTCATGAGTTGTGATGGATACCACATGTAGACTGTGTGTCACACGGATGAGATGCTCGCATGAGCAGTTCTGGATGCCTCGTGTAGACTGTTAGTCACACGGATGAGATGCTTGCACGTGCTCTTGAGACTGAGTAAGTTATGTGTGGCATGGGGTAGATAAGACCTATGGTAGGCACCCTCAACCATCATATGGGTCCGTGGAGTATGTTGTGCCATGTAGATCATATGGAGTATGTTGTACCGCATGGTTGTGATGATTTAAAAGTCTGGCAAAGGACTAACCCACCTCCGTTCCAGCATGATACCTTACACACCAGGATTCGTGTGGTCTGGGATGATAATGACATAGTTGGCCAACAGAGTCCTGGGTTTATAATGACCACCTGTCTCACATGATATCACATGGTTTTGTATACTGAGTATGAATTGTGTTGTCTAGGGTAGACCCGAGGGAGGGGTCGAGCCTTGTGGGATTATGTATAATGAGATGGAATTACTATTAGTGTTGAATTTCGACGTGTTTTGAGAAAGTGATAAATTGTCACGACCCTTTTTATCCATTTCGTCTAAAAATCACTATAAATTTTTTTGTTTTAACCGTTAACTTACCCGGTCGTGAACAACCCTCACAAATACAGATGGGCTGTGAGTCAGTAATAATCACCATTTTCATACATCTTTCAATTAACCAAAAACAATTTCATACATTTGAAAGTTAAGTCATGTACTTATACATGACATGTTTACTAACATTTACATCCCTCATATTACAATTTCAAATGATTACTGTGCTATTATAAGCTTAGATACAAAAAACATTCTTGTGTGTATACCTCTGGGAGATAGAGAGCAACGGTTATCCAAAATATAACACCTCAATCCTTCACTAGGCTACTGTGCGCACTCTATAGAGGGGGAAAATGAATGGGATGAGCAACAACACGCTCAGTAAGGCAATAATGCAAGCATGGTAGATAACTACAGTATCTACATGCTTATAGTGTCATGCATAAAATCATTAGCATCTAGAGCATGAGGAAAACATCAAAACTGTGCTACATGTATATGCATATATATCATGTACTTAGAAACATGGAAATAGGCAGGTTGAAAACATGGAAAAGTCATTATGTAAGATCTCTCATGCTCATCATCATTAAAACTCTACAAAAATGGAAATTCATCACAAAACATCCCTCATGATTTATCACTTTCTCAAAACACGTCAAAATTCATCACAATTAGCAAAAACCATCGCTTTAAACACAATCCCATAAGGCTCGACCCCGCCCTTGGGTCTACCCTGGACAACACAAAATCATGCTCAGTATACAAAACCATGTGATATCATGTGAGATAGGTGGTCATTATATATATCAAGGATTAGTTCTTCGCCAAACTTTTCAAATCATCATCACAATCATGCGGTACAGCATACTCCATTTGATTTACACTGTACAACGTACTCCGCGGACCCATATCATGGTTGGGGTTGCCTACCATAGGACTTATCTACCTCATGCCATGTGTAACCTACACAGTCTCAAGTGCACGTGCGAGCATTACGTTTTTATGTAAGAGAGCCTCCCCACAGAACAGAGCCTCCCCACCCCAATGGGCTTGAGGATGTTAGGCTTAAGGATCCTACCATCTCCACGGCTTATACATACCACAGTGTGAAAATCTAGTGCGAACGAAGCTCTAGAACGATTTCATTCATCATCAACAATTATCCTCGTATGAGCAACACTGCAATACGGTTTTATGCATAACAAACAATGAAGAAATCACGTACGAGCATAGCTCTAGTATGGTTATATGCATAAGTAAGTTAAGGAAACCCACGCACAAGCTGTTAGCTCCAGCACAGCTTATAAAACATCGTTGACTCAAAATATGGTGCAAGCTAGGCTCCAGCACGTTTCATGCATATTGAAAACTTCAAAATCAAGTATAAAGGAGGCTCTAACACGATTTAGCATATATAAGTATCATAGGCGACTCTATTTCAACAAAACATTCTCAAAAACCAAAGTTAGCACCTCACTTTTGCTATTTCACAAATCATGAAATCACTAACCAGCCTATCCGTCAAGTTTGCTTAAATCGAAGCAAATTATTTCGTAAGGATATCAAAACATATGATTTATGCAATTATTAGCCTTACTATCCCCTTGTAAAATTCACTTCAAAACCAAATCATATATATATATATGTTCGTAGACATTCACGTATGTCATCAGTCACTTTTCTAGCTAACCATGCATTTACAAAGCCCTATATTTACCCACAAAATACGAGCAATTATCTCTAAGTACTTACAGAATTCTCTTACCTGGAAATTACGTCGAATGTTTTCCTCTTTTTTAAAGCTGCTCGTTTGTGCAGCTCGATTTAGAATTCGCCTCCAACAAAATCTCCAGAACTACACGAAATCATATTTCACATCAATTCAGTCCAATATAACACCATTCTTGAGTTTACAATTGTCGATTCGACCAATAGTTTTTATTAACACTTATAAGGTCTCACTTCCTCTTAAGTCCATTTTTTATCGTTTTATTGATTTCTCGAGAGTCTATTGAACTCTTTTAGGCCTATTGATTAACACTAAATCGATATTAAGCTCATAGTGTCTCTAGTCCATCATTTACTTCACTATGGCAATTTATCAAACACCTCATATACTTATTTTCATAACTTGCCTAATCTCACAATGTAGCTTCATTCAATCATCCCAAAATCTTGCATATCACTTCACTGACACCTTAGCATACTCTATTTATCATCAACTCACCCATGTCATATTTTCTCACACTAGACTCATTATATGTTTTACTTGTTCCATTACATTCTAAGTAGTTTCTATCATAAATTCATACACCCATCTACTCACCAATAATAACTAGATAAATGTACTTGAGTTGGTGTATTAGAAACTCACCTAGCTTGATTTTCTTCCTACTCCAAATAAGAATACTTTTTTTCTCCTTCAATCCAACCAATGAAGTATTGATTCCAAACTATGTTGTTCTTCTCTTTACAATGAACAACTTTGCTCTAATAGATTTTTCTCAAATCTTTGGAAATGGGATGATTTTAGAGACAGAAAGCTAGGTTTAAGGTTGAAAATGGAAGGAAATGGTTTGTTCCCGTGAAAATGCAAATCCAACTGCTCTGCTTTTATAAAAATGGCACTAGGAGATCGATCTGCATAGGGTGGAGATAGATCTGGCCTTGCTTGAATCCTCAAAATTTTAAACATTTTACAGGCAGGAGATCGATCTGTTGATTGTATGAGATCGATCTGCCATGTTACATGAGACCGATCTGCTCAATGGAATAAGATCGATTTGTTTCTGGCCATTAAAAAGAGATCGATCTGGTCCAACCTGAGGCCAATGGAGATCGATCTGCTTGAGTGAGGGATCAATCTCCCTCTTCTAGAATGCTTGGCATTGTGTTTTCCAGGCCATGAGATTGATCTCTCCTTGCATGGGATTAATCTGGCCTTTATCCTGCACCCTTTTGCTATAAATTTTCCCATTTATACTCATACTCAATCACTTCAATATTCATTTATCAATCCTTTCACTCTTAGAACTTAAAAACGTTTATTTCTTGTATTTCATATGTAGTGTAACTTGTCTATACATCAAATAATAATATGCCTTACATAGAAATTTACGGGTCTTACATTCCTCCTCTACTTCAAGAAATTTGGTCCTCCAAATTAGAACCAAGTTAATATGAAAATAACTCCGGGTACTTCTCTTGCATCATACTTTCTAGCTCCTATATAGCTTCCTCTAGAGTGTGATATTGCCAAAGAACTTTCACTAAGGGAATCGTCTTCGACCGCAACACCTTCTCCTTCCTATCTAAAATTTGAACCGGCTTCTTAACATACGTCATACTCTCATTGGGCTCCAATGGCTCATATCTTATCACATGTGTCGGGTCTGGGTGATACTTCCAAAGCATAGAGACGTGGAAGACGTTATGATCATCTGCTAACTCTGGAGGCAACGCCAACCTATAAGCCTTATCTCCCACTCTCTCCAGAATCTCGAAGGGTCTGATATACCTGGGGTTCAACTTTCCCATCTTACCAAACCTCATAATCTCTTTAGAGGGAGAAACTCTCAAGAATACAGACTCATCCACGGCAAGCTCCAGTGGTCTCCATCTCCTGTCAGCATAACTTTTTTATCGACTCTAAGCTGTCTGTAATCTCTCACATATTAACTGGACATTCTCAAGGCCTACTGCACTAAATCAGGAGCAAAAATCTGTCTGTCACCAACCTCTTCCCATCTAATAGGGGATCGACATCTACCTCCATACAATGCCTCATATGGTGCCATCCTGATACTCGCATGATAGTTGTTATTATAGGCGAACTCGACCAACGGTAGGTGATCATCCCAGGAGCCTCCAAAATCTAGCACACACACTCTCAACATATCCTCCAGGGTCTATATAGTCCTCCGTGACTAACCATCTATCTGAGGATGAAAAACGGTGCTAAAACTCAATTGGGTCCCTATTGCTTCCTGAAAATGTTCCCAAAAATAAGAAGTGAAGTGGGCATCCCGATCAGAAACAACGCTCTCTAGAACACCATGTAACCGAACTATCTCTCGAACATACAAGTTCACCAACAGGCTTAGAGTATCGGTAGCTCTCATAGATAAGAAATGGGCTGACTTCATCAACCGATCCACAATAACCCAAATGGCATCATGACCTCTGCGGGTCCTAGGTAAATCCCATCACAAAATGCATGGTAACGTGTTCCCAGTTCCATGTCGGTATCGGTAAAGGATGCAATAACCCTACAGGCTTCTGATGCTCTACCTTCACATACTGACAGACGAAACATCTAGCGACATATTCAGCAATGTCTCTTTTCATTCCAGACCACCAATAAACCTTCCCGAATGTATCATGTACTTCAATGAGTGAGACTCTGATAAGATTAACCTCCCGATCTCTAGATCCTCGGGAACGCATACTCTGCCCCTGAACCTTAATAATCCATCTGTACTCAGCTTAAAATCCATATCCACACCTGTTTGTGCCTGACTCAACCAATTGGTACACTGTCGATCACTTTGCTGAGCCTGTTGAATACGACAAATCAACTCTAGCTCCAATCTCAAACTTGCCATAATGTCGAATCTCTCTGAACCAGGTGGGGTTACATCCAAATTGAGGTTCGTAAATTGCTCTAACAACTCATGTTCCTGAACCATCATATAAGACACCAACCTGAGGTTCTTTCTGCTCAAGGCGTCGGTAACTACATTCACCTTACCCAGGTGGTACATGATTTCACAGTCATAATCCTTCAGGAGTTTAAGCCATCTTCTCTGTGTGATAAATTCTAAATGCAAGTTTTATTAGAATAAAAGGTGTACACAAGGTAAGAATATCTCTAGTATATGAAATGAATTCGGATTAAGTGATATGGATCGAGAATGGATTGTGTCTGAAGGATAAATGTGAAATTACGATAACTTTTGGTATCCTACTTCTTATTAGGACTGAACCTTGAACCCTTATATTCATAACCAGCTTATGTGGTCAAGTCTGATGGCTAATAAAGGTATCTCAAAATACCTCCCCATCTAAGAGACTTGACAATGTCTAGAAGTACCCATAACCCATAAATTGAAATTGACAGTCGTAATATTCACGTTTGAAGTCAGGATAACATTACTTGTGCATTGAAGAATTGTGGAATTCTACTGATCATGAAGGTTTAAATATTAAAATTCACAAAGGCCGTCAAATATAAGAAAAAGGCAATGACTAGGATTAGTGCTTTAAGCAGAAGTGACTTCGGGATGACATTATATATATATATATATTGGTCAGGGACATGAGTTATTGAAATATTTAGTGAACCTCGACTTGGATGTGGTCCTTTTTCCTGATACCGACATTCATTACATGGTGATTAGCCTAAGATATGAAACTGGACGTGATTGATCGAATCGAACAGGTTCAGTGTAATGATAAGTACCGTATTGATGTGGCTAATTAGACCCAGATTGGTGCTACAAGTCTTGGTATTGGTAATGATGATTTATTGAGATTTAAAAGTAGAATTGTGTGCCCAAAGATCTATAGTAAAGGAATTGATGTCGCCAGAGGCTTATTTATAGAGATATACTCTGCATTCGGAGAATAGTAAAGATATATCAAATCTCTAAAAGGTATATGGGTAATCAGGTACGAGAAGAGACATGACTGAATTTGTGACTAAATGTCTCATATGTCAGTAGGTTAAGGTTGAGTACCAGGAGCCCATGAGATTGTTACAACATTTAACCAGGCCAATATGGAATCGAGAGCATGCGTTCAGGAATTTAAAGGCTCTTGGAAGGACCGTTTGTCATTACTAGAATTCGAATATAATATCGGTTACCATGCAAGCATCGAAATGGCACAATACGAAACGTTATATGGTCAAAAATGCCGTTCACTGATTGGACGGAAGAAGTGAGTGAAAATAAGAAAATTGTTTCCGATTTGGTTAAGCAAGCTTTTGAAAATATTCAATTAATTTGTGAGAGGTTTAGAACAGCTCAGAGCAAACAAAAGAGCTATGCTGAGAAAAGACGAAGGTTCTTGAAATTTTTCAGTAGGAGATTTGGTGTTTTGGAAGATTCTTCTTCCAATAACATAACGAGATGTGGAAGGAAGGGAAAGCTAAGTCCCTGTTATATTGGACTTTTCAAAATCTTAGACCGACTAGGAGACAAAGCTTACAGGTTGGTGTTACTGCCAGAATTATCAAGTATTCATAATGTCTCTCATGTTTCAAATGCTATGCAATACCATCCAGATTCGACGCATGTGATAAAGTATTAGCCACTAGAGATGAAAGAGGATATGACAATGTGGGAAAAGGTCGATTCGGATACTGGATAGGAAGAAAAAAGGGCATTGCGGTCCAAGACGATTCCTATGGTTAAGGTTTGGTGGCAGTATCATGCCTCAGAGGAAGCCACATGGGAATTAAAAAGTTTAATGCGAGAGGAATATCCGCAATCGTTTGAGGACTAATGTAGTTCTAAATTTGGGGACCAAATTTCTCAAGGTGGGGAGAATGTAAGTACCGTAAAATTTTCAATGTACTCAGTATTGGCTATAAATAATACTTTAGGCAATTAAGATTAAATATGTGATTATGGGTGAATTAATTTAAGTATAAATATTGGACTAACCTTACTTTTATATTATACGAAAGATTTAATTAAGTACATAACCATACATATATTTATATATGTATACAATATTTTATTTATTCCTCAAGATTAATGTATAGATGTATATATGTGTACAAAGGTATACCAATATACACATATAATTATATATATATATATATATATATATATATATATATATATAGGAAACAAATGCACACACACGCACACACACACACACATATATATATATGAGAGTATATAGATATATGTACACCTAAACATGACCCCAAGAGCCCATTCGATAATGTGTGTGTATATATATATATATATATACGGGTGTACATATATACACGATACATGGAAGGGGAGCAAGGAAATGATCAACAGATCAGCATGTAGAGGAAAAGGGAACCTAACTAAATAAATATATTCCTGCATAGGTGAGGCATTCTAAACTACAACAGATTGATGTGATGATAATTCTATTTTTTATAGAATTATTTATGCTTAAATTTCTAATTATTTATTTAATCCCCATATTATTTTATTAATAATCCCTTTATTTAATTAAAATTCTTTAATGTGCAGATAAATTAAATCCGGATGAAACTCAGTCGTCAGGACACGCGTGATGTCAGGTGTCTGTATTTTATTTGTTATGAAACGATAAGATCGAAGGACACCGTGCCAACCCTCTGGAAGACACACGCCGGGCCACATCGCACAGCTAATTGGACAAAAAGACTGATAACGTGGAAATATCTACTCTGCAGCAAATCAAATGAAGACAAGTGGCCAAACAATGCCAACTCATTTAGGATGAAAATTTACCATTGTACCCTTATGTTTGTGTATAAATAGAACATGATAGCAATCGAAAAATTAAGTAGGAATAGGGTAAGTAAGGTAGCCTAGGGTAGAATTTAGGTTAGAGTAAATTAGGAGTAGGAGTACTGTTAGAATAGTATTTTTTCGTTACCCACCATTTTTGTTTTAAATTACTATTCATGTTAATTTTCATTTTTATGAAAGCTTAGATTTCTTTAGTTGTTCTCGGTTTATACCTTAATTTTTATATTTTCTTGTTTTTGTGTACCTCATATTGTGGGAGAGAAAGGTGGCTGGTGACAGTAGCCATAATCCTTCCTTGTATGTTTGTACCAGATGTTTATGTAGGCTGTTTCAATTTTATCCTTTATATTTTGCTTCTCTCGGTTTTGTTACTACTTTGTTTTTCTTTCTTGGTTTCATGTCTTACTTTTACTACTCTATTTAGTTGCTTCAATCAGTAAGTATTTCTATTTAGTTCTTTGTTTGAGGCTAAGGAAGGAGCAATATTTCAATCTTTGATTTTCCTTCTCCTGTTCTGTTGTGTTCTCGGCCTCGTCTCTAATTTTGCTATATGCTCGGGTGAGGTGGTGCCATCGTACACAGTAGTCGAGTGAGCTGATGTTGAGCATGGCAGAAAGCTTGCTCACACGGTTAAGTTAGCCCATGTGCGGTGAATTTAGTGGTGTTGTAATGATATTTTTTGTCGAGCCCAGTTTACTGTGTTTTCTAGCATATTTGTGCTGTGTAAATCAAGATGGATCGGGCATGAAGTAAACAGGATACCGAGAGGCGAGTTTCTGCTGGTGACGGCTGGAGCAGAGAAGGAGAAAGTGGATACTAAAGCTGGCATGTGTCTTTTGATCGGTGCCAAGTAGTAACAGTAGTGTACTGTTGCAATGGTTATGGATTATTTGCATCCTCTGTTTATCTCTGTTTTTACATCTCTTCACTGTTCACCATAATTTCATTTTGTTTTCTGCAATATTTCACTCGTTGATGCCTCGGTTTACATTAGTTTTCTATTTGTAGTTGCTGGTAAGAGCTGAAGCGGGTGGGACTGAAGTGGTTAGCTGGAAATGTGATCAGGTGTTGGAGGAAGAATAGCTGTTGGTACAAAGCTACTGCTGCACATTTACCGTTGTTGCATGTATGAGGACTGTGTCGGTAGATGTTCTGCTGGTAGAGGATGATCATGGATGCTAACCGGAGTTGTGAAAAAAAAAAAGAAGCAGGAGCTACGCAGAATGAAAGAGCAGAATGCAGTACAGTGCTTGACAACTTACAGTAGCACCTAAATCAGGACAGAGCTGTGCAGTGGAGAGGACGTGTACAAGACCAGCATGGACAAGAACCTGGAGCAGACCGAGAGCACGCCTGGAGCACCAGTGGACAGACCTCCCGCAGACAGTAGCTAGAATGAAGCTGTGCAAACTTGGACAGCAGTTGATGAAGGCAGCAGGCCTGAACCGAGAGCATGCCTGGAAATGAATGTGACAAAGAAGACAGTGTAACAGTACCTGCACTTGAATCGGGACCACTGGTGTTTTTCAATTCACTTAAGGCCATGTTTGGCAAATTCCTTTTTACAATTTGATGGTTGCATTTTTTCATAGTTAATATTCCATGCAATTAAGTAGCTTTATCTAAGTTTTGTTATTTATTTATTTATTTATTACTTTCTAGCTTAGTTAGATAGAATAGTTTAATTCTTTTAGTTGTCGTTTTAAGTTTTAGTTTAATTTCATTAATAATTAATTGGTGCCTAGATTAGGATTTAAGAATTGGATTTTGCATTTAGAGTTAAATTAGAGGAGTATCATGTTATGCATATTTAATTTTTCATTTTAAAATTTAAAATTCCAAAAATTATTTTTCATGCATTAGTTAATTTTTATTGTTAAGTTAGTAATTAGTGATAATTAAGATTAATTTAGATTTAATATTTTAGACTTTTAGATTTGTAGTTAGTTTCTTAATTAATTTGCATTTTTATTAATTAGTTTAATTACATGCATATTTTATTCTAGGATATTTTAATTTTAGTTTAATTAATTTTATTGTTTTATTTGCATATTTGCATTTTATTTTAATTGCATTAATTCATCTTAACTGTTTTAATTATTTTCGTAGGTATTTGCTTTTAATTGCGTGGAGCTCGGTAAGTAGATCTTCGTTCAGTTTTATTTTTGTTATTTTAATATTCATTGTTTTCAGTATTTTTAATTAGCCTTATTAGATCACCCACTTTAATTTCATAATTTGTTAGGATATACTTAGGGTAAGATTAACCGATAATTAATTAGACTAATCAACTTCTTCGTAGGATGATAATTTGAGACTCAAATCTCATTATTACTTGTATAATTCGTGCACTTACGGATAATACCCTTAGAGCGTGTCATGTGAACGGAGAAGGAAACAAAACGAAAGCTGTAGTAAGTAAGTAGGATAAAAAAACCAGCCTTATGACCAAAGGGTAATATAATTGTGATAGCCTGATAATTGGATAGTTAAGTAGGAAAATATGCAAGTGTAACACTGAAAATAGCAGCAGAAAGGCTGCAGTTCTGTGATGATGTACTAATGGAAAGAGACTTACGAAAAATAGTAGAGAGGCACGAAACACGAGAATGGGAAGGCCTTCAATTTGGTTTACATATTGATATATATAAATATATATATATATATTTATATATATATGCTGACCGAAAGGAGGCACGAGGGGATAGACAAAAAATCGAGATGCAATGGAAAAACAAGGGGGCATGATGAAAACAGAAATATGAGAATTGATGGCCGGTTAGGTAAAGAACTGAAGAGGTAGGCTGGCATGACAGTGGGGTTCCACCTACCGAAACAGCAGGAGGAAATAGATAGGAAATTTGAAGGTGATGTGATGAGAATTGCAGGATAAACAGGAAGGCTGAAAAAAAGAGGGGAACGGGTTGTTTGGAAAACCAGCAGAAGAAGGGTAAAAATATAGTGTAGAAAACTTGTGAAGACACGAGAGAAGAAAGAATAAATGCACTAAAGGCAATAAAAGGGAAAAGAGTGAGAGGAGATAGAGGGCTTCATCTCGTCTGAAATTAGAATGAATGGCGAGTAAAGGGAGACATTGAGTAGATAGAAAAGAAGGACATGGGCAAGGACCAGTAAAAAAGAGAGGAAAAGATCGAAACAAAGGAGCCCCTTCATCTGAAGTTGTAAGCAGAAAAGCCGAGAGAGAGGGGGGTTAAAGCCGCTGTGAGCTGGAAAGGAGACGAATAAGGTGGAGGCACAAAGGTGATGATGAAGTTGACAGAAACAAGAAAAATGGGAGAACGGTACTGCTCGGGCTAAGGATGATGTAGATGGTACCAAGCAGCGACGTGAAAGGAAGAAATGAAAGAAGAAACGAACTGCCTTGAAGTGGTAAAACAGAGCAGAGGAGTTGGATATGGGTGCCGAAATCGGAGACAGGAGGAAGGTAAGACAAGTTCAGACTTAAGAATGATGAAGGAGGATGGCGGCGCCGAGCCACTTGAAGTGGTGGTGAACAGTGGCCAGAATTGAAAACAATAAAGAAGGAAAGGGAATAAATAAACGCGGGAAAGGAGAAGGGATTTAAAAAAAAGGAAGGGAATTTTTATACATAAATATGTAATATATATTTATATATATGTAGTAGAAAGAAAGGCCCAAGGAAATTGGGAGAAACTCGGGAAAAAGGAGGTTGAAAATTTTGGTTCGAAAAATTTAGAGAAATAATGAACACTCTATTATTATAGTTGAATCATAAGAAGAGTATTTACTATATTTAAAGTCTTAGTAAAATGATTTAACACGCAAAAGCTACATAAAAAGCCTAATGTGAGCTATAAGAGTCACAGGCTAAACAGAGTGGATGTAAATCATTCTGACTGAAAATAAGAACTTAAAATGAGAAAGTATAGAGAGCTCATGAAGGAAAGTAAGCTTGATTTAGTCTTAAACACAGAAAACGAGAGTAAAAGCTAAAAAAGGTGACTTGGACCTTTTTGGCGAGTAAAGGTATTTAAGGTGTTTCGGGTGTAATTATCCACCGGGAACGGTTGAAATATAAAGACGAGAGTGTAAGACATAAGATATGACACTTTTGAAATTTTGAGAAAAAGTCAACTTGGTCAATGGTTAAGGAAAAAGTCAACTATAGTTAAGAAAGTGGACTTTTACCATAGTTGACTAATCATGGTTAAAAATTAACCTAAGTATGGAGAAAAAATTGAAAAAAATATTCTTAGTCAGAATACAAGACAATCATCCCCGAAAGTAAGGAAAATTTATTCGGAAGGATTCCGGATTAAATTTAATGGGTAAAAACGTAATGGGCATAAGGTGAAAATTTTAAAGCCCATTAAGGTATACTAAACGTAAATCGAAATTCTTAGGTCCTTTAGACCGAATTGTTGGACCAATTGATCAGCCAAATATTTAGACAATTAAAGGCCTGAAGTATTGTAAAAATTTCAGCCTGAAAGCCCATTAAGAAAGCCCAAACCGAGAAGCCCAAATGGAAAGCCCATGAGATAAATATCTAACCATAGTTAAAGCTAAACATGATTCATAAGGTGACTCATGACTAAGGCTTAGGAAGTCAAGTTTAATGGCTAGAAAGTCAGGCTTAATGGCTAAGTAAGTGGCTTATAAAATCAGCCACACCATTGCCATCTTCACCACACCATTCTCGGCTAGAAGAAGAAATCATTGAAACAAATTATCCAAGCTTTCTCTCACTAGAAATCACTAGGAATTAGGCATATTTGGAACTTACATTCTTCATGAAAGTTGTTCCAAATTGAAAGAAGAGTGACATATGTTGAAATTGGCTATCAAGGAGCCATAGAGTGCAAACCGTGAGCCTCCAAAGTATTCGGCCAAGTGTGAACACAACTATTGGTATATTTTCAAGTTTTCAATTTCATATATGTTAATGTATGAATGATTTTAAGTATATTGGTATATGTTTTAAGCATTCAAACATATGAAATCACTATGATCTTGGTTAGGCCGAGAGTGAGTAGTGAAATAATGATGAATGCCCATATGATGTTAAGGCATAAATAGGTTAATATACATGTGCTAATGATTATGGTGTAATTAGAATTAATCAAATTGATTAATTAATACATGTATTAAGTTGGCAATCAAGGTGTTTGATAAAATGACTAAATGAACTATGTGATGTTTAAGAATGTTGCCAACCAAGTGTTTGTGAAAATGCCTAAGTGAATTGGCTAAGGAAAGGGACATGGCCGGCATGCCATGGTGTGACCGACGTCATGGATAGCTCTCGGCCATGGCATGTGGCCGAGAGGTCCAATGGGCCAAGCCTAAACATTTTAGGCCCAATATAATGTAATGGGTCTAGGACAAGCCCAATAAGAGTTAGTGGGCCCCACAAGCCCAATAAGAGTTGGTGGATCCCACAAGTCCAATAGGCCCAACGAAAATGAATAGTAAAATGAAAATTGGCTTAAGGCATAGTTAGACCCATTAAGGATTATTAAAGTTCATTAAGGGAAATAGACTGTATTTAATGTGAAATATAATAGGAAAAGTGTAATTAACCTGATAAATGGTTATATGCAGCTCCAGAGAGTATTGGAGGAGCAAATCGGACTGCTGAAACGAGCAGCGCAGAGAAAGTGAAATTTCTCGAGTGATTGCAGGTAAGGGACTTTTGTGAGTAGTTAGAGATACCTGCACATATTTTTGTCTGCTTTTACATTCACTTAAAAACTTTGAGGGTAAGAGAAAGTGAATAATAATTATTGTTACCCGATAGTGGAAAATTACGATTTTGCCCCTAGTAGTCAAAAAGTCAACTTTTGTGAAAAGTTGTAAAAAGCATGGGAACCACCATTTTGAGTGTTTTACTGCTGTTTAGTAGAAGAATAAATAGATGGGCTAATGATTTTAAGGTTGATGTGAATTAAGCACACTTTATAATGCTGATTTTGATATTTTATAAATCATCATTTTTGAAAGAGCCATCTATCATATTATGTGAGAATGAATCGTGCTGGACACAGCTCGCACTGGATTTCATATATTTTCCACATACATTAGTACTGGATTATGATTCGCACTAGATTTCCATGACATGTATGATAGAGTACTGGAGTTCTTACGCGTACTCAGTTTTATGTGATTTATGCATGAGAGAGTTCTGGAGCGATTAGCTCGTACTCGAGTTTTTCATGAGATGCATGACAGAGTGCTGGAGCGTTGCTCGTACTCGATTCTTCATGATTTATGCATGACATAGTACTGGAGCTATTGCTCGTACTTGATTTGATGATATTTTGCATAGCATAGTACTGGAGCTATTGCTCGTACTTGATTTAAAACATGAACTATGCATTGACCTAGTTACTGGAGGTTTACTCACACTAGAGTTGAGTTTGATATGTTTAACAGTGTTTGAGCGAAGTGTCGACTGTGAGTCGCGCTCAACGGCGCGCACTGTATGTGATATATAATACATGTTAAAAACCATGCTTGATTTCCTTGTGTAGACTGAGTGTCACACTGTGAGAGGATTCGCATGAGGATACTAGAGACGTGATATGATATTCCATGGTTTTGAGGGCTAAGACCTATGGCAGGCACCCCGACTATGATGTAGGGTCCACGGGTGTACGTTGTACCGTGCATGTGGCATGGAGTACACTGTACTGTGTGTTGTTGTGGAGTTGAGGAGGATATAGCTGGCGGTTGTGATGGACTGACCCCCTCCCATTGCAGCAGTGATGCCCCGTACACCGAGTACTGTGTTGCTTGGGATCACATTATCGGATATGATCATAGTCCAGGATACTATTTACATTTTTCACCACAGAGTCTCACATGATGTATCTCCTGATTGACTGATTTAATTGCGGACAGACCTGAGGGATGGGTCGGACTTCGATTTTGTGTTGTGAATGATTTTAAATGCCATATTTACTGTGATTTAAATACAAATGGCATGATTTATCTAAAGGCATTGTGATATTATAAAGATGTATTGTTTTGCACTACATGCCTACATTTGAGAAAGAAAGCATGATTTCTGTACATGGGATTTAATCTGTACAAGTATATATATATATATATATATATATATATATATATATATATTTAAAGACATGCTTTGAAAATGAGTTAAGGAAATAACGTTTTGAGGCATAACATTATTTTGAGTAGATAGTGTAGATATCTACTTGCTTACCTGATTTCCTTACTGAGCGTGTTGTATGCTCACCCCCCTTTCTTTACATCTCTCTACAGAGCATCAGCAGTAGAGTGAGAGCTATTGAGGGATAGTATTCCTGAGTCCACTGCTATTTCCTATTGATCGACAGGTATACATATTTTGTACGGTTATGTATCTAAACATAGAAACAACACAGTGATGTATACGATATATATTATGGGGAATGTAATTGTAGTAGACTTTATATAATCTCACATGTATTATAAAAGAAGCTACAATTAGTAACAGTATATTGACATGTATGTATGATAATGGATGATATGATATGCGAGGAAGCTAACATCGAATCACCGACCAACCATTGATGAGAGGAAAGGTAAATTAAAATGCGAAAAATTTGTAGTGATTTTGGTTAAAGTCATGAATTGAGATAAGGTCCTGACAGGTAGCTAGACAGATACAGATACTGTAGAGAATATAAAAACTGAAAAAAAAATCTAAGTAAAAACCTAGAGATTGAAATTCCCAAATTACCCCTACGTATAGACTAAATTGAATTGAAAAGTGTTGAAAAATTAATAATTGCATGAATTGCATGTTTCAGTGTTTTCATTATTGAAATACGGTTTCCATCGGTAATGGATAGGTTGGCTATCGTTTTTACTGTCTACATAAAATAGCATGCTTTACGAAGTTAAGTGTACTTGAGTGGGAGAAATTCCATGATGGGTGACCTCTCGGGAAGTCTCCACTCACGTATCGTTTATGCACTGTTTTTATACAGAACATTGATTTCTATATTATTTTTGAAAGTATTGAACCACCTATCCGATTTTCGAATGGAACGGTGCTATAGTGCATGCTGACTGTGTATCGCATGGCCTGACTCACACTAACGACATGTGCTTGAGCGCGTGCAGACTCTGTCGCATGGTCGACTAGCACGAGATTTTAAAAAGATATTTGAGTAAAACCGTACTAGAGTCGTCGTGTACAACTATGTGATCTTGCACTGACCTGCTCGCACTGGATTTTGAGACAAGGTACTGGTTGATATTGATACTGAGGGGTAAATCTTTGAGATTACTCGATACCCTCAGTCATATTGTATTGTATCGGGGTCATCGGGGTACGCTGTACCGTGTGCATGCACATGGAGTACGTTGCATCGTGTATTGAGTTTTCAAAAAATTGGATTGAACTGAATTAAATTGTATTGATTGGCCGACGAGCTAGACTGACCCATCCCCCCTGAGGCATATAACACTTATGCACACCTGGCCCATGAGGCACGGGGTCACTGATTATGGCCATATGTCGACTGTATTGTTATTGATTGAATCTCAGCCTAATCTCAACGAACTGAATTAGTTATTGATAGAAAGAAAAGTGAATTGAACTGTTTACTGATTGAATGAAACATTTTAAATAAATGAATTCAAGTGTGTTTACTGCATTGATTGAACAATAAATGGTTTCATCGTACTGTCACAACCCCTTTTCATCCATTTCATCTAAAAATCACTATAAATGTTTTTACTTTATTCGTTAACTTACCCGGTCGTGAACAACTCTCACCAATAACAGTTGGGCTATGAGTCAGTATTAATCACCATTTACCATTCATCTTTCAATTAATCAAGAGCAAACACATACGTTTGGAAGTTTAAGTTCCATACTTATACATGTTTGCTGACACTTACATCCCCCATATTACAACTCAAAATGATTACTATGCTATTACATGTTTAGAAACAAAAGATTTCATGTGTGTATACCTCTTGGCGATGGAGAGCAATGGATATCCGGATATAACTCTTCAGTCCTTCACTAGGCTACTATGTGCGCTCTGTAGATGGGGGAAATGATAGGGATGAGCAACCACACACTCAGTAAGGCAATAATGCAAGCATGATATATACCTACACTATCTACATGCTTATAATATCATGCATAAAGATAATTTATATCCAGAGCATGAGGAATTATTAAAACTATGCCACATGTATATACATATATCATGTACTGAAAAACATGAAAATAGGCATGTAAACATGGAAAACCATCATGTAAAACTTCTCATGCTCATCATAATAAAATTTATCGGTTTCATCACAAATCATGGATTTCATCATAAATTATCCCCTCGGGATTAACACCTTGTCAAACATTAGTAAAACTCTTCACAAACAAATTATTATCCTTTAAAACATCCCACAAGGTTCGACCCCTCTCTCGAGTCTACCCTGGACAACACAAATCATAATCAGTATATAAAACCATGTGATATCATGTGAGACAGGTTGTCACTATATACAATTGAGGACTCTGTTGGCCAACTATGTCATTATCATCCCAGACCACACGGATCTCAGTGTGAGGGGCATCATGCTGGAACGGAGGTAGGTTAGTCTTATGCCAGACTTTCAAATCAACATCATAACCTCACGGTAAAGTGTACTCCATGTGATATACATGGAACAACGAACTCTGTGGACCCATATCATGGTTGGGGGTGCATGCCATAGGTCTTATCTACCCCATGCCATGTATAACCTACTCAGTCTCAAGTGCACGTGCAAGCATCTCATCCATGTGACTAGCAGTCTACACGAGGCATCCAGCATGGCTCATGCGAGCATCTCATCCGTGTGACACAAAGTCTACACGAGGCATCCAACACGACTCATTACATATAATAGTGTGAAAAGTCTAATGCGAGCAAAAATCTAGAACGATTTCATGCATTATCATTAAATACCCTCATACGAGCAATGCTTCAGTACGATTTTATGCATAACAAGCTATGAGAAAATCACGTACGAGCATAGCTCCAGTACGGTTATATGCATAAGGAAATCAATGGAAACCCACGTACGAGCAAAAGCTCCAGTACGACTCATAAAACATCACATAAATCTGATAGGTGGCTCTATTTCAACAAAACACGTTCAAACCACAGTTAACACCGGACTCGTGCTGTTTCACAAAATTATGAAGTTAATAGCTAGCCTATTCGTAGATTTGCTTAAACCAAAGCAATGTATTTCATAAGAATATCAAAACATAATGTTTATCCAATTATTAGCCTTACTACCCCTTTTGTATGATTCACTTCAAAAACCCAAATCATCTATATTCGAAATCAGTCGTACAAATCATTAATCCTTTTTAGATAACCAAGCAATTACAAAGCCCTATAAACACCCTCAAAATACGTGTAGCTGTCTCTAAATACTCACAAAATTTCCTTACCTGAAATCGCGTCGAGTGATTCCACTTCCTCAGATCTGCTCGACCGCGTAATCCTATTTGCTCGTAACAAAAATCTTCGGTGCTGGACAAATTACTTATCACATCAATTTAACCCAATATAACACAATTCTCACGTTTATTATAGTCGATTCTACTTATTGGGTTCGTTAACACTTATAAGGCCTCACTTTCTCTTAAGCCCTTTCTCAATTGTACTATTCGTTTCTCGAGAATCTATTAGTTCCATCAAGCTTATTGGTTCACACTAAATCGACGTTAAGCTCTTAATGCCTCTAGTTCACCATTTCCTTCACTATGACAATTTATCAAACACCTCTTATGTCCATTTTCAATCATTATCCATTCCAACATATATATATATATATATCACAAAACTATCTTAGAATCATCTATACATGCTTACTAACATCATAATTACATGCTTAAATCATCATCAACTTTATGCCATTTCAACTTTCTCTCACTAAACCCATTCTAAGTCATGGTTGTTTAAGCATGTCTATGAACATTTCAGCAAACATTATATACACCAATCAACTCATCAAAATGTCTAATTAACATACCAGAAGATAGTGTATTGAAATCTTACCTAGCTTGACTTTTTCCTCTTTTTGCTAAATTGGGGAAAAACCTCTTTTCTCCTTCAATCCAAGGTTTGAGCTTCCAATCTTTGACTATGTGATTCACTCCATCACTAGGAATAACTTTGCTCAAATATCTTTTCCTCAGATCTTTTGGAAGGTTGGGATATCTTAGAGTGAGAAAACTAGGTTATTTTTGGTTAAAATGGAAGATTTTAGGATTTTTAGGGAAGAAGGCTCGACAGTCAGGTCCTTTTTTATAGTAATCGCGTTATGAGATTGATCTCCTAGGGTGGAGATCGATCTCCCCTTGCTTAAATCCCTTCAGAATTCGATAATGTAGGCTAGGGGATCGATCTAGCTCTTCGATGAGATTGATCTGCTTAAAGAGATAGGATCGATCTTTGTTCATGGGATGGGATCGATCTTGGCCAGGCAGAAGGCTTCAGAGATCGATCTAGCCTTAGGAGGAGATTGATCTAGCCTATCCAGAGGCTACTGGAGATCGATCTTCTTAATGGGAGGAGATCGATCTGGTCCAAGCCGAGGCAACTTGAGATCGATCTGTTTAAGTGAGTGATCGATCTCCCTCTTGCAGAATGCCCTGGCATTGCATTTCAAGGCAATGAGATCGATCTCTCCTTGCAATAAGATCGATCTGGCCTTCATCCTGTAGCATTTTAGCTGCAATTTTCCAGATTTCCAAAGTTAAACTCATATTCAATCACTTCAATACCTAATTTACATTTCATTCACTCTTAACACTCAGATATGTCTAATTCTTATGATTCATTTATTGTGTAACTTGTCTGTACATCATGAAAATCATAAGATTACATTAAAATTCATGGGCCTTACATTACTCCTCTCCTATAAGAAATTTGGTCCTCCAAATTAAACTAAGTTAATCTGAAAATAACTCCGGGTACTTCTCTTGCATCATACTCTCCAATTCCCATGTAGCTTCCTCCGGAGTGTGATATTACCATAGAACCTTCACTAAGGGAATCGTCTTCGACCTCAAGACCTTCTCCATCCTATCCAATATCCAAACCAACTTCTCAACATACGGCATACTCTCATTGAGCTCCAATTGCTCATACCTTATTACATGTGTCAGTGCCTAATGGTATTTCGGAAGCCTGGAGACGTAGAAGTCATTATGAGCACCTGCTAACTCCGACGGCAATGCCAACTTATAAGCCTTATCTCCCACTCTCTCCAAAATCTTAAAGGGCCCTATATACTGAGGGCATAACTTACCCTTCTTACCAAACCTTATAATCCCTTTCGAGGGAGAAACTTTCAAGAACACAGACTCACCCACAGTGAACTCTAATTGTCTCCATCTCCTGTCGGCATAACATTTTTGTCTGCTCTGAGTTGTTCGTAACCCCTCACATATCAATCGGACGTCATTAGAGGCTTGCTGCACTAAATTCAGAGAAACAATCTGTCTGTCAGCAACATCTTCCCATCCAATAGGGGATCGACATTTGCGTCCATACAGTGCCTTATATGGTGCCATCCCGATACTCGCATGATAGCTGTTATTATAGGCGAACTCGGTTAACGGTAGGTAATCATCCTAGGAGCCTCCAAAATCCAGCATACACGCTCTCAACATATCCGTCAGGGTCTGTATAGTCCTCTCCAACTGATCATCTGTCTGAGGATGGAGAGCGGTGCTAAAACTCAATTGGGTCCGTATCACTTCTTGAAAGTGTTCCCAGAAATGGGAAGTGAAGCAGGCGTCCCGATCAGAAACAATGCTCACTGGAACACCATGCAACCGAACTATCTCTCGAACATACAAGTTCGCCAACTGACTCAAAGCATCGGTAGCTTTCATAGCTAAGAAATGGGCTGACTTTATCAACCGATCCACAATCACCCAAATGGCATTATGACCTCTACGAGTCCTCGGTAAGCCCATCACAAAATCTATGGTGACATGCTCTCATTTCCATGTCGATATCGGTAAAGGTTGCAATAGCCCTGCAGGCTTCTGATGCTCTACCTTCATATTCTGACAGATGAGACATCTAGCGACATACTCAACAATATCTCTCTTCATTCCAGACCACCAATATACCTTCCAAAAGTTTTGATACATCTTGGTACTCCTCGGATCTATCGTATACCTCGATGAGTGAGCCTTTGATAAAATCAATCTCCTTATCTCTGAATCCTCAAGAACACATATCCTGCCCCTAAACCTCAATAATCCATCTATACACAACTCAAAATCAGTACCCACACCTTTCTATACCTGTCTCAACCAATTGATACACTGTTGATCACCCTGCTGAGCCTGTCGAATACAAGTAATCAACTATGGCTCTAATCTCAAACTAGCCATAACATTAAATCTCTCTGTATCAAGTGAGGCTACATCCAAACTGAGGTTCGCAAACTACTCCAACAACTCGTGTTCTCAAACCATCATATAAGACACTAACCCGAGGTTCTTCCTGCTCAGTGCATCAGCTACTACATTTGCCTTACTCGGGTGGTATAGGATTTCACAATCGTAATCCTTCAGGAGTTCGAGCCATCTTCTCTATCTCATATTCAAGTCTTTCTATGAGAATATATACTTAAGGCTCTTGTGATCCGTATATATCTAAAATTTCTCACCATAGAGATAGTGACGCCATATCTTCAACGCAAACACTACGGCTGCCAACTCTAAATCGTTAGTCAGATAATCCCTCTTGTGATCTTTTAACTGTTTGGATCCATAGGCAACTACCTTTCCATCCTACATAAGTACACTGTCAAGACCGATCCTGACTTAACAAAAAATCACTATAAATTTTTCGCATTTTTAACTTACCTTTCCTCTCTTTAATGGTTGGGCTGTGATTCGATGTTAGCTTCCTTGTATACCATATCATCCATTATCATACATACATGTCAATATACTGTTACTGACTGTAACTTCTTTTATAATACATATGAGATCATATCAAATCTAATATAAATACATTCCCCATAATATATATCGTATACATCACTGTGCTGTTTCTATGTTTAGAAACATAACCATACAAAACATGTATACATGTCGACCGATAGGAAATAGTAGCGGACACATGAATACTATCCCTCAAAAGCTCTCACTCTACTGCTGATGCTCTGTAGAGAGATGTAAAGAAAGGGGGTGAACATACAACGCGCTCAGAAAGAAAATTAGGCAAGCAAGTAGATATCTACACTATCTACTCAAAATAATGCTATGCCTCAAAACGTTATTTCCTTAACTCATTTTCAAAGCATGTCTTTAAATATATATATACTTGTACAGATTAAATCCCATGTATAGAAATCATGCTTTCTTTCTCAAATGTAGGCATGTAATTCAAAACAATGCATCTTTATAATATCATAATGCCTTTAGATAAATCATGCCATTTATATTTAAATCACAGTAAATATGGCATTTAAATCATTCACAACATAAAATTGGAGTCCGACCCATCCCTCAGGTCTATCCACAATTAAATCAGTGAATCAGGTGATATATCATGTGAGACTCTATGGTGAAAATGTAAATAGTATCCTAGACTATGATCATATCCGAAAATGATGATCCCAGGCAACATAGTACTCGGTGTGCGGGGCATCACTGTTGCAACGGGAGGGGGGTCAGTCCATCACAACCGCCAACTATATCCTCCTCAACTCCACAACACCACATGGTACTCTATGCCACATGCACGGTACAACGTACTCCGTGGACCCTACATCACAGTCGAGGTGAATGCCATAGGTCTTAGCCCTCAAACCCATGGAATATCATACCACGTCTCTAAATCCACATGCGACCCTCTCATAGTGTGACATTCAGTCTACACGAGAAAATCAAGCATGGTTTTCAACATGTATTATAAATCACATACAGTGCACGCCTTTAAGCGCGACTCACAGTCAACACTCCGCTCAAATACTGTTCACATCACAAACTCAACTCTAATGCGAGTAAACCTCCAGCAACTAGGTCAATGCATAGTTCATGTTTCAAATCAAGTACGAGCAATAGCTCAAGTACCATGCTATGCACAAAACTCATCAAATCAAGTACGAGCAATAGCTCAAGTACTATGTCATGTATCTCATGTAAAATTCGAGTACGAGCTAATCGCTCCAGCACTCTCTCATGCATAAATCACATAAAACTGAGTATGAGTAATAACTCCAGCACTCTATCATGCATGTCATGGAAATCTAGTGCGAATCATAATCCCACACTAATATATGTGGAAAATATATGAAATCCAGTGTGAGTTTTGCTCCAGTACGATTTATTCTCACATAATATGATAGATGGCTCTTTAAAAAAGGGATGGTTTACAAAATATCAAAATCAGCACTATAAAGTGTGCTTAATTCACATCAACCTTAAAATCATTAGCCCATCTATTTATTCTTCTGCTAAATAGCAGTAAAACACTCAAAATGGTGGTTTCCATGCTTTTTACAACTTTTCACAAAAGTTGACTTTTTGACTAAATAGGGGCAAAATCATAATTTGTCACTATCGGGACACAATAATTGTTATTCAGTTTCTCTAACCCTCAGAGTTTTTAAGTGAATGTAAAAGCAGACGAAAATATGTGCAGGTATCTCTAACTACTCATAAAAGTCCCTTACCTGTAATCACTCGAGAAATTTCACTTTCTTAACGCTGCTCGATCCAGTAGTCCGATTTGCTTCTCTAATACTCTCTGGAGCTGCATATAACCATTTATCAGGTTAATTACACTTTTTCTACTGTATTTCACATTAAATACAGTCTATTTCCCTTAATGGGCTTTAATAAACCTTAATGGGCCTAACTATGCCTTAAGCCCATTTCCATTTTACTATTTATTTTTGTTGGGCCTATTGGGCTTGTATGGCCCACCAACTCTTATTGGGCTTGTCCTAGACCCATTACATCACGTTAGGCCTAAATTATTTGGGCTTGGCCCATTGGACCTCTTGACCACATGCCATGGTCGAGAGCTCTCCATGCCATCGGTCACACCTTGGCATGCCGGGCATATCCCTTTCCTTAGCCAATTCACTTAGGCATTTTCACAAACACTTGGTTGGCAACATTCTTAAACCTCACATAGTTCATTTAGGCATTTTATCAAACACCTTTATTGCCAACTTAAGACATGTATTAATTAATCAAATTGATTAATTCTAATTATGCCATAATCATTAACACATGTACATTAATCCATTTATGCCTTAAAATCACATGGGCATTCATCAATATTTCACTACTCACTCTCAGCCTCACCATGATCATAGTGATTTCATATGTTTCAATGCTTAAAACATATACCAATATACTTAAAATCATTCATACATTAACATATACGAATTTGGAAACTTGAAAATATACCTAGTATTTGTGTTCACAGTTGGCCGAAACTTTGGAGGCTCACGGTTTGCACACTATGGCTTCTTGATAGCCAATTCCAACATATGTCACTCTACTTTCAATTTGGAACAACTTTCATGAAGAATGCAAGTTCCAAATATGCCTAATTCCTAGTGATTTCTAGTGAGAGAAAGCTTGGATAAATGTATTTCAATGGTTTCTTCTTCTAGCCGAGAATGGTGTGGTGAAGATGACAATGGTGTGGTTGATTTTATAAGCCATTTACTTAGCCATTAAGCCTTACTTTCCAGCCATTAAACCTGACTTTCTAAGGCTTAGTTATGAGTCACCTAATGAGTCATAGTTAGCTTTAACTATGGTTAGATATTTATCTAATGGGCTTTCCAATTGGGCCTCTCGGTTTGGGCTTTCTTAATGGGCTTCCGAGCTGAAAATTTTACTATACCTCGAGCCTTTTGTTGTCTCAATATTTGGCCTATCAATTGGTCCAACAATTCGGTCTAAGGGACCTAAGAACTTCGATCTACGTTTAGTATACCTTAATGGGCTTTAAAATCTTCACTTTCGGCCCATTACGTTTTTAACCTTAAATTTAAATCCGGAATCTTTTTGAATAAATTTTCCTTACTTTCGGGGATAATTATCTTGTATTCTAGCCAAGAATATTTTTCTCCAATTTTTCCTCCACACTTAGGTTAATTTTTTTAACCATGGTTAGTCAACTATGGTAAAAGTCCACATTTCTTAACTATAGTTGACTTTTTCCTTAACCATTGACCAAGTTGACTTTTTCTCAAAATTTCGAAAGTGTCATATCTTATGTCTTACACTCTCGTCTTTGCGTTTCCACCGTTCCTGGTAGATAATTATACTCGAAACACCTTAACTTGCTAAAAACGTCCATTTTACCCTTTTTAGCTTTTACTCTCGTTCTATGTGTTTGGAACTAAATTAAACTGACTTTCCTTCATGAGCCCTCTATATTTTCTCATTTTAAGTTCTTCTTTTCAGTCATACTGATTCAGATCTACTCGGTTTAGCCTGTGACTCTTATAGCTCACATTAGGCTTTTTATGTAGCTTTTGCGTATTAAATCATTTTACTAACATTTTAAATCTAGTAAATACTCTTCTTATGATTCAACTATAATAATAGAGTGTTCATACACATATGAATCATAAGGTACTAGCTACATAAAATGCAGGTCTGACAATCCTCCCCCACTCAGAAAATTTGGTCCTCCAAATTAGAACTAAGTCAGTCATCAAATAGGTGAGGGTACTTCTCTCGCATCAAACTCTCTAGCTCCCAAGTAGCCTCCTCTGAAGTATGATGCTGCAAGAGAATCTTCACTAACCTAATGGTCTTCGATCTCAATACCTTCTCCTTCCTATTCAATATCCGAATCGGTCGCTCAACATATGACATGTCCTCTCAGAGCTCCAAAGGCTCATAACTAATCACATGTGCTGGATTCGGGTGATACTTCCGAAGCATCGATATGTGGAAGACGTTATGGACACCTGATAAGTTCGGTGGCAATGCCAACCTATAAGCCTTATCTCCCACTAGATCAAATATCTCAAAGGGTCCAATATAGCGAGGCTTTAGCTTCCCTCTCTTCTTAAATCTCGCTATGCCCTTGGGAGGAGAAACTTTAAAAAACATGGATTCACCAACTGCAAACTCTAGTGGCCTACGTCTCCTGTCAGCATAACTCTTCTGTCTACTCTGAGCTGTCCTCAATCTCTCTACAATCAAGTGGACATCCTCAGATGCTTACATAACCATGTCAGGAGTGAAAATCTTACGATCACCCACTTCTTCCCATCCAATAGGGGAGCGACATCTACGGTCATATAAAGCCTCATACGGTGCCATCTCGATACTCGAATGATAACTGTTGTTATAGGCGAACTCGGCTAGTGGCAAGTGGTCATCCTAGGAGCCTCTAAAATCTAGCACTTATACTCTCAACATATCCTCTAGGGTCTGTATAGTCATCTCTGACTGACCATCTGTCTGAGGATGGAAAGCGTGCTCAAAACTGGGTTCCCATGGCTTCCTGAAAATGTCCCCAAAAGTGGGAAGTGAAGCAGGAATCCCTATCAGAGACTATGCTCATTGGTATACTGTGTAACCTCACTACCTCGCGTACATACAACTCTACTAATAAACTCAGAGTATCGATTGCTCTCATAGCTAGGAAGTGGGTTGACTTCGTCAGTCTGTCGACGATCACCTATATAGCATCGTGATTCCTGCGGGTTCTCGGTAAACCCATCAAGAAATCCATGGTGATATGCTCCCATTTCCATATCGGTATAGGTAGAGGCTGCAATAACCCTGCAGGTTTCTGATGCTCTACCTTCACCTATTGACATACGAGACACTTTGCCATAAAGTTTGCTACATCTCTCTTCATACCCGACCACCAGTATACCTTCCGGAGGTTATGATACATTTTATTACTCCCCGGATGTAACGTATACCTCGACAAATGAGCTTTCGCCAATATCAGTCTCCTGAGTCCTAGATCCTCGGGAACACACAATCTGCCTCTAAACCTTAGTAGTCCATCAGAACTCAAGTCAAACTCAGTCACTGTGCCCTTTTGCATCTGACTACTCATATCCATATAAAACGAATCAGTCTGCAGAGCCACTCTGATCCTGTCCGACAGATTCGGCTCCAGCGTAGACTAGCTATCATATAACCTGTATCCCTTTCAGAAGCCACAACTCCCAAACTGACGCTAGTAAATTGCTCTAGCAAATCATTCTCCCTAACCATCATATACGATACCATCCCTAGGCTCTTCCTACTCAAAGCATCAGCTACAGCGTTAGCCTTCCCCGGATGATAAAGTATCTTGCAATCGTAGTCCTTCAGAAGCTCTAGCCATCTTCTCAGTCTCATGTTCAACTCTTTCTGTGATAACAGATACTTGAGGCTCTTGTGGTCGAAAAATATCTGGACTTTTCACCATACAAGTAGTGGCGCCATACCTTCAATGCAAACACTACTGCTGCTAGCTCCAAATCATGGGTCGGATAGTTCTTCTCATGATCCTTCAGTTGTCTGGATCCATAAGCAACTACCCTCTCATCCTGCATTAATACACAGCCCAGTCCCTGATGCGAAGCATCGGTATATATTGCAAATCGTCCTGAGCTGGTAGGGATAGTGAGAATTGGAGCGATGGTCAATCGACGCTTTAACTCCTGAAAACTCTTCTCACAATCCTTGTTCCATACAAACAGTACACTCTTTCGAGTAAGACGTGTCAACGGAGTAGCCAATTTTAAAAATCCCTCAACGAATCTCCGATAATATCCAGCTAAACCCAAAAAACTCTTGATCTTGGTGACTGTCCTTGGTTGTTCCCACTGAACTACAACCTCTATCTTAGGTAGATCCATTGATACACCATCTCTCGATAAAATGTCCCAAAAACGAGATCTGTGACAACCAAAAGTCACACTTACTGAGCTTAGCATATAACTTCTGCTCTCGTAGAGTTTGCAATATGATCTTGAGGTGCTCCTCATGCTCCTCCTTGGATCTCGAGTATACCAATATGTCATCGATGAAGACGATAACAAACTGGTCCAAATATGGCTTGAACACATCATTCATCAAAGCCATGAAAGCAACTGGAGCATTCGTCAATCCGAATGGCATGACCATGAACTCATAATGGCCATATCGGGTACGAAATGCTGTCTTGGGTACATCTCCACTCTGAACTTTCAGCTGATGATACCCAGACCTCAGGCCAATCTTGGAAAAGACCTGTGCTTCCTGAAGCTGATCTAACAAATCGACAATGCGTGGAAGGGGATACCTATTCTTGATGGTGGACTTATTCAACAATCGATAATCTATACACAATCGGAGGCTCCCATCCTTCTTATTCACAAACAAAATCGGTGCTCCCCAAGGTGAAACACTCGGTCGAACAAAACCCCTATCCAATAGCTCTTGTAATTGCCTCTTGAGCTCCTCCAGCTCAACTAAGGCCATGCGATAAGGTGGTCTCGAAATAGGCTCCGTACCAGGCACCAAATCTATACAGAACTCCATCTCTTTGTCTGGTGGTAACCCTAGCAACTCATCCGAAAAAACATCTGGGGTACTCACTGATCACAACGATATCTAACAACTCCGAATGTGCCTTATCCATATCTACCACGTACACAATGAAACCTTGATATGTTGAAGGTTCTCTCAGTTAGTATATCATATTATAATCATAACTACTTCTTTTATTTATTCTTATTAAACTTTACAACATAGCTTGTAGGGTTAGGAAACATAACTGTCTTAGCATAACAATCTAAAACAATATGGTTTGCAGATAACCAATCCATTCCTAAGATTATATCAAAGTCCCTCATACTTAGCAATATTAGATTGGCTGTCATCTCCTTGTTCCCTACTCTCAACTTGCAGTCATTATATACATACTCTACAACTTGACTACTATTCATAGGCGTACTAATCAACATTATCATACAGAACGGTTTACGCTTTACATGTCTTGCTAATTAACATGCAAATAAAGGTGATATAAGAGAATGCATGGCACCAGGATCAATTAAAACATATGCTTCAATGTCATAAATCAGGATGATACCTCGTATCACATCCGATGAAGCATTCGCTGCCCCCTGGTCCAAAGCATGTACGCGCCCTCGACCAATCACTTGTTTCCCCTTTTCTTCTGCCGTCGCTCTACCTCTCTGAGCAGACGTACCAGCTAGATCTCTATCAAGCTCCCTGCCCTTCAGTAGGGCAGTATCAACCATCTCTAGGCAAGCTCTAGCAATGTGCCCCTGTTTCCTGCATCAAAAACACACTATAGGAGTCAGTGGACACGGTCTACCTCCATGTTGTTTACTGCATCTTCTACACTGATCGGTAGTAGATCTCTATCCTCCTATGACAATACCCTTTGCTGGAGCTACGGTCGGATAAGCAGGAGGTCTAGCAAGTCTCTCTCGTGCCTTCTCAACCCGTAATCTCTTACCGAAGAGTTTCCTCCCTCCTCGATAACTAAAATCCCTAGCCGACCTCTTCTTCTGTATATCTTGGCTCCGGCTAAACTTCCCAAACTTGGAAGCATTCCTCTCGTAATCTTGCTCGCACAGTTGCGTCTTGCGCACTGCGTCCTCATAGGTGGTTATATCTAATAGAACCAACCTGGACCACAAAATCGGTCTCAATCCATCGATGAACCTGTGGACCTTTCTGGCCTCACTATATATGGTATCAGGGTCATATCTCCCCAGGGATAGGAATCGAGTCTCATACTTATCCACTGACAAGCTCCCCTGGCTCAGTCTCAAAAACTTTGCTTGTAGTTTTCGCTGTGCGGTATCAGGAACAAATTGCCTCCTAAAGGCCTCCCAAAATATCTCCCAACTAATATCTGTGTGTCAGGCTCTCAATATGGGTCGGGTGGACTTCCACCAATGCTCTGCAGCTCCCTTCAGTAGGAACGCAGCAAATGCGACCATCTCCGATGTTGTACACTCAAAGAATCCATAAAGCTTCTCTAACTCAGCAACCCACTCCTCAACAGCTACAAGGTCCTTAATCCCACTAAAAGATGGATGTCTAAACTTCTGGAATTCTTGCAACCGATGTAGATCACATCCATACCCTAATCCACTACTACCCAAAACTGGTGGGGGTGTACGAGTATCTACAGTCCTCGGTGCATGAGCTGTCTAAGTAGGTGTATCAGGGGTAACTGCCTCTCCTGTCGTAGCTCCTGCCTCCTGTCCCTGCCTACCTGGCATCGTCTGTGCCAATATCTCTACAATCGTCTCAGACTATGCTTTAATCTCGCAAAGCGCATGTCAGCACACTCTGGTGCCTCAATAGCACTTGGAGTCTCATGGGTAGGTAATGGTTCGGCAGCAGCTCGTCTCTCAGGCCAATCTCCACGACCTCGAGCCCTACCTCTCATACCTCTACCACTACGAGTATTTGCCATATAGGTAAAGTTCCTGTATTCACAATCATGAATTAGTCTGTCTCCTATCTGGTATACACAGTTATATCTAAACACATCACAGTACTATGGGGATGTACACTTTCCTATTTTCTAACACCGACTCACACCAGACCAACCTTTGCTCTGATACCATTCTGTCAAGACCCATCCTGACTTAACTAAAAATCACTACAAATTTTACGCATTTTTAACTTACCTTTCCTCTCTTCAATGGTTGGGCTGTGATTTGATGTTAGCTTCCTCGCATACTATATCATCCATTATCATACATACATGTCAATATACTGTTACTGACTGTAACTTCTTTTATAATACATATGAGATCATATCAAATCTAATATAAATACATTCCCCATAATATATATCGTATAAATCACTGTGTTGTTTCTATGTTTAGATACATAACCGTACAAAACATGTATACCTGTCGATCGATAGGAAATAGCAGCGGACACAGGAATACTATCCCTCAAAAGCTCTCACTCTACTGCTGATGCTCTGTAGAGAGATGTAAAGAAAGGGGGTGAGCATACAACGCGCTCAGTAAGGAAATTAGGCAAGAAAGTAGATATCAACACTATCTACTCAAAATAATGCTATGCCTCAAAACGTTATTTCCTTAACTCATTTTCAAAGCATGTCTTTAAATATATATATATACTTGTACAGATTAAATCCGCTGTATAGAAATCATGCTTTCTTTCTCAAATGTAGGCATGTAGTGGAAAACAATGCATCTTTATAATATCACAATGCCTTTAGATAAATCATGCCATTTATATTTAAATCACAGTAAATATGGCATTAAAATCATTCACAACACAAAATCGAAGTTCGACCCATCCCTCAGGTCTATCCGCAATTAAATCAGTCAATCAGGTGATATATCATGTGAGACTCTGTGGTGAAAATGTAAATAGCATCTTGGACTATGATCATATCCGACAATGGTGATCCCAAGCAACACAGTACTCGGTGTGCAGGGCATCACTGCTGCAACGGGAGGGGGGTCAATCCATCACAACCGCCAGCTATATCCTCCTCAACTCCACAACACCACACGGTACAGTGTACTCCATGCCACATGCACGATACAACGTACTCCGTGGACCCTTCATCACAGTCAGGGTGCCTGCCATAGGTCTTAGCCCTCAAAATCATGGAATATCATACCACGTCTCTAAATCTTCGTGCTACACTCTCATAGTGTGACACTCAGTCTACACGAGGAAATCAAGCATGGTTTTCAACATGTATTATATATCACATACAGTGCGCACCTTTGAGCGCGACTCACATTCGACACTCCGCTCAAACACTGTTCACATAAAAAAATCAACTCTAGTGCGAGTAAACCTCCAGCAACTAGGTCAATGCATAGTTCATGTTTCAAATCAAGTACGAGCAATAGCTCCAGTACCATGCTATGCACAAAACTCATCAAATCGAGTACGAGCAATAGCTCAAGTACTATGTCATGTATCTCATGTAAAATTTGAGTACGAGCTAATCGCTCCAACACTCTCTCATGCATAAATCACATAAAACTGAGTACGAGTAATAACTCTAGCACTCTATCATGCATGTCATGAAAATCTAGTGCGAATCATAATCCCGCACTAATATATGTGGAAAATATATGAAATCCAGTGCGAGCTGTGCTCCAGCACGATTTATTCTCACATAATATGATAGATGGCTCTTTAAAAAAGGGATGGTTTACAAAATATCAAAATCAGCACTATAAAGTGTGCTTAATTCACATCAACCTTAAAATCATTAGCCCATCTATTTATTCTTCTGTTAAATAGCAGTAAAACGCTCAAAATAGTGGTTTACATGCTTTTTACAACTTTTCACAAAAGTTGACTTTTTGACTAAATAGGGTTAAAATCGTAATTTGCCACTATCGGGTCACAATAATTATTATTCACTTTCTCTGACCCTCAGAGTTTTTAAGTGAATGTAAAAGCAGACGAAAATACGTGCAGGTATCTCTAACTACTCACAAAAGTCCCTTACCTACAATCACTCGAGAAATTTCACTTTCTCAACGCTGCTCGATCCAGCAGTCCGATTTGCTTCTTCAATACTCTCTAGAGCTGCATATAACCATTTATCAGGATAATTACACTTTTCCTACTGTATTTCACATTAAATACAGTCTATTTCCCTTAATGGACTTTAATAAACTTTAATGGGTCTAACTATGCCTTAGCCCATTTTTATTTTACTATTCACTTTCGTTAGGCCTATTGGGCTTGTGGGGCCCGCCAACTCTTATTGGGCTTGTGGGGCCCGCCAACTCTTATTGGGCTTGTCCTAGACCCATTACATCACATTAGGCCTAAATTATTTGGGCTTGGCCCATTGGACCTCTTGGCCACATGTCATGGCCGAGAGCTCTCCATGTCGTCGGTCACACCATGGCATGCCGACCATGTCCCTTTCCTTGGCCAATTCACTGAGGCATTTTCACAAACACTTGGTTGGCAACATTCTTAAACATTACATAGTTCATTTAGTAATTTTATCAAACACCTTTATTGCCAACTTAATACATGTATTAATTAATCAAATTGATTAATTCTAATTATGCCATAATCATTAACACATGTACATTAATCCATTTATGCCTTAAAATCACATGGGCATTCATCAATATTTCACTACTCATTCTCGGCCTCACCATGATCATAGTGATTTCATATGTTTCAATGCTTAAAACATATACCAATATACTTAAAATCATTCATACATTAACATATATGAATTTGGAAACTTAAAAATATACCTAGTATTTGTGTTCACACTTGGCTGAAACTTTGGAGGCCCATGGTGTCACGACCCAAACTACCCAAAAATCAGAGTTAATTTTTTTGCTTTTTGTTGTTTACTTAACTTAAATTCTTACCTGTCCTCGAATCGTGACCACACTCCACTAATAATTGGGCTGTGCGTCAATGCCAGTCCCACCATACATCTACCCTAGTACTTAATTCTTCTCCAATCATTTATAATTGTTTACAATATTTATACATCCCCTAGAGACACTTACAAACATGTTACTGTGCTATGCTTATTTAGATACAATTTGTACAAGTGTATATACCTTACGTTGATGGGCAGCAGCGGATATCCAGAATGCAGTACTGAGTCACCTCAACGTCTACTGGAGATTATCTGTGGGAGAAAATGAAAGGGGTGAGCACATCAAGCTCAGTAAGGCAATCCTAAGAACAAGTAGGTAACCATACTACCTACATGAACGTGGTGCCATGCATAAACCACCCTTTCTCCACACATTTAAAAACAGATGATATGAAAGTTATGATGTTATGTAAATCGAGTTTGCACAGAAAATTCAACATGCAATTATTTCAAATCATTTCTTTCTCAATTAAAATTTTCACAATAAAGTCAGGACTCGACCCCTCCTTCGGGTGATCCTGACTCACATAAAACCATGAAAATTGATATACATCACACATGGGTTTTGAAAAGCATGGAAATACCATCATGCAAATTTAGTTTAAAACCCAATTTGATTTCATCAAAATCGACGACATGCGAGACTAGGCAACGTCTGTATATCGGCAAATAACCAGGACTATGGCCATATGTGTCCTCGTGAGTCCCTCTAGCTACACGAATCCTAGTGTGCGAGGTCTCACCCTGATCGGGAATCGCCCGGGAGGTGGGTCAATCCAACCCGTCAGTCTTATCCGATCCCATGCATCCGAAGATGCTAACGTATCACAAAGATACCAAGTATCACAAAGATACCAACGTATGCAAAGATAACACACGGTACATCGTACTCCATGCTACTTGCACGGTACATCGTACTCCGTGGACCCCCAGCCTTATCCCTCGTTCGGGCTCATCAGCTGGTCCTCCAACCCTTATCCCTCGTTTGGGCTCATCAGGTGGATCTCCAACCCTTATCCCTCGTTCGGGCTCATCAGGTTGTTTCTCTAACCCTTATCCCTCGTTCGAGCTCATCAGGTTATTTCTCTAACCCTTATCCCTCGTTCGGGCTCATCAGTTTATTTCTCTAACCCTTATCCCTCGTTTGGGCTCATCAGGTTATTTTAACATGCCATGTCTCAAAACGCACGTACGGGCCTATTTAATCGGTGACACACAGTCTACCCGATGCTCCAAGCACGGCTCATCACATGTTCTCATAAAATCGGTGCGAGCAATGCTCAGCACTCTCATCAAATCAAGTAAAACTAGTGCGAGCTAATCTCTAGCACTCTGTATGGAAACCGTATAAAAATCTGGTGCGAGCGAAGCTCTAACACCCTGTCTCAAAATCATATAAAAATATGGTGCGAGTTAGACTCTAGCACCCTGTCACGAAAATCATATATATATATATAAGAATCTGGTGCGAGTTGGACTCCAGCACCAATGCATGTAAAACTCTAGTGTGAGCTCTCGCTCCAGCACTAATGCGTGCATCACACAAATCAAAAATATCGTGCGAGCTGAGCTCTAGCACGTCACATGTCAGTAAAACACGTAGGCGGCTCTGTTTCCTCAAAACAGTTTTCAAAACAATTTCACGTTGAAAGTATGCAATGCTGTGCATTTTCTTTCAAGGTTAGCCAGCCTACTCATGCATGTGTCAAAACACCTCCAGAATGAGCAGGAACCTCTTGTTCTTGCTCCTCCCAATTTTTCCTAAATTTGTAAATTTTACCCTTAACAAGGGTATTTTGGTAATTTGCCCATTCGGGGCACTAAAATTATTATTTGACCTCTAGACCCTTCAAGTAATTTTTAAAGACTGCAAATGAACTTAAAATCGCGTAAAGTTACCTCTAGCAGTCCGTAGAATTCCCTTACCTTATTTTCCTGTCGAGTCTGACCTTTTCTTTTCCATTGTTATCTCGTCGCGCAGTCCGTTATGCTCCCAATCAAATGCCTGGAACTGCGTATCAATATTCTTCAGGTCAGATAACATATAATTTAATTGTATTTAATCTTTTCTGGGCTTAATTTAAATCGTTGGGCCCATTTACCCCTATTGGGCCCGATTGCACCTTAATGGGCCTTAATCGGCCTTAAGCCCATTTTTCACTTAATTTTCACTTTATCGAGGCCTATTGGGCTCATTGGGCCCACTAATAATTTATTGGGCCTCGTTCTAATTCTTGAATAACTAAATCGATTATTTACGACAATTTATCTAAATTTCCATAATTTAATTCAATTTATGCGGAAATCAAATCAATATTACGCATAACGAGGTAATTGTCGTAAATAAGGGTTACTTACCCGAGATTCCATGCTAGTTCGCAAATCGAGGCTATCTCGAGCTCTCGTTGGATGCCAATTGTCGAGTTATATAATTTCACAATTTTTCGGGTAAGTTTCCAGTCGAAAATTAATTAAATAAAATATTCCAAAATTTAAATCGGTCAATTTAACCGCTTATCGACTTACCCGAAGCTCGATTGCATCGCTGGAATTTTCCCCAATTTTCCTCTCTTTTTTTTCCCTTTTTCTCCCTTTTTCCTTCTCTTTTTGGCTGAACCGATTCAGTATGGTTCGGACCGGTTCAGACCGTCGGTTCACTCCGGTTCGACCGGTTCACCGCCTTGCAGGCCGGTTCTCCGCCGGCTTCCGCCGCCAATAGCTCCGCAAGGTCGTCCGCATCACAGATCCACCCTCGGTTTCGGTCGGGCTCGCCAGAATGCGGTCGGTCCGGCCTGTTCTCCTCCGACCGTCGGGACCCATTTCTTTCCTCGCAGTTTTCGGCGCCGTCCGCCTGTTTCGGTGGCTGTTTTCGGTGTCATTCGGCTCAGCTGCGCCTCGGGGACGTTCGATGGCCGTTAGTCGGGCCTGAATCGACGCCGATCGGCCGTCGTTTCCTTTTCTCTTCCGCGATTTTCTCCTGCCGATTTCGGCTTCCTCCGGCGTCGGTTGGTCGTGCTGCCGATACCAGGGAGGTCACCGGCCTCTCCTCTCTATTTTCCGGTGGTCGTCGGCGATCAACGATCGCCGGTGGTGGTTCGTCGGTGGTATCGGTTTGGGCTCCCTTTTTCGTTTTTCTGCTTCCCTTTCTCTCTCCCCGATATTTCCGTTTCCTGATTCTTTTTCTTTTTTTTTGTTTCAGATTCCTTTTTTTATTATTATTATTTTTATTATTTATTTAATTATTTCACTATTCATTAAAATACTCCATAAAATCTAAAATATCTACACTTATATTATTTTTATTCTAATTTAATTTATTTAATTTAAATTTAATTTATTAAATATATTTTTCTCTAAATTTTCGATATTATTCCTTCGCGCTTTTCGAGATATCGTTCCGATAATTTTTTGGCATTTTTAAAATTTCTGAATCTTGATCAATTGACCCAAATTGTATAATTTCCTCATTATCGATCAAGATATCTTACATCCTTATTTTTAAATTAAAATTTTCTTATCGCCTTAATACCGAGTTTTGGTATTTTTACCATTTTACCCCTGCTCTTGTTTCGAAAATCAATTTTACCTGACCTTCCTTCATACATCCCCCATCTTTTCTTATTTAATTTTCGTATTTTAATTAAATTCGGGTCTTACAACTCTCCCCCACTTAAGGAATTTGGTCCTCCAAATTAGAACTAAGTCATATGAGTCCATATACAACTCCGGGTACATTAATTGTATCATACTTTTTAAATTCTTATATGACCTTCTCCGGAGTGTATTACTACCAAAGGACTTTAATTAGGGAGATCGTCTTAAACCTCAATACTGTCTCTTTCCTGTTTAATGCCCGAATCAACTTCTTCAATATACTTATATTTGCATTAAGCTGAACTTTTGGAATTCATATCCTATCACCTATGCTGGATCTGGATAGTATTGTCGAAGCATCAAAAGCTGGAACACATTGTGGGTGTCTGCTTATTCAAGTGGAAATGCCACCTACAGGTCTTATCTCCCACTTGTCCAATCTCTCAAAATATTCCATCCAGCGCAACTCAATTTACCTTCTTCCAAAAGCTCGCTATGTCCTTATTCTCTTAGGACAAGTAACTTTCAACCATACTAATTCACCAAGGGTGAATTCCAATACTTGTCTATCTGCTCTGAGGTGTTCTTAATCTCTCATCCTTAACTAAACATCCTTAGAGACTTATTATCCCAAGTCGAAAATAATTCTATTTGTTACCCACTTTTTCTTATCCAATTTGGGGAACAACCCCTACAGCCATACACTGTCTCATATCTTGTTATCCCGATACTCAACTGCCAACTGTCGTTATTGGCGACTTTAATTAGAAATCAACTGATCATTTCCAGGAGCTTATAAAATCAATGGCACACGCTTTCATCGGATCCTCCAGAACCTGTACAGTCCTCTCTGACTGACCATCTGTCTGAGGATGGAAAGCTGTGCTAATACTCAGTCGGGTTCCCATAGCTTCCTAAAAATATCCTCAGAGGTGGGAAGTGAAGCGGGAATCCCTATATGATACCATGCTCACTGGAACGCTACATAATGTTCCACAATCTTCCTTATACATAAATCCTCATACACACTCTGAGTATCTGGGGAGTTCATAACCAGAAGGTGGGTAGACTTAGTCACTCTATCGACTATCATCCAAATAGCCTCGTGATTCACCTGGGTCCTCTGTAACCCATCACGACATTCATGGAGATTTGCTCTCATTTTTCGTGCCGTGTCGATATAGGTAGAGACTGCAATAACTCAGCAGACTTTTAATACTCTACCTTATTCTACTGCCATACTAGGCACTTTTCCACAATCTCTACCATATCTCTTTCCACATCTGACCACCAATACCCTTTTCGAGATTTTAATATATATTTTTTTTCCGTATGCACTGTATATCCCGAAGAGTGAGCTTCTGACAATATTACTATCTCATCAACTGTGGTCCTGGGGAGCACTCATACTGTCTCGGAATCCTCAGTAACTCATCATCGCTCACTGTGAACTCTGTCACTGTCTCCTTCTGAATCTGACCCCAAACCATCGACATCATGCCGATCATCACGCTAAGCCTGTCAAATCCGGGCACTCTCATCCGATTCTAATCTCAGGCTAGCTGTCACACAATCACGGTCATCATCAGAAGGGATTACATCAATACTGAGGCTCATAACTGCTCTAGCAGCTCACGCTCCCTGACCATCATACGTAATACCATCCCGAGGCTCTTTCTGCTCAAGGCATCAGTCATCACATTAGCCTTTCCTGGGTGGTACAATTTTTCACAATCAAAATCTCTCAAAAGCTCTAACCCATTATGTATTCTCATATTCGCCTCTTTCTGTGAAAACAGATACTCGAGCTTTATGATCAGTGCATATCCACAATTTCTCATCGTGTACCTAATAGTACCATATCCTCGGTACAAATACTGTTGCCAACTTTAAATCATGGGTCAGATAGTTTATTTTATGATCAAGGAGTTGTCTGACTCCATACTTGACTATCTCCCCATTATACATCAATACACAGCTCCTTCATAATTTTGAGGTATCCATACTCACTGAGAACCTCTTGAGCTGTTGGGTACGGTGAAAATAATCACGGTGGTCAGTTCATACTTCACTACACCGAAATTCATGTCACATCTATCATCTTATTTATCATCTTATTCAAAGACCACGTTTTCCATAGTTAAACGTGCCAACCAAGTAGACCATATTAGAACTTGCAACAACTATCTGTAAAAGCAATTTCCAATTATTGTTTGCCCTAGACTTTAACTACACCCAATATATCATCGATAATGATGATTACAAATCGGTCCAATCCTTGATTTATTTACGCATAAGCGTATAAGATCCTTCAAAATCGCTTACGTTTTCAGGTACTAACCTGTGTCATTTCCTTTTCTTATCTTAACGGCTTTTATTAAATTTTACTAGGTTAACCTTTATGATTTTTTGAATTTTAATATTCTTATTGTCTTAGTAAAGTATCCTAATGCTAAGGGTATTTATTACGACGATCGATTTCACGTTATAGGTTATATATATATACTTTTAGACGCTGTCAAGTCTTCAGGCGGGGAGGTATTTTGAAATACCTTTATTAACCTTCAGACTTAACCACAATTACTTTACATATATGTCCTTGTGGTCACAATTATATTCGCTACTAATTGCTTTAATCCTAATGACTTCATATCGTTAGGATGTTCTCACCTTGCATACGCCTCTTACTCCAATACATCTTGTATTCAGAATTAAGCATATCTCATCTTAAAGATTATCTCCTTAGTGTATCTATTATAACGAAACTCTTGTCATTATTCATTTCGTGAGTACAATCATTTACTCCTTTAATTTCAACTGTTACACCCCTTTTTGTCACTTAAAATCTCTATATCCATATTCCGTTAATTAATCCTCCTCTATTGGGGTTCTCATTTATCAGTATTGTGTCCAATGATGTAGGCATTCATGCCTTTTTCTTACTTATATTCGAATGAAGGCGGTATGAATAAATGTGTGGCACCAGGATCAATGAACATATGTACTTCATTATTCATAAAAAGTGTGGTATCTTACACCACATCCATGAAACATCAATAGTGTCCTGGTCCAAGACATCCTCTCGCCTTTGTCCAACAGCCTACTTCTTTTTTTCTTTTCTTTCGGCTATTGCCTCCCTTTTCCTTGCAGCTATACCAACGAAGTTTTTCTCTGTCTCTTTACTTTTCTGTCGGGTGATCTCGCCAACTCTGTGCAATCAAAATCAATGGTCTGTCTTATCACATTTAACGGCCATTTTCATCAATACAGTGTAGGTATAGACCCTCCTTCCGTGGTATCTACCACACATTCTACAGTGATCACACGGCTACTCTGCTTCGTAGCAGGTCGGGGTCCTCCAATTACAAAGCCCCTCAAGAGTGCCAAAATTGGATGCACTGGGGCCTTACTAATTATCTTACTCCATGACTCATCAAATTAACTCTTTTACCAATTACCATTTTTCCATTTTAACATCTTTGTCATTTCTCGATTCTCTTTTTGTTTCTATTTCAGCCCTCACTATCTTTCCCAATCTCAGAGGCGTGCAATTCATGTGTTTATTTACCCAACTGTAAATCTGCGCACTGCCTCCATAGGTAATATCTCACGGGCCAATCGGACCCTAACTGAAAAGTTGAGCCATTTCATGAACTCTTAGACATCTCGACTGTCACTTGTTCATAGTATCGAGGTAATATTTGCCAAAGAATATAACTGAGTTTCATACTCATAATCAATTTAGTATTCCTGGGCAGTGTAAGAAAATTTTCCTTTAAATCATGTCCGGGGTGTCCTGTCACCGGAATACATCCAATAAGATTTCTCATCTTAGCTATGGATGTTTAACACTTAAGATGGGTCGAGCGGGTTTCCACCAATGTTTCGCTGCACCCTCTGATCTCATTCATAATCTGAGCAATTAGCTCCTCAAAATAATTCCCATGCTCCGCTTCAATCTCGCGAAGCGTGTCTCAATACTGTCCGATCTCTCTATCGGATTCAGTGGGGCATGCTCAACATTAGCCTCTTATTTCAATCTCATACTGATTCTCATAGTCAAACTCAGCACGACTTAGCAGACTCAGGTCTACCTCTACGACCTCTGCCTCATGCACTATCTCATCTAACGCGACTCATATTAGGCATTCCTGCATTCTCAACCATTTCTTAGTCAAAACCCATCTCGATATACACTATTGTATCTAACTAAGCACAGTAACACGGGGATGTAATTCCTAATTACTGACACTGACACACATCAGACCAATTGCTGCTCTAATACCAAACATGTCACAACCCAAACTACCCAAAAATCAGAGTTAATTTTTTTGCGTTTTGTTATTTACTTAACTTAAATTCTTACCTGTCCTCGAATCGTGACCACACTCCACTAATAATTGAGCTGTGCGTCAATGCCAGTCCCACCATACATCTACCATAGTACTTAATTCTTCTCCAGTCATTTATAATTGTTTACAATATTTATACATCCCCTAGAGACACTTACAAACATGTTACTGTGCTATGCTTATTTAGATACAATTTGTACAAGTGTATATACCTTACGTTGATGGGCAGCAGCGGATATCCAGAATGCAGTACTGAGTCGCCTCAACGTTTACTGGAGATTATCTGTGGGAGAAAATGAAAGGGGTGAGCACATCAAGCTCAGTAAGGCAATCCTACGAACAAGTAGGTAACCATACTACCTACATGAACGTGGTGCCATGCATAAACCACCCTATCTCCACACATTTAAAAACAGATGATATGAAAGTTATGATGTTATGTAAATCGAGTTTGCACAGAAAATTCAACATGCAATTATTTCAAATCATTTCTTTCTCAATTAAAATTTTCACAATAAAGTCAGGACTCGACCCCTCCTTCGGGTGATCCTGACTCACACAAAACCATGAAAATCGGTATACATCACACATGGGTTTTGAAAAGCATGGAAATACCATCATGCAAATTTAGTTTAAAACCCAATTTGATTTCATCAAAATCGACGACATGCGAGACTAGGCAACGTCTGTATATCGGCAAATAACCAGGACTATGGCCATATGTGTCCTCGTGAGTCCCTCTAGCTACACGGATCCTAGTGTGCGAGGTCTCACCCTGATCGGGAACCGCCCGGGAGGTGGGTCAATCCAACCCGTCAGTCTTATCCGATCCCATGCATCCGAAGATGCTAACGTATCACAAAGATACCAAGTATCACAAAGATACCAACATATGCAAAGATAACACACGGTACATCGTACTCCATGCTACTTGCACGGTACATCGTACTCCGTGGACCCCCAGCCTTATCCCTCGTTCGGGCTCATCAGCTGGTCCTCCAACCCTTATCCCTCGTTCGGGCTCATCAGGTGGATCTCCACCCCTTATCCCTCGTTCGGGCTCATCAGGTTGTTTCTCTAACCCTTATCCCTCGTTCGGGCTCATCAGGTTATTTCTCTAACCCTTATCCCTCGTTTGGGCTCATCAGGTTATTTTAACATGCCATGTCTCAAAACGCACGTGCGGGCCTATTTAATCGGTGACACACAGTCTACCCGATGCTCCAAGCACGGCTCATCACATGTTCTCATAAAATCGGTGCGAGCAATGCTCAACACTCTCATCAAATCAAGTAAAACTAGTGCGAGCTAAGCTCTAGCACTCTGTATGCAAACCGTATAAAAATCTGGTGCGAGCGAAGCTCTAACACCCTGTCTCAAAATCATATAAAAATATGGTGCGAGTTAGACTCTAGCACCCTGTCACGAAAATCATATATATATATATATATAAGAATCTGGTGCGAGTTGGACTCCAGCACCAATGCATGTAAAACTCTAGTGTGAGCTCTCGCTCCAGCACTAATGCGTGCATCACACAAATCGAAAATATCGTGCAAGCTGAGCTCTAGCACGTCACATGTCAGTAAAACACGTAGGAGGCTCTGTTTCCTCAAAACAGTTTTCAAAACAATTTCACGTTGAAAGTATGCAATGCTGTGCATTTTCTTTCAAGATTAGCCAGCCTACTCATGCATGCGTCAAAACACCTCCAGAATGAGCAGGAACCTCTTGTTCTTGCTCCTCCCAATTTTTCCTAAATTTGTAAATTTTACCCTTAACAAGGGTATTTTGGTAATTTGCCCATTCGGGGCACTAAAATTATTATTTGACCTCTAGACCCTTCAGGTAATTTTTAAAGACTGCAAATGAACTTAAAATCGCGCAAAGTTACCTCTAGCAGTCCGCAGAATTCCCTTACCTTATTTTCCTGTCGAGTCTGACCTTTTCTTTTCCATTGTTATCTCGTCGCGCAGTCCGTTATGCTCCCAATCAAATGCCCGGAACTGCGTATCAATATTCTTCAGGTCAGATAACATATAATTTAATTGTATTTAATCTTTTCTGGGCTTAATTTAAATCGTTGGGCCCATTTACCCCTATTGGGCCCGATTACACCTTAATGGGCCTTAATCGGCCTTAAGCCCGTTTTTCACTTAATTTTCACTTTATCGAGGCCTATTGGGCTCATTGGGCCCACTAATAATTTATTGGGCCCACTAATAATTTATTGGGCCTCGTTCTAATTCTTGAATAACTAAATCGATTATTTACGACAATTTATCTAAATTTCCATAATTTAATTCAATTTATGCAGAAATCAAATCAATATTACGCATAACGAGGTAATTATCATAAATAAGGGTTACTTACCTGAGATTCCATGCTAGTTCTCAAATCGAGACTATCTCGAGCTCTCGTTGGATGCCAATTGTCGAGCTACATAATTTCACAATTTTTCGGGTAAGTTTCCAGTCGAAAATTAATTAAATAAAATATTCTAAAATTTAAATCGATCAATTTGATCGCTTATCGACTTACCCGAAGCTCGATTGCATCGCTGGAATTTTCTCCAATTTTTCCTCTCTTTTTTTCCCTTTTTATCCCTTTTTCCTTCTCTTTTTGGTTGAATCGGTTCAGTCCGGTTCGGACCGGTTCAGACCGCCGGTTCACTCCGGTTCGACCGGTTCACCGTCGATTCACCGCCTTGTCGGCCGGTTCTCCGCCTGCTTCCGCCGCCAGTAGCTCCGCAAGGTCGTCCGCATCACAGATCCGCCCTCGGTTTCTGTCGGGCTCGCCGGAATGCGGCCGGTCCGGCCTGTTCTCCTCCGGCCGTCGGGACCCATTTCTTTCCTCGCAGTTTTTGGCGCCGTCCGTCGGTTTCGGTGGCTATTTTCGGTGTCATTCGGCTCAGCTGCGCCTCGGGGACGTTCGGTGGCCGTCGGTCGGGCCTGAATCGACGCCGATCGGCCGCCGTTTCCTTTTCTCTTCCGCGATTTTCTCCTGCCGATTTCGGCTTCCTCCGGCGTTGGTTGGTCGTGCTGCCGGTACCAGGGAGGTCGCCGGCCTCTCCTCTCCATTTTTCGGTGGTCGTCGGCTATCAAGGATCGCCGGTGGTGGTCCGTCGGTGGTCTCGGTTTGGGCTCCCTTTTCCGTTTTTCTGCTTCTCTTTCTCTCTCCCTGATATTTCCGTTTCCTGATTCTTTTTCTTTTTTTTTTGTTTCAGATTCCTTTTTATTATTATTATTATTATTATTATTATTATTATTATTATTATTTATTTCATTATTTCACTATTCATTAAAATACTCCATAAAATCCAAAATATCTACACTTATATTATTTTTATTCTAATTTAATTTATTTAATTTAAATTTAATTTATTAAATATATTTTTCTCCAAATTTTTGATATTATTCCTTTGCGCTTTTCGAGATATCGTTCCGATAATTTTTTGGTATTTTTAAAATTTCTGAATCTTGATCAATTGACCCAAATTGTATAATTTCCTCATTATCGATCAAGATATCTTACATCCTTATTTTTAAATTAAAATTTTCTTATCGCCTTAATACCGAGTTTTGGTATTTTTACCATTTTACCCCTGCTCTTGTTTCGGAAATCAATTTTACCTGACCTTCCTTCATACATCCCCCATATTTTCTTATTTAACTTTCGTATTTTAATTAAATTCGGGTCTTACACACGGTTTGCACACTATGGCTTCTTGATAGCCAATTCTAACATATGTCACTCTCCTTTCAATTTGGAACAACTTTCATGAAGAATGCAAGTTCCAAATATGCCTAATTCCTAGTGATTTCTAGTGAGAGAAAGCTTGGATAAATGTATTTCAATGGTTTCTTCTTCTAGCCGAGAATGGTGTGGTGAAGATGACAATGGTGTGGCCGATTTTATAAGCCATTTACTTAGCCATTAAGCCTTACTTTCTAGCCATTAAACTTGACTTTCTAAGGCTTAGTTATGAGTCACCTAATGAGTCACCTAATGAGTCATAGTTAGCTTTAACTATGGTTAGATATTTATCTAATGAGCTTTCCAATTAGGCCTCTCGGTTTGGGCTATCTTAATGGGCTTTCGGGCTGAAAATTTTACTATACCTCGGGCCTTTTATTGTCTTATTATTTGGCCTATCAATTGGTCCAACAATTTAGTCAAAGGGACCTAAGAATTTTGATCTACGTTTAGTATACCTTAATGGGCTTTAAAATCTTCACTTTAGGCCCATTACGTTTTTAACCTTAAAATTAAATCTGAAATCCTTCCGAATAATTTTTCTTTACTTTCGGGGATAATTATCTTGTATTCTAGCCAAGAATATTTTTCTCCAATTTTTCCTCCATACTTAGGTTAATTTTTTTAACCATGGTTAGTCAACTATGGTAAAAGTTCACTTTTCTTAACTATAGTTGACTTTTTCCTTAACCATTGACCAAGTTGTCTTTTTCTCAAAATTCTGAAAGTGTCATATCTTATGTATGTCACTCTCCTCTTTATGTTTCCACCATTCCCGGTAGATAATTATACCCGAAACACTTTAACTTGCTAAAAAGGTCCATTTTACCTTTTTTAGCTTTTACTCTTGTTCTCTGTGTTCGGAACTAAATTAAACTGACTTTCCTTCATGAGCCCTCTATATTTTCTCATTTTAAGTTCTTCTTTTCAGTCAGAATGATTCAGATCCACTCGGTTTAGCCTGTGACTCTTATAGCTCACATTAGGATTTGTATGTAGCTTTTGCGTATTAAATCATTTTACTAACATTTTAAATCTAGTAAATACTCTTCTTATGATTCAACTATAATAATAAAGTGTTCATACACATAGGAATCATAAGGTACTGGCTACATAAAATGCGGGTCTTACATGCACAGCCCAGTCCTTGGTGTGATGCATTCGTATACACAGAGAAACCTCCTAAGCTGGTAGGAATGCTGAGAATCAGAGCAGTGGTCAATCGACACTTAAGCTCCTAAAAACTCCTCTCACATGCCTCATCCCACACAAACTTAACATCCTTCCGGTTGAGACGTGTCAACGGAGCAGTTAGTCTGGAGAAACCCTCAATAAATATCCAATAATAACCTGCCGATCCCATGAAATTTCTGATCTCAATGACTGTCTTGGGCTGTTCCCACTATACAACTATCTCAATCTTGGATGGATCTATTGGCACCCCATCCATCGATACAACATGGCGTAGAAATGAGATCTGCTCCAACCAAAATTTACACTTATTGAGTTTGGCATATAATTCCTTCTCTCGGAGGGTCTACAAAAATATCCTCAAATGCTGTTCATGATCTTCCCTGGACTTGGAATAAACCAATATATCATCAATAAACACTACCACAAACTGGTCCCGGTATGGCTTGAATACATCATTCATCAAAGCTATAAATTCTGCGGGGGCATTCGTCAATCCAAATGGCATAACCAGGAACTCGCAGTGGCCATAACGGGTACAAAATGTTATCTTGGGTACATCTCCACTCTGTATCCTCAATTGATGGTACCCAGATTGCAGATCTATCTTAGAAAAGACTTGTGCTCCCTGAAGCTGATCCAACAAATCATCAATGCGTGGAAGGGGGTACTTGTTCTTAATGGTGGCCTTATTCAACAACCGGTAATCTATACACAGTCAGAGACTTCCATCCTTCTTCCTTACAAATAAAATCGGGGCTCCCCAAGGTGAGATGCTCGGTCTAAAAACCCCTTCTCTAGCAACTCTTGCAACTGCTTCTTTAGATTCTCCAACTCAATCGGAGCCATTCTATACGATGGCTTAGATATCGACTCTATAGTAAGTACTAACTCTATACAAAACTCCATTTCCTTGTCGAGTGGTAGCCCTGGTAAATCATCCAGAAAGATATCAAGAAACTCTGCAACCACCGAAATGTCTCTTAATTTTGGATGTACCTTATCTGTGTCAACCACGTATGCAATGAACCCTTCACATTATCCTTTCCCACCGTTAGTAACATAGGTCATCACATTAACATTCATGATAAATAAGTAGATTCATCTCTTAAATATGATAAATAAAAATTATACTCTTCTCATAAATAATAATCATGTCCCTTCATTTCTTTTCAACAAAACTTACAATAAAGTTATCTATCCTTGAAAACTTTACTGTCTTATCATAACAATCCAAAATAACACGATTTGTAGCCAACCAATCCATTCCTAAATTACATCAAAATCACTCATACTCAATAAAATTAAATTGGCTGTCATATCTTTTCCCTTTATCCTCAACTTACAATTCCTATATACATACTCAGTCAAGTGACTATCATTCATAGGTGTAGAAATCATCAACATTCTATCTAACAATGTGGGCTTTACATGCTTCAACAACTTATGTGCAAAGGAAGGCGATATAAAAGAATGTGTGGCACAAGGATCAAATAATACAAATGCTTCTAAATAAAAAATTAGGATGGTACCTTTAATCACATCCGTCGAAGTGTCTGCGGTGTCCTGGTCCAATGCATGTACTCGTCCTTTACCAACCGCCTCTTCCCCTTTTTCATCAGCTGTAGCTTTTCTCCTTGGTGCGAAAGCCTCAACAGGAACTCTCTCTGACTGCTTGCCCTTTTGTGGGGCAGTCTCAATCATCTCCGGACAATGCCTCGCGATATGCCCTGGTTTCCCACATCTCTAACACACAACAGGGGTCGTCGGACAAGGCATGGTACCATGAAATCTACCACATCTCCTACACTGCTCGGTAGTAGGTTGTGGTCCTCTAATGACTACACCCATCGGTGGAGCAAAAGATGCATACACAGGAGGTTTAACAGCTCTCTCCTGTACCTCCTCAGTCTTTAGCCGCTTCTCAAACAGTCTCTGACCTCCTCTCCTTACCATTTTATCTATCTCGGATCTCTTCCAGTCTTTATTTCTCCTGCCACTAACCTTTTCGAATTCAGAGGCATTTTGCTCATAGTCTTGTTCACATAATTACGCCCTGCGCACTAGCTCTTCATAAGTAAGGATGTCAAGTGGAGCCAATCTAGATCTGATGGCTAGTCATAGTCCATCCATGAACTTCTGGACCTTCATCGCCTTACTGCTCAATGTGTCAGGGTCATACCTCAACAAGGATATGAACCTGAACTCATATTCGTCAACAGAACGGTTCCCCTGAACCAAATTCATAAACTCCATCCGCAGTTTTCTTTGTGCAGTGGCTGGAATATACTGCCTCCTAAAGGCCTCCAATAATATCTCTCATGTAATCTAGGACTGTCGAGCTCTCAGAATAGATACGGTGGATCTCCACCAATGCTCTGCCTCACCCTTCAGCATAAATACGACAAAGGTAACCCTCTCAGTCGACGTATACCTGAAGAACCCATACAATTTCTCCATCTCATATACCCAATCCTCAGCCAGAACCAGGTCCTTTATCTCTCTAAATACTTGATGTTTCAACTCTTGGAACTGTCGTAACCTACTCAGCTCGTAATCATAACCCAAGTCACCTCCACTTGGCTGTGGAGTGATAGAAGAAGCTGTATCCTACATTGGGATGGTGTAACAGTTCCTATAGTCTGAGGTCTCTCTGCCTCTGCAGCTGCCTGTCCAGTAGTAGTAGGGTGCATGGTTGGACCCCGTCTATCACCAGCATCTAATGCCTGCGTGACTATCTCCACCAAGCTCTCAATACTCCGCCCTATCCTAGAGAAGCAAGCCTCGATATCCCCTAGTCTCTCAACAGGGTCCTGTGGAGCCTGATCAGTCTGTGGCTCCGCACGGCTCTCAGGCCTACCGCTAGCTCATGAACTCGCCCTTCTATCTCGATGGGTGACAGGCATAATGCCTAATTTCCTATATCCATACCATATATTATTCTCATTCCACTAGGTATACACAGTTATATATAAACAAAATCACAGTAAAACGAGGATGTAACTTTCCTACTTATTAGTATTGACTCATATCAGGCCAACTCAACTCTGATACAAATCTCTGTCACGACCCCTTTTCTTCCATTTCATCTAAAAATCACCATAATTTTTTTTGCTTTATTCGTTAACTTACCCAATCATGAACAACTCTAACCAAATAAAAGTTGGGCTATGAGTCAGTATTAATCATCATTTACCATTCATCTTTCAATTAATCAAGAGCAAACACATACATTTGAAAGTTTAAGTTCTATACTTATACATGTTTGTTGACACTTACAACCCCTATATTACAATTCAAAATGATTACTGTGCTATTACATGTTTAGATACAAAAAATTTCCTGTGTGTATACCTCTTGGTGATAGAGAGCAGTGGATATCCGGATATAACTCTTCAGTTATTCACTAAGCTACTATGTACGCTCTGTAGAGGGATGAAATGATAGGGATGAGAAACCACATGCTCAGAAAGGCAATAATGCAAGCATGGTAGATAACTACACTATCTACATGCTTATAATATCATGCATAAAGATCATTTATATCCAGAGCATGAAGAATTATTAAAATTATGCCACATGTATATACATATATCACGTACTGAAAAACATGAAAATAGGCATGTAAACATGGAAAACCATCATGTAAAACTTCTCATGCTTATCATAATAAAACTTATCAATTTCATCACAAATCATGGATTTCATCATAAATTATCCCATCGAGATTAATACCTTGTCAAACATTAGTAAAACTCTTCACAAACAAATTATCATCCTTTAAAAACATCCCACAAGGTTCGACCCCTCCCTTAGGTCTACCCTGGACAGTACAAATCATACTTAGTATATAAAACCATGTGATATCATAAGAGACAGGTGGTCACTATATACAATCGAGGGCTTTGTTGGCCAACTATGTCATTATCATCCCAGACCACACGGACCCCGGTGTGCGGGGCATCATGCTGAAATGGAGGTAGGTTAGTCTTATGCCAGACTTTCAAATTAACATCGTAACCTCACGGTACAGTGTACTCCATGTGATATACACGGAACAACGAACTCCGTGGACCCATATCATGGTTGAGGGTGCATGCCATAGGTCTTATCTTCCCCATGCCATGTATAACCTACTCTATCTCAAGTGTACGTGTGAGCATCTCATTTATGTGACTAGCAGTCTACACGAGGCATCTAGCACGGCTCGTGCGAGCATCTCATCTGTGTGACATAAAGTCTACAGAGGTATCCAACATGACTCATTACATATCACATTGTGAAAAGTCCAGTGCAAGCAAAGCTCTAGCACGATTTCATGCATTATCATTAAATACCCTTGTATGAACAACGCTCTAGCACGGTTTTATGCATAACAACCCTCAAAATACGTGCAGCTACCTCTAGATACTCATAAAATTCCCTTACTTGGAATTGCGTCGAGTGATTCCACTTCCTTTGAGCTGCTTGACCGCGCAATCCTATTACTCCTAACGAAATCTCTGGTGCTGCACAAATTACTTATCACATCAATTTTACCCAATATATCACAATTCTCGCTTTTATTATAGTCGATTCTACTTATTGGGTTCGTTAACACTTATAAAGTCTGACTTTCTCTTAAGCCCTTTTCTCGATTGTAATATTCATTTCTCAGGAATCTATTAGTTCCATCAAGCTTATTGGTTCACACTAAATCGACTTTAAGCTCTTAATGCCTCTAGTTCATCATTTCCTTCACTATGTCAATTTATCAAACACCTCTTATGTCTATTTTCAATCATCATCTGTTCTAACATATATATATATATATAACACAAAACTATCTTAGAATTATCTATACATGCTTACTAACATCATAATTACATGCTTAAATCATCATCAACTCCATGCCATTTCAACTTTCTCTCATTAAACCCATTCTACGTCATGGTTGTTTAAGCATGTATATGAACATTTCAGCCAAGATTATTTACACCAATCAACTCATCAAAATGTCTACATGAACATACTAGAAGATGGTGTATTGAAATCTTACCTAGCTTGACTTTTTTTTTCCAAATTAGGGAAAAACCTATTTTCTCCTTCAATCCATGGTTTAAGCTTTCTATCTTTGACTTTGTGGTTCACTCCCTCACTAGGAACAACTTTGCTCAAATATATTTTTCCTCATATCTTTTGGAAGGTAAGGATATCCTAGAGTGAGAAAACTAGGTTGTTTTTGGTTAAAATGGAAGATTTTAGGATTTTTGGGGAAGAAGGCTCGACAGTCAGGTCCTTTTTATAGTAATCGCGTTATGAGATCAATCTCCTAGGGTGGAGATTGATCTCCCCTTACTTAAATCCCTTTAGAATTTGACAATGCAGGCTAGGGGATCGATCTGCCTCTTGGGTGAGATCGATCTGCTCAAAGGGATAGGATCGATCTTTGTTCATAGGATGAGATCAATCTCAGCTAGGCAGAAGGCTTCAGAGATCGATCTGGCCTTAGGAGGAGATCAATCTAGACTATCAAGAGGCTACTGGAGATCGATCTACCTTCTGTGAGGAGATCGATCTAGTCTAAGTCGAGGAAAATTGAGATCGATATGTTTGAGTGAGGGATCGATCTTCCTCTTACAGAATGCCCTGGCATTGCATTTCAAGGTAATGAGATCGACCTCTCCCTGTAATGAGATCGATCTGGCCTTTATCATGCAGCATTTTAGCTGCAATATTCCAGATTTCCAAAGTTAAACTCATATTCAATCACTTCAATACCCAATTTGCATTTCATTCACACTTAACACTCAGAAATGTCCAATTCTTATGATTTAGTTATTGTGTAACTTTTCTTTACATCATGAAAATCATAAGATTACATTTAAGTTCACGGGCCATACACGTACCGACCATATTGAATGCATATGTTTTACATATGGTAAAGTATTGTATTGGAAATTGAGTGTGATTGAAAGTGTTTTTCAAAAAAAGTGCATCTATTGTGAATCGTTTTCAGTATTAACGAATTGAATTTTATGGAAGTGTTTTACAATGTTTTATAAGTGATCATGGCATGCATGATAAGTATGTAGATAGTATGGTTTTCTACTGGTTACATAAGTTTCTTACTGAGCACGTTAAGCTCACTCCTTACTTTTCTCCACAGAGCCCATCGGTAACTTGGACCGCTTCCATTAGTAGGGAATTTCGTACAGCTGTGATTCCGAGGAGTATATTCCAGCGTCGAAGGTATACTCAGTTTTAAGAAATTATTTTATATCTAAAATTTTTGTAAGTAAAGTAATGTAGATGAGATGTGCTTAGGGAAATGTAAACATGACTATTTGTTTAAGAAATTTATTTTGAGACAGTTAGATTTCACTGTTTGATCTAATATCGACTTGTAGCCCAATAAAATATGTGTGAAATTTGGGTCGTTACACAACTAATTTCCTTAAGAGACTGAAAGAAATCAGATTAGATAGAAGTCCATAATCATACCAGTAGTTAGCTTGTGATAGATTTATTTCTATGTGATATTGATAATTAGAATGCATACAACATATATATGATATATATAGATATACATATTTGAATGTGTAATGAGACTTAATAAACTTAAATCCCTCATAAAATATTGAGTCACATGTCTTCACATGATTAAAATGCCTTCTAGTGTCTCGGCAATGATAACTCCAATTTATAGGGTTATTTTTGTGCTTATTTTTCTTGATTCTCTTATAATTATACTAATTATCTCCTAATTTTTATTAATTTCCACAAATTTTCATATTTAAATATATTTTGGGTATAGCAAATTGTGGATTTAGGCTTCAAGAGAGGAATTTGGGCTTCAAATGGACAAGAACCCACTCACATGGTTTTTTTTTGTTGCCAACTAAGCACTCCACATGGCATTCTCTTTTCAACCAATTAGAAATCACATGGCATTTCCAACTTTCACATGGATTTTGCCACATGGAACTTAGGTGGACTAGAAGACAAAATTGATAGTTATTAAAGAAGGAGTGGTCTATGGGATGATGCAGAGCTTAGGAATACATGGAAAATATCTTGTTATTGAAGCCAATTATAATAGGAAACATGGCAATTAATTGCTAACTCATTTACCTTGTGTTTTTACCCCTTTACCCCTAATTTACCTATGTATATAAACTAAATGATGTGGAAGAATGAGGTGGTCAGCTACCTTAGGATTTTCTTCCATTTCTTTTATGTTTTTCAATGTTCTTTAACCACCAATTAACTTGTTTTAAAACCTTTACCTTGCCTTTCTTAATTTACTTGTTTTCCTTACATTCCAAGTTTCATTTTTATTATTGTAAGACCCGAATTTATTTACAAACACGAAATGAATGAGTATTCGTGAAAGGAAGTCGGGTTAAATTAATCCCGAACACCTTGAAGGGCAAAACGGTTAAAAGATCGAATGCCAGAATAAATTCGACAAGAAAATTTAATTAAAAATAATGGAATTGAGAATCTTGATCAATATCGAAGAAATAATTAAATTTTGGGTTAAATTGATCAAGATATGAAATTATTGGAATTAACCAAAAATTTTACATCGGGAAATAATCCCGAAAATAATCGAAAAATATACCGAAAAGCTGAAATAATATCGAGAAAATTATTTATTCATTAAATAAATTAAATAATAATTTATCTTAGATATTTTGGCAAAATAATAATATAATATTGAATAAAATAATAATAAAATTAAATAATAAATTAAATTAAATTAATTCAAAAAAAAGAAGAAAGGAATCAAGAATGGAAAATCGGGGAGAGAGAAAGAAGAGAGAACGAAAAACGAAGCCGAAACCCGAGGAGAAGGCCGGACGACCACCGGCGACCCAAACAGCCAGGTGGGGGCTGGAAAAGGAAGAGGGCGTCGGTGCGACCTCCCTGGTACCGACGACGCGCCACACCGACGCCGGAGAACGCCGGATCGAGGGAGAGAAGTCGCGGAGAGGGGAAGCGAAATTGGCGGCCACCAGCGCCGATTCGGCTGCAACCACCGTCCACCAAACCTTCCCCACTTAATGCCGAGCCGAATGGCACCAGAAACGACCGACGAAACAGACGGACGGAGTCAAAAATGGTGAAAAGAGGAAATGGGTACCGACGGTGGAGAGAACAGGCCGGACCGACGACTTTCTGGCTGCCTTGGACGAAATCGAGGGCAGATTCGTGCTGCGGATGGCCCAGCGGAGCCACTGGTGGTGAAAGCCGATGGAGAACCGATCGGTAAGGTACTGAACCGGCCGAACCGGAGTGAACCGACGGTCTAAACCGGGTTGAACCGGACTGAACCGGTTCAGCCAAGAAAGAAGGGAAAAAATGAGAAAAAGAGAAAAAAGAAAAAAAGGGGAAGATTTTCGGGGATACACCAGACTTCGGGTAAGTCGATACGAGGTCAAAAGTGACTGATTTGATTTTCAAGAAATTTATTTAAATTATATTTAATCGAAAAGTAACCCGAAATTAAATATTAATTGTGCAGTTTTACGACAAATCCCGAACGAGAACCGATTGAGCTTCGATTTTCGTATCCCGCATCATATTGGGTAAGTACATTTTAATTTCGACAATTAGAGTCCTTTAATACAGAGTTTCGATTATTTTACGAAATTTACGAATTAATTCTGTATAAAAAGGCATATTAATCGGAATTGCAATGTAATTATCGTAAATAGTATACGGGCTATCCAATGAGTTTGGAATGAAGCCCGATGATTATTGGTAAGCTGAATGAGCCCAATAAACCTGAAGATGGGATTTAAAAAGTAGAAACGGGCTGGAAATGGGGCGAGGCCCATTAAGGTGCAGTTGGGCCCAATAAAGTAAAACGGGCCCAATACGTTAGATTCGATCAGTAAATGTTATATATTGATAAAAATAAGTGAATTAACCCAAAATATGTGGTTATATGCAGTTTCGTAAACTTGGTTGACGCGCAGTTGGACTAAGAGATCGGATATTATCGAGACGAGATAAGTTTACGCGTAAATCGAGGTAAGGGAATTTTGTAGGTGCATAGAGATTTCTATACATATTTATTGAAGGGATTTAAAGGGCCTAGAATTTCTTTAAGTATCTAGAAAACGAAATAATAATTTTTGCGAAAACCGGGGCATAGGTGAAAAAAGAAAAAAGATGATTTTGCTCCTGGGAGTAAAATTTACAAAAAGGGTAGTAAGGCAGATAAATTGCATGATTATCATGTTTTAATGTGTTATATGAATATATTGCTTTGATTTAAGCAAATATGCACATAGGTTGGCTGTTGATTTTAAGAATTATACAAAATGGAACCAGTTTGTACCGGTTACAATTTTAAAAGATGTTTTATCAAGATTGAGCCACCTATCGTATTTACATGAATAAAAAGAGTGCTGAGTCTTTCTCGCACTCAAGTTTACTGATTTATTTGTCATGGAAAGCCGTACTGGAGCATTGCTCGTACGAGAAATTTGTGTGTGCACAAAACCGTGCTGGAGCTTCGCTCACACGAGATTTTAGATATCATGATATGCATAGAGTGGTGCTGGAGCTTCCCTCGCACTAGACGTGAGTTGACATGCATATAGTCGTGCAGAAGCCTCTTGTAGACTATGTGTCGCAGAGAGTTGAGATGCTCGCACGTATACTTTGAGACATGGGTTGGTTATTGACATAGTATTGGGGTGGATAAGACCTACGGCAAGCACCCCCGGACTATGATATGGATCCATGGAGTACGATGTACCGTGTATGTCACACGGAGTACGCTGTATCATGCAGTCATGATGACTCGATGATTTTACTTGATATTCTGACGGATAGGATTTGACCCCACCTCCCGTTACAGTTGTGATACCCCGCACACTAGGATCCGTGTAGCCTGGGATCACAAGGACAAAGTATGGTCATAGTCATCGATTTTCATACAGTAACCTACATGCCTCACATGATATCATACGGTCTGAATAGACCAGGACGAACCCCAGGGAGGGGTAATGTCCCGATTTATGTTTTTAAATGAGATGCGATTTAATGAATCAAGGTATTCCCGAGAGATGCATTTGACCTTGATAAAGTTATTTTATGATGAAACAAATGAGTTTTAACGTGATGAGTTTATGATGAAATAAATAAGTTTTAATGTGACGAGCATGAGATGTCACACATGAGGATTTTTCCATGTCTTTTTTATATATGGATTTCATGATTTCTCTTATATGATATATACATACATGTGGCATCATTTTAGTCATACCTCATGCTCCAAATGTAAACGATTTTATATCATAACATTATCAGCACGTAGATAGTATAGTTATCTACCTGCTTACATTATTGCCTTACTGAGCTGTTTATGCTCACCCTTTCATTTTTCACCCCATAAGGTATATTCAGTAGAAGAGAACGACAGTAGTCATATCTGCTGCTTCTTATCAAGACTAGGTATACACATTTGTATAATTTTTGTATCTGAACATATAGAGGCACAGTACTGTACATGGATGTAATATTGGGGATGTATTTATTTAAAATAAATTGATATGTAAATGAAATATGAAAATGGAATGGTAAATAGGTGAGAGGTGACTAACACCGAATCATAACCCAACTGTTTAGTAGTGTAACTGTTCACGATGGGTAAGGAAATTAAAAAGCGAAAAATTTACTCTGATTTTTAGGTAATTTGGGTCGTGACAGAAAAGATGGTATCAGAGCAGAGTTGGCCTGATATGTACTGTGCATTGTTTAGATACAATTGTGTATATCAAGATGGAACTGCAACTAAGAATTTAGTTTTGAATGCAAGAATATAGTTTTTATAAATGATAGCTGCTATGGTAGAAGGGCGAGTACACATGCTCGAGGCCATAGAGATCGGCCTGAGAGTCGAATGAGTCGTCACATGAGACTCAAGATGAGAGTGAGGTAAAGGCTAATGATGAGCATACTCCACAGGGTCCTATAAAGAGACCCAACAGTATTGAGACACGCTCCAAGAGGATGGAGTGAAGTGTAGAAAATATTTCGGAGTTGTTTACTCAGTCAATGCATGTAGTTGAGGATAGGCAGGGTAAAGCCTAAACAGATGCCTCAGACTATAGAGATTTTCACACCCCTCCGGTATATAGCAAAGTAAAGAAACCAATAGTTACTGAGGACTGGGTGTATGAGATAGCGAAGTGCTATAGATTCTTTCGGTGTATGTCGATCGAGAAGGTGACTTTTAAAATACGTTCATGTTGGAGGGCGAGGCGGAGCATTGGTGGAAGTCAGCTCAACCTATCTGAAGAGTTAGACGTCCAGAGCCGACATGAGAAATATTTCTAGATGTATTACGGTGATAGAATATCCCGGACACTACTTAAGAGAAATTACAGGTAAAATTTCTTACACTGACCTAGAGACATTGATTGATTGACGAGTATGAAACTCAATTTATATCTCTGGGCAGGTGTGAACCTGATACCATGGGCAGTGAGAGTAGGAAAGACCAAAAGTTCATAAAAGGGCTCAAATTATCGATTAGAGTCTGATTGGCTCATTACCTATGTCGAGGCAGTGCGCAGAATACAGTTGCGTGAATAGTATCATGTGTTGCACGCCTCTGAGATTGGGAAAGGTAGTAAGGGCTAAAATAGAGACAGAAGAGAATAGAGAATGACAGAGATGTCAAAGCGGGAAAGAGACCAGTTGGCAAGAGATTAGAATTGATGAGTCACGGGGTAAGATGATTGGTAAGGCCCCAGTATATCCAATTTCAACACTTATGAGGGGTATTGTGATTGGAGAACCCCGACCTGCTATGAAGCAGTGTAGCAGTGTAAGCAAAATTAGCAGTGTAGGATGTGTGGTAGATACCACGGAAGTAGGGTCTACACCTACACTTTATTGACTAAAATAGGCGTTAAGTGTGGTAAGACGGGCCACTTAAGTAACGATTGCTCAGAGTTGGGTAAGACTGCCTTACAGAAGAGCAAAGAGACAGAGAAAATCATGTTGATATCTCTGCACTGAAAAGGGAGGCCATCGAAGAGAAAGGGAAAGTAGGCTGTTGGACGAGGGCGAGTGTATGCCTTAGACCAGGACACTATTGATGTTTCATATGGTGTGGTGAAAGATACCACATTAGTTGTGAATAGAGAAATAATTATTATAATTAATCCTGGTGCCACGTATTTAGTCATACCGTCTTCATTTGTATATAAGTTAGTAAAAGACTTGAATGCCTACATTCGTGAGCACAATGCTAATAGTTAGTACCCCAATGAAGGAGGGTTAACTAACGAAATAATTATGAAGAAATTATAAGTTGAATACGGGGGAAGAAGTATAAGTCAGTCGATTTTATTCAGTAGACTATGAATAATTTGAAGTAATATTGAGAATAAATCTCAATTGGTCGGCTGTAAATTATGATGTTCAGAGTTCTATTATAAGACAGTGTTGTTTTACCCCTGGAAAGTATACGGTAAGTTGTGACAAGTAATAAAAGGGGAGTAGCGATTGAAATTAAAGGAGCAAATGATTGTACTCACGAAATGAGTAATGACAGAGTTTTGTTATAAGTGATATACGAAAAGAGATAGACTAGAATAAGAGGTGTATGCAAGGTAAGAATATCTCTGATACGTGAAGTAATTTGGATTAAAGCAATTAGTAGCAAATATGAATTGTGACCACATGGACTAATATGTAAAGTAAATGTGGTCAAGTTTGAGGGTTAATAAAGGTATTTCAAAATACCTCCATGCCTGAAGACTTGACAGCGTCTAAAAGTATCCATAACCTATAAATTGAAAGCGACAATCGTAATATATACATTTAAAATTAGGGTACCTTTACTAGTACAATAAGAAATATAGAATTCGATTAATCAGGAAGGTTTAAAAATTTAAAATTTTATAAAAAGCCGTTAATATAAGAAAAGGAAATGACGCAGGTTAGTAGCTTCAACGGAAGCGATTTCGAAAGGAACATTATACGTTTATGCTTTTATAGGTCAAGGAAATGGGTAATTGAAGTATTCAATAGAAGTCAACTATGACAAGTTAATTAAACTTTACTTGGACCGATCTGTTATCATCCATATTGATGATATTTTGGGTGTATTTAAAGTCCAAGGAAATCATAAGCAACAATTGGAGATTGTTTTTACAGATGATTTGTTGAGAGTTCTCAAAATGGACTATTTTATTTACACGTTTAACTTAGAAAAAGTTGTATTTGAATGAATGATAGACGTAACAGGAGTTTTGGTGTACTGAAGTAATAAACTGACCACCGCATTTATTATCACCATACCCAATAGATTAAGAGGTTTCACATGAGTATGGATACCTCAAAATAATGAATGGGCTGTGTATTGATGCAAAAGGGGAAGATAGTCAATTATGAATCCAGACAACTCAAGGATCATGAAAAGACTATACGGCCCATGATTTAAAGTTGACAGCGATAGTGGTTGTATTAAGTATATGACACTACTATGTATACGGTGAGAAATTTCAAGTATGCACTGATCATAAAAGCCCCAAGTATCTGTTTTCACAGAAAGAGTCGAATATGAGAACAAAGAGGGTTAGAGCTTCTGAGGAATTATGATTGTGAAAATTGTACCACCTAGGAAATGCTAATGTAATGGCTAATGCCTTGAACAGAAAGAGCCTCGGGATGGTATTACATATGATGGTCAGGGAGCATGAGCTGCTCGAGCAGTTGCGAGTCTCAGTAGTGATGTGATCCCTTCTGATGATGACAGTGATTGTGTGACAGCTAGCTTGAGATTAGAACCAGATTTGAGTGACCGAATTTGACAGGTTTAGCATGATGATCGGCAGAGTGTCGATAGTGTGGGTCAGATTCAGATGCGTACAGCGACAGAGTTCACAGAGAGTGATGATGGCTTACTGAGGTTCTGAGACAGTATAAGTGCTCCTCGGGACCACAATGATGATATAAAGTTATTGCCAGAAGCTCATTCTTCGGGAGATACAGTGCATCCGAGAAGTAATAAAAATATCGAAATCTTTAAAAAGGGTATTGGTGGTTAGATATGAAAAGAGACATTATGGAGATTGTGGAAAAGTGTCTCGTATGTCATTAAAATAAGGTAGAGTATTAGAAGTCTGCAGGGTTAGTGCAGCCTCTACCTATATATCGACACGACACGAAAAATGGGAGCAAGTCTCCATGGATGTTATAAGGGGTTACAGAGGACCTGGATGAATCATGAGGCTATCTAGGTGATAGCCGATAAGTTGACTAAGTTTACCCACCTTCTGGTTATGAAATCCTCAGATACTTTGAGTGTATAGGCGGATTTATGTGTAAGAGAGATTGTTGAATAGTATGTAGTGTTCCAGTGAGCATTGTATCATATAGCGATTCCTGTTTCACTTCCCACTTCTGGGAATATTTTTTAGGAAGCTATGGGAGCCCGATTGAGTGTTAGCACAGCTTTCCGTTCTCAGACAGATGGTTAGTCAGAGAGGACTATACAGGTTCTGGAGGATATGATGAGAGCGTGTACCATTGATTTGATAAGCTCCTGGGATTATCAATTGTTACTAATCGAATTCGTCAATAATGACAGTTGTCACTTGAGTATCGGGATGACTTCAGATGAGGCATTGTATGGTCGTAAGGGTTGTTTCCCCGATTTGGATAAGAAGAGGTGGGTAACAGATATAGAGTTGTTCCCGAATTGGTAAGACAAACCTCTGAGGATGTTCAGTTAATTGTGAAGGATTAAGAACACCTCAGAGCATATAGAAAAGCTATGCTGACAAGAGACAGAAACCATTGGAATTCACCGAAGGTGAATTAGTATTGTTGGAAGTTACATGCTCTTAGGACATAGCATAAGGACGTAACAAGATTCGGAAAGAGATTGGACAAAGTGGGAGACAAGGCCTGTAGGTTGGCATTACCACCTGAATTAGCAGGCATCCACAATGTGTCCTATCTTATGATGCTTCGAAAATACTATCCGGATCCAACATATGTGAACGGATATGAGCTATTGAAACTCAATGAAAGTTTAACGTATGATTGGAAAATCGATTCGGGTATTAAAACAGGAAGTAGAAAGTGTTGAGGTTTAAGATAATCTCCCTAATTAAAGTCCTTTGGTAGTAGTTCACTCCGAAAAAGTCACATAAGAGTTAAAGAGTATGATATGTGTGAAATATCCGGAGTGATTTACAGACTAACTTGGTTCTAATTTGAAAGACCAAATTTCTTAAGTGGGGGAGATTTTGTAAGACCCGAATTTATTTAAAAACACGAAATGAATGAGTATTCATGAAGAGAAGTCGGGTTAAATTAATCTCGAAAACCTTGAAGGGCAAAACGGTTAAAAGATCGAATGCCGGAATAAATTCGACAAGAAAATTTAAATAAAAATAATGGAATTGAGAATCTTGATCAATATCGAAGAAATAATTAAATTTCGGGTTAAATTGATCAAGATATGAAATTATTGGAATTAACCAAAAATTTCACATTGGGAAATAATCCCGAAAATAATCGAAAAATATACCGAAAAGCTGAAATAATACCGAGAAAATTATTTATTCATTAAATAAGTTAAATAATAATTTATCTTAGATATTTTGGCAAAATAATAATATAATATTGAATAAAATAATAATAAAATTAAATAATAAATTAAATTAAATTAATTCAAAAAAAAGAAAGGAATCAGAAATGGAAAATCGGGGAGAGAGAAAGAAGAGAGAACGAAAAACGAAGCCGAAACCCGAGGAGAAGGCCGGACGACCACCGGCAACCCAATCGGCCAGGTGGGGGCCGAAAAAGGAAGAGGGCGTCGGCGCGACCTCCCTGGTACCGGTGATGCGCCACATCGACACCGGAGAACGCCGGATCGAGGGAGAGAAGTCGCGGAGAGGGGAAGTGAAATCGGCGGCCACCAGCGTCGATTCGGCTACAACCATAGTCCACCGAACCTTCCCCACTTAATATCAAGCCGAATGGCACCGAAAACGATCGGCGAAACCGATGGACGGCCCCAGAAACGGCGTAAAGAGGAAATGGGTACCGACGGTGGAGAGAAAAGGCCGGACCAGTGACTTTCCGGTGGCCTTGGACGAAACCGAGGGCAGATTCGTGCTGCGGACGGCCCAGCGGAGCCATTGGTGGCGGAAGCCGACGAAAAACCGATCGGCAAGGCACTAAACCGATCGAATCAGAGTGAACCGACGGTCTAAACCGGGTTGAACCGGATTGAACTGGTTCAGCCAAGAAAGAAGGGAAAAAAGGAGAAAAAGAGAAAAAAGGAAAAAGGGGAAGATTTTCGGGGATACACCGGACTTCGGGTAAGTCGATACAAGGTCAAAAGTGACTGATTTGATTTTCGGGAAATTTATTTAAATTATATTTAATCGAAAAGTAACCTGGAATTAAATATTAATTGTGCAGTTTTACGACAAAGCCCGAACGAGAACCGATTGAGCTTCGATTTTCATATCCCGCATCATATTGGGTAAGTACACTTTAATTTCGACAATTAGAGTCCTTTAATACAGAGTTTTGATTATTTTACAGAATTTACGAATTAATTCTGTATAAAAAGGCATATTAATCAGAATTGCAACGTAATTACCGTAAATAGTATACGGGCTATCCAATGAGTTTGAAATGAAGCCCGATGATTATTGGTAAGCTGAATGAGCCCAGTAAACCCGAAGAAATGATTTAATAAGTAGAAACGGGCTGGAAATAGGTCGAGACCCATTAAGGTGCAATTGGGCCCAATAAAGTAAAACGGGCCCAGTACGTTAGATTCAATCAATAAATGTGATATATTGATAAAAATAAGTGAATTAACCCAAAATATGTGGTTATATGCAGTTTCGTAGACTTGGTTGACGCGCAGTTGGACTGAGAGATCGGATATTATCGAGACGAGATAAGTTTGCACGTAAATCGAGGTAAAGAAATTTTGTAGGTGCATAGAGATTTCTATACATATTTATTGAGGGGATTTAAAGGGCCTAGAATTTCTTTAAGTATCTAGAAAACAAAATAATAATTTTTACGAAAATCGGGGCATAGGTGAAAAAGGAAAAAGACGATTTTGCCTCTGGGAGTAAAATTTACAAAAAGGGTAGTAAGGCAGATAAATTGCATGATTATCATGTTTTAATGTGTTATATGAATATATTGATTTGATTTAAGCAAATATGCACATAGGTTGGCTATTGATTTTAAGAATTATACGAAAGGGAATCGGTTTGTACCGGTTACGATTTTAAAAGATGTTTTATCAAGATTGAGCCACCTATCGTATTTACATGAATAAAAAGAGTGCTAGAGTCTTTCTCGCACTCAAGTTTACTGATTTATTTCTCATGAAAAGCGGTACTGGAGCATTGCTCGTACGAGAAATTTGTGTGTGCACAAAACCGTGCTAGAGCTTCGCTTGCACGAGATTTTAGATATCATGATATGCATAGTGTGGTGCTTGAGCTTCGTTCGCACTAGACATGAGTTGACATGCATATAGTCGTGCGGAAGCCTCCTGTAGACTGTGTGTCACAGAGAGTTGAGATGCTCGCACGTATACTTTGAGACATGGGTTGGTTATCGACATAGTATTGGGGTGGATAAGACCACAGGCACCCCCAGACTATGATATGGGTCCATGGAGTACGATGTATCGTGTATGTTACACGGAGTACGCTGTACCGTGCAGTCATGATGACTTGATGATGTTACTTGATATTCTGGTGGGTAGGATTAGACCCCACCTCCTGTTACAGTTGTGATACCCCGCACACCAGGATCCGTGTAGCCTGGGATCACAGGGACAAAGTATGGCCATAGTCCTCGATTTTCATACAGTAACCTACATGCCTCATATGATATCATACGGTCTGAATAGACCAGGACGAACCCGAGGGAGTGGTAATATCCCGATTTATGTTTTTAAATGAGATGCGATTTAATGAATCAAGGTATTCCCGAGAGATGGATTTGACCTTGATGAAGTTGTTTTATGATGAAACAAATGAGTTTTAACGTGATGAGTTTATGATGAAACAAATAAGCCTTAATGTGACGAGCATGAGATGTCATACATGAGAATTTTTCCATGTTTGTTTTATATCTGGATTTCATGATTTCTCTTATATGATATATACATACATGTGGCATCGTTTTAGTCATACCTCATGTTCCAAATGTAAATGATTTTATATCATGACATTATCAGCACGTAGATAGTATAGTTATCTACCTGCTTAGATTATTGCCTTATTGAGCTGTTTATGCTCACCCTTTCATTTTACCCCCACAGGGTATATTCAGTAGAAGAGAACGACAGTAGTCATATCCGCTGCTTCTTATCAAGACAAGGTATACATGTTTGTATAATTTTTGTATCTGAACATATAGAGGCACAGTACTGTACATGGATGTAATATTGGGGATGTATTTATTTAAAATAAATTGATATGTAAATGAAATATGAAAATGAAATGGTAAATAGTGAGAGGTGACTAACACCGAATCATAGCCCAACTGTTTAGTAGTGTAGCTGTTCACGACGAGTAAGGAAATTAAAAAGCGAAAAATTTACTCTGATTTTTAGGTAATTTGGGTTATGACAATTATAATCTTGCATTCCATTTTCTTAATTTTCATTTTTTAATATCTTCTTCTACTCCATTTCTATTTTCCATTATTGTTCTTGATTGAGTTCAATGCACATGAGAGCTTAGGAGGTTGAGAACTTACCTCCATAGCTCTTATGTTTGAACTCGATCCAAATCAATTCTCCTACCTACTTTTTTATTTTATTTTGATTTTTAAAAATTGTTTTAGGTACTGTTTGATGTGTTTTTATCTTTAATCTTAGGTATTTAGTTATTTTCATAAAGCTTTAATTAGTAAAAATCAAATTTCAAGCTAAGGTTTAATGCTCTCATTTAGTTTCTACATTAGCATTTCTTTTTAGTAAATTAAAAAGCTTATTGTAGTTGTTGTTGACTTTAATTTCCTGATGTGTTTCATCTATTAGATTGTAGTATTTTAACCTTTCTTTAGTCGATTTCAAGTAGTCTTTCATCGTCATGTTTTTTTAGGAATATAGTCAGTTCAAGCATGTGAAGAGGGAGTGAATTCATGAAATCAATTATGTGTTTCATAAGCTGATCAGTGCAGAATTGATTTTGCATGGAGTCAATTCTTTTCTTTAGATTTTAGGTTGCATTAATAAATTAAATATAATAAGCTAGTATCATTAATGTTGAGTACTAATCAGTTGCATTATAATTCTTATTTATGTAGCTTAAGGTTATAAGCGATGTTTCCATATTCGGTCGATTCTTTTCTGCATTCAGTTTGCATCAATTTCTCTTGAATAAAATGCTGCTATGTTGATCTGTTTCATGGAAGATTATAATGGTGTAAGGATAGGCTTAAATTAGGTAGTATTTGATTAAATTTTTAGGTTAATTACATTAGCAATTATTACATTAGTAAGGCATATTTGGGCTTATAGATTAACGGTTTGTTGCATGCTTTAGGCTACCATGTTTATTCGACTTTAGACTTACATTGTATTGATTAGGTGTTATATATATATATATATATTCATTTAGGGTTAGTTTAGGGTTAGGATTAGTTTTGGGGTAGCATTTTAAGGTTAAAATTTCAAATTAGGATTTTTAGGGTTTTTATTAGGATTTTATTCTATCAGGCATTAGTTTAGGTTATTTTGCATTTTTGTTTCATTTAATTAAATTAGATACATGCATTTTTCATTTCATATTAGGATTTTTTTAGATTTATTTCATTATTTGCACTTTAGGATCAAATTTTCTATTAATTGCATTTTGCCCATTTTCATTATTAATTTTAATTTTGTTATTTTTCTTTTACAGTTGCTTTATCTTTATTAGATGGGCTCTGAAAGTATTTTTATAATTAATTTTCTTATTATTTCATTTTATTTTTTTATTTTTATTTTTCATGTAATTAGCCTTAGTAGATCAACCACTATTCATAATAGGCTAGAATGTATTTAGACTGTAATTATCTAGTAATTAATTAAGTTAACTAATCTCTTTGGGACGATATTTCGAACTAACCTCCGTATTACTTGTATGGCTGTGTATACTTGCACGCTGATACGATTTAGGTTCATCAAGTTTTTGTGTCGTTTGTCACGACCCAAATTACCTAAAAATCAGAGTAAATTTTTCACTTTTTCATTTATTATTTAATTCTTACCTTTCTGTCATCGTGACCATCCTACAAATAGTTAGGCTATGATTCGGTGTTAGTCACCTCTCACCTATTTACCATTCCATTTCCATAATCACATTCACATATCAGAGTTTACTATCTTTTAACTTTAACTAAATACATACAAAATGGTATTTACATAACCTTACATCCCCGACATCATATACGTTTACAGTACTGTGCATTACATATTTAGATACAAAACTATACAAATGTGTATACCTGTCTCTCGATGGGAAGTAGCGGATAGCAAGATACAAGTCCCCAGTCGCTTACTAATTACTGCGAGTGCTCTGAAAAGATGGGAATATAAGGGGTGGTGAGCAAACCACACACTCAGTAAGGCAATTATGCAAGTAAGTAGATAGCTCCACTATCTACATGCTCATAATGCCATGCCCTTAAAATCCATTTCTTTTCATTAAAATCTCAAGCACAAAATCATGTATTTCATCATGACTTAGTTTATAAAACTGTTCGTGCATATATAAATCATACTACTTATGCATCAATAGCATTTTATGTGACATCATTAAATCATACTTAGCATGAATTAAATCAAAATCATGCATTATTTCATGCGATATAAAACAAATCGTGAGATACAATCATTTCATGAATTTATCATTAAAGCATGGAAAACTCATCATGCTACTGCATTTAAATCATTTCATTTAAAACGCAGTATAAATAACCCAAAGGGGTTAAGCATCTCATAATTCAATTCCAAACTCATAAAACAATTCATTAAAATTCATTATAAAACTTCGGTTAGAAAACCACCTTTTTTTTAGGGTCACATATCATAAAATCATAAAATCAAGGGCCTGACCCCTCCCTCGGGTCTACCCTGGTCTATTGACTAATAATTATATTATGTGAGACATGTAGGTGACTATTAGTAACAACGAGGACTATAGCTATAACCTAGTGATCCTTGGCAACACGGTACCTAGTGTGCGGGGTGTCACACCTGAAACGGGAGGTGGGTCGGTCCTACCCGCCAGAACAGCATAACATCAGGATTGCGAGGGCAAGGCTTGCTGCCTCGTGGCTAATGCCACTCCACTCTAACCCAACAATCTCCATGGTACAGCGTACTCCGTGTGACATACACGGTACAACGTACTCCGTAAACCCAAGCTCAGTAAGGGGTGCCAGCAATAGGTCTTATCCACCCATATCATCTCTATCTCAGTATGCACGTGTGAGCATATCATCACACTGTGACACAAAGTCTACAGGAGGCTCCAACACGGCTATATGCATGTCATATAAATCCCTGTGCGAGCAAAGCTCTAGCACGGCTCCATGCATATTCATGATATCAGAAAATCTCGTGCGAGCGAAGCTCTAGCACGGTTTCATAAAAATTAGTAAAATCTGCATACGAGTAGCACTCCAATACAACTTTAAAATGAGTTATAAATCCATATAAAATCATGTACGAGCAATGCTCCAGCACGAATGAATGCTCAAGTAAATCAAAACTTCGTACGAGCAATGCTCCAATACGGCTTTATGCATAAATACATCAAATCTTGTGCGAGTTACACTCTAGCACGACTTTTTTTTTGCAATATCATATCAAAACAGGATGCGAGCTAAGCTCTAGCATCTCTCATGCATGTCAAATCATTAAAACTAGTGTGAGCAATCGCTCCAGCACCTTTTTATGCATTTCAGTCAAAACAATCAAAATCGTCAAAACAGTCAAAACAGGGTGCGAGCTAGGCTCCAACGCCGCTCATGCATTTCTCAATAATAAAATCAATGCGAGCAACCGCTCTAGCATATTTCATGCATATGATGTCACACAAGTCGGTGCGAGCAACCACTCAAGCACATTTTATGCACACTCACAAACTCGATGTAGTGCGAGCTATGTGCCAGTACTATCTGTTTCCATATAAACTTGATAGTTGACCTATTTTCCAAAGAATTTTCATTTAAATTTAAATAACACTTACGTAGTGTTATCTTGTAAAATTTATGCAATTACTGGCCAATCTATCGATTTACTTTGCGTAAAAACCAATAAAATCCCTTAATTTAGAAAATTCCTTAAATCATGCATTTCATGCATGTCATGCTTTCACCATCCTTAGGTGAACTTCCCTCAATAGCGGTAAAATCGTATTTTCCCATTTCGAGTCCTTAAAATCATTAAACCATTTTAGGACCTTTGTACAATATCAATGTATACATACATATTCAGTGTATACAAAAGCTATTAAAATACACGTAGCTACCTCTAGCTACTCACACAATTCCCTTACCTCATTTTTCTGTACAGTCTAACCTTTACACTGATATCTCGTCATGCAGTCCGATTTGCTCTCAATCAAATCTCCGGAACTACGTATAAATATACATTAGATCAAATACAATACAATTAATTGTATTTCATATTTTTTGGGCTTAATTTAAATCATTGGGCCCGTTTACCCATATTGGGCCCGATTGTATCATAATGAGCCTTAATCGGCCTTAAGCCCGTTTCCCACTTACTATTCACATTATCAAGGCCTATTGGGCTCACTGGGCCCATCAGTATATATTGGACCTCGTTCTAAATTCTCGAATAGCTTAATGAATTATTTATGACAATTTATCCCAATTTTCAGAATATAATTCATTTTATGCGAAAATTAAATCCGTAATTTATGCGATAATTTTTTAACACGCATACCGATGCAATATTGTTGTAAATAAGGGTTACTTACCCGAGATTCCATGATAGTACGTAAATCGAGGCTATCTCAAGCTCTCGATTGATGCCAATTGTCGAGCTACATAATTTAATATTTTTTCGGGTAAACTTTCAGTCGATTATTTATCAAATTAAATATTTCAAAATTTAAATCGATCAATTTCGACCGCTTACCGACTTACCCGTAGCTCGATTGCATCACTGAAAATATTCCTAATTTTTCTTCTTTTTATTTTTCCTTTTTTTCTTCTGTTTCCTTTTCTTTTTGGCTGAACCGGTTTGGTCCAGTTCAACCCTGTTCAGACCGATTTGGTCTAGCCAGTTCAGTTCAGTTTGGCCGATTCGGTGCCTCGCCGACCGATTCTTCATCGGTTTTCACCACCAGCAGCTCCGCGGGGTCGTCCGAAACTTGGATCTAGTCTTGGTTTCGTCCGAGGTTGTTAGAAAGTGGCTGGTCCGACTCTTCTCCCTTTTGGCGTCAGTGGCTTTCCTTTCTTCCTCTGTTTCCAGCTCTGGCCATCGTTCTACCAGCTAAGGCTGCCACCAATAGCGCCGCCTGCACCTGGGGATCGCTCGGCTGGTGGTGGCCGGGCTCGAATCAGTGCCGATCGTCGAGAAATCCCTTTTCTCCCTTTCGGTTCTCCTTTTCTCTCCCTTTGCCGCCGTTCACTGTCGTTCGTGGGTCCGTTAGTGTGGCTGGTGGCTCGGCTGGGCTTCCTTCGCCTGGGCTGCCACCAGCCGCCTCTTCCCGGTGGCCGTCAGTGAGGCAAAGGGAAGCTCAGCTTCCTGCTTCGTTTTCTGTTTCAGAAAATCGCGTTTTTCGATTTTCATTTTTTATTTATTTATTTATAATTTATTTTTATTTTATTTTATTTTAATAATATTTTATTCATTAAAATATTATTAAAAATTCAAAAATATCTAAAATATATATATTTTATTCATTTATTCAATAAATGAATTTCTCAATCTTATTTCGGCTTTTCGGTATATTTTTCGATTATTTTCAGGATAATTTTTCGAGGTGAAAATTCTGGTTAATTCCAATAAATTCATATCTTGATCAATTTAACCCGAAATTTAATTATTTCTTTGTTATTGATCAAGATTTCTCAATCCCATATTTTTAATTATATTTTCTTATCGACTTTATACCGGGTTTCGATCTTTTGACCGTTTTACCCTTCACGTGTTTGGGAATACCATTTCAATCATTTTTGCATTTTTCATTTTGTATTTTAAATAAAATTGGGTCTTACATCGTTGCCGGGGATTAGGTTAGCTTTAGCTTAAATTTAATAAAGCATGCCTAGGTATAGTTCTAGCTTTTATGTACTTAAAGCCTTTATGATAGATTAGGATTATTTTCTTTTGATATATATATATATATATATATATATATATACATATAAATAAAAAAATCAAAAAAATTAAAAAAATAATTCACTTGATGTCTGCGTTCGTAGAGCTAAGAGCTTTGAGTGCCTTCCCCTAGATCTTAAGATTAAGAGGACCCTTAAGAAAATTAAAAAGGATTCTAGGAAGATAGTTTCTCTGCTACAAGATGAACCCATGGCTGATCATATAAAGCTTAGAACAATTGGTGACAACGCCGTCTCTACTATAGATGGGTATTACACTGGCATTAGGCCACCAGCAGTTCCAACTAACAGTTTTGAAATTAAACCCACGATTATCTCGATGATCCAAACTTCTCTTCAATTCAATGGACTACCTCATTATGACCTTAGCTAGCTTCCTAAAGCTTTGCAATATCGTCAAGCATAATGAGCTTTTGGATGACTCGATTAGACTTAGGTTATTCCCTTTCTCACTTAAGGATAGAGCTAGCCCAATAGCTCTTCGCCAAATTTTTGCCTCCATCTAAAATGGCTAAGCTTCGTAATGGTATCTCCTTTTTTATCCAGTTTGACTCCCAGTCCTTATGGAATAGATATAAAGGCCCACTTAGGAAGTGTCCACACCATGACATACCCGTATGGCTTCAAGTTCAGACATTCCACAATAGTTTTACTAGTCAAAATAGGACCATTATCGACGCTACAGCAGGAGGATCACTCATGTCGAAGACACAAGAGAAGGTTAATTCACTATTGGACAAGATAACAACTATGACCAGTGGTCAGCTAAAAGACACACACCTAAGAAGGCTGCTAGAGTTTATGAGCTCATGCCTTATCTACATTGACCTTAAAATTTCCACTTTAACTAAGAAGGTAGAATCCTTAAGTACTCAGCCTAGCTATAGTTTTGTAATGGCCATTCAGAGCATATTTTCTCTGTGTAATCTATATAGTGGTACTCATTCAGTAGATAGGTGTCCAATTAAGGTTAAGTTAGTTTAATACATTGCCTACCCCCTAGGCAGCAGCACAACCCATTTTCTAACAACTAAGATCCAAGGTAAAGGAATCATCTTAACTTTTCATGTAGCCAAATCAATGGCAGTCTTCCACTTCCAGACTTGTAAGACCCCCTACTTTTCAGCTTCCACCTTCTTATATTCCTCTACTCACCCAAGTACCACTACCTCAGCAATTCTAGCAGCAACAGTTTGATAAGCCATCTTATCCACCACCTACCCAGCTACAACCATTTGTTTTACCCCCACCTACTTAGTTTTAGCCTGTAGCAGTAAATGAAAAGAAGTCCTCGTTAGAAGAAATGTTCACTCAGAGTTTACAAAATCAAGTGGCTTCCATCAAGAATTTAGAGATTCAGGTTTGGACATATAGCTAGCACCCTCAATCAATGCCCACAAGGCTCCTCACCCAACAATACATATAGCTAGCACCCTCAATCAATGCCCACAAGGCTCCTCACCCAACAATGCAGAGCCGAATCCTATTAAGAGTCCTGGTAAGGAGCAATGTAATAAATTAGATGATGTTGACTAGTAGCTGACTAAGGATGAGATAGAGGTAGGCCAGGAGTGTCACGACCCAAATTACCTAAAAATCAGAGTAAATTTTTCGCTTTTCATTTATTATTTAATTCTTACCTTTCTCTCATCGCGACTATCCTACAAACAGTTGGGCTATGATTCGGTGTTAGTCACCCTTACCTATTTACCATTCCATTTCCATAATCACATTCATATATCAGAGTTTACTATCTTTTGACTTTAATTAAGTACATACACGATGGTATTTATAACTCTACATCCCTGACATCATAATCGTTTACAGTACTGTGCATTACATATTTAGATACAAAACTATACAAATGTGTATACCTGTCTCTCAATGGGAAACAACGGATACCAATGCATGAAAGTCCTCAGCCACTTACTAATTACTGTGAGTGCTCTGAAAAGATGGGAAAATAAGGGGGTGAGCAAACCACACGCTCAGTAAGGCAATTATGCAAGTAAGTAGATTATTCCACTATCTACATGCTCATAATGCCATGCCCTTAAAATCCATTTCTTTTCATTAAAGTCTCAAGCACAAAATCATGTATGTCATCAATGACTCAGTTTATAAAACTGTTAGTGCATATATAAATCATACTACTTATGCATCAATGGCATTTTATGTGACATCAGTAAATCAAACTTAGCATGAATTAAATCAAAATCATGCATTATTTCATGCGATATAAAACAAATCATGAGATACAATACTTTCATGAATTTATCATTAAAGCATGGAAAAATCATCATGCTACTGCATTTAAATCATTTCATTTAAAACACAGTATAAAATAACCCTTCCGGGTCAATCATCTCATAAAACAATTCATTAAAATTCATTATAAAACTTCGGTTATAAAACCACCCTTCTTTCAGGGTCACATATCATAAAATCATAAAATCGTAAAATCGGGGTGCCTGACCCCTCCCTCGGGTCTACCTTGGTCTATCAGACCACAAGTTATATCATGTGAGTTAAGTAGGTGACTATTAGTAACAACATAGGACTATGGCCATAACCTCGTGATCCCTGGCAACACGGTACCTAGTGTGTGGGGTATCACACCTGAAACGAGAGGTAGGTCGTCCTACCCGCCAGGACAGCATAACACCAAGATTGCGAGGGCAAGGCTTGCTGCCTCGTGGCTAATGCCACTCCACTCCAACAATCTCCACGGTACAGTGTACCCCATGTGATATACACGGTGCAACGTACTTCGTGAACCCAAGCTCAGTCAGGGGTGCCTGCAATAGGTCTTATCCACCCATATTATCTCTGTCTCAGTATGCACGTGTGAGCATATCATCTCACTGTGACACACAGTGTAAGACCCGATTTTAGTTAAAATATGAAATTAAAAAATGCAAAAGGACTGCAATGGAATTTTTGAACACATTGAAGGGTAAAATGGTCAAAAGATTGAAGGTCGGTATAAATTCGATGAGAAAAATTTATTAAAAATAATGGATTGAGAAATCTTGGTCAATAAAGGTGAAATAAATTTATTCTGGGTTAAATTGATCAAGATATGAATTTACTGGACTTAATCAAAATTTTCACTCGGGACAATATCCCGAAAATACAGAGAAAATATACCGAAAATGGTTAAAATAAACTAAACAAATTAAATAAAATTAAATAAATGAATTTAGAATTAAATAATAATTTTTAGGATATTTTAAGAGATATTTGGGTATTTTTAATGTATTTTAATGATTAAAATAATAATAAATAAATTAATAAAAGAAAAAAAAGAAAGATAATTGAAAAAAAAAGAAAAAAGATCGAAAACGCAAAAAGAAGAAGACGAAAAACCACCGAGGAAAACCATCACCGGCGAGCCACCACCGGCTCCGGATGAGGGGCCACGACCACCAGAAAAGGAAGAGGAGCTTCAGGCGATCTCCCTGGTACCGACGGCACGACCCACCGACGCCAAAATCCGACAAATCGGGGAGAGAAAGATCGACGGGAGAGAAGGGCTCGGTCCCGGTGATCCACGGCAGCTAGACGTGAGCGGGGGCCATCGACGTGATCAAGAGGAGGAGCCGGTCATTTTGAGACCCGTAGCTACCGGTGAAATGGCCGGAATCATCGGCGACGGCCAAGCCCAGAAATGAGTACCGACGAGGGAGAGAACAGGCCGGACCGACCACTTTTCGGCGACCTCGACCGAAGCCGACCCCAGATCTGAGATGCGGACGACCCAGCGGAGCCACTGGTAGCGAAAACCGGTGGAGAACCGGCTGACAAGGCCCTGAACCGATCGAACCGGAGTGAACCAGGGTGAACCGACGGGTCCGAACCGGGTTTGAACCGGACCGAACCGGTTCAGCCAATGAGGAAAGGAAAAAAGGAGAAAAAGGGAAAAGAAAAAAGAGAAAAAATTGGAAAAAAATCTCGACGATGTAATCGAGCTACGGGTAAGTCAGTAGCGGTCGAAATTGACCGATTTGAATTTTGGAATATTTTATTTAATTAATTTTTGACTGGAAATTTACCCAAAAATTATGAAATTGTGTAGCTCGACAATCGACGTCAAACGATAGCTCGAGACAGCCTTGATTTGCATACTAGCATGGAATCTCAGGTAAGTAACCCTTATTTAGGATAATTTACATCGTTATGCGTGCTTCGGATTTAATTATCGTATAAAATAAATTAAATTTTGGAAAGTCGGATAAATTGTCGTAAATAATAAATTGAGCTATTTGAGAGTTAGAACGAGGCCCAATAAATTGTTGGTGGGCCCAATGAGCCCAATAGGCCTCGATAATGTGAAAATTAAGTGGAAAACGGGCTTAAGGCCGATTAAGGCCCATTAAGGTGCAATCAGGCCCAATAGGGGTAAATGGGCCCAATGATTTAAATTAAGCCCAGAAAATAGGAAATACAATTAAATTGTATAATATCTAACCTGAGGAATAATTATACGCAGTTTCAGCCATTGGATTGGGAGCAGATCGGACTGCATGACGAGACAGCAGTGAAAAAGGAAAGGTCAGACTCTACAGAAAAATAAGGTAAGGGAATTCTACGGACTGCTAGAGGTAACTTTACAAAATTTCAAAGTCATATGCAGTCTTTTAAATTATCTGAAGGGTCTAGAAGTAAGCTAATAATTTTAGTGCCCCGAAAAGGTAAATTACCAAAATACCCTTGTTAAGGGTAAAATTTACAATTTTAGGAAAAATTGGGAAGAGCAAGAACAAGAGGTTCCTGCTCGTTCTGGAGGTGTTTTGATGCATGCATGAGTAGGCTGGCTAACCTTGAAAGAAAAATGCACAACATTGCATATTTTCAATGATGAAATTGTTGTGAAAACTGTTTTAAGGAAACAGAGCTGCCTACATGTTCTTATTGACATGTGACGTGCTAGAGCTCAGCTCGCATGATGTTTTGATTTGCGTGATGCATGCATTAGTACTGCAGCGAGAGCTCGCACTAGAGTTTTACATGCACGGTGCTAGAGTCTAACTCGCACCAGATTTTACATGATTTTCGTGACAGGGTGCTAGGGTCTAACTCGCACCAGATTCTTTTTATATATATATGATTTTCGTGACACGATGCTAGAGTCTAACTCGCTTCAGATTTTACATGATTTTCGTGACCGGGTGCTAGAGTCTAACTCGCACTAGATTTTCCACATGATTTGATGAGAGTGCTAGAGCTTAGCTCGCACTGATTTTATGAGAACATGCGATGAGCCGTGCTTGGAGCATCGGGTAGACTGTGTGTCACCGATTAAATAGGCTCGCACGTGCATTTGAAGACATGGCATGAGTATGCAGATATGATATAGGTCTACGGAGTACATTGTACCGTGCAAGTAGCATGGAGTACGATGTACCGTGTGGCATCTTCGGATGCGTGGTATCTTCGGATATGTGTGGCATCTTCGGATGCGTGGTATCTTTGGATACGTGTGGCATCTTCGGATGCGTGGTATCTTCGGATATGTGTGGCATCTTCGGATGCGTGGTATCTTCAGATACGTGTGGCATCTTAGGATGCGTGTTATCTTCGGATACGTGTGGCATCTTCGGATGCGTGTTATCTTCGGATACGTGTGGCATCTTCGGATGCGTGGTATCTTCGATTATGTGTGGCATCTTCGGATGCGTGGTATCTTTGGATACGTGTGGCATCTACGGATACGTAGGGTCGGATAAGACCAATGGGATGGAGTGACCCACCTCCCGGGTGGTTCCCAATCAGGGTGAGACCCTGCACACTAGGATCCGTGTAGCAGAGGGGCTCACGAGGACACACGGCCATAGTCCTGATTATTTTCGATATACAGATGTTGCCTAATCTCGCATGTTGATGATCTTGACGATGATTGAAACTAGGTTTTAAACTAAAATTGCATGATGTTATTTCCATGCTTTTTAAACCCATCTGTGATGTAAACTGATTTTCATGGTTTTGTGTGAGTCAGGACCACCCAAGGGATGGGTTGAGTCCTGGATTTGTTGTGAAATCTTAAATGAGAAAGAAATGATTTGAAATAGTAGCATGTTGAATTTTCCATGCAAACTTGTTTTACATGACATCATGAATCATAACATCAGTTTTGAAATGTGTGGAGAAAGGGTGGTTATGCATGGCACCACGTTCATATAGGTAGTATGGTTACCTACTTGTTCGTTGGATTGCCTTACTGAGCTTGATGTGCTCACCCCTTTCATTTTCTCACATAGATAATCTCCAGTAGATGTTGAGGCGACTGAGTACTGCATTCCGAATATCCGCTGTTGCCCATCATTTAAGGTATATACACTTGTACATATTGTATCTAAATAAGCGTAGCACAGTAACATGTTTGTAAGTAATTTTAGGGGATGTATAAATATTGTAAACACTTATAAATGACTGAGAAAGAATTAAGTTATATGGTAAATGAATGGTGGGACTGGCATTGACGCACAGCCCAATTGTTAGTGGAGTGTGGTCACTATCAGAGGACAGGTAAGCATGAAAGAAAATAACAAAACGCGAAAAATTTACTCTGATTTTTGGGTAGTTTTGGGTCGTGACATATAAAGGTGGTATCAGAGCAAAAATTGGTCTGATGTGTGTCAGTGTCAGTAATTAGGAAATTTCATCCCCGTGTTATTGTGCTTGGTTAGATACAATAGTGTATATCGAGATGGGTTTTAACTAAGAAATGGTTGAAAATGCAGGAATGCCTAATATTAGTCACGATAGAGAAGGTAGAGCACGAGGCAGAGGTCGTAGAGGTAGACCTGAGCCTGCTAATCGTGCTGAGTTGACCTATGAGAATCAGGATGAGATTGAAATAGAGGCTAGTGTTGAGCATGCCTCACAGAGTCCGACAGAGTGATCGGACAATATTAAGACATGCTTCGCGAGGTTGGATCGGAGTGTGTAGAATATTTTGGGAGCTGATTGCTCAGAGTATGCAAGGGATGTGAGGGCGAGACGGAGCATTGATGGAAGTCCGCTCGACCCAACTTAAGAGTTAGACATCCAAAGTTGACAAGAGAAATATTTTTGGATGTATTTCGGTGATAGAATATCACGGACACTGTTTAAAAGGAATGATAGATAAAATCCTTACTCTGACCCAGAGGAATTGATTTATTGATGAGTATGAATTATGAGTATGAAACTCAGTTTATATCCTTGGGCAGATATTACCTCGACACTATGAACAGTGACAGTCGAGATGTCTAAAAGTTTATGGAAGGACTCAGATTGTCAATTAGAGTTTGATTGGCCCCGTTAGATATCACTACCTATACCGAGGTAGTGCGTAGAATATAGTTGTGTGAATAAGATCGAGTGTTGCACGCCTCTGAGATTGGGAAAGGTAGTAAGGGCCGAAAGAGAGACAGAAAGAGAATCGAGAATGATAGAGATGGCAGAACGAGAAAAAAGGGTGGTTTGGTAAAAGATTTGATTTATGAAATATGGGCTAAGATGATTGGTAAGGCCACAGTTATCCGATTGTAGCACTTTTGAGGGGTATTGTGATTAGAGAACCCTGATCTGCTACGGATCACTATAGAATGTGTGGTAAATACCACGAAAGTAGGGCTTATAATTACATATTATTGGTGAAAATGGCCGTTAAGTGTGGTAAGACGGACCATTTATTATGATTGCTCGGAGTTGGGCGAGATTGCCCCACAGAAAGGTAAAGAGATAGAGAAAACCCTGTTGAGATAGCTGCATCGAAAAGGGAGGCCGCAGTTTAAGAGAAAAGGAAAGTAGGCTGTTGGACGAAGGTGAGTGTATGTCTTGGACCAGGACACTATTGATGTTTCACAGGATGTGGTGAAAGATACCACACTGCTTATGAATAAAGAAGTAATTGTGTTAATTGATCCTGGTACCACGTATTTCTTCATACCGCCTTCATTCGCATGTAAGTGAGTAAAAGACATGAATGCCTACACTCTTGGGCACGATGTTGATAAATGAGTACCCCAATAAAGGAAGGTTAACTAATGGAATAATTATAAAGAGATTTTAAGTTGAAAACGGGAGAAGAAGTATAAGTCAGTGGATTTTATTTAATGGACTATGAATAATTTAAAGTAATATTTGAGAATAAAGTAGTCGACTGCATATTATGATGTTCGGATTTCTATCCTAAGATAGTGATATGGTTACCCCTGAAAAGTATACTGTAAGTTTTGATAAGTAATAAAAAGGGGTGCAACGGTTGAAATTAAAGGAGCAAATGATGGTACTCACGAAATGAATATTGATAAAGTTTCGTTATAACTGATACACTATGGAGATAATCTTTGAGATATGCTTGATTCTGAATACAAGATGTATTGGAATAAGAGGAGTATGTAAGGTAAGAATATCTATGATACGTGAAGTAATTAGGATTAAAGCAATTAGTAGCAAATATAAATTGTGGCCACAAGGACTGATATGTAAAGTAATTGTGGTTAAGTCTAAGGGTTAATAAAGGTATTTCAAAATACCTCCCCGCCTGAGGACTTGACAGCGTCTAGAAATATATATGTAACCTATAACTTGAAATCGACCATGGTAAGATATAAATTTAAAATTTGTCTACTTTTACTAGTACGCTAAAGAACTATGAAATTCGATTAATTATGAAGGTTAAAATATTAAAATATAATAAAAGCCGTTAATATAAGAAAAAGGAAATGACGAGGGTTAGTACCTTGAATGGGAGCAATTTTGAAGTGATATTATACGCTTATGCGTGCATAGGTCAAGGATATGGGCGATTGAAATATGTAGTGGAGCTCAACTACAAGGAGTTATTTAAACTTTACCTGGACCGATTTGTCATCATTCTTATTGATGATATGCTGGGTGTATTTAAAGTCCAAGGAAAATTATAAGCAACAATTAGAAATTTCTTTTACAGATGGTTGTTGCGAGTTCTAAAAAGAGTATACTTTGTTGACACGTTTAACTAAGAAAGCATGGTATTTGAATGGGATGATAGATGTGATAGGAATTTTGGTGTAGTGAAGTATGAACTGACCACCGTGATTATTTTCACCATACCCAACAGCTCAAGAGGTTCCTCAGTGTGTATGGATACCTCAAAATCATGAATGAGCTAGGTATTGATGCAAAAAAGGGAAGATAGTCGATTGTGGATCCAGACAACTCAAGGATCATAAAATAAACTATCTGACCCATGATTTAAAGTTGACAGCGGCAGTACTTGTACTGAGGATATGGTACTAATATATACATTGTGAAAAATTTTGGGTAGCACTGATCATAAAGCCCCAAGTATTTGTTTTCACAGAAAGATGCGAATATGAGAATATATAGTGGGTTAGAGCTTCTGAGAGATTTTGATTGTGAAAAATTGTACCACCCAGGAAAGGCTAATGTGATGGTTGATGCCTTGAGCAGAAAGAGCCTCGGGATAGTATTACATATGATGGTCAGGGAGCGTGAGCTGCTAGAGCAGTTGTGAGCCTCCATAGTGATGTGATCCCTTCTGATGATGACAGTGATTGTGTGACAGTTAGCCTGAGACTAGAACCGGATGAGAGTGCCCGAATTTGACAGGCTTAGCGTGATGATCGGCATGGTGTCGATGGTTTGGGTCAGATTCAGAAGGGTACAGTGATAGAGTTCACAGAGAGTGTCGATGATTTACAGAGAGGTTCAGAGACAGTATAAGTGCTCCCTAGGACCACAGTTGATGAGATAGTAATATTGTCAGAAGCTTACTCTTCGGGATATACAGTGCATACGGAAAGTAACGTATATATATATATATGAAATCTAAAAAAAAAAAGGGTCTTGGTGGTCAGATGTGAAAAGAGATATGGTAGAGGTTGTGAAAAAGTGCCTAGTATGTCAGCAGAATAAGGTAGAGTATTAAAAGTCTACAGAGTTATTACAGCCTCTACCTATATCGACACGGCACGAAAATGAGAGCAACTCTCCATGAATTTCGTGATGGGTTATAGAAGACTCAGATGAATCACGAGGCTATTTAGATGATAGTCGCTAAGTTGACTAAGTCTACCCACCTTCTGGTTATGAAATCCCCAGATACTCAAAGTGTGTATGAGGATTCAGGTATAAGGAAGATTGTGGAACATTATGTAGCGTTCCAGTGAGCATGGTATCATATAGGGATTCCCGCTTTACTTCCCACCTCTGAGAATATTTTTCAGGAAGCTACGGGAACCTGATTTAGTATTTACATAGCTTTCCATCCTCAGACAGATGGTCAGTTAGAGAGGACTGTACAGGTTCTGGAGGATACGATGAAAGCGTGTGCCATTGATTTTATAAGCTCCTGGGATGATCAGTTATTACAAATTGGATCCGTCAATAACGACATGTGTCACTTGAGTATCGGGAAACAATTATGAGGCAGTGTATGGCTGTAGGGGTTGTTCCCCGACTCAGACAAGAAAAAGTGGGTGACAGATAGAAATTTCTTTCAAATTAGTATAATAAGTCTCTGAGGATGTTCAGTTGAGTGAGAGATTAAGAACACCTCAGAGCAGACAAAAAGCATTGGAATTCACCGAGGGTGAATCAGTAATTGTTGAAGTTATTTGTCCTAAGGGAATAAGGACATAACGAGACTCGGGAAGAAGGCAAATTGAGTTTTGCTGAATGCAATTTTTGAAAGATTGGACAAGTGGGAGATAAGACTCTTTTGATACTTCGACAATACTATCCAGATCCAGCATAGGCGATCAGATATGAACTCTAACAGATTCAGCTCAGTGCAAATATAAGTATATTGAAAAAGTTGATTCGGGCATTAAACAGGAAAGAGAAAGTATTGAGGTTTAAGACAATCTCCCTAGTTAAAGTTCTTGAGAAGAAATACACTCCGGAAAGGTCACATGAGAATTAAAAAGTATGATACGATTGATGTACCCGGAGTAGTCTATGGACTCATATGACTTGGTTCTAATTTGGAGGACCAAATTCCTTAAGTGGGGGAGATTATGTAAGACCCGATTTTAGTTAAAATACGAAATTAAAAAATGCAAAAGGACTGAAATGAAATTTTTGAACACGTTGAAGGGCAAAATGGTCAAAAGACCGAAGGTCGGTATAAATTCGATGAGAAAAATTTATTAAAAATAATGGATTGAGAAATCTTAGTCAATAAAGGTGAAATAAATTTATTCTAGGTTAAATTGATCAAGATATGAATTTACTGGACTTAATCGAAATTTTTGCTCGGGACAATATCCCGAAAATACAGAGAAAATATACCGAAAATGGTTAAAATAAACTAAATAAATTAAATAAAATTAAATAAATAAATTTATAATTAAATAATAATTTTTAGGATATTTTAAGAGATATTTGGGCATTTTTAATGTATTTTAATGATTAAAATAATAATAAATAAATTAATAAAAAAAAGAAGGATAATTGAAAAAAAAGAAAAAAGATCGAAAACGCAAAAAGAAGAAGACGAAAAACCATCGAGGAAAACCATCACCGGCGAGCCACCACCGGCGCCGGATGAGGGGCCACAACCACCGAAAAAGGAAGAGGAGCTTCAAGCGATCTCCCTGGTACCGACGACACGACCCACCGACGCCGGAATCCGACGAATCGGGGAGAGAAAGATCGACGGGAGAGAAGGGCTCGGTCCCGTCGATCCATGGCAGCTGGGCGTGAGCGGGGGCCATCGACGTGATCGGGAGGAGGAGCCGGTCATTTTGAGACCCGTAGCTACCGGCGAAACGGCCGGAATCGTCGACGACGGCCTCAGAAATGGGTACCGACGGGGGAGAGAACAGGCCGGACCGGCCACTTTCTGGCGACCTCGACCGAAGCCGACCCCAGATTTGAGATGCAGACGACCCAGCGGAGCCACTGGCGGTGGAAGCCGGCGGAGAACCGGCCGGCAAGGCCCTGAACCGGTCGAACCAGAGTGAACCGGGGTGAACCGACGGGTCCAAACCGGGTCTGAACCGGACCGAACCGGTTCAGCCAATGAGGAAAGGAAAAAAGGAGAAAAAGGGAAAAAGAAAGAGAGAAAAAATTGGAGAAAAATCTCGACGATGTAATCGAGCTACGGGTAAGTCAGTAGCGGTCGAAATTGACCGATTTGAATTTTGGAATATTTTATTTAATTAATTTTCGACTGGAAATTTACCTGAAAATTATGAAATTGTGTAGCTCGACAATCGACGTCAAACAAGAGCTCGAGACAGCCTCGATTTGCATACTAGCATGGAATCTCGGGTAAGTAACCCTTATTTACGATAATTTACATCGTTAGGCGTGCTTCAGATTTAATTATCGCATAAAATAAGAAAGTCGGATAAATTGTCATAAATAATAAATTGAGCTATTCGAGAGTTAGAATGAGATCCAATAAATTGTTGGTGAGCCCAATGAGCCCAATAGGCCTCGATAATGTGAAAATTAAGTGGAAAACGGGCTTAAGGTCGATTAAGGCCCATTAAGGTGCAATAGGGCCCAATAGGGGTAAATGGGCCCAATGATTTAAATTAAGCCCAAAAAATAGGAAATACAATTAAATTGTATAATATCTGACCTGAGTAATAATTATACACAGTTTCGGATATTGGATTGAGAGCAGATCGGATTGCGTGACGAGACAGCAGTGAAAAAGGAAAGGTCAGACTCTACAGAAAACTAAGGTAAGGGAATTCTACGGACTGCTAGAGCTAACTTTACAAAATTTCAAAGTCATATGCAGTCTTTTAAATTATCTGAAGGGTCTAGAAGTAAGCTAATAATTTTAGTGCCCCGAATGGGTAAATTACCAAAATACCCTTGTTAAGGGTAAAATTTACAATTTTAAGAAAAATTGGGAGGAGCAAGAACAAGAGGTTCCTGCTCGTTCTGGAGGTGTTTTGATGCATGCATGAGTAGGCTGGCTAACCTTGAAAGAAAAATGCACAGCATTGCATATTTTCAATGATGAAATTGTTGTGAAAACTGTTTTAAGGAAACAGAGCCGCCTACGTGTTTTTATTGACATGTGACGTGCTAGAGCTCAGCTCGCACGATCTTTTGATTTGTGTGATGCATGCATTAGTGCTGGAGCAAGAGCTCGCACTAGAGTTTTACATGCACGGTGCTAGAGTCTAACTCGCACCAGATTTTACATGATTTTTGTGACAGGGTGCTAGAGTCTAACTCACACCAAATTCTTTATATATATATATATATATGATTTTCGTGACACGGTGCTAGAGTCTAACTCACACCAGATTTTACATGATTTTCGTGACAGGGTGCTAGAGTCTAACTCGCACCAGATTTTCCACATGATTTGATGAGAGTGATAGAGCTTAGCTCGCACTGATTTTATGAGAACATGCGATGAGCCGTGCTTAGAGCATCGGGTAGACTGTGTGTCACCGATTAAATAGGCTCACACGTGCGTTTGGAGACATGGCATGAGTATGCAGATATGAGATGGGTCTACGGAGTACGTTGTACCGTGCAAGTAGCATGGAGTACGCTGTACTGTGTGGCATCTTCGGATGCGTGGTATCTTTGGATACGTGTGGCATCTTCGGATGCGTGGTATCTTCGGATACGTGTGGCATCTTCGGATGCGTGGTATCTTCGGATACGTGTGGCATCTTCGGATGCGTGGCATCTTCAGATACGTGTGGCATCTTCGGATGCGTGGTATCTTCGGATACGTGTGGCATCTTCGGATGCGTGGTATCTTCGGATACGTGTGGCATCTTTGGATGCGTGGTTTCTTCGGATACGTGTGGCATCTAGGGATGCGTAGGGTCGGATAAGACCGACGGGATGGAGTGACCCACCTCCCGGGATGTTACCGATCAGGGTGAGACCCCGCACACAAGGATCCGTGTAGCAGAGGGGCTCACGAGGACACACAGCCATAGTCCTGGTTATTTTCGATATACAGATGTTGCCTAGTCTCGCATGTTGATGATCTTGACGATGATTGAAATTGGGTTTTAAACTAAATTTGCATGATGCTATTTCCATGCTTTTTAAACCCATCTGTGATGTAAACTGATTTTCATGGTTTTATGTGAGTCAGGACCACCTAAGGGATGGGTTGAGTCCTGGATTTGTTGTGAAATCTTAAATGAGAAAGAAATGATTTGAAATAGTAGCATGTTGAATTTTCCATGTAAACTTGTTTTACATGACATCATGAATCATAGCATCAGTTTTGAAATGTGTGGAGAAAGGGTGGTTTATGCATGGCACCACGTTCATGTAGGTAGTATGGTTACCTACTTGTTCGTTGGATTGCCTTACTGAGCTTGATGTGCTCACCCTTTTCATTTTCTCACACAGATAATCTCCAGTAGATGTTGAGGCGATTGAGTACTGCATTCTGGATATCCGCTACTGCTCATCATTTAAGGTATATACACTTGTACATATTGTATCTAAATAAGCATAGCACAGTAACATGTTTGTAAGTAAATTTATGGGATGTATAAATATTGTAAACACTTATAAATGATTGAGAAAGAATTATGTTATATAGTAAATGAATGGTGGGACTGGCATTGACGCACAGCCCAATTGTTAGTGGAGTGTGGTCACGATTAGAGGACAGGTAAGCATGAAAGAAAATAACAAAACGCAAAAAATTTACTCTGATTTTTGGGTAGTTTTGGGTCATGACACACAGTCTACAAGAGGCTCCAACATGGCTATTTGCATGTCATATAAATCCCTGTGCGAGCGAAGCTCTAGCACGGCTCCATGCATATTCATGATATCAAAAAATCTCGTGCGACCGAAGCTCTAGCACGGTGTCATAAAAATCAATGAAATCTGCATACGAGCAGCGCTCCAGTGCGACTTAAAATAATTATAAATTCAAGTAAAATCCACGTACAAGCAATGCACTAGTACGGATATGTATAAAAAGTCAGTGAGAACCTCGTACAAGAAAAACTCCAGTACGACTTTAAAATGAGTTATAAATCCATATAAAATCATGTGCGAGCAATGCTCCAGCACGAATGAATGCTCAAGTAAATCAAAACTTCGTACGAGCAACGCTCCAGTAGGGATTTATGCATAAATACCTCAAATATCATCCGAGTTACTCTCAAGCATGGCTTTTATGCAATATCATATCAAAACAAGATGCGAGTTAAGTTCCATCATCTCTCATGCATGTCAAATCTTTAAAACTAGTGTGACCAATCGCTCCAACACCATTTTATGCATATTCAGTCAAAACAGTCAAAATCGTCAAAATAGAGTGCGAGCTAGGCTCTAGCACTTCTCATGCATTACACAAGAATAAAAATCAGTGCGAGCAACCGCTCTAACACATTTCATGCATATGATGTCACACAAGTCGGTGCGAGTAACCGCTCAAGCACGTTTATGCACACTCACAAATGCAGATATAGTGCGAGCTATGTGCCAGCACTATCTGTTTCCATATAAACTTGATAGTTGGCCATTTTCCAAAGAAATTTTATTTAAATCTTAATAACACCTACGTAGTGTTATATTGTGAAATTTATGCAATTACTGACCAATCTATCGATTTGCTTTGCTTGAAAACCAATAAAATTCCTTAATTCAGAAATTACTTAAATCATGCATTTCATGCATGTCATGCTTTCACCATCCTTAGGTGAACTTCCCTCAATAGGGGTAAAATAATCTTTTTACCTATTTCGATCATTAAAATCATTTAAACCACTTTTAGGACCTTTATACAATATCAGTGTATACATACATATTTAGTGTATACAAAAACTATTTAAAGTACGCGTAGCTACCTCTTTCTACTCACACAATTCCCTTACCTCATTTTCTGTACAGTCTGACCTTTCCACTGATGACTCATCACGCAGTCTGATTTGCTCCCAATCCAATCTCCGGAAATACGGATAAATATTCATCAGGTCAAATACAATACAATTAATAGTATTTCATATTTTTTGGGGCTTAATTTAAATCATTGGGCCCGTTTACCCATGTTGGGCCCGATTGAACCATAATGGGTCTTAATCGGCCTTAAGCCCGTTTTCCACTTACTATTCACATTATCGAGGCCTATTAGGCTCACTGGGCCCATCAGTATTTATTGGACCTCATTCTAAACTCTCGAATATTATTTACGACAATTTATCTCAATTTCCAGAACTTAATTCATTTAATGCCGAATTTAAATCCGTAATTTATGCGGTAAATTTTTAACACGCATAACGATGTAAAATTGTCGTAAATAAGGGTTACTTACCTGAGATTCCATGATAGTACACAAATTGAGGTTGTCTCGAGCTCTCGTTTGACGTCAATTGTCGAGCTACACAATTAAATATTTTTTCGGGTAAACTTTCAATCGAATATTAATCAAATTAAATATTCCGAAATTTAAATCGATCAATTCGACCGCTTACCGACTTACCCGTTGCTCGATTGCATCACTGGAATTTTTCCCAATTTTTTCTCTTTTCTTTTTCCCCTTTTTCTCTTTCTTTTTTTTTTTTCCTTTTCTTTTTTGGCGAACCGGTCCGTTCCAGTTCAACCCAGTTCAGACCGTCGATTCAGTCCCGGTTCAGTTCAGCCGCTTCAGTCTGGTTTGGCCGGTTCAGTCACCATTTCGCCATTCCAACGCGGTCCGGCCGGTTCTCAAGCCGTTTCTGATGCCGTTCGGCGCGCCATCGTCGGGGCTTCCAAAATCGGGCCTCGGTGTGGCTCGAATCAGCGTCGATGGTCGCCGATCGAAGCCTCTCTCCCGCGGCATCTCCCTCCATTTTCGACGTTCTCCGACAGTTTCCACGGCGCGTCATGGTGGCTGGTGGTTCGCCCGAGGTCGAGCTACCTTCGTCGACCCTCGGCGGTCCCTCAATCCCACCGGTGGTAGTCAGATCGGAGGGATTTGGTCCGTCAGCTGCTTTCGCCTGTTTCGTTTCTGTTTTCTTCTGTTTTCGCGTTTTCAGTCTCATTTTCTTTTTTTTTTAATTTTTACTTTATTATTTATAATTTAATTTTATTATTATTTTATTCATTAAAATATATTAAAATCCTAAAAATTCATATTAAATTCATTTAGTCTGTAAATGAATTTATCAGTTCGATTTTTACCTTTTTGGTATATTTTTTCACTATTTTCAGGATTGTTTTTCGAGGTAAAAATTTTGAAAATATTAAATAAATTCATATCTTGATCAATTTTACCCGAAATTTAATTTTTTCTTCGTTATTGATCAAGATTTCTCAATCCCATATTTTTAATTAAATTTTCTTATCAAAATTATACCGGGTTTCGATCTTTTGACCGTTTTTCCCTTGCACATGTTTGGGAATACCATTTTAATCCTTTTGCATTTTTTTAAATACACTCGAAAATTTCTATTCATTCCCTTTTTGCTCTTACGATAAAATCGGGTCTTACAATCTCCCCCACTTAAGAAATTTGGTCCTCCAAATTAAAACCAAGTAAAATGATTCCTTAACCAACTTTGGGTACGTCTATCGCATCATACTCTTTAATTCTCATGTGACTTTTTCCCAAAGTGTAATACTACCAATGGACTTGACTAGGGAGATCATCTTACACCTCAACACTTTCTCCTTCCGTCTAATACCCGAATTGATTTCTCAACATACATTATACTTTCATTGAGCTAAGTTGTTGAAGCTCATATCCGATTACATATGCTGGGTTCGGATAGTATTTTCGAAGCATTATAAGATAGGACACATTGTGGATGCCTGTTTATTCAAGTGGTAACGCCAACCTACAGGTCTTATCTCCTACTTGTCCAATATCTCTTTCCGAATCTCATTACGTCCTTAAGACAGGTAACTGCCAACAATACTGATTCACCCTTGGTGAATTCCAAGGATTTTGTCTCTTGTCAGCATAGCTTTCTGTCTGCTCTGAGGTGTTCTTAATCTTTCACAAATCAACTGAACATCCTCAGAGGTTTGTCTTATCAATTCGGAAATAATTTTCTATCTGCCACCCCCTTCTTCTTATCCAAGTCAGGAAACAACTCCCTACGGCCATATAATGCCTCATATAAAATCTTATCCCGATACTCAAGTGACAACTGTCATTATTGGCGAATTCGATTATAATAACTGATCATCCTAGGAGCTTATCAAATGAATGGCACACACTCTCATCACATCCTCCAAAACCTGTACAGTCCCCTCCGACTGCCCATTTGTCCAAGGATGGAAAGCTGTGCTAACACACAATCGGGTTCCCATAGCTTCCTAAAAATGTTCCCAGAAGTGGGAAATGAAGTAGGAATCCCTATATGATATCATGCTCCCTGGAATGCTACATACTATTTCATAATTTTCCATACACATAAGTCCGCCTACACACTCAGAGTATCTAGGGATTTCCATAGTCAGAAGGTGGGTAACTAAATCAATCTATCGACTATTACTCAGATAGTCTCGTGATTCATTTAGGTCCTCTATAACCCATCACAATATTCATGGTAACTTGTTCCCATTTCCATGTCAATATAGGTAGAGGCTGCAATAACTCTGCAGACTTCTAGTACTCTACCTTGCTCTACTGACATACGAGACACCTTGCTACAACTCTACAATATCACTTTTCATATCTGACCACCAATACCCTTTTTCAGAGATTTCGATATATTTATTATTTCTCGGGTGCACTGTATATACCGAAGAGTGAGCTTCTGACAATAAAACTATCTCATCAACTGTGGTCCTGGGGAGCACTTATACTCTCTTTGAACCTCTGTAAGTCATCATCACTCACTATGAACTATGTCACTATACCCATCTGAATTTGACCCACACTATTGACACCATGTCGATCATCACGCTAAGCCTGGCAAATTCGGTCACACAAATTTGGTTCTAACCTCAGGCTAGCTGTCACACAATCACCGTCATCATCAGAAGGGATCACATCACTACTGAGGCTCACAACTGCTCTAGCAGCTCATGCTCCCTGACCATCATATGTGATATCATCCCGAGGCTCTTTCTGCTCAAGGTATCAGCCATTACATTAGCCTTTCCCGGGTGGTACAATGTTTACAATCATAATCCTTAGAAGATCTACTCTTTCTGTGAAAACAGATACTCGGGGTTTTTACGATCAGTGTATATCTGAAATTTCTTACCATTTAAGTGGTGGCGCCATACTTTTAGTGTAAACTCTATGGCTGCCAACTCTAAATCATGGGTCGGATAGTTTCTCTGATGGTCCTTGAACTATCTGGATCCATAAATGACTATCTTCCCATTTTACATCAATACACAGCCCAATTCTTATTTTGAGGTATCCATATACACTGAGAAACCTCTTGAGCTGTTGGGTATTGTGAGAATAATTACGGTGATCAGTTTATTACTTCCATATACCAAAACTCACCAAAGCTACTTTCATACTTATCATCCCATTGACATACAATCTTTTCCAAACAAGATGTGTCAACTGAGCAGCCAATGTCGAGAAACTCTCAACAACTCGTCTATAAGACAGTTTCCAATTGCTGCTCATGTTCTTCCCTGGACTTCGAATACATCAAAATATCATCGCTCAATATGACAACAAATCGGTCCAAGTAAGGTTTAAATACCTCATCTTAGTTGATTTCCACTGAATATTTCAATTTCTCATATCCTTGACCTATGTACTTATAAACGTATAATGTCATTTCGAAATCGCTTCCGTTCAAGATACTAACCCACGTCATTTCGTTTTTTCTTATATTAACGACTTTTATAAAATTTTAATTTTTAAACCTTCATGATTAATCGAATTCTATATTTCTTTATCGTACCAGCAAAGGTACCTAAATTTTAAATGCATATATTATGACTGTCAATATCAATTTATAGGTTATGTGTGCGCTTCTAGACGCTGTTAAATCTTTAGGCAGGGAGATATTTTGAAATACCTTTATTAACCCTCAAACTTGACTATATGGACTGGGTGCAGATATATCCACCCCTTATCCTTGGTCGCAATTCATATTCACTAAAATCGCTTAATCCAATTTACTTTATATATTAAAGATATTCTTACTTTGCATACGCCTCTTATTCCAATATATCTCATATTCAAGATCTATCACATCTCAAAGCTTATCTCCTTTCATATATCACTCATAATAATCTCTTTTATTACTTATTAAACTTACATTACACTTTTCAGGGTTGAAAAATATCACTATCTTAGGATAGCAATCTAAACATCATAGTTTGCAGCCGAATCAATCTATTCTCAAATATTACTTCCAAATTATTCATATTCCATTGAATAAAATCGGCTGACGTATCCTTTTCCCCCGTGTTCGACTTACAATCCCTATGCCCATATTCAATTAGTGATACTCAGCTAACCATTATCATCTTGCCTAAGGGTACAGGCTTCACATCTTTCACTAGCTTATAAGCAACTGAAGGTGGTATGAATAAATGCGTGGCACCAGGATCAATTAAAATAATTGATTCATTATTAACAACCAGTATGGTATCTTCCACCATATCCGATGAAACATTAGTAGTGTCCTGGTCCAAGGCATACACTCGCCCTCGTCCAACATCTTATTTTTGTGGTAACTACCACATATTCCACACTGTTTCACTCCTCACACTGCTACCGTAGCAGGTTGGGGTCCTCAAATCACAATACCCCTCAAAAGTATCGAAATGGAATACACTGGGGCTTTACCAAATCATCTTACCCCGTGACTCGTCAAATCTAATCTTTTACCAAACTACATTTTTCCCGTTCTGACATCTCTGTCATTCACTATTATCTTTCTATCTCTATTTCAGCCTTTACTACCTTTCCCAATCTTAGAGGCGTGCAACACATGATCTTATTCACACAACTATAGTTTGCGCACTGCCTCAGCATAGGTAGTGATATCTAACGGGCTAATCGGACTCTAATTGACAATCTGAGCCCTTCTATGAACTTTCAGACATCCTGACTCTCACTGTTCATAGTATCGGAGTCACATCTGCCTAGGAATATAAACTAAGATTTCATACTCGTTAATCAACCAGTTCCTCTGGGTAAGAGTAAAGAATTTTATTTGTAATTTCCTTTAAGTGTCCGGGATAGTCTATCACCGAAATACATCTAGAATTATGTTCTCATGTCTAATCTGGATGTCTAACTCTTAAGGTGGGTCGAGCGAATTTCCATCAATACTTCGACTCGCCCTCAAATCTCATGCATACTCTGAGCAATTAGCTCACAAAATATTCTCCACACTCCGCTCTAACCTCGTGAAGCGTGTCTCAATACAGTCTGATCTCTCTATCAGACTCTGTCCGATCTCTCTGTCAGACTGTCCGATCTCTCTGTCGGACTCTGTGGGGCATGCTCAACATCAGCCTCCACTACAATCTCTTCTCAAGTCTCATGTGGTGACTCAGTACGACTCTCAGGCCTACCTCTACGGCCTTAAGCTCTTGTACTCGCCCTTCTACCATAGCGGTTATCAGTTAATGAGTCTATTCTTGCATTTGAAAATCAAATTCTTAGCTGCACTTCCATCTCGATACACACAATTGTATCTAAACAAGGCACAGTACATGGGGATGTAAGCTTCCTTAACCACTAACACCGACTCATATTAGGTCAACTCAGCTCTGATACCATTAAACCTGTCACGACCTAAATTACCTAAAAATCAGAGTAAATTTTTCGTTTTTCATTTATTATTTAATTATTACCTTTCTCTCATCGTGACTATCCTACAAACAGTTGGGCTATGATTCGGTGTTAGTCACCCCTTACCTATTTACCATTCCATTTTCATAATCACATTCATATATCAGAGTTTACTATCTTTTGACTTTAATTAAGTACATACATGATGGTATTTATAACTCTACATTCCTAACATCATAACCGTTTACAGTACTATGCATTACATATTTAGATACAAAACTATACAAATGTGTATACCTGTCTCTCGATGGGAAACAACGGATACCAATGCATCCAAGTCCTCAGCCGCTTACTAATTACTGTGAGTGCTCTGAAAAGATGGGAAAATAAGGGGGGTGAGCAAACCACATGCTCAGTATGGAAATTATGCAAGTAATTAGATAGCTCCACTATCTACATGCTCATAATGTCATGCCCTTAAAATCCATTTCTTTTCATTAAAGTCTCAAGCACAAAATCATGTATGTCATCAATGACTCAGTTTATAAAACTATTCGTGCATATATAAATCATACTACTTATGCATCAATGGCATTTTATGTTACATCAGTAAATCAAATTTAGCATGAATTAAATCAAAATCATGCATTATTTCATGCGATATAAAACAAATCATGAGATACAATCCTTTCATGAATTTATCATTAAATCATGGAAAAATCATCATGCTACTGCATTTAAATCATTTCATTTAAAACGCAGTATAAAATAACCCTTCTAGGTCAATCATCTCATAAAACAATTCATTAAAATTCATTATAAAACTTCGGTTACAAAACCACCCTTCTTTCAAGGTCACATATCATAAAATCATAAAATCGTAAAATCGGGAGCCTGACCCCTCCTCGGGTCTACCCTAGTCTATCAGGCCACAAGTTATATCATGTGAGACAAGTAGGTGACTATTAGTAACAACATAGGACTATGGCCATAACCTCGTGATCCCTGGCAACACGGTACCTAGTGTGCGGGGTATCACACCTGAAACGAGAGATGGGTCGTCCCACCTGCCAGAACAGTATAACACTAGGATTGCGAGGGCAAAGCTTGCTGGCTCGTGGCTAATGCCACTCCACTCCAACAATCCCTATGGTACAACGTACCCCATGTGATATACACGGTACAACATACTCCGTGAACCCAAGCTCAGTCAGGGGTGCCTGCAATAGGTCTTATTCACCCATATCATCTCTGTCTCAGTATGCACGTGTGAGCATATCATCTCACTGTGACACACAGTCTACAGGAGGCTCCAACACAGCTATATGCATGTCATATAAATCCCTATGCGAGCGAAGATCTAGCACGACTCCATGCATATTCATGATATCAAAAAATCTCGTGCGACCGAAGCTCTAGCACGATGTCATAAAAATCAATGAAATCTACATACGAGCAGCGTTCCAGTATGAATTAAAATAATTATAAATTCAAGTAAAATCCACGTACGAGCAATGCTCTAGTACGGATATGTATAAAAACTCAGTAAGAACCTCGTACGAGAAAAACTCCAGTACGACTTTAAAATGAGTTATAAATCCATATAAAATCATGTGCGAGCAATGCTCCAGCACGAATAAATGCTCAAGTAAATCAAAACTTCATACGAGCAACGCTCCAGCTTTATGCATAAACACCTCAAATCTCGTTCGAGTTACACTCAAGCACGATTTTTATGCAATATCATATCAAAACAAGATGCGAGTTAAGTTCCAGCATCTCCCATGCATATCAAATCACTAAAACTAGTACGAGTAATCGCTCCAGCACCATTTTTTGCATATTCAGTCAAAACAGTCAAAATCGTCAAAACAGAGTGCGAGCTAGGCTCTAGCACTTCTCATGCATTACACAAGAATAAAAATCAGTGCGAGCAATCGCTCTAGCACATTTCATGCATATGATGTCACACAAGTCAGTGCGAGCAACCGCTCAAGCACGTTTATGCACACTCACAAATGCAGTTATAGTGCGAGCTATGTGCCAGCACTATCTGTTTCCATATAAACTTGATAGTTGGCCGTTTTCCAAAAAAATTTCATTTAAATCTTAATAACACCTACGTAGTGTTATATTGTGAAATTTATGCAATTACTGGCCAATCTATCGATTTGCTTTGCTTAAAAATCAATAAAATTCCTTAATTCAGAAATTACTTAAATCATGCATTTCATGCATGTCATGCTTTCACCATCCTTAGGTGAACTTCCCTCAATAGGGGTAAAATAGTCTTTTTACCTATTTCGATCCTTAAAATCATTTAAACCACTTTTAGGACCTTTATACAATATTAGTGTATACATACATATTCAGAGTATACAAAAACTATTTAAAGTACGTGTAGCTACCTCTATCTACTCACACAATTCCCTTATCTCATTTTCTGTACTGTCTGACCTTTCCACTGATGACTTGTCACGCAGTCCGATTTGCTCCCAATCCAATCTCCGAAACTACAGATAAATATTCATCAGGACAAATACAATACAATTAATTGTATTTCATATTTTTTCTTAATTTAGATCAGTGGGCCCGTTTACCCATATTGGGCCCGATTGCACCATAATGGGCCTTAAGCCCGTTTTCCACTTCCTATTCACATTATCAAGGCCTATTGGGCTCACTGGGCCCATCAGTATTTATTAGACCTCGTTCTAAACTCTCGAATATTATTTACGATAATTTATCTCAATTTCCAGAACTTAATTCATTTAATGCGGAATTTAAATCCGTAATTTATGCGGTAAATTTCTAACAGGCATAACGATGCAAAATTGTTGTAAATAAGGGTTACTTACCCGAGATTCCATGATAGTACATAAATTGAGGTTGTCTCGAGCTCTCGTTTGACGTCAATTGTCGAGCTACACAATTAAATATTTTTTCGGGTAAACTTTCTGTCGAATATTAATCAAATTAAATATTCTGAAATTTAAATTGATCAATTCAACCGCTTACCGACTTACCCGTAGCTCGATTGCATCACTGAAATTTTCCCTAATTTTTTCTCTTTTCTTTTTCCCCTTTTTCTCTTTCTTTTCTTTTTTTTCCTTTTCTTTTTTGGCTGAACCGGTCCGGTCCGGTTCAACCCGGTTCAGACCGTTGGTTTAGTTCTGTTCGGTTCAGTCGGTTCAGTCTGATTCGGCCTGTTCAGTCACCATTTCATCGTTTCAGTGCGGTCCGACCGATTCTCAGGCCGTTTTCGGTGCCGTTCGATGCGCCATCGCCTGGGCTTCCAAAATCGAGCCTCGGTGTGGCTCTAATCGGCACTGATGGTCGCCGATCGAAGCCTCTCTCCTGTGACATCTCCTTCCATTTTTGGCGTTCTCAGGAGGTCTCCACGACGCGTCACGATCGCTGGTGGTTCGCCCGAGGTCGAGCTACCTTCGTTGACCCACGCCTGCCCCTCAGTCCCGTGACTGCTTTCGCCTGTTTCATTTATGTTTTCTTCTGTTTTCGCGTTTTCAGACTCATTTTCATTTTTTTATTATTTATAATTTAATTTTATTATTATTTTATTCATTAAAATCCCAAAAATATCCCAAAAATTCATATTAAATTCATTTAGTCTGTAAATGAATTTATCAGTTCAATTTTTACCTTTTCGGTATTTTTTTCACTATTTTCGGGATCATTTTCTGAGGTAAAAATTCTAAAAATATTAAATAAATTCATATCTTGATCAATTTAACCCGAAATTTAATTATTTCTTCGTTATTAATCAAGATTTCTCAATCCCATATTTTTAATTAAATTTTCTTATCAAAATTATATCGTGTTTTGATCTTTTGACCGTTTTACCCTTGCACATGTTCGAGAAAACCATTTCAATCCTTTTGCATTTTTTTAAATGCACTCAAAAATTTCTATTCATTCCCTTTTTGCTCTTACGATAAAATTGGGTCTTACAAGAAGGTGGAGCATGCACTTTCTTCTGATATTATGAGTATAGTTGACCCAAGTCTTGCTCATATTCTTCTTCTGATATAATAAGTTCAATTAAGCCCAACTCTTACTCACATTCTTCTTTTGATATTTCATCTAACCAAGCTTAAGTTAGATCATTAGAGCCCACACCTAAAGAGCTCATACCTACAGAGCCTATTCCAATAGAGTCCTCTAACACAGTTGAGCCTAACTCTTGTAAAGCCTTAGTGTATACATCTATTGTACCTTTTCCATATAGGCTAGTTAAGCTTAGGTCTAGTGAACTTCTCTGAAAGCCTCTAGTACTTACTGATACATGCAAAACTATAATAGAGAGACAAGTTATACCTAAGATGGAGATCCTAGTAGTTTTACTTTCCCCAACACCATCTATGATCAGTTCTTTGCTAATGCCTTTGTTAACCTAGGTTCTAGTGTTATTTTGATGCCCTTAGTAGTTTATGAAAGGTTAGGATTAAGGGAGTTGAAGCCTACTAAGACTACTCTTCAGATTTCATATAGGTCTATTAGATTCCCGAGATGACTAGCAGTACATGTTTTTGTCCAGGTGGATGACTTTGTAATTCTAACAAATTTTCTAATTTTAGACATGAGAGAGTAGAAGTGTCCCTATTTTTTTAGGTAGACCATTTTTGTTTCGAGGAAAGTCTGATTGATATAGATTTGGATGAGTTGATTTTCAAATTTCAAGGTAGAAAGGTGAAATTTAAGATAAGGAAGAAAAATGTTGGTTTTGATGGTCAACCTAAAGGAGTTAGGAAAGACTTAGTGGAAGATAAGGATGTTAATAAGTTATTTTTAAGAGATGATCTCGCTAAGTCCTAAATGATGACCACTACCTCGATAAAGATTTATGAGGATAGGGTCATTAGGTTGATGACCACTACCTCGATAAAGAAGGATTATGCCAATCCCATACTTTCAGAGCCTGACTGATTTCTAGATATACAACTTTATGATAGTCTGCTAAGGATTACAAATTCAACCTAGTTTCAGTTTACTTGCTTTATTTTCTCTTCTTATTTTTCATTTTTATACATTTTTTTCTAGTTTGATACTTGTTTTCTTTTCTTTTGTAAGTGCCCTTGGTATCCATACCCAATGTTGAGCTTCGTTACATGCATCTTTAGGATGATAGGAGAGTTTTCAGTTCTGAGCTTCATTTCCTTATGTTTATCTACACACTGAAGACACACTGCACTTGAAGCTTGAGGGAAGGGATGAGCTTAAGCAATTTTTAAAAGTTTTTGTGTCTACGTTGAAAATTCTTTCAAAATTTTTGAAAAGTTGAGTTTAAATGTTTTGATTTTAGGTGATTTTGTGATTAGCATGTTCGTTTTTTTCATAATCTTATTGATTTTGTATGATTCTAATTGATAAGATGCATGATTGTTGTGAAAGCATGAAGTTAATTCCTTGAATTTGTCTTTATTTTTAATTGTAAGTTTCTCATTTTATACACATGTCATGTCATGGATTTGTATGCTTATTTAGAGAAACCTTATGTGGACATAGGATTGCATTTGCTCATTTGATCTTGTGCATCGTATTCTAGAAATTTGTTTAATCTTCTCACGAGGTGAATATTAGGTCGCACTTGGGTAGGGAAGTGATGTAGGCCATCTTTGGATCGTTTGAGTCTTTCTCGCCATCCTTATACATAATTTATCCCTAGTCACCCTTCTAAACGAAATAAGTTTTTCTCTGTATATATACCTACATAATTTTCCTTAGCCGAAACTCTTTTTCCTAACCCTTACCCCGACAACATGCGATTTCACTAGGATATATTCATAGCTATGTGCATATGGGTTGGGGATTATAGTAAAAAAATGTAAAAAAAGAACAAAAAATTGAAAAAAAATACAAAAATAGAATAGAGTGTATAGCAAAATAAATATGTTTGGTGGAATAATTAAGAGCTCTAACATCATTGATTCTAATAGGTAATGCATGTCTAAGGGCTTCTGAGCTTAAATAAACTTTATCATACGTTAGCCCTAGCCTTACATTGCAATCTTAGTAAGGTCCTATTGATCTTTAATTAAGTGTGACTAGATTAGTGGAGAGAGAAGTGAAAAGAAAACTCATGGAAGTGATCACTTGTCATTTACTTTGCATCTTTTTTGTTTGCATAATTTGATTCGGGTGGTGTACTTTGAAGTGGCTTTTGACATTTTCACACATACGAGGGCTTCAATTTAGGTTTAGACTTATGATTGGTTGAGACCTAATGCTTGAATAACAATTGTAATTTTTTGATTTTGGGATTTGTACTTTGTCTTTATGGATATGTTGGGAGAATAAGCATGTTAGGCATTTTAGCACTTCCACTATGATATTGATTGCTTATGTTTTGCTTAAGGACAAGAAATAATATAAGTTTGGGGGTGTGATAATTGTGAGATCCTACGTATACATGACATTCTTTATGATTCACTTATTGTATGACATTATTAGATGTTAATGGAATCATAAGACAGATGGTTTTAGATCATGAAAATGAGAATGAGATAGTTATACGTACATAAAATTGCGTAGAGGGTAAATAGGAGCTAAAGGGACTAGATGTTGAACTAAAGGGGATTAAATCATTTTGACTAAAGAGAAGAACTTAAAATAAGAAAATATAGAGGGTTCAAGAAGGGAAGTCAGTTTGATTTGGTCCCGAACTCATTGGTGTAGTGTAAAGTGCCAAAAAGGCCCAAACGAGTCTTATTTTGGTGGTTTAGTGATTTTAGTACTTTTGGGGTTAAAAAGTGCACCAAAACCTTAGAGATAAGTGGTTCAATGATGAGAACTCATATGAATGAGTAATATATGAGAAATGGACAAAAATAAGAAGGCAAGTTTAAGTAAAAGTAAAGATAGGAAAAGATTACCTTGAAAGTTAAGGATTAAATCGGGTAAAGTGAATAATTGATGGATTGAGCTTGGAAAATGACCAAATGGGACATTGGTGTTTGGGGTTTCGGTTAATATATGTCTAAGGGACTAATTCAAATTATTTAGTAGGATTTAAAAGGCTGAAATCAAGGAGAAAATCATAATGGGCCAAGAGATGATTCTTAAAGCCCATTTCGGGTAAGTTGAATTAGGCCGAACTGTGCAGGCCCATTTGGCCAAATTAGTGGGCCATTTTATGAGTGCAATCTGAAGTAGACTTAAGGCCTAAGTTTTCTGAAAATTACAGCCCAAGAATCCCAAAGCAAAGCCTAAACTAAGAGCCCATAAGACAAGCCCCATTCAAGTGATGTCTTACGCCCATTTAAGAAAACGAAGCCCAAAACCCATGGATTATGACCCAAACCCATTAACCCATTTTATAAGCTGAACATTTAATGTGTAATTATTCAACTATAGGCCTTAAAGACTAAGGAAAAATTGGCTGGATATTGTCATCTTCACCAAACCGAGAGTGACCCCATTAAAGACCAACTTAAGTAAGCTTTCTCTCTCTAGAAAAATCACTACCCTAGAGACATAATTAGAACAAGTGATCTTCAGCAAAGTTACTCCAAATTTAATGAGGAAAAACATATAAAAAATTCAACACCTGATGAGCTGAGTTGATCCTCTCAAAATTAAGGCAAAGTCACGGTTTTGGCAAGGTAAGCAAGCCATACATGTTTACAAGCTTCCAACTCCTAGTATTTGTATCTAGGTATTTTTCTAAGATGATTGGTGTATTAATTAAGGGTTAAAAAAACTAATTTCATGATGAATTGATCATGGCCAAAAATGGGTATTTGATGATTCATGCATGTATGATTGAATTAGATGCATGGATAGGTTATGTAACATGTGTACTTGATGTTGATATGGTTTGTTTCAATCAAATTGAATAATTGGTGGATGAATTAAGTTAGGACAGCAAGGTGTTTGATGAAATATTTGAGTGAATGTTAAAACTAAGATAAATTATGTAAGACCCGTATTTTTGGATGTAAACTTTAAGAAATCATGAATATGGTGATGTATTTACAATGTAAAGCATAAATGATGTAAGTCTATGGATTCGATATACATACTTGTAATATGAGTTTGTAATGTACACACAAGTTTCATTTTATATGAATATGGAGAAATGGACTTTTATAAGTGATGAATGTGATTGGAACTCAAAATGAGTAGTGTGGTAAAATGGAATGAAGTTTGTGAGATCTGAGAATTTTAGATATATTTTAATGATGTAATAAGAACTTGAAGTGTAATTTATTGAGCTAAGTGAATTGGGGAATGATAATTGGAGATTTATATGTTAAGTGTTTAAAATAAGTATGAAGTATGAGGACAGATCGATTTGGGAGAAGGAGGGATCGATCTGGTGAGTTAAAAATGACAAGGAAGGAGGAATTTGAGGAGCAGATCGATCTCCAATGGAAGAGGATCGATCTCCTTATGATTCTGTTTGAGAGAAGATCGATCTCATGAGGAAGAGATCGATCTCCAAATGATTCTGTTTGGGAGAAGATCGATCTCCTCAAGGAGCAGATCGATCTCATAAAGCCATAAAGAGATCGATCTCACCCCTCGACAGATCGATCTCCTAGGCATAAAATTGCCCAAATCGTCCCCAAAATTCAAATGCAGATCGATCTCATCAAGAGGCAGATCGATCTCTTACCCTCAGCGTATATAAGGAACCCCTGTTTTTCTCCTGCAATCTCACTTTCTCTCTCTTCCAACCCCCATTTTTACCGAAACCTAGCTTTCTCACTCATCCAAAGCACCCATTTTTGGCCAAATCAGAAGTTGTGGCAAGAAGGAAAGTTGTTCCTCATCAAAGGGAGAACAACATACTTGGAAATCGAAGGACGAATCAAATCGAGGCGTGGGTTGTGCGTCTCACAAGCTTTGGGTAATTTCTAAACCTCGATCTTGATATTTGAGATGATTTTGATGATAATGGTGGTTGTCATTGTGTTGAAATAGCTGAGAAATGATTAGGGATTGATGAAATTGCAATGTGGTTGGAGTGATAACGATATTTAGCAATTTTGGGAATTTGAGCTATAAATAGAAATTTAGACAATGTGGTGAATTAGCATAGATAATTGGCATGAGAAATATAGAACGTTGAGATGTTGGGAATGAGAGTGTAGTTTGGGGTAGAGTTACGAGAATCGAGAGATTTGAGGTGTTATGAGCAATTATGCTCGATTTTGAGAATTGAGGTTGATGAGATAATTGAGTATTGATGTTTTAACATCGTTTGCACAGCTCGGGAGTTCCAGAGTGGAATGCGAGGCTAGTCCGTGATACGGGGGAAACGATTGCACTATACGAGGTGCAAAGAGGTAAGGGAAACTAAACCATTTGTGCATGTGATTTGTAAACTATTACAGCATGATTTGTGGTTTATAAAACAAGCATGTTGAGTGTTGTGTTGAGTTATAATTGCACACGGTTTTTATAGCCGGTTGGAGCCCATTGTTTTATGCGTTTATAAGCTGAGTGTGAAATTGCTTTATAAACCGTCGAATTTGTGTGAGTAATGAATTGAGCTCTACATTAAGGTAATATCGAGATTTGAGAAATGTGTGCGTGCTTTGCCGGTTGGAACTCGATTTTATTATGTTTTGTGTTGAGCACAAAATGGGTTTCAAATGAGTTTTATGAGAGAAAAACCACTATGAGTTCTACGTGAAGGCAAACCAGTCTTGTGTGATAAGACTTAGGTGTGTAATTTTGAGTACACACCGGGCATTGCTCTGGTAGCATGTAAGCCCAATTTCTTCTCCGTTCTAGTAACATGAGAATAACCCATTCTGTGGCTATGCCACGTATATTTGGTGGCCGTTGCCACGTGAGAAACCCCTAATTAGTGGCCGTTGCCACCTGAGAAACCCTATTGGTGGCCGTTGCCACGTGTACCCTATTTGGTGGCCGTTGCCATGTGAGAAACCCCATTTGGTGGCCGTTGCCACGTGAGAAACCCCAATGGTGGCCGTTGCCACGTGATACCCCATTGGTGGCCGTTGCCATGTGATACCCCATTTGGTGGCCGTTACCACGAGAGAAACCCCATTTGGTGGCCGTTGCCACGTGAGAACCCCTAATTAGTGGCCGTTACCACGTGAAACCCTATCCAGTGGCTATGCCACGTGTGAATTTAAATCAGTGGCTATGCCACGTGTGTTTAGTGGCTATGCCACGTGTGAATTTAAATCAGTGGCTATGCCACGTGTGTTTAGTGGCTGCGTCACATGCATTACTATTTCAGTGATTTTATCACGTTCATTGAGAAAGCGTTTATCGCATTATTTTCACATGCTTTGTTATTGCTCTAGACTGAGCCTTTTTACTTCATGTTTTCACGTGATTTGAGACATGAGAATGTCATTTTGAGTACTTTCATGCTATGGTTTTCAAATGAGATTAATGAGTTTCACAAACAAATAAATATTTTGTGATGTGCATTTTGGTTTATGAAATGAGTCCCTTACCCCCTTTACTGAGCGATTTAGAAGCTCACCCTGTTTTCATTCCCCCCAGATTTCTTCAAGTGAAAAGGGTTTTCCTGCGACGTACGGAGTAGTGGCTAGTGGAGGACTTGAGCTCCAGGCCATATATTGTATTTTGAGGTATCTTTTATCTTTTCATGTACCCAGACAATTACTGTAATTGCATACACTTGATGTATAACATTGTATTGATGTATTAGGATTAATTAACTTGGAATTGAGTAATGTATATAATACAATATACACTATATTATGATGAGATCCTGAGGCATGATAATTATGATGATGTATGACACTGCACAGGAATGCACCCTTAATTGTGAATTAATGAGTAAAAAGTTTTAAATTTGCCATATTTTTTGCATTTTCGGGGCGTGACAGAGTTTTCTTGGTATCAGAGCTTAGGTTGTCTAGTACTGTCAGTGTCGGTTAAGTGAAATAGAATACATCCCAAGTGTCTGTAATAGTCTGGTCATGAACTGAAATTGAGGATTGAGATTTCAATCGATTGTGATATGTACGCGCAGGAGACGAGTTGAGATAGAGAATGAGTAAAAGACGAGGTCGTTCGAGGAGGCAGGCAGAGTCCCCTCTGCCACCTGTCCCACAACCAGAGAGTCCTAACTCTCGATTTAATCGGACTGAGACCGATGTGAGGCAAGGTTTTAAGCAGATGGTAGCGTTATTCGCGCAACACTTTGGAGTTAATGCCTCGGATACTACCCCTACACCACCACAAGGACCTCCCATACCCCCAGTGCCTCCCGTCACTCAGCCTGAGGATAGAAGTATGGTCCAACTAAAGGATTTTCTGAAGATGAATCCACCCGCATTTAAGGGAAAGAAGGATCCTACAGAGGCTAAGGAGTGGTTGATGGAATTGAGAATTATATTTGATTTTCTGGGGTGCACCGATGCTGAGAGGGTCAGTATGAGTGCCTATATGCTGAAGGGGAGAGCTCGAGATTGGTGGGGTACTACCCAGGGTATTTTGATGTCCCACCATGATGTGATTGGTTAGGAAGAGTTTTAGACAGCCTTTAGGACCCAATATGTACCACGAGTCGCCCAGAGAAAGAAACAAGCTGAGTTTTTGAGTTTGGTACAGGGTGACATGTCTGTGGATGATTATGAGAGCCAATTCACAGCGCTATTGAGATATGACCCAGAGACCTTTAAGAATGAAGAGCTCTGTACAGAGAAATTTGTGTATGGATTGAAGCCCATCATCAGAGATAGATTGATAGGGCTATGTATTACTGAGTTTGGAGATGCTCTGAGACGAGCGCAAGAGATTGAAAGAGGAATTGAAATGGTACAATCCCAGAATGAGCTCAGAGCGGTGAATAGAGATAAGGGCAAGAGGCCAGCGATTTTCCAAACAGAGGCTCGGAGAGGTTCCTTCAGAAGAGGAAGGATTGAGGTACAGAAGGGCAGATTAGAGAGACCCAGAGGTTACCCTAACATTAGAGAGACCCCTCGAGATGTCAGGCCAGAGACAAGGTTTTGCAGAAATTGTGGCCGAATGCATGAGGGAAGTTGTACTGGGTCGATCCATGGATGTTTTAGATGTGGAGACATGGGTCACATGGTGAAGGATTGCCCTCAACCTCAAAAACCACATGTATTGGAGCCCACTAGACACAGCCTCAGAGAGTGAATCCCCCGAGACGGGCCACTGCTGCAGAGAAAGGAAAGAGACCTGTTACCCAGGGACGTGTGCTTGCCCTAGATAAGGAGACTGCTGACACTTCGGCAGAAACTATAAGAGGTACACTCTTTGTCTGTAATTATGAGGCTCATGTGTTAATTGATTCAGGATCCACGCATTCGTTTATTTCTGAGCATTTTACATGTAGTTTAAACTTGAAGTTTGAACCTCTAGAATACATACTACATCTAAATACCCCTATGCGTGAATCCCAGAGAACTGAGTTAATCTGTAAAGGATGTGAAATAAAGGTGGGAGATAGAGTGATGTTAGCAGATCTAATCCTGTTGAATATTCATGGGTTTGATGTAATTCTAGGAATGGATTGGTTGGTGACCAATCGAGTGAGTTTAGACTGCTACACTAAGATTGTAACTTTCTCCCTACCTGAACCTTACAGTGTACGATTGAGATATTGAGGAAATGATTATGTGGATTTCTAGTAAGTAATTTGAGAATTTTGATATTATTTTGGAGAATATTAAATATGATTGTTCATGTGAAGGTTATGAGACACTCATCTCAGACGATGAGTGGGAACATCCGAGGATTGAGGATATACCTGTGGTGTGTGAATTTCTGGATGTTTTCCCAGATGAATTGCCAGGTTTACCACCAGAGAGAGAGCTGGAGTTTACCATTGATTTGGTACCAGATACTCAGCCGATCTCTAAACCTCTCTACAGGATGGCATTAGTGGAACTTGAGGAATTGAAGAAACAACTACAGGAGTTATTAGATCAAGGGTTTATTTGACCCAGTGTTTCACCGTGGGGAGCGCCAGTACTATTTGTTAAGAAGAAGGATGGTAGTCTCAGATTATGTGTAGACTATCGGTTGTTGAATAAAGCCACGGTAAGGAATAAATACCTATTGCCCAGGATTGATGATCTACTTGATCAGCTAAGAGGGGCATCAGTCTTTTCTAAGATTGATTTGAGATCGGGCTATCACCAATTGAGGATCAAGGAAGAAGATATTCCAAAGACGACCTTCAGGACGAGGTATGGCCATTATGAATTTCTGGTGATGTCCTTTGGATTGACGAACGCCCCTGCAGCATTTATGAGATTGATGAACGAGGTGTTCAGAGACTATCTGGATAAATTTGTGATAGTCTTTATTGATGATATCCTGGTGTACTCTCAGTCGTATGAGGAGTATGCACAGCATTTGTGGTTAGTACTTCAGATACTCCGAGATAAGCAATTATATGGAAAGCTTAGTAAGTGTGAGTTTTGGCTGAACCGGATAGCTTTCCTTGGTCATATAGTCTCAGAGGAAGGAGTATCAGTGGACCCAAGCAAGGTGGAGGCTGTGCTTAATTGGGAGAGACCGAGGACAGTTACTGAGGTACGAAGCTTCCTTGGTTTGGCAGGGTATTACAGAAGATTTGTGGAAGGATTTTCCCGTATTGCCGCCCCTTTGACTAAGCTCAGGCGTAAAGAGACTCCATTTATATGGACTGATCAATGTGAGCTCAGTTTTCAGGAATTAAAGAGGAGGTTGACAGCGGCACCTGTGTTAACTATTCCTGAGGGATCAGGAGGATTTTCGATGTATAGTGATGCATCTCATCAAGGATTGGGGTGTGTGCTTATGCAGCACGGAAGAGTGGTCGCATATGGATCGCGACAGCTGAAAGACCATGAGCGGAATTACCCCACGCATGCTTTGGAGTTAGCCGCTGTGGTATTTGCTTTGAAGATCTGGCGACACTACTTATATGGGGAAAGATTCTAGATCTTCACTGATCACAAGAGTTTGAGATATCTCTTTGATCATAAAGAGTTAAACATGAGACAAAAGAGATGGATGGAACTCCTTAAGGATTATGACTGCGAGATTTTATATCATCCGGGTAAGGCGAATGTAGTTGCTGATGCCTTGAGCAGGAAGAGTATGATATCTGCTATGATGATCAGGGAATGGGATTTACTGGAGCAGTTCGTCGAACTTCGGATCAGAGTTAAAGAGGTAGAGACTGGATTTTTGGCTAGCCTACCGATAGAGCCCAAGATCATGGATCAGATTAGAACTGGGCAGCGCAGTGATCAGAGATTGATAGATATGGTTAGCCAAGCTGAGTAGAGTTCGCAGTCGGATCTCACAGTCAGTGAGGATGGATTGTTGAGATTCAGAGGACGAATTTATGTACCAAACGATGATACCCTGAAGAGACAGATACTGAGAGAATCCCACTGCTCGCGATACACCATGCACCCAGGGAGTACTAAGATGTACCGAGACTTGAGAAAGGTGTATTGGTGGAGTGGTATGAAGCAAGACATGGCAGAGTATGTGGCCAGGTGTTTAGTATGCCAGCAAGTGAAAGCTGAGCATCAGAAGCCCGAAGGACTACTACAGCCTTACCTGTACCTATATGGAAATGGGAGCATGTCACTATGGACTTTATTATGGGTTTACCGAGGACCCGAAGAGGTCATGACGCTATATGGGTTATAGTGGATAGATTGACCAAGAGTGCCCACTTCCTTGCCATCAAGAGCACAGATACTGTGGATGCCTTAGCTGAGCTGTATGTCAGCGAGATAGCTAGATTACATGGGGCTCCAGTGAGTATTACTTTTGATAGAGATTCCCGATTTACTTCTAGATTTTGGACCCAGTTTCAAGAGTCCATGGGATCTCGATTGAGTTTTAGTACCGCCTATCATCCTCAGACAGATGGTCAGTCAGAGAGGACTATTCAGACCCTGGAGGATATGTTGGGGGCGTGTACGATAGATTTTAAGGGATCATGGGATGATCACCTGCCCCTAGCAGAGTTTGCACAATAACAGCTATCATGCGAGTATTGGAATGGCACCTTTCGAGGCTCTATATGGTAGGAGGTGTAGATCCCCTGTAGCTTGGGAAGAAGTCGGTGACAGAAAGATAAATGCTCCCGAGCTTGTTGAGCAAGCCGTACAGAGTGTGAAACTCATATGTGAGAGGTTACGGGCTGCACAAAGTAGACAGAAAAGCTACGCGGATGTGCGTAGACGACCACTCGAGTTTGACGTTGGTGATGTAGTATTTCTGAAAATATCACCGAGTAAGGGTATCATGCGATTTGGGAAGAAAGGAAAATTGAGTCCTCGATACATAGGACCATTCGAGATTCTTGAGAGAGTGGGAGAGGTAGCTTACAGATTAGCATTACCCCCACAGATGTCCGGAATACACAATGTTTTTCATGTGTCTATGTTGAGGAAGTACCACCCGGACCCTTCTCATGTCATAGAGTATGACGAGATGGACATTCAAGAGGATATGAGCTACACTGAGGAACCCGTCCGGATTCTCGATAGAAAAGAGAAGGTACTAAGAACCAAGAGCATCCCATTAGTGAAAGTTTTGTGGAAACATCACTCAAGGGAAGAGGCAACGTGGGAACTAGAGAGTCTCATGAAGGATAAATACCCCCATCTATTCGACTAGTTGAGTTGAATTTAGAGGACCAAATTCTATTTAAGGTGGGGAGGATGTGAGATCTGAGAATTTTAGATATATTTTAATGATGTAATAAGAACTTGAAGTGTAATTTATTGAGCTAAGTGAATTGGGGAATGATAATTAGAGATTTATATGTTAAGTGTTTAAAATAAGTATGAAGTATGAGGACAGATCGATTTGGGAGAAGGAGAGATCGATCTGGTGAGTTAAAAATGACAAGGAAGGAGGAATTTGAGGAGCAGATCGATCTCCAATGGAAGAGGATCGATCTCCTTATGATTCTGTTGGAGAGAAGATCGATCTCATGAGGAAAAGATCGATCTCCAAATGATTCTGTTTAGGAGAAGATCGATCTCCTCAAGGAGCAGATCGATCTCATAAAGCCATAAAGAGATCGATCTCACCCCTCGACAGATCGATCTCCTAGGCATAAAATTACCCAAATCGTCCCCAAAATTCAAATACAGATCGATCTCATCAAGAGGCAAATCGATCTCCTACCCTCAGCCTATGTAAGGAACCCCTGTTTTTCTCCTGCAATCTCACTTTCTCTCTCTTCCAACCCCCATTTTTACCGAAACCTAGCTTTCTCACTCATCCAAAGCACCCATTTCCGGCCAAATCAGAAGTTGTGGCAAGAAGGAAAGTTGTTCCTCATCAAAGGGAGAACAACATACTTGGAAATCGAAGGACGAATCGAATCGAGGCGTGGGTTGTACGTCTCACAAGCTTTGGGTAATTTCTAAACCTCAATCTTGATATTTGAGATGATTTTGATGATAATGGTGGTTGTCATTGTGTTGAAATAGCTGAGAAATGATTAGGGATTGATAAAATTGCAATGTGGTTGGAGTGATAACGATATTTAGCAATTTTGGGAATTTGAGCTATAAATAGAAATTTAGACATTGTGGTGAATTAGCATAGATAATTGGCATGAGAAATATAGAACGTTGAGATGTTGGGAATGAGAGTGTAGTTTAGGGTAGAGTTACGAGAATTGAGAGATTTGAGGTGTTATGAGCAATTATGCTCGATTTTGAGAATTGAGGTTGATGAGATAATTGAGTATTGATGTTTTAACATCGTTTGGACAGCTCGGGAGTTCCAGAGTGGAATGCGAGGCTAGTCCGTGATACGGGGGAAACGATTGCACTATACGAGGTGCAAAGAGGTAAGGGAAAATAAACCATTTGTGCATGTGATTTGTAAACTATTACAGCATGATTTGTGGTTTATAAAACAAGCATGATGAGTGTTGTGTTGAGTTATAATTGCACACGGTTTTTATAGCCGGTTGGAGCCCATTGTTTTATACGTTTATAAGCTGAGTGTGAAATTGCTTTATAAACCGTCGAATTTGTGTGAGTAATGAATTGGGCTCTACGTTAAGGCAATATCGAGATTTGAGAAATGTGTGCGTGCTTTGCCGGTTGGAACTCGGTTTTATTATGTTATGTGTTGAGTACAAAACGGGTTTCAAATGAGTTTTATGAGAGAAAAACCACTATGAGTTCTACGTGAAGGCAAACCAGTCTTGCGTGATAAGACTTAGGTGTGTAATTTTGAGTACACACCGGGCATTGCTCTGGTAGCATGTAAGCTCGATTTCTTCTCCGTTCTGGTAACGTGAGAATAACCCATTCTGTGGCTATGCCACGTATATTTGGTGGCCGTTGCCACGTGAGAAACCCCTAATTAGTGGCCGTTGCCACGTGAGAAACCCTATTGGTGGCCGTTGCCACGTGATACCCTATTTGGTGGCCGTTGCCACGTGAGAAACCCCATTTGGTGGCCGTTACCACGTGAGAAACCCCAATGGTGGCCATTACCACGTGATACCCCATTGGTGGCCGTTGCCACGTGATACCCCATTTGGTGGCCGTTGCCACATGAGAAACCCCATTTGGTGGCTGTTGCCACGTGAGAACCCCTAATTAGTGGCCGTTGCCACGTGAAACCCTATCCAGTGGCTATGCCACGTGTGAATTTAAATCAGTGGCTATGCCACGTGTGTTTAGTGGCTATGCCACATGTGAATTTAAATCAGTGGCTATGCCACGTGTGTTTAGTGGCTGCGCCACGTGCATTACTATTTCAGTGATTTTATCACGTTCATTGAGAAAGCGTTTATCTCATTATTTTCACATGCTTTGTTATTGCTCTAGACTGAGCCTTTTTACTTCATGTTTTCACGTGATTTGAGACATGAGAATGTCATTTTGAGTACTTTCATGCTATGGTTTTCAAATGAGATTAATGAGTTTCACATACAAATAAATATTTTGTGATGTGCATTTTGGTTTATGAAATGAGTCCCTTACCCCCTTTACTGAGCGATTTAGAAGCTCACCCTGTTTTCTTTCCCCCCAGATTTCTTCAAGTGAAAAGGGTTTTCCTGCGACGTACGGAGTAGTGGCTAGTGGAGGACTTGAGCTCCAGGCCATATATTGTATTTTGAGGTATCTTTTATCTTTTCATGTACCCAGACAATTACTGTAATTGCAGACACTTGATGTATAACATTGTATGGGATGTATTAGGATTAATTAACTTGGAATTGAGTAATGTATATAATACAATATACACTATATTATGATGAGATCCTGAGGCATGATAATTATGATGATGTATGACACTGCACAGGAATGCACCCTTAATTGTGAATTAATGAGTAAAAAATTTTAAATTTGCCCTATTTACCGCATTTTCGGGGCGTGACAAAGTTGTACTTCCATTTAGCTTGGTATGGTATATCTTTGGCTATACCATGAATAAACACAAGTTCTAATGTGTATAAAGTATGAATGGATGCCATTTTCAAGTCTTAAAGGTGGTTGGATGAGAAAATGATCATGGCAGCAAATTAAGGATGTTTGGGTGTGAGTTGTTGCAGAAAATCTAGAAAATATGAAGGCTAGATCGATCTCATAGGATGAGAGATCGATCTAGAAGAGAAAAAAATGCTCTTACTTGAGCTATAGAACAAGACAGATCGATCTCCAATGGAGCCAGATCAATCTGGTAAACATTCTATAAAATGAGGATCGATTTTTAAGGCAAACGGATCAATTTCCTTAGCTCTCGGGTTAGAGCAGATCGATCTCCTACCTTAGCCAGATCGATCTCCTTAAGCTACTGCCTGAGAACAGATCGATCTCAAGCACTCGACAGATCGATCTCATGCATTCAAATTGGCATGAAAATGAAGGATTTAAGAGGACCAGATCGATCTCATGCTTCGACAGATTGATCTCATCAAGTAATTTTTATAAAATGAGTAATGAAATCTGCATTTTTCCGAGATAGAACCATTCTTTCCATTTCAACCTTCAAAACCTAGTTTTATCTCTATAAAATAAGCCCATTTCCAGTAAGAATTGAGGGGAAGCTATTAGATACAAAGTTGTTCATCTTAAAGAAGAGAACAACACAGTTTGAAATCAAAATGTCACTTGTTGAATTGAAGGAGATAAGGGCATTGTCATTTAGAGCAAGAGGAGAAGCTAGATTTGGTAAGTTTCTAATACTTCAGCCCAAGTACATTGTCCATTTAATGGTTTTGGAGTTGATTGAGTATGTGTTGATAGTAAAAACTACCTAGGTTATGATGGAACTAGGGTAACCTAGAAAATGGAATGAATCTAGTGTGAGAAAATGTGATTTTGATGAGTTGGTGGTTTATAGATTATGATAAGTTGTTATTGAAGTAATATGAACGATTTGCAGTGGTTAAATGAAGCCACATTGTGAGTTTAGAGGATTTAAGAAAATTGGTATGTAAGATGTTTGATAAAGTGCCATAGTGAAGAAATTGATGAGATATGAACACTATGAGCTTAATATTGAATTGGCATAAATCAATAGACCTAAAAGAGTTAATAGACTCGAGATATGAGTAGAACAGTAAAACTAGGCCTTATAAGGATTAATAGAGGTTATAGGTTAATTGACTATAGCGAACACAAAGAGTTGTGTTATATGGACTAAGTCGATGTGATATACGACTTTGTACAGTTCCAGAGGTCATTGGAGACAAATCGAACCCCATAAGTAAGCAGCTCTAAGGAAAGCGAAATCACGCGACAACGATTCTAGGTAAGGGAATTTTGTAAGTATATAGAGATAGCTGCTCGTACTTTGAACTCGTGGGTGAATATAGGGTGTTTGTGAAATATACGTCTATTTAAGAAAATGATTGTTGGTATGTGTGAATAACTATAAGTATGTGTATGATTTGGTTTTTATGTGGATGTTATAAAAAGGGATAATAAGACTAATAATTGCATAAATCACGTGTTTTGAATGTTTTCACAAAACACAATACTTTGTTTTGGACAAATAAAAGGATAGGCTGGCTAGTGATTTATTGATGTGGTGGAATAGCACATGTGAGGTGCTAATCATGTTTTGAGATTTGTTTTGAATGTATATGAGCCACCTATCGAGTTATGTGAATTAAATCGTGTTGGAGCCTAGCTCGCACTAGATTTTGATGCTTTTACTTGTATGAAATGTGCTGGAGCTTAGCTCGCACATTGGTTTGATCCATGCTAATATTTTATAAATCGTACTGGAGCTTTTGCTCGTACGTGGATTTCGAGTGGTTTTCTTATGCATCAAGCCGTTCTGGAGCTGTGCTCGTACGTGGCTTTCTTCATGTTTTTATGCATAAATGTTGTACTAGAGTGTTGCTCGTAGAGGAGGTTTCATTACTATGCATATATCGTGCTAGAGCTTAGCTCGTACTGGTTTTCACACTGTGGTATATATGACGTCGTGGTGAGGGTAATACGGATTAATGTCCAGGGAACCCAACAAGCCTAATAGACCTCTTGAGCGGGGTGAAGGTGAGGGGCTAGGACCTGACATTAATCCACTTCAGGGAACCCAAAAGGGGCGAGCACGGCCATGAGGAACTAGGACCTGACATCGAAAGAAAATACTCCCACGTGCACTTAAGACTATAGAGGTTATACTAGGTATGGGGTAGATAATACCTACGGCTGGCACCCCCAACCATGATATGGGTCCGCGGAGTATGTTGTATCGTGTTTATCACATGAAGTACGATGTACCACGTGGTTGAAATACTGATAAGAAAGTCTGGCAGAGAACTAACCCACCTTCGTTCCAGCATGATACCCCTCACACCTGGATCTGTGTGGTCTGGGATGATTTGTGACATAATTGGCTAACATAGTCTATTGAGCTATAGTGACCTGTCTCACTTGTTATTACATTGTACCACATCTATTGCTAAGAGGTATACACATGAAGATTCTTTTTATATCTGAACAATTGTAAAAGTACAGTAGTCATTTCGTATCGTAATGTGGGGGTTGTAAAAGTTAGAAGCGTGTCATGTATAACTTAAATTTCAATGAATGAACATCTTTTGATTTAATTGAAAATGAAGGTGGAGTGATGTTTATTATTGACTCACAGCCCAACTTTGTAGTGATGAGTTTGTTCATGACCGGGTAAGGAAAGGAAAATTGCAAAAAAATTGTAGGAAACTTTCCGTTAAAAAGGATAAAATAGGTCGTGACAAATTAGGCATGCCAAGTATTTGATAAAATGCATGAAAGAAGATTGGCTAGAAACTAGGCATCTTGGCGTAAACTTTCCATGGGATTTGGCCATGGTTAGCTTGATGGCATTCGGCCACCATGCCATGGCCGAATGGTCCAATGGGCCTAACCTAAATGTAGAAAGCCCATTAAGGAGTTTAAGGACTCAATACGAGGCCCAATAAGGATTAACGGACCTGATAAGCCCGATAGACTCCGAGGAAGAAAAACATTCGAATGGAAAGGGGGCTCGGGAACTTTATGAAGATTGTTATAATATAATTGGGCCTAGTATTTTTATTTAAGTTCATTAAGATAAAAATACAGTAATTAACCTGATAATGGTTAAATGCAGCTTTAGAGACTGAATTAGGAGCAAATAGGACTGGACGAACTTCCGACGGTGGAACTTGTACTACACTCGACGTGATTCGAGGTAAGGGGATTTTGTAAGTGCTTAGAGGTAGCTATACATATTTTCGAGGGGATTTACAAGGCATGAAATTCTTTAAGCTATCTAGAAATAAAATAATAATTCTTTGAGAAAAATTTTGAAAATAAGAAAAAATAACGATTTTGCCCTGGGTAGGGAAATTTGTGAAAAGGGTAGTAAGGATCCTAAAATGCATGAATTTCATGATTTTGGTGTTTTTATCATGATATAATGTTGTGATGTAACTAAAATGAGGATAGTTTGGCTATTGCTTTCAATTATTACATGAAACGACACAGGTTAGGTGCTAAGGTTGATTTTTGAAATAATTTATTTAAAATAGAGCCACCTATTGTATTTGGATGAGTACAAATAGTGCTGGAGCCTCGCTCACAGTGGATTTTAATATTTTGACTCATATAGTTAGTGTTGGAGCCCTGCTCACACTAAATTTTTTGATAATATGCATGAAAGTCGTTCTAGAACCTTGCTCGAACATGATTTTTCATTGATTTGCTATGCATGGAAGCCGTACTAGAGCGTTGCTCATACAAGCACTTTATAAGTTTTGCAAAAAAACCTTGCTGAAGTTTTACACGAATAAGATATTAGATATCATGACATGCATAAGTCATACCGTAGCCTCCTGTAGACTGTGTGTCACAGTGAGATGATATATTAGCACTCGTATTTTGAGATATGGATTAGTTATCGATGTGGTATAGGGTGGATAAGACCTATGGCAGGCACCTTTGGACCGTGATGTGCGATAAGACATATGGTAGGCACTCTAGACCATGTAGGTCCACTGAGTATGTTGTACCGTGTACATCACACTGAGTACGTTGTACCGTGTAGTCATGATGACTAACTGGTTGAGTGGTTATTTGCACGGGTAGGATTGACCTCACCTTCTGTTTCAATTGTGATGCCCCGCATGTCGGGATTCGCGTAGCCTGGGATCACAAGGATTTATATATGGCCATAGTTCCCAATTTGTTTCCATACAATAACCTACATGCCTCACGTGATATCATACTATATTGATAGACCAGGGTAGACCCGAAGGAGGGGTTGCACCCATATTTATGTTTTATAAGAAATGTGGTTTTATACATCAGGGTATTCCCGAAGGGTAGGTTTAGCCTTGAATTAGTTCGATTTGTGACGAAATTTATGAATTTTGATATGATGAGCCAGAGATGTTTTATACGATGGTTTTCCATGTGTTATCATGCCTGATTTTATGAGTTTTCATATATTCTATACATATTTATGTGGCATGATTTTATTTTACCTCATACTCAAGATCTAAATGATTTTATATCAAGGCATTATAAGCACGTAGATAGTGTAGCTATCTACCTGCTTATATTATTTCCTTACTAAGCAAGTTGTGCTTACCCTTTCACTTTCAATCTCTACAAAGCATCCATAGCGGTTGAGAGCGAGTGGAGACTTGCACTCCAGGTGTCTGTTGCTACCCATCACTGAGAGGTATACACATTAGTATCGCTTGTATCTAAATAAGTACAGCACAGTACTAAGTTTGGAATGTAATTTGAGCGATGTGAATATTTGTAGACACGTACGAAATATTAGAATCACAGTTTAAATAGCTTAAGTTTTTACAACTGTTTTGAATGGATGTTAAATGATATGGTATATGGTAAGAGGTAACTAACATCAGGTTATAGCTCAACTAGTTGGTGTTGAAACTGTTCATGGCAGGGAAAAGTAATGAATAAAGTAAAAAATTATAGTGATTTTCGTTAGAAAGTGGGGTCATGATAGAGGCGGTATCAGAGCCGAGTTGACCTAATATGAGTCGATGTTAGTAATAAAAGAAATTACATCTCCATATTACTGTGCTTTGTTTAGATATAAACGTGTATATCAGATGGGTTAGGCTAATGAATAGTTTTGGATGCAGGAATTTAGGCATTATGCCTGTCACAGGCAATAGTAGAGGGACGACTGCACATGCTAGGGGCCGTAGAAGGAGGCCTGAGAGTCGTGCAAAGCCACAGATCGGTCAAATCCTACAGGAGTCTATCGAGAGGCCAGGGGATACGGAGGCACGCTTTGCTATATTAGAGCAGAGTATAGAGACTATTATGGAGCTAGTCACTCAATCTATGTATGGAGCTGGGGAAAGACAGGGCCTAGCTACCCGGGCTGCTGATGTTGGACAGGCAGCTACTTCTGATACGCCTACACAACCAACACACATGCCACAGGCAACGGATACACCTATGCCCCCACCAGTTCAGGATATAGCAGCACTTGTTGCTCCACAACAAGGTAGTAGAGGTTAGGGATATGGTTGTGATTTTGATCGATTACGACAGTTTCAGAAGTTTAGACCGTCGCCATTCAACGGGATAAAGGACCTCGTAGTTGCTGAGGAATGGGTGAATGAGATCGAGAAGTTGTATGGGTTCTTTGAGTGTACGACGATAGAGATGGTCGCTTTTGCCGCGTTCATGTTGAAGGGAGTGGCAGAGCATTGGTGGAAGTTCACCAGACCGATTTTGAAAGCCCGACACACTGTGATCAGTTGGGAGGTATTTTTAGAGGCTTTATAGAGGTAATATGTTGCAGACACTGCTCAAAGGAAGTTGTAGATGGAGTTTATGGGGTTAGCTCAGGGAAACAAGTCTGTAGACGAGTATGAGACGAGATTTATATCCCCGGGGAGGTACGACTTGAATACGATGAGCAGTGATACAAAAAAGGTTAGGAAGTTCTTTGATGGTTGAGACCAACCATCAGATCTAGATTGGTGTTATTGGATATCCCGACATATGAGGAGGCAGTGGGCAGGGCCCAGTTATGTGAGCAGGACATTGAGCGGAATGCGTCTAAGTTTGGGAAGGTTAGTAGAGGTAGAGACAGAGACCGGAAGAGATCCAGAGTTGATAGAGTGGTCAGAAGGGGAGGTCAAAGACTGTTTGAGACGAGACCTTGGATTGAGGAGTTATAGGAGAGGACGGTTAAGCCTCTTATATATCTGGCCTTAGCACCATCGAGGGGTATAGTCATTAGAGGGCCACGATTGACTACCAAACAGTGTAGAAGATGTGGTAGATATCATGGTCACAGGCCTTATCCGATGACTACGGTAGTGTGCTTTCGTTGTAAAAAGCCAGGGCATATCAAAACGAATTGCCCCGAGATGGCTAAGACTGCCCTAAAGAAGGGCAAGGAGTCAGAGAGAGCTCTTATTGAGACTTCTTCTCTGAGGAGGAGAGCCACAGTCGAGGAGGAGGGGAAGCAAGTTGTTGGCAGAGGACGAATACATGCACTGAACCAGGACACCACAGACGCATCAACAGATGTGATTAAAGGTACCATCCTAATTTTTTATTTAGAAACTTTTGTACTATTTGATCTTGGTGCCATGCATTCCTTCACATCGCCTTCATTTGTATGTAAATTGCCGAAGTATGTCAAGCCGACATCATTATATAGAATGTTGCTAATTTCCACACCCATGAACGACAGTCAGTTGACCGAATATGCATATAGGGATTGTAAACAGAAAATAAGGGGAAAAGATATGGCAGCTGATCTTATTCTGTTGAATATGAGTGATTTTGATGTAATCTTAGGAATGGATTGGTTAGCTACGAATCATGCTATTTTAGATTGTTGTGCTAAGACAGTAATGTTTTCAGGGATAGATATTGACATTTGAAACATGAATTCGTGTAATCCTGATAAATAAAGAAGAAATAATTAAATTCTAAGTCCAATTGATCAAGATAGGAATTTATTTAGATAACCCAAAAATTTTCTCACCTCGGGAATTTATCTCGAAAATATGAAAAAATATTTCCAAAAAATAATAATAAATAAAAATATTTTCAGAGAAATAAAAATAAAATAATAATATTTTAAGTTCAAGATATTTTGTATATATTATATTATATTATATTAAAATATAATATAATATATATTAAATAAAAAAAGAAAAAGAAATTAGAAAAAAAATTCTGACGCGGAGATCTGGCGAAACTCGATCCCTCACCCTCGTCTCCTCTGACGATTGAAAGAGGCCATTGGCAGATGCACCCAAGCGATAGGCCAAAGGGAGAGGCAGGCCGAGCCATCGCCGGCACCGACAGCTCGAAGGAACGACGATCGGCGATTGAAAGAGAGAGAGAGAGAGAGAGAAATTGAAAATCGAGAGGCAAAGAAAGGGAAGAGAGGCGGACAAAGGCCGAAGGAAGGGATAGGACCTCACCACTGGCTAGGGGAAGGGCTGAATCGCCACTATTAGTGACGTAAAGGCGCCGACCGGTGCGGGAGAAAAACCCATCACAAGGTCAAAGAGACGAAAGGTCGAACCGGCCACATCACCGGTAATCCGAGCATGGCCACCACTAGATCCGTGCTTCGTGTGGCTAGACGGACCAATTGGAAAGGGAAGCTGGCAAAGAACCGGTCGGCAGAGCTCCGAATGACGAAGGTGGAACTGAACCGGACTAAACCGGTTTAGCCAGGAAAGAGAAAAAAAGAAAGATAAAAAGAAGAAACAAAAGAGGAAAAATGGGGAGAAAATTTTGGTGACGCATCAGGTCTAAGGATAAACCTATAAGCGACCCGAATTGATCGTTTTAATTTTTAAAAATTTAATTTGAATGTATATCTGACTGAAATTGACTCGATTTAATTCTACAAATGTATAGCGCGACAATTGGCGACAAACAAGAGTTTGAGTCAGTCTCAATTTATGTGCCATCATGGAATCTTGGGTAAGTAAGTCTCAATTACGACAACTTGTATAATTATAAAAGTTAGAAATTCAGCGCATAAGTTACGGACTAATTCCGTATAAAATGCCTCATGATTAGAATTGAAAATCGATTGTCGTAAATGACTAATTGAGCTATCCAAAGAGCCTAGAAAAAGGTCCAATAAGTGTTAATGGGCTTGATGAGCCCAATAGGCCCTGATAAAGTGAATAGTAAGTAAAATGAGCTTAAGACTGAGTAAGGCCCATTAAGGGGTAATTAGGCCCAATAAGAGTAAATGGGCCCAATAAAGCCTAATGAAAGTGAAATACAGATGGAAGTATTGTATTTAATCTGATAAATGATTATATGCAGCTCCAAAGATTTAATTTGGAGCAAATCTGTCACGCCTCCTCCCACACGCGACTTACCAAAAACCACAATAAATTTTTCACTTTTTACTTACCTTTATCTCCTCAACAGTTGGGTTGTGAATAGGTATTAGTCTCCTCATCCATACATACCTTACCATTCTTTTTCGTATCATACATACAAGACATCCATATCATAAGTAAGTTCATATACTTAAATATAATTACATCATTACATTTACATCCCCAACATTAAAACTGTGTACATCACTGTGTTTATGCATTGTTCAGATACAAAAGAGTGTGCATGTATATACCTTTCGTTAGATGGGGAGTGGCAGCCGATCAAAAGAATGCAATACCCTAGCCGACACGATCTACTGACGAGAATTTGTAGAGATGGGGGAAAATGAATGGGATAAGCTATCAACGCGCTCAGTAAGGAAATCATGCAAGCAAGTAGACATCCATACTATCTACTGAAAATAGTGCTTTGCCTTTCCTTCTCTCAATTCAAAAGCATGTTTCAAATATATATAATAATAGTACAGATTTAAAATCCCATGTACTAAACACATGCTAGGTTTATCAATCAGAGGCATTCATGCAAAACAGTGCATATTTGATCATTTAAGAATGCCTTTATATAAAATATGCCATTTACATTCAAAACACAGTAAATATGGCATTTCTCATCACCACACAAACAAATCGGGTTTCGACCCATCCCTTAGGTCTACCCGTATCATAAAAACACATGTGATATATCATGCGAGACTCAGTGGCTAAATGCAATATCTCCGGACTTTGGCCATATCCTAACATGGTGAAATCCCAGGCAACACATTACTCGGGGTGCGGGTTATCAGTACTGTAACGGGAGGGGGGTCAGTCCATGATAATCACCAGCTATCAACAACTCTCCTCCACAACTCCACAACAAAACACGGTACAGTGTACTCCATGCCACACGGACAGTATAACGTACACCCGTGGACCCTACATCATGGTCGGGGTGCCTGCCATAGGTCTTAGCCTCTCATACCATGGAAATACATCATAGTTGGGGTGTCTGCCATAGGTCTTAGCCCTCATACTATGGAATAAATGCCACGTCTCTAAATCCACATGATAACATCTCAACAGTGTGACACTCAGTCTACATGGAGGAAATCGTCACAGTTTTTCTAACATGTCTATATATCACGTAAAATATAGTGCGCGTCTTCAGTGTGACTCTCAGTCGACGCTCCGCCTTAAAACACTGTATATACATGTCAAAATATCAACACTAGTGCGAGTAAACCTCCAGCACTAGGTCATGCATAGTTCTCATTCAAATTAAGTACAAGCAAATCGCTCAAGTACTATGTCATGTACAAATCATGAAGAATTGAGTACGAGTAACGCTCCAGCACTCTGTCATGCATCTCATGTAAAACTCGAGTACGAGCTAATCGCTCCAGCACTCTATCATGCATAAATCACATAAAACTGAGTACGAGTAATACTCTAGTACTCTATCATGCATGTCAAGTAAATGTAGTGCGAGTAAACCTCCAGTACTAATGTATGTGAAAAACATCTGAAATCAAGTGCGAGCTGTGCTCTAGCACGATTGTTTCCACATAATTCGGTAGATGGCTCTTTAAAAAAGGGATGTTTAAAATCACTAAAATCAGCACTATAAAGTGTGCTTAGTTTACATCGACCTCAAAACATTAGCCCATCCACCTACTCTTCTGCTATACAGCAGTAAAAATCACTCAAAACTTCATTTCCATGCTTTTTTTACAACCTTTCCCAAAAATTGACTTTTTTCCTAAATAGGGGTAAAATCGTAATTTACCCATATCGGGTCCCTATAATATTATTGATTTTCTCTGACCCTCAAACAATTTCAGTGAATGTAAAATTCAACGAAAATATGCACAGATATCTCTAACTACTTGCAAAAGTCCCCTACCTCGGATCACGTAGTGTGACTTCTCTTCCTCTGTATTGTCCAAACCTCGCAGTCCGGTCACTCTGAATATGACTTTAGAGCTGTATTTAACCATTCACTGGATTAATTTCTTGTTTCTTACTGTATTACACATTCAATACTGTTCATTTCACTTAAATGAGCCCGTTTACTCTTAATGGGCCATAAACACTTTAATTGGGCTTTAATCCGTATTAAGCCCGTTTTCCACGTATTATTTCCCTTCATCAGGGTCTTTCGACTCATTGGGTCTATCAATACCCATTGGGCTTTATTCCAAGCTCTTTGGATAGCTCGTATATCATTTACGACAATTAATTAGAAATTTTGAATATAATTCACTAAATGCGAAATTTAATCCGAAATGCGTAAAATAAATCTTAAATACGCAATAATCACATAAATTGTCGTAAATGAGCTTTACTTACCCGAGATTATGCGATGGTACGTAAATCAAAGTTCGATCGGGCTTCCGTTCGGAATTTATCGTCGAACTGCACAATTTTGTATATTTAACTCCGGGTCAATTTTCGATTAAATATAATTTAAATAAATTTATCGAAAATCAAATCGGTCACTTTTGACGTCGTATCGACTTATCCGAAGTCCGATGAAATCCCAAAAATTTTCCTTTTTCTTTCTTTTTTTCTTCTTTTCCCCCATTTCTCCTTGGCTGAACCGGTCCGGTTCGGTTCAGTTTAGAAGGTTCTTCCCTGAACCGCCAACCGGTTCAGGCTTCCCTTGGTTGTGCCGGCATCGTCCGGTCGGTTCTCAGACCGATTCCACTACCATTCGACGTGTCTCGGCCTGGGGATCTCTCGACTAGCCTCGACCGAACCCAATCATCGTCGATGGCTGTCGATTTTCCTCTTTTCCTCCGCGGCTATTCCTCTCGCATATCTCCTCGCCGACAGCGATTCATGACACGTGCTGGCCGTCGAGCTCTCCCTCGGTGCCGGTCGTTACCCAGCACTCCTCGCGTCGTCTGCTGCTGGTTCGTCGCCGGTGACTCCTTCTCCATTGAGTCGGCTTGCTCGGTTTCCTTCCGTTTCTCTTCAATTTCTCTGTTTTCTCTCTCCCCGAAACTCTCTTCAGATTTCCAAATTTTTTTATTTCTTTTTTTTCTTTTAATATTTATAAATGATTTTAATATTATTTTAATCCTTAAAATAATATTAAAAATTCCCAAAATATCTAAAAAAATCATATTAAATTCATTTAATCCCTAAATGAATTTATCAGTCCGATTTTGCATTTTCGGTATATTTTTCCACTATTTTTGGGCTTATTTTTTGAGGTAAAAATTTTGAAAATATTAAATAAATTCATATCTTAATCAATTGGACTCGAAATTCCATATTTTCCTCATTTTTATCAAGATTTTTCAATTTCATATTTTAATGAAATTTCTTCATCGAATTTATACGGGATTTCGATCATTTGACTATTTTACCCTTAAACTTGTTCGGGAATCACTTTAACCCTTATCTCGCTATTATGTAGCTTACGTGCATTTTTAATTTCTTAAATAGTCTATTGTATGGTAGTAAATACTCTTCTTATGATTCAACTATGAAATAAAGTGTTCGTAAACATAGGAATCATAAGGTACAAGCTACATATAAAATCGAAAAAACGGGTTTGGCAATCCTCCCCAACTAAAAGAATTTGGCCCTCCAAATTAGAAACAAATCAATCATCAAACAACTGGGGGTGCTTCTCTCGCATCAAACTCTCTAACTCCCAGGTAGCCTCCTCGAAAGTGTGATACTGCCATAAAACCTTCACTAACCCGATAGTCTTCGACCTCAAAACCTTATCCTTCCTATCCAGTATCCGAATCGGCCTCTCAACATATGACATGTCCTCACTGAGCTCTAAAGGCTCATAGCTAATCACATGCGCCAGATCCAGGTGATACTTTCGAAGCATCGATATGTGGAAGACGTTATCCACGCCTAACAAATCTGGTGGCAATGCCAACCTATGGGCCTTATCTCCCACTCGATCAAGTATCTCATAGGGTCCAATGTAGCGAGGACTCAGCTTACCCCTCTTTCCAAACCTTGTTATACCCTTGGAAGGAGAAACCTTCAGAAACACTGACTCACCAACTGCGAACTCAAGTGGCCTACGTTTCCTGTTAACATAATTCTTCTGTTGACTCTGAGCTGTCCTCAATCTCTCAACTATCAATCGGACATCCTCGGAAGCCTGTGTAACCATATCAGGAGTAAAAATCTTTCGATCACCCACTTCTTTCCATCCAATAGGGGAATGACATCTTCGATCATATAAAGCCTCATACGGTGCCATCCCGATACTCGAATGATAACTGTTGTTGTAGGCGAACTCGGCTAGTGGCAAGTGGTCATCCCAGGAGCCTCTAAAATCTAGCACACATGATCTCAACATATCCTCCAGAGTATGTATAGTCCATCTGACTGACCGTCTGTCTGAGGATGGAAAGCGATGCTTAAACTCAACTGGGTTCCCATGGCTTCCTAAAAATGTTCCCAAAAGTGGGAAGTGAAGCGGGAATCCCTATCCGATAGAATACTCACTGGAACACCATGTAACCTCACTACCTCATGTACATACAACCCTGCGAACGTACTCAGAGTATCGGTAGCTCTCATAGCTAGGAAGTAGGCTGACTTCGTCAGTCTATCAACGATCACCCATATAGGATCGTGATTCCTCCAGATCCTCGATAAACCCATCACGAAATCTATGATGATGTGCTCCCATTTCCATGTCGGTATAGGTAGAGGCTGCAATAATCCTAGAGGTCTCTGATGCTTTACCTTCACCTGCTGACATACAATACATCTCGCCATAAAATCTACCACATCTCTCTTCATACCCGACCACCAGTACACCTTCCGGAGGTTCTGATACATCTTGCCACTCCCTGGATGCAACATGTACCTCGATGAATGAGCTTCCGATAATATCAATCTCCTGAGCTCTGGGTCCTCGGGAACACACAATCTAACTCGAATCTCAATAGTCCATCAGAACTCAACTCAAAATCAATCACTGTGCCCCTCTGCATCTGACAAATCACATCGATGCAATACAGATCAGTCTACTGAGCCTTTTTGATCCTGTCCAACAGATCTGGCTCTAAGCGTAGACTCGCAATCATACAATCTGCATCCATGTTCGAAGGCACAACTCCTAAACTGAGGCTAGGAAACTGCTCTAGCAGCTCGTGCTCCCTGACCTTCATATACAATATCATCCCAAGGCTCTTCCTACTCAAAGCATCTGCTACAACGTTAGCCTTACCCGGATGATAAAGTATCTCACAATCATAATCCTTCAGAAGCTCTAGCCATCTTCTCTATCTCATGTTCAGCTCCTTCTGTGAGAACAGGTACTTGAGGCTCTTGTGGTCGGTAAATATCTGAAACTTCTCACCATACAAGTAGTGGCGTCATACCTTCAACGCAAACACTACTGTTGCCAACTCTAAATCGTGGGTCGGATAGTTCTTCTCATGGTCCTTCAGCTGTCTGGATCCATAAGTAACTACCCTCCCATCTTGCATCAACTCACAGCCCAGTCCATGATGCGAAGCATCGGTATATACTGAAAATCCTCCAGAGCTGGTAGGAATAGTGAGAATCGGAGCAGTGGTCAATCGACTCTTTAGCTCTTGAAAACTCCTCTCACAATCCTCGTCCCACATGAATGCAACACTCTTCTGAGTGAGACGTGTCAACGGAGCAGCCAACTTCAAAAATCCCTCAACGAATCTCCGATAGTACCCTGCTAAACCCAGAAAACTCCTGATCTCCTCGACTGTTCCAACTGAACTACAGCCTCAATCTTGGATGGATCTACTAATATACCATCTCTCGACACTACATGTCCCAAAAATGAGATCTCTGTCAGCTAAAAATCACACTTACTGAGTTTAGCATACAACTGCTACCCTCGTAGAGTCTGCAATACGATTCTAAGGTGCTCCTCATGCTCCTCTTTGGATCTCGAGTACACTAATATGTCATCGATGAAGACGATAATAAACTAGTCCAAATATGGCTTGAACACATCGTTCATCAAAGCCATGAAAGCTGCGGGAGCATTCGTCAGTCCGAATGGCATAACTAGGAACTCATAGTGACCATATCGGGTCCTAAATGCCGTCTTGGGTACATCTCCCCTCCGGACTCTCAACTAATGATACCCAGACCTCAAATCAATCTTAGAAAAGACTTGCGCTCCCCGAAGCTGATCCAGTAAGTCGTTAATGCGTGGAAGGGGATATCTATTCTTGATGGTAGCCTTATTCAACAATCAGTAGTCTATACACAATCGGAGGCTTCCATCCTTCTTCCTCACAAACAAAATCGATGCTCCTCATGGTGAAACACTCGATCGAATGAAACCCCTACCCAACAGCTCCTGCAACTATCTCTTGAGCTCCTCCAACTCAACTAAGGCCATGTGATACAGTGGTCTAGAAATAGACTCAGTACCAGGCACCAAATCTATACAGATCCATCTCTCTGTCTAGTGGTAACCTTGGCAACTCATCTGAGAAAACATCTGGGTACTTACTGACTACAGGAATATCTACCAACTTCGGATGTACCTTATCTGTATCCACCATGTATGCAATGAAACCTCTAATCACATCCGTAGAAGCATGAGTTGTGTCCTGGTCCAAGGCATGTACTTGCCCTCGACCCATCACTTATTTACCCTTCTCCTCTGTCATCATTCTCCCTCTTTGAGCAGACGTACCAGCTGGAGCTCTATCAAGCTCCCTGCCTTTTTGTGGGGCAGTCTCAAATGTCTCTAGGCAATCTAGCAATGTGCCCCTGTTTCCCACATCAAAAACACACAACAGGGCTCAACGGATAAGGTCTACGACCATAACGTCTACCACATCGGCTGCACTGATTAGTAGTAGGCCTCGGTCCTCTAATCACAATGCCCTTCGCCAGAGATATGGCCGAGTATGTAGGAGGTCTAACTGGTCGCTCTCACACCTCCTCTATCCGTGGTCCCTTACCGAAGAGTCTCCCCCATCCTCGATAACTGAACCCTCTATCTCTAGTCGACCTCTTCCTCTCTCTATCTCGGCTCCGACTAAACTTCCTAAACTCAAAGGAATACCTCTCATAATCTTGCTCGAAAAGCTGCACTCTGCGCACTGCCTCATCATATGTACCAATATCCAGTGTTACCAATCTAGATCGCAACACAGGTCTCAATCCGTCAACAAATTTGCGGACCTTCCTGGTCTCGCTGTACATGGTATCGAGATCATATCTCCCCAGGGCCAAAAATCTAGTCTCATACCCATCCACTGTGAGACTCCCCTGGCTCAATCACAAAAACTCGGCCTGCAGTCTACGCTGCGCCGTATTAGGAATAAACTGCCTCCTGAAGGCATCCAGAAACAATTCCCAACTAATCTCAGCATGTCGGGCTCTCAATATCGGCCTGGTGGACTTCCACCAATGCTCTGTCGTTCCCTTCAGTAGGAACGCAGCAAATGCGACTCTTTCTAAAGTCGTACAGTCAAAGAAGTCGTACAACTTCTCCATCTCACCAATCCACTCCTCAACACTAGCTGGGTCCTTGACCCCTCGAAAAGATGGAGGTCCAAGCTTTTGGAACTGTCGCAGTCGATCCAAATCACACCCATATACCAATCCTCTACTAACCTGAACTGGTGTAGGAAAATCAGTAGTCTGTGGCATTTGTGCAGGCTGTGCAGGTGTATCAGGTGCAACTACCTCCCCAGTCGCAGTCTCTACATCTTGTCCCTGTCTACCTGGCATAGTCTGTGCTAACAACTCTACTATCGCCTCCAGGCTACACTCTAACCTCGTGAAGTGTGCCTCGATACTCTCTGGTACCTTAATGGGACTCTACGTCACTATGTCAAATGAGGACTCATCTCGGCTCTCAAGCCTACCTCTAGGGCCTCTAGCCCTACCTCTCGCCGCTATACCATGGCAGGTAATTGCCCTAAAGGCTAGATTCCTGCATTCACAAACATTAACTTGTCCAACTCCCATCTTGTATACAGAATTGTAACTGAACCAAACACAGCGATATGAGGATGTACATTTTCCAAATTACTAATGCCTAGACACATCAGACCAACTACGCTCTGATACCATTCTGTCACGCCTTCCTCCCATACGCGACTTACCAAAAACCACAATAAATTTTTACTTTTTACTTACCTTTATCTCCTCAACAGTTGGGCTGTGAATAGGCATTAGTCTCCTCACCCATACATACCTTACCATTCTTTTTCGTATCATACATACAAGATATTCATATCATAAGTAAGTTCATATACTTAAATATAATTACAGAATTACATTTACATCCCCAATATTAAAACAGTGTACATCACTGTGTTTATGCATTGTTCAGAAACAAAAAAGTGTGCATGTATATACCTTTCGCTAGATAGGGAGTGGCAGCGGATCAAACGAATGCAATACTCTAGCCGACTCGATCTACTGACGAGAATCTGTAGGGATGGGGAAAATGAATGGGATGAGCTATCAACGCGCTTAGTAAGGAAATCAAGCAAGCAAGTAGACATCCATACTATCTACTGAAAATAGTGCTTTGCCTTTCCTTCTCTCAATTCAAAAGCATGTTTCAAATATATATAATAATAGTACAGATTTAAAATCCCATGTACTAAACACATGCTAGGTTTATCAATCAGAGGCATTCATGCAAAACAGTGCATATTTAATAATTTAAGAATGGCTTTATATAAAATATGTCATTTACATTCAAAACATAGTAAATATGGCATTTCTCATCACCATAAAAATAAATCGGGTTCTGACCCATCCCTCAGGTCTACCCGTATCATAAAAACACATGTGATATATCATGCGAGACTCAGGGGCTAAATGCAATATCTCCAGACTTTGGCCATATCCTAACATGGTGAAATCCCAGGCAACACAGTACTCGATGTGCGAGTTATCACTGCTGTAATGGGAGGGGGGTCAGTCCATCACAACTGCCAGCTATCAACAACTCTCCTCCACAACTCCACAACAAAACACGGTACAGTGTACTCCATGCCACACGCACAGTACAACGTACACCCGTGGACCCTAAATCATGGTCGGGGTGCCTACCATAGGTCTTGGCCTCTCATACCATGGAAATACATCATAGTTGGGGTGCCTGCCATAGGTCTTAGCCCTCATACTATGGAATAAATGCAACGTCTCTAAATCCATGTGAGAACATCTCAACAGTGTGACACTCAGTCTACATGGAGGAAATCGTCACGATTTTTCTAACATGTCTATATATCACGTAAAATACAGTGCGCGTCTTCAGTGTGACTCTTAGTCGACGCTCCGTCTCAAAACACTGTATATGCATGTCAAAATATCAACACTAGTGCGAGTAAACCTCCAGTACTAGGTCATGCATAGTTCTCATTCAAATCAAGTACGAGCAAATCGCTCAAGTACTATGTCATGTACAAATCATGAAGAATCGAGTACGAGTAACACTCCAGCACTCTGTCATGCATATGTAAAACTCGAGTACGAGCTAATCGCTCCAGCACTCTATCATGCACAAATCAAATAAAATTGAGTACGAGCAATGCTCCAGTACTCTATCATGCATGTCAAGTAATTGTAGTGCGAGTAAATCTCCAACACTAATGTATGTGAAAAACATATGAAATCAAGTGCGAGCTGTGCTCCAGCACGATTGTTTCCACATAATTCGGTAGATGGTTCTTTAAAAACAAGGATGTTTAAAATCAGTAAAATTAGCACTATAAAATGTGCTTAGTTTACATCGACCTCAAAACATTAGCCCATCCACCTACTCTTCTGCTACATACTAGTAAAAATCACTTAAAACATCATTTCCATGTTTTTTTTTTACAACCTTTCCCAAAATTGGACTTTTTACCTAACTAGGGGCAAAATCAAAATTTACCCATATCGGGTCCCTATAATATTATTGATTTTCTCTGACCCTCAAACAATTTTAGTGAATGTAAAATTCAACGAAAATATGGACAAATATCTCTAACTACTTGCAAAAGTCCCCTACCTCGGCTCACGTAGTGTGACCTCTCTTCCTCTGTATTGTCCAAACCTCACAGTCCGGTCACTCTCAATATGACTCTGGAGCTGCATTTAACCATTCAGTGGATTAATTTCATGTTTTCTACTGTATTAGACATTTAATACAGTTCATTTCACTTAAATGGGCCCATTTACTCTTAATGGGCCTTAAACACTTTAATTGGGCCTTAATCCGTATTAAGCCCATTTGCCACGTATTATTTCAATGATCAGGGTCTATCGACTCATTGGGCCTATCACTACCCATTGGGCTTTATTCCAAGCTCTTTGGATAGCCCGTATATCATTTACGACAGTTAATTAGAAATTTCGAATATAATTCACTAAATGCGAAATTTAATCTGAAATGCGTAAAACAAATCTTAAATACGCAATAATCACATAAATTATCGTAAATGAGCTTTACTTACCTGAGATTATGTAATGGTATGCAAATCGAAGTTCGATCGGGCTTCCGTTCGGAATTTATCGTCGAACTGCACAATTTTGTATATTTAACTCCGGGTCAATTTTCGATTAAATATAATTTAAATAAATTTATCGAAAATCAAATCGGTCACTTTTGACCTCGTATCGACTTACTCGAAGTCCGGTGAAATCTCAAAAATTTTCCTTTTTCTTTTTCTTTCTTTTTTTCTTCTTTTTCCCTTTTTCTCCTTGGCTGAACCGGTCCGGTCCGGTTCAATTTAGAAGGTTCTTCCCTGAATCGCCGACCGGTTCAGGCTTCCTTAGTCGTGCTGGCATCGTCCGACCGGTTCTCCGACCGATTCCACCGTCGTTCGACGCGTCTCGGCCTGCGAATCTCTCGACTAGCCTCGATCGGACCCAATCACCGTCGGTGGCCGTCGATTTTCCTCTTTTCCTCCACAGCTATTCCTCTCGCAGATCTCCTCGCAGACAGCGATTCACGGCACGTGGTGGCCGTCGAGCTCTCCCCTGGTGCTGGTCATTCCGTTACCCAGCACTCCTCGCGCCATCTGTCGCTGGTTCGTCGTCGGTGACTCCTTCTCCCTCGGGTAGACCTGCTCGGTTTCCTTCCGTTTCTCTTCAATTTCTCTATTTTCTCTCTCCCTGAAACTCTCTTCAGATTTCCAAATTTTTTTATTTCTTTTTTTCTTTTAATATTTATAAATGATTTTAATATTATTTTAATCCTTAAAATAATATTAAAATCCCCAAAATATCTAAAAAATCATATTAAATTCATTTAATCCCTAAATGAATTTATCAGTCCGATTTTTCCTTTTCGGTATATTTTTTCACTATTTTTGGGCTCGTTTTTCGAGGTAAAAATTTTGAAAATATTAAATAAATTCATATCTTGATCAATTGGACTCGAAATTTTATATTTTCCTCGTTTTTGATCAAGATTTCTCAATTTCATATTTTTAATGAAATTTCTTCATCGAATTTATACTGAATTTCAGTCATTTGATCGTTTTACCCCTGTACTTGTTCGGGAATCACTTTAACCCTTATCTCGCTATTATGTAGCTTACGTACATTTTTAATTTCTTAAATAGTCTATTGCTTGGTAGTAAATACTCTTCTTATGATTCAACTATGAAATAAAGTGTTCGTACACATAGGAATCATAAGGTACAAGCTACATATAAAATCGAAAACACGGGTCTGACAAAATCAGATCGCGTGGAATCTTAGCATTGGAAAAGGCAGAGTGATCAGAGTGATTTGAGGCAAGGGGATTTTGTGAGTACCTAGAGATATCTACACATATTTTTGAGGGTATTTATAGTGCATGAAATTTCCTAATGTATCTAAAAATAAAATAATAATTTTTTAGAAAATCGGGGTATTGGTGTAAAAAGACGATTTTACCCCTAAGAGTAAATTTTTTGAAAAGGGTAGTAAGGTTAGTAAACTGCATGAATATCATGATTTTGATGTTTTAATGTGATGTGATGCCTTGATTTGGGCAAAACAAGGATAGGTCGGCTAATTGTTTCATGATTTGCATGACATAGCACGTGTTGGTGCTGATTTTGAGTTTTGAAAGGGGTTTTACCTAAATAGAGCCACCTATTATATTTATATGAACGTAAATTGTGCTAGAGCCTTACTCGCACTAGAATTTGATATTTTAACATGCATGAAATGTGCTGAAGCCTAGCTCGCACCATATTTCGAGTTGAGATGCATACAAGTCATACTAGAGCATTTGCTCGTACGGGGGTTTCATTATTTCTTATGCATATTACTGTATTGGAGCTTTGCTCGTACATGATTTCACCATTATTTATTTAGCATAAAGTCGTACTAGAGCATTGTTCGTATGAGGATTTTTACTGATTATGCATGAAATCGTACTAGAGCTTTACTTGCACTGGACTTTTCACACTGTGATATGTAATGAGTCATGTCGAATGCCTCATGTAGACTGTGTGTCACACGGATGAGATGCTCACACGAGCCGTGCTGGATGCCTTGTGTAGACTATTACTCACATGGATGAGATGCTTGCACGTGCACTTGAGACTGAGTCGGTTATACATGGTATGGGTTAGATAAGACCTACGACAGGCACCCTCGACTATGATATGGGTCCATGGAGTACGTTGTACCGTGTATATCACATGGAGTTGCTGTATCATGTGGTGATGATGTTGATTTATATCCTGGCGGGCATGATTTGACCCATATCTCGTTATAGTGTGATGCCCCGCACATCGGGATCCGTGTGGTTTAGGATGATAGGGACATAGTTGGCCAGCAAAGTCCTCGATTGTATACAGTGACCACCTGTCTCACATGATATCACATGATTTTATATGCACTAAACATGATTTGTGTTATCAGGGTAGACCCAAGGGATGGGTCGAACCTTATGGGATGTTTTTAAAGGATGATGTATTGTTTTATGATAAGTTGACTTGCTGAGCACGAGACATTTTACAGGATGACTTTCCATGGTTTTATGCCTGCTTTCATGTTTTACAATACATGATATATTTATACACATGCGGCATAGTTTTATCTATTTTCTCATGCTCTAAATGTAAGCGATTTTATATCATGACATTATAAGCATGTAGATAGTGTAGTTATCTACATGCTTGCATTATTGCCTTACTGAGCTAGTGAGCTCATCCCTTTCATTTTCCCCCTCTACAGAGCGCACACAGTAGTTATTAATTGGTTGAGGACTTGCATTCTGGCATCCGCTACTTCCTATCACCGAGAGGTATACACACTGGTATCATTTAGTATCTAAACATGTAATAGCACAATAATCATTTTGGAATGTAATATGAGGGATGTAAATATTAGTAAACACATACAAGTAGAGAACCTCAATTATAAAGTATACGTGTTTGCTTTTGAATAAATTAAAAGATAGATGGCATGGTAGATGGTAAATGGTGACTAATACTGACTCATAGTCCAACTATTTGGTGGTGAGAATGTTCACGACCAGGAAAAGAAAGGAAAAAGTGAAAAATTTATAGCAATTTTAGGTAAAAAGGGGTCGTGACATTGTGACTTCACCATTTTGGTAAAAATTACCCTTAATAGGGGTAAAATCATAATTTATCCATATCGAGTTTCTATAAAATTTATTTCATTTCTAAAACCTTCAGACTTTTTAAGTCCCTGTAAATGCCTTTGAAAATATGCATAGCTATCTCTAACTACCCATAAAATTCCCTTACCTCAAATCATGTCGAATGTGCTTACTCTTCCAACGCTACCGAATCACCCAGTCGTTTAGCTCCTAGTATAATCTTTGGAGCTGCACGTAATTATTTATCACATTAATGACAGCTTATTTATCTATATTTCACTTTCACCGGGTTTTAATTCAAAGTATTGGGCCCGTTTACTCTTATTGGGCCTTATTACACCTTAATGGGCCTAACCATGTCTTAAGCCCATTTTCACTTCACTATTCATTCTATTAAAGCTCATTGGTCTCACTAGGCCCATTAACACTTATCGGGCTTTATCCTAGGCCCATTAGCTTTATTGGGTTGAGTCCATCTAAGCTTGGCCCATTACACCTCTCAGGCATGGCATGGTGGCCGATTGCCTACCACGCCAACCTTGCCATTTTCTAGCCAACTTCACTTAAGCATTTTATCAAACACTTGGTTAACATGTCTTAAGTTATTTACATGGTTTATTAAGGCATTTCATCAAACACCTTATATGCCAACTACATACAACTATCCAATTCAACAAATTGATCACACTTAATCATACCATCATCATCCATGCATCCTAACCAATCCATATATGCATTTAAACCACATGGGTATTCATCAAAAGTCACCATACCCATTTCGGCCAATCCTTGTTCATGGTGTTTTAGGTTGTTTTGCTACACAATTCATACACCAATCAACTTAGAATAATCCCTAGGTAAACATACTTGAAGTTAGAAGCTTGAAAACTCACCTAGCTTGGTGTTCCCTTCTTGGCCCAGACTTCAAGGGAATTTTGGGTTGCTCGATTCGGTCTTTGAGTGCTGGTTTCAATGTATGTTACTCCTCTCTCAATTTAGAACAACTTTCATGAAGATCACTTGTTCCAAATATGCCTTTAGGTTAGTGATTTCTAGAGTGAGAAAGCTTGAAAACTTATGTTTCTATGGTTTCTTTGTTTTGGACGAAAATGCAAGGGAGAAGAAGACTAGGAAATTTGATTTCTCCTTAGCCAATTTTCAGCCATTTAACCTTAAATTTCAGCCCATAATTTGGGCTAGCTATTGGTCTTGGGCTTGGTAACTTTTGGGCTTATGTTTTGGGCTTTAACATTTTCTAATGGGTTTTCATCTTGGGCTTACATTTTGGGCTTTCGGTTTGGGCTTTTTCTTTAGTGTTATTAGGCTGGATTTTCATCACGTTTTGGGCCTTCAATTTGCTTCAATTTGGGCTTATCAAATAGCCCAACAATTTTGCCCAATTGCTTGTACGATTTCGGCCCATGCTTAATTATGCTTAATGGGATTTAAAAATTCCAATAGTTGGCCCATCAATTAGCCAAAAATAATTCTTCCCTCTCTTTAACCTTGGTTGGGTTAAAAATTTAACCATGGTTAGCTTTTATGGTCAAAGTTAACATTTTCAAAGCTGCTTTGACTTTCCTTGACCATTGACCATGTTTGACTTTTGTTCAAAAATCCAAATGTGTGGTTTCTCATGGTTAAAACTCTCATCTCTACGTTTTGGTTGCTTCCGGGAAGTGAAATTGCTAAAAACACCTCAAACGATCCATTTTGAGCTCATTTAAGCCCTTTTTGGCATTTCCACTGCTTTAACATATTCGGGACCAAACTAAACCAACTTTTCCTCTTGAACTACCCTTATTTTGATGTTTTAAGTTCTTATCTTCAGTCAGAATGGTTGGCATCCCTTCAGTTTAGTCTATGGTCATTATGGCTCATGTTTTAGCCTTTATGTGCGTTCATGGGTATTTCTCACTTCATTTGCACTTATACTTCAATAAACACTCTTCTTAGGATTCCATTAACATAATTCGATGTTTACAGCACGTGAATTATAAGGAATACAAAACAAGTTTGCGGGTCTTACATCTTTATCTTACATAATCTTCCATCTTATTTTGTGCTCTTGCATGATAATTAGATTCTTTTGCATCTAGATCGTGTGTTTCGCATGTTAGTTTAATCTTTAGCATAGTTTTAACATAGAAACTAATTGTCTTGTGTGATGAATTGAGATTTTTAATTTCTTGGTTCTTGATTAGTTTAATTGCATAATTAGGTTGCTTTTCACAATTGCATCATTAATCTATAGTCTTTTCTTCTTGTTGGTTTAGTCTTGCATAATATTAAATGTATCAAAATTTGCATGGTAGTTTAAGAAGTTGCCATTTCTTTATATATTGTTTCCTTTTGTTTTCTTTCAATCTTTTCATGATATTATGTTAGTATGTAACCTTGATCAATCTTGGATTATTATTTGTTGTGAGAAATAAGAACTAATAATATATCATTGGTTAAATATCTAAGATTTTCTGTAGCAAGTTTAAATGATTGTTAATTTAATTATTTGTGAGGCCTACTATTTAATTAAATATAATAGTCTAATGCTAGAGTTAAATTGTTAAGTTCTTAATAGTTTAATTCACAAAAGTTAGAGGAAAATCTAAGTTTAATTAGATAATTCAAGTTCTTATTTTTATCAGTTAATTTGAATCAAGATCTTTCACATATTCTAATGATGCTACATAAATATGTCTAGGGAGTTCTCTACTAGATGATTTAAGCTGTTAAGGATTAATTATGGAATTTTCATATAATTAACAAATATGAAATCCAAGATAGCCAAAGTGCAAGTTAACTGTAGCTTTTTGCATAACAGTTTTCAAATCGCTTCCTTTGCATTCTTTTTTGTTCTTTGCTAATTTTTTTAGTAGTTTAGTTAGTTAATTTTAGTTAAAATTCATTTCTTTAATAAAATGCCCCTCTTTATGTTTCTTGTTTTCTTGAACTATTAATTAACTGGATTCTTTTTGCTACAGTTTTTTTATGTGATCGACCTCTACTTCCACTAACTACTTGTTAGTGATTTAGAGAATTTATTCTCAGTAGCCTGACGACTTGTCACACTTCCATGCTGAGGAAGTATTTAAGTTAACCCCGATCTTTAGTCTCGAATTCTTTGTGTCAAGAAACTCTTTAAACGGTCTATTTCCTCTGTGTAATTATCGGTCAATATAATGTCGTCGGCGTAGACTATTAGGATGGCCTTTTTTTTTTTCCTTTAAGAGAGATTTTATAAACATAACATGGTCTTTCTAACATTAAATGAATCCATGTTTCTTCACCACCTTAATAAACCTCTCGAACCAAGCACAAGGAGATTGTTTAAGACCATATAAGGACTTTTGGAGCTTATACACAGCCAAATTTCCTTGAGTTTCAAAACCAAGTAAAGCTTTTATTTAGAGTTCTTTTTCCATATCACTATTTATGAATTCATTTTTGACATCTAGTTGATCGAGAGGCCAATCCAAATTAGTTGCTAGTTATAACAAGACACGAACTGAGTCTAGCTTGGCAACAGGGGCAAACGTCTCCTTATAGTTAATGGCATAGGATTGGGTGAATCCTTTAGCAACAAGTCCAACCTTGAGCTTGTTTAGACTTTCATCTGCATTATCTTAACAAAGAAAATCCATTTTCATGCAACCAGTCTCTTCCCCACTAGTAGATCAGTAATTTCCCAAGTTGAATTCTTCTTTAAGGCTTAGATTTCTTCCATGGCTGCTACCTTCCATTTTGGTTGAGTAAGCGCTTCTTGCACATTCTTGGGAATTTGTATTCTTGTCAAAAAGGTCACAAATGCTCTAAAGTTGAGAGACAGTTCTTCATATCAAATAAAGTTTCTAATAGGATGCTTGGTGCATGATCTTACACCCTTTCTCAAAGCTATTGGTTATCAGTAGTCTCAACCAAAATTGATTCAGTACGAGTATTAGAAGTGTTACCTATGTAAGTATTTTAAGTTTTAGGACCTTGTTCAGATTCTTAGTTTTGCATTGGCAATGTGCAGTTCTTGTAAGACTCAAAAATTTAATATGTAATCTTTATGACTTTGTGAATGTATAGACAGGTCACAATTTATATAAATTATGAGGAATGGATGTTTTGAAGTTGTAAATGTGGATGAAATGTAAAATGGGTGGTTAAGTAAATCAAATACCAATGTAAAAGTGAATTTGGATGGAAAAGTGCAACAGAACTGCTTTTGGAGAGGAGCAGATTGATCTCCTTGGCAATACATATCGATTCACTTAAGTCTCGGGTTGCAACAGATCGATCTCATTGCAAGGCCAGATCGATCTCCTTAAGGTTCTGAGTTGTGTAGATTGATCTCATGCATAGGGACAGATCGATCTCATTAGGCTTTAAAGGCCGGCTTCGAGGTGAAAAAGTGCAGGGGAGATTGATCTCATGTGGTTAGCAGATCGATCTCTAAGATCCAATTCTATAAATACAGGGTTCTGCACTTCAGCTTTTCACGAGATTCACTATTTCATTCAAGAACCAAAGTAAAACCTAACATTTCAGCCCTAGAAAACTTCAGTTTGCAATCAATTTTGAGTGAGTTTTAGTTAAGAAAAGTTGTTCTTAGTGAAGAGGAGAACAACATATTTGGAAACAAGAAGTTAGAATCAAGATTTGGAAGAGCAATGAGGCTTTTGCCAAATTTGGAGAAAAAGAGAAAAATCTCAGCTAGGTGAGATTTAATGCACCAAGTTTATATATGTTAAACTAGGTGTGTTGAGGAGTAAATTGGTATATGTATGAATTGTTGGAAATGAGAGGATCATGAAAAATGAGCATGACCTAGCTATTGGCATGAAAGTGAGAAAATGATGAGGAAATGGTGTTGGCATAGAATTAATGATGGAATATGCATGTATGGAAGATTTTAAGCTAATCTTATGAAATGCATAAATTGGAAATAAGGTGAAATGAAGATAGATGTATGAAAAATATGGGATAACTCCATAATTGTAGAAAGTGATGAGTTTAATGTATTGAATTGAGATTCTTACAAGTAAACAAGTATATTACGGTATATTGACGTAAATACTTATAACAACTTCAAAAATCACAGTGGAAGCTAATCGGACTGCGAGAGTGAGCAGCACCGAGGAAGAGAGGTCACTTGACGTGATCCGAGATAAGGTAATTTCGTGAGTAGCTAAAGATAGATACACGTATTTCGAATAGAATTTTGATATTATATTCTATATGAATTCCCATGAATAGGTGTGTTATGGTAATAGAAACTAATGAGGATAAGTGTGTTTTATCCAAAAATAGGGTGAAAATACCTTAGAAGCATGTTGTGACTGAGATTCATGATTTGCATGATAGAATGGCTAATGTTTTCATGTATATGCAAAAATAGCACATTTTAGTGCGGATTTGGTTTAATTGGGTGAACTATGATTTGAATAGCCATCTATCTTGTTTTATGTGAAAACGACCAGTGTTAGAGAGTACTCACACTATATTTTGAGATATACATCTTACAGTATTGGAGTATCTACTCGTACTACATTTAAATGCGTGTTATGCATGTTAGAGTACTGGGAGAATTGCTCGTACTCAGTTTTGTGATTGATGCATTATAGAGTATTGGGAGTTATGCTCATACTCAGTTTTACATGATCGAGTACTGGAAGCTTAACTCGTACTCAGTTTTCATATATTACACATTATAAAGTATTGGGAGCTTTGCTCAAACTCGAGTTTTTATATGACATAGTGCTGGGAGCATTGCTCACATTATAGTTTTATCATTTTGATATGGTCGTGTTGGGAGTTTACTCGCACGTACTGGATTTGAAAAGAGCATGAAACAACCGTGTTGGGAGCTTATGCTGACTGTGTGTCGTACCGATATTATATGCTCACACGTGCATTATTTTGAGATAAGGTCAAAGGCTATCGAATTAACCCACGGTATGAGGACTAAGACTCATGGCGAGCATCCCAACTATGAGGTATATCCAAGGTATGAGGATTAAGACTCATGGCAAGCATCCCACCTTGAGATAGGGTTTATAAAGTACTATGTACCGTGTAAGTCACATGGAGTACATTGTACCGTGAGTACTTGAATGTACTCGGATAAGACTGGTTAGCAATAGGAGTGGGATCCTGTGGGATCTGGTATGCTCTGGGATCAGGTCTTCAGATTGAGAGTTGACGGTAGAGATTTGACCCACCTCTCGTTACAGCAATAGTGAGACCCCGCACACCAAGTATTGTGTAGCCTGGGATCACGAAAAATGAGTTATGATCATAAACTCAAAAAATGTAGTCGTCTATCTCAGTTTTGTTTTCATGCTATGTACATTGAGATTTCGTGAATGAATTATCACATGGTTTTATGATATGAACATGTGAATTTGTGAGTTGAGAAAAAGGGTAACCCGAGGGATGGATGAGGCTCAGATTTTCATGTTTTGAAAACATGAAGAACGACAAATGATTTTGATTTAAACGAATGGCATGATAAATGTGATTTGTGTGAAATTACATGAGAAATGCAGTGTTATGCATAAAATGATGAAATTGTTAAATTAGCACATTTCCAGTTTTATAACTGATGTTTTGTATCTATATATCTATTACATAAAAGCTTTGAGAGAGATGCATGCTTTAGATACAAATAGGTAAGGAAATGATTTCAAGGCATGAGCAAGGTATTTTGTAGATAGTGTGGTTATCTACTTGCTTGCCTGATTTCCTTACTGAGCTGTGAGCTCACCCCTTATTATTTCCCTCTTTTCAGAGCATCCACAGTAGGTGGACATGGCTGAGGATTTGTAATCTTTGATCCGCTGCATATCCATCGTGTGAGAGGTATACACACTTGACATTTTGTACTGAACATTGTAAAGGGACAGTCATGTAAACTATGTACGGTCGGGATGTATATGTACAAATATTTGTAGTTATGTACAAGAGTTTATATTATAGAAAAGAATATTAAATTTTATGTATATCGTAAATTAGTATGAATGAGTGACTAATATCGAATCACAGCCCAACTATTTGGTGTAGAGTGGTGACAACTGAAGAGGTAAGTTTAATGTGAAAAATTTGTGGTATTTTTGGTAGGTCAAGTGTTAGAGTAGGGTGTGATAGAATGGTATCAGAGCAGTGTTGGTCTGATGTGAATCGATATTAGTAATTAGGAAAGTATACATCCTCACAGTATTGTGCTTTTTCAGTTACAATTGTGAATACGAGAAGGAAATCAGACTAATTAATGGTTATAAATGTAGGGATTTAGCCATAATGGTTAATACTCGCTGGGGTAGAGGGGATAGAGATAGGACTCGAGGCCGTAGAGGTAGGCCAGAGACCCGAGATGAGACTATAGGTCTTACTGAGGTACCAAAGAGTACCGAGGCACGTTTTGAGAGATTAGAACGTCGTCTGGAGACCATAGTAGAGATACTGGCACAGACTATATGAGGAGGATAGGGATAGGATGCAAAGACTGGACCGGAGAGGCAGCTGCACCTGATACATACACCCCCGCCAGTTCAGGATACGCCGTCTCATGTTACTCCACGACAGGGCGGTAATGCTTTGGGGTATGGTTGTGAATTGGACAAACTCTGACAATTCCAGAAGCTTGGACCTCTAACTTTTCGTGGCATTAAGGACCCAGTGTTGGCGGAGGAACGGATAGGAGAAATGGAGAAGTTGTACGGATTCTTTGAGTGTACGACTTTAGAGATGGTTGCATTTACTGCGTTCCTACAGAAAGGGACTGCAGAGCATTGGTGGAAGTACACTCGACCCATATTGAGAGCCCGACATACAGAGATTAGTTGAGAGATATTTCTAGATGCCTTCAAGAGGCAGTTTGTTCCAGATATGGCTCAACAAAGGTTGCAAGCCGAATTTTTGGGGTTAAGCCAGGGAAGTCATTCGGTAGATGAGTACGAGACTAGATTTCTATACTTGGGGAGGTATGATCCTGACACCATGAGTAGAGAGACTAGGAAAGTCCGTAGGTTTATTGATGGATTGAGACCAGTACTACGGTCTAAGCTGGTTCCATTTGACATCTCTACCTATGACGAGGCAGTGCGCATGTTACGCCCTCCCCCCCCCACCCACAAGTGACCTACCAAAATCACCACAAAATTTTCGCATTTTACTTACCTTTTGTTATCTCTTCACACCATTTAGTTGGGCTGTGATTCGATATTAGTCACCCATTCACAACATATATAGAATTTAATGTTCTTTTCTATAATAATAACTCTCGTACATAAATACAATTAATTGTACATATACATCCCGACCGTACAATCGTTACATAATTGTGCTTTTATAATATTCAGTACAAAATGTCAAGTGTGTATACCTCTCGTGAGATGGATATGCAGCAAAACAAAGTCTACAAATCTCCAGCCGTGTCCACCTACCGTGGATGCTCTGAAAAGAGGGAAATAATAAGGGGGTGAGCCACAGTTCAGAAAGGAAATCAGGCAAGCAAGTAGATAACCGCACTATCTACAAAATAATATGATCATGCCTTGAAATCATTTCCTTACCCTATCTATATCAACAGTATGCATCTCTCTTAAAGCTTTATGCAATATATATATAGATATAAAACATCAGTTATAAAACTGGAAATATGCTGGTTTAACAATCATAGCCTTTTATGCACAATATTTCATATCTCATGTAATTTCACATAAATCACATTTATCCTGCTATTCATTTAAATCAAAATCATATGGCATTCATCATGTTTCAAAACATGGAAATATGGGCCTCACCCATCCCTCGGGTTACCCTTTTCACAACTCAAAAATTCACATGTTCATGTCATAAAAACTATGTGATATTTCATTTAAGAAATCTTAGTGTACATAGCATGAGGAGAAAACCAAGATAGTCGACTACATGTTCCGAGTGTATGATCATAACTCATTTTTCGTGATCCCAGGCTACATAGTACTCAGTGTGCTGGGACTCACAATTGCTGTAATAGGAGGTGGGTCAAATCTCTACCTTCAGCTATCTACTCAACTAAGGACCTGATCCCGGAGCACACCAGATCCCATTGGATCCCGCTCACACTGCTAACCAGTCCTATCTAAGTACATCAAGTACTCACGGTACAACGTACCCCATGTGACATACGCGGTAAACAGTACTCCATGGACCCTATCTCAAGGTGGGATGCTCACCATGAATCTTAGTCCTCAAACCTTGGATATACCTCAGAGTATTTGATGCTCGTCATGAGTCTTAGTCCTCATACCATGGGTTATTTCGATAGCCCTCGACCTTATCTCAAAATATTGCACGTGTGAGCATATATATCGGTGCGACACACAGTCAGCACAGGTTCCCAACACGGCTGTTTCATGGTCTTTTCAAAATTCGTACGTGTGAGTAAAACTCCCAACACGACCATATCAAACAATGTAACTCTAGTGCGAGCAATGCTCCCAGCACTATGTCATATAAAACTCGAGAATGAGCAAAGCTCCCAATACTCTATGATGTATAATATATGAAAACTGAGTACGAGCTAGGCTCCTAGTACTCTATCATGTAAAACTAACTATGAGCATAGCTCCCAATACTCTATAATGCATTAATCACAATTCTGAGTATGAGTAATGCTCCCAGTACTCTAACATGCATAAATCGCATTAAAATGTAGTACAAGTATACTCTCAAGTACTATGTGATGCATATATCAAAACATAGTACAAGTAATCTCTAGCACCTATGGTTTTTCACACAAAACCAGATAGATGGCATATTCAAATCACAATTCACCCAAGTAAATCAAATCTGTACTAACATGTGTTGTTTTCGTATATTCATGAAAACAATTGCCATTCTATCAGACAACCATGCATTTTAGTCACAACATGCTTCTAAGGTATTTTCACCCTAGTTTTGGATAAAACAAACTTATCCTCATTATTCTCAATCTTCATAATATGCCTATTTAAGGGATTTTATATAGCATATAATATCAAAATTCTAATCAAAATACGTGGAGCCATCTCTAGCTACTCACGAAATTCCCTTACCTCGGATCACGTCAAGTGACCTCTCTTCCTTGGTGCTGCTTACTCTCACAGTCCGATTAGCTCCCAATGTGATTTCTGAAGCTGTTATAGTTACTGCGTTAGTATATCATAATATACTCATTTCATTTGTCAAATATCAATTTAATACACAATTCTCATCACTTTCTCGCATTTTTGTGTTATACCATATTTTCCTTGTAGATATATTCATTTCTCCTTATTTCCAATTTATGCATTTCATAAGATTACCTTATAATCTTCCATAAATGCATATTCCACCATTTAATTTATGTTAACACCATTTCCTCATCATTTTCTCATTTTCGTGCCAAAACTAGGTCATGCTTATTTTTCATGATTCTTTCATTTCCAACAATTCATACATATACCAATAAGTTCATCAATACACCTAGTTTAACATATATCAACTTGGTGCATTAAATCTTACCTAGCTGAGATTTCTTTCCTTTTTCACCAAATTGGTACAAATCCTCCTTGCTCTTGAAATCCTTAATTTTAATCTCTTGTTTTCAAGTATGTTGTTCTCCTCTTTGCCAAGAACAACTTTACTCAACAGAATCTCACTCAAAACTGGTTGCAAACTAAAGTTTTCTAGGGTTGAAATGTTAGGTTTAGATTTTGTTCTTGAATGGAATAGTAAATCTCGTGAAAACCTGAAGTGCAGAACTAAGTATTTATAGAATTGTCTCTATGAGATCGATCTGCTCCCTAAATGAGATCGATCTGCCTGCATTTTTCCTCTCGAAACTGACCTTTAAGACCTAATGAGATCGATCTGCCTCTAAGCATGAGATCGATCTATTCCAAGCAGTAGCTTAAGGAGATCGATCTGCTCCAAGGGTGAGATCGATCTCTCCAAGTCAGTAGCATTTGGAGATAAATCTGGCCCTTTAGGGGATCGATTCATTCTACATAGAATGCTTAGCAGATCGATCTGACCCTATTAGAGATCGATCTGCCCTATTCCATTGCTCAAATAAGAGCATTTTTTGCTCTTCCATATCGATATTTCCTTCAATGAGATTGATCTAGCATTTATATTTTCCAGATTTTGTTGCAGTTTTCTACAGTAACTTACACAAACATCCTTAATTTTGCTATCATAGTCATTTTCTCATCTAACCACCTTTAAGGCTTAAAAATGACATCCATTCAAACTTTATATACATTAAAACTTATGTGCATTCATAGCTAGAAAGTGGACTGACTACCTCGCGTACATACAGCTCTGCCAATGAACTCAGAGTATCTGTAGCTCTCATAGCTAGAAAGTGGGTTGACTTCATCAGTCTATCAACTATCACCCACATAGCATTGTGATTCCTCCGGGTCCTCAGTATACCCATCACGAAATCCATGGTGATATGCTCCCATTTCCATGTTGGTATAGGTAGAGGCTGCAATAGCCCTGTAGGTTTCTAATGCTCTACCTTCACTTGCTGACATACGAGACATCTCGCCATAAAATCTGCCACATCTCTCTTCATACTTGACCACCAGTACACCTTCCGGAGGTTTTGATACATCTTATTACTCCCCAAATGTAGCGTGTACCTCGAAGAATGAGCTTCCGTCAATATCAATCTTCTGAGTTCTTGGTGCTCGGGAACACACAATCTGCCTCTAAACCTCCAAATTCCATCAAAACTCAACTCAAAATCTGTTACTGTACCCTTTTGTATCTGACTACTCATGTCAATGCAATATGGATCAGTCTGCTGAGCCTGTTTGATCCTCTCCAACAAATCTGGCTCTAAGCGTAGACTAGAAATCACATAGTCCATATCCATGTCAGAAGGCATAACTCCCAAATTGAGGCTAGCAAACTGCTCTAGCAACTTATGTTCCCTAACCATCATATACGATACCATCCCAAGGTTTTTCCTGCTCAATGCATCAGCTACAACATTAGCCTTACCTGGATGATAAAGTATCTCACAATCATAGTCTTTTAGAAGCACTAGCCATCTTCTCTGTCTCATGTTCAATTCTTTCTGTGAGAATAGATACTTAAGACTCTTGTGGTCGGTAAAAATATGGAATTTCTCTCCATACAAGTAGTGACATCATACCTTCAATGCAAATGCTACTGTTGCTAACTCGAAATTGTGGGTCGGATAGTTCTTCTTATGATCTTTCAACTGTCTGGATCCATAAGCAACTACCCTCCCATTCTGCATCAATACAAAACCCAATCCCTTATGCAATACATCGGTATACACTGAAAATCCTCCTCAGCTGGTAGGGATAGTGAGAATCGGAGCAGTAGTCAATCAACTCTTCAACTCCTGAAAACTCTTCTCATAATCTTGATCCCATACAAAATCTACACCCTTTTGAGTGAGACGTGTCAACGGAGCAGCTAACTTCGAGAATCCTTCTAGGAATCTCTGATAATACCCTGCTAAACCCAAGAAACTCTTGATCTCAATGACTGTCCTCGACTGTTCCCACGAACTACAGCCTCAATCTTGGATGGATCTACTGATACACTATCCTTCGACACAACATGTCCCAAAAATGAGATCTGTGACAACCAAAAATCACACTTATTGAGTTTAGCATATAGCTTCTGCTCTCGTAGGGTATGTAATAGAATCCCAAGGTGCTTCTCATGCTCTTCCTCGAATTTAGAATATATCAAGATGTCATCTATGAAGACGATAACAAATTAATCCAAATATGGCATGAACACATCGTTTATAAAAGCCATGAAAGCTACAAGAGCATTTGTCAATCCGAATGGCATAACCAAAAACTCATAATGGCCATATCGGGTCCTAAATGCTGTCATGGGTACATCTCCACTCCGAACTCTCAACTAATGATACCCAGACCTCAAATCAATCTTAGAAAAGACCTGTGCTCCTCAGAGCTGATCCAACAGGTCATCAATGCGTGGAAGGGGATATCTATTCCTGATGGTTTCCTTATTCAGCAATCTATAATATATACACAATCGGAGGCTTCCATCCTTCTTCCTTACAAACAAAACCGATGCTCCCCATGGTGAAACACTCAGACTGATGAAACCCCTATCCAACAACTCCTGTAAGTGTTTCTTGAGCTCCTCAAGCTCAACTAAGGTCATGCAATATGGTGGTTTCGATATAGGTTCGGTACCATGCACCAAGTCTATATAGAACTCCATCTCTCTTTCTGGTGGCAACCCTAGCAATTCATCGGGAAAGATATCTGGGAATTCCTTAACCACAGGAATATCTGCTAACTCTGGATGTACCTTATCCGTATCAACCATGTATGTAATAAAACCTTCAATATATACATTTCCCAGTCAACATAGTACATTATCAATCACAATCATAACTACTACTTTTATTTCTTTTCATCAAACTTTACAACATACTTTTCAGGGTTGGGAAACATAACTGTCTTAGCATAACAATCTAAAACAGCATGGTTTGATGACAACCAATCCATCCCTAAGATTACATCAAAATCACTCATGCTTAACAGTATTAGATTGGTTGTCATGTCCTTTTCCCCTATTTTTAACTTACAATCATTTAACACATATTCCACTAGCTAACTATTGTTCATAGGCGTACTAATCAACACCATCCTACTCAAAGGTGTACGCTCTACATGCTTTTCTATCTTACATGCAGATGAAGGTGATACAAATGAATGCATGGCACCAGGATCAATTAAAACATGTGCTTCTAAATCATATATTTGGATGTTACCTCTAATCACATCCGATGAAGCATTTGTTGTTCCTTGGTCCAAGGCATGAACTCGCCCTCGTCCCATGACCTGTTTCCCTTTCTCTTCTGTCGTCGCTCTCCTCCTCGGAGCAGACGTATAAACTGGAGCTCTCTCATGCTCCTTTAGTGGGGCAATATCAATGGCCTCTTGGCAAACTTTGGCCATATGTCCTGGCTTCCCGCATCTGAAGCACAAACCACTAGAAACAGGACAAGGTCTACCTCCATGGAATCTACCACATCGACTGCACTGATCAGTGGTAGGCCTCTATCCCCCAATCACTACTCCTCTGGCTGAAGCTATAGTTGAGTATGCAGAAGATCTAATAGTCCTCTCCTGTACTTCCTCGATCCTTGGTCTCTTACCAAAGAGTCTTCTCCCTCCTCGATATCCGAAACCTCGAGTATTGTCACTCAGTGGCCTCTTTCTATCTCTATCTTTACCTTTTTCAACTGTTCTGAACTCTTAAACATTCCTCTCATAATCTTGTTCACAGAGTTGCGCCCTGCACACTGCCTCATCATAGGTAGAAATGTCAAATGGAACTAGTTTAGACCAGAATACTAGTCTCAATCCATTGATAAACCTGTGGACCTTCTTGGTCTCGTTACTGATGGTGTCAGGGTCATACCTCCCCATGGATAGAAATCTGGTCTCATACTCGTCCACTGAATGACTTCCCTGGTTGAACCCCAAAAATTCAACCTGCAGCCTCCGCTGAGCCGTATCTGGAACAAACTGCCTCCTGAAGGCATCCAAAAATATCTCTCAACTGATCTCTGTATGTTGGGATCTCAATATGGGTCGAGTGGACTTCTACCAATGCTCTACAATCCCCTTCAGTAGGAACGCAGCAAATATGACCATTTTTGAAGTCGTACACTCAAAGAATCCGTACAACTTCTCCATCTCTCCTATCCACTCCTTCGTCAATAATGGGTCCTTAATCCCTCGAAAAGTTGGAGGTCCATGATTCTAGAATTGTCGGAGTCTGTCCAAATCACAACCATACCCCAACACATTACCACCTTGTCATGGAGCAACATGAGACGACGTATCCTGAACTCGCAAGGGTTTAGGTGTATCAAATGCAGCTGCCTCTCCAAGTGTAGTCTTTGTATCCTGTACCTATCCTCCTAGCATCGTTTGTGCCAGTATCTCCACTATGGTCTCCAGGGGACGTTCTAGTCTCTCGAAACATGCCTTGTTACTCTCAGGTACCTCAGTAGGACCAATAGTCTCATCTCGGGTCTCTGCCTTACCTCTACGGCCTCGAGCCCTACCTCTATCCCCTCTACCACAGTGAGTATTAACCATGATGGCTAAATCCCTGCATTTATAATCATTAATTAGTCTGATTTCCATCTCGTATACACAATTGTAACTGAACAAAGCATAGTACTATGCAGATGTATATTTTCCTAATTACTAATATCGATTCACATTTGACCAACACTACTCTGATACCATTCTGTCACGCCATCCCCCCTACACCCGACCTAATCAGCATAAAATTTTCATATTTTACTTACCTTTCCTTTTGTCATCTCTTCACACCATTTAGTTGGGCTGTGATTCGATATTGTCACTCATTCACAAAACATATAGAATTTAATGCTCTTTTCTATAATAATAACTCTCGTACATAAATATAATTAATTGTACATATACATCCCAACCGTACAATAGTTACATAACTGTGCTTTTACAATATTCAGTACAAAATGTCAAGTGTGTATACCTCTCGTAAGATGGATATGCAGCGAAACAAAGTCTACAAATCTCCAGCCGTGTCTACCTACTGTGGATGCTCTGCAAAGAGGGAAAGAATAAGGGGGTGAGCTCACAGCTCAGTAAGGAAATCAGGCAAGCAAGTAGATAACTGCACTATCTACAAAATAATATGCTCATGCCTTGAAATCATTTCCTTACCCTATCTGTATCTACAGCATGCATCTCTCTCAAAGCTTTATGCAATATATATAGGTAAAAAACATCAGTTATAAAACTGAAAATATGCTGGTTTAACAATCTCAGCATCTTATGCACAATATTTCATATCTTATGTAATTTCACATAAATCACATTTATCCTACCATTCATTTAAATCAAAATCATATGGCATTCATCATGTTTCAAAACATGGAAATATAAGCCTCACCCATCCCTTAGGTTACCCTTTTCACAACTCACAAATTCACAGGTTCATATCATAAAAACCATGTGATATTTCATTTGAGAAATCTCAATGTACATAGCATGAAGAGAAAATAGAGATAGGCGACTACAAGTTCTGAGTGTATGATCATAACTCATTTTTTGTGATCCCAGGCTACACAGTACTCGGTGTGCAGTGACTCACAATTACTGTAATGGGAGGTGGGTCAAATCTCTATTGTCACCTCTCTACTCAACTGAGGACCTGATCACGGAGCACACCAGATCCCACTGGATCCCGCTCCCACTGCTAACCAGTCTTATCCAAGTGCATCCAGTACTCACGGTACAACATACCCCATTTGACATACACGGTACACAGTACCCCATGGACCCTATCTCAAGGTGGGATGCTCGCCATGAGCCTTAGTCCTCAAACCTTGGATATACCTCATAGTCGGGATGCTCGCCATGAGTCTTAGTCCTCATACCATGGGTTATTTCGATAGCCCTCGACCTTATCTCAAAATATTGCACGTGTGAGCATATATATATATATATATATCGGTACGACACACAGTCCACACAGGCTCCCAACACGGCTGTTTCATGCTATTTTCAAAATTGGTACGTGTGAGTAAAACTCCCAACATGACCATATCAAACAATGTAACTCTAGTGCAGGTAATGCTCCTAACACTGTCATATAAAACTCGAGTATGAGCAAAGCTCCCAATACTCTATGATGTATAATATACGAAAACTGAGTACGAGCTAAGCTCTTTGTACTCTATCATGTAAAACTGAGTATGAGCATAGCTCCCAATACTCTATAATGCATCAATCACAATTTTGAGTATGAGCAATGCTCCCAGTACTCTAACATGCAAAAATCTTATTAAAATGTAGTACAAGTATACTCTCAAGTATTATGTGATGCATATCTCAAAATATAGTGCGAGTAATCTCTAGCACTTATGGTTTTTCACATAAAACCAGATAGATGGCATATTCAAATCACAATTCACCCAAGTAAATCAAATTCGCACTAACATGTGTTGTTTCCGCATATTCATGAAAACAATTGCCATTCTATCATACAACCATGCATTTTAGTAACAACATGCTTCTAAGGTATTTTCACCCTAGTTTTGGATAAAACACACTTATCCTCATTATTCTCAATCTTCATAATATGCCTATTCAAGGGATTTCATATAACATATAATATCAAAATGCTAATCAAATTACGTGGAGCCATCTCTAGCTACTCACGAAATTCCCTTACCTCGGATCATGTCAAGTGACCTCTCTTCCTTGGTACTGCTTACTCTCGCAGTCCGATTAGCTCCCAATGTGATTTTTGAAACTGTTATAGTTATCTATGTTAGTATATCGTAATATACTCATTTCATTTGTCAAATCTCAATTTAATACACAATTCTCATCACTTTCTCCCATTTTTGTATTATATCATATTTTCCTTGTAGCTATATTCATTTCTCCTTATTTCCAATTTATGCATTTCATAAGATTACCTTATAATCTTCCATACATGCATATTCCACCATTTAATTTATGTTAACACCATTTCCTCATCATTTTCTCATTTTCATGCCAAAACTAAGTCATACTCATCTTTCATGATTCTTTCATTTCCAACAATTCATACATATGCCAATAAGTTCATCAATACACCTATTTTAACATATATCAACTTGGTGCATTAAATCTTACTTAGCTGAGATTTCCTTCCTTTTTCACCAAATTTGTACAAATCCTCCTTGCTCTTGAAATCTTTGATTTCAATCTCTTGTTTCCAAGTATGTTGTTCACCTCTTTTCCAAGAACAACTTTACTTAACAGAATCTCACTCAAAACTGGTTGCAAACTGAAGTTTTCTACGGTTGAAATGTTAGGTTTAGCTTTTGTTCTTGAATGGAATAGTAAATCTCATGAAAAACTGAAGTACAGAACCCAGTATTTATAGAATTATCTTTATGAGATCGATCTGCCCTGCATTTTTCCTCTCGAAATCGACCTTTAAGACCTAATGAGATCGATCTGCCTCTAAGCATGAGATCGATCTATTCGAGGCAGTAGCTTAAGGAGATCGATCTGCTCCAAAGGTGAGATCCATCTCTCCAAGTCAGTAGCATTTGGAGATCGATCTGGCCCTTCAGGGGATCGATTCCTTCTTACCCTCCATGACTTAACCAAAATCACTATAAATTTTTTGCATTTTAACTTACCTTTCTCCTTATCAATAGTTGGGCTATGATTCGATGTCAGCATCCTCGTTTACCATATCATCCATTATCATACATACATGTCAATGTACTATTTCTGATTATAATTTCTTTTATAATACATGTGAGCTCATATAAAATTTGATACAAATACATTCCCCATAATATATATCGTATACTTCATTGTGCTGTTTATATGTTTAGATACAGAACCGTACAAAATATGTATACTTGTCGATTCATAGGAAATGGCAGTGGACAACACGAATACTATCCCTCAAGCGCTCATTCTACTGCTAATGCTCTGTAGAGAAATGTAAAAGAAAAGGGGGTGAGTTCACAACTCAGTAAGGAAATCAGGCAAGCAAGTAGACATCTACACTATCTACTCAAAATAATGCTATGCCTCAAAATATCATTTCCTTAACTCACTTTTAAAGCATGTCTTTAATATATATATATATATATATATACTTGTACAGATTAAATCCCATGTACAAAATCATGCTTTCGTTTTCAAATCTAGGCATGTAGTGCAAAACAATGCATCTTTATAACATCACAATGCCTTTATATAAATCATGCCATTTATGTTCAAATCATAGTAACTATGGCATTTAAATCATTCACAACATAATAATCAGATTTCGACCCATCCCTCAAGTCTATCTGTATCATAAATAAATCAATCAGGTGATATATCATGTGAGACTCTGTGGTGAAATGCAATAATATCCTAGACTATGACCATATCCTATAATGGTGATCCCAGGCAACACAGAATCCTAGTGTGCGGGGCAACACTGCTGCAACAGGAGGGGGTCAGTCCATCACAACCGCCAGCTATAACCTCCTCAACTCCACAACACCACATGGTACAGTGTACCCCATGCCACTCGCACGGTACAACATACTCTGTGGACCCTACATTACAGTCAGGGTGCTTGCCATAGGTCTTAGTGTAAGACCCAATTTTTATCAAAATTCCTTATGATTCATGTGATATAAACATGGTTATATGTAAATTGAATCATAAGAAGAGTTGTACGTGAATGGAAAATTTTCAAATGGAATGAATAAAAATTCTCAAGTGCATTTAAAGATCAAATGAAGGATTGAAATGGCCACAGATTAAAAAAATAAGATTTGGACCATTCGGATTGGAGATAAGAATTTAAAACATGAAATGGGTGAGTGCTCCTGAAGGAAAGTCGGTTCAATTTGGTCTCGAACACGTTGAAGTGATTCGTGATTCTGGAAAATAGAAGGAAAGTAGAAAACAAAAGACCGAGGGAACTCAGCCCCCTTCTACATCATGGACGGAGGCCACCGGTGACTAGGAACCCCAAGCGAGGGCCGACGAAGGGCTATGAACATCGTCGGAACCACAGGCAGTCGCGACACGCGTCGACGTCACCGGAAAGAGGAGATCGACAGATGGAAGGTTGAATGAGAGAAGATAAAATCCAGCCATTTTGTCGGTGATCGACCCAACTGACCCTAGCTGAGTGCTCCCCCAGTGCAAACGCATCGATTGGCGCCAGAACTGGCCGGTGAAATGACGGCCAGCATCGGCAACAGCGAGAAAGAGAAATGGTAGCGAGATCGAGGAGAGAAGAGGCCGGACCGGGTCAGTTTAGCCAGAGAAGAAAGAAAAGAAAAGAAAGAGAAAAAAGGGAAAAAGAAAAAGAGGAAAAAATTGGGAAAAATTTTTGTGATGCAATCGAGCTACGGGTAAGCCGATAAGTGGTCAAAATTGACAGATTTAAATTTTGAAATATTTAATATGATTAATATTCGACTGAAAATTGACCCAAAAAATATGTAATTGTCTAGCTCGATAATTAACGTCAAACGAGAGCTCGAGTCAATCTCGATTTGCGTACTATCATGAAATCTCAGGTAAGTAACTCTTATTTATGACAATTTGCATAGTTATGTGTGTTAGAAATTTATCGCATATTTTTACAGATTAATTCCATATAAATGAATTAAATTCTGGAATTAGATATAAATTGTTGTAAATAATTAATTGAGCTATCCGAGAGTTTAGGCCGATTAAGGCCCATTATGGTACAATTGGGTCCAATCAGGGTAAACGGGCCCAATAATTTAAATTAAGCTCATAAAATATGAAATACAATTAATTATATTGTATTTGACCTGATGAATATTTATACGCAGTTCCAGAGATTTGGTTTGGGAGCAAATCGGACTACGTGACGAGACATCAGTAGAAAGGTCAAACTGTACAGAAAAATGAGGTAAGGGAATTTTGCGAGTTGCTAGAGGTAGCTACGCATATTTTTAATAGTTTTTACATACACTGAAACTGTATAAAGATCCTAGAAATGGATTAAAAATTTTAAGGACCCGGGATGGGTAAAAGACTATTTTACCTCTACTGAGGGAAAATTCACCTAAGGATGGTGAAAGCATGACATGCACGAAATGCATGATTTGAGGAATTTTCGTGACTTTTTAGCAAAGTAAAATGGTAGATTAGCCAGTAATTGCATAAATTTCATAAGATAACACTACGTAAGTGTTATTTAGATTTAAATGGAATTTCGTTGGAAAATGGGCCAACTATCAAGTTTATATGGAAACAGATGGTGCTGGAGCATTTTCTTGCACTATATTTGAGTTTGTGAGTGTGCATAATGGTGCTGGAGCGGTTGCTCGCACTGATTTGTGTGATAGCATATGCATGAAATGTGCTAGAGTGGTTGCTCACACTGATTTTTATTATTGTGAAATGCATGAGAGGTGCTCGAGCCTAGCTCGCACCCTATTTTGACATGATATGCATAAAAAGGTGTTGGAGTGATTGCTCTCACTAATTTTAATGATTTGACATGCATGAGACGTGCTAAAACTTAGCTCACACGAGTTTTGATTTGTGTGATGCATGCATTAGTGCTGGAGTAAGGGCTCGCACTAGAGTTTTACATGCATAGGTGCTGGAGTCTAACTCGCACCAGATTTTCATATGATTTTTGTGATAGGGTGTTGGAGCCTAACTCATACCAGATTTTCACTTGATATTGATACTCATACCAGATTTTCACATGATTTTGATAGAGTGTTGGAGCTTAGCTCGCACTAGATCTTATGAGATTTTATGAAACACGTGCTGGAGCTTTGCTCGTACAAGATTTTTTTGATTTTATGAGAGTGCTGGAGCATTGCTTGCACTGATTTTATGAGACATGCGATGAGCTGTGCTTAGAGCGTCGGGTAGACTGTGTCACGCTGATTAAATATGCTCGCACGTGCATTTTGAGACAAGCACGATTATTGATATGAGATGTGGGTCCACGGAGTATGTTGTACCGTGCAAGTAGCATGGAGTACGCTATACTGTGCTGGGATTGATTATGTGGCATCTTCGGATGCAAGATATCAGACAGGACTGACGGGATGGACTGACCCACCTCTTGGGGCGGTTCCCGATAGTGGTGAGACCCTGCACACAAGATCCGTGTAGCAGTGGGATCACGAGTATATGGCCATACTCCTAGTTATTTGCTTGAGATATTGATATATATATATTGCCTAGTCTCGCATATTACTATCTAATGTTTTGAAAGCTTGAGAATGCGTGAATTTTTTATGAGTTTGGACCACACAAGGGAGGGGTTGTATCCTGACTGATGATATTGGTTTTGTTGTGAATAAATGGAATTTTCAATGTTTTCGAAAATGCTTGGAAATAAATGATTTTTGTGGATCAGGATCACCCGAGGGAAGGGTTAAGTCTTGATGAGTGTGATGGATGGGGATTCATGAAATGAATTAAAATATTTTCTACGGTTTTGTGGAAACTCAGCATGATGTATTTTCCATGCTTGTTTATAATTCATGAAATGAAATGTTTTAGCATGAGGAGGTTATCCATGCTTTAATCGCAATTTCATAATTTTGAGTTAATTCATACGTTGTATGATTTTACATGAGATGCCATTAAGGTATGAGTTGCATGATTTCCATAAGCACAAACAACTTTTATAGACTATGGCATTGATGTGTGCATGATTTCGTGCTTGAGCTTTAAACGAAAAGAAATGGATTTAAGGGCATGGAATTATGAGCACGTATATAGTAGAGCTATCTACTTACTTGCATGATTGCCTTACTGAGCACGTGGTTTGCTCACCCCTTTATTTTCCCCTTTTTTTCAGAGCACTCGCAGTAGATAGTGAGCAGCTGATGACTTGCATTCTTGGTATCCGTTGTTTCCCATCATCAAGAAAAGGTATACACACTTGTATGGTTTTGTATCTAAATATATAAATGCACAGTACTGTAAACGTATAGGATGTCAGGGATGTAAGGTTATATAAATGCAATTGTGAATTTTTTAGTTAAAGTCAAAGGATAGAAAAATCCTAATGTGTAAATGTAACATGTAAATTGAATGGTAAGTAGTGTAAGAGGACTAACACTGAATCATAGCCCAACTGTTGGTAGGATGGTCAGGGATGTAAGGTTATGTAAATGCAATTGTGAATTTTTTAGTTAAAGTCAAAGGATAGAAAAATCCTAATGTGTAAATGTAACATGTAAATTGAATGGTAAGTAGTGTAAGAGGACTAACACTGAATCATAGCCCAACTGTTGGTAGGATGGTCATGATGAGAGGAAGGTAAAAATTAAATATGAAAGAAAAATGAAAAATTTACTCTAATTTTTTGGTCATGACAATTGGTGGTATCAGAGCTGAGTTAGACTAATATGAGTCGGTGTTAGTGGTTAAGGAAGTTTACATCCCCATGTACTGTGCTTTTCTTAGATATAATTGTGTATATCAAGATGGAATTGCAGCTAAAAATTTGGTTTTGAATGCAAGAATCTATTTATTATAATTGATAGCCGCTATGGTAAAGGGGCGAGAGTACACGTGCTCGAGACTCAGGATGAGATTGAAGTGGAGGCTGGTATTGGGTATGTCTCATAGAGTCCGACAAAGAGATCGGACAGTATTGAGACACGCTTCGTGAGGTTGGAGCGCAGTGTGGAGAATATTTTTACGAGCCATTTGCTCAGATTATGCATGGGATATGAGGGCGAGTCGGAGCATTGGTGGAAGTCTGCTCGATCCATCTTAAGAGTCAGACATCCAGAGCTGACAAGAGAGATAATTCTGGGTGTATTCTGGTGACAGCATATCCCGGACACTACTTAAAAGAAATTACAGATAAAGTTCTTTACTCTGACCCAGAAGAAACTGGTTGACTGACGAGTATGAAACTCAGTTTATATTCCTGGGCAAGTATGACCCCGACACTATGAAATTAAGAGTCGGGATGTCTGAAAGTTCATGGAAGGGCTCAAATTGTCAATTAGAGTCCGATTGGCCCCGTTAGATATCACTACCTAGGCCGAGGTAGTGTGCAGACTACAGTTGTGTGAATAAGATTATGATTTGCATGCCTCTGAGATTGGGAAAGGTAGTAAGGGCCGAAATAGAGACAGAAAGAGAATAAAGGATGACAGAGATGTCAAAATGGGAAAAGGGTAGTTTAGTAAGAGATTAGAGTTGATGAGTCACGAGGTAAGATGATTGGTAAGGCCCCAGTGTATCCAATTGCAGCACTTTTGAGGGGTATTATGATTGGAGGACCCTGACCTGCTACTGAGCAGGGTTGGATATGTTGTAGTTACCACGAAAATAAGATGTTGGACGAGAGCAAGTGTAAGCCTTGGACCAGGACACTACTGATATTTCATTTGATGTGGTGGAGGGTACCACCTTAATTGTGAATAATGAAGTAACTATCTTAATTGATCCTGGTGCCATGCATTTATTCATACCGCCCTTATTTGCATATAAGTTAGTGAAAGACGTGAATGCCTATACCCTTGGGCACAATGTTGATAGTTAGCACCCCAATGAAGGAGGGTTAATTAACGGAATAATTGTGAATAAATTATAAGTCAAAAACGGGGGGAAGAAGTATAAGTCAGCCGATTTTATTCGATGGAATATGAATAATTTTGAAGTAATATTTGAGAATAAATTGGTCGGCTGCAAACTATGTTGTTCAGATTTATATCCTAAGATAGTGATATGGTTACCCCTGAAAAGCATACTGTAAGTTTTGACAAATAATGAAAATGGGTGTAGCGATTGAAATTAAAGGAGTAAATGATTGTACTCAAAGAATGAGTAATGATGGGAATGTTTTCTCGCTTGTGTGGTTGGTATGGATAAGGCACATCCGGAGTTAACAGATATCCTTATGGTCAGGAAGTTTCCTGATATCTTCCCGGATAATCTACCAGGGTTGCCACCCGTTAAAAGAATGGAGTTTTGTATCGATTTGGTACCTGGTACGGAGCCGATATCCTGACCACGGTATAAAATGGTATTAGTGGAACTGGAAGGACTAAAGATGCAATTATAGGAGTGATTGGATGAAAGTTCATCAGATCATTTTAGAGATCGATTTGAACTCTGGGTAACATCCGTTAAGAATTTGTAATGTGAATGTGTCCAAAATGATTTTCGTAACTGTTAGGGCATTGATGAATAAGGTATTTAAACTTTACTTAGACTAATTTGTGGTCATCTTTAGCGATGATATTTTGATGTATTCGAAGTCCACGGAAGAGCATGAGCAGCAACTGAAACTATTTTACAGATGAATTGTTGAGAGTTTCTCAAAATGGGCTGCTCAGTTGACACATCTCGTTCGGAAAAAGATTGCATACGAGTGGGATGATAAGTATAAAAGTAGCTTCGGTGAGTTTTGGTGTATTGAGGTATGAACTCACCATACCCAATAGCTCAAGAGGTTTCTTAATGTATATGGATACCTCAAAATAATGAGTGGGTTGTGTACTGATGTAAAATGGGAAGATAGTCGATTATGGATCCAGACAACTCAAGGATCATGAAAGAAACTATCCAACCCATTATTTAAAGTTGGCAGCGGTAGTGTTTGTACTGAGTATATGGCACTACTATGTACACGGTGAGAAATTTTGGGTATGCACTGATCATAAAAGCCCCGAGTATCTATTTTCACAGAAAGAGTAGAATATGAGATAACATAAAGGGTTGAATCTTCTGAAGGATTATGATTGTGGAAATTATACCACCCAAGAAAGGCAAATGTAATGGTTGATGCCTTGAGCAGAAAGAGCCTTGGGATGGTATCACAGATGAGGGTTAAGGAGCGTGAGTTGCTAGAGCAGTTGTGAGCCTCAATAGTGATGTGATCCCTTCTGATAATGACAGTGATTGTGTGACAGCTAGCCTGAGATTAGAACCGGATTTAAGTGATTGGATTCGACAGGCTTAGCGGGATGATCGACAGGGTGTCGATAGTGTGGGTCAGATTCAAAAGGGTACAGTGACAGAGTTCACAATGAATGATGATGGCTTACTGAGGTTCAGAGACAGTATAAGTGCTCCCCATCACCACAGTTGATGAGATAGTGTTACTGTCAGAAGCTCACTCTTCAGGATATACAGTGCATCCGAGAAGTAATAAATATATCGGAATCTCTGGAAAGGGTATTGGTGGTCAGATATGAAAAGAGACATTGTAGAGATTGTGGAGAAATGTCTCGTATGTCAACAGATTAAGGTAGAGCAATAGAAGTTTGCAAGGTTATTGCAGCCTCTACCTATATCAACACGAAAATGGGAGCAAGTTACCACGGATATCGTGATGGGTTATAGAGGACCGGAGGAATCATGAGGCTATCTGGGTGATAGTCGATTGATTAACTAAGGCTACCCACCTTCTGGCTATGGAAATCCCCAGATACTTTGAGTGTGTAGACGGATTTATGTGTAAGGGAGATTGTGGAACATCTTATAGCGTTCTAGGGAGCATGGTACCAGATAGGGATTCCCGCTTCACTTCCCACTATTGGGAATATTTTTTATGAAGCTTTGGGAACCTGATTGAGTGTTAGCACAGCTACTATCCCCAGGCAGATGGTCAGTCAGAGAGGACTGTACAGGTTCTAGAGGATATATTGAGAGCGTGTGCCCTTGATTTTATAAGCTACTGGGATGATCAGTTGCTACTAATTGAATTTGCCAATAGCAATAGTTATCACTTGAGTATCGGGATAACATTATATGAGGTATTTTGTATGGCCGTAGGAGTTGTTTCCCCTACTTGGATAGGAAGAAGTAGGTGACAGATAGAGAATTGCTCCCGAATTGGTATAAGTCTCTGAAGGTGTTCAGTTGATTGTGAGTGATGGAGAATACCTCAGAAAAGACAGAAATGTTATGCTGACAAGAGATGGAGACTATTGAAGCTCAAAGAGAGTATGTCGTATGATGAAAAATCGATTCGGGCATTAAATAGGGAGGAGAAAGTTTCGAGGTTTAAAACGATCTCCCTAATCAAAGTCCTTTGGTAATATTACACTCCGAAAAAAGTCACATGGGAATTAAAGAGTATGATGCGATAGACGTACCCGGAGTTATTTATGGAACCATTTGACTTGGTTCTAATTTGGAGGACCAAATTTCTTAAGTGGAGGAGATTATGTAAGACCTGATTTTTATCGAAATTCCTTATGATTCATGTGATGTAAACATGGTTATATGTAAATTGAATCATAAGAAGAGTTGTACGTGAATGGAAAAATGCAAATGGAATGAATGAAAATGCTCGAGTGCATTTAAAGATCAAATGAAGGATTAAAATGGCCACAGATTAAACGAATGAGATTTAGACCATTCGGATTGGAGATAAGAATTTAAAACACGAAATGAGTGAGTGCTCGTAAAGGAAAGTCGGTTCAATTTGTTCACGAACACGTTGAAGGGTAAAACGGTCAAAAGGTCAAAATTCAATATAAATTCGATAAGAAAAATATTATTAAAAATATGGAATCGAGAAATCTAGATCAATAACGAGGAAAATTTAAGAGAGAGTAAAGTCAAATAAGCTGAAATAAGGCCAAAATGAGTATAAAAAGGGTTTAATGCATTGATTTAGATTCATGCAAGTGAAAACTAAGTATATTAATGTATATTGATGTGAATGATTATAAACAGCTTCGAAAGTTATATTGGAAGCTGATCGGAGTGCGAGAGTGAGCAGCACCGAGGAAGTGAGGTCACATGATGTGATCCTCGGTAAGGGAATTTCATGAGTAGCTAGAGGTAGCTACATGTATTTCGAATAGAATTTTGATTTATTATATTGTATATGAAATTTCATGTACAGAGAAGTTTCGATAGGAACTGATAAGGTAAATTTGTGGTTTTATCCAAATTGAATGGTAAAAAGCTTCAGAAGCATGTTTTGTGACTAGTTTTGATAGTTGCATTGATAGCATGGCTAATGTTTACAGCACCTTTTTGGTTCTGATTTGATTTAATTGGGTAAACTATGATTTGAATAGCCATCTTTCTGGTTTTATGTGAAAACCACCAGTGTTAGAGAGTACTCAAACAATATTTTGAGATATGCATCATACAGTACTAGAATATCTACTCGTACTACATTTAAATGCGTGTTATGCATGTTAGATCACTGGAAGCATTGCTCATACTCCATTTTGTGATTGATGCATTACAGAGTATTGGGAGCTATGCTCATACTCAATTTTACATGATAGAGTACTGGAAGCTTAGCTCGTACTCAGTTTTCATATATTACATATTATAGAGTATTGGGAGCTTTGCTCATACTCGAGTTTTTATATGACATAGTGCTGGGAGCATTGCTCGCATTAGAGTTGTATCATTTTGATATGGTCGTGTTGGGAATTTACTCGCACGTATCGGATTTGAAAATAGCATGAAACAACCATGTTGGGAGCCTGTGTTGACTGTGTGTCATACCGATATTATATCCTCACACGTGCATTATTTTGAGATAAAGCCGAGGGCTATCGAAATAACCCATTGTATGAGGACTAAGACTCATGGCGAGCATCCCGACTATGAGGTATATCCAAGGTATGAGGACTAAGACTCATAGCGAGCATCCCACCTTAAGATAAAGTTCATGGAGTACTGTGTACCATATATGTCACATGGAGTACGTTGTACTGTGAGTACTTGAATATACTTGGATAGGACTAGTTAGCAGTGGGAGTACGATCTAGTGGGATCTGGTATGCTCTAGGATCAGGTTCTCAGATTGAGAGCTGACGGTAGAGATTTAACCCACCTCCTGTTACAGTAATAGTGAGACCCTGCACATCGAGTACTGTGTAGCTTTGGATCATGGAAAATGAGTTATGATCATAAACTCGAAACATGTAGTCGCCTATCTCGGTTTTCTTTTCATGCTATGTTCATTGAGATTTCGTGAATAAATTATCACATGGTTTTACGATATGAACATGTGAATTTGTGAGTTGTGAAAAAGGGTAACCCGAGGGAAGGGTGAGGCCCAGATTTCCATGTTTTGAAAACATGAAGAATGCCAAATGATTTTGATTTAAATGAATGGCATGATAAATGTGATTTATGTGAAATTACATGAGAAATGTAGTGTTATGCATAAAATGTTAAAATTGTTAAACTAGCACACTTCCAGTTTTATAATTGATGTTTTGTATATATATATATATATATTGCATAAAAGCTTTGAGAGAGATGCATGCTTTAGATACAAATAGGTAAGGAAATGATTTCAAAGCATGAGCATGGTATTTTGTAGATAGTGTGGTTATCTACTTGCTTGCTTGATTTCCTTACTGAGCTGTGTGCTCACCCCTTATTATTTCCCTCTTTTCAGAGCATCCATAGTAGGTGGACACGGTTGGAGATTTGTAGTCTTTGATCTACTGCATATCCATCATGTGAGAGGTATACACACTTGACATTTTGTACTGAACATTGTAAAGGAACAGTCATGTAAACTATATACAGTCGAGATGTATATGTATAAATATTTGTATTTATGTACAAAAGTTTATATTATAGAAAATAATATTAAATTCTATGCATATCATAACTGAATGTGAATGGGTGACTAATATCGAATCACTACTCAACTATTTGGTGTAGAGTGATGACAGAGGAAGAGGTTAGTTTAACGTGAAAAATTTGTGGTATTTTTGGTAGGTCACGTGTGAGAGTAGGGCGTGATAGTCCTTTATCTCCTTTTGAGTTTTTTGCTTCCTGGAATGGGAAAATAATTCTTTTGCTTTCACCTCTGTAGTAGGGTTAGGGTCCGAGTTGTTTAAAGAATCAAGGTGTAGTGTGGTGTTTAGTTGAAAGAGTGGTTTAACAAAGTTGGAAACTTGTGTTGGAGAAAGAATGGACAAGGAAGGTTCAGGCTCAAGAAACTCAGTTCTATTCCAAATACAATATTCCTTAGTGATTGGGGTTCTCCCACTAAATGTCGAATTTGGGATAAAATATGGTTGACCTTCGAATAAAAAGACATCCATGGAGTTACAAAATTTCTTTATGGCAGAATTGCATTTGTAGCCATTTTGGTATAGGGAGTAACTAAGAAAGATACATTTTGTGGCTCTTAGGTCTAACTTATTACGATGTTATTGATTGATGTGGACAAATGTTATGCAACCAAAACCTTTAACAAGAATGTTGTATAGAAAGCAAGTATGAGGATAGGCGATTAGGAGTTTATTTCATTGTGATTAGAAGTTTAACACATGAGATGACTTCCGGTTAATGAGATGGGTAGTTGTAAGAACAGCCTCTCCTAAAAACTATTTTAGAATATAGGTTGCCATCATTAAGGATCGAGCAACTTCCAAGATATGCCTATTCTTCCATTCAACCACTCTGTTTTGCTATGGAGTGTCAATACCTGAACTTTGATGTATGATGTCTTGCTTTAGAAGGTATGAGCCAAGTTTAGAATGGAGATATTCGCTCCCATTGTCTGTTTTAAGAACTTGAATTCTTGCTTGGAATTGTGTTTGTATCATATTGCTGAAATTTTGAAATATTTGTCATATTTTAGATTTTTTCCATCAAAAAAAGCCAAGTAATCCATGTGTGATCATCGATATATGTAACAAAATATCTAAAACTCATGATGTTATCTATCCTAGATAGCCCCCAAATGTCACTATGTATCATTGAAAAAGTATGAGAATGATTATAGGAGTAATTTGGATAAGAATTATGGGCGTGTTTAGATAATTGGAAAACTTTACACTGGAAAGACTTTTCATGCTTACTGATCAAAGAAGGAAAAAGTATTCTTAGATACACAAAGTTTGGATGTCCTAATCGATAATGCCATAACATTACAGCACTATCCTTTTTCTTATTTAAGGTAGAAGCTACACGAGAAATCTTTTGGGTTGTCTTTTTGAGCACATCAACTCATGAAAGATAGAGACCCGCACACATCCTAGCATTTACAATCATCTTCTCTAAGTCCAAAACCTAAAATTCACACATATTTGGAAGAAACTTAATAACACAATTGAGATCCTTGGTTAACTTGCTTATAGATAGAAGATTGCAATCTAAATTTGGAACAACAAAACTAAATCAAGTACTATGTCTTTAGATATCACAACCGAACCTATAAGAACAACTTTAGGGTTTGTTCCATCTACCATTCGTACTGTGGTATTATCATGACAAGTAGTATATTTATGAAACACTATGGCATCTCATGTCATATGATATGCTGCCTCTGAGTCCACAATCCAAGATAGTATATTTCCCTATTTAGCACTAAGAGTTGTTAGGAAGTTACTGATACGAACTACGCCCACTCTAAGTGACCTAGACGTGTATCCGCAAGTGCATGGGTCATACAAGTAATAATGGGATTTGAGTCTTGGATTATCATCTCACAGAGAAGTTGAATTGCCTAATTAACTACCGATTAATCTTACCCTAAGTATATCCTAGCAAATTATGAATTTTTAGTGGGTGATCTACAAGGCTGAAATAAAAAATACTGAAAACAATAAAAATTATAAAATAAAGAAAATAAAACAGAACAAAAATTACTTACAAAGCTCTGATCAATTAAAAGCAAATACCGACTAAAGATAATTAAAACAGTTAAAATTAATTAATGCAAATAAACTAAAATGCAAAATATGAAAATAAAGAAACACAATTAATTAGACTAAAATTAAACAAACTTAAAATAAAATATACATGTAATAAAACTACTTAATAAAAATGCAAATTAAGCTAACCTAAAGTCTAATAAAATAAAACTTCTATTAATCCTAAAGAAATTCTTAAATCAAACTAAGAAACTAACTACCTATAAAATGATCCTAAATTAAATCTAACTCTAACTAATTACTAACAATAAAAAAAAATCTAAATAATGCATGAGAAATATTTTTGGATTTTTTCAGTTTAAAATGAAAACTTAAAATGCATAAAATAATAGTCCTCTAATTTAATTTTAAATGCAACACATAACACTAAAATAAAAATTAACTAATGACATAATTAAATCTAGATTTTAAACTAATCAAGCAAAGGAACTATATCTAATCATGCAAATTAAGTTAAAACTCTAAATTTTTAAGCTAACAAATGAAATTGAAATTAAGATATCTAAAATGCATGAAAATGGATTATGTGCAAATTTGACATGCCAAACATGGCCTTAGCAGAAATGTGTAATTTGCCAACTGCCCCGACTGTGCACTGGTACTGTGCACTGCACTCAGCAAATGGTGAATGTCCGACTCCTGCTCTGCTCCATTCCCTGCAACAACAGCATGCAGCACGTCACCAGCTTGTTCTGCTTCAAGCTTCAACCGAACCTAGCCATCATCTCGCCACATCCTGCTTCCAATACATGCACACGTTGCCAGCCAAGCGATGTTCGTTGCTGCCTCGCGTGTTGCAGTGTCGTTCTGCACCCAAGCTGCTGTACATGCCGCACATTCCCCGGCCTTCCCTCAGCACCAGTCATCTACCATTGAAAGCAAACAACAGTAGTATGCAACAGTCACCGAGAATGCATAGCAGTTAGTGCTGCAGCAGACTGACCCGAAACTCTTAGCAACTGGAGACGAGACAGAATAAGAAGACAGGGGTCGGACCCGATTGTCGTTGCACAAACTCTACACCTTTCAGCTGCAAACTATCAATATCTACACAACCACTCAGTAATGGTGATGGATTCCAGCATTTAACAACTTGAAACAAAAGGCCAAAACAGGATTAAAACTGAACAACAGCACATAAAGACAATAAACAGTACATTAATATTGAAACAGAGCCAAACAGAGGAAAATGAGGGATACTCCCCACTACACCCATGGACACCATTTTCAGCAAAACATAATAACTAAAGCGTCTAGAGAGATCAATGAGAAATTGCTAACATGAAATGTAGTAATTGAAACGGGATTATAGTAGCATAACAAAATGCAGTAAAATAATATGGCAACTAATATTTAAATGCAGTAAGAGCTGAACCCGTGCAGTGCAAACAAAGAAAAATGAAACAAAAAAAATTGAATAATAATGCATTGCTAGATATAAGCTTAAAAACGAAAAGACCTAAGTAAAGGTCAACAACTAAAAATTAACCCAACTATCAACACCCGTAAATCACATGAAAGTAGAAATCCATCATCCTCGGGTTGCTTCATTTCCTTCTCCAGCCGTGATTCCATATTCCTCTTGATATGTAAATAATGCTAGGCATCAAAACCACATCAAAGCACCAGAACCGTGTAGACAGTAATGAAGGAGAATGAATCACCCGAATGAGCAATGAAGAACAAAAACAATGAACCTTAATAATGAGCAAACCGAGAGCTACCAACTATAGGAAATATAAGCCTTACATTAAAACTGAAAAATAAAGGAAATGAACTTTAACAAAATCGAGAAGAAGGAAATGAAATTGATTGCCATTAATGAAATTACCGAAGACTAGAAAATGAAGAAGCTTTTCATAAAATGAAGATTGAATGAACAGTAAAATAAAATGGTGGCTTGAAAAAGCTAATCGGAAAAGCTTGGAAAATTACTAGAAAGAAAATAACCTTAAAACTTTAACTAAAAAAACTAAACTACTTTTCCCTATGCTCCTTTTTCAATTGCTCATCATGTTCTATTTATACACAAACATAGGGGTACAATGGTAATTTTTCATCCTAGATGAGTTGGCATTGTTTGGCCACTTGTCTTCATTTGATTTGCTGCAGAGTAGATATTTCCATGTCACTTGTCTGTTTGTCCACTTGACTGTGCGATGTGGCCCGGTGTGTGTTTTCCAAAAGGTGGGCACGGTATCCGTCGATCTTATATTTTCGAGGCGAATAAAATAGGAACACCCGGCATCACACATCTCTACAACGAATGGTGACTCAGACTGCGAAATGGTAGTGGTCCAATCTCTTTTAGCCCATTTTCAGCCCATTTTCTATCGAAATGACTGAAATTCATCTGGATTTAATTGACGTGCACACAAGAGAATTTTAATTAAATTGAGGGGATAATGAATAAAATAATATGGGGATTAAAATAATTAATTAAGAAATTAAGCACAAATAATTATATTTTAATAGAATTATCAGTTACCTTTTTGTGCAACAGTGACAGTACCAACCAAAGTTAAAAGATTTTAGAGAGATTCTTGAAGCATCTTCTTCAACATCTCTATCTAATCGTTGCTGAAAAGACTCCAAGTCACTTGTTGTTTTGGTTTCAGTTGTGGAAATGTTTTCCCTGCTATCTCTGTCTTGTGAAGAACAAGGTTTCCAGTCGGCCGGTTTGCCATGAATTTTCTAACATGTTTCCTTAGTGTGAGTAACAATAGGTTCAGGATTTAGCACAGTTTCAGAGGTGACACTCTTTATGCCACTAGTTATGGTTGATCTTTGGCATTTAGTCATGGTCGGTATGGTTGATGTTAAGATGTTTAAGAGAAGAAATGGCCCAGATCTTACTCTGATGCCATGTAGAAAATAAAAGAATGATCTAGTATTTTTATTTCACTATTCCTTCATAAAAATACAGCCTAACTTGTAGAGTATAAATAGCTGAAAAGGCATGCCTAAAATAACTAGGTTATTCTAAAACACAAAGTAAATTACTGTAGAGATATTCTCTTGAAGATCAGGAAGAATATCTGCTAGCAAAGGATAAGTACTAGAGAGATATCTCTCATAAAAATCAGGAGACTATCTGCCAACAAAAGAGGAGGGAAATCCTCTAGAATTCTACAATAATTGTATACAAGACAGATTCAAAGAAGAAAACAAACTAAATAAACTGGCCAGATAGACTACTTCTACCACTAGTGATATTTGATTTAATTTAATTGTTTTAGGGCTTTTTATGATAGCACCATAGTTTGTTTCCTTATTATTTGATTTGATTGCAATGTGAAATAATGAATGTTAATTTCTAGACTAAAGTTTATACTTTAAGTGTTCTTTGGTACCCTATAGTCTACTTTTATAAGTATTTCATTTCATTGTTAGTGAGAGAACTGTATAAAAATAAAAAGAATGGGAATTGAGTTTCGACAATTGTGTTTTGTTGTATCCACCATCATATGATGTGAATAGTGAAAGTTGGATGAGATTTGTTAGCTTAAATCTTAGTAATTGAGTTCTTTGGTTTCCATCACAAATACTACTTTTAAATCTAATAGGGAGTTATGTTAATAAGTGTGGTTCATGGTATACTTCATGATATATTTATTAGGGTAAAGGTTTCAGAGTGTTGAGTCTTAAATTTTGGTTGTGAAGCTATAGTTTGTAATTTTTTCAAGAAAGAATATTGTAAACAAATAGCCTTTGCCACACCTCATTTTTTGTTGAATTTGATTGCCTCGAACTTACATTTGTGGTGAATGATAAAAACTCTAGCTAGAATGGAAAATAAAGAATTGAATTTATTGTACATTTCTTATTGCTATCTAAAAACTCTCACTACCATGGGAAATAAAGGCCTTGTAATATTGTGCTAAAATCTGGGTGCTACTCCTTCGATTATTGTTTTCTTTACTACAATTTCGGTGATGGTGAGTGATACTTCATTAGGCAATAGGCAAGAGATACATCACTTCAAGATCAATCTTAGCTAAGGATTCAAGAATAAAAGCAACTTCAAAGACTCTAAAAAGCATGAAAGTCTTAAAACTTCACTCATGAGAATCCACTTTCTTGAAGAAACTTCTTCAACTTAGGGGAACAAAGAGAAACTAGCTTAAGAAGTATATATATATATATATATATATATATATATATATATATATATATATATATATATATATATATATATATATATATATATACGTGCTCAGCAAAAGCGGCAGGACTCGAATGCATTGCCCCAAGCTCGATTACTCCTATTAGATTACTTGGTCTTGAGGTATAAAAGCAACTTCAAAGACTCTAAAAAGCATGAAAGTCTTAAAACTTCACTCATGAGAATCCACTTTCTTGAAGAAACTTCTTCAACTTAGGGGAACAAAGAGAAACTAGCTTCAGAAGTATATATATATATATATATATATATATATATATATATATATATACGTGCTCAGCAAAAGCGGCAGGACTCGAATGCATTGCCCCAAGCTCGATTACGCCTATTAGATTACTTGGTCTTGAGGTATTTCATTCCTTTTGGAAAATTTGATTTCTTTTGTTTTCTAAATTTCTAGCTTATTTACTCTTGCTAAAGTGGTAATTTAATACAAAATGGTAGTAGTTGATCAATTTATCCAATATTATCATAACATTTCTTAAACTTTCTAGCTTATTCTTGTAATTCATAACAAGTAGTCGCTTAAGTACGACGAAAGGGAATAGCATGGTCCCTTTATATGAAACGGTTGTAGAAGTTTAAAGAATGGGATTTGTTTCTTATTCTTTTAGTTTTAGATTGGTCATAAGTAAAAAGGAAAGTAGGGTATTACTTTTATTTTCTGACTCGATCTTTCCTTTCGTGGATTACTATTGCCTTGATGACCTCTTTAGCATATTTTGACTTTATTTTAAAATTATCTCATGAATATTGCCTACCATGATTTTATTGTAAGATAAAAGTTATTTCCATATCTATTGTGAAGATTCATGTTATTAGGCTTGAAATTGATATAACTTTGATGTAAGAGTTATCTGCATCTATATATATAAGTTATAACATAATATAACCTTGAAATTCCTTTGGTTATATGTTTTAATTGAAGAGCTACATTAGATGTATGATGTTTAAGTTTATAAAGAACATTTTTTTTTAGGGTTAGAATCATAAAAGTATTTTATTGAGTCCAGATAAGATTAATACGTGATTACTACCATGCAATTGATGTGAAACAAACTAAAGCTAATGGCCTAAGTTAATAAATTACTTTAATGAACCCATTTTCTTTGTCTATTATGCATGCATTTATGAGCCCATTTTTTTATGTCACAAAACAACTTTCTATTCAAAGCAATTCTGTGAGGGTTCTTAAATTCATATTTTATGAACTAATTCTTTATAGTAGTTTTTTTTTTTTGTTTAATCAGATTTTAACTTACACATTTGAAGCATATAAACCACAAGGTTTTCCCCATTTTTTTTGATGTCACACACTACAAAATTGTTTTCATACGTAGAGTTCGTTGTTCTATATAATTACTTTTAGTAATATGGAAGACCATTTATGCTTGAAGCAAAGCACAACAATAGGCCCAACTAAATTCCTGAATGAAAACGATCCATAGCGGGAGATCAAGAGGTTAAACCCTCATTAGGTTAAATTCCTTTGAACTAGCGTCAGCCACTGTCACGACCCATTTTTCCTAAAAACCCCTACAAATTTTTCTTTTCTTCATTTCCTTACCCGTCGTGAACAGTCTCACTACTAACAGTTGGGCTATGAGTCGATGTTAGTCCCTCCTGTCATGTTACTTACCTTAACATCTATTTTTCATATTTCATTTACATATCAATTTATTTTAACTAAATACATCCCCAATATTACAATCTGTGTACAGTACTATGCCTCTATATGTTCAGATACAAAAATATACGAATGTGTATACCTGGTCTTGATAGGAAGCAGCGGATAACCGAAATGCAAGACTACTGTCACTCTCTTCTACTGAATGTACCCTGTGGGGTGGAAAATGAAAGGGTGAGCGAAACTTGCTCAGTAAGGCAATAATGTAAGCAGGTAGATAACTATACTATCTACGTGCTGATAATGTCATGATATAAAATTATTTATATTTGGAGCATGAGGCATGACTAAAACGATGCCACATGTATGTATATATCATATAAGAGAAATCATGAAATCGACATATAAAACAAACATGGAAAAATCATCATGTATGACATCTCATGCTCGTCACATTAAAACTTATTTGTGTTCATCATAAACCCATCGCGTTAAAAACTTATTTGTTTCATCATAAATCCATCACGTTAAAACTTATTTGTTTCATCATAAACCCATCACGTTAAAACTTATTTGTTTTATCATAAAACAACCAGTCAAGGTTAAACCCGTCCTCTTGGGAATACCTTGATTCATTAAATTACATCTCTTTTAAAAACATAAATCGGGACCTTACCCCTCCTTCGGGTTTGTCCTGGTCTATTCAGACTATATAATATCATGTGAGGCATGTAGGTTACTGTATGAAAATCAAGGACTATGGCCATACTATGTCCCTGTGATCCCAGGCTACACGGATCTCGGTGTGCGGGGCATCACAACTGCAACGGGAGGTGGGGTCAAATCCTACCCGCCAGAATATCAAGTAACACCATCGAGTCATCATGACTGCACGGTACAGCGTACTTCGTGTGACATACACGGTACAACGTACTCCGTGGACCCATATCATAGTTTGGGGGTGCCTGCTGTAGGTCTTACCCACCCCAATACTATGTCGATAACCAACCCATGTCTTAAAGTATACGTGCGAGCATATCAACTCTCTACGACACACAGTCTACAGGAGGCTTCCGCATAACTATATGCATGTCAACTCACATATAGTGCGAACGAAGCTCCAGCATCACGCTATGCATATCATGATATCTAAAATCTCGTGCAAGTGAAGCTCCAGCACGGTTTTATGCACACACAAATTTCTCGTATGATAAATTCTCCAGTATGACTTTTCATGAGTAATAAATCAGTAAACTTTAGTGCGAGTAAGACTCTAGCACTCTTTTTACTCATGTAAATATGATAGGTGGCTCAATCTTGATAAAAATATCTTTTGAAATCGTAACCAGTACAAACCAGTACCCTTTCGTATAATTCATAAAATCAACAGCCAACCTATGTGCATATTTGCTTAAATCAAAGCAATATATTCATATAAAACATTAAAACATGATAATCATGCAATGTATCTGCCTTACTACCCTTTTTGTAAATTTTACTCTCAGGGGTAATATCGTCTTTTTCCTTTATTCACATATGCCTCGATTTTCATAAAAATTATCATTTCGTTTCTAGATACTTAAAGAAATTTTAGGCCCTATAAATTCCCTCAAAAATACGTATAGAAATCTCTATGCACCTACAAAATTTCCTTACCTCGATTCACGCGTAAACTTATCTCGTCTCGATAATACCCGATCTCTCAATCCAACTACGTGTCAACCAAGTCTACGAAACTGCATATAACCACATATTTTTGGTTAATTCACTTATTTTTATTAGTATGTCACATTCACTGATCAATCTAAAGTACTGGGCCCGTTTTACTTTATTGGGCCCAATTGCACCTTAATGGGCCTCGACCCATTTTCAACCTGTTTCTACTTATTAAATCCCTTCTTCGGGTTTACTGGGCTCATTCAGCTTACCAATAATCATCGGGCTTCATTCCAATCTCATTGGATAGCCCGTATACTATTTACGGTAATTACGTTGCAATTCCGATTAATATTTCTTTTTATACAGAATTAATCCGTAAATTCTGTAAAATAATCGAAACTTTGTATTGAGGACTCTAATTGTCGTAATTAAAATATACTTACCCAATATGATGCAGAGTACAAAAATCGGAGCTCAATCGGCTCTCGTTCGGGCATTATCGAAAAGCTGCACAATTATATATTTAATTTTGGGTTAATTTTTGATTAAATATAATTTAAATAATTTTTTTTGAAAATCAAATCGGTCACTTTTGAACTCGTATAGACTTACCCGAAGTTTAATGTATCCCCGAAAATTCTTCCCCTTTTTCCTTTTTCTCTTTTTCTCCTTTTTTCCCTTTCTTTCTTGGCTGAACCGGTTCAGTCCGGTTCATCCCGGTTCAGACCGGTCCGGTTCAGCTGGTTCAGTCCGGTTCACCTCTTTGTTGAACCGGTCCGTACCGGTTCAGGCCTTCCCGTCGCCGTTCACGGCGTTTTCGGCCGGTTCTCGGCTTGTTTCTGGCGCTGTTCGGCTCGTCTTTGGCCGGGCAACCTTCGACTGGCCTCGATCGAGAACAAATCACAGTCGGTGGCCGTCGTTCCTCTCTTCTCCCTCTCAGCATGCTCTCCCTTGATCCGTCGGATTCCGACGGTTTCACCGATCGATACCGGTCTCAAAAGGACCGGTTCCTCCTCCTGAACTCATCGGTAGCCTCCGTTCGAGCCCAGCCACAGTGGTTCGTCGGGAATCAGCAAATTTCTCCTCGATTTCTCCTTTGCTCTGATCGACAGTTTTTGGCCTCCTGACGGGCATCTCCGGTGTCCACAAGATCGTCGACCTCTCCTCTTCCTCCTCAACTGTTCGTCGGAGGTTAATGATAGCCGGTGGGTTGGGATCGTCCTCGGTTTCTTGCCGGTCATCTTCGGGCTTCGCTTTCGGTTTCCAATTTTGGGTTTTTCCCGATTTCTCTTCTTTGTTTTTTTTAATTAATTATTTTATTTATTTATTTATTATTATTTATAAATTAGTTTATTATTATATTCATTATTTTATTCTAAAATCCTAAAAATATCTAAATAAAATTATATTTTATTCTAATTAATTAATTTAATTAATTTAATCTATTTTTTCACTTTCTCGGTATATTTTCTTCGTATTTTTGGGATATTGTCCCAAGCGAAAATTTCGATTAATTCCAGTAAATTCATATCTTGATCAATTTAACCCGAATTTAATTATATCTTCGTTATTGATCAAGAATCTCAAATCCATTATTTTTAATTAAATTTTCTTATTGGGTTTATACCGAATTTCAATCTTTTGACCATTTTACCCTTCACGTGTTCGAAAATTCCATTTCAGTCATTTTGCACTTTTAATTTCATGTTTTGAATCCTTATCTCCAGTCTGAATCCCGTTAGTTTAATTTGGGACCATTTCAATCCTTCCTTTCACAAACATACTCATTTCGTGTTTTAACTAAATTCGGGTCTTACATAATCTCCCCCACTTAAGAAATTTGGTCCTCCAAATTAGAACCAAGTTAGTCTGTAAATCACTCCGGATATTTCACACATATCATACTCTTTAACTCTTATGTGACTTTTTCGGAGTGTACTACTACCAAAGGACTTTAATTAGGGAGATCGTCTTAAATCTCAACACTTTCTCCTTCCTGTTTTAATAGCCGAATCAAGTTTTTAACATATGTTATACTTTCATTGAGCTAAGCTGTTGGAGCTCATATCTGGTCACATACGCTAGGTCCGGATAATATTTTCGAAACATCATAAGATGGGACACATCGTGGATACCTGCTAAATTAGGTGGTAACGCCAACCAACAGGCCTTGTCTCCCACTTTGTCCAATCTCTTTCCAAATCTCATTACGTCTTTATGCTATGTCCTAAGGGCATGTAACTTCCAATAATACTGATTCACCCTTGGTGAATTCCAATAGTTTCTGTCTCTTGTCAGTATAGTTTTTCTATCTGCTCTGAGGTGTTCTTAATCTCTCACAATCAACTGAACATCCTCAGAGGTTTGTCTTACCAATTTGGGAACAATTTTCTATCTGTCACCCACTTCTTCTTATCTAAATCGGGGAAACAACCCTTACGGCCATACAATGCCTCATCTGAAGTCATCCCGACACTCAAGTGACAACTGTCATTATTAGCGAATTTGATTAGTAACAACTGATCATCCCAGGAGCTTATCAGATAAATGGCACACGCTCTCATCATATCCTCCAGAACCTGTACAGTCCTCTCTGACTGACCATCTGTCTGATGATGGAAAGTTGTGCTAACACTCAGTCAGGTGCCCATAGCTTCCTGAAAAATATTCCCAGAAGTGGGAAGTGAAGCAGGAATCCCTATATGATACAATGCTCACTGGAAAAATACTTGGTGTTCCACAATTTTCCATACACATAAATCCACCTACACACTCAGAGTATCTGGGGATTTCCTAACCAGAAGGTGGGTAGACTTAGTCAATCTATCGACTATCACCCAGATAGCCTTATGATTCATCCGGGTCCTCTGTAACTCATCACGAAATTCATGGTAACTTGTTCTAATTTTTGTGTCCATATAAGTAGAAACTGCAATAACCCTGTAACTTCTTTTGCTCTACCTTACTCTGCTGACATAAGAGACACTTTGCCATAATCTCTACCATGTCTCTTTTCATATCTGACCACCAATACCCTTTTCTAATATTTCAATTATTTATTACTTTTCGGATGCACTGTATATCCCGAAGAGTGAGCTTCGACAATAACTCTATCTCATCACTATGGTCTTGGGGAGCACTTATACTGTCTCTGAACCTCAGTAAGCCATCATCACTTTGTCACTATACCCATCTGAATCTGACCCACACTATCGACACCATGCCGATCATCACGCTAAGCCTGCCAAATCCAGTCACTCAAATCCGGTTCTAATCTCAGGCTAGTTGTCACACAATCACTGATGACAGAGGGGATCACATTACTACTGAGGCTTACAACTGCTCTACCAGCTCACGCTCCCTGACCATCATATGTAATACCATCCCAAGGCTCTTTCTGCTCAAGGCATTAGCCATTACATCAGCCTTTACTGGGTGGTACAATTTCCACAATCATAATCCCTCAGAAGCTCTAACCCTCTTTGTTCTCATATCCGACTCTTTTTGTGAAAACAGATACTTGATATTTTTATGATCAGTGCATACCTGAAATTTCTCACTGTATACATAGTAGTGTCATATACTCAATGCAACCACTATCGCTGTCAACTTTAAATCATGGGCCGGATAGTCCTTTCATGATCCTTAAGTTGTCTGATTCATACGTGACTATCATCTCATTTTGCTTCAACACATAACTCAATCTTGGTTTCAGGACATCCATATACCCTGAGAAACCTCTTAATCTGTTGGGTATGGTGAGAATAAATGCGGTGGTCAGTTTATTACTTCAGTACACCAAAAATCCTATCACGTCTATCATCCAATTCAAATACAACTTTTTCTAAGTTAAATGTGTCAATAAAGTAGTCCATTTCGAGAACTCTCAACAAATCATCTGTAAAAACAATTTTCAATTGTTACGTATAATTTTCCTTGGACTTTAAATACACCCTAAAATATCATCAATATGGATGATAACAAATCGGTCCAGGTAAGGTTTAAATACCTCATCGTAGTTATGTTCCACTAAATATTTCAATCACCCATTTCTTTGACCTATGTACGCATAAATGTATAATGTCATTTCGAAATCGCTTCCGTTCAAGATACTAACCCACGTCATTTCATTTTTCTTATATTAATGGCTTTTATAAAATTTTTAATTAATTTTTTTAAACCTTCACGATTAATCGAATTCAATATTTCTTTATCGTACAAGTAAAGGTACCCTAATTTTAAACGTATATATTACGACTGTCGATTTCAATTTATAGGTTGTTTATACTTTTAGACGCTGTTAAGTCTTCAGGTGGGGACGTATTTTGAAATAACTTTATTAACCCTCAAACTTGACCACAATTACTTTACATATCCGTCCATGTGGTCACAATTCATATTCATTACTAATTGCTTTAATCCAAATTATTTCACATATAAAAGAAATTCATACCTTGCATACGCCTCTTATTCCAATAGATTTTGTATTCAGGATCTCTCACATCTAAAAGCTTATCTACTTTTGTATATCACTTATAACAAAACTCTGTCATTACACATTTCATGAGTACAATCATTTACTCCTTTAATTTCAATCGCTACACCCCTTTTTCGACTTATAATCTCTTAATAATTATTTCGTTAGTTAACCCTCCTTCATTGGGGTACAACTATCAGTATTGTGCCCAAGGGTGTAGGCATTCATATCTTTTACTAACTTATATTCAAATGAAGGCAGTATGACTAAATACGTGGCACTAGGATCAATTAAAATAATTACTTCTTTATTCGTAACTAGTGTGGTATCTTTCACCACATCATATGAAACATCAGTATTGTCCTGGTCCAAAGCATACACTCGCCCTCGTCCAACAGCCTACTTTCCCCTTTCTCTTCTACTGTGGCCTCCTTTTTTCGGTGCGGAGATACTAATAGGGTTTTCTCTGTCTCTTTGCCATTATATGGGGCAGTCTCACCCAACTCTGAGCAATCGTTAAATAATTGGCCCGTCTTACCACACTTAATGCATATTTTAGTCAATAAAATGTAGGTGTAGGCCCTACTTCCGTGGTATCTACCACACATCCTACACTGCTTACACTGCTACACTGCCACTGCTCACTCTGCTAACATTGCTCTACTGCTCATCTTGCTTACCCTGCTACGGAGCAGGTCGGGTTTCTCCATTCACAATACCCCTCAAAAGTGCTGAAATTGAATACACTGGGGCCTACACTGGGGCCTTACCAATCATCTTACCTGTGACTCATCAACTCTAATCTTTTACCAACTGGTCTCTTTCCCGCTTTGACATCTCTGTCATTCTCTATTCTCTTCTGTCTCTATTTCGGCCCTTACTAACTTTTCCAATCTCCGAGGCTTACAACACATGATATTATTCACGCAATTGTATTCTGCGCACTACCTCGACATAAGTAGTGAGCCAATCAAACTCTAATTGACAATTTGAGCCCTTTCATGAACTTTTAGGCTTTCCGACTCTCACTGCCCATAGTGTCGGGGTAATATCTGCCTAGGAATATAAACTGAGATTCATACTTGCCAATCAACCAGTGTCTCTGCGTCAGTGGAAAAAATTTTACCTGTAATTTCCCTTAAGTAGTGTCAAAAATATTCTGTCACCGGAATACATCCAGAAATATTTCTCATGTCGACTCTGGACGTCTAACTCTTCAGATGATTTGAGCGGACTTCCACCAATGCTGCGCCTCGCTTCCAACATAAACGTATTTAAAAGTCACCTTCTCAGTCAACATACATCGAAAGAATCCATACAACTTCGCTATCTCATTCACCCAGTCCTTAACAACTATTGATTTCTTTACTTCGCTATATATCAGAGGGGTGTGAAAATCTCTATAGTCTGAGGCAATTGTTTAGGCTTTACCCTGCCTATCCTCAACTGCCTGCATAGACTGAGTAAACAACTCTGAAATATTTTCTACACTCCACTCCATACTCTTGGAGCGTGTCTCAATACTGTTTGGTCTCTTTATCGGACCCTGTCTGATCGGTCTGTCAGACTCTGTCTGATCTCTCTGTCGGACTCTGTGGGGCATGCTCAACATCAGCCTCCACCTCACTCTCATCTTGAGTCTCATGTGATAACTCATTCGACTCTCAAGCCTATCTTTATGGCCACGAACATGTGTACTCGCCCCTCTACCATAGCGGCTATCAGTTATAAAACTATATTCTTGCATTCGAAACTAAATTCTTAACTGCACTTCCATCTTGATATACACAATTATATCTAAACAATGTACAGTACATAGGGATGTAGATTTACTTAACCACTAATACCAACTTATATCAGGCCAACTCAGCTCTGATACCACCTTTTGTCACGACCCATTTTTCCTAAAAACTCCTACAAATTTTTCTTTTCTTCATTTCCTTACCCGTCGTGAACAGTCTTACTACTAACAGTTGGGCTATGAGTCGATGTTAGTCCCTCTTATCATGTTACTTACCTTAACATCTATTTTCCATATTTCATTTACATATCAATTTATTTTAACTAAATACATCCCCAATATTACAATCCGTGTATAGTACTGTGCCTCTATATGTTCAGATACAAAAATATACGAATGTGTATACCTGGTCTTGATAGGAAGCAGCGGATAACCGAAATGCAAGACTACTGTCACTCTCTTCTACTGAATGTACCCTGTGGGGTGGAAAATGAAAGGGTGAACGAAACTTTCTCAGTAAGGCAATAATGTAAGCATGTAGATAACTATACTATCTACGTACTGATAATGTCATGATATAAAATCATTTATATTTGGAGCATGAGGTATGACTAAAACGATGCCACATGCATGTATATATCATATAAGAGAAATCATGAAATCGACATATAAAACAAACATGGAAAAATCATCACGTATGACATCTCATGCTCGTCACATTAAAACTTATTTGAGTTCATCATAAACCCATTGCGTTAAAAACTTATTTGTTTCATCATAAACCCATCACGTTAAAACTTATCTGTTTCATCATAAACCCATCACGTTAAAACTTATTTGTTTTATCATAAAACAACCACGTCAAGGTTAAACCCATCCCCCTGGGAATACCTTGATTCATTAAATTACATCTCTTTTAAAAACATAAATCGGGACCTTACCCCTCCTTCGGGTTTGTCCTGGTCTATTCAGACCATATGATATCATGTGAGGCATGTAGGTTACTGTATGAAAATCAAGGAATATGGCCATACTATGTCCCTGTGATCCCAGGCTACACGGATCCCGATGTGCGAGGCATCACAACTGCAACGGGAGGTGGGGTCAAATCCTACCCGCCAAAATATCAAGTAACATCATCGAGTCATCATGACTGCACGGTACAGCGTACTCCGTGTGACATACACGGTACAACGTACTCCGTGAACCCATATCATAGTCTGGGGGTGCCTACCGTAGGCCTTACCTACCCCAATACTATGTCGATAACCAACCCATGTCTCAAAGTATACGTGCGAGCATATCAACTCTCTGCGACACACAGTCTACAGAAGGCTTCCGCATGACTATATGCATGTCAACTCACGTCTAGTGCGAGCAAAGCTCCAGCACCACGTTATGCATATCATGATATCTAAAATCAAATGCGAGCGAAGCTCCAGCACGTTTTTGTGCACACATAAATTTCTTGTACGAGCAATGCTCCAGTACGGCTTTTCATGAGTAATAAATCAATAAACTTTAGTGCGAGTAAGACTCTAGCACTTTTTTTACTCGTGTAAATATGATAGGTGGCTCAATCTTGATAAAAACATCTTTTAAAATCGTAACTGGTACAAATTGGTACCCTTTCGTATAATTCATAAAATCAACAGCCAACCTATGTGCATATTTGCTTAAATCAAAGCAATATATTCATATAAAACATTAAAACATCACAATCATGCAATTTATCTGCCTTACTACCCTTTTTGTAAATTTTACTCTCAGGGGTAATATCGTATTTTTTCTTTAATCACATATGCCCCGGTTTTCGTAAAAATTATTATTTCGTTTCTAGATACTTAAAGAAATTTTAGGCCCTGTAAATTCCCTCAAAAATACGTATAGAAATCTCTATGCACCTACAAAATTCCCTTACCTCGATTCACACGTAAACTTATCTTGTCTCGATAATACCTGATCTCTCAGTCTAACTGCGCGTCAACCAAGTCTACGAAACTGCATATAACCACATATTTTTGGTTAATTCACTTATTTTTATCAGTATGTCACATTCACTGATCAATCTAAAGTATTGGGCCCGTTTTACTTTATTGGGCCCAATTGCACCTTAGTGGGCCTCGACCCATTTTCAGTCCGTTTCTACTTATTAAATCCCTTCTTCGGGTTTACTGGGCTCATTCAGCTTACCAATAATCATCAGGCTTCATTCCAATCTCATTGGATAGCCCGTATACTATTTACGGTAATTACGTTGCAATTTTGATTAATATTTCTTTTTATACAAAATTAATCCGTAAATTTTGTAAAATAATCGAAACTCTGTATTGAGCACTCTAATTGTCATAATTAAAATATACTTACCCAATATGATGCGGGGTACAAAAATTGGATCTCAATCGGCTCTCGTTCGGGCTTTTTCGAAAAACTACACAATTATATATTTAATTTCGGGTTAATTTTTGATTAAATAAAATTTAAATAAATTTTTTCGAAAATCAAATTGGTCCCTTTTGACCTCGTATTGACTTACCCGAATTCTGGTGTATCCCCAAAAATTCTTCCCCTTTTTCCTTTTTCTCATTTTCTCCTTTTTTCCCATTCTTTCTTGGCTGAACCGGTTCAGTCCGGTTCAACCTGGTTCAGATCGGTCCGGTTCAGTCGGTTCAGTCTGGGTCACCTCTTTGCTGAACCGATCTGTACCGGTTCAGGCCGGCCCCGTCGCCGTTTACGGCATTTTCGGTCAGTTCTCGGCTTGTTTCTGGCGCTGTTCGGCTCGTATTTGGCCGAGCAACCTTCGACTGGCCTCAATCGAGACCAAATCACCGTTGGTGGCCACCGTTCCTCTCTTCTCCCTCTCGGCCTTCTCTCCCTCGATCTGTCAAATTTCGACGGTTTCGTCGATCGATACTGGTCTCAAAAGGACCGGTTCCTCCTCTTGAACTCGTCGGTAGCCTCTGTTCAAGTGAATTGTGGAAATTATATTTGGAGATTTATATGTTAAGTGTTTAACCAAAGGGTGAAACCATGAGGTCAGATCGATCTTGGAGACGAAAGATCGATCTGATGGGCTAAAAATAACAAGGAATGAGGAAATTAAGCGAGTAGATCAATCCCTAATGGAAGAGGATCGATCTCCTTATGATTCTGTATTGAAGAGATCGATCTCATGAGAAAGGAATCGATCTCAAAATGTTTTTGTTTGGGAGAAGATCGATCTCCTCAAGGAGCAAATCGATCTCCTGAAGCCATTAAGTGATCGGTCTTACCCCACGACAGATCGATCTCCTAGGCATAAAATTACCCCAAATCGTCCTCAAATTCAAATGCAGATCGATCTCATCAAGAGCCAGATCGATCTCCTACCCTCCGTCTATAAAAGGACCCTTGTGTTTTCCTGCATTTCATCTTTTCTCTCTCTTCTAAACCTTCATTTCAACCGAGCCCTAGCTTTCTCTTTCTTCCAAATCGCCCATTTTCGTCCAAATCAAGAGTTGTGGTAAGAAGGAAAGTTGTTCCTCATCCAAAGGAGAGCAACATACTTGGAAATCGAAGGACGAATCGAATCGAGATGTGAATTGAGCACTCCACAAGTTTAGGTAATCTCTAAACTTCGATCTTTGACTTTAAAGTGATTTTTGGTGATTGTGAACATGGGCATTGTGATGACATAGTTTGTAAATGATTAAGGAGTGATGAAACTATGATTTTGTTGGAGTAGAGATGTTATTATGCAATTGTGGTAATTTTGGGATTTTTAGCTATAAATTGGAATTGAGACAATGTGGTAAATTTAGCATGGAATACGGTATGAGAAATATAGAATTTTGAGATGTAGTGGGTGAGAATATGAGTTATGATAGAATTGTGATGATTAAGTTAATTGAGGTGTTAATAAGAAAATGAGCAATTGTGTGCTCAATAATGCGATTGAGTTGGGTTATTGATGTTTTTAACATCGTTTGGACAGCTCGGGCGTTCCAGAGTGGAATGCGAGACTAGTCCATGATACGGGGGAACGATTGCACTATACGAGGTGCAAAGAGGTAAGGGAAAACTAAACCATTTGTGTATGTGTTTTGATGAACTGTTGTAGCATGAACCATGATTTGAGAATACAAGCATGTTTCCTGTTGTGTTGTGATATGATTGCACACGGTTTTATAGCCGGTTGGAGCCCATTGTTTTACGAGTTTTATAAGCAAAGTGTGAAATTACTTTATAAACTATTGAGTTTGCATGAAAAGTAAATTGGACTCTAAGTTAAGGCAATATTGAGGTTTGAGAAAATGTGTGCGTGTTTTGCTGGTTAGAAATCGGTTTTAATATGTTTTATGTTGAGTACACAAATGTTTCAAATGAGTTTTATGAGAGAAAACCATTATGAGTTCTACGTGAAGGCAAAACGTTTTATAAGATAATGGCTAATGATTAAGACTTAGGCGTGTCATGTTGAATACATATCGGGCCTTGCTTGATAGCATGTAAGATCGATATTGTGGGACGCCTGGGAATCGACCCAGGGACCACGAGCCTTGTTCTGGTAACATGTAAGTCTGATATTTCCTCCGCTTGTGTAGCGTTGGAGAGGCCTTGCTTTGGTAGCATGTAAGATCGATAGCATGGGCCGCTTAGGAACTGACCCAGGGACCACGTGAGATAGAGTGGGCCACTTAGGAACCGACCCAGGGACCACGTGATAGTGTGCATGAGGCGAGGCATTGCTCTGGTATCATGTAAGGCCGGGCCTTGTTCGATAACATATAAGTCCAATATACCATGCATACGACCATATTGTTGACGTTCCCTCTTACGAGGATGCCTGGTATGCGCACCCAGAGGAGATTATATATATTTGATGTGCCATGACGAGTTTTATATGAGTTTTATTGCCTAGTCTCGTTTTACACATGAGTTGTGTTTTGTGACCTTGTCACGTGCTATTTACTGAGGTGATTTTTATCACAAATTTTGAGAAAAGCCATTATCGCATATATTTACACATGCTTGTGAATGCTCCATGTTGAGCTTTTTTACCTTCATGTTTTCATATGATTTATGAGCTAAGAGATGATGATGTTTTGAGAACTTTCATGCTACGTTTTCAAAAGAGTATACTGAGTTTCATATTCAAAGACATATTTGTGATGTGTGATATGGTTTATATAACTGAGTCCCTTTACCCCATTTACTGAGCGATTTAGAAGCTCACCCTGTTTTCTTCCCCCTCCAGATTTCTTCAAGTGAAGTGAGTTCCCTGCGACGTATGGATTTGAGGCTAGTGGAGGACTTGAACTCTAGGCCATATTTTTTGTATTGAGGTAGATACTTAACATTCATGTATCCAGACTAGAGTTATATTTACAGACACTTGTTGTACAATGATGTATGGGATGTATTAGGATTAATTAACTCGGAATTGAGTAATGTATATGATATGATATATACTAATTTATGATGAGATCCTGAGGCATGATAAGTATGAAGATGTATGACACTGCACAGGAATGCACTCTTAATTGTGATTTGATGAGTAAAAAGTTTTAAATTTGCCTTATTTTTGACGTTTTCGAGGTGTCACAACGGTGGCCTTATTCAACAATCGATAATCTATACACAGTCAGAGGCTTCCATCCTTTTTCCTTACAAACAGAACCGGAGCTCCCCAAGGTGAGACTCTCAGTTTAATAAACCCTTCTCTAGCAATCCTTGCAATTGCTTCTTTAGCTCTTCCAACTCAATCGAAGCCATTCTATATGGTGGCTTAGATATCGGCTCTATACCAGGCACTAATTCTATGCAAAACTCCAGTTCCCTATCAGGTGGTAGCCCTGGTAATTCGTCCGGAAATACATCAGGAAATTCTGCCACTATTGGGATGTCTCTCATTTTTGGGTGTGCCCTATTTGTGTCAACCACGTAGGCAATGAACCCTTCACATTATCCTTTCCACCGTTAGCAGCACAAATCACCACTTTAACATCCATAAATAATAGATAAATTTATCTCTCAAATATGATGAACTAAAATTATACTCTTTTCATTTATAATATCATGCTCTTTATTTCTTTTCAACAAAACTTACAACAAGATTATCTATATCTGGAAACATCAATGTTTTAGCATGACAATCCATATTAACATGATTTGCGGCCAACCAATCCATTCTTAGGATTACATCAAAATCATTCATGCTCAGTAAAATTAAATCGGTTGCCATCTCCTCCTATCTTTAACTTACAATTCTTATATACATGCTCAGTCAACTGACTATCATTCATAGGGGTAGATATCATCAACATCTTATCTAACAGTATGGTTTTGCATGCTTCGACAATTTATGTGCAAAGAGAGGCGATATGAAGGAATGCGTTGGACCAGGATCAAATAATACAAGTCCTTCTAAATCAGAAATTAGGATAGTACCTTTAATCACATTTGTTGATGCATCTGTTGTGTCCTAGTCCAGTGTGTGCACTCGTCCTTTGCTGACACCAACCGTCTGTTTCCCTTTTCCTCAGCTGTAGCCCTCCTCCTCGGAGCAGTTGTCTTAACTAGAGCTCTCTCTGGCTCATTGCCCTTCTGCGGGGTAGTCTCCACCATCTCAGGACAATACCTCGTGATATGCCCTGGCTTCCCACATCTATAACATGTAACAGAGGGCTTCTAGCCAGGCTTAGCTCCATGAAATTTGCCACATCTCTTACACTGATCAGTAGTAGGCCGTGGTCCTCTAATAACCATACCTCTCGGTACAGTCAAAGCTGGGTACACGGGAGGTCTAGCAGCTCTCTCATGCGCCACCTCAATCTTTGCCCTCTTCTCATATAATCTCTGACCTCCTCTTCTGACCACTCTATCAATCCCAGATCTCTTTTAGTCTCTGTCTCTCCTAATGCTAACCTTTCCAAGCTCGGAGGCATTCTGCTTAAAATCCTGTTCACATAACTGTGCCCTGTGCACTACCTCCTCGTAAGTAAGAATGTCAAATGAAGCTAACTTAGTCTGGATGACTAATCTCAATCCATCCATACACTTTTAGACCTTTCGAGTCTCACTGCTCATCGTATCCGAGTCATAACTCCCCAAAGACATGAATCTCGACTTATACTCGTCCACAAATCGGTTCCTCTGAACTAAGTTAATAAACTCCATCCACAGTTTCCTTTGTGCGATAGCTAGAATATATTGCCTCCTGAAGGCTTCCAAGAATATATCCCATGTGATCTTGGAGTGTCAGACTCTTAGAATAGATTCAGTGGACCTCCACTAGTGCTCTGCCTTGCCTTCAACATAAATACGAAAAATGCCACTTTCTCAGTCGATGTACATCTGAAGAACCTATATAATTTCTCCATCTCATACACCCAGTCTTCAGTAATAACTGGGTCCTTTACCCTTCTAAACACTGGAGGTTTCAACTCCTAGAATTGCCTCAACCTACCTAGTTCGCAGTCATAACCCAGGTTACTCTCGTTCAGCTGTGGAGCGATGGGAGAAGTGATATCCTCGACTAGGGGTGTAACAGTCTCGGTAGTCTGAGCTCTGTCCGCCTCTGCAGCTACCTGTCCAGTCATAGTAGGCTGTGCTGTCGGACCTCTTCTATCACTGGCACCCAATACCTGTGTGACTATCTTTACGAGGCTCTCGATACTCCACTCTATCCTAGCGAAGCGTGCCTCTGTATCCCCTAATCTCTCAGCAAGGTCCTATGGAGCCTGATCAGTCTGTGGCTCTGCACGGCCTTCGAGCCTACCCTTACAGGCTCTAACGCATGCACCTACCCCTCTACCTCGACGTGTAACAGGCATAATGTCTAACTTCCTGTATTCATAACCATTTATTAGTCTCATTCCATCTTGGTATACACAATTATATCTAAATAAAAACACAGTAATATGGTGATGTAATTTTCTTACGTGTTATTACTGACTCACATCAGGCCAACTCAGTTCTGACACCAATCTCTGTCATGACCCTTTTTATCAAATTCGTTTAAAAATCACTACAAATGTTTGTCATTTTTCATCTCCTCACCCAGTCCTGAACAACCATCACCAATAATAGTTGGGTTGTGAGTCAATAATAATCATCATTTCTCATTCAATTCCAATTAAACAAAACAATGTCAACTTAACAGTTGGGCTGTTAAGTCATAAGCTTATACATAGCATGGTTTCTAACGTTTACATCCCCCATATCACAATTCAAAATGACTACTGTGCCTTCACATGTTTAGATACAAAAAGAATCCCTGTGTGTATACCTCTTGGCGATAGAGTGTAGTGGATGTCCCAATACAACGCCTCAGTCCTCATTGGGCTATTATGTACGCTCTGTAGAGGGGGAAAATAGAGGGATGAGCAACCACATGCTCAGTAAGGCAATAATCCAAGCATGGTAGATAACTACACTATCTACGTGCTGATAATGTCATGGCATCATTTATAGTTGGAGCATGAGGAAATAAAACTATGCCGCATGTATATACTTATCATGTACAGAAAACATGAAAATAAGCATGTACAACATGGAAAAATCATCAAGTAAAACCTCTCACGCTCATCGTTATTAAAACTTATCATAAAAAGGGAAATTCAATATGAAACATCCTTTAATATTCCTCACTTTCTCAAAACACGTCAAATCTCATCACAAATAGCATGTCATTTCTTTAAACAAAATCTCACAAGGCTCGACCCCTCCCTCGGGTCTACCCTAGACAAACACAACCACATTCAGTGTATAAAACCATGTGGTACTATGCAATATTATGTGAGACAGGAAGTCACTACATCTCAAAGACTATGTTAACCAACTATGTCATAATCATCCCAAACCACACGGATCCCAGTGTGCGGGGCATCATGCTAGAACGGAGGTGGGTTAGTTCTTCACTAGACTTTCCAAATCATCATCACAACCATGCGGTACAACGTACTCCATGTGATATACATGGTACAACGTACTCCGCGGACCCATATCATGGTTGGGGGTGCCAGCCATAGGTCTTATTTTCCCCATGCCATGTGTAACCTATATAGTCTCAAGTGCACGTGGGAGTGTTTGGTTTCATGTAAGAGAGCCTCCCCACCAATAGAGCCTTCCCACCCCAACGGGCTTAAGGATGTTGGCTTAAGGATCCTACCGTATGTCACGCCCCGGAAGCGCGAAAAAATAGGGCTAATTTAAACTTTTTATCCATTAACTATGTTGTTTTCCTGTCCCATGTCTAGATTTAAACCTCTTTTATTTTAGAAATTTCGGCAGCATAACGGCTGCATTTTAACTTAACCCAACCTGCAGAGTTTGAAACACAGTTTATATTATTAATTTGTACTGCGTAACTAAGACTCTGTATACAATCATTTACAACTATTACAATTATATACAATAGTGTCTATTCTGTATCACATGTTTGGAATATGCGTAAGGCTGTACCTCCAGGCTACGAAAGTATCCGATGAAAGGTCGGACTATCTTGTCAACGACCAAAGTTTCATATATACAGTAGACTTGTTGTAGATAATCTGGGAGATGGAGAGGAGGGGGTGAGTTTTTCAGACTCAGTAAGATATACATTTAAAATAGCTTTAAATACTCAAAACATGGTAAAACTCATGGTTTTACAAATCAGTATAAACATGTACTGGAGTAGAGATGTTTGAATTCATAAAAGTAGTAAAAACATGCTTAAATTATAAGTTTACACATCATGCATCTTTTCGGTAAAACTTATATATAGTATGCATATCATGTAGTGTAAAAAAGTGAAAAGTATCTCAAAACTCAATCATGCATATCATAACATGCTTATCACTTTGAAAGTGAAATCGTACTGTCATATGCACATTTCATAAAACATAACTCATAAGCTACCTTTAAAATTACATCATAGAAAATCTGTACTTAATAGCAAATCATAAAACAGGTAGCATGAAATGTACGAAAACATATATATATATATATATATCATTTTTGTCAATTCATCACGGAGCCAAGCATAATCATAAACTAGTCTCAAAGGACATCATACATCAGGTCCCGTAGGACGTTCATCATAGGTACATATGGCCATTTTACAGGGGAGCCGTAGGACTGGATCAGGGTCGTACGCTGCCCTATCTCGCTTGCACCACTAAATGGGGACTATACGCACGAACTCATGTGCATCACCATGTGTGGACTATATATACACGTATTTCTCATATCAAGTTAGAGCCTGCCCATTCCCTGGCTGTCGGCTAGGTAGATCCTCGATCGTCTCCATATGCTACCCTATGTATGCGAGATCGACTCCAGATCCTCTGACTATCATCAAATCATGGCTTTTTACCCCACAAAAATCATTTTGGGCCTCTCACCCATTTTATCAAATCATTTTGGGTCTCTTACCCATTTCATTAAAATCATTTTAGGCCTTATACCCGTGTACTGAAAACCATTACGGGACTCTAACCCGATCCTCAAAATCGTTACGGGACTTTAATCCGTTTCTCATCGAAAACATGGTTTTCATAAATCATTAGGGGACTCTAGCCCGTGTAAACATGGAAAGCATAGTTATCATAGTCATTTCTTAGGACTCATACCAATATCGTGAAAATATAGCTTAAAAGTTGTTTCGGGACTTTAACCCGTGTCATGAAAATATTGTTTCATAAAACATATTGGGACTTTAACCCTAATCTCACATGAAAACACTATGCTTTCGTCTCAGAAGTGAAAAATCACTTTTATAAACATGTATGCTGTAAAAATGTATCTCATATATAAAAAAACATGCTGAAAACTCGGGAAATGGTTTTGGCTTCGATTTGAAGATAGTTGGAAATCCATTTCACAAAATCTCATTCAATTCATATTCCCATACATAAACATTTGGTAAGGACGAAGGAGTACTAATGCTACTCTAAATTATATCCCTTACCTCGAATCCCGTCGAGTACGTAGCTAAATCTCTCTGTCGGAGGTTCGTCCAGTCCGACCTGCTCCTAATCCAGTCTTGGAGCTACATATAATGCATATAATTATCTATTAAGTCAATTTAACTTAATAAATATTTTTCTCATATTTACTACAGTCGATTTAGCTAATTAGGCCAAATTTTCTCTTATTGGGCCCGATTGCATCTTAATGAGCCTTAATCCGTTTTAAGCTCGTTTTCACTTATTAATTCTTTCATCAAAGCCTATTGGGTTCACTGGGCCCATCAGTACTTATTGGGCCTTTTTCTATACTCTTTGAATAGTCCGTATATCATTTACGACAATTTAATTAAAAATCTCAATATAATCCACTAAATGAAGAATTTAATCTGTAACTCGTAAAATAAATCTTTAATACGCGATAATTACATAAATTGTTGTAAATGAGCTTTACTTACCCGAGATTATGCGATGGTGTGCAAATAGAAGTTCTATCGGGCTCACGTACGCAATTTATCGTCGAACTGCATAATTATATATTTAATTTTGGGTAAATTTTTGATCAAATATAATTTAAATAAATTTTTTCGAAAATCAAATCGGTCACTTTTGACCTCTTACCGACTTACCCGAAGTCTGGTGTATACCCGAAAATTTTTCCCTTTTTCCTTTTTCTCTTTTTCTTTCTTTTTTTTTCTCCCTTTTTTCCTCTCTTTCTAGCTGAATTGATTTGGTCCGGTTCAACCCAGTTCGGACCGATCGGTTCAGCCCAGTTCTCTTCTTACTGAATCGGTCCATACCGGTTCAGGCTTCCTTTCGCTGTTTCGGCGTCGTCCGACCTGTTCCCGGCACCTCGCTACCGCTGTTCAGCTCGTCTCTGGCAGGGGAAAGCTCGGCTGGCCTTGGATCGGGTCAAAATCACATTGGTGGTCGTCGTTCCTCTTCTCCTCTTTTCGGCTTCAACTTCGTCGATCTGCTCCTCTTGCCATCTCGGAGCGCTTCACTGGTACCAGGGGGATTGCACGGTCGTCCTCTCGCTTCGTCGGCCCTCGCCTGGCCGCTTGGTCGTCGGTGCTTCGTCTGGTGGTGACTCGTCGGTGGCTCTCTCTTTCTCCTTCGCTTCTTCGCCTTTCTGTCTGTTTCTTTCCTTTCTTCAATTTTACAAATCCCGATTTTCAGTTCTCTTTTTTTTATAATATACTTTATTATTATTTTAATGAATAAAATACATTATTTTTAACAAATATCTTTACTATTCATTAACTTAATATATTTAATCAATTAAATATATTTTTATTGTATTTAATTATTTTTCTGGTATAATTTTTCTCATATTTTCGGTATAATGTCTCGAGCGAAAATTACGATTTATCGTAATATTTTTGTATCTTAACCAATTGGACTCGGAATTCAATAGTTTCTCCTTTATCAATCAAGATTTCCTAAATCCATATTTATAACGAAATTTTCTCGTTGAATTTATACCGGATTTTAGGTCTTTTTACCATTTTACCCTTCTACACATTCGAGACCAATTTAGACCGACTTTCCTTCTTGGATCCACTATCTTTGCTCATTTTAAACTCGTTTCTTTTGTCCAACGATTTAAATCCCTTTAATTTAAATTACTGCTCCTCATTTATCTTGTTTCATATTTTCATACCTCCACTACATCATTCACATTCATATGCTCAATTCATCCGTCTTATGATTCCAAATGATGAGGGTACTTCTCCCTCATTTGGCTGGTCCATCAACTAGGTGAGGGTACTTCTCCCTCATTTGGCTCTCTAGTTCCCAAGTGGCTTCTTCTGTTTTATGGTGTTGCCAGAGAACCTTTACTAGTGGGATAGTCTTAAATCGTAGTTGTCACGACCCTCAACTTACCAAAATACGTACAAATTTTTCGCATTTTCATGCATCAATCCTTAATCATCCTTCCTCGATCGTGAACAACCACACACTTAACAGTTGGGCTGTGTGTCGACGTCTAACTCACTCCACTATACCAATTCAATTTGAAACATTATTTATGAGTAAACACTTGTATAAATGTATATATATCAGAGTTGTTACATGTGTTTACCTTGTTTTACATCCCCAGTGGTTACATACAAAATGCTACTGTGCTATGTCTAGTTTAGATACAAAATAAATCAAGGTGTGTATACCTTTAGCGATGGGATGCAGCGGATTACCAAAAAGGGAACGCCTCCAGTCACGTCCAATCTATACTCAAATCTCTGTAGAGAGGGGAAAATAGGGGGTGAGCAAACCACACGCTCAGTAAGGCAATCATGCGAACAGGTAGATACTGCACTATCTACGTGATCGTGATGCCATGCTCAAAAGCATTTAATTCATTGTTTATCTCAAAACATGAGTGTATGATTGTGTTAATGGTATGTAAAGCATTCATGCTATTAAAATTCAGTGCACATTTCAACTCAAAGCATGGTATAAATCATCATGCATAATTCACAATAAAAGCATGGCATTAAACATCATGCATTTTCACAATAAAGCATGGCATTAAACATCATGCATCCGTGCACTTTAAAAACCATTAACAAATCAATTCATCACTGGTCAGGTCTCGGCCCATCCCTCGGGCTTTCCTGACCCACAATCATTTCAAACATGGATTTAATCTCAAATAGCAGTAGACATGTGAGATAAGCAGTTCAACAATAGGTAATAACCTCAAGGCCTATGTACATAACCTGTGATACCGGCTACACGGATCAGGTGTGCGGGATATCACCACCATCTGCTTCCACACGGGAGGTGGGTCAAATCCTACCCGTCGGTCCATAGCAGATCTCGTCCGAAGACGACACATCATAACTCAACACGGTACAATGTACTCCATGCTACATGCACAGTACGACGTACTCCGTGGACCCAATCAACACATCATATCACACCACATCTCAAACGCACGTGTGAGCCTATTTAATCGGGGCGACCTCTTATCTATCCGAAGCTCCTAACACGACTAATTAATCATGTCAACACAATGCACATGTGAGCCTATTTAATCGATGTGACACCCAGTCTACTCGAAGCTCCAAACACGGCAACATACAAGGTGGGCATCTAGTGCGAGACAAACTCGAGTACAATGCCAAAACAATTATGAAATCCATGTGAAAACTAGTGCCTCTTGCACTCTTTCATACTCACGAAATCATGTAGGTGGCTCAAAACTTGCAAAATATGATTAGCAAAACCAAAACACACTCATCTCTTTTGCAAATCATTTCAATATTAGCCAACCTACCAATCATTTGCTAAAAAGCAATAAAACATGATTTTCAAAGCAATATGCTTTTGTTTTCATGCACATTTCTCAAACTCCCAACTTTTACCCTTCAATCACCCAACAACATTTCCTAGTCTCATGCATTCTAGCAAAACATTTAAGCGCCCAAATTGCGCACAGATATCTCTAAGAGTCCACACAATTCCCTTACCTCGATTTACTTGGTGTGACTCCTTTCCTTTTAGCTTCTCACGCTCTTGGCTCAACTCGCCTCGGCGTATCCTCGGAAGCTGCGATTCATTCATTAAACCGATTGAGTTAATGTATTTAACCCATAATTGACCTCACTAGTCAATATTATTCACTTATGCATTTTACAAATGTCTTAATCCACATTTTACCTCTTTTAGGTAAATCTCACAATTTATCCACTAACCACATCTTAAAATCATACCACAACACTATAAACAACTTTTACATATCTCATTCATCATTAATCTCCATACATTCCACTTTCTCACTCTAGACCATTTCTAGGTCATAATCATTCCAATGTATTTAGATAGTTTCTAACCATCCATACTCATGCCAAACAACTCCAAAATCAATTAAATAAACAATGTACCATAGTTGGAGTGTTAGAATCTTACCAAATTTGATTTCTCTTCTTGCTCCAATGGCAATGCCCTTAACTCCTTCAATACCAACAATGGGAAAAATGCTTTCCAACTATGTTGTTCTTCTCTTTGATAGGAACAACTTTGTCTCTAATGGTCTCTCTTCAAACCTCACTTAAAATGGCTGATTTTTGAGAGAGAATGTTAGGTTTTTGGGTTGAAAGTGGAAGGTTTGTGTTTTTTTCGAAATTTTTTAATTTCCAGCACTCCTTATATAGAATTAGCTTGAGAAGATCGATCTGGTCCAAGAGGAGATCGATCTGGTCCCTTAAAATCCGTCTTTTTCACGGCATTTTCAAGCCTGAGATCGATCTGTCGAGGCATGAGATCGATCTGTCGAAGCATGAGATCGATCTGCTCCCAAACAGAGAGCTAAGGAGATCGATCTAGGTGCTTGGGGATCGATCTTTTCACTACCAAATGCTTAGGAGATCGATCTGGCTCCATTGGAGATCGATCTGCTCTATTCTTTTTCCCAAATAAGAGCATTCTGGCTCTTCCAGATCGATCTCTCATCCCATGAGATCTATCTGCCCTTCAAAATTTCCAGATTTTCTGCAGTTCCTCTGCAACAACCCTTACCAAAACATCCTTAATTTGCTACCATGATCATTTCCTCATTCATTCATCTTTGAGTCTTTGAAAATGGCATCCATCCTCACTTCCTACACATTAAAACTTGTGTAGAATCTTTGTATGACCAATGGTACTTAATATACACAAGAATGGAAGTGCACATCTTATGCAATTCTACTTCCATTTTACCAAACTACTCATAATCCATTCTACACACATTCTCCACATGTTTAAGTCCATTTCTTCACATTCATACATAATGTAACTTGTGTGTACAATTACCACTCTCATTACAAGTGTGTACATTACTTATGGACTTACATCACATATACTTCACTTATGAATTCATAGTACAACTCTATTTACATTTCTATGTACATATATACCCTTATACATATACAGGGTCTCACAGTAGTACTTCCTCTTTTTTCGAAGAGTACTATACCCTTCATCGGTGACACCTTAATAAATACAGAGTCCCCAACTTGAAATTCAAGAGGACGTTTGCACACATCGACATAACTTTTTTGTGCGTTCCTCAATCTGTCACATATGAGCTGAACACCCTTAGCTGCCTGTTACACTAAATCGGGAGCAAAGTGAATCTAGAACAATAAGACTCCTTTAGAATGCTCTGTCTCAAGGTGTCATCTTGTGGCACACAGATACGGCCTTGGTATCTTAGTAATCCATCATCCCTGACCGTAAACTCAGATTGCGATCTCTCCTCTGCCTAGCTAACCATATCCAGTAACCCCTGATCGCTAGTATACTTGGTTCAATATGTAGGCTAGCCATATATCCATGCTCAATGTCATCCATACTGATTCTAAGTTCGACGAATTGTCCCAATAAGTTCCACTCTTTAATCATCATGTAGGATACCATACCCTTTCTGCTCAAGGCGTCGGCTATCACGTTCACCTTACCAGGATGGTATAAAATTTCACAGTCATAAACCTTGAGAAGCTCTATCCATCTCTGCTGTCTCATATTAAGCTCCTTCTAATCAAACAAGTACTTAAGACTCTTATGGTCAGTGAAGATCTGAAATCTTTCTCCATACAAGTAATGCTGTCATATCTTGAGTGCAAACACTACTGCAGCTAACTCCAAGTCGTGAGTGGGATAATTACGCTCGTGATCCTTTAGCTAACGGGATCCATAAGCTACCACTCTACCATGCTGCATAAGCACACAGCCGAGACCTTGGTGGGAAGCATCACTGTATACCACGTATCCCCCAAAACCACTCGAAATGGTCAAGACTGGTACCGTAGTCAACCGACATTTGAGCTCTTGAAAGCTTTGATCACACTACTCAGACCATATAAACTGAACCTCTTTGTGGGTCAGTCTGGTCAATGAAGTTGCTATTTGTAAAAACCCCTCGACAATCCGTTGATAATACCCTACCAATTGCAAGAAGCTTCTGACCTCCGTGATTATCCTCGATCTTTTCCATCTCAATACTACATCTACCTTGGACGGATCTACTGACACCCCGTCCTTAGATACTACATGTCCGAGGAATGAAATATGTTCTAGCCAGAAAGCACACTTACTAAACTTACCATATAGCTTCATCTCACGGAGAGTTTGGAGCATAGTCCTCAAATGTTGTTCGTGCTCTTCCCGGGATCCAGAATAAATCAGGATGTCATCGATGAATACTATCACAAATCTATCCAAGTATTCTCGAAAAACATCGTTCATAAGAATCATGAATGCAGCTGGGGCATTAGTCAATCCAAAAGGGCATAACTAGAAACTTGTAGTACCTATATCGGGTCTGGAATGTTGTCTTCGGTACATCAACCTCCTTAATCCTTAGCTGATGATAACCTGATCTCAAGTCTATCCTTGAAAACACTGAAGCCCCTCTCAGCTGATCAGTTAAGTTATCTATCCTTGACAGGGGATACTAATTCGTAACTCTTGCTTTATTCAAAAGCCTGTAGTCTATAATAAACGGAAACTAGCATCCTTCTTTCTAAAAAATAGTACCGGTGCACCTCATGGTGACACACTAGGCCTTATAAACTCCTTATCGAGTAATCCTTGCAACTTGAATTGGGTTGCATGTAGATATAGAGAACAAAAATTCAGATTTGGGCATTAAGGAAGTAAGTTCGACCATTTTATAGAAATTGCGAATGAAAGGTTAGTTAGGTTCTACAATAAAGTTTCTGGCACTATAAAACTTGTAGAGAATATTTTGTAGTAAAGTGGAATTAAAAGATTAAGACTAGCAGGCTTATAGTTCAAATAGCAATTGAATCAATGTTTCAACTATATACTAGATTTAAATTGTCAAAAATGCTGGTTGGGTTTTGCAAATGTGGTTTCGGTTACTTTGGAGTAACTAAGAATATTGTGTTCAATAGAAATTTAAATGGTTGGGATAAATAATTATAGTGTGTATAGCTGTGATCCAAAATTTGCATGATTTAATGTAAGCTATATAGGTAGGATTGTGGGATTATGAACTTTTGGCCAACTAGAGAGAGATTTGGGAATTTAAATTTAAAGTTGGTGAATCGCATGCTAGCTACTTAGACATGTCTACCACAAGTGCACGGGTCACACAAGTAATAAAGGGAGCTGAGTTCCAGATTATCGTCCCACAGAGGAACATCGTTAGCCTAACTAAGTACTAGTTAATTTTACCCTATGTATATCTTAGCAAATTATGAATATTAAGAGGGTGATCTACAAGGTTTAAATTGAAAATACTGGAAAGTAAGGAAAATAATAGAAACATAAAATAAATAAAATAAGCAAAATAGAGAAAAAATTACTCGCAAAGCTCCAAGCAAAAAATAGTGATAATCTGCAAAAGAAAAATGCTGAAACTAGAATTAATTTGTGTAAATGGACTATAGATGCAAATAAGAAAATAAAGAAATGAAAATAAAAAGATTAAAACTAGAGAATCCTAATATGAAAATAAAATTTACATGTGTTTAATCTAATTAATTAACAAAAATAAAAATGCAAAGTAATCTAACCTAAGGCCTAATGAAATAAAATTCTAATAAAAATTCTAAAAATTCCTAAATATAACTTTAACCCTAAATGTCTAAACTGGTCACCCTAAATTATATATAACTCTAGATAATTACTAAATTAATAAAATGCCTAAATAAATAATAAAATATATTCTAAATGATGCATGAGAAATAAAAATATTTTTGGCCTTTTAAAAATTTAAAATGAAAACTATTCTAAAGATGCATAAAATGATTCTATTCCTAAATTAACTCTAAATGCTATACATAAGCACATACTAATGAACTACTAACATTAAAATCATACTAGTGTATACTTAAAACGATAAACAATTTCCTGTAATAAAAATCAACTAAATCCTAAATGTATACATGAAAATAATAAAACTAAAATTTCAATTACATAAAAACTAAAATTTAATCTAAACTAACATATAAAGAAATTAAATCTAACAATCTTAAACATATGCAAATTAATTAAACTATTGAAATATTATCTAAGCTAATTAAAAGATGTACTAAATTAAAATGATACCAAACTATTAGTAATAAACTAATGCACTGTGGTAACTAAATTTACTAAAACAACAGCTGCCATGCATAGCAATCCCGCCGCCACATTCCTGCACTGCACTGTACCAGCCTTGCTTCAGCAACATACTCCAGCTTGCTTATGTTCAACACTGCACTGTACTAGTCTTGCTTCAGCACGGGCCATCTTCCTGCAACAGACCTGCAACATCTAACATTCTGTCCTTGGTCCTACTATTCACGCAGCTGCTTCCTGTCACGCCTCATGCACAGCTTCAGCCTGTAACACAATAAGGAAACCAAGCATCAGCCACTATTCTCTGAACCAAAAGCAAACCTAAAATAGAAAAGAAAAGAATCGAACAGAAGCGACTAGTGAAAAAAAAATATAAAACAATGTAGAGAAATGAAATAAAACTTGAAGAAATTTTGCTATTTGAAACCGAGAATTGGAAAGGCATTAAAAGAGATTGAACGCATATAAAACGACTTAAGAACTTGGGAAGAGTTGGCTGCATCACTCAGCATCGAACTCCATGTTGTCCTCCACCAACTAACACCGGCCAGTAGATGCTAAACAAACTGAGAGAAAACCGGCAAAAACTGAAATAGCAACAACAATGGAGTAATGCATAATAAAAGGAAAAGCTAAAGTGAACAGTAGCATGAACTAAGAATAGAGCAGAATAGAGGATGAATTTGGCCCCTGTCCACTGCAACAGTACACTATTGCTTTGTTTTTTCACCGAACGACAGCAGTCAAGCCCACTCCAGCAGCACATGTCTAGCAACGCTACCTGCTGCTTCAATCACCATGTCCTGGTATGCCAATGGGACACCTTCCCACATTTTCTACTTCGACGCATGTCATGCACAACTAAGCATCCCGCACTACTTCAGCCTTAACTTCCAACTTCTTCACGCAGCAAACAACAATGAACCCAATAACAGGTAATAGAAGATATATAGCAGAGGACTATTCACGTAACAAAACAAAACCGAGAAGAATGCAAGAAATGGCACACTTTGAATCTAGAAAATAGAGAATGTTAATGCATAAAAACAAAGAACAGTGATGTGAGATAACTTGGAATCCTAAAAGGAAGTCTAAACCAGAATGTTGAAGAAACTAAAATAGAAAATGGCTAAGAAAAATAAAATAGTAACTGTAGAAAACAAAGCCTGAAGATTCGAAAGAAAACTGAGGTTAAAAACAAATAAAGACAATATAGTAATCCTCAACACATTCACAGCTATCTAGACTCACCCAACACAGCACACAGGTGAGTAAGGCAATTAAGAAACCGCCAGGAATGTCTTCTACATCGGACCTCCAAAATTAACAGCCTTTGCACTCCTCGAACCAGTAGTTGTAAGCCAACGACGGTGAGTACAGATCAGCAAAGCAACAACCCTGCTTCCTCATGCAACCAGCCTTGAAGAACGAATTGAATCAAGGGTTGTTTAACACCCTCTCCTCCATCACAAGCATCAAACCAGTAACCAAGACTATCGAAGTAGAAAAGAGAACGAGACTAAAGAAAATATATATAACTAATAAAGGGAAGGAACTTTGCATTAAAGAAATTTAAGTGTGCCAAAAATAACAGGAAATAAAGCTTACAAAACGAAAAAAATGGTGGCTACTATCACCAGCCAACGTAAAACATAAAAAAAAAATCTAAAAAAAAAAAAACAACCTAAACCTAGCAGCCAACTATTCTCATTTTTTCTATTTTCTCTCATCATTTTCTATTTATACACAAAATTGGGGGTACAAAGGGAATTTCCAATCCTAGATGAGTTGCCATTGTTTGGCCACTTGTCATCACACCATTAGCTTCTAGAGAAGATATTTCCATGTCATTTATCTTATTGTCCACTTGGATGTGCAAGGTGGCATGGCTAGTGTCTTCCATGAGGTGGCCATGGTGTCCTTTAATCTTATCCTTTAAAGGTGAATAAAATATGGACACTTGGCGTCACATGTGTCCAAAAGAATGGTGACTCATGCTGCGAAATGGTAGTGGTCCGGTCTCCTTTTTAGCCCATTTTTAGTCCATTTTCTATTGAAATGACTGAAATTCATCTTGATTTAATTTATTTGCAAACATGAGAATTTTAATTAAATTGAGGGGATAATTAATAAAATAATATGGGGATTAAAATAATTAATTCATAAATTAAGTATAAATAATTCTATTTTAATAGAATTATCACACCCCCAAACTTGAGCTTTTGCTTGTCCTCAAGCAAAACAAAATAAATGTAGGAATTGACAAGTACCAAACATATTGATTTCCCCAATAGTATCCTCAAAGAAAAAGTACAAATTTTGATATCAAAGTGTCACGACCTAAATTACTTAAAATCACTGCAAATTTTTTACTTTTCTCTCATCGTGACCATCGTACCAAATAGTTGGGCTATGATTCGGTGTTAGTCACCTCTCACCTATTCACCATTCTATTTCCATAATCACATTCACATATAAGAGTTTACTATCTTTTGACTTTAACTAAATGCATACACAATGGTATTTACATAACCTTACATCCCCGACATCATATCCATTTACAGTACTGTGCATTTACATATTTAGATACAAAACCATAAAAATGTGTATACCTATCTCTCGATAGGAAGTAGCGGATACTAAGAATGTAAGTTCTCAGCCTTTCACTAACTATTGCGAGTGCTCTGAAAAGATGGGAAAATAAGGGGGTGAGCAAACCACACGCTCAGTAAGGCAATTATGCAAGTAAGAAGATAGCTACACTATCTACATGCTCATAATGCCATGCCCTTAAAATCCATTTCTTTTCATTAAAATCTCAAGCACAGAATCATGTATTTCGTCAATGACTTAGTTTATAAAACTGGTCATGCATATATAAATCATACTACTTATGCATCAATGGCATTTTATGTGACATCATTAAATCATACTTAGCATGAGGTAAATCAATATCATGCTATATAAAACAAATCATGAGAAACAATTCTTTTCATGAATTTATGATTAAAGCATGGAAAACTCATCATGCTACTGCATTTAAATCATTTCATTTAAAGCGCAGTATAAAATAACCCAAAAGGGTTAAGCATCTCATAATTCAATTTCAAACTCATAAAGCAATTCGTTATAAAATTATGTTAAAAAGCACATCTCAGTAAAAATCACAAAATCGGGGGCCTGACCCCTACCTCGGGTCTACCCTAGTCTATTGTGAGATCTGAGAATTTTAGATATATTTTAATGATGTAATGAGAACTTGAAGTATAATTTATTGAGCTAAGTGAATTGTGAAAATTATATTTGGAGATTTATATGTAAGTGTTTAACATAAGTGTGAAACTAAGAGGTCAGATCGATCTTGGAGAAGGAGAGATCGATCTGGTGAGTTAAAAATGACAAGGAAGGAGGAATTTAAGGAGCAGATCGATCTTCAATGGAAGAGGATCGATCTCCTTATGATTCTGTTTGAGAGAAGATCGATCTTATGAGGAAGGGATCGATCTCCAAATGTTTCTGTTTGGAAGAAGATCGATCTCCTCAATGAGCAGATCGATCTCATAAAACCATAAAGAGATCGATCTCACCCCTCGACAGATCGATCTCTTAGGCATAAAATTGCCCCAAATAGTCCCCAAATTTAAATGCAGATCGATCTCACCAAGAGCCAGATCGATCTCCTACCCTTAGTCTATATAAGGAACCCCTGCTTTCTCTTACAATTTCACTTTCTCTCTCTTCTAACCCCCATTTCTGCCGAGCCCTAGCTTTCTCACTCATCCAAAGCACTGATTTTTGTCCAAATCAGAGGCTGTGGTAAGAAGGAAAGTTGTTCCTCATCAAAGGGAGAACAACATACTTGGAAACCGGAAGACGGATTGAATCAAGGCAAGAGATAAGCTCTCCATAAGTTTTGGGTAATTTCTAAACCTCGATCTTGATATTTGTGATGATTTTGGTGATAATGGCTGTTGGCATTGTGTTGAAATAGTTGGAAAATGATTAGGGATTGATGAAATTACAATGTAGTTGGAGTGATAGTGATATTTAGCAATTTTGGTAATTTTGGAAATTTTGAGCTATAAATGGAAATTTAGACATGTGGTGAATTAGCATAGATAATTTGACATGAGAAATGTAGAACGTGGGGATGTTGTGAATGAGATTGTAGTTTGGGGTAGAGTTACGAGAATCGAGCGATTTGAGGTGTTATGAGCAATTATGCTCGATTTTGAGAATTGAGGTTACTGTAATGATGAGTATTGATGTTTTAACATCGTTTGGACAGCTCGGGAGTTCCAGAGTGGAATACGAGACTAGTCCATGACAAGGGGGAAACAATTGCACTTTATGAGGTGCAAAGAGGTAAGGGAAACTAAACCAATTGTGTATGTGATTTTGAACTATTATACCATGATTTGTGATTTATAAAACAAGCATGTTTGATGTGTTGTGTTTTGATGAAAATGCACACGATTTTTATAGCCGGTTGGAGCCCAATATTTTTATGAGTTTATAATTGGGCTCTACGTTAAGGCGATCTTGAGATTTAAGAAATGTGTGCATGTTTTGCCGGTTGGGACTTGGTTTCAATATGTTTTGTGTTAAGTACAAAACGGTTTTAAACGAGTTTTATGAGAGAAAAACCACTATGAGTTCTACGTGAAGGCAAACCAGTCTTAAGTGATAAGACTTAGGTGTGTGATTTTGAGTACACACCGGGCATTGCTCTGGTAGCATGTAAGCCCAATTCTTCTCCGTTCTGGTAACGTGAGATTCCCCATTATGTGGCTATGCCACGTATATTTGGTGGCTGTTGCCACATGAGAACCCTATTTGGTGGTCGTTGCCACGTGAGAACCCTATTTGGTGGCCGTTGCCACGTGAGGACCCTAATTAGTGGCCGTTGCCACATGAGATCCCCCCATTCTGTGGCTATGCCACATATATTTGGTGGTCGTTGCCACGTGAAACCCTATCCTGTGGCTGTGCCATGTGTGAATTTAAATCAGTGGTCATGCCACGTGTGTTTAGTGGCTGCACCACATGCATTATTATTACAGTGATTTTATCACGTTTATTGAGAAAGCGTTTATCGCATTATTTTCACATGCTTTGTTATTGCTCTAGACTAAGCCTTTTTACTTCATGTTTTCACATGATTTGAGACATAAGAATGTCGTTTTGAGTACTTTCATGCTATGGTTTTCAAATGAGATTAATGAGTTTCACATACAAATAAATATTTTGTGATGTGCATTTTGGTTTATGAAATGAGTCCCTTACCCCCTTTACTGAGCGATTTAGAAGCTCACCCTGTTTTCTTTCCCCCCAGATTTCTTCAAGTGAAAAGGGTTGTCCTGCGACGTACGGAGTAGTGGCTAGTGGAGGACTTGAGCTCCAGTCCATATATTGTATTTTGAGGTATCTTTTATCTTTTCATGTACCCAGACATTTACCATAATTGCAGACACTTGATGTATAACATTGTATCGTATTGTTTTCACACGCTTGTTACTACTCTAGACTGAGCCTTTTTACTTCATGTTTCTACATGATTTTGAGATGTGAGAATGTTGTTCAGAGAACTTTCATGTTATGGTTTTTAGAAGAGTATAATGAGTTTCACATACAAATAAATATTTTGTAATGTGCATTTTGGTTTATGTAATGAGTCCCTTACCCCCTTACTGAGTGATTTAGAAGCTCACCCTATTTTCTTTCCCCCAGATTTCTTCAAGTGAAAAAGGGTTTCCTTGCGACGTACGGAGTAGTGGCTAGTGGAGGACTTGAGCTCCAGGCCATATATTGTATTTTGAGGTATATTTTATCTTTTCATGTACCCAGACAATTATCGTAATTCCAGACACTTGATGTATGACATTGTATGGGATGTATTAGGATTAATTAACTTAATATTGAGTAATGTATATGATACGATACATGTTATCTAGTGACGAGATCCTGAGGTATGATAAATATGATGATGTATGACACTGCACAAGAATGCACCCTTAATTGTGAATTGATGAGTAAAAAGTTTTAAATTGGCCCTATTTTTCGCATTCTCAGGGCGTGACATCTATCAACCAATAGTTATATCATGTGAGAGATGTAGGTGACTATATCGGTAACAACGAGGACTATGGCCATAACCTAGTGATCCCTGGCTACACGGTACCTAGTGTGCGGGGTATCACACCTGAAACGGGAGGTGGGTCGGTCCTACCTGCCAGAATAGCATAACATCAGGATTGCGAGGGGAATGCTTGCTGCCTCGTGGCTAATACCACTCCATTACAACAATCCTCAAGGTACAGCGTACTCCGCATGACATACATGGTACAACGTACTCCGTGAACCCAAGCTCAGTCAAGGGTGCCTACAATAGGTCTTATCCACCCATACCATCTCTGTCTCAGTATGCACGTGTGGGTATATCATCTCACTATGACACACAGTCTACAGGAGGCTCCAACACGGCTATATGCATGTCATATAAATCCCTGTGCGAGTGAAGCTCTAGCACGGCTCCATGCATATTCATGATATCAGAAAATCTCATGCGAGCGAAGCTCTAGCACGGTTTCATAAAGATCAATAAAATTTATGTACGAGTAACACTCCAGTACGACTTTAAAATGAGTTATAAATCCATATAAAATCACGTGCGAGCAAGCTCCAGCATGGTGTTATGCATCAATAAATAAAATCTCGTGCGAGTTACACTCTAGCATGGCTTTATGCATAAATAAATCAAATCTCGTGTGAGTTACACTCCAGCACGGCTTTTATGCAATTATCATATCAAAACAGGATGCGAGCTAAGCTCCAACACCTCTCATGTATGTCAAATCATTAAAACTAGTGCGAGCAATCACTCAAGCACCTTTTTATGTATATCAAGTCAAAACAGTCAAAACAGAGTGCGAGCTAAGCTCCAACACCTCTCATGCATTTCACAATGGTAAAATCAGTGCTAGCAACCACTCTAGCACATTTCATGCATATGATGTCACACAAGTTAATGCCAGCAACAGCTCAAGCACGTTTTATGCACACTCACAAACTCATATATAGTGCGACCTATGCGCCAGCACTATCTGTTTCCATTTAAACTTGATAGTTGGTCCATTTTCCAAATAATTTTCATTTAAATCTTAATGACACTTATGTAGTGTTATATTGTGAAATTTATGTAATTACTGGCCAATATATCGATTTGTTTTGCTTAAAAACCAAAAAATTCCTTAAATCTGAAAATTCTTAAATCATGCATTTCATGCATGTCATGCTTTCACCATCCTTCAGTGAACTTCCCTTTATAGGGGTAAAATAGTCTTTTCCTATTTCGAGTCCTTAAACTCATTAATTTATTTTTAGGACCTTTATACATATTCTGTGTATACATACATATTCAGTGTATACAAAAGCTATTAAAATACGCGTAGCTACCTCTAGCTACTCACACAATTCCCTTACCTCATTTTTTTCTGTACAATCCGACCTTTCCACTGATGTCTCGTCATGCAGTCCGATTTGCTCTCAATCAAATCTCTGAAACTACATATAAATATACATCAGGTCAAATACAATACAATTTATTGTATTTCATATTTTTTGGGCTTGATTTAAATCATTGGGCTCGTTTACCCATATTGGGCTCGATTGCACTAGAGGGAATACTTATGTAATGGTGATCGGCTTTCGGTCTTTTGACTGTTTTACCCTTACACATGTTTGGGACTAACATTTCAATCCTTCATTTGATCTTTTCTCATTTCGTGTTTTAAATAAAATCGGGTCTTACACAAAGATTCACAATTATAAGTCTAACACTCAAAATCATTCAATCATAAGTCTTAACAAAATTTGAACTCCTTGTGTGTGTGTGAAAATGTCAAAATCACTTCACAGAACATTACTCGGATCAGATTATGCAAACATAGTAAATTCAAAGTCAATGACAAGTGATCATTCCCATAAGTTTGCTTTTCACTTCTCTCTCCACTAATGTAGTCACACTTAACCAAAGATCAATAGGACTTCATTTAACTTGTAATGTAAGGCTAGGGCTAAGGTATGATAAGGTCAATTTAGGTTTAATTATCCCTCAACATGCATTACGTCTAGGATCTTTGATGTAATAGCTCATATTTGTTCCCCGAAACTTATTTATTTTGCTAAACTTTTTTATTCTATTTTTGTATTTTCTTCTTCTTCTTTTTTTTCTTTTTTTTTTCTATTTATATTTTTTTGGAAACTTTTCAATTTCATTATCACCTATAACCCATATGTACATAGCTCAAGATATATCCTAGTGAAATTACACGCTTTCAAGGTAAGGGAGAGGATAAGAGTGTTTAAGCTAAGGAAAAACATGCAGGTGTCTATACAGAGAAAAGCTTATTTGGCTCAGATGGGTGATTAGGGGTAAAATATGTACAAGGATGGCTGGAAAGGCTCAAACGATCCAAACATGGCCTAAATCATTTCCCTAATTAAGTGTGATCTAATATTTCACCTCGAGATAAGATCAAACAAATTTTAGAATATGATGCACAAAATCAACTGAACAAATGCAATCCTACGTCCACATAAGCTTTCTCTAAATAATTATACAGATTCATGACATGACATGTGCATAAAATGAGGAAATCACAATCAAAATCAAGATAAATTCAAGAATTCAACTTCATGTTTTTCCTACAATCATGCTTCTTATTCAATCAAAGTTAGACTAAATCATGAGTTTATATCATCGGAATATGGGAAAAACCACATGCTAAGTACTAAATCATCCCAAAATCAAACAATGTAAGTTCATATTTTTGTAAAATTTTGCAATTCTGCCAAAAAATTTTCAAAAATGCTAAAGTGAATCCCCTCCCCCAAACTTAAAGTGCGCAGTGCCCTCAGTGTGCAGATAATATAAGAATTAAAGTTCAAGAATAGAATACTCCTCTATCTGATGATGAAAACAATTAAAGCTTGACGAGAGAGTGCTGCTGCAAAGGCTATCTAACAAAGAAAGAAATAGCAGAGAAGATAAAAGAACTGTACAAAAAGTGAAAAGAAAAATTAAGCAGCATAAAATGAAATAAAGCTAAATAGCAGGATCAGAAGCTGGAGGATCAGCTAAAGTGGTAACAGAATGTTGACGGTCAAATCCTCCCCCAAAATAGTGCTTAAGTCTACATCCATTAACTTTAAAGGGTTGCTTCAGGGTCTCATCCATGATCTCAATGGCTCCATGAGGGAATACTTGTGTAATGGTGAAGGGTTCTATCCACCTAGACTTAAGTTTTCTTGGAAACAACTTCAAGCGAGAATTGAAAAATAGTATTTGCTGGCCTAGCTCGAAGTGTCTCTCCTTTATTTTCTTATCATGCCATCTCTTAGTCTTTTCCTTGTAGAGCTTGGCATTCTCATATATCTGCAACCTAAACTCATCTAACTGGTTAAGCTGTAGCAGCCTCTTCTCCCCTGCTGCATCTAAATTGAAATTCAGGTTCTTAAGGGCCTAATAGGCCTTATGCTCAAGCTCCACTGGTATATGACAGGCCTTACCATTAATAAGCTGATAAGGGGACATCCTTATAGGTGCTTTGAAGGCTGTCCTATAAGGCCAAAGTGCATAATCTAACCTAATGGACCAATCCTTCCTACTTGGATTCACTGTCTTTTTTAATATCCCCTTAATCTCCCTATTGGGTAAATCTACCCGACCACTAGGTCTGTGGGTGATAAGCAGTGGCTACCTTATGCTTGACCCCATATTTCTTTAAAAGCCTATCAAAACTCTTGTTGCAAAAATGGGATCCCCCATCACTAATGATGGCTCTGGGTGTGCCAAATCTCGTAAAAACATTCTTCTTCAAAAACCTTATCACCACCTTGACATCATTAGTTGGTAAAACCATCACTTCAACCCATTTTGACACATAATCTACGGCCACCAAAATGTAGAGATTGCCATATGAAGGAACAAATGGTCCCATGAAGTCTATACCCCAAACATAAAAAAACTTTACTTCAAAAATATTAGTCAGAGGCACCTCATTTCTTTTGGAAATATTACCTACCCTCTGACAGCTATCACATTTCATCATAAAGTAGTGGGCAACCTTAAACAAGGAGGGTCAGTAACATCCAGATTGCAAAACCTTGGCAGCTGTCCTTTCTCCAATCAAAAGAATGGCACTGTCTAAGTATATCTTCTACTTCTTCCATGGGGACACACCTCCTTAAAACCTGATCTTTACATTGCTTGTACAAAAAGGGCTCATCCCACACATAATACTTGACATCACTCAAAAACTTTTTCTTTTGTTAGGTAGTCAAATCTGGTGGCATCACATTGCTCACTAAATAATTCATAAAATCAGCATACCAGGGCAAACTGGAGTGCCCAAAAGTAAATAACTGCTCATCAGGAAAGGACTCATTAATTACTATACCATTTTCTTTAAATCCACTATCCAATCTAGATGAATGGTCAATAACCTGATTCTATGTCCCTTTCCTATCACTAATCTCCAAGTCAAACTCTTGTAGTAGGAGGATCCATCTAATCAATCTAGGCTTTGTATCCTTTTTGGAGACGAAGTACTTAATAGCACCATGATCAGTATATACTACCACCTTAGTACCAATGAGATAGGAGTGAAACTTATTAAAAGCAAACACTACAGTTAACAACTCCTTCTCGGTAGTAGCATAGTTTAACTGAGCTTCATTCATAGTCTTACTTGCATAATAGATAACATAAAAGACTTTTCCTTTTCTTTGTCCAAGTACAGCCCCAATTGCATAATAACTTGCATCACACATCAGCTCAAAAGGTAAACTCCAATCCGAAGCTATGATTACAGAGGCTGTAACTAAATTTTCCTTCAAAGTCTTAAATGCTTCTAAGCAACGTTTATCAAAATAGAATGCAATATCTTTCTTCAGAAGATTACATAAAGGCTTTGAGATCTGGGAAAAGTCCTTTATGAACCTTCTGTAAAATCCTGCATGGCCTAGAAAACTCCTAATTCCTTTAACAAAGGTAGGGGGAGGTAACTTCTTAATGATTTCCACCTTGGCTTTATCCACTTCTATCCCTTTAGTAGATATCTTATGCCCAAGCACTATACCTTCCTAAACCATAAAGTGGCACTTCTCCCAATTAAGCACTAAATTCGTTTCTTCACATCTCTTCAGAACAATTGCCAAGTTGTGCAGACAAAGATCAGAGCTATCCCCAAATACAAAAAAATCATCCATAAAGACCTCTAGAAAATCTTCGACCATATCATGAAATATGGCCATCATACAACGTTGGAAGGTAGCAGGTGCATTGCATAGGCCAAAAAGCATCCTCCTAAAAGTAATTGTCCCATAGGGACAGGTAAATATGGTCTTTTCTTGGTCCTCTGGGGCTATAACTATCTAATTATACCTAGAGTACCCATCCAGCAGACAGTAAAACTCATGACCAGCCAATCTATCTAGCATTTGGTCAATAAAGGGTAGAGGGAAGTGGTTTTTCTTGGTGGCTTTGTTAAGTTTCCTATAGTCCATGCATACTCGCCAACCAGTGACAGTCCTAGTGGGTATGAGTTCATTGTTCTTGTTCTCAATCATAGTCGTCCCTCCTTTCTTAGGGACACATTGAACTGGGCTCACCTAGGCACTGTCAGAAATGAGATATATGATCCCAGTATCCAACCACTTAATTATCTCCTTTTGACCACTTATTTCATGACAGGATTTAGTTTACGCTGGTGCTCTACTGACGACCTATACCCTTCCTCCAACAGTATCTTGTGCATACATATTGAGGGACTAATACCCTTGAGATCAGAAATAGACCAGCCTATAGCTTTCTGGTGCTCTCTCAAAACCTATTGTAATTTCTCCTCTTGATCAATGGAGAGGGCAGCAGACACTATCACTGGCCTAGTAGAGGCCTCACCTAGATAAGCATATCTAAGGTGTAAGGGTAAGGGCTTAAGCTCTAAAGCTGGAGGATCACTGGTGGATGGAGAGACATCTAAAGCTAGAGTAGATAAGTGTCTAAAGTTTCAAACTAGGTAATCGCCATGAGGGGAGTAACCTGTAACAACTGAAAAGCCTTATAAACATCATCATCATCCTCATTATATTCCTTAAGATTAACTGATCTCACCAAGGAAGCTTCTAAAAGGTTAAATGGGTGTGTCTTAGAGAACTTATCGGTGATGTCTCTATCTACAATGTCCATCCTAAAACAATCTTAAGAGTTATCAGGGAACCTCAAAGATTTGAAAGCATTAAATGTCACCTCTTGATCTTGGACTCTTATGGTCAATTTCCCCTTCTGCATATTAATCAATGTCCTACCAGTAGCTAAGAAAGGTCTGCCTAGAATGATGGGGACTTCCCTGTTTCCTCCATATCCAACACAATAAAGTCTGCAGGGAAAAGGAACTTGTCCACCTTAGCTAGAACATCCTTAATGATTCCATTCGGATACTTAATGGATCTATCAGCTAACTGAAGGGTCATTGTGGTAGGCTTTGCATCTCTTACTCCTAACTTCTGGTTTATGGACCAAGGCATGAGATTTATGCTAGCTGCTAGATCACATAGGGCTTTACCAAAGAACTGATCTCTTATGGTGCAAGGTATGGTAAAACTACTTGGATCTTTAAGCTTAGGGGGTAATCTCCTCTGAATGATGGCACTACACTCCTCAGTAAGTGCCACTGTCTCATAATCCTCTAGTCTTCTCTTTCTTGAGAGGATATCCTTCATGAACTTCATATAACTTAGCATTTGCTCTAATGCATCTGCAAAAGGAATGATAATGTGAAGCTTCTTAAAAACCTCAAGAAAATTTAGCAAATTGCTAATCAAGCTTTTGGTTTTGGAACCTCTGAGGAAAAGGTAATGGAGATCTAACTGGAGGAAGTGTAGTGGTAACAGGTGTAGTATGAGATGAAGATAAAGATGAAGAAGCACCTGACTTAGTTTTCTTTACAGCTTGATCATCATGTTTATGCCCTTTTTGAACTGCCTCTTTAGAATCTAGGGGCTCTACCACTGTGGGCTTAACAGGACTACACCTATCATGTGGATCATCTAACTCTCTACTGCTCCTAAGGGTTATGGCCTTAACATGCTCCTTCCCCTCCCTCTGTCTGACAGTGTTAGCTTCGGTATTACTAGGGAGGGTCCCTTGTGGACGCTGGCTGAGAGCACTAGGTATCTGTCCAACCTAGACTTCTAGATTCTTAATAGAGGTAGGTTGATTCTGCAGGATAGTTGTGAACATCTCCTCAAGTGAGGGCTTCTTCTCAGTTGCAACTGCTGGTGCGGTACTGTGCTGTAGATGCACAGGTGGTGGTGGTGGTGGATTATGTTGAAACTGATATGGCTGATAGGAATGGCTTGAATGATGATGTGGAAGTTATTGAGATGGTGGTACATGAACAGGTGAAACCTGAAAACCAGGGAGTCCTATAGGTCTGGAATTAGAAGAATGCCCCTGATTTTGGTTCCAAGAAAAGTTAGGGTGATTCTTCCACCCTGGATTGTAGGTGTTCAAGAATGGATTGTTCTGTTGCCTTTGAGGTGGGGCAACGTACTGAACAGACTCTAAATTTAGTAGGCACCTGTCTACAGAGTGTGTACCACTACACAGGGTGCATGAAATGAAAGGACTTTGGATAGCTAGAATATGACTAGGACTATTGGCAGAATTATGCTGGGTACTGAGGGACTCTACCTTTTTTGTGAGATTGGCAATTTGAGAAGTTAAGGTAGAAAGTGTGTCTAACTCATAAATACTTGCAGCTTTCTTAGGGAGCTGCCTCTCTGATGACCACTAATAATTGTTAGCTGCCATCTTATCCAATAGATTGTAAGCTTCCTGCTCTATCTTACACATCAAAGCTCCTCCCGCAGTAGCATCGACTATGGTCCTATTCTGGCTTGTGAGTCTATTATAGAAGGTTTGGACTTATAGCCATAAGGGTAGGCCATGATGATGACACTTCCTAAGAAGGTCCTTGTAACGTTCCCATGCCTCGTAAAGGGTCTCAAAGTCGAATTGGGAAAAGGAAGATATGTCACTACGTAATTTAGCCATTTTGGAAGGAGGAAAGAGCTTAGATAAGAACTGATTGGCTAACTCATCCCATGTGGTGATGGATCCAGGAGTTAAATAGGTTAACCAGTGTCTAGCTCTATCTCTAAGTGAGAAAGGAAATAGCCTAAGCCTAAGTGCATTGTCCAAGAGTCCATTATGCTTGAAAGTGTTGCATAGATACAGAAATTGCCCTAAGTGAGCATGTGGGTCATCATGGGGTAGCCCACTGAACTAAAGTAAAGTTTAGATCATTTGGAGGATCAAAGGCTTAATTTCAAAGTTGTTTGCTGGGACAGCTGGTGGCCTAATGCCAGTGTAGTAACCTCCTATGGTCGGGATAACATAGTCTCCTACAATCCTAATCTCTCTGTTTTCAACCATCTTGTCTTACAGCGAAGCTACTATTTTCCTAGTCATTCATGATTTTTCTAAGTGTTCTTTCTATTTTAGGATCTAAAGGAAAGCAGCCAAAGCTCTTGGCTCTACGCATACAAACATTCAAAAGTCCTCAAGAATGAAATTTTTTTAAAATTAATTAATAAATTTTTTATATATAGAAAGAAAATTAACTAATCTAAATTAAGGTTCTAAATATTTACAACCTAAGTATGTATAAGACCAATAACTTGTTTATCTGGAATATTTAGCTAAATACTAGTTTATTGGAATGTTTATGCATGAGTTTGTCCATGAAACAAATTAACTAGTTAATAAATAGATTCATGCGATTAGATTAAGTTTAGTAAGTTATTAAATATAGCATAAGAATTTAAATAAAATAGGTAAACAAAAAAAAAGCTAAATTAATTTAATCATAGTGATTTTAAAACAAAATATAGTATAAGAATTTAATCATAGTGATTTTAAAACAAAATATAGTATAAGAATTTAAATAAAATAGGTAAACAAAAAAAAAAAGCTAAATTAATTTAATCATAGTGATTTTAAAACAAAAAAATTAAAAAAAAATAAAAAGAAATTGGGTCGCGCGACAGGCTCCTTGTTGCACGACACCAACCAGAAACCTCCCTTCCCTCATTTTCTTTCTTTTCTTTCGACCTTCGTCAGACCGAAGCCCCCTCTCCCTCTATTCAGTTTGCCTGTCGTTCCTCCCCTTCAACGTCGGTGACCCAACCACACCGGAGACCCCACTCGAACCGACAACCCTCTTTCCCCTTCCCTGTTTCCTCTCTCTTCCTCTCCCTGATTCTCCCCTGTCGATCACAGCCCAGGACGCTGACGATCGAGAACCAGCTCAAACCGACGACCCTCCTCTCCTCTCCGACCACCGACAGCCTTCCCTTTCCTCCCTCTCCCGAGAACTCGAGAACCAGAAAAAATCTGAGCCCCTTTCCCTCTGATCCGCGAGCCACCGATGATCGAAGAAGATGACACCCCTCCAAACCAAACCCTGACGACCCTATTTCCCTTCGGCACCCCTTCCCTTCTCCTCTCCGATGCTAATAGTAGCCAAACCAGTAAAACCAATTTTTTCTGCTTCTCTATTTTTGTACCAATAGACTCATAGGTAAAAATCAAAATTTTACCTAACTAAATTCTTATGCAAATTGTGTAATAAATGTATTACTGTTGTAGAAATTAATTTAAATTGTGTTTTGAAGAATTTAGGAAATTGGGGATTTGTAATTTCATAAAATTTAGGGATTTAGATAATTAGATTAAACACCTATATTTTGGATAAAATTTATGAACATATTTTGGATGAATTTACTGTTTGACAAGCTAGATTTAATTTATTATTGAAAGAAAATATGAAATGGACATAAGGATTAGTTACAGTCACTTAGAGATAATTGGGGATAAGTGTTTAGCTGAGATTTAAGGTTTAAATCAGTAAATTACAATGTGATTACTGTAGTTTTATGATTACATGATTTAAAACTAGAAAATTATAATATAATCAGTATATAAATTGGGTGCATGTAGTTTTATGGAGGAATATTTAGATTTGGAAATTTAGTTGAACTTAAATGGATAGTGTAGATTATTTTCTAGAAATAATTAATATGTATATGAGTCCTTATAAGATCAGAATGTATACAAAATTTAATATATTAGGAAGAGTGTAATTTTGATATTCGGCTACATGAAGAAAGAATAAAGTACTTTTCTTTAATTCAATTTTGTTTATTAAGATAAACTAATAGTTATATCAATCTGGAAATGAGTTTACGATTTACATGTTAAGCTTGATACAAATGGATGTAAAATGAGATGGAAACTTAGGTACAGGATTCGACTTACTAGGGGTAGATATAGGATCAAAGTCTAAATAGATTAAGCAATAGAGAAATACATGATTTGAATTTAAATGAAGCACTTGGTAGTTTGTAACTATTTTAAGTAAATTATGAATTGAAATAAGTATGGAGACTGATCACCGAATGTTTTACATGTGGAAATGCAGTAACTGCCTCGATGAGTGCTAAAGAAGTTTAGGCACATATATGCGTGCCTAAGGCGATAAGGGTAGTTGTTGCACATCGGTTATGGTAAGGGATTTATATAGCTCGTAGCTAGTAGGATACCTCAGGTTAAGCTAAAACTTTACTAGGAACCATAGATCGTTAGTTTAGTTAGGATTTATTTTAAAGTTAATTACCTACCTTACCTGATTTTATCATTTTTGACTTATAGCTAATGGGATACCTATATTTAGTTAAAATCTGACTAGAAAGCTATAGACCATTTAGTTAGCGAGAATTTTTAGGATTTATTTTATATAATTATGTACTTTACCTGATTTTCAATCTTGTTACATTTATTTCCTTTTTGAAATTGCTAGCTTTAGTCAAAGCGCTATTATGTGGGTGAATATTTCGTTTTATGCTAATAGATTTTGAAAATGACAAAACCCAAACTTGCATGCAAGCGCCGCATCCTTTGATTTTATCATTTCCCTCACTATTGCATGATTTTCGTTACTTGTTTGCATGGGCTGTTTTGAATGTGATTCGAAAAAGTGCAATGTTTTAAACCTAATGATGGTTGTCTATTTAAAATGATGTTGCACGTTTTAAAGTCAAAGGTTTACTTTCTCGAACCTTTGTGAGACCCCATGTATGTATGACCTTATTATATGTTAATGGAATTATAAGATAGATGATTTGTGGATCATATAAATGCGAATAGATTGCAAATGAGAATGAATAAGTATCATGGATACATGTAGAGGCTAAATAAGGGTTGAAGTGGCCATAAACTAAACGAATAGAACTTAAAGCATCCAGACTAGGGATAAGGAATTAAAACACAAAATGATAATGCATGGATTGTGAATTCTATGTATCCTTTCTGATTCCAAGCAATACACATAAGTTCCATAACATGAAAATCATAAGGAATGAACCTTTCCATGCTCAAAGTGTGAATAAATTACAAAATGACTAGTGAAGCAATCAAACACAAATTTTTCCCTTGAAAAACTGGAAAATTTATAGTAAAAAGCTTGCAAATGAAGGCCAGATCAATCTCCTATTCAAGGCAAATCGATCCCTTATGCAAGCAGAATAATTTCAAGTGAATCTGTCAAGGCCAGATCGATCTCCCCATTGAGCAGATCGATCTCCCTAATGAGCAGATTGATATGTATTTACCTCTGCCTAGCAGAGATCGATCCCTTCCTAAGTGCAGATTGATCTCTATTTGATTCTGTTAAGAGCAGATAAATCTCTCCCCATGAGCAGATCGATCTGCTATTGCCTCTGCCAAGCAAAGATCGATCTCTCCCCAATGAGCAAATCAATCTCTCCTATTGAAAACCTGAAAAATAGATGGCTAAAACCAAGGAAAGATCGATCTCTTCACCCTAGTAGATCGATCTCATCACCCCTGCTCTATAAAAACCCCATGATAAAACCTCTTTCTTCAACAAATCAACACACCCCTTCCATTTTTACCCAAAATACCAAGCTTTCTCTCTTTAGAATACACCCCCTTCAAAAAAGACTTGAGAAAAAGCTATTAGAGCAAAAGTTATTCATTATGAGGAGAAAAACAACATAGCTTGGAGCCAACATTTCATTTGTTGGATTGAAGGAGCAAAGGAGTCTTCAAATTTGGAAAAGAGGAAAGTTAAGCTAGGTGAGTTTCCAATACACCAACTCTAAGTATATTCATCTAGATGTTATCATAAGTATAATGTTGTACGTATTGTTGGTAGAAACTACCTACGATGTCATGAATCAAGCATAACCTAGAATTATTTTAGTGTGAGAAAACATGATATGGTTGAGTTGATGATCAATGGATTATACTAAGGTGTTAGTGAGGTGATATGCATGATTTAGAGATGATTTAATGAAGCCACAATGTGAGATTAGTCAAGTGATAAGAATGTGCATAAATGATGTTGTAGAAAATACATAAACGAATGGAAGATTATGGATAAACATTTATGCCAAGTGTTTGATAAGCTACTAGGTGAATTGCTAGCTAAATTGACTAGAAATGGCATAATGATGGCTAAATGAGATAATAGGCCAAAATTTATGAAATAAGCTCGATGAGATATACTGACTAGTTGAAGTTAGAGCATGAGTTATCAGTATTAATTCATATAATTGATGAATGTTTATAGCTCCTGAGGATATATCTGGATCAAGTTGAGCCCAATCACGAGAAGCGAGAAAGGAAGAAGGAATTACTTCCAAATGAATCGAGGTAAGGAAATTGTGTTAGTCCTAGAGGTATTTGTACACGTTTTCGGGTGCATGTGTGATTTCTTAAAGTGTCTAAGGGTCTTAGAATGAAATGAATGATTGAAGGGTAATAAAAATGAGATTTGAGAAAAGTTCATAAAAAGCAAGAACATAAGGTTCTTGAATCTTTCACTGCTTTTAGCATGTAAAATTGGTAGGCTGGCTAGCATTTAAATGATTTACACGAAATTAACTTGATTTGGTTTTTATAACCATGCTTTGCAAAGAATAAACCACCTACATGAGTTTTGTGGAAATGAAACATGCTAAAGCATTGCTCGCACGAGATTTGATGTGGTTACACGTGCATTAGTGTTGGAGCTTAGCTCACACTAGTTTTTACATGGATTTCACGATATAGCGCTGGAGCATAGCTCACACTAGAATTTTATATGCCTGAGTGCTGGAGCCTAGCTCGCGCTGATTTTCATACTGGTTTTGACATTGTGCTGGAGTATTGCTCGCACTAGATGTCCACTATACTTGTTGTCGTACTTGAGACTACTCACACGTGATTTTATGACATCTTGGGAGTCGTGCTAGGAGCTTCGGGTAGGCTGTGTGCCATGCTGATTAAATAGGCTCGCACATACTTGTTGATATATGGCAGTGTATGATGTGATGATATAGGTCCACGGAGTACGTTGTACCGTGCATACAACATGGAGTACGTTGTACCGTGCATACAACATGAAGTACATTGTACCGTGTATGGATATTATATATATACCGTCTTCGGATGATGCATACTCTACTATAGACCTACAGGTTAGACGTGACCTATCTCCTATACAGAAGTAGATAGAAGTGATACCTCGTACACTAGGATCCGTGTAGCCTGGGAACACAGAGGATATGGCCATAGTCCTAGTTATTTCCTTATTGATATTATATGCCTATCTCACATGTCTATTGTTTTATGAGGAATCTATGTTTTGAAATGTGTTTATGGGTCAGGACAGTTCATGTGAGGGGCTGAGTCCTGACAAAAGGTGATTTGTATCAATTTGTGTTGAGATTTGAAATGCTTTTAAGTGCACTTTGCATGATGATTTTCCATGCTTTAATTACTACTCGCGCATGATGATTTTCCATGCTTTGTTTAAGAATTGTGCACTGATTTAAATAGCATGAACTGCGTTACATATCATGAACATGAGCATGAACTGACATGTTTTGGTATGACAAACAACTGTGCGGTTTTAAGCTTGGCATCACGATCACGTAGATAGTGTAGTTATCTACCTGCTCGCATTATTGCCTTACTGAGCGCGTGGTTTGCTCACCCCACTTATTTTCCCCCTCTACAGAGCACTTTCAATAGATAGAGAGCGACTGAGGATTGGATTTTTTGTGTTCACTGCATCCCATCGTACGAGGTATACATATTTGTATAGTTTTTGTATCTGGACATGTCCAAGCACAGTAATGTCTTTAAATGTAATTTTTGGGGATGTAAAGAATTGTAAGCACATGTAAACAACAACTGTGATTAAGAAATACAAGTGTTTACATTTAAATGAATTGAAATTTGAAATAGTTTGGTTGGATGAGATTTACAACGACACACAGCCCAACTGTTGGATGAGTAGCTGTTCACAATCAAGTAAGGTAAAGGTAAATAACAAACAATGAGAAATGGATTAAATAATAAATAAAAAATGAAAAATTTGTAGTGGATATTCGGTGGATTAAGGGTCATGACAATTTATTTTGTATCAGAGTTGAGTTGGTCTGATGTTTGTCAGTGTCAAAATTTAAGAAAATTGCATCCCCATGTTACTGTGCTTGTCTAGATACAACTGTGTATATCGAGATGGGTTTGACTAAGAAAAGGTTGTGAATGTAGGAATCTTGGTGTAATTCTTAACACCAGTCGCGGTAGAGGGGCGAGAGCATAAGCTAGAGGCCGTAAGGGTAGGCCTGGGGGCCGTGCTGAGCCAATACCACATGAGGCTCACGAAGAGGTAGAGGTGGAGGCTGATGTTGAGCATGCTCCACAGGGTCCGACGGAGAGACCCGAGAGTATTGAGGTGCGCTTCGCTAGAATAGAGAGGAGCCTAGAGGCGATTTTAGAGTTGATTACCCAATCGTTATCTAGTACTGGGGGCGGGTAGGGGCCAGCTGCACAAGGTGATGCTGAACAAGCAGCTGCTCCTGAGATGCCTGCACAACCAGCCCAAGAACTTCATACTACAGATACTCCAATACCCTCACCAGTACAGGATACACCTTCTACTGTTGCTCCACCATAGGGTAGAAGAGATTGGGGTTATGAATGTGACCTGGATGGGTTACGACAATTTCAAAAATTTAACCCACCATCTTTCAGTGGAGTTAAGGACCCAGTAGTTGCGGAGGACTGGGTGAATGAGATTGAGAAACTATATGGGTTTTTCGATTGCACTACTACCGAGATGGTAGCGTTTACCGCATTCATGCTAAAAGGATCAGCTGAGCATTGGTGGAAGTCCACTAAACCTATTTTGAGAGCCAGGCATGCAGAGATCAGCTGGTATGTATTTTTGGAGGCCTTCAGGAGGTAATATGTTCCAAACACTGTGCAGTGGAGACTGCAGATGGAATTCTTAGATTTGACCCAAGGGAGTAGATCAGTGGATGAGTATGAGACTAAATTTGTCTCCCTAGGCAGGTATGATCCTGACACGATGAGCAGTGAGGTTAGGAAGGTCCAAAAATTTATGGATGGACTTAGACCATCCATTAGATCCCGATTAGTTCCCTTTGACATACCGACTTATAAAGAGGCAGTGCATAGGGCACAGTTGTGTGAACAAGACATCGAACAGGTTACCTTAGAGTTTGGAAAGGTTGGTAGAGTGAGGGACAGAGATTGAAAGAGACAAATAGTGGATAGAGGCTTCAGTTATAGAGGAAGCAAGAGATTTTCAAAAAAGAGGTCGAAGATTGAAGGGATCCGAGAGAGGATAGTTAAGCCTCACGTGTATTCGGCCATAGCTCCAGCAAAGGGTATAGTGATTGGAGGTCCACGACCTACTACAGAACAATGCAGTAAGTACGGTAGGTGTCACGTCGTTCTCTCACACATGACCTACCAAAATCACTATAAATTTTTTCACATTTTACTTACCTCTTCATTTGTCATCCCTCTATACCAAATTGTTGGGCTGTGATTCGATATTAGTCACCCATTCACATTCATTCAGTACATAGATAGAATTTAATATTCTTTTCTATAACATAAACTCTTATAAATTAATACAATTATCTGTACATATACATCTCGACCGTACGTTAATTTACATAACTGTGCTTTTACAATGTTCAGTATAAAAAGTTCGAGTGTGTATACCTCTCGTAAGATGGATATGCAGCGGATCAGGGAATATCAGTCCTCAGCCGTGTCTACCTATTGTGGATGCTCTGTAAAGAGGGAAATAATAAGGGGGTGAGCTCACAGCTCAGTAAGGAAATCAACCAAGCAAGTAGATAATCGTACTATCTACAAAATACAATACTCATGCCTTGAAATCTTTTCCTTACCCATTTGTATCTAAAGCGTGCATCTCTCTCAAAGCTTTATGCAATATATATATAGATACAAAACATCAGTTATAAAACTGGAAATATGCTGGTTTAACAACGTCAACATTTTTATTCACAATATTGCATTTTTCATGTAATTTCACACAAATCACATTTTCTCATGCCATTTAATGAAATCAATTAATATAAATCATCATGTTTAAAAACATGGAAATTTGGGCCTCACCCATCCCTCGGGTTACCCTTTCACAACTCACAAATTCACATGTTCATATCATAAAACCATGTGATAATTCAATCAAGAAATATTGATTCACATTGCTTGAAAAGATAATAGAGATAGGCAACTACATGTTCTGAGTTTATGATCATAACTCATTTTCCGTGATCCCAAGCTACACAGTACTCGGTGTGCGGGGTCTCACAATTGCTATAACGGGAGGTGGGTCAAATCTCTACCTTTAGCTCTCAACTGAGGACCTGATCTCGGAGAACACCAGATCCCACTAGATCCCGCTCCCACTGCTAACCAGTCCTATCAAAGTACATTAAAGTAATCATGGTACAACGTACTCCATGTGACATACACAGTACACATTACTCCATGAACCCTATCTCAAGGTGGGATGCTCGCCATGAGTCTTAGTCCTCATACCATGGGTTATTTCGATAGCCCTCTGCCATATCTCAAAATAATGCACGTGTGAGCATATAATATCGGTGCGACACACAGTCAGCATAAGCTCCCAACACGGCTGTTTTATGCTCTTTTCAAAATTTGGTACATACGAGTAAACTCCCAACACGACCATATCACAATGATATAACTCTAGTGCGAGCAATGCTCTCAGCACTAGGTCATATAAAAATACGAGTATGAGCAAAACTCCCAATACTCTATAATATATAACTAATGAAAACAAAGTACGAGCTAAGCTCCCAGTTCTCTATCAGGTAAAACTGAGTATAAGCATAGCTCCCAATACTCTATAATGCATCAATCACAAAGATGAGTACGAACAATGCTCTCAGTACTCTAACATGCATAACACGCATTTAAAATTCAGTACAAGAATACTCTCAAGTACTATTTGATGAATATCTCAAAATATAGTGCTAGTATTCTCTAGCACTTATGGTCTGCACACAAAACCCGATAGATGGCTATTCAAATCATAATTCACCCAATTCTAGTCAAATCGATACTCAAATGTGTTGTTTTCGCATATACATAAAAACATTAGCCATTCTATCATGTAATTCATGAATCTTAGTTACAACATGCTTCTAAAGTATTTTCACCCTATTTTTGGATAAAACACACTTATCCTCATTAGTCTTTATCACAATAATATGCCTATTTAAGGGAGTTCATATATCATATAATATCGAAATTCTATTCGAAATGTGTAGCTACCTCTAGCTACTCACGAAATTTTCTTACCTCAGATCACGTCACATGACCTCTCTTCCTTGGTGCTGCTAACTCTCACAGTCCGATCGGCTTCCGAATGTGATTTTCGAAGCTGTTATAATTATTTACGTTAGTATACCGTAATATACTTGTTTCATTTGCCAAATTTCAACTGAATACATCAAACTCATAACTTACTACCATTATGGTGTTATCCCATATTTTTCGTACATCTATCTTCATTTCTCCTCATTTCCTATTTATGCATTTTGAAAAACTACCTTACAATCTTCCATACATGCATATTCCATCATTAGATTTATGCCAACACCATTCCCTCATCATTTTCTCACTTCCATGTCAATAGCTAGGTCATGCTCATTTTTCATGATCCTTTTATTTCCAACAATTCATACATCCAATTAACTCACCAATACACCTAGTTTAACTTATATAAACTTGGTGCATTAAATCTTACCTAGCTGAGATTTTCCTCTTTTTCTCCAAAATAGCTAGAATCCTCCTTGCTCTTCCAATCTTTGCTTCCAACTTTTTATTTCCAAGTATGTTGTTCTCCCCTTCACTAAGAATAACTTTGCTTAACTGAATCTTACTCAAAACTGGTTGCAAACTGAAGTTTCCTAGTGTTAAAATATTAGGTTTTGCTTTGGTTATTGAATGGAATAGTAAATCTTATGAAATAGAGGTTGCAGATGTCCAATATTTATAGAATTGTCTCTATGAGATCGACCTGCTAACCACATGAGATCGATCTCCCCTGCATTTTTCTTCTCGAAACTGACCCTTCAAGCCTAATGAGATCGATCTGCCCCTAAGCATGAGATCGATCTGCACAACTCAGAACCTTAAGGAGATCAATTTGGCCTTACAATGAGATCGATCTGTCACAACCCAAGCCTTAAAGAAATCGATCTATATTGCCAAGGAGATCGATCTGCTCCCTTCCTGAAGCAGTTCTGTTGTACTTTTCCATCCTAATTCACTGTTACATTGTTATTTAATTCACTTACCCATCCATTTTTTGTTTCATACACATTTACAACTTCAAAACATTCATTCCTCATGATTTATATAAATTGTAACTTGTCTATACATCCCAAAGTCGTAAGGATTACATATTAGATTCCGAGTCTTACAGTAGGTACCATGGAACTTGGCTATGTGATGGATCTCTTATAGTACGTTTCCAATGTGGGAAGCTAGGGCATGTGATCTGAAATTGCCCAGAGATGACTGAGAGTGCCTCACAGAAGGGCAAGGAGCCGGAGAGAACTCCTGCTGATACTCCCACTCCGAGATGGAGGGCGACAGCTGAAGAGAAGGGAAAACAGGTGGTTGGCAGAGGGCGAGTACACGCTCTAGACCAGGATACTGCAGATCAGTCGTCAGATGTGGTGAAAGGTACTATCTTGATCTTTGATCTTGAAGCTTATGTTTTGATAGATCCTGGTGCTACACATTCATTTTTATCGCCTACATTTCTATATAAATTATTTAAGTATGTGAAGCTTACTCCGTTAAGTAGGAGGATGCTGATAAGCACTCCCATGAACAATAGTTAGCTAGTGGAGTATGTATTTAGAGATTGTAAGTTGACAGCAAGGGAAATGGAAATGTCAGTCGACCTCATTTTAATGAATATGAGAGACTTTAATGTAATCCTAGGAATGGATTTGTTGGCTACAAATCATACAATAGTTGATTATTTTTCTAAAACGATAACTTTCTCAGGGATAGAAAGCGTTATCGTAAGTTTCCCCAAACAATGTAATGTAAATCCTATTGAAAAATAATGAAAACAGTAAGTGTTGTAAGAAAAATAGATGCATTTATATACTGATTAAGTGATTAATGTTTTGAAAGGTTACATTGCATACATGGTTGAGATAGATAAGGCACGTCCGAAATTGAGAGACATCTCAGTGGTTAGGGAATTCCCCGACGTCTTTACGGATGATTTACCAAGGTTACCGTCAAGAAATAGAGTTCTGTATAGACTTGGCACCTGGTACAGAGCCAATATCCAAGCCACCATACAGAATGGCTTCGATTGAGTTAGAGGAACTGAAGAAGCAATTACATGAGTTGTTGGATAAGGGGTTCATCAGACCAAGTGTATCGCCTTAAGAAGCACTGGTACTATTTGTAAAGAAGAAGGATGGGAACCTTTGATTATGTATTGACTACAAGTTGTTGAATAAGGCGACCATCAAGAATAAATACTCCCTTCCACGCATCGATGACTTGTTGGATCAGCTTTGGGGAGCGCAGGTCTTTTCTAAGATAGATCTGAGATCTGGGTACCATCAGTTGAGAATTCATGAAGGAGATGTACCCAAGACAACTTTTCGCACCTGGTATGGTCATTTTGAGTTTATGGTTATGCTATTCGAGTTGACGAATGCTCCCGCAGCTTTTATGTCTTTGATGAATGAGGTGTTTCACCAGTACTTGGATAGATTTGTTATCATGTTCATCAATGACATTCTGGTGTATTCAAGATCTAGAGAGGAACATGAGTAGCACCTAAGGATAGTGCTACAGACCCTCTAGGAGAAGAAGTTATGTGCTAAACTCAGTAAGTGTGATTTTTGGCTAGAGCATATCTCTTTTTTGGGTCATATTGTATCAAAGGATAGGGTGCCAGTGGACCCGTCTAAGATTGAAGTAGTGGTTTAGTGGCAGAGACCCCAAACAGTTACGGAGATCATGAGTTTCCTGGGCTTAGCTGGATATTATCGATGGTTTGTAAAGGGATTCTCGAGGTTAGCTTCTCTGTTGACACGTCTCATGAGAAAGAACGTAGAATTTGCGTGGAACGATAAATGTGAGAAGAGTTTTTAGAAGTTGAAGAAGAGACTAACTACAGCTTCGATTCTCACCATTCCTACCAGCTCAGGAGGTTTTTCTATATATACAGATGCTTCTTACCAAAGATTGGGTTGTGTACTGATGTAGGATGGGAAGGTAGTCGTCTATGGATCGAGACAGTTGAAGGATATGAGAGGAACTACCCGACCCACGATCTAGAACTGGCAGTCTTAGTATTTGCCTTGAAAATATGGTGCCATTATCTTTATAGTGAGAAATTTCAAGTATTTACTGACCATAAGAGCCTTAAGTATCTGTTCTCACAAAAGGAGTTGAACATGAGACAAAGAAGATGGCTTGAGCTTCTGAAGGACTATGATTGTGAGATCTTGTACCACCAGGGTAAGGCGAATGTAGTAGCTGATGCATTGAGTAGAAAGCATCTCGGATTGGTATCATATATGATGATCAGGGAACACGAGCTATTGGAACAGTTTACATGTGAAACGCCATGTATGCATAACTTTGTCATATGTTAATGGAATTATAAGACAGATGATTTTAGATCATGTAAATGTGAATAAATTACAAATTGGATGGATGAATGTCATGCACGTAAAGGATAAATAAAGGCTGAAGTGGGCACAAACTAAACGAGTAGAACTTTAAGCATTCGGATTGAAGATAAGGAATGAAGATATGAATTAATAATGCATGGACCATGAATTCTAAGTATTCTTTATAAAGCAATATACAAAATTCATATTGTATGTGAACCATAGGAAATGAGTCTTTCCATTCTCTAAGTGAGATTAAAATGAAAAATGAGTATTGGAGTAATGAAATAGGAATTTACCCTTGAAAAATATGAAAAAATGCAGTAGGAAATGCCCCAGATTAAGGCCAGATCGATTTCCTATCGAAGGCAGATTGATCCCTTGTGCAAGCAGAGCAATTTTAAGTGAATCTGCCAAGGCCAGATTGATCTCCCCATCGAGCAGATCGATCTCCCCAATGAGCAGATTGATCTGCATTACCTTTACCAAGCTCAGATTGATCCCCCTTAAGTGCAGATCGATCTCCATTTAATTCTATCAAGAGCATATCGATCTCTCTCCATGAGCAGATCGATCTCCTCAAGCTTCTGCCAAGCCAAGATCGATCTCTCTCATTTCAAACCTGAGAATTTGATGGCAAAAACCAAAGGAAGATCAATCTCTTCACCTTAGCAGATCAATCTCATCACTCTCAATCTATAAAAACCTCATGCAAAACCTTTTTCTTCAACAAACCAACACACCTCTTCCATTTTTTACCCAAAATACCAAGCATTCTCTCTCTGGAATACACCCTCTTCCAAAAAGAATTGAGGAAAAGCTATTAGAGAAAAGTTGTTCATTGTGAGGAGAATAACAACATAGCTTGGAGTCAACATTTCATTTGTTGGATTGAAGGAGCAAATGAGTCTTCAAAACTTGGAAAAGAAGAAAGTCAAGCTAGTTGAGTCTCTAATACACCAACTCTAAGTATATTTATCTAGTTGTTGTTGTGAGTAGATTGGTGTATGTATTGATGATTGAAACCACCTAGAATGTAATGGAACAAGTCCTAGAATAGGTTTAGTGTGAGAAGATAGAATGTGGTTGATTAGATGATTAAAGGGATTATATTAAGTTGTTAGTGGAGTGATGTGCATGATTTTGAGATGATTTGGATGAAGCCACATTGTGAGATTAGTCAAGTGATAAAAATGGGCATAAATGGTGTTGTAGAGTATGCATAAATGATGGAAGATTATGGATAAATATTTATGTCAATGGTTTGATAAGTAACCAAGTATGTTGCTAGTTAAATTAACTATAAATGGCATAATGATGACTAAATGTGATAATGGGTCAAACTTAATGAAATAGGCTCGATGAGATATATCGATTAGTTGAAGTCTGAATATGAGTTATCAGTATTGACTCATATGATTTATGAATGTGTGCAGCTCCCGAGGATATATCTGGAGCAAGTTGAGCCAAATCGCGAAATGCGAGAAAAGAAGAAGGAAGAGTTACTTCCAAGAGAATCGAGGTAAGGGAATTGTGTTAGCCCTAGGGATATCTGTACACCTTTCGGGTGCATGGGCAATGTTTAATCTATCTAAGGGTATTAGGTTGAAATGGATGTTTGAAGGGTAAAGAATTGGGTTTTTGAGAAATGTGCATGAAAGCAAGAGCACAATACTTTTGAAAGATGCTTTTAAATCTTTTTATTGCTTTTTAGCATGAGATTGATAGGTTGGCTAGCATTTGAAATGATTTGCACAAAATAGCTTGATTCGGTTTCATAACCATGCTTTGCAAAGAATAAGCCACCTACATGAGTTTTGTTGAAACGAAACGTGCTAGAGCGCTGCTCGCATGAGATTTAATGTGTTTTATACATGCATTAGTGTTGGAGCGATACTCGCACTAGAGTTTTACATGGATTTTATGACATTGTGCTGGAGCCTAGCTCGCTCTAGTTTTCATACGAGTATTGACATGGTGCTGGAGCATAACTCGCACTAGATGTTCATTATACTTGTTGTCGTGCTTGAGACTACTCGTACATAGTTTTATGACATGTTGGGAGCCATGCTAGGAGCTTCGAGTAGGCTATGTGCCACGTCGATTAAATAGGCTCGCATGTGTGTATTGAGATGTGGCAGGATATATTGTGATGACATGAGTCCAAAGAGTATGTTGAACCGTGCAAGTAGCATGGAGTATGCTATACCATGTGTGATATTATATATATGCAGTCTTCAGACGATGGATTCTGCTATGGATCGGCGGGTTGGACGTGATCCACCTCTTGTACGAAAGCAGATAGAGGTGATACCCCGCACACTAGGATCCGTGTAGCCTGGGATCACAAAGGATATGGCCATAATCTTAGTTATTACCCTTATTATTTTACATGCCTATCTCACATGTCTATGTTGATTGAGAAATCCATGTTTTGAAATGTGTTTGTGGGTCAGGAAAGTCCATGGGAGGGGCTGAGTCTTGACGAGTGATGATTTTGTATCAATTTGTGTTGAGATTTGAAATGCTTTATAAGTACACTTTGCATGATGATTTACCATGCCTTGATTTTGATTTACGCATGATAATTTTCCATGCTATGTTTTGAGAACTATGCATTGATTTAAATAACATGAATTGATTTACATGTCATGAACACAAGCATAAGCTTACGTTTTGGAGTATGAAAAATAAATGTGTGATTTAAGTATGGCATCACGACCACGTAGATAGTACAATTATCTACTTGCTCATATGATTGCCTTACTGAGCCCGTGGTTTGCTCACCCCCTTATTTCCCCCTCTACAGAGCACTTAAAGTAGATAATGGGCGACTGAGGATTGGATTTTGGTGTCCACTGCATCCCATCACACGAGGTATACACATTTGTATAGTTTTTGTATCTAGACATGTCAAAGCACAATAATATCTTTAAATGTAATTTTGGGGATGTAAAAGATTGTAAACACATGTAAACAGTAACTCTAAATACAAGTGTTTACATTTAAATGAATTGTAATTTGAAATGGTATGATTGTATGAGATTGACACCGATATACAGCCCAACTATTGGAGGTGTAGTTGTTCACGATCAGGTAAGGTAAAGGTAAAGAACAAACAATTAGAAGTTGATTAAATAATAATCGATAAATGAAAAAATTTGTAGTGGATTTTTGGTGGATTGAGGGTCGTGACATTACAAGCCTCAGTTTGGATGTGACCCCGCCTGATACTGATAGTGGCTTTATGGTAGCTAGCTTGCAGTTGGAACCAGATCTAGTAGATTGTATCTGGCAAGCTCAGCGGATTAATCAGCAGTACAGTGATGTTGTCGGGCAGATACAGAGGGGTACAGAGACCAATTTTGAGTTGAGTTCAGATGGACTTCTGAGGTTCAGAGGTAGGATATGTATTCCCAATGATCCAGATATTAGGAGGTTGATTTTATCAGAGGCTCATTTGACGAAGTATACACTACATCCGGGAAGTAACAAGATGTATCAAAACCTTCGGAGAGTGTATTGGTGGTCGGGTGTCAGACCCGCATTTTATGTAGGCAGTACCTTATGATTCCTATGTGTATGAACACTCTATTATTATAGTTGAATCATAAGAAGAGTATTTACTAGACTTAAAGTGTTAGTAAAATGATTTAACACGCAAAAGCTACATAAAAAGCCTAATGTGAGCTATAAGAGTCACAGGCTAAACCGAGTGGATCTGAATCATTCTGACTGAAAATAAGAACTTAAAATGAGAAAATATAGAGGGCTCAAGAAGGAAAGTCAGTTTGATTTAGTTCCGAACACAGAGAATGAGAGTAAAAGCTAAAAAGGGTAAAATGGACCTTTTTAGCAAGTTAAGGTGTTTCGAGTGTAATTATCTATCGGGAACGGTTGAAACGTAAAGACGAGAGTGTAAGACATAAGATGTGACACTTTCAGAATTTTGAAAAAAAATCAACTTGGTCAATGGTTAAGGAAAAAGTCAACTATAGTTAAGAAAAGTGGATTTTTACCATAGTTGACTAACCATGGTTAGAAATTAACCTAAGTATGGAGAAAAAAGTTGGGAAAAAATATTCTTGGTCAGAATACAAGATAATTATCCCCGAAAGTAAGAAAAATTTATTCGGAAGGATTTCAGATTTAATTTTATGGTTAAAAACGTAATGGGCTTAAAGTGAAGATTTTAAAGCCTATTAAGGTATACTAAACGTAGATCAAAATTCTTAGGTCCCTTAGACCGAATGGTTGGACCAATTGATAGGCCAAATATTGAGATAATAAAAGGCCTGAGGTATAGTAAAATTTTCAGACCGAAAGCCCAAACTGAGAGGCCCAATTGGAAAGCCCATTAGATAAATATCTAACCATAGTTAAAGCTAACTATGACTCATTAGGTGACTGATTAGGTGACTCATAACTAAGCCTTAGAAAGTCAAGTTTAATGGCTGGAAAGTAAGGCTTAATTGCTAAGTAAATGACTTATAAAATCAGCCACACCATTTCCATCTTCACCACACCATTCTCGGCTAGAAGAAGAAACCATTGAAATACATTTATCCAAGCTTTCTCTCACTAGAAATCACTAGGAATTAGGCATATTTGGAACTTGCATTCTTCATGAAAGTTGTTCCAAATTTAAAGGAGAGTGACATATGTTGGAATTGGCTATCAAGAAGCCATAGTGTGCAAACCGTGAGCCTCCAAAGTTTCGACCAAGTGTGAACACAAATACTAGGTATATTTTCAAGTTTTCAAATTCATATATGTTAATGTATGAATGATTTTAAGTATATTGGTATATGTTTTAAGCATTGAAACATATGAAATCACTATGATCATGGTGAGGCCGAGAGTGATTAGTGAAATATTGATGAATGCCCATGTGATTTTAAGGCATAAATGGATTAATGTACATGTGTTAACGATTATGGCATAATTAGAATTAATCAATTTGATTAATTAATACATGTATTAAGTTGGCAATCAAGGTGTTTGATAAAATGCCTAAATAAACTATGTGATGTTTAAGAATGTTGCCAACCAAGTGTTTGTGAAAATGCCTAAGTGAATTGGCTAAGGAAAGGGACATAGTCGGCATGCCATGGTGTGACCGATGGCATGGAAAGCTCTCGGCCATGGCATATGGCGAGAGGTCCAATGGGCCAAGCCTAAATAATTTAGGCCCAATGTGATGTAATGGGTCTAGTACAAGCCTAATAAGAGTTTGTGGGCCCCACAAGCCCAATAGGCCCAACGAAAATGAATAGTAAAATGGAAATAGGCTTAAGACATAGTTAGGCCCATTAAGGGAAATAGACTGTATTTAATGTGAAATATAGTAGGAAAAGTGTAATTAACCTAATAAATGGTTATATGCAGCTCCATAGAGTATTGGAGAAGCAAATCGGACTGCTGGATCGAGCAGCGTTGAGATAGTGAAATTTCTCGAGTGATTACAGGTAAGGGACTTTTGTGAGTAGTTAGAGATACCTGCACGTATTTTTGTCTGCTTTTACATTCACTTAAAAACTCTGAGGGTCAAAGAAAGTGAATAATAATTATTGTGACCTGATAGTGGCAAATTATGATTTTGCCCCTAGTTAGTCAAAAACTCAACTTTTGTGAAAAGTTGTAAAAAGCATGGAAACCACCATTTTGAGTGTTTTACTGCTGTTTAGCAGAAGAATAAATAGATGGGCTAATGATTTTAAGGTTAATGTGAATTAAGCACACTTTATAGTGCTGATTTTGATATTTTGTAAACCATCCCTTTTTTAAAGAGCCATCTATCATATTATGTGAGAATAAATTGTGCTGGAGCACAGCTCGCACTGGTGTCATATATTTTCCACATATATTAGTGCGGGATTATGATTCGCACTAGATTTCCATGACATGCATGATAGAGTGCTGGAGTTATTACTCGTACTCAGTTTTATGTGATTTATGCATGAGAGAGTGCTGAAGCGATTAGCTCATACTCGAATTTTACATGAGATGCATGACATAGTACTTGAGCTATTGCTCGTACTTGATTTGATGAATTTTGTGCATAGCATGGTACTGGAGCTATTGCTCGTACTTGATTTGAAACATGAACTATGTATTGACCTAGTTGCTAGAGGTTTACTCACACTAGAGTTGAGTTTGTGATGTGAACAGTGTTTGAGCGGAGTGTCGACTGTGAGTCGCGCTCAAAGGCGCGCACTGTATGTGATATATAATACATGTTGAAAACCATGATTGATTTCCTCGTGTAGACTGAGTGTCACACTATGAGAGGGTCGCATGAGGATTTAGAGACGTGGTATGATATTTCATGGTTTTGAGGGCTAAGACCTATGGCAGGCACCCCGACTGTGATGTAGGGTCCACGGAGTACGTTGTACCGTGCATGTGGCATGGAGTACACTGTACCGTGTGGTGTTGTGGAGTTGAGGAGGATATAGCTGGCGGTTGTGATGGACTGACCCCCTTCCCGTTGCAGCAGTGATGCCCCGCACACCGAGTACTGTGTTGCATGGGATCACCATTGTCGGTTATGATCATAGTCCAGGATACTATTTACATTTTCACCACAGAGTCTCACATGATATATCACCTGATTGACTGATTTAACTGCGGATAGACCTGGGGGATGGGTCGGACTCCAATTTTGTGTTGTGAATGATTTAAATATCATATTTACTGTGATTTAAATACAAATGACATGATTTATCTAAAGGCATTATGATATTATAAAGATGTATTGTTTTGCACTACATGCCTACATTTGAGAAAGAAATCACGATTTCTATACATGGGATTTAATCTGTACAAGTATAAATATATATATATATATATTTAAAGACGTGCTTTGAAAATGAGTTAAGGAAATAATGTTTTGAGGCATAGCATTATTTTGAGTAGATAGTGTAGATATCTACTCGCTTGCCTAATTTCCTTACTGAGCGCGTTGTATGCTCACCAGAGTGAGAGCTTTTAAGGGATAGTATTCCTATGTCCGTTGCTATTTCCTATCGATCGATGGTATACATGTTTTGTACGGTTATGTATCTAAACATAGAAATAGCATAGTGATGTATACGATATATATTATGGGGAATGTATTTATATTAGATTTTATATGATCTCATATGTATTATAAAAGAAGTTACAGTCAGTAACAGTATATTGACATGTATGTATGATAATGGATGATATGGTATGCGAGGAAGCTAACATCGAATCACAGCCCAACCATTGAAGAGAGGAAAGGTAAGTTAAAAATGCAAAAAATTTGTAGTGATTTTTGGTTAAGTCAGGATGGGTCTTGACATCGGGGATGAAGGGGATGTAGCAGAGTATGTAGCAAAGTGTCTCGTCTGTTAGCAGGTGAAGGTAGAGCATCAGAAGCCTACAGGGCTATTACAACCTCTACCTATACCAACTTGGAAATGGGAACATGTCACTATAGACTTCGTGATGGGTTTACCCAGGACCCGTAGGAATCACGATGCAATTTGTGTGATAGTGGACAGATTAACGAAGTCCACACACTTCCTAGCTATGAGAGCCACTGATACTCTGAGTACACTGGCATAACTATATATGGGCGAGATAGTAAGGTTACATGGTGTTCCAGTGAGCGTTGTTTCTGATAGGGATGCCCGCTTCACTTCCCATTTTGGGAATATATTCAGGAAGCGATGGGGACCCAACTGAGTTTTAGCGTAGCGTTCCATCCTCAGACAGATGGTCAGTCCAAGAGGACTATACAGACCCTGAAGGATATGTTGAGAGCATGTGCATTGGATATTGAAGGCTTCTGGGATGACCATTTGCCACTCGCAGAGTTCGCATATAATAACAGTTATCATTTGAGTATCGGGATGGCACCGTATGAAGATTTGTATAGCCATAGATATTGTTCCCTTATTGGATGGGAAGAGGTGGGTGACCGACTGATATTTGCTCCCGACTTAGTGAGACAAGCCTATGAGGAAGTCTAGTTGATTTATGAGAGATTATAGATAGCTCAGAGCAGACAAAAGAGTTATGCTGACAGGAGACGGAGACCATTGGAATTCATTGTGGGTGAGTTGGTATTTTTGCGAGTTTCTCCTTCCAAGGGTATAACGAAGTTCGAAAAGAAAGGAAAGCTAATTCCTGTGACATTGGACCATTCGCGATATTGGATAAAGTGGGAGATAAGGCCTACAAGCTAGCATTACCACCTGAGCTAGCAGGCGTTCACAACATCTTCCACATCTCGATGTTATGGAAGTACCACCCAGACCCGGCATATGTAATTAGATATGAGCCACTGGATGTGAGACCCCGTATATGTATAATTGTATATATGTACATAGAAATGTAAATGGAGTTATACTATGAATTCATAAATGAAGTATATGTGATGTAAGTCCATAAGTTAATGTATACACTTGTAATAAGAGTTGTGATTATACGTACAAGTTACATTATATAAGAACATGAGGAAATGGACTTAAACATGTAAAGAATGGAAATAGAATGGAAAAGGAGTAGTATGGTAAAATAGAAGGAGATTGTATAAGTTATGCACTTCCATTTGGCCTATATTAAGCACTTTTGGTTATATAAAGATTTCACACAAGTTTTAATAGGAATTAAGTAGGAATGGATGCCATTTTCAAGTCTCAAAGATAATCGGATAAGAAAATGACTATGACAGCAAATTAAAGTTGTTTTGGTATAAGTACCTGCAGAAACTTGCAGTAAAATCTAGAAATATGAAGGACAGATCGATCTCATAGGATGAGAGATTAATCTGGAAGAGCCAAAATGCTCTTATTTTGAGCTATGGAACAGGACAGATAAATCTCTAAGGGAGCAAGATCGATCTCCTAACACATTCTGTAAAATGCATATCGATCCTTAATGGAACAGATTGATCTCCTGCCTTCAAAATGTCGTGGAAAAGAGAGATTTTAAGAGGACCAGATTGATCTCTACCCAATGCAGATCGATCTCATCAAGCAATTTCTATAAATATGGAGCAGTTGGATTTGTAATTTCTGAGATAAAACCAACCCTTTCATCTTCCAATCCAAAAACTTAGATTTTACTCTCTAAATTTGACCATTTTTAAGAAGATTTGAAGAAAGGCTATTAGACGAAAAGTTGTTCTCAAGAAGAACAACTTAGCTTGGAGGCATTTTCCTCATTTGTTGGATTTGAGGAACAAGGTGCATTTCTATTTGGAGCAAAGAGGAAATCTAAAGAGGTGAGTTTCTAATGAAACAACTCAAGTGCATTGTTAAGCTATTGATGTTTGGGGTTGATTGGAGTGCTTAGTATTGTTAGAAACTATCTAAAATGCATTGGAATGACTATGACCTAGAAATGGTCTAGTGTGAGAAAGTGGAATGTATTGAGGTTAATGAGGAATGGGATATCTTAAGGTGATAATGGAGTTATAAGTATGATTTTAAGATGTTGTTAGTGAATAAATGGTGAGATTTACCAAAAGCGGTAAAATGTGGATTAAGGCATTGGTAAATGCATAGATGAATTATATCGACTAGTGAAGTCAAAATGCGAGTTAAGAGCATTAACTCAAGTGTTTGATAAATGAATCGCAGCTCCCGAGGATACACCGGAGCAAGGCGAACTAAGAGCGCAAGAAACAAAGAGGAAGAGAGTCACACTCAAGTAAATCAAGGTAAGGGAATTCTGTGGACTCTTATAGATATCTGTGCGCAATGTGGGCGTTTAAATGCTTTGCTAGAATGCATGAGATGTTAGGAAATGAAATTGGATGATTGAAGTGAAAAAGTTGGGTGTTTGAGAAATGTGCATGAAAACAAAAGCATAATGCTTTGAAATCATGTTTTATTGCTTTTTAGCAAGAGATAGGTAGGTTGGCTAATATTTGAAATGATTTGCAAAAGAAATGAGTTGTTTTGGTTTGTTAACCATACTTTGCATAGAATTGAGCCACCTACATAGTTTTCGTGAGAATGAAAGCGTACTAGAGTATGACTCGTATGAGATTTGATGTGTTTTATACACATGAGTGTTGGAGCTTAGCTCACACTTGTTTTCACATGGATCTCATACTGGTTTTGGCATGGTGCTTGGAGCTTAGCTCGCACTAGATGCCCACCTTATTTGTTACCGTGCTTGGAGCTTCGGGAAGACTGGGTTTCGCACCAATTAAATAGGCTCACACGTACATTTGTGATATTTTGACATGTTTTTAGTCGTGTTAGGAGCTTCAAGTAGACAAGAGGTCATGTCGATTAAATAGGCTCACACGTGCGTTTGAGATGTAGCGTGATATGATATGTTGATGCGGGCCCATAGAGTACGTTCTACCGTGCAGGTAGCATGGAGTACATTGTACCGTGTTGAGATGTGATATGCCATCTTCGAACGAGATCTACTATGGACCGACGGGCAGGATTTGACCTACCTCCCGTGTGGAAGAAGATAGTGGTGATATGCCACACACCTGATCCGTGTAGTCGATATCACAATTTGTGGTCATAGTCCTAGAGGTTATTTCTCTTATTGAATTGCCTATCTCACATGTCTATTGCTTTACGAATAAATCCATGTTTGAAATGATTTGTGGGTTAGGACAGTCCGAGGGAGGGGCTGAGTCCTGACAAGTGTTGGACTGTTTGTGATAACGGTTTGTTAATGGTTTTAAAGTGCACGTACGTAGGATGTTTAATGCCATGCTTTACTTATGAAATATGCATGATGATTAATGCCATGCCTTACTTATGAAATATGCATGATGGGTAATGCCGTGCTTTGAATTGAATTATGCAATAGATTTTAATAGCATGAATGCTTTTCATACCATTAACACCAGCATGAACTCATATTTTTAGAAAATGATGAAATGTATGCTTTGAGCATGGCATCATGATCATGTAGATAGTGCAGTATCTACTTGTTCGCATGATAGCCTTACTGAGCCTGTGGTTTGTTCACCCCCCTTATTTTCCCCTCTCTACAGAGCTTTGAGTATTGATTGTGGGCGATTGGAGGCTTATCCCTTTTGGTATCCGTTGCATCCCATCGCTAAAGGTATACACACTTGAATTATTTTATATCTAAACTAGACATAGCACAGTAGCATTTTTTTATGTAAATATTGGGGATGTAAAGCAATGTAAACACTTGTAAACAGTAACTGTAATGTATTTATAAAAGTGTTTACTTTTGAAAATAAATTGTTATGGATGGATGAGGTAGACATTGACACGCAGCCCAACTGATGAGAGTGTGGTTGTTCACGATCGAGGAATGACGATTAACAAACAACACATGAAAATACAAAAATTTATGCTGATTTTGGTAAGTTGAGGGTCGTGATAGAAGTTGGTATCAGAGCTTGGGTTGGTCTGACGTGTGTCGTGTCTAAAATACTTAATAAGTTGAAAAATTACATCCCCATGTTACTGTGCTTATTTAGATACAAATTGTGTGTGTGTCGATGGGTTGACTAAGAATTTGATGTGAATGTAGGGAATTGAGCAAATATGCCTAATACCAGTCGCGATAGAGGGGCGAAGGCGTAAGTTAGAGGCCGTAGAGGTAGGCCTGGGGGTTGTGTTGAGCCAAAAACACACGAGGCTCAGGAAGAGATTGAGGGGGAGGCTGAGGTTAAACATGCTCCGTAGGGTCCAGAGGAGAGACCCGAGAGTACTGAGGCTCGCTTCGTAAGCATTGAACGGAGCATAGAGATGATATTGGAGTTGGTCACCCAATATTTACCTGGAGTTGGATGTAGACAGAGTCCTGCTACACAAGGTTATGCCGAGCAAGCGGTAGTTCCTAAGGCATGGGCACGGCTGCCCAAAGACCTCAGACGACAGAGACACCTACACCCCCACTTGCACAGGATATGCCTACACCACAGGCTAGTAGGGGCTGGGGTTACGGTTGTGATTTAGACAGACTGCGGCAGTTTCAGAAGTTTGGACCACAGTCTTTCAGTGGAGTAAAGGACCCAGTAGCTGCTAAGGATTGGATAAATGAAATCGAGAAGCTGTATGAGTTCTTTGAGTGCACTACTACCGAGATGGTAGCATTTGCTACGTTTATGCTGAAGGGATCAACAAAACATTGGTGGAAATTCACTAGGCCTATTTTGAGAGTCTAACATACTGAGACCAACTGGGATATATTTTTAGAGGCATTCCAGAGACAGTATGTACCAAATACTGCTCAGCGAAAGATGAAAATGGCATTTTTGGCACTGACCCAAGGGAGCAGGACGGTGGATGAGTATGAGACGACTTTTATCTCCTTGGGCAGATATGATCCCTATATGATGAGGTATGAGGCTGAGAAGATCCAAAAATTTCTGGATGGATTGAGACCGACCATCAGGTCTAGACTGGTTCCCTTCGATATACCGACCTACAAGGAAGCTGTGCGCAAGGCGCAATTATGTGAACAAGATGTTGATAGGATTGCCTCAGAGTTTAGAAAGGTTGGTAAGATGAGGGACAGAGAGAAGAAGAGACTGATGATGGATAGAGGCTTCTGCTATAAGGGAAGCAAGAGATTTTCTGGAAAGAGGCTGAGGATCGAAGAGATCTGGGAGAGGACAGTTAATACTTCCACGTATCCGGCCATAGCTCCAGCAAAAGAAATTATGATTGGAGGGCAACGGCCTACTACGGAGTAGTGTGGCAAGTATGGCAGGTACTATGGAACTTGACCATGCTATGGACCTCAGGTAGTATACTTCAGATGTGGAAAACCTGGGCACATAATCAGAGATTGCCCAGAGATGACAGAGAGAGCTCCATAGAAGGGCAAGGAGCCAGAGAGAGCTCCAGTGGGGACAGCTGCTCCTAGGAGGAGGGCTACAGCTAAGGAAAAGGGGAAGCATGCAGTGGGCGTGAGCAGAGGACGAGTGCATGCACTGGACCAGGACACTGCAGATCAGTCTTCGGATGTGGTAAAAGGTACCATCCAAATCTTTGATTTAGAAGCATTTGTACTGTTTGATCATGGTGGCACGCATTCTTTTATATTGCCATCAAAATTAAGAAAATAACTACAAGCCTAAATGTCTAAAATATTAATTCTACATTACTCCTAATTATATCTAATTACTAATTAAACAATGAAATCTCACTATTGCATGATAAATTCTAAATTAATCCTAATGCATGATAACTTCCTAATGCATGATAAAATAGAAATGAACTAAGGACATAATTAAATCTAATTCATGAACTAATCAAGCTATTGACTATAACTAATCATGCAACTAAGTTTATAATTTTACTCCTTAAGCTAACACATTGGATTGAAATTAGAAAATGTAAGAAAAATGGATTATTTTGCAAAGGTTAAATGCCAAACAAAGCCTTAACAAAATGCAAAACATCAAAGTGGTCCCAATTACACTACTGTACACGTCTTCAACATCTTATGATTCATTTTGCTCTTGGTTTTGGTTGTCTCCAGGTGCTGCTGTCTATCTCCTGCTCTGCAACTTCCACCAACTCTGCCTCGGTTTTGTGCACAGCTTCATTTCCTGCACTCAACACACAGCACGGCACCTTACTACTCAGCAGCTTGCGTCCACGGCATGCACTACTTCAGCACTGTCCTCGGCCTGACCAGCATGACCTCTGCTCCTTGCAATGTTCGGCTCCTGCTCCCACTTCCTGTACACGACCTGCTCCTTCTTCTTCTTCGTGGCAATGTCTAGCTCCTGCTTTGTACTTGCTCTCAGTCTGTCCACGCCTGCTGCTCGCTTGTTCTGCATTAACGTTTCCTAACTTCTGCATTAACGTTGCTGGCACCAGCACCATGGACCTACTCTTGCTCCCTGTTGCTCTCAATTTTGTCCTTTGCTCCAGGTTGCTCTCGATTTTCTGCTTTACTTCAGGACAGTGCACAGCTTCACTTCAAGATTACTGGAAAATAAAAGCCAAAGCAGAGATGAATAGTAAAATGAAAACAAAGCAGAGCAGAATAGAGAGGAAGAGCTGGTCTCGATTTGCTTCCTTGTTGCCGTCCAACTGCCCACCAAGCAACAGTCTCTCGGCACTACACGGAAACACCTTCAAACAATTAGAAACTAAGACAAATAAAAATGCTGAAAACTAACACTGCAAACTAAACCATAAATGAAAAGAAAAAAAAATTGTAAAACATGAAAACAATCGGCTCCAGGGGTCACGGTTTAGTTGCTAAAGAAAGAAACAACTTTATTCCAATATCATCCACTAGTCACGTTCCTACTATTTGTCGACAACCGCACCGCCTATAGATGGCAAGAATGAAGTAACCCGAAATGATCAAATGAATAATGCAGTGGAACCACACTAAGCCGAGAGCTACCAACTATAAAACATAAATAAGCTTTTCATAAAAATAAAAAAGCATAAAAATACCGAAAATGAAACTTTAATAAGCTCAAGAATAAAAAGATTGGAAGTGTTGCCATTGAAATACCAAGAAACTAGAAATGAAACAAAATTTTTCATAAAAATGAAGATTGAATGAACAGTAAAATAACATGGAGGCTAACGGAAAAGAATGCTAAAAAAAACAAGGAAAATAAATCCCAAAATTAACTCTAACACTATTCTACTCCTATTCTACCTTAGACTACATTAACTAGTTTTACACTAACACTACTTTTTTTCTTCAATTGCTACCATTTCTTATTTATACACACACTAAGGGGTATAATTGTAATTTTTCCATCCTCGATGAGTTGACATTGTTTGGCCACTTGTCTTCACACCATTGGCTCCTTGAAAAGATATTTTCATGTCATTTGTCTTCTTGTCCAATTGGATGTGCTAGGTGGCATGGCTCGTATTGTCCGCGTGGTCCAATCTCGATTTTAGTCTAATTCCAGTCCATTTTCTACCGAAATATTCAAAATTCATTTGGATTTAATTTATCTGAAAACATGAGAATTTTTATTAAAAAAAGGGGATAATTAACAAAATAAATTGGGGATTTAAATAATTAATTAGAAAATTAAGCACAAATAATTCTATTTTCATTTAATTATCAGTCAGTCAGAGAGGACTATACAGACCCTGGAGGATATGTTGAGAGCGTGTGCATTGGATTTTGGAGGCTCTTGGGTGACCATTTACCACTCACAGAGTTCGCTTATAATAACAGTTTTCATGCGAGTATCGGGATGGCACCATATGAGGCGCTGTATGGGCGTAGATGTCGTTCCCCTATTGGATGGGAAGAGGTTGGTGACAGACAAATCTTTGCTCCTGACTTGGTTAGACAAGCCTCTAAAGATGTCCAGTTGATTTGTGGGAGGTTATGAACAGCTCAGAGTCGGTAAAAGAGTTACGCTGACAAAAGACGGAGACCACTAGAGTTTGATGTGGGTGAGTCGGTGTTCTTGAAAGTTTCTCCTTTGAATGGTATTATGAGATTTGGTAAGAAGGGCAAGCTGAGATTTAGATACATCGGACCCTTCGAGATTTTGGAGAAAATGGGATACAAGGCTTATAGATTGGCATTACAACCAGAGTTGGCAAGTGTTCATAAAGTCTTCCATGTATCCATGTTAAGGAAGTATCATCCGGACCTAGCGAATGTAATAAGATATGAGCCATTAGAACTCAATGAGGGTATGACATACGTTGAGAGGCTAGTTTGGATATTGGACAAAAAAGAGAAAGTATTGAGGACAAAGACAATTCCCTTAGTGAAGGTCCTTTGGCAACATCACACGGTGGAAGAAGCCACATGGGAATTGGGGAGTTTGATGCAGGAGAAGTATCCCAAGTTGTTCATAGAATGATAGGTTCCAATTTGGAGGACCAAATTTTATATGTGGGGGAGAATGTGAGACCCGTATATGTATAATTGTATATACATACATAGAAATGTAAATAGAGTTATACTATGAATTCATAAGTGAAGTATATGTGATGTAAGTCCATAAGTTAATGTATACACTTGTAATAAGAGTTGTGATTGTACGTACAAGTTACATTATATAAGAACATGAGGAAATGGACTTAAACATGTAAAGAATGGAAATAGAATGGAAAATGAGTAGTGTGGTAAAATGGAAGGAAGATTGTATAAGTTATGCACTTCCATTTGGCCTATATTAAGCACCTTTGGTTATATAAAGATTTCACGCAAGTTTTAATAGGTATTAAGTAGGAATGGATGCCATTTTCAAGTCTCAAAGATAATCGGATAAGAAAATGACTATGGCAGCAAATTGAAGTTGTTTTGGTGTAAGTACCTACAAAAAATTACAATAAAATCTGGAAATATGAAGGCCATATCGATCTCATAGGATGAGAGATCGATCTGGAAGAGCCAAAATGCTCTTATTTTAAGTTATGGAATAGGACAGATCGATCTCTAAGGGAACCAGATCGATCTCCTAACACATTCTATAAAATGCATATCGATCCTTAATGGAACAGATCGATCTCCTTAGCTCTCGGGTTGGAAACAGATCGATCTCCTCTAAGACCAAATCGATCTCCTTAACCTTCTGTTTGAAATAGATCGATCTCAAGCCTCGACGGATCGATCTCTTGCCTTCAAAATGTCGTGAAAAATAGGAATTTTAAGAGGACCAGATCAATCTCTACCCAATGCAGATCGATCTCATCAAGCAAATTCTATATATATAGAGCAGTTGGATCTACAATTTCTGAGACAAAACAAACCCTTTCATCTTCCAATCCAAAAACTTAGATTTTACTCTCTAAATCTGACCATTTTCAAGAAGATTTGAAGAAAGGCTATTAGATGAAAAGTTGTTCTCATCAAAGAGAAGAACAACTTAGCTTGGAGGCACTTTCCTCATTTGTTGGATTTGAGGAACAAGGTACGTTTCTATTTGGAGCAAAGAGAAAATCTAAAGAGGTGAGTTTCTAATGAAACAACTCAAGTGCATTGTTAAGCTATTGATGTTTGGGGTTGATTGGAGTGCTTAGTATTGTTAGAAACTATCTAAAATGCATTGAAATGACTATGACCTAGAAATGGTCTAGTGTGAGAAAGTGGAATTTATTGAGGTTAATGAGGAATGGGATATCTTGAGGTGATAATTGAGTTATAAGTATGATTTTAAGATATTGTTAGTAAATAAATGGTGAAATTTACCAAAAGGGGTAAAATGTGGATTAAGGCATTGGTAAATGCATAGATGAATTATATTGACTAGTGAAGTCAAAATGCGAGTTAAGAGTGTTAACTCAAGTGTTTGATGAATGAATCGCAGCTCTCAAGGATACACTGAAGCAAGGCGAGCTAAGAGCGCAAGAAACAAAGAGGAAGAGAGTCGCACTCAAGTAAATTGAGGTAAGGTAATTCTATGGACTCTTAGAGATATCTGTGAGCAATTTGGGTACTTAAATGCTTTGCTAGAATGCATGAGATGTTAGGAAATGAAATTGGATGATTAAAGGGTAAAAGTTGGGTGTTTGAGAAATGTGCATGAAAATAAAAGCATAATGCTTTGAAATCATGTTTTATTGCTTTTTAGCAAGTGATAGGTAGGTTGGCTAACATTTAAAATGATTTACAAAAGAAATGAGTTGTTTTGGTTTGTTAACCATACTTTGCAAAGAATTGAGCCATCTACATGGTTTTCGTAAGAATAAAAGCGTGCTAGAGTATGACTCGCATGAGATTTGACCTGTTTTATACACATGAGTGCTTGAGCTTAGCTCGCACTGGTTTTCACATGGATTTCATACTGGTTTTGGCATGTGCTTGGAGATTAGCTCGCACTAGATGCCCACCTTATTTGTTGCTGTGCTTAGAGCTTCGGGCAGACTGGGTGTCGCACCGATTAAATAGGCTTGCATGTGCATTTGTGATATTTTGACATGTTTTTATCCATGTTAGGAGCTTCGGGTAGAGAAGAGGTCGTGCTAATTAAATAGGCTCACACGTGCGTTTGAGATGTGGCGTGATATGATATGTTGATGTGGGTCCACGGAGTACGTTGTACCGTGCATGTAGCATAGAGTATGTTGTATCGTGTTGAGATGTGATATGCCGTCTTCGGACGAGATCTGCTATGGACCTCTGGGCAGGATTTAACTCACCTCCCGTGTGGAAGCAGATAGTGGTGATATCCCGCACACTTGATCCGTGTAGCTGGTATCACAGGTTATGGCCATAATCCTAGAGGTTATTTCCCTTATTGAATTGCCTATCTCACATGTCTATTGCTTTGCTAATAAATCCATGTTTGAAATGATGTGTGGGTTAAAACAGTCTGGGGGAGGGGCTGAGTCCTGACAAGTGTTGGACTGTTTGTGATAACGGTTTGTTAATGGTTTTAAAGTGTACGTACACATGATGTTTAATGCCATGCTTTACTTATGAAATATGCATGATGATTAATTTCATGCCTTGCTTATGAAATATGCATGATGGGTAATGCCATGCTTTGAATTGAATTGTGCACTGGATTTTAATAGCATGAATGCTTTTCATACCATTAACACCAGCATGAACTCATATTTTTAGAAAATGATGAAATGTATGCTTTGAGCATGGCATCACGATCACATAAATAGTGTAGTATCTACCTGTTCACATGATTGCCTTACTAAGCGTGTGGTTTGCTCACCCCCTTATTTTCCCCTCTCTACAGAGCTTTGAGTACAGATTGTGGATGACTAGAGGCTTATCCCTTTTGGTATCCGCTGCATCCCATTGCTAAAGGTATACACACTTGAATTATTTTGTATCTAAACTAGACATAGCACAGTAGCATTTTGTATGTAAACATTGGGGATGTAAAGCAATGTAAACACTTGTAAATAGTAACTCTGATGTATTTATAAAAGTGTTTACTTTTGAAAATAAATTGTTATGGATGGATGAGGTAGACATTGACACACAGCCCAACTGATAAGAGTGTGGTTGTTCATGATCGAGGAAGGACGATTAACAAACAACACATGAAAATGCAAAATATTTGTGCTAATTTTGGTAAGTTGAGGGTCATGACACTGGAGCTCAATGAGAGCATGTCGTATGTTGAGAAGTCGGTTCGGATATTGGATAGGAAGGAGAAGGTGTTAAGATCAAAGATGATTCCCTTAGTGAAAGTCCTTTGGCAGCACCACACTGCAGAAGAGGCTACTTGGGAGTTGGAGAGTTTGATGCGAGGAAAGTACCCCAAGTTGTTCACGGACTGAGTTTGTTCCAATTTAGAGGACCAAATTTTCTAAGTGGGGGAGATTGTGAGACCCCATGTATGTATGACCTTATTATATGTTAATGGAATTATAAGATAGATGATTTGTGGATCATATAAATGTGAATGGATTGCAAATGAGAATGAATGAGTATAATGGATACATGTAGAGGCTAAATAAGGGCTGAAGTGGCCATAAACTAAACGAATAGAACTTAAAGCATTCGGACTAGAGATAAGGAATTAAAACACGAAATGATAATGCATGGATTGTGAATTCTGTGTATCCTTTCTGATTCCAAGCAATACACACAAGTTCCATAACATGAAAATCATAAGGAATAAACCTTTCCCTGCTCAAAGTGTGAATACATTGCAAAATGACTAGTGAAGCAATCAAACATAAATTTTTCCCTTAAAAAATTAGAAAATTTACAGCAGGAAGCCTATAGATAAAGGCCAGATTGATCTCCTATTCAAGGCAGATCGAACCTTTATGCAAGCAGAACAATTCCAAGTGAATATGCCAAGGCCAAATCGACCTTCCCATTGAGCATATCAATCTATCCAATGAGCAGATCAATCTGAATTTACCTTTGCCTAGTAGAGATCGATCCCTTCCTAAGTGCAGATCGATCTCCATTTGATTCTTTCAAGAGCATATCGATCTCTCCCCATGAGCAAATCGATCTATTGTTACCTCTACCAAGCAAAGATCGATCTCTCCCATTGAAAACCTAAAAATTCGATGGCTAAAACCAAGGAAAGATCGATCTCTTCACCCCTGCTCTATAAAAACCCCACGATAAAACCTCTTTCTTCATCAAATCAACACACCCCTTCTTCATCAAATCAACACACCCCTTCTATTTTTACCCAAAATACCAAACTTTCTCTCTCTAGAATACACCCCTTTCCAAAAAGATTTGAGAAAAAGCTATTAGAGACAAAGTTGTTCATTATGAGGAGAAGAACAACATACTTGGAGCCAACATTTCATTTATTGGATTGAATGAGCAAAAGAGACTTCAAATTTGGGAAAGAGGAAAGTTGAGCTAGGTGAGTTTCCAATACACCAACTCTAAGTATATTCATCTAGATGTTGTCGTAAGTATAATGGTGTATGTATTGTTGGTAGAAACTACCTAGAATCTCATGAATCAAGCATAACGTAGAATGGGTTTAGTGTGAGAAAATATGATATGGTTGAGTTGATGATAAATGGATTATACTAAGGTGTTAGTGAGGTGATGCATGATTTCGAGATGATTGGATGAAGCCACATTGTGAGATTAGTCAAGTGATAAGAATGTGCATAAATGATGTTGTAGAAAATGCATAAACGAATGGAAGATTATGGATAAACATTTATGCCAAGTGTTTGATAAGCTCCTAGGTAAGTTGTTAGATAAATTGAGTAGAAATGGCATAATGATGGCCAAATGAGATAATAGGCCAAAATTTATGAAATAGGCTCGATGAGATATACTGACTAGTTAAAGTCAGAACATGAGTTATCGGTATTAACTCATATAATTGATGAATGTTTGCAGTTCTCGAGGATATATCTGGAGCAAGTTGAGCCCAATCGTGAGAAGCGAGAAAGGAAGAAGGAATTGCTTCCAAGTGAATCGAGGTAAGGGAATTGTGTTAGCCCTAGAGGTATTTGTACGCGTTTTTGGCGCATGGGTGATTTCTTAAAGTGTCTAAGGGTCTTAAAATGAAATGAATGATTAAAGGGCAATAAAAATGAGATTTGAGAAAAGTTCATAAAAGCAAAAACATGAGGTTCTTGAATCTTTTACTGCTTTTAGCATGTAAAATTGGTAGGTTGGCTAGCATTTAAAAGATTTGCACGAAAATAACTTAATTTGGTTTTTATAACCATGCTTTGCAAAGAATGAGCCACCTACATGAGTTTTGTAGAAATGAAACGTGCTAAAGCATTGTTCGCACGAGATTTAATGTAGTTACACGTGCATTAGTGTTGGAGCTTAGCTCGCACTAGTTTTTACCTAGATTTCACGATATAGCGCTGGAGCATAGCTCGCACTAGAATTTTACATGCATGAGTGCTAGAGCCTAGCTCGCATTGATTTTCATACTGATTTTGACATTGTACTGGAGCGTTGCTCACATTATATGTCCACTATACTTATTTTCGTTCTTGAGACTACTCGCACATGGCTTTATGACATGTTGGGAGCCGTGCTAGGAGCTTCGGGTAGGCTGTGTGCCACGCCGATTAAATATGCTGGCACATGCATGTTGGGATGTGGTAGTGTATGATGTGATAATATGAGTCCATGAAGTACGTTGTACCACGCATACAACATGGAGTACGTCGTACCGTTTATGGATATTATATATATACCGTCTTCGAATGATGGATACTCTGCTATGGACCGACGGGTTGGACGTGACCCACCTCCCGTGCGGAAGCAGATAGAGGTGATACCTCGCACACTAGGATCTGTGTAGCCTGGGATCAAAAAGGATATGGCCATAGTCTTAGTTATTTCCTTATTGATATTATATGTCTATCTCACATGTCTATTGTTTTATGAAGAATCCATGTTTTTAAATGTATTTATGGGTCAGGACAGTCCATGTGAGGGGCTGAGTCCTGACAAAAGGTGATTTGTATCGATTTGTGTTGAGATTTGAAATGTTTTTAAGTGCACTTTGCATGATGATTTTCCATTCTTTAAGTACTACTCGCGCATGATGATTTTCCATGCTTTGTTTAAGAATTGTGCACTGATTTAATTAACATGAACTACGTTACATATCATGAACACGAGCATGAACTGACATGTTTTCGTATGACAAACAACTGTGTGGTTTTAAGTATAGCATCACGATCTTGTAGATAGTGCAGTTATCTACCTGCTCGCATGATTGCCTTACTGAGCGCGTGGTTTGCTCACCCCCTTTATTTTCTCCCTCTACAGAGCACTTTCAGTAGATAGAGAGCGACTGAGAATTGGATTTTTGGTGTCCTCTGCATCTCATCACACAAGGTATACATATTTGTATAGTTTTTGTATCTAGACATGTCCAAGCATAGTAATGTCTTTAAATGTAATTTTTTGGGATGTAAAGAATTGTAAACACATGTAAACAGCAACTCTGATTAAGAAATACAAGTGTTTACATTTAAATGAATTGAAATTTGAAATAGTTTGGTTGGATGAGATTTACATCGACACACAGCCCTACTATTGGAATAGTAGCTGTTCACAATCAAGTAAAGTAAAGGTAAAGAACAAACAATGAGAAATGGATTAAATAATAAACGAAAAATTTGTAGTGGATTTTCGATGGATTGAGGGTTGTGACAACCTTGGTTTTAAATTGAAATGATTTCGTATTTATGTTGTACACCCATCCTGGTGATTTGTTTTTTTGAGAATGTTAGCAATCCCCCAAAAAAGCCTATGTGGCAGTCATGCCCTGTGAGAGCCATCTCTAGCACCAATAGGAAGTTTTGAGTGCTTGCCCTACGGTGCCAAGTGCTTCACAGGGATGCTTGGATGGCATCGAGTTTATGGGACGTGAGAGCCATCAGTAACACCGGTAGGAGGTTCTGTGTAATTGCCCTACGGTGCTAAGTGCTTCATTGAGATGCCTTTATGGCATTGAGATTTTCTAAGTAGCATCAGTAAGAGGTTCTGCATGATTTTCCTACGGTGCCAACTACCTACTACTGTAGACCTTAAACTCGTCTTTAGTACCCTAGTCCAGACCTGATCAGTCTAGGATAGGGTGGTAGTCACTATGGCCATAGGTGTGTTTACATTATGTAATTGGTTCCATGACAAGTTAAGGGTTTTGCCACATCTCTCCTATTTTTATTGAATATTTATTTTAGCCCATGTATGGGTTTACTAGACCGTACTTGTTTTCGGTAAAGATGTAATGTTACCAGAATTTTCAGGTTTTTTGTGCTTTGATTTTGCACCAATGATTTATAAACTATGGATTTTTAGCAAGCTTTGTGAAATCTTCAATTTTGAAAAGTATGTTGATTTAACTCATCCGTGTTTAACGTATTTTCATGTTTAAATACCAAAATTAAGCTTGTACATTGTTCTACAGATTGCATGATTTACTAAATGCAGAAAATATTTATACAACCGCTTACTTGGTATGTTATTAGCTTCAGTTATATGATTTCCTTACTGAGCATGTGGTTGCTCACCACTTCTTTTAAAACATTTCAGATTAACTCGTGGGTGATCCACTCTGAGTTTGTTGATTCCTCGTGCTAAGTGCGCGACTTTTGTGTTAAGGCATACGCAACAAGTGTAAAGTTTTAATTCAGACTTGTATTTATGCACAGTTTATGTAATAGTCATTTTGGGATGTATTAGTTGTTTCATTATAAGTAGGAATATTAATCAAGTCAATAATACATTTCCCAGATAATGCACCTATTTAATCAGATTACTATGAATTAGGATGAATCTGCATGTTAATGAAAGAATGTGAATGGAAAGCATGATTGTTAGTTTTGGATAGCTAGGATTTTTTAGATGATTTGATTTGCGTTAATGCTATTGAGGATATGGGTTGCTATATTGTCTTATTTGCAGGTTGGGTAGAGTCAAATTGCAGCCGTTATGCTGCCGAAATTTCTAGAAAATTTAGGACTTTAACAAAATTCTTCACATATTAATCTAAAAGATTTAAACCTATATCGGATACAGAACTACAAGAAAATATTTGAAAGTTATAATGATAAATACTAGCTAAGGTTAGTTCATTTTAAAATGTTTCCGTATTAATTTAGGTGCTTAGGGATAGAAGTGGAGGTCACGGGTCATGACAGCCTTTTTGGTATTAGAGCGGCTTGTAGTTAGACCGTGTTGGTGTAGGTTAGCTAGTATAGCAATACATCCCAAATACCGTGCATGTCTGAAATATGTATTTATATGTTGAGTATACTTTTGATTGTTAATAGGTGTGTTTGCGTCTTGGTAAAAGAATAAGTAAATATGAGTGGGAGATGAGGAAGAGGTCGAGGTCGAGGGAGATAGGCTCCTCCACCTCTAGTACCTCTTCCTCCCAGTCGACTTGTCTGAACACTCGGATAGTTAGAATTGAGCAAACTATGGAGCAAATGTCTACTACCCTTACACAGTTCATGGCTAACTTCGCTCAGTTTGTGAATGCGCTTCAAGCTCCCCCACCACCACCCAAGCCACAACCAGTTCCCCAAGATCTTCCACCATCAGCTTCACAAGTACCTAAACCACCACCTCCTCCACTTGCTCCACCACAACCCCAACTGGTGCAACTACCAACCTAAAGATCCGGTGGATAGGAATATGACCCGATTGAAACAATTTTAGAAAATGAATCCACCATTCTTCGAGGGAGTTAAGGACCCTGATAATGCTAAGAGTGGATTTTGAAATTGGAGAAAATGCTTAAGTATATGTAGTGTAGTAGTGTCAAGAAAGTGAAGTTAGCTACCTACATGCTAGAGAGTGAGGCAGATTGATGAGGGACGTCTGCCAAAACTATTTTGTTGGCTAATCACTCGGAGATTACTTGAGAGATTTTCTTTGAGGGATTTAATGAACAATACATCCCAGAATGTGCCCCGAGGAAGCAAGAAGTAGAGTTTCTGAGTGTGGTCCAATATAACATGATGGTGGACCAATATGAGTCGAAATTCACTGCACTCCTCCGATATGACCCCAACATAGCCCGAAATGAGTTGAACAAAACAGTTAAGTTCATCCATGGGCTGAAACCCGTGATCCGAAGTAGGTTAGCATCTTTGAATCTATGGACTTATGCCGAAGCCATCCAAAGGACACAATTCATAGAGCAAGATATGAAGTTGTCCTAATTAGAATCTCAGTCGAGATTGAGAAGTCAGGGTAGGAGATATGAAGATAGGCAGTCTTTTTAGAATGGGGGCAGAATAAGAAGCTGAGGGTTGATACATCTAGAGCTTTGACCACTAGATCAAGGGTTCCTCCTACTTCAAATGCTTTTGTACCCTAACATGCTCCTGTAGCCACTTTTGCTAGGAAGTTGAAGAAAAAACTTAAGACTCTAGGTTATATACTAAGGTTAAGACACCAAGGAAAGAGTCACGAACAATCGAGGTAGTGTACAGAAATTGTGAAGATTATATAGTTGATAAAGTGGTGTTAGCTAACCTAATTCTGATAAACATGTTAGATTTTGATTCTTGATGTTTTGAGAACAAATGAGTTGTAAGATTGATGCATCTTGGATTGAGTTGATCTTGTTACTAAGAGTCATTTGAATGAAAATCAGAATCTCCTTGAAGTTGATTTGCTTAATCATGATTGAAATGGAGTCTATGGAATTTGGCATTTTACTACGAGACAAAAAAAAAAAGAGAAATTGGGATTGAAGGTTAGAATGTTTGTTATATAGGATTTGGATCAAATTCATTTTAACTCGATTATTGGATAAATGATTATGAGGAGTTTTGATAGAAGCTTCTCACATTTCATATAGTGGATCGTTCTACGAGGAGAATTGCAAGTTATCCCTATTGAGATATGAACAAGGCTTTGAATTCACGAGTTTTGAAATTGGATGATGAAATTAAATATCTAAGTCAGGTGTCGCCTTGTGAATGTGAAGAATTGAATTTCATTCTAGTGATATTGTACGAACTAGTGCGAAGAAATGCTAGGTGGGAATAACATAGATTTTGGGTAGTATTCGAAAATCATTGGCATAAACATTTATCATTGTATATCGTAAGATTTTCTATTTGGCTAGAATTAATCTTGCATTTAAAGACGATATTTGCTTAATTTGAAGTGATTTTGGTTTAGTAAAAGAAAGAGAAAAGTATCTTAACTTGAGGATATGAATTGATATTTATTCAAGTCGTTGAAGTGCAATCTTTAGATTTCTATATGGAGTGTTATTAATTTGTTAATGATGAGAGTGATTAATTTATGATAATGGTTTCAAAAATTGAGGTATAATATGAGATTAATCTTGATAAGGCTTAATGGTATATAACACATGTTATGTGTTAGGTATGCATAAAGGTTGAGGTAATTATTATCGTAAGATCCTATTTTGGAAGTTGATTTTGATTGAGTATTTCGAATTATGGAAATGTGTTTTGTGAAGATAATTTGAGATGTTTTATGTATATAATATAACTCATATTGGGGTTAAACAAAAAATAAATAAATATATTGATGATTGTTTTATATATTTGGTGAATCTAGAGTATGTATTAAATTTTGAAGAGATTGTAGAATCAATGAGATTATGTGATGAATGTGATTGGCATTTTGGAGTTGTGATCTTGATATGAATTCTATTATTTGGAGTTTTTTGACACATACTCGGATGATCTACCAGTATTACATCACGTAGAAAGACGAAGTTTTGAATTGATTTAGTATTGGTACTGAGCTGATGGTCAACCACTATACTGAATGGCTCGATTTAATTAGAGGAGCTAGGGAAATAATTACAGGGATTGTATGATAAGAGGAATATCAGACTGAGTGTGCCACTTTAGAGTGTACTAGCATTACTTGCTAAGGAAATCCGGAGTCTTATGAGTCATGAGGTATCAAGAATGGATGCCAATAAGATTCTCCAAAAATAAAAGTTGTAGATCAGTGGGAAAGACCTAAAACTGTTAAGATGATTCAGAGTTGGGGTATAAGGAGACTTGGAATATGAATTACGTATCGAATCTAAGATTGTAAATTGTATATGGTTATGTATCGAATACAAAACTTAATTGGAATAAGGAAAGAGTTTCGTTATAATTGATGTATGAAATGAGACAAGTTTTGAAGTGTGATAAAATTTGGATACAGGATTATAATTGTAATGAGAGATGTACACAACGTATGAATATTATTGGGTATGTGAAATGATTTGGATCGAGCGACGTGAACGAAGAACGAGTGGTGACTAAAGGATAAATGTTAAATTGCGATAAATTATGGTATCCTACTTTCTATTGGGACTGAACCTTGAAACGTAATATCCATAACCAGTTTATGTGGTCAAGCCTGATGGCTAATAAAGGTATTTCAAAATACCTCCCCGCCTGAGAGACTTGATGGCATCTAGAAGTGCCTAGATCCATAACCCGTAAATTGAAATTGACTATTGTAATATTTGTTCTTGAAGTTAGGATACCATTATTTGTGCGGTGAAGGATTATAGAATTTTATTGATCATGAAAGTTTTAAATTTCACAAAAGCAATTTAACATAAGGAAAAGAAATAGCTAGAGCTGACACCTTGAGAAAAAAGGGAAAACTCAGCATGGTGTCACATAAATTTTCAGGGAAAGTGAACTGTTGAATGTTCTACGAACCTCAAATTAGATGTGTTTCTTTTGATACTGATATTTATTGTATGGTAGTTAACCTAAGAGTTGAAAATTGGACTGGATTAATCAAATCATACAGGCTCAGCGTAATGATAAATACTATATCGATATGGCTAGTTAGATATCAAAGGGTCCTAAAATAGATTTGGTATCGGCAATAATGATTTATTAAGATTTAGAAGCAGAATTGTATACCCCATGATCTATAGTTAAAGAAATTGATGTCTTCAGAGGCTCATCCATAGAGATATACTTCACATCCGAAAAATAGTTAGATTTATCAAGACCTCCTGAAGGTACATTGATAATCAGGTACGATAAAGGATGTAATTGAATTTCAGACTAAATGTCTCATATGTCAATGGATTAAGGTAAAGTACTAGAAGCCTAAGAGGTTATTACAACTTTTATCCATGCTAATATGGAATTTGAAGCATGTACTCAGGATTTTAAAAGGACTCTTTGTCACGCCCCGAAAACGTAGAAAATAGGGCAAATTTAAAAACTTTTTACTCATCAAATCACAATTAAGGGTGCATTCTTGTGCAGTGTCATACATCATCATATATATCATACCTCAGGATCTCATCATTAGATAGTATATATCATATCATATACATTACTCAGTATTAAGTTAATTAATCCTAATACATCCCATACAAGGTTATACATCAAGTGTTTGTAATTACAATAATTATCTGGGTACATGAAAAGATAAATGAACCTCAAAACACAATATATGGCCTGGAGCTCAAGTCCTTCACTAGCCACTACTCCGTACGTCGGAGGGAAACCCTTTTTCACTTGAAGAAATCTAGGGGGAAAGAAAACAGGGTGAGCTTCTAAACCGCTCAGTAAGGGGGTAAGAGACTCGTTATATAAACCATAATGCACATCATAAAATATTTATTCGCACGTGAAACTCAGTATACTCATTTGAAAACCATAGCATGAAAGTTCTCAAAACAACATTCTCATATCTCAAAATCATGTGGTAACATGAAGTAAAAGGCTCAGTATAGAGTAGTAACAAGCATGTGAAAATAATGCAATAATGGCTTTCTCAATAAACGTGATAAAATCACTGTGATAATAGTGCACGTGGCGCAGCCACCAAACACACGTGGCATAGCCACTTATTTAGATTCACACGTGGCACAGCCACAGAATAGGGTTTCACGTGGCAACGGCCACCAAATATACGTGGCACAGCCACAGAATGGGGGATCTCACGTGGCAACAGCCACCAAATATACGTGGCACAGCCACAGAATAGGGGATCTCACATGGCAACAGCCACCAAATATACGTGGCACAGCCACAGAATAGGGGATCTCATGTGGCAACAGCCACCAAATAGGGTGTCTCACGTTACTAGAACGGAGAAGAATTGGGCTTACATGCTACCAGAGCAATGCCTGGTGTGTATTCAAAATTACACACCTAAGTCTTTATCAATAGCCATTATCATATAAAACTGGTTTGCCTTCACGTAGAACTCATAGTGGTTTTTCTCTCATAAAACTCATTTAAAACCGTTTTGTACTCAACACAAAACAAATTTAAAACCGAGTTCCAACCGACAAAACACGCACACATTTCTCAAATCTCGATATTGCCTTAACGTAGAGCCCAATTCATTTCTCACACAAACTCAACGGTTTATAAAGCGATTTCGCACGTAGCTTATAAACTCATAAAAACATTGGGCTCCAACCGGCTATAAAAATCGTGTGCATTCTCATCAAAACACAACACATCAAACATGCTTGTTTTATAAATCGCAAATCATGCTATAATAGTTCATAAATCACATACACAAATGGTTTAGTTTCCCTTACCTCTTTGCACCTCGTATAGTGCAATTGTTTCCCCCTTGTCAGGGACTAGTCTCGCATTCCACTCTAGAACTCCCGAGCTGTCCAAACGATGTTAAAACATCAATACTCATCATCACAGTAACCTCAATTCTCAAAATCGAGCATAATTGCTCATAACACCTCAAATCTCTCTATTCCCGTAACTCTATCACAATCCACAATCTCATTCACAACACCTCAACATTCTACACTTCCCATGCCACAATATCTATGCTAATTCACCACATTGTCTAAATTTCCATTTATAGCTCAAAATTCCCAAAATTACCAAAATTGCTAAATATCATTATCACTCCAACTACATTGTAATTTCATCAATCCCTAATCATTTTCCAGCTACTTCAACACAATGCCAACAACCATTATCACCAAAATCATCTCAAATATCAAGATCGAGGTTTAGAAATTACCCAAAACTTGTGGAGAGCTTATCTCTTGCCTCGATTCAATCTGTCTTTCGATTTCCAAGTATGTTGTTCTCCCTTTGATGAGGAACAACTTTCCTTCTTGCCACAGCCTCTGATTTGGACGGAAATGGGTGCTTTGGATGAGTGAGAAAGCTAGGGCTCGGGTGAAAATAGGGTTTTAAAGAGAGAGAAAATGAAATTGCAGGAGAAAGCAGGGGTTCCTTATATAGACGGAGGGTAGGATATCGATCTGGCTCTTGATGAGATCGATCTGCATTTAAATTTGGGGATGATTTGGGGTAATTTTATGCCTAGGAGATCGATCTGTCGAGGGGTGAGATCGATCTCTTTATGGCTTTATGAGATCGATTTGTTCCTTGAGGAGATCGATCTTCTCCCAAACAGAAACATTTGGAGATCGATCCCTTCCTCATGAGATCGATCTTCTCTCAAACAGAATCATAAGGAGATCGATCCTCTTCCATTGGAGATCGATCTGCTCACTTACTTTCCTCCTTCCTTGTCATTTTTAACTCACCAGATCGATCTCTTCTTCTCTAAGATCGATCTGACCTTATAGTTTCACACTTAACACTTAACATGTAAATCTCCAAATATAATTTCCACAGTCTACTACTTGGATTATTTCTCATTCATCACATATATATTTCACTTAGCTCAATAAATTACACTTCAAGTTCATATTACATAATTAAAATATGTCTAAAATTCTCAAATCTCACATCCTCCCTACCTTAAAAGAATTTGGTCCTCCAAATTCAACTCAACTCATCAAATAGATGGAGGTATTTCTCTTTCATGACTCTCCAATTCTCACGTTGCCTCTTCCATCGAGTGATGTTTCCATAAAACTTTCACTAATGGGATACTCTTGGTTCTAAGTACCTTCTCCTTTCTATCGAGAATCTGGACAGGTTCCTCAGTATAGCTCATGTCCTCTTGTATATCCATCTCGTCATACTCTATGACATCAGAAGGTTCCGGGTGGTACTTCCTCAACATAGACACATGAAAAACATTGTGTATTTCGGACATCTGTGAGGGTAATGCCAATCTGTAGGTTACCTCTCCCACTCTCCCAAGAATCTCGAATGGTTCTATGTATCGAGGACTCAATTTCCTTTTCTTCCCAAATCGCATGATACCCTTACTTGGTAATATTTTCAGAAATACTGCATCACCAACATCAAACTCGAGTGGCCGTCTACGCACATCCCCGTAGCTTTTCTGTCTACTCTGTGCAGCTCGTAACCTCTCACATATGAGTTTCACACTCTGTACAGCTTGCTCAACAAGCTCGAGAGCATTTATCTTTCTGTCACCGACTTCTTCCCAAGCTACAGGGGATCTACACCTCTTGCCATATAGAGCTTCAAAAGGTGCCATTCCAACACTCGCATGATAGCTGTTATTGTACGCAAACTCTGCTAGGGGCAGGTGATCATCCCATGATCCCTTAAAATCCATCGTACATGCCCTCAACATATCCTCTAGGGTCTAAATAGTCCTCTCTGACGGACCATCTGTCTGAGGATGATAGGCGGTACTAAAACTCAATCGAGATCCCATGGACTCCTAAAACTAGGTCCAAAATCTGGAAGTAAATCGAGAATCTCTATCAGAAGTAATACTCACTGGAGCCCCATGTAATCTAGCTATCTCACTGACATACAGCTCAGCTAAGGCATCCACAGTATCTGTGCTCTTGATGGCAAGGAAGTGGGCACTCTTGGTCAATCTATCCACTATAACCCATATAGCGTCATGACCTCTTCGGGTCCTCGGTAAACCCATAATAAATTTCATAGTGACATGCTCCCATTTCCATGTAGGTATAGGTAAAGGTTGTATTAGTCCTCCAGGCTTCCGATGCTCAGCTTTCACTTACTGGCATATGAAACATCTGGCCACATACTCTGCCACGTCTCGCTTCATACCACTCCACCAGTACACCTTTCTCAAATCTCGGTACATCTTAGTACTCCTTGGGTGCATGGTGTATTGCGAGCAGTGAGATTCTCTCAGTATCTGTCTCTTTAGGGTATCATCGTCCGGTACACAAATCCGTCCTCTGAATCACAACAATCCATCCTCACTAATTGTGAGATCCGACTGCGAACTCTATTCAGCTTAGCTAACCATATCTATCAACCTCTGATCATTGCGCTGCCCAGTTCTAATCTGATCCATGATCCTAGGCTCTATCTGTAAGCTAGCCAAAAATCCAGTCTCTATCTCTTTAACTCTGATCCGGAGTTCAGCGAACTGCTCCAGTAAATCCCATTCTCTGATCATCATAGCAGATATCATACTCTTCCTGCTCAGGGCATCAGCAACTACGTTCGCCTTACCCGGATGGTATAGAATCTCGCAGTCATAATCCTTAAGGAGTTCCATCCATCTCCTTTGTCTCATGTTTAACTCTTTCTGATCAAAGAGATATCTCAAACTCTTGTGATCAGTGAAGATCTGGAATCTTTCTCCATATAAGTAGTGTTGCCAGATCTTCAAGGCAAATACCACAGCGGCTAACTCCAGATCATGCATGGGGTAATTCCACTCATGGTCTTTCAACTGTCGTGATCCATATGTGACCACTCTTCCATGCTGCATAAGCACACACCCCAATCCTTGATGAGAACCATCACTATATACCGAATATCCCCCTGATCCCTCAGGGATAGTCAACACAGGTGCCGCTGTTAACCTCCTCTTTAATTCCTGAAAACTAAGCTCACATTGATCAGTCCATATAAAGGGAGTCTCTTTGCACGTGAGCTTAGTCAAAGGGGCGACAATCTTGGAAAATCCTTCCACAAACCTTCTGTAATACCCTGCTAAACCAAGGAAGCTTCATACCTTTGTAACTGTCCTCGGTCTTTCCCAGTTAAGCACAGCCTCCACTTTACTTGGATCTACTGATACTCCTTCCTCTGAGACAATATGACCAAGGAAACCTATTCGATCCAGCCAAAATTCACACTTAGTAAGCTTTCCATATAATTGTTTATCTCGGAGTATCTGAAGTACTAACCACAAATGTTGTGCATGCTCCTCATATGACCGAGAGTATACTAGGATATCATCAATAAAGACTATCACAAACTTATCTAAATAGTCTCTGAACACCTCATTCATTAATCTCATAAATGCTGCAGGGACGTTCGTCAATCCAAAGGACATCACCAGAAATTCATAATGGCCATACCTCGTCCTGAAGGCCGTCTTTGGAATATCCTCTTCCTTGATCCTCAATTGGTGATAGCCCGATCTCAAATCAATTTTAGAAAAGACTGATGCCCCTCTCAGCTGATCAAGTAGATCATCAATCCTGGGCAGTGGGTATTTATTCTTTACCGTGGCTTTATTCAATAACCGGTAGTCTACGCATAATCTAAGACTACCATCCTTCTTCTTAACAAATAAAATTGGTACTCCCCACGGTGAGATATTGGGTCTAATGAACCCTCGATCCAATAACTCTGTAGTTGTTTCTTCAATTCCTCAAGTTCCACTAATGCCATCTTGTAGGGAGGTTTAGAGATCGGCTGAGTATCTGGTACCAAATCAATGGTAAACTCCAGCTCTCTCTCTGGTGGTAAACCTAGTAACTCATCTGGGAAAACATCCAAAAATTCACACACCACAGGTATATCCTCAATCCTCGGATGTTCCCGATCATCATCTGATATAAGTGTTTCATAACCTTCACATGAACAATCATATTTAATACTCTCCAAAATAATATTAAAATTCTCAAATTGTTTACAAAATTCCATACGTCTATTTACTCAATATTTCAAACGTACACTGTAGGGTTCAGGTAGGGAGAAAGTTACAATCTTAGTGTAGCAGTCTAAACTCGCTTGATTGGTTGCCAACCAATCCATTCCCAAAATTACATCAAACCCATGCATATTTAACATGATTAGATCTGCTAACATTACTCTATCTCCTACCTTTATTTCACATCCTCTACAGATTAACTCAGTTCTCTAGGATTCACGCATAGGGGTATTTACATGTAGTATATATTCTAGAGGTTCAAACTTCAAGTTTAAACTACATGCAAAATGCTCAAAAATGAACGAATGCGTGGATCCTGAATCTATCAACACATGAGCCTTATGATTACAGACAGAGAGTGTACCTCTTATAGTTTTTGTAGAAGTGTCAGCGGTCTCCTTATCTAGGGCAAACACACGTGCCTGTGTAACAGGTCTCTTTCCTTTCTCTGCAGCAGTGGCCCGTCTCTGGGGGTTCACTTTTTGAGGCTGTTGTCTAGTGGGCTCTGAGACATGTGGTTTCTGAGGTTGAGGGCAGTCCTTCACCATGTGACCCATGTCTCCACATCTAAAACATCCATCGATCAACCCAGTACAACTTCCCTTATGCATTCGACCATAATTTCTACAAAACCTTGTCTCAGGCCTAACATCTCGAGGGGTCTCCCTGATGTTAGGGTAAACTATGGGTCTCTCTAATCTGCCCTTCTGCACCTCAATCCTTCCTCTTCTGAAGGAACCTCTCCGAGCATCTGTTTGGAAAACTGCTGGCCTCTTGCCCTTATCTCTATTCACTGCTCTGAGCTCATTCTGGGATTGTACCATTTCAATTCCCCTCTTAATCTCTTGTGCTCGTCTCAGAGCATCTCCAAACTCAATAATACATAGCCCTATCAATCTATCTCTGATGATGGGCTTCAATCTATACACAAACTTCTCTGTGCGGAGCTCTTCATTCTTGAAGGTCTCTGGGTCATACCTCAATAGCGTGGTGAATTGGCTCTCATAGTCATCCACAGACATATCACCCTGTACCAAACTCAAAAACTCGACCTGTTTCTTTCTCTGGGTGACTCGTGGTACATATTAGGCTCTAAAGGCTGTCTGGAACTCTACCCAACCAATCATATCCTGGTGGGACATCAAAACACCCTGGGTAGTACCCCACCAGTCTCGAGCTCTCCCTTTCAACATATAGGCACTCATACTGACCCCCTCAGCATCTGTGCACCCCAGATAATCGAATATAATTCTCAACTCTGTTAACCACTCCTCAGCCTCTGTAGGATCCTTCTTTCCCTTAAATGCGGGTGGATTCATTTTCAAAAAGTCCTTCAGTCAGACCATACTTCTGTCATCAGGCTGAGTGACGGGAGGCACTGGGTCCATCTGTACTGGGGGTATGGGAGGTCCTTGTGGTGGTATAGGAGTAGTACCCGATGCATTAACTCCAAAGTGTTGCGCGAATAGCGCTGCCATCTGCTCAAAACCTTGCCTCACATCGGTCTCAATCTGATTAAATCGAGAGTTAGGACTCTCTGGTTGGGGGGCAGGTGGCGGAGGGGACTCTGCCTGCCTCCTCGAATGACCTCGTCATCCACTCATTCTCTATCTTAACTCGTCTCCAGCGCATACATATCAAAATCGATTGAAATCTCAATCCTCAAATTCAGTTCATGACCAGACTATTACAGACACTTGCGATGTATTCTATTTCACTTAACCGACACGACAATACTAGACACCCTAAGCTCTGATACCAAGAAAACTCTGTCATGCCCTGAAAACGGGAAAATATGGCAAATTTAAAAACTTTTTACTCATCAAATCACAATTATGGGTGCATTCTTGTGCAATGTCATACATCATCATATATATCATACCTCAGGATCTCATCATTAGATAGTATATATCATATCATATACATTACTCAGTATTAAGTTAATTAATCGTAATACATCCCATACAAGGTTATACATCAAGTGTCTGTAATTACAATAATTGTCTGGGTACATGAAAAGATAAATGATACCTCAAAACACAATATATGGCCTGAAGCTCAAGTCCTCCACTAGCCACTACTCCGTACGTCACAGGGAAACCCTTTTTCACTTGAAGAAATCTAGGGGGGAAGAAAACAGGGTAACCTTCTAAATCGCTCAGTAAGGGGGTAAGGGACTCGTTATATAAACCATAATGCACATCATAAAATATTTATTTGCACGTGAAACTCAGTATACTCGTTTGAAAACCATAGCATGAAAGTTCTCAAAACAACATTCTCATATCTCAAAATCATGTGGAAACATGAAGTAAAAGGCTCAGTATAGAGCAGTAATAAGCATGTGAAAATAATGCGATAATGGCTTTCTCAATAAACGTGATAAAATCACTGTGATAATAATGCACGTGGCGCAGCCACCAAACACACGTGGCATACCCACCGATTTAGATTCACACGTGGCACAGTCACAGAATAGGGTTTCACGTGGCAACGACCAAATATACATGACACAGCCACAGAATGGGGGATCTCACGTGGCAACAGCCACCAAATATACGTGGCACAGCCACAGAATAGGGGATCTCACGTGGCAACAGCCACCAAATATACGTGGCACAGCCACAGAATAGGGGATCTCACGCGGCAACAGCCACCAAATAGGGTGTTTCACGTTACTAGAACGAAGAAGAATCGAGCTTACATGCTACCAGAGCAATGCTCGGTGTGTATTCAAAATTACACACCTAAGTCTTTATCAATAGCCATTATCATATAAAACTGGTTTGCCTTCACGTAGAACTCATAGTGGTTTTTATCTCATAAAACTCATTTAAAACCGTTTTGTACTCAACACAAAACATATCTAAAACCGAGTTCCAACCGACAAAACACGCACACATTTCTCAAATCTCGATATTGCCTTAACGTAGAGCCCAATTCATTTCTCACACAAACTCAACGATTTATAAAGCAGTTTCGCACGTAGCTTATAAACTCATAAAAACATTGGGCTCCAACCGGCTATAAAAATCGTGTGCATTCTCATCAAAACATAACACATCAAACATGTTTGTTTTATAAATTGCAAATCATGCTATAATAGTTCACAAATCACATACACAAATGGTTTAGTTTCCCTTACCTCTTTACACCTCGTATAGTGCAATTGTTTCCCCCTTGTCACGGACTAGTCTTGCATTCCACTCTAGAACTCCCGAGCTGTCCAAATGATGTTAAAACATCAATACTCATCATCACAGTAACCTCAATTCTCAAAATCGAGCATAATTACTTATAACACCTCAAATCTCTCAATTCTCGTAACTCTATCACAATCCACAATCTCATTCACAACACCTCAACATTCTACACTTCTCATGCCACAATATCTATGTAATTCACCACATTGTCTAAATTTCCATTTATAGCTCAAAATTCCCAAAATTACCAAAATTGCTAAATATCATTATCACTCCAACTACATTGTAATTTCATCAATCCCTAATCATTTTCCAGCTACTTCAACACAATGCCAATAACCATTATCACCAAAATCATCTCAAATATCAAGATCGAGGTTTAAAAATTACCCAAAACTTGTGGAGAGCTTATCTCTTGCCTCGATTCAATCCGTCTTCCGATTTCCAAGTATGTTGTTCTCCCATTGATAAGGAACAACTTTCCTTCTTGCCACAGCCTCTGATTTGGATGAAAATAGGTGCTTTGGATGAGTGAGAAAGCTAGGGCTCGGGTGAAATGAGGTTTTGAAGAGAGAGAAAATGAAATTGCAGGAGAAAGCAGGGGTTCCTTATATAGACGGAGGGTAGGAGGTCGATCTGGCTCTTGATGAGATCGATCTGCATTTGAATTTGGGGACGATTTGGGGTAATTTTATGCCTAGGAGATTGATCTGTCGAGGGGTGAGATCGATCTCTTTATGGCTTTATGAGATCGATCTGCTCCTTGAGGAGATCGATCTTCTCCCAAACAGAAACATTTGGAGATCGATCCCTTCCTCATGAGATCGATCTTCTCTCAAATAGAATCATAAGGAGATCGATCATCTTCCATTGGAGATCGATCTACTCACTTACTTTCCTCCTTCCTTGTCATTTTTAACTCACCAGATCGATCTCTCCTTCTCTAAGATTGATCTGACCTCATAGTTTCACACTTAGGTTAAACACTTAACATGTAAATCTCCAAATATAATTTTCACAGTCTACTACTTGGATTATTTCTCATTCATCACATATACATTTCACTTAGCTCAATAAATTACACTTCAAGTTCATATTACATATTTAAAATATGTCTAAAATTCTCAGATCTCACACTCTTGGAAGGACCATTTGCCATTAGTAGAGCTTGCACATAATAATAATTACCACTCAAGTATCAGAATGGCCCCGTATGAAGCTCTTTATGGACGGAGGTGTAGATCACCGATTGGTTGGGAGGAGGTTGGTGACAAGAAGATTTATGCCCCGAACTTAGTTGAGCAAGCATCCGAGAAGATTAGCATGATTTGTAAAAGGCTCAAGACAGCCCAGGATAGACAAAAAAATTATGTAGATCATCGGAGAAGAGATTTGAGGTTTGAAGTAAGTGATCATGTTTTCTTAAAAGTTTCTTGGTGATGAGATTTAAGAAGAAGGACAAGTTGAGTACTCAGTATATAAGACCGATTGAGATATTGGAGCGTCTTGGCGAAGTAGCGTACCGACTAGCTTTACCACCCCAGCTAGCTGAGGTAGCCGATGTATTCCATATGTCCATGCTCTGCAAATACTAGCCTGATCCTTCACATGTTATTGTTTATAAACCCTTGGAGATAAAGAAAGACTTGAGCTACGAAGAAAGATCGGTACAGATTCTGGATAGGAAGGATAGAGTCCTGAGATCTAAAACCATTCCTCTCGTCAAAGTTCTCTGGCAACACCACTCTACTGAGGAAGCGATGTAGGAGTTGGAGAGCTTGATGCATGAGAGATAGCCACAGCTTTTCTGACATGGCTCGAGAATTCAGAGGACCGAATTCCATAAGGTGGGGAGAAATGTAAGACCAGTAACTTCTTTATTTGGAATATTTAGCTAAATACTAGTTTACTGGAATGCTTATGCATGAGTTTGTCCATGAAACAAATTAACTAGTTACTAAATAGATTCATGCGATTAGATTAAGTTTAGGAAGTTATTAAATATAGTATAAGAATTTAAATAAAATAAGTAAACAAAAAAAAAGCTAAATTAATTTAATCATAGTGATTATAAGACAAAATATAAATAAATAATAAGTTCTTAAAAAAAAGAACTTGGGTCGCGCGACAGGCACCCTGTCTCGTGACACCAACCAGAAACCCCCCTCCCCCATTTTCTTTCTTTTCTTTCTGCCTTCGCCGGATCGAAGCCCCCATCTCCCTCTGTTCAGTTTTCCTGTCGTTCCTCCCCTTCACCGTCGACGACCCAACCGCACCGGAGACCCCACCCGAATTGACAACCCCCTTCCCCGTTTCCTCTCTCTCCCTCTCCCCGATTCTCCCCTGCCGATCACAGCCCAGGACGTCGACGACCGAGAACCAGCCCAAACTGACGGCCCTCCTTCCCTCTCCGACCACCGGAAGCCTTCCCTTTCCTCCCTCCCCCGAGAACCCAAGAACCAGTGAAAACCTGAGCCCCTTTCCCTCTGATCTGCGAGCCATTGATGACCGAAGAAGACGTCGGCCCCTCCAAACCGAACCACTGCGACCCCATTTCCCTCCGACGCCAACAGTAGCCAAACTAGTAAAACCAATTTTTTTTTTTTGCTTCTCCATTTTTGTACCAGTAGACTCCTAGGTAAAAACCAAAATTTTACCTAGCTAAATTCTTGTGTAAATTATGTAATAAATGTATAATTGTTGCAGAAATTAATTTAAATTGTGTTTTGAAGAATTTAGGAAAATTAGGGATTTGTAATTTGACAAAATTTGAGGATTTTGATAATTAGATTAAACACCTATATTTTGGATAAAATTTATGAACATATTTTGGATGAATTTATTGTTTGCCAAGCTAGATTTAATTTATTGTTGAAAGAAAATATGAAATGGACATAGGGATTAGTTACAATCACTTAGAGATTATTGAGGATAAGTGTTTAGTTGAGATTTAAGGTTTAAATCAGTAAATTACAATGTGATTACTGTAGTTTTATGATTACATGATTTAAAACTATAAAATTATAATATAATCAGTATATAAATTGGGTGCATGTAGTTTTATGGAGGAATATTTAGATTTGGAAATTTAGTTGAACTTAAATGGATAATGTAGATTATTTTCTAGAAATAATTAATATGTATATGAGTCCTTATAAGATCAGAATGTATACAAAATTTAATATATATTAGGAAGAGTGTAAATTTGATATTTGACTACATGAAGAAAGAATAAAGTACTTTTCTTCAATTCATTTTTGTTTAGTAAGATAAACTAATAGTTATATCAATCTGGAAATGAGTTTACGATTTACATGTTAAGCTTGATACAAATGGAGGTAAAATGAGATGGAAACTTAGGTAGAGGATTCGACTTACCAAGGGTAGATATAGGATTAAAGTCTAAATAGATTAAGCAACGGAGAAATACATGATTTGAATTTAAATGAAGCACTTGGTAGTTTGTAACTGTTTTAAGTAAATTATGAACTGAAATAAGTATGGAGACTGATCACCGAATGTTTTATATGTGGAAATGCAGCAACTACCTCGACAAGTGCTAAGGAAGTTTAGGCACATATATGTGTGCCTAAGGTGATAAGGATAGTTACGCATCGGTTGTGGTAAGGGATTTATATAACTCGTAGCTAGTATGATACCTTAGGTTAAGCTAAAACTTTACTAGGAACCATAGGCTGTTAGTTTAGTTAGGATTTATTTTAAAGTAAATTACCTGTCTTACCTGATTTTATCGTTTTTAACTTATAGCTAATGGGATACCTAGATTTAGTTAAAATCTGACTAGAAAACTATAGACTGTAAACCCCGTAAAATTGTTCGGCATTTGGCATTGAGTGAAATCAAATGGAATTAAGCATGCTTAATTTAGGATAATCAATTTAAAAATTTATGTTAAATTTCAGTGTGAGAGACTAAGACTGAGACTAAGTTAATTCATTTAGATTTTTATAAATTGGAATTGTGATAATTATGAAGTGTAAAATATAATAATAATAATAATAATAATAATAATATATAAACAAGTAAATAAATAAAATAATAAAAATAATAATAATAATAATATATAATATCATATGAAAAGAAGAGAAAGTGATGGAAGTGAAATGATGATAATGACGTAAGGGATGGTATGTATATATTTATAATAAAAAAAAGCAAATGATGATGAAAAGGGAAGAATGAAAAGGTGGATACAGGAACAATAGAACGAAATTAGTAATGGAAGATGATGATGACCTTCTGACTAGTGTAAAAGAAGAAACTGAAAATTAAATGGAAAGGAAGGTGTTATGCCTGCTGTAAGCAGCACAGTTTCGATGAAAAACAAATATATATATATATATAGATATATATATCAGAGCAATTGAAGAAGGCCCAAGAACACGAAAGAAAGGGAGTAGAGAAATGTGTAATGGCTAACGAGGAAGAAAAAAGAAATAGAGGGGGTAGTTTTTTGTTGGAGATTAGACAAGCTGAGAGTTAGGGAGCAGGAAAAGCAGGCCAAGAATGGGGGCTGTAAGATTATGTACTCGACTGACATACAAGTTATATGGTATACCATTTAATAAAGTAAATAAGTGAAAAGATAGAGAGCAAGAGTCAAAGCTGAAAATGAAATGATAGATAGGAAATGTAAGGAAGGAAATAGGAACAGCAATAAAATATTAAGATGGTGGGGTGGCAGCTGAAATTTGCAGTGATTTGGTAAAACAAAATACTATGGGAGTAGTTGATGGATTGCTTAAACATAGAAGGAAACCCGTGGGAGAGTGTGGCTAGATAAGGAAGGAAGGAAGGAATGAAGGATGGAAACTGAACCGAGGGGGAGTAATGGAGAGGGAAGCTGAAGTAAGGCTGAGAGGAAGTGTGAGAGAACGACGAAGAAGAAGAAGCTGAAGCTGCCGTTGTCACGACCCAATACTACCAAAATCAGTACAAATTTTTCGCTTTTGAAAAATCTTTCTTACCTCCTCGTGACATATCCCTCTAAATAGGTCGGGCTGTGAATCAATATCGATATACCCTTCTAACCATTTAAGAAATATCACACGTACATATATATATATATATATATACTGACATCAATCATATTATAATAGAGTGGTCAGTATGTTTATACATCATATGATTCTATATTTACATCCCTAAATATTCTTTCATATACAATACTGTGTTGTAAGCATACTGATACAAAATTCTGTATGTGGTGTATACCTGACCGTCGATGGGAATCACAGAAAATCAGCTATGCCGTCTACTCTCTACACCCGCTATCTCTATGGTGGAAACACTGAAAGTGGGTGGAAAATGAACGGGTGAGCTCCACATGCTCAGTAAGGCAATAATACAAACGGGTAGATAGCTATACTATCTACATGTTGATAAGAAATCAGGACATATAAATGTGAGCATGAGGTAAAAACAATGATATGCCATATATATAATATCATCTGTTCTAAAACAGGAAATCGGCATATAAAACATGGAATGATTCTCATGTGAAAACCTCTCATGCTCAAATGAAGCAATACGTTTTAAAACACCCAATTTGGGTTAAATATAATACACTCAAGGAATTAAATCCATTTCAATAAAATAATTTATCTTCAAATTTTTATAAAATCACCATTCTCACAGGGTTACAAATCATGAAAGTTTTCATAAAATCCCTCCATGGGAACAATCAAAACTCAATTGAAATCATAAGAAAATCGAGGCCTAAACCCTCCCTCGGGTCTACCCTGGTCTATCAAGACCAATAGTTATATCATGTGAGACATGTAAGCGACTATATCGGTAATATCCAGGACTATGGTCATAACCTCGTGATCCCTGGCACACGGATCCTAGTGTGCGGGGTGTCACACCTGAAACGGAAGGTGGGTCGGTCCTACCCGCCAGAACAGCATAATATCAGGATTTCGAAGGCAAGACTTGCTGTCTCGTGGCTAATGCCACTCCACTCCAACAATCCCCACGGTACAGCATACTCCACGTGACATACACGGTACAATGTACTCTGTGAACCCAAGCTCAATCAGGGGTACCTATAATAGGTCTTATCTACCCATGTCACGTATGTCTCAGTATGCACGTGTGAGCATATCATCTCACTGTGACACACAGTCTATAGGAGGCTCCAAGACGGCTATATGCATGTCATATAAATTCCCATATGAGCGAAGCTCTAGCACGGCTCCATGCATATTCATGATATCTGAATACCTCGTGTGAGCGAAGCTCTAGCACGGTTTCATAGAAATCAATGAAATCTGCGTACGAGCAGCGCTCCAATACGACTTAAACTGATTATAAATTCAATTCAAATCCACGTACGAGCATTTCTCTGGTACGGATATGTATAAAAACTCAATGAAAACCTCGTACGAGAAAAACTCCAGTACGGTAGTCATATGAAATAAATCTGTAAAATAGTGCGAGCAAGGCTCCAGCACTCTGTGTATGAGTTAAAATATAAAATCCAATGCGAGCAGTGCTCAAGCACGGTTAAAACTCATATAACACTGATAGGTGGCTCAATTTTATCAAAACATGTTAAATAAATATCAATTGACACCTAACTTGTGCCTTTTCACTTAAAACATGAAAATAATAGTCAACATATCCATAAAATTGCTTGAATTAAAGCAATATCATCATGAAAACATTAAAATCATGAATTCCATGCAATTTCATAGCCTTACTACCCTTTTTGAAATTTTCCTAATTGGGGGCAAAATAGTCATTTATCACTATTTCCATATTTTTTCGCAAAATTTATTATTCTGTTTTCGGGTAGTCTAATGAATTTAACGTAATGTAAATCCCCTCGAAACTACGTACAGCTACCTCTAAGTGCTCATAAAATTCCCTTACTTGGAATCACGCGCGAGCTTATCCCGACTCGACCGTACCAGGTCTCTCAGTCCAATTTGCTCGTCTACGGAGCTGCATATAATAACATATGGGTTCAGTTAAAATTTACTGATCAGTATTTCACTCTTACTGATCGAATCTAAAGCTTTGGGCCCGTTTTACTCTATGGGGCCCAATTGCACTTTAATGGGCCTTGACCCCTTTTTTCAGCTCATTTCGACTTTTTAAATCCCTTCTTCGGGTTTAGTGGGCTCATTTGGCTTATCAATAATCATCGGGCTTCGTTCCAAACTCATTGGATAGCCCAGATACTATTTACGATAATTACTTTGAAATTTCGAATAAAATTCCTTTTATGAAGAATTAATCCGTAAATTTCGTAAAATAATCTTAACTCTGCATTTAAGGACTCATATTATCGTAATTAAAATGTACTTACCCAATATGATGCGGGGTACGAAAATCAGAGCTAAATCGACTCTCGTTCGGGCTCTGTAGTAACACTGCACAATTGTATAAATTCGGGTCATTTTTCATCAATAAAATATTAAATTGAATTCCCGAGATTTATCCGCATGTCAATCCCGACTCTCGGTCACTTACCTGAATTTTAAGTCATCCCCGGGTACTTTTCTTCCCTTTTTTTCCTTTTCTTTCTTTTTTCTTTTTCTTTTTTTTCTTTTTTTTCTCCTTCTCGGCTACAGTGCCGTTTTGGCCCGTTTTCCACCACCGGTAATCCCGACCTTCTCGCTAGCCGCTAGTGGGCTCAAAAGAACCGCCTCGACCAGGGGCGTGCTCAACTAGGTCGAATCAAGGCTGGGACATCGCCGTTCACCAGGACCGACGCGATTTCTCCTCGGATTTTTCGTCCGTCGATTCGCCAAAAATAGAGGTCGGCGGCGCTCGTTACCGGTACCAATGGAACCACCGGACTTCGCTCTACCTTTTCCAATCTTCAGTTGGGCTCGTCAACCGCCGGTGACTCGTCAGGGGTCGCGAGTTCTTCATGAGTTTCACGGTTTCATTTTTTGGGTTCCGTTTTCTCTCTCCCCGATTCTGATTTTCAGATTTCTCTTTTTTTTTTATTTTTTTATTTATTTATTAATTTATTTATTATTCTTTTAATACATTAAAATATATTAAAATAATCCAAATATCCCTAAAAATATCTTAAAAATTATTATTTAATTTATTTAATCAATAAATGAATTTATCAGTCTATTTTCATCTTTTCGGTATATTTTTTGATTATTTTCGGGATAATTTTTCAAATTAAAAATCCTGATTAATTCCAAATTAATTCCAATTAATTCCCGTAAATTCCAATAAATTTATATCTTGATCAATTGAACTCGAATTTAAATATTTTCCTCGGTATTGATCCAGATTTCGCAAATTCCATATTTTAATGCAAATTACTTATCGAATTTAGACCGAATTTTGGTATTTTGACCATTTTACCCTTGCACGTGTTCGGGACCAAATTAAATCAACTTTCTTTCATAAATCCACAATCTTTTCCCTATTTTAAATTCCTTATTTTTAGTCAACTCGATTAAATTCCTTATTCGATTTTACGTACGTTATTTCGTTTCATCCATATTTAATCAAATCCGAATCAACCATCTTATGAATCCATTAACATATAATAACGTCATACAATATGGAAATCATAAGGAATATCATACACAAATGTGGATCTAACAATCTCCCCCACTAAAAGAATTTGGTCCTCCAAATTAGAACCAAATCAATCGGTGAACAACTCCGAGTACTTCTCCTGTATCATGATCTCTAGCTCCCAGGTAGCTTCCTTCGGAGTGTGATACTGCCACTGAAACTTCACCAGGGAGATCGTCTTGGATCGCAATACCTTCTTCTTCCTATCCAAAATTCGAACCGGTCTCTCAACATAGGTCATACTGTCACTGAGCTCTAACAGCTCGTAGTGAATCACATGTGACGGATCCGGATGGTACTTCCGAAGCATAGATACGTGGAAGACACAGTGTACACCTGCCAACTCTGGTAGCAATGCCAATCTATAGGCCTTATCTCCCACTCGCTCCAGAATCTCAAGGGGTCCAATAAAACGAGGGCTCAGTTTACCTTTCTTACCGAACCTCATGATACCTTTGGAAGGAGAAACTCTCAAAAACACCGACTCACCCTCTGCAAACTCTAGTGGTCTGCGTCTCCTGTTAGCATAACTCTTCTGTCGACTCTGAGCCGTCCGCAATCTATCGCATTTTAATCTGACATCCTCAGAGGCCTGCTGCACCAAGTTAGGAGCAAATAACAGTCTGTCACCAATCTCTTCCCATCCAATAAGGGAACGGCATCTGCAACCATACAGTGCCTCATACGGTACCATCCAAATACTCAAGTGATAACTGTTATTGTAGCCGAACTCGGCTAATGGCAAATGATCATCCCAAGAGCCTCCAAAATCCAGCACACACGCTCTCAACATATCCTTCAGAGTCTGTATAGTCCTCTCTGATTGACCATCTATCTGAGGATGGAAAGCGGTGCTAAATCTCAACTGGGTCCCCAACGCTTCCTGAAAGGGTTCCCAAAAATTGAAAGTGAAGCGGGCATCCCTATCAGACACAATGCTCACTAGAACGCCATGTAGCCTGACAATCTCTCGAACATATAAGTTCACCAACGTACTCAGAGCATCTGTAGCTCTCATAGCTAAGAAATGGGCAGACTTCGTCAGTCTATCCATAATCACCCAGATGGCATCGTGACCTCTGCGGGTCCTCGATAATCCCATCACAAAATCCATGGTGACATGCTCCCACTTCCATATCGGTATTGGTAAGGCTGCAATAATCCTGCAGGCTTCTGATGCTCTACCTTTACCTACTGACAGATGAGACATCTCGCGACATACTCTGCTATGTCTCTCTTCATCCCAAACCACCAATAAACTCTCCGGAGATTCTGATACATCTTAGTACTCTCCGGATGTACTGTATACCTCACTAGTGAGCCTCTGATAAAATCATCCTCCTGATCTCAGGATCCTCGGGAACAGATATCCTACCGTGGAACCTCAGTAAACCATCAACACTCAATGCAAAATCGGTATCCGCACCTGTCGGTACCTGACTCATCAATTGTGTATATCCCTGATCACTCTGCTAAACCTGCCGGATATGATCAATCAACTCCGGCTCCAACCTCAGGCTCGCAATGATCTCAACTCTGTTAATCTCAGGGGGTGCTATGTCCAAACTGAGGCTCGCGAACTACTCTAGCAAGTCATATTCCCGAACCATCATAAAGGATACCAACCCTAGGCTCTTCTCGCTCAAAGCATCAACAACTACATTAGCCTTACCCGGATGGTATAATATCTCGCAATCATAATCCTTCAGGAGTTCGAGCAATCTCCTCTGTCTCATATTTAGCTCCTTCTACGAGAATAAATACTTCAGACTCTTATGGTCTGTAAAAATCTGAAACTGCTCACCATATAAGTAATGGCGCCATATCTTTAGCGCAACCATTATGGCCGCTAACTCCAAATCATGGGTCGGATAGTTCCTCTCATGATCTTTCAGCTGTCTAGATCCATAGGTAACTACCCTCTCATCCTGCATCAATACACAGCCCAGTCCCTGATGCAATGCATCTGTATATACTAAGAAACCTCCTCAGCTGGTAGGTATGGTGAGAACCAGAGCAGTGGTCAACCGACGCTTCAGCTCTTGAAAACTCCTCTCACAGGCATCATCCCACACAAACTCAACAGCCTTTCGTGTGAGTCATGTCAACGGAGCAGCTAATCTGGAGAAACCCTCAACAAATCTCCTGTAGTATCCTACCAAACCTAGAAAACTCTGAATCTCCGTGACTGTCCTGGGCTGCTCCCACTGAATAACTGCCTCTATCTTGGATAGGTCCACTGATATCCCATCCCTCGATACCACATGACCCAGAAAAGAAATCTGCTCCAACCAGAAGTCACACTTACTGAGTTTGGCATACAACTGTCTCTCTCTGAGGGTCTGTAGCACTATCCTCAAGTGCTGCTTGTGGTCCTCCCTGGATTTGGAGTATACCAAAATACCATCGATAAACACTATAACAAACCGATCTAGGTATGGCTTGAACATATCATTCATCAAAGCCATGAATGCTGCGGGGGCATTAGTCAACCCGAATTGCATAACTAAAAACTCATGATGACCATAACGGGTCCTAAATGATGTCTTAGGCATATCCTCCCTCCGTATCCTCAGCTGATGATACCCAGACCTCAGATCAATCTTAGAAAAGACCTGTGCTCCATGAAGCTGATCCAACAGATCATCGATGCGTGGAAAGGGATACTTATTCTTAATGGTAGCCTTATTCAACAATCTGTAATCCATACACAATCGGAGGCTACCATCCTTCTTCCTCACAAACAAGATCAGAGCTCCCCAAGGTGATACGCTCGGTCTCACAAACCCCTTCTCAAGCAAATCCTGTAACTGCTTCCTCAGCTCCTCCAACTCAATCGGAGCCATCCTATATGGTGATCTCAAAATCGATTCTATACCAGGTATTAAATCTATCCCAAACTCCATCTCTCTGGCTGGTGGTAGTCCTGGTAAATCGTCTGAAAAGACCTCAGAAAACTCCCTAACCACTGGAATGTCTCTCAAATCCGATCGTACCTAGTCCATATCAACCACATATGCGATGAATCCTTCAAAATATAAATAATAAAATCAGCAAAAACTCATTGCTCCTTTTAGAACAACCATTGATTGCATTACTTTTCAGGGAAATTTTACAACACATCTTTCAGGGGTATTAAACGTTAACGTCTTAGAAAAGCAATCTAACACTACACGATTGGCAAACAACCAATCCATTCCTAGTATGACATCAAAGTCCCTCATATACATCACAATAAGGTCGGCTGACATTTCTTTTTCCCCGACTTTCAACTTACAGTCCCTGATTACATACTCTACTAACTGACTAGTGTTTATGGGGGTAAGTATTAACAATTTACTACTCAGAGGAATAGACTTTACATACCTAGACAATTTATATGCAAATGAAGGTGATACGAATGAATTCGTGGCACCAGGATCAATCAAAACATATACTTCTAAATCAAAGATTAGGATGGTACCTTTCATCACATCAGACGACTGATCTGTCGTATCCTGGTCCAAAGCATGAACTCGCCTTGTACCCATCACTTGCTTCCCTTTCTCATTGGCAGTAACTCTCCTCCTCTGAGTAGGAACCTAAACTGGAGCTCTCTTCGACTCCTTGCCCTTCTGTGGGGCAGTGTCCTATCTCTCTGGGCAATCTCTAACCTCATGCCCTGGCCTTCTACAATGATAACATACTACAGTAGTAGTTATAGGCACTGGATAAGGTCTGGTACCATGATATCTGCCACATCACCTACATCGATCAGTAGTAGGGCATGGTCCTCCAATGATAATGCCTCTAGCTGGTGGTAAAGCCGGATGAACAGGGGGTCTATCTGTCCTCTCCTGAACCTCCTCAATCTTTGACCTCTTATCAGAGAGTCGTACCCTTCTCCTAAAAAATCTGTCTCTCCTGGGTCTCTTTCGGTCTCTGTCTCGACTCCTACTGAACTTTCCTGTCTCGGAGACATTTCACTCATAATCCTGCTCACACAGCTCAGCTCTATGTACTGCCTCCTCATAAGTTGAAACATCAAAAGGAGCCGACCGAGATCTAATGGCTGGTCTCAGTCCATCTATAAACTTCTAGACCTTTCGATCCTCACTGCCCATTGACTCTAAATCATATCTCCCCAAAGAGATAAATTGAGTCTCATACTCATCAATAGACTGGTTCCCCTAAACCAAACTCAAACTCCATCCTCAACTTCTGTTGTGCAGTAGCGAGAACATACTACCTCCTAAAAGAATCCAAGAATATCTCCCATGTGACCTCAGCATGTCGAGCTCTCAAAATCGGCTCGGTAGATCTCCACCAATGCTCTGTCGCTCCCTGAAATACAATTACGGCAAAAGCAACCCTCTCAGTAGTAGTGCACCTAAAAAGCCTAAATAGCTTCTCTATCTAATACACCCAATCCTCAGCTACTACTGGGTCCTTCCTCCCATGGAAGACTGGAGGTCTAAACTTCTGAAAATGTCTAAATCTATCAAGGTCACACTCATATCCAGCATCTTGAGCTAGTTGAGGTCTCACTACCTCTGCAGCCTGAGCCTGAACCTCGGGTAACTCTGTAGCCTGTGTCGACATCTCGGGATCAGCTATTGCCTGTCCCGTCGGATCTCACCTATCTCTAGCCCCGAGAGCTACCTGCTGCGCTACAATCTTAGCCAGGCTTTCAATACTCCGCTCAAGTCTAGCGAAGCGTGCCTCAGTCTCATCTAGTCTCACACTAGTACCCTTGAGTACCTGACCAGTCTGTATATCATCACCACGGCCTCTAGGACTGCCCCTACGACCTCTAGCACGTGTACTAGCCCCTCTATCACTGCAGGTGATCGGCATAATGTAAATCCTGTAATCCAAATTCATTTGTTAATTTAATTTTCATCTAGTATACACTTGACATCTTATACAGCACAGTACTAAAGGGATGTAATTTTCCTTAACGACCACTACCAACTCTTATTTCCTTACTTATCGATAATAATTCACGTCTGACTAACCTCCGCTCTAATACCACCTTTACTGTCACGACCCAATACTACCAAAATCAGTACAAATTTTTCGCTTTTGGAAAATCTTTCTTACCTCCTCGTGACATATCCCTCTAAATAGGTCGGCCTGTGAATCAATATCGATATACCCTTCTAACCATTTAAGAAATATCACACGTACATATATATATATATACTGACATCAATCATATTATAATAGAGTGGTCGGTATGTTTATACATCATATGATTCTATATTTACATCCCCAAATATTCTTTCATATACAATACTATGTTCTAAGTGTACTGATACAAAATTTTGTATGTGGTGTATACTTGACCGTTGATGGGAATCACAGAAAATCAGCTATGCCGTCTACTCTCTACACCCGCTATCTCTATGGTGAAAACACTAAAAGTATGTGAAAAATGAAAGGGTGAGCGCCACATGCTCACTAAGGCAATAATACAAACGGGTAGATAGCTATACTATCTACATGCTGATAAGAAATCAAGATATATATATATGTGTGTGTGAGCATGAGGTAAAAACAATGATATCCCATATATATAATATCATCTGTTCTAAAACAGGAAATCAGCATATAAAACATGGAATGATTCTCATGTGAAAACCTTTCATGCTCAAATGAAGCAATACGTTTTAAAACACCCCATTTAGGTTAAATATAATACACTCAAGGAATTAAATCCATTTCAATAAAATAATTTATCTTCAAATTTTCGTTATAAAATCACCCTTCTCACAGGGTTACAAATCATGAAAGTTTTCATAAAATCCCTCCATGGGAACAATCAAAACTCAATTGACATCATAAGAAAATCGAGGCCTGACCTCTCCCTCGGGTCTACACTAGTCTATCAAGACCAATAGTTATATCATGTGAGACATGTAAGCTATTATATCGGTAATATCCAGGACTATGGCCATAACCTCGTGATCCCTGGCACACGGATCCTAGTGTGCGGGGTGTCACACCTGAAACGAGAGGTGGGTCGGTCCTACCCGCCAGAACAGCATAATATCAGGATTGCGAGGGCAAGACTTGCTGTCTCATGGCAATTGCCACTCCACTCCAACAATCCCCATGATACAGCGTACTCCGCGTGACATACACGGTACAACGTACTCCATGAACCCAAGCTCAATCAGGGGTGCCTGTAATAGGTCTTATCCACCCATGTCAAGTACGTCTCAGTATGCATGTGTGAGCATGTCATCTCACTGTGACACATAGTCTACAGGAGGCTTCAAGACGGCTATATGCATGTCATAAATTCCCGTGAGAGCGAAGCTCTAGCACGGCTCCATGCATATTCATGATATCTGAAAATCTCGTGTGAGCAAAGCTTTAGCACGGTTTCATAGAAATCAATGAAATCTGCGTATGAACAGCGCTCAATTACGACTTAAACTGATAATAAATTCAATTCAAATCCACGTACGAGCATTGCTCTAGTAAGGATATGTATAAAAACTCAATGAAAACCTCGTACGAGAAAAACTCCAGTACGGTAGTCATATGACATAAATCTGTAAAATAGTGCGAGCAAGGCTCCAGCACTCTGTGTATGAGTTAAAATATAAAATCCAATGCAAGCAGTGCTCAAGCACGGTTAAAACTCATATAACACTGATAGGTGGCTCAATTTTATCAAAACATGTTAAATAAATATCAATTGGCACCTAACCTGTGCTTTTTCACTTAAAACATGAAAATAATAGCCAACATATCCATAAATTGCTTGAATTAAAGCAATATCATCATGAAAACATTAAAATCATGAATTTCATGCAATTTCATAGCCTTACTACCCTTGTTGAAATTTTCCTAACTGGGGACAAAATAGTCATTTGTCAATATTTTCATATTTTTCGCAAAAATTATTATTCTGTTTTTGGGTAGCCTAATGAATTTAACGTAATGTAAATCCCCTCGAAACTACGTACAGCTACCTCTAAGTGCTCATAAAATTTCCTTACCTGGAATCACGCGCGAGCTTATCCCGACTCGGTCGTACCAGGTCTCTCAGTCCAATTCGCTCGTCTACGGAGCTGCATATAATAACATATGGGTTCAGTTAAAATTTACAGATCAGTATTTCACTCTTACTGATCGAATCTAAAGCTCTGGGCTCGTTTTACTTTATTGGGCCCGATTGCACTTTAATGGGCCTTGACCCCTTTTTTCAGCACGTTTCCACTTTTTAAATCCTTTCTTCGGGTTTATTGGGCTCATTTGGCTTATCAATAATCATCGGGCTTCGTTCCAAACTCATTGGATAGCCCGGAAACTATTTACAATAATTACTTTGAAATTTTGAATAAAATTCCTTTTATGCATAATTAATCCGTAAATTCCATAAAATAATCTTAACTCTGCATTTAAGGACTCATTTTATCGTAATTAAAATGTACTTACCCAATATGATGCAGGGTACAAAAATCGGAGCTAAATCGGCTCTCGTTCGGGCTCTGTAGTAACACTGCACAATTATATAAATTCGGGTCATTTTTCATCAATAAAATATTAAATTGAATTCTCGAGATTTATCCGCAGGTCAATCCCGACTCTCGGTCACTTACCCGAATTTCTAGTCATCTCAGGTACTTTTCTTCCCTTTTTTTTCCTTTTCTTTCTTTTTTCTTTTTCCTTTTCTTTTTCTTTTTTTCTTTTTCTTTTTCTTTTTTTTTCTTTTTTTTCTCCTTCCCGGCTACATTGCCGTTTTGGCCCGTTTGCCGTCGCCAGCAATCCCGACCGTCTCGCCGACCACCAATGGGCTCAAAAGAATCACCTCAGCTAGGGGAGTGCTCAGCTGGGTCGAATCGACGCTGGGACACCGTCATTTGCCGGGACCGACGCAATTTTTCCTCGAATTTTTTGTCTTTCGATTCGCCGGAAATAGAGGTCATCGGCGCGCGTTACCGGTACCAATGGAACCGCCAGACTTCGCTCTACCTTTTTCGACCGTCAGTTGAGCTCGTCGACCATTGGTGGCTCATTAGGGGTCACAGGTTCTTCACAGGTTTCGCGGGTTCATTTTTCGGGTTCCGTTTTCTCTCTCCCCGATTCTGATTTTCAGATTTCTCTTTTTTTATTTATTAATTTATTTATTGTTATTTTAATACATTAAAATATATTAAAATAATCCAAATATCCCTAAAAATATCTTAAAAATTATTATTTAATTCATTTAATCAATAAATGAATTTATCAGTCTATTTTCGTCTTTCGGGTATATTTTTCGATTATTTTCTAGATAATATTTTGAATTAAAGATCTCGATTAATTCTGAATTAATTCCGATTGTAAATTCCAATAAATTTATATTTAGATCAATTGGACTCGAATTTAAATATTTTCCTTGGTATTGATCCAGATTTCGCAAATTCCATATTTTAATGTAAATTACTTATCGAATTTATACCGCATTTTGGTATTTTAACCTTTTTACCCTTGCACTGTTCAGGACCCAATTAAATCAACTTTCTTTCATAAATCCACAATCTTTTCCCTATTTTAAATTCCTTATTCGATTTTACATACGTTATTTCATTTCATCCATATTTAATCAAATCTGAATCAACCATCTTATGAATCCATTAACATATAATAACATCATACAATATGGAAATCATAAGGAATATCATACAAAGATGTGGATCTCACAGCCGTAGAGAATAGGGGAACGGAGACTGAAATGAGAGCAGGAATAGGGCGTTAATTGCTGAAATTGCCATGGTTCGATTCGAAAGAAAAATGATAATGGGAGTAGTTGAAGATGTTAGAAAACACAAAAGAACAGGGGGTAGAAAACATGTATAGGCTGGCCGAATTGTTGAAGCGAATAGGAAACTAATTGTGCAAACCAGCTGGAACACAGAGGAAAAGAGCCGAGAGTTTAAGGAAACCTAACGAGGAGAAGAAGACAGACTGGAAAATAATGGGAACCGAGAGGAAAAGAAAGACGAGAGGAAAGCAGGGTCGGCAAAGAAGCTGCAAGAGCAGAGGAGACTGAAGTAGTAACCAAAGTTGAAGCTGGAACAGAGACGGTGGCCGCAGGGGAAGGATCATCCTTTCGTGGATGGGCGATTGGTGAACCGAGAGAGAGTCGAAGGAAGGGAGGAAGCCAGAATCGAAAGGTCGGAAGCAAGGGCGAGATCGAGGAGGCAATACGCATAAAACAGAGGTCGTCTTCCACCTTCTGTTTCGCTACTGAAGTGGTGGAAGAGCCTGCTCCGAGGGCTAAGCATGGTGGCAGCGACGGGAGACGAGATAGAGAAAGATGGTAGCCGAAAACAAAGGGTTGAAAGAAGAAAAGAAAATGATGAACAGTGTCGAACGGAAGGGAGGAGACAGTGAACAAAATTGTTGGGTGAGAAAAGAAAAAAAAAGAAATGAAGAAAGAAAATAAGGCAGGAAATTCAAAACAAAAGAAGATGAACATTATTCGGAAAAAAAATGATGAAAATGAGAAAAGAGAATTTTTATACATATATATAATTATATATATGTATATTTGGAATAGAGAAGAATATGCAAACAATTTGAAAAAAAAAAAGGAAAAGATGGTCGAAAATACTGGTATGAAATTTCGAGGAAATAAATCGAGTAGATCAGACCTGCTGACTCCAACCCATGAGGCATCGAGGATTACGAACAGACACCGAGGTAAGAAAAATTTTGTGTGCTGCTAGAGATAAATTACACGATTTTTTTGATGCTTTGTAGATATAAATTTAGGCTGTATTTTTACTATAGAAAAATATTCGTGAATTGTTAAAAATATCTGTGTATGTTTTCTGGGTATTTGAAACTGTAAATTTTAGGACAAAATTTTTAGTCGCCTGGATTATAGAAAACCGTAAGCCGATTTTACGCTTTGGAATTTAAGGAAGAGTTTTAAAACTCTGTAAAAACAACTTGATTTTCCGTATAGTATTATCGAACCTATTTAAATAAATATTTGAGTAGTTTTAAAATTATTTGTGAAAAATAAAAAAAAATCATAATTATACTAAAAGATCGTGTTTTGTGAATAAGGGCAAGACCAGCCCATTTTACTCTATTTTATGAGCAAAAACGAGATTAAAGTATTTGAGGTTAAAACCGTGTCAGTCGAGCGTGTATTGATGTGTGATCTTTCACTACTTGCTTGCACGTGATTTAAAACGTTTTCATGTTAAAATCGTGCTTGTTAGGCGTGTATTCCTGTGTGATCTTGCACTACCTGCTTGCACGTGATTTGATGCAAAAGGGTAACAGTGAAATTATATGGAATTATGAATAGTGAAATTATACTGAATGGTGAATGATGCCGAGGTCCATGGAGTACGATATACCATGCTGTGTGCATGTGTGTATGATGTACCGTGTTACTGGGAAATAGTATACTGTGTGACCCGTTTGGGTAGCTGACCACTACCACGGCATCTGACATCCCGACACACCTGGCCCGTGATTGCCCGGAGTTACTGACATTGGCCAATAGTCACTTCTGATATCTGATATAGTGTGAAATGCCTTGCCTTATTTATCTGAAATTTCTGAAATGAAAATATGAGTTTTGTTGTGATTTGAAACTATGTGTTTCACTGCTTGAATTTCGAAATTGTGAAATCTGTGTGGTAAACTGTGAAGATACTGTTTGTTGAAATCCATTTCTGAACTGAAATTTTTCAGTATGATTTACGAGAAACTTATTTGTGGCACAAGTATATAGGTAGTGCATTTATCTACATGCCACGTGGTTTTCTTACTGAGCATGTTGAGCTCACCTCCTTACTTTCCTCCACAAAGTCCCTCTGTTGCTGGGATCGCTTCCGTTAGTAAGGTGATAATTCTTTTTTTTTTTAGAATTATTAGTGCTTAAATTCCTAATTATTTATTTGATCCCCATATTATTTTATTAATAATCCCTTGTATTTAATTAAAATTCTTTAATGTGCAGATAAATTAAATCCGGATGAAACTCAGTCGTTTCAGTCGAAATTGGGCTGAAAACGAGCTAAAGGAGACTGGACCACTTCCAATTTGCAGACCGAATCATCAGTCGACTAGACACACGTGATGCCAGGTGTCCGTATTTTATTTACTCCGTAACGATAAGATTGAAGGACACCGTGCCAACCCTCTGGAGGACACACGTCGGGCCACATCACACAGCTAATTGGACAAAAAGACTGATGACGTGGAAATATCTACTTTGCAGCAAATCAAAGGAAGACAAGTGGCTAAACAATGCCAACTCATTTAGGATGAAAATTTACCATTGTACCCCTATGTTTGTATATAAATAGAGCATGATGGCAATTGAAAACTCAAGTAGTGTAGGTAGGGTAAATTAGAGTAGCCTAGGGTAAGGTAGAGGCTAGGGTAGAATAGTTTAGAATTTATTTTCCTTGTTCTTTTATTTTTCCCGTTAAGCCATCTTCTTAAATTTTTACTATGCATTCCTTTGTTTTCATGAATCTTTGTTTAAGTTCATTTCAATGAAAGCTTACTTCATTTTCATTTCAAGCTCGGTTCAGAATCATTAACTCTTTCATTTGCCAATGTTTGTTCACAATGATCTTTCCTTATTTTAGCTCTCGGTTTCTCTTTCCAAATCACTTAAGCTTTGTTTTCTTTAATTAATTAAACCATAACTTTAGTTGTTCTTGGTTAACTTTCAAAAGGGTACATTCGGTTCCTGCTTCTTCCTGTATCTATGCTGATTGGTTTTGGTGCTGGAATGTGGGCAAATGCTAGGCATTAGTTCACATTAAAGCAATGTGGAACCATTGCATTAAAAAGCTAGAAGAGAGGAAATCGATGGTGATGAGTGAGCTACGGGTCTGAGATTATTTTGCCACTGCCATTTAGTTTGTTTTCTGTTGTCTTTTTACTTTCTCTCGGTTTCTATCTTCTGGGTTGCTTCATGTTTTTGTTCTTTCTTTTCTTGATTTCATTCTGACTTACATGCATTTTATGTTCAGTTCAAGGTAGTATTTAGAATGTAGCTTCCATTTTTACGGCATGATCAGTATGTTTCTTTAATCAAACCATTTACTGCATTTTATTCCACATTATAGTTAAGTGTTCATTTCCTGCTTGTTAACGGTTAGTGTAAAGTTTGGGATGAGTCTTCCGGTGTAGAGTTTCATGAAGTAATCGGTAGGAGCAATAGTTCAGTCTTAGTTTCATTTCTTATTCTCTGTATTGCTCTGTTTCAATCATTGTTTACTGTTTCTATGAGCTGTGAACTAACGGGTTGTGTTGCTTTGTGTGTTTATTGCTGAGCATGAAGTTGGACACCGAGAGGTTGAAGGTGACGTTAGGCTAGGACGTAGTTGCTGATGCTGTTGAAGTACTCCCTTGGCATCCGGTTGTGCACACGAGCTGAATGATGCAGAAACCAGAAGCAGCATTCGGCAGCAGACAGTAGCTGAGCTGAGGACGTCTGAAGCAGGCAGCATGTTGGATGTATATGCTAGCTGAAGCAGGACTGCAGGTTGGAGCAACTGCACGCAGATGCAGACAAACCGTGGCAGGAACCTACAGCGGACAGACCGGGACCAGAGCAGCATTGACTTCCTGGAGATGCACAGCAGCACCTGTGCGGATGTGGACAGTGAGAGGCAGCAGCAGCACGGCAGGAGTGGAGTGCAGGACACAGCAGAGGCAACCGCAGCGCACCAGGACGCAGCAGGCGACAGGCCTGGACGTGCACTGCTGCACCTGGAGACAGCCACAGCAGAACACGCCTGGAGGCAGAGCAAGCTTTGAGAAGACAAGTGCACAGTGTCCCATATCGGGACCACTTGGAGTTTTGCAATCCGGTTAAGGCCTTGTTTGGCCAGTTAATTGGTTATTTCATGCTTCAATGTTTAATGAGTTATTAGTTTCTTTTTTTTGGTAGGTTAGTTTTAGTAAAATTGCATGTTAATTTAAATTGTAGTGTTAATTTGGAGTTAGTAGTTATTTCATATTATATGTGTTAGTATTTTATTTTAGTTTAGCTGCAATTTAGATTAAAATTGATTTTTCATGTAGTAGTTAATTTTTATTGTTAAGTTAGTAATTAGTCATAATTTAGGATTTAATTTTAGTTGAGCATTTTACATGTTACCTTTAGATTTAATCTAGATTAGATGTGTTTCATGTATTGTTAATCTTAATTTAGTCTTTATTTTCATTAAGTTTTAGTTTAGATTAAATTGCATTTTAATTAAGTAGTTTAATTGCATTTTATTTTAAGGTTGTTTAATTTTAGTTTAATTAGTTTTATTGCTTTATGTTTATATTTGCATTTTATTTTAATTGCGTTAATTCATTTTAACTGTTTTAATTTTCTTTTGTAGGTTGTTGTTTTTAATTGCTTAGAGTATTGTAAGTACTTGAGCTCGGTTTTATTTTCTTTGTTTTATAGTTGTTATTATTTTCAGTACTTTAATTTTAGCTTAGTTGATCACCCACTTTAATTTCATAATTTGCTAGGATATACTTAGGGTAATAGTAACCGGTAGTTAATTAGGCTAACAACTTCTCTGTGGGACGATAACTCGGGACTTAAATCCCATTATTACTTGGACGACCCGTGCACTTGCGGATAAGATACCCTTAGGGCCTCGTCATAAGGCATTCCGCATAGTTATGATTTCGCAAAGCATATTTTTGCATCGAACGTATACCCAAGTTTTAACAATTCCTTTATATCTAAAATTTTTGTAAGTACAGTAATACATACAAGATGTGTCTGGGGAATGTGAATATATTTCTATTTAAAATTTGTTACTAAGAAAGAAAATTAATCAGACCAAATTATTGTTTTGACATAATATCGACTTGTAGCCCAACCAAATTGTGTGGAAATTTGGGTAGTTACCAAAGTGGTATCAGAGCAAGGTTGGCCTGATACGAGTCGATATTGAAAGTGAGAAAATTTGAAAAGTTCACATCCCAGCATTACTGTACATTATTTAGATACAAACGGGTATACCTGACTGTGATTTATTAAAAATTGTGTCATTGAATGAAGAGAAACTAATAGATATGGCTGGACGGTATCATAGTCATACTAGTAAATGAAAATAAACCGTTCCTCGAGGCCGTATAGATAGGCCCGAGAGGTGTAGTGAATCCTTGTTTGTGTGTACACCTTATAGTTTCACTGAAAATGTTTAGACTCCGCTTTGTAAAAATTGAGCGGGATATGGAAATAATGATGACATTGTTGGGTCAAGTGATATTGACCTCGTGATAATGATAACGATTAAGGTGTGACGGGGAGCAAGACTGAGACAACTTTAGAAAATGGTACACTATTATATACTGGAGTCAAAATTCAAATGTGATCAAAAATTGGAATAAATGAATTGGAAGAATTTATATGGATTCGTTAGGTACGACTGTAAACCTAATAGAGGCAACTTCAGAAGTTTAAGCCTCCAATTTTCAATAAGGTTAAGAATTCAATGATTCAGAGGGTTTGATGAATGAAAAAAAAAGGTTGATGATTTTAGAAGTAACTCTATCGAGAAGGTTTTTTTTCCAACTTTTGTATTAAGAATTGGAGAAGCTACACGGATTTTTAGAGTGCATTACTATAAAGAAGTAGCTTTTGTAGAATCAGTATCGAAATGGAAAGTTGAGCTCGAAGGGAAGTCCCCTGATTTAATCCGAGAACTGACATCAAAAAATTTCATGGATATGTTTCTGGAAGCCCTTAGACGGCAACACATTTCGGATGAAACAAAGTGGCAATTATAGATGAAAAGATTGCAATCGGACATAAAGTAACAAGCCTGTGGATGAATATGAAATTGAATTTATAGCCTTGGAAGAAGAATAATCCGGATAAATAGAGATGTGTAATGGAGAAAGTCCAGGAAACTCGTAGGAGGTATTGGGATCCTTAATCGAGTTAAGTTAGCCCCCTTGGATGTTATTTTGAGAAACTAGAGCACAAGGCGTAACTATGAGAATATGAGATATATACTCTCGAGGTTACCAAGAAAGAGGAAAGGTAAAGAGAGTGACAGAAGAGGTGTCTACTGAAGAAAGACTGATAGTGAAAGAGCAAAGTCACTGTGTCTAAAAGGACGAGCTGTATAAATAAAACTTAAAGGTCACACTACTTACATGATTGAAAAAGATAGGGTGTGTTCGGAGTAAAGAGACACCTCTGTAGACATAGAATTTTTCGATACATACTTGGATGATCTATCAGAGTTACCACTAATCGAAAGGTGAAGTTCTGAAACTGACTTAGCACCTGGTATCGAATTAATTATTCTGGCCACTGTACTCAGTGGCTTCAATTGAATTAGAAACGCTGAAAAAGCAAATATAAGGATTAGATGAAAAGGAGATTATCGGACTAGGTGATCCACTTTAGAGTGTACTGGCGTTAATTTTTAAGGAGATCCGAATTCTTCTGGGTCACGTGTATTAAGAATGGGTGTCAATTGGATTCCCTCAAACAAAGATTCTAGATAAGAGGGAAAGACCCAAAACTGTTAAGATGATTCGGAGTTTGGGGTATAAGGAGACTTCGGAATATGAATTACGTATCGAGTCTAAGGATTGTAAATTGCTTATGCTTATATGTCGAATGCGAGACTTAATTGGAATAAGGAAAGAGTTTTGTTATAATTGATGTACGAAATGAGACAAGCTTGAAATGTGATAAATTTTGAATACAAGTGATATTGGAATAAGAGGTGTATACAAGGTAAGAATATCTTTGGTAATTGAAATGAATTTGGATTAAGTATTATGGATTGAAAATGGATTGTGTTCGAAGGATAAATGTGAAATTGTGATAAGTTTTGGTATCCTACTTCTTATTGAGACTGAACCTTGAACCCTTATATCTATAATCAGTCATGTGGTCACGTCTGATGGCTAATAAAGGTATTTCAAAATACCTCCCCGCCTGAGAGACTTGACAGCATCTAGAAGTACCCTGATCCTTAACCTATAAACTGGAGTTGACAGTTGTAATGTTCGTGTTGGAAGTCAAGATACCATTACTTGTGCGATGAAGAATTATAGAATCCTACTGATCAAGAAGATTTAAATATTAAATTTCACAAAGGTCGTCTAATACAAGAAAAAGGAGTGACTCGGTTAGTGCCTTGAGCAGAAGTGATTTCGAGATGGCGTTATGTATATTGGTTAAGGACATGAGTTATTGAAATATTTAGTAAACCTCAACTGGATGTGGTTCCTTTCTGATGCTGACATTTATTTTGTGGTAGCGAGCTTGAGAGTGGAAAACTGGACTTGATTGATCGAATTGAGTAGGCTTAGCATATTGGTAATTACTGTATTGATGAAGCTGATTAGATCCAGATGGTGCTTCAACTAGCTTGAGTATTGGTACTGATAATTTATTGAGATTTAAAAATAGAATTGTGTACCAAATGTTCCATAGTTAAAGAAATTGATATAGTCAGAAACTCAATAAAGACTTATCAAATCTCCTGAAAGTATATTGGCAATCAAGTACGATAAGAGAAATAACCGAAATTGGGATTAAATGTCTCATAGATCAGCAGGTTAAGGTAGAACACCAAAAGCCTATGAGATTATTACCCATGCCTATATGGAATTGAAAGTATGTGCCAGGATTTTAAAGGCTCCTGGAAAGACAAATTGCTAATTAGAGAAGTTGTTGTAATACCATTAAATTTTGTAAACTCCCATTTAATTATGTAAGGTGTATATTGGATTGCAAAATGAATACACGCAAATTTTAAAGTGTGTAGCAAGTGTAAGAAGGATATTTCCATGAGTAGAATGTGAATATATTGAGTTTTGAGTGGTGTGGTAAAATGGAATGAAGTTTGCATGAGTTATGTAAATCTTTGTACTTCCATTTGGTTTTGTATTGTATACCTTTGGTTATACAATGAATGCACACAAGTTTTAATGTATATAAAGTATAAATGGATGTCATTTTTAAGCCTTAAAGGTGGTTGGATGAGAAAATGACTATGGCAGCAAAATTAAGGATGTTTGTGTGAGTTATTGCAGAAAACTGCAGCAAAATCTGAAAAATATGAATGCCATATCGATCTCATTGAAGGAAAGATCAATCTAGAAGAGCCAAAAATGCTCTTATTTGAGCAATGGAGCAAGACAGATCGATCTCCAATAGGGTCAAATCGATCTGCTAAGCATTCTGTGTAGAAGGAATCGATCCTCGGAAGGGCCAGATCGATCTCCAAATGCTACTGACTTGGAGAGATCGATCTTACCCTTGGAATAGATCAATCTCCTTAAGCTACTGCCTGGAACAGATCGATCTCATTAAGCCTGGAAGATCAGTTTCGAGAGGAAAAATGCAGGGCAAATCGATCTCATTTGGAGAGCAGATCGATCTCACAGAGACAATTCTATAAATACTGGGTTCTGCACTTCAGTTTTTCACGAGATTTATTATTCCATTCAAGGACAAAAGCTAAACCTAACATTTCAACCCTAGAAAACTTCAGTTTGCAACCAGTTTTGAGTGAGATTCAGTTGAGCAAAGTGTTCTTGGTAAGGAAGAGAGCAACATACTTGGAAACAAGAGATTGGAATCAAAGGGTTGAAAAGCAAGAAAGATTTAGCCAATTTTGGTGGAAAAAGAGGAAATCTCAGCTATGTAAGATTTAATACACCAAGTTGATATATGTTAAACTAGGTGTATTGGTGAGTTTATTGGTATATGTATGAATTGTTAAGAATGAAAGAGTCATGAAAAATGAGCATGACCTAGCTATTGGTGTGAAAATGGGAAAATGATGAGGAAATGGTGTTAACATGAATTTGATGATGGAATATGCAGGTATGGAATACTACAAATTAATCTTATGAAATGCATATATTGGAAATAAGGAGAAATAAATATAGCTATATGGAAAATGTGGTATAATATCATATTAGAAGAAAATAATGAGATTGATGCATGGAATTGATATTTGGCAAATGAAATGAGTATATTACGATATACTAACGCAGATAACTATAACAGCTTTGGAAATCACATTGGGAGTTAATCGGACTACAAGAGTAAGCAGCACCGAGGAAGAGAGGTCACATAAAGTGATCCAAGGTAAGGGAATTTCGTGAGTAGTTAGAGATGGCCCCACATATTTTGAATGGCATTTCGATATTATATGCTATATGAAATCCTTTGAATAGGGTTTATCCAAAATTAGGGTGAAAACACCTTAGAAGCATGTTGTGACTAAAATGCATGGTTGCGTGATAGAATGGCAATTATTTTCATGAATATGCGAAAATAGCACATGTTAGTGCTTATTTGATTTGAATTGGGTGAATTGTGATTTGAATATGCCACCTATCTAGTTTTGTGTGAAAAACCATAAGTGCTAGAGATTACTCGCTCTATATTTTGAGATATGCATCACATAGTACTGGAAAGTTTAGTCGTACTACATTTTAATGCGATTTAAGCATGTTAGAGTACTGGAAGCATTGCTCGTACTCAGAATTGTGATTGATGCATTATAGAGTATTGGGAGCTATGCTCATACTTAGTTTTACGTGATAAAGTACTGGGAGCTTAGCTCGTACTCAGTTTTCATATATTATACATCATAGAGTATTGGGAGCTTTGCTCATACTTGAGTTTTATATGACATAGTGCTAGGAGCATTGCTCGCACTAGAGTTACATTGTTTGATATGGTCGTGTTGGGAGTTTTACTCACACGTACCAGATTTGAAAAGAGCATGAAACAGCCATGTTGGGAGCCTGTACTGACTGTGTGTCGCAGCGATAAATATATATGCTCACACATGCAATATTTTGAGATAAGGCTGAAGGCTATCGAAATAACCCATGGTATGAGGACTAAGACTCATGGCGAGCATCCCGACTATGAGGTATATCCAAGGTATGAGGACTAAGACTCATGGCAAGCATCCCACTTTGAGATAGGGTTTATGGAGTAATGTGTACTGTATATGTCACATGAGGTACATTGTACCATGAGTACTTGATGTACTTGGATAGGACTTGTTAGTAGTGGGAGCGAGATCCAATGAGATTTGGTGTGCTTCGGATCAGGTCCTCAGTTGAGTAGAGAGATGACGGTAGTGATTTGACCCACCTCTCGTTACAGCAATTGTGAGTCCCCACACACCGAGTACTGTGTAGCCTGAGATAACGAAAAATGAGTTATGATCATACACTCAGAACATGTAGTTGCCTTGTACATTGAGATTTCTTAAATGAAATATCACATGGTTGTTATGATATGAACATGTGAATTTGTGAGTTGTGAAAAGGGTAACCCGAGGGATGGGTGAGGCCCATATTTCCATGTTTTTAAACATGATGAATGCCATATGATTTTAATTTAAATGAATGGCAGGATAAATGTGATTTGTGTGAAATTACATGAGAAATGCAGTGTTGTGCATAAAATGCTAAGGTTGTTAAACCAGCATATTTCCAGTTTTATAACTGATGTTTTGTGTGTGTATATATATATATATATATATATATATTGCATAAAGCTTTGAGAGAGATGCATGTTTTAGATACAGATAGGGTAAGGAAATGATTTCAAGGCATGAGCATATTATTTTGTAGATAAAGCGGTTATCTACTTGCTTGCCTGATTTCCTTACTGAGCTGTGAGCTCACCCCCTTTATTACTTCCCTCTTTTCAGAGCATCCACAGTAGGTGGACACGGCTGAGGACTGAGATTCCCTGATCCGCTGCATATCCATCTTGGTAAAGGTATACACACTTGACATTTTGTACTGAACATTGTAAAAGCACAAATATGTAACGATTGTACAGTCAGGATGTATATGTACAAATAATTGTATTAATGTATAAGAATTTACATTATAGAAAAGAACATTAAATTCTATATATGTTGTAAATGAGTGTGAATAGGTGACTAATATTGAATCACAGCCCAACTAAATGGTGTATAGAGATGACAAAAGGAAAGGTAAGTGAATTGCGAAAAAAAAATTATGGTGATTTTGGTAGGTCGTGTGTGGGGGAAGGGAGTGACAGAATAGTATCATAGCAGTATTGGTCTGATGTGAATCGATATTAGTAATTAGGAAAGTATACATCATCATAGTACTGTGCTTTGTTTAGTTACAATTGTGTATACGATATGGAAATCAGACTAATTAATGATTATAAATGCAGGGATTTAGCCATCATGGTTAATACTCACCGTGGTAGAGGGGCTAGAGATAGGGTTCGAGGCCGTAGAGGTAGGCCAGAGACACGAGATGAGACTATTGGTCCTACTGAGCTACCAGAGAGTATCGAGGCACGTTTCAAGAGACTAGAGCGTTGCCTGGAGACCATAGTGGAGATATTGGCACAGACAATGCTAGGAGGACAGGGACAGGATGTAGAGATTACATCGGGAGAGGCAGCTGCACCTGATACACCTACACCTTTGCCAGTTCAGGATACGCCGTCTCATGTTGCTCCACGATAGGGCGGTAATGTTTTGGGGTACGGTTGTGATTTGGACAGACTTCGACAATTCCAAAAACTTAAACCTCCAACTTTTCATAGGATTAACGACCCAGTGTTGGCGAAGGAATGGAAAGGAGAGATGGAGAAGTTGTACGGATTCTTTGAGTGAATGGTCAGTGATGGTTGCATTTGCTGCATTCCTACTAAAGGGGACTGCAGAGCATTGGTGGAAGTCCACCCGACCCATATTGAGAGCCCGACATAGAGAGATTAGTTGGGAGATATTTTTGGATGTCTTTAGGAGGTAATTTATTCTAGATACGACTCAACAGAGGCTACAGGCCAAATTTTTAAGGTTAGGCTAGGGTAGTCATTCCGTAGATGAGTACGAGACTAGATTTTTATCCCTTAGGAGGTACGACCCTTACACCATGAGTAGCAAGACCAAGAAGGTCCGCAAGTTTATCGATGGACTAAGACCAGTAGTACGGTCTAAACTAGTTCCATTCGACATTTCTACCTACGATGAGGCAGTGCACAGGGCGCAACTCTGTGAGAAAGTTTATGAGAGGAATGTTTCAGAGTTCAGAACAGTCAAAAAAGGTAGAGATAGAGATAGAAAGAGGTCGGTGAGTGACAGTGCTCGAGGTTTCAGATACCAAGGAGGGAGGAGACTCTTCAGTAAGAGACCAAAGATCGAGGAAGTACAGGAGAGGATTGTTAGATCTCCTGCATACCCGACTATAGCTTCAGCTAGAGGAGTAGTGATTAGAGGACAGAGGCCTACTATTGAGCAGTGCAGTCGAAGTGGTAGATTCCACGGAGGTAGACCTTGTCCTGTTTCTAGTGGATTGTACTACAGATGTGGGAAGCTAGGACATATGGCTAGAGTTTGCCAAGAGGTTATAGAGATGGCACCACAGAAAGGTAAGGAGTCTGAGAGAGCTCTAGCTAATACGTCTGCTCCGATGAGGAGAGCGACAGCAGAGGAAAAGGGAAAGGAAGTCATGGGACGAGGGCGAGTGCATGCCTTGGACCAGGGGACAACAGATGCTTCATTGGATGTGATTAGAGGTAACATCCTAATATATGATTTAGAAGCACGTGTTTTAATTGATCCTGGTGCCACGCATTCATTTGTATTGCCTTCATTTTGCATGTAAGATAACAAAGCATGTAGAACGTTAAAAGTAGGGGAAAAGGATATGACAGCCAATCTAATACTGTTAAGCATGAGTGATTTTGATGTAATCTAAGGAATGGATTAGTTATCATCAAACCATATTATTTTAGATTGTTACGCTAAAACAGTTATGTTTCCTAACCCTGAAAAATATGTTGTAAAGCTTGATGAAAAGAAATAAAGTAGTAGTTATCATTGTGATTGATAATGTACTATGCTGACTGGGAAATGAATATATTGAAGGTTTTATTACATACGTGGTTGATGCAGATAAGGTACGTCCTGAGTTGGAAGATATTCCTGTGGTTAAGGAATTCTCAGATGTCTTTCCGGATGAATTGCCAAGGTTACCACCAGACAGAGAGATGGAGTTCTGTATAGACTTGGTGCCTAGTATTGAACCTATATCGAAACCACCGTATCGCATGGCCTTAGTTGAGCTAGAGGAGCTCAAGAAACAATTACAGGAGTTGTTGGATAGGGGTTTTATCGAATCGAGTGTTTCACCTTAGGGAGCACAGGTTTTGTTTGTAAGGAAGAATGATGGAAGCCTCCGATTGTGTATAGATTACAGATTGTTGAATAAGGCAACCATCAAGAATAGATATCCCCTTCCACGTATTGATAACTTGTTGGATCAACTCCGGGGAGCGCAGGTCTTTTCTAAGATTGATCTGAGGTATGGGTATCATCAGCTGAGAGTAAGGAGTGAATATGTGCCCAAGACAGCATTTAAGACTTGATATGGCCATTATGAGTTTTTGGTTATGCCATTCGGATTGACGAATGCTCCAGCAGCTTTCATGACTTTGATGAACGATGTGTTCAAGACATATTTGGATCAATTTGTAATCGTCTTCATAGATGACATCTTGATATATTCTAAATCAGAGGAAGAGCATGAGAAACACCTCATGATTGTATTGCAGACTCTACGAGAGCAGAAGTTGTATGCTAAACTCAATAATTATGATTTTTGGTTATCACATATCTCGTTTTTGGGACATGTTGTGTCAAAGGATAGTGTATTAATGGATCCATCCAAGATTGAGGCTATAGTTCAGTGGGAACAGCCGAGGACAGTCATCGAGATCAGGAGTTTCTTGGGTTTAGCAGGATATTATCAGAGATTTGTCGAAGGATTCTCAAAGTTAGCTGCTTCGTTGACACGTCTCACTCGGAAGGGTGTAGCTTTTGTATGGGATAAGGATTGTGAGAAGAGTTTTCCAGGAGTTGAAGAGTCGATTGACCACTACTCTGATTCTCACTATCCCTACCAGTTCAGGAGGATTTTCAGTGTATACCGATGCTTCGCATTAGGGACTAGGTTATGTATTGATGCAGGATGGGAAGGTAGCTGCTTATGGATCCAGACAACTAAAGGATCATGAGAAGAACTATCCAACCAACGATTTGGAGTTAGCAACAGTAGTGTTTGCATTGAAGGTATGGCGCCACCACTTGTATGAAGAGAAATTATAGATTTTTACCAACCACAAGAGCCTTAAGTATCTATTCTCACAGAAAGAATTGAATATGAGATAGAGAAGATGGCTAGAGCTTCTAAAAGACTATGATTGTGAGATACTTTATCATCCAGGTAAGGCTAATATTGTAGCTGATGCTTTGAGCAGAAAGAGCCTTAGGATGGTATCGTATATGACGGTTAGGGAACATGAGTTGCTAGAGCAGTTTGCTAGCCTCAGTTTGGGTTATCCCTTCTAACATGAATACAAATTGTATGATTGCTAGTCTACGCTTGGAACCAAATCTATTAGAGAGGATTAGACAGGCTCAGCAGACTGATCCGTATTGCATTAACATGAGTAGTCAGATACAGAAGGGCACAGTAACAGATTTTAAGGTGAGTTCTGATGGACTTCTGAGGTTTAGAGGCAGATTGTGTGTTTCCGAGGACCCAGAGCTCAGGAGATTGATATTGACGGAAGCTCATTCGTCGAGGTACACGCTACATCCAGGGAGTAACAAGATGTATCAGAATCTCCGGAAGGTGTACTGGTGGTCAAGTTTGAAGAAAGATGTAGCAGAATTCGAGGTAAGATGTCTCGTGTGTTAGCAAGTGAAGGTAGAGCATCAGAAACCTGCAGGGTTATTGCAGCCTCTACCTATACCGACATGAAAATGAGAGAATATCAACATGGATTTTGTGATGGGTTTACCGAGGACCTGGAGGAATCACGATGCGATATGGGTGATTGTTGAAAGACTGACGAAGTCAGCCCACTTTTTAGCTATGAGAGCTACCGATACTCTGAGTTCATTGACAGAGTTGTATGTACGCGAGGTAGTGAGGTTACATGGTATTCCAGTGAGCATTGTTTTGGATAGGGATTCCCGCTTCAATTCCCACTTTTGGAAACATTTTCAGGAAGCCATGGGAACCCAGTTGAGTTTGAGCATCGCTTATCAAACTCAACTGGGTTCCCATGGCTTCCTGAAAATGTTCCCAAAAGTGGAAAGTGAAGCGGGAATCCCTATCACAGACTATGCTTAATGGTACACCATGTAACCTCACTACCTCACGTATGTACAGCCCTGCCAATGAACTCAGAGTATCGGTAGCTCTCATAGCTAGGAACTGGGATGACTTCATCAGTCTGTCGACAATCACCCATATAGCATCGTGATTCCTACGGGTTCTCGGTAAACCCATCACGAAATCCATGGTGATATGCTCCCATTTCCATGTCGGTATAGGTATAGGCTGTAATAACCCTATAGGCTTTTGATGCTCTACCTTCACCTGCTAACATACGAGACATTTCACCATAAAATCTACTAATCTCTCTTCATACCCGACCACTAGTACACCTTTCAGAGATTCTAATACATCTTGTTACATCCCAGATATAACATGTACCTCGACGAATGAGCTTCCGCCAATATCAATCTTCTGAGTCCTGGATCCTTGGGAACACACAATCTGCCTCTGAACCTCAGCAGTCTATCAGAACTCAACTCAAAATCAGTTACTGTGCCCCTCTGCATCTGACCACTCACATCAATACAAAACGGATCTGTCTGTTGAGCCACTTTGATCCTATCCAACAGATCCTGCTCCAAGCATAGACTAGTTATCACATAGCCTATATCCATGTCAGAAGGCACAACACCCAAACTGAGGCTGGCAAACTGTTCTAGCAACTCTTGTTCTCTAACCATCATGTACGATACCATCCCTAGGCTCTTCCTACTCAAAGCATCAACTACAATGTTAGCCTTACCCAGATGATAAAGTATCTCACAATTGTAATTGTTCAAAAGCTCTAGCCATCTTATCTGTCTCATGTTCAACTCCTTCTATGAGAACAGATACTTGAGGCTCTTGTGGTTGTTAAATATCTAGAACTTCTCACCATACAAGTAGTGGTGCCATACCTTCAACGCAAACACTACTGCTACTAACTCCAAATCATGGGTCGGATAGTTCTCCTCATGATCCTTCAGCTGTCTAGATCCATAAGCAACTACCCTACCATCCTGCATCAATACACAGCCCAGTCCCTGATGCAAAGCATCGGTATACACTGCAAATCCTCATGAGCTGGGAGGGATAGTGAGAATCAGAGCGGTGGTCAATCGACGCTTCAGCTCCTGAAAACTCTTCTCACAATCCTCGTTCCATATGAATGATACACTCTTCCAAGTGAGATGTGTCAACAGAGCAGCTAACTTCAAAAATCCTTCAACGAATCTCCTATAGTATCCTGCTAAACCTAGGAAACTCTTGATCTCAGTGACTGTCCTCGACTGTTCCCACTAAACTACAGCATCTATCTTAGATGGATCAATCGACACACTATCCCTCGATGCAACATGTCCCAAAAACGAGATCTGTGATAACCAAAAGTCACACTTACTGAGTTTAGCATATAACTTCTGCTCTCGTAGAGTCTGCAATACAATCCTGAGGTGGTCCTCATGCTTCTCCTTAGATCTCGAATACACCAATATGTCATCGATAAAGACGATAACAAACTGATCCAAATATGGCTTGAGCACATCGTTCATCAAAGCCATGAAAGTCGCGGGAGCATTCGTCAATCCGAATGGCATAATCAAGAACTCATAAAGGCTATATCAGGTACGAGACGCTATCCTGGGTACATTTCCACTCCGAACTTTCAGCTGATGATACCCCAATCTCATATTAATCTTGAAAAAGACCTGTGCTTCTCGAAGCTGATCCAACAAGTCATCAATGCGTGGAAGGGGGTACCTATTTTTTACGGTGGCCTTATTCAACAATCGGTAATCTATACACAATTGGAGGCTCCCATCCTTCTTCCTTACGAATAAAACTGGTGTTCCCCAAGGTGAAACACTCGATCTAATGAAACCCATATCCAACAGCTCCTGCAACTGTCTCTTGAGCTCTTCCAGCTTAACTAAGGCCATGTGATAAGGTGGTCTCAAAATAGGCTCTGTACCAGGCACCAAGTCTATACAAAACTCTATCTCTCTGTCTGGTGGTAATCCTGACAACTCATCCGAAAAAATATTTGGGTACTCACTGACCACAAGAATATCTGACAACTCCGAATGCGTCTTATCTATATCCACTACGTATGCAAAGAAACCTTCAACATATTCGTTTCTCAGTCAGCAGAGTATATCATTATTGTAATCAAAACTACTACTTTCATTTCTTTTCGTTAAACCTTACAACGTATCTAGTAGGGTTAGGAAACATAACTGTCTTAACATAACAATCTAAAATAGCATGGTTTGCAGATAACCAATCCATTCCTAAGATTACATCAAAGTCGCTCATACTTAGCAATATTAGATTGGTTGTCATATCCTTATTTCCTACTCTCAACTTACAATCATTAAATACATACTCTACAATCTGACTATTATTCATAAGCGTACTAATAAACATCATCATACATAATGGTGTATGGTCTACATGTCTTGCTAACTTGCATGCAAATGAAGGCGATACAAATGAATGCGTGGCATCAGGATCAATTAAAACATATGCTTCAATATCATAAATCAGGATGTTACCTCGTATCACATCCGATGAAGCATCAGTTGTGCCCTGGTCCAAAGCATGTACGCGCCCTTGACCGATCACTTACTTCCCCTTCTCTTCTGCTGTCGCTCTCCTCTTCGAAGCAGAAGGATCAACTGCAGCTCTCTCTGGCTCCCTGCCCTTCAGTGGAGCAGTCTCAACCATCTCTGGGCAAGCTCTAGCAATATGCCCTAGTTTCCCACATCGAAAACACACTATAGGAGTCAGCGGACAAGGTCTACCTCCATGATGTCTACTGCATCTACTGCATCTACTGCATCTACTACACTGATAGGTAGTAGGTCTCTGTCCTCCAATGACAATACCCTTCGCTGGAGCTACGGTCGGATAAGTAGGAGGTCTAGCATGTCTCTCTCGTGCCTCCTCAATCTGTGGTCTCTTACCGAAGAGTCTCCTCCCTCCTCGATAACTGAAACCTCTATCTCTAGCTGGTCTCTTCCTCTCTCTATCACGACTCCGACTAAACTTCCTAAACTAGGAAGCATTTCTCTCATAATCATGTTCTCACAGTTGCGCTTGCGCAACGCTTCCTCATATGTGGCTATATCAAATGGGACCAATCTGGACCGCAGAACCGGTCTCAATCCATCAATGAACCTGTGGTCCTTCCTGGTCTCACTATACATGGTGTTTGGGTCATATCTTTCCAGGGATAGGAATCTAGTCTTATACTCGTCCACGAACAAACTCCCCTGGTTCAATCCTAAAAACTCAACCTGTAGTTTTCGTTGTGCGGTATCAAGAACAAACTGCCTCCTGAAGGCATCCTGAAATATCTCCCAACTAATATCTGTATGTCGAGCTCTCAATATGGGTCTGGTGGACTTCCACCAATGCTCTGCAGATCCCTTCAGTAGGAACATAACAAAAGTGACCATCGTCGATATCGTACACTCGAAGAATCCATAGAGTTTCTCCATCTCTACAACCCACTCCTTATCGGCAACAGGGTCCTTGAGCCCACTAAAAGATGGAGGTTTAAACTATTGGAACTGTCGTAACCAATCCAGATCACATTCGTACCCTAATCCACTACTACTCGAAACTGGTGGGGGTGTAGGAGTATCTGTAGTCTGTAGTGCATGAGCTGTCTGTGTAGGTGTATCAGGGGTAACTGCCTCTTCTGTCGTACTTCCTGCCTTCTGTCCCTGCTTACCTAGCATCGTCTGTTCCAATATCTCCACTATCGTCTCTAGGCTACGTTCTAATCTCGTGAAGCACGCCTCAGCACACTCTGGTACCTCAGTAGCACCTGGAGTCTCATGGGTAGGTAATGGCTCAGTAGCAGCTCGTTTCTCAAGCCTATCTCTACGGCCTCGAGCCCTACCTCTCATCCCTCTACCACTACAAGTATTCGCCATATAGGCTAACTTTCTGTATTCACAATCATGAATTAGTCTGTTTCCCATCTGGTATACAAATCTAAACATAGTACAGTACTATGGGGATGTACACTTTCCTATTTTCTAACACTGATTCACATCAGACCAACTTCTGCTTTGATACCATTCTGTCATGACCTTCCATGACTTAACCAAACCACTACAAAATTTTTTCATTTTTAATTTACCTTTCTCTTTATCAATGGTTGGGCTGTGATTCGATGTCAGCATCCTCGTTTACCATATCATCCATTTATTTCATATATAGAAGTCAATATGCTATATACATACTGACTGTAATTCATTTTATAATATATGTGAGCTCATATAAAATCTGATACAAATACATTCCCCATAATATAAATTGTATACATCATTGTGTTGTTTATATGTTTAGATACAGAACCGTACAAAATATGTATACCTGTCAATCGATAGGAAATGGCAACGGACAACAGGAGTACTATCCCTCAAACACTCTCACTCTAATGCTGATGCTTTGTAGAGAGATGTAAAAGAGGGGGTGAGCTCACAACTCAGTAAGGAAATCAGGCAAGCAAGTAGACATCTATACTATCTACTTAAAATAATGCTATGCCTCAAAATATCATTTCCTTAACTCATTTTCAAAGCATGTCTTTAAAATATATACATATACTTGTACATATTAAATCCCATGTACAGAAATCATGCTTTCGTTCTCAAATATAGGCATGTAGTGCAAAATAATGCATCTTTATAATATCACAATGCCTTTAGATAAATCATGCCATTTATGTTCAAATCACAGTAAATATGGCATTTAAATCATTCACAACACAATAATCAGAGTCCGACCCATCCCTCAGGTCTATCTGTATCATAAAATAAATCAGTTAGGTGATATATCATGTGAGACTCTGTGGTGAAATGCAATAACATCCTAAACTATGGCCACTTCCTATAATGGTGATCCCAGGCAACACAGAATCCTAATGTGTGGGGCATCACTGCTGCAATGGGAAGGGGGTCAGCCCATGACAACCGCCAGCTATAACCTCCTCAACTCCACAACACCACACGATACAGTGTACCCCATGCCACTTACATGGTACAATGTACTCCATGGACCCTATATCACAGTCGGGGTGCCTGTCATAGGTCTTAGCCCTCAAACCATGGAATATCAATACCACGTCTCTAAATTCACATGCGAACATCTCATAGTGTGACACTCAGTCTACACGAGAAAATCAAGCACGATTTTCAACATGTCTTATATATCACATAAAATACAGTGCGCGCCTTTGAGCGCGACAGTCGACACTCCGCTCAAACACTGTTTCACATCACAAACTCAAACTCTAGTGCGAGTAAACCTCCAGCACTAGGTCATGCATAGTTCATGTATCAAATCAAGTACGAGCAATAACTCCAGTACCATACTATGCACAAAACTCATCAAATCAAGAACGAGCAATAGCTCAAGTACTATGTCATATATAAATCATGAAGAATCGAGTATGAGCAACATTCTAGCACTCTGTCATGCATCTCATGTAAAATTTGACTACGAGCTAATCGCTCCAGCACTCTATCATGCATAAATTATATAAAACTGAGTACGAGTAATAACTCCAGTACTCTATCATGCATGTCATGGAAATCTAGTGCGAATCATACATCAGCACTAATATATGTGAAAAATATATGAAATCAAGTGCGAGCTGTGCTTTAGCACGATTTATTCTCACATAATTCGATAGATGGCTCTTTAAAAATGGATGATTTTCAAAATATCAAAATCAGCACCATAAATTGTGCTTAATTCACATCAACCTTAAAAACATTAGCCCATCTATTTACTCTTTTGCTAAACAGCATTAAAATGTTCAAAATGGTGGTTTCCATGCTTTTTACAACTTTTCCCAAAAGTTAACTTTTTCCTAACTAAGGGCAAAATCGTAATTTACCACTATCGAGCCACAATAATTATTATACACTTTCTCTGACCCTCAAAGTTTTTAAGTGAATGTAAAAGCAAACGAAAATACGTGCAAGTATCTCTAACTACTCACAAAACTCCCTTACTTGCAATCACTCGAGAAATTTTACTTTCTCAACGCTGCTCGATCCAGCAGTCCAATTCGCTCCTCCAATAATCTCTGGAGCTGCATATAACCATTTATCAGGTCAATTATACTTTTCCTACTGTATTTCACATTAAATACAGTCTATTTCACTTAATGGGCTTTAATAAACCTTAATGGGCCTAACTATGCCTTAAGCCCATTTCTATTTTACTATTTATTTTCGTTGGGCCTATTGGGCTTGTGGGGCCCATCAACTCTTATTGGGCTTATCTAAGACCCATTACATCACATTGGGCTGAAACCAATTGGGCTTGGCCCATTGGACCTCTCCGCCACATGCCATGGCCGAGAGCATCCCATGTCGTCGGTCACACCATGGCATGTCGTCCATGTCCATTTATTTAGCCAATTCACTTAGGCATTTTCACAAACACTTGTGATGATGGTCGTATCATCAAAGTCCACGTGTACAAACATCGATCAATAAGAGTCAGCCACATGTCAAAACACAAACAGAAGAGACATAAACCACGTGACAGGTAGAGAGGGGTGGCGACACAGTCACTGGACTGGGCGATAGAGCCTCTAGGTGATAGAGTCTAGCAACCCGCGATAAAGTAGCGATTGAGATGCGGTTGAGTCGCGGCAGAGTTGCGGCAGAGTATTTGGAATGTGCGGCAGAGTGATTTTAAGCGAAAGAAGTCAGTAGCTACCGCGTTGACTAGGAGCTTATATATATAGGCGCGGCTACATCTACACGTGCATGGGGATCCGCACGTGCCCTGAAATAGTGAATCAAGAATACTCTTTCGTAGGAAATATTCCTACCAAAGAGTGGGGAGCAATTGATGATGGTCGTATCATCAAAGTCCACGTGTACAAACATCGATCAATAAGAGTCAGCCACGTGTCAAAACACAAACAGAAGAGACGTAAACCACGTGGCAGGTAGAGAGGGGTGGCGACACAGTCACTGGACTGGGCGATAGAGCCTCTAGGAGATAGAGTCTAGCGAAAGAATCCCGGCGATAGAGTCTCCACGAGACTCTACGTCTGAGTGGGCGACAGAGTCTCTTGGCGATAGAGACTCTGTCGTAGAGTCTCTTGGCGACATAGTAAGCCGTGATAGACCTCTACCGCACGAACCGCGACAGAGCTCTACCTCATGGACTGCGATAGACCTCTACCGCACGGACCGCGACAGAGCTCTACAGCATGGACTGCGATAGAACTCTACCGCAGAGACCGCGGCAGAGGTTCATGTAAACTCTGCTGCATGTTAAACTCATCCGCAAGCCGTCCATCTCCAAGTCGCGACAGAGTATCTAATGACTCTGTCGCAGCCCAGACACGCGCCTGGGCCTCAGACCCGAACCCTATAGTTACGGGCTTAAGATATCCTCAAGCCCTAAAAGAACAGGAAGCCTGACTTGACTCTAAAAAAAGTCTATAAATAGACCAGGTATAAAAAAAGGTAAGGGGCAGAATCTCTTTTTCTTGGATACAGAATCTCTGCTAAAGAACTTTCTGACTTAAGCATCGGAGTACGCGTGCAGGGACAGATCCCTGCACCTCTCTGACCTTCATTGTTTTTGCAGAGTATTGAAGACACGTGGAAAGAATCATATCAGCATCACCTCATTGGAGACGATTGGAAAGGATCGTATCAACATTACCCCATTGTCGTTTAGTGCAACATCAATTGGTGCTGTCTATGGGAATCAGAACAAAAAGTCAGATTCCCTATTAAAATGGTGAGGACACGGTCTACAGTGGAAAATCCAGGGGGAGAGAATTCTGGGAGTCCCACTGTCAGATCAGAGCAAGGACAAAGGCAGAATGAAAAGGGTGGCAGAGTGGCCTCGGTTTCTCTCAAGGAATTTGAGGCTCTGAAACGTCAGAATGAGGAGACGACGACAGCGTTAAGGGCTATGGTGAACTTCTTCAAAAACGCTCTCCCGCAGTTTAGCTTACCCCAGAAGTGCAACTGATGGTGGGGGAAAACATCCCGAGGCAGACTTACGAGAGAGGTCAACCCTCCACCATGGCGAATGCTGGACAAGGAGAAGGAGCACAGAATACTACCACTGGACTGATTCTGAACCTTACCGCGAGTTTAAAGGATAACCCTGCAACGACTTTGAGTGTAAACTCTACCACATTTTAGAGGAAGCACCCCGTGGGAGGGTTACGGGAAGTGAATACTGCCGCAGACCCGACTGAACAGAGCTCTCCCACGGAGCACAGGCGACGGAGTTCTCCCACAGAGTGCATGCGGCAGAGCTTACCCACGGATCGCAGGCGGCAGAACTCACCCGCTGCATATATCCGGCAGAGCTCACCCGCGGATCGCAGGCGACAGAACTCACCCGCGGCATATATGCGGCAGAGTTCCCCCGCGGCATTTATGCGACAGAGTTCTCCCGCATGGCGCATTGTTTCTCCAGAGGAGTTGGGGCATGAATTCAGAGATCACAGGTCTGGGGAGCGACGGAGACAGAAGAGTCCTGACCCCCGAGACCGTTTCGAGGGTACAAGGTCAAATCCTGGAATGGGAGGTGCTGGAAGGAGGGGTACAGGGCAGGCCCCTAGAGGCCGAGAAACCTTAAACGAGGAAGAGATACTTAGCCGGGGAGCTAAACATGTGCAAAGTCTCTGGAACAGAGGAGGAAGGAGTGATTACCACTCGGACTCTTCTAGTCCCGATGGAAGGGGAGCGCACTCGACTCGAGGGTCAAAAAATGTGGAGAAAGTTGTCGAAAGGATTTTGGAAAAGAGGAAACTGGTGTCTCCTGATGATAGTCAAAGAAGGAGAATTTCGTTCAGTCTGGAGATTATAAACAAACCCTTACCGAAGAAGTTCAAGATGTCTTCTATGGCCACTTATGCAGGCAAAGCGGACCCATACGACCACATACAAAGTTATGAGTCCCTCATGTTGCTACATGGATGGGAAGATGAAATCATGTGCAGAGCCTTTTCGCTTACACTGTCCGGGCATGCGCTGAAGTGGTTTAATGGGTTGAGCGAAGGTTCCATCTCATCCTTCGACCAATTGCGAAATGAATTTTTGAGAGTCTTCATTATCAATAGCTAGAGGAAGAAGGACGCTACTTATCTGCTCACTCTTAAGCAAGGGAATAAAGAATCCTTGAAGTGCTACGTAGATCATTTCCGAGATGCAACCTTGGAGGTGAAAGATCTACCAGTAGGAGTAGCCATGGCTGCAATGCTGCAAGGGACGAAGTTTGAGAAGTTGCAAGAATCCCTCTCCCTCAATCAGCCAGTGACACTTTCCGATCTGTTTGCTAGAGCCAATAAATATATGGCTCAAGAAGAAGTAATGAAGATGGTACAGCCCCGAGAGACAAGGGAAGGAAAAAAGAGAGAGAGAGATGTACCTGAGAGAAACTCTTCAAGACCAGTCAGATTAGACAAGGCCCCTAGACTCAGGTATGAAGGTTATACCAGATTGAATGAGCCTCGTACCGCGATACTAGCAGCTATTGAGGGGACGGGATTGTTGGAATTCCCCAAGAAGAAGATTGGAGATGTAGGGCGAAACTCTAATGCCTACTGCGAATTTCATGCTGCTCACGGTCACCCCACGGAAAGATACAGAGACCTGATGGATCAGCTAGAGAGACTAGCTAGAGAGGGAAAAATTAATCGCTTCCTGTGGAGAAGTGAAAGGCCCCGTTATCCTCCGCGAGATCGAAGGAATGACCGTCCGCGGAATGTGCAAAATAATGATAACGGAAGAAATAGGCCAAGGAATGAAGTATTTAGGCCTATCCCCCGGGGTAATCAGCCAGATAACGAACCTACCGCCCCGGCAATAAATGTTATCGCGGGAGAAGAATTGATGGCAGGAAACTCCTCTGCTTCCCGTAAGAGTTACGCGAGGCAAGCGTATCAGGTTCATGCTGTGATGGAAGAGAAAGCAGATGAAGAACCTATTGTGTTCACTCCGGCAGACAAGGGTGACATTGTCGTGCCCCATGATGATCTTATGGTAATATCCGCAGTGGTGGCGAAACATCCGGTGAGCAGAATCCTAGTCGATAACAGAAGTTCGGTGAACCTAATCTATTGGAATTATTTCGAGAAAATGAACATATCCGAAGATAGATTAAGACCTATTATGATGTCACTGTATGGATTTACGGGTGAAAAGGTGAAGGTGGCCGGGTCCATAGAGTTGCCTGTGACTCTAGGAGAAAGCCCAACGGATGTGACTCGACAGGTATTGTTCATGGTTGTAAGGTCAACCTCAGCTGCTTACAACATGATCCTAGGAACGCCTGTACTGAATGATATGAGGGCGGTGATATCCTCTTGTTACTTGTTAATGAAGTTCCCTACTCCTAACGGAGTTGGGCAAGTACGAGGAGATCAAAGGAGGGCTCGTACTTGTTATATTGCTTCTACCGCCAGCAAAGGAGTACAGAGAAAGGAGACTTTGTGCATAGATGACCCGCCCAAGCCTCAACCTGTGGAGAAAATGGAAGCCATTGAGCTAATCAAAGGTGATGAAGAGAAGAGGGCATTCATTGGGACTCAGCTGAATGAACAAGTAAGAAGGGAGATAGTCGAATGCCTGAGGAGGAACTCGGATGTTTTCGCTTGGACCCCGGCTGACATGCCCGGGATTAATCCTGAAGTGATTTGTCATGAGCTTAATGTCTCACCCGGACACAAACCTGTCAAGCAGAAGAAGAGGAATTTTACCCCAGAAAGATAAAAGGCAATCATTGAAGAAATTAATAAACTTTTAGAAGCCGGGTTCATTAGAGAGGTCTACTACCCTGAGTGGCTGGCCAACGTAGTAATGGTGAAGAAATCCAATGGCAAGTGGCGAATGTGTGTAGATTTCACTGATTTGAATAAAGCCTGCCCTAAAGATTCGTACCCCTTGCCTCGAATAAATAGGCTTATAGATGAAACGTCCGGATATGAACTCCTCAGTTTTTTAGACGCTTTCTTCGGATATCATCAAATTATGCTCCACCCAGAAGATGAAGAGAAGATTTCTTTTATAACCGACGATGGAACATACTACTATCGCGTAATGTCGTTTGGTCTAAAGAATGCTGGAGCCACATATCAGTGAATAGTGAACAAAGTGTTCAAAGACCTTCTGAGAAATACCATGGAAGCCTATGTGGACGATATGATTATCAAGAGCCGAGCAGGGGAGTCTCACGCTCATCAGATGTCCAGGGTATTCAAGGTGTTGAGAAGATTCAATATGAAGCTAAATCCCGGTAAGTGCTCATTCGGAGTGAGATCAGGGAAGTTCTTAGGCTTCATGATCACTGATAGGGGTATCGAGGCAAATCCTGAAAAGGTACAGGCAATTATCGACATGAAACCCCCAACCACCGTGAGAGATGTCCAAAGGTTAACAGGCAGAATAGCAACTCTGAATCGCTTTTTGTCAAAGTCCGCAGAAAAGAGCTTGCCATTCTTTAAAACTCTGCGGGGAGGAAAGAATTTCGAATGGACAAGTGATTGTCAAAAAGCTTTTGAAGACCTCAAAGAATATTTGAAGCAGTTACCTTTATTGACAAGACCTTTGGAAGGGGAGCAATTATATATGTACTTGGGAGTCGATGATTTTGCCGTCAACGCGGTACTACTGAAGAAAGATGAAATATTATACCGCCTCATCTACTATGTGAGCAAGGTACTGTTGGACCCGGAGACCCGTTATCCGCTGGCCGATAAGCTAGCATTGGCCCTTGTGATGGCCTCGCGTAAGTTGCGCCCTTATTTTCAGGCGCACTCCATCACTGTCTTGACGGATCAACCGTTAAGACAAATCCTTCATAAGCCTGAACACTCAGGGAGACTAGTGAAATGGGCAATGGAACTTGGAGAATATGATATCACATTCCAACCCAGGCAGGCTATCAAAGGTCAAGCTCTGGCAGACTTTATAGTAGAATGTACTAGCCCGAGCGACAACGATGGAAAGGAAACTCAACCGTGGTTACTGTATGTCGACGGGGCATCAAGTGCAAATGGAAGTGGAGCAGGTGTAGTCTTGGTATCGCTGGAAGGGAAATCCCTAGAATACTCTTTACGGTTTGGGTTCCCTAGTTCAAACAACATGGCAGAATATGAGGCTTTAGTAGCCAAAATGAGGTTGGCAGAGAAGTTGCAAGTTCACCACTTAGTAGCACACAGTGATTCTCAATTAGTGGTAAACCAGTTCAACGGGCAATATGAGATTCGAGAGCCAATGCTGGCCCCTTACCTAAAGAAAGTCCACTCTGGCTCAGACTTTCAAGAACTTCCAGCTGATACAAATCAATCGGTCTGAAAACACACACGCAGATTCATTGTCCAAGTTAGCATCTTCCAATGAGACAGGAGGAAGGATAGTGAAGGTGGAGAAACTCGAGCAGCCTAGTATTGAGGAGGTCGAAGTGTGTGACATTGAAATGGGGGATGACTGGAGATCCCATTCAAACAGTATCTCACTGAAGGTACACTCCCCCAAGATAAGGACGAGGCTCGTCGCTTAAGGATACAAGGGGCGAAGTTCACGCTAATCGACGGGGAACTATACAAAATGGGGTACTCATCACCTTTGTTAAAGTGCCTGGGGCCAAAGCAAGCAAATTATGTCCTAACTGAGGTGCACGAAGGAATTTGCGGTGAGCACTTAGGAGCTAGAGCCCTTGCTGCTAAGATACTGCGATCGGGATTCTATTGGCCAACATTGAAAAAAGATGCGACGGACAAAGCCCGCAGGTGTGACAAGTGCCAAAGGTTTGCACCAATAACAACAGCCCCGGTGACTCCCTCCTAGAGTACAGTACAACCAATTCCTTTTGCACAATGGGGATTGGACATTCTAGGGCCTTTCCCATTGGCCACGGGTCAAAGAAAGTTCCTGTTAGTTGCCACCGATTACTTTACAAAGTGGATTGAAGCAGAGCCTTTAGCTACAATCACGGAGAAGAAAGTGGAAGCGATGGTGTGGAAAGATATCATCTACCGGTTCGAAATCCCACGCATCTTAAATGTTGACCACGGAAAGCAATTTGATTGTGACGCCTTCTGTGAATTCTGTAAGCGCCTTGACATTCAGCTAAGGATTTCTTCTATATCATATCCTCAAGCTAATGGACAGGCCGAAGTCAGTAATCGGACAATCCTTCATGGGTTGAAGACCAGATTAGACAAAGCTAAGGGGGCATGGGTGGACGAATTGCCTAGTGTCTTATGGGCATATCGTACTACTAGTCGGGTATCGACTGGAGAAACGCCGTTTAGCCTCGAATACGGCACCGAAGCATTGATTCCCGTGGAAATTGGAGCACTGTCACCCAGGGTGGTGCCTTTAGTGGAAGAAGAGAATTCACAAGGACTAAGGGAAAGCCTAGATCTGCTTGATGAGCATAGAGAGGTCGCGGCTATTCGGTTAGCATCCTATCATCAGAGGGTGGTCAACTACTATAACAGCCGGGTGAGAGATAGACCAATGTCCGAGGGGGATTTGGTGCTCAGAAAGTCACATATCACGAATGCCTTGAGGGAAGACGGAAAATTCAGAGCCAATTGGGAAGGTCCATTCAGAATCAAACAAAAGATCGGGCCCAACACCTGCATCCTGGAAACTCTGCAAGGGAAGAAAATAGGGAAAACATGGAATTCAAATCACTTAAAATTGTATTTGAACTAATCATTATGTTTTCTTTCTTGAACGTTATATTCTCACATTATTGCTATTTGTTTACACTGTCACAAGATGCTACTATTCAATCATTATGCAAATTGTCCTTTTATCATATCTCCAGCTTTTATATATCTAAATCTTGTGACAGGATACACACGAGCCGTAAGAGCCTAAGGTGCAATGAGTCACTGTGCCCAGGCGTAAAAATCAGACGAGCCGTAAGAGCCTGAGGCGCAATGTGTCACTATGGCCAGGTGTGAAAAATCAGACGAGCCGTAAGAGCCTGAGGCACAATGCGTCACTGTGGCCAGGCGTGAAAAATCAGACGAGCCGTAAGAGCCTGAGGCACAATACGTCACTGTGGCCAGGCGTGAAAGATCAGACGAGCCGTAAGAGCCTGAGGCGCAATGCGTCACTGTGGCCAGGAGTGAAAGATCAGAGGAGCCGTAAAAGCCTGAGGCGCAATGCGTCACTGTGGCCAGGCGTGAAAAATCAGACGAGCCGTAAGAGCCTGAGGAGCAATGCGTCACTGTGGCCAGGCGTGAAAGATCAGAGGAGCCGTAAGAGCCTGAGGAGTAATTGCGTTACTATAGCCAGGCAATGGAAACATAAAGGCCGTAAGAACTGAAGACGCACTCGCGTCGTGGTGGTCAGGCCTCAGAAAAAGGTATGTTTATATGTAAAAAATTTTCTGAAAATATATCTTTCGATCAAGAATTGGGGAGCATACACGAATAAACAAAACAAATATACGAGTAAAACAAATAAACAGACAAATGATGATAAATGATAAATAGCAGAGCGATACGATACGAAGCATGAACAGAACTTTGATTAACAAATAAACAGACAAATGATGATAAATGATAAATAGCAGAGCGATGCGATACGAAGCATGAACAGAACTTTGATTTCATTCATTTAAGAAAATCTTTACAAGTACATCCAACAAAAAAAAACAACAGAATGTTCGAAAAGAAAAATGAAAAACAATTCAATCTACATGAGGAGGCTGGGGATCAACCGCCGACAGACCCTCACACTCTAAAGACTGCTGACCATCTTCCCCATCCAAATCATCAAGGGCACCAATAGGTTCGGGAGCATTGTCCAGGCTCACAGGCTCCCAAAGACCGGTAAGGTTTGCAAGATCATCTTGCGCAGTCCTCTTAAAAAGCTCATCAAGAGGTTTGGCTCCCGGTTCATACTTAGTCCAATCAGGGGCCTCGAACAGCATCACCTCGCGTGTATATTAGAGCTCAAGGAATTCTTCACCTTCCCTATACTTCTCCAATCAGGATCTAGCAAGGTAAAATCCATATTTTACATATGGATTCGAAAAATCCTCCTTTCGCCTCAAGCAATCCCTAGAAAGACGGTACTCCTTCACGGCTTCCGCCCTGATGCTATCAATCTCCACTTGAGTTAGAGAAAGAGTAGCCCGACTTTCTAGCTCAGCGACATATTGCTCGAGCTCCTGATTACGATCAATTAAGGACCCATATTTGGACTGCATGCGGTCCAGTTCAGATTGGGCCTGTTGAAGATCTTCATGAAATTTGTTAGACCTAGCTGCCTCAACAGTAAGATCCCCCTTGGCCTGATTCAAATCTTAGCGCGCCTTCGAGAGCTGATCTTCCAAGTTTCGTACCACGTCTGGAAGCCTGGATAAGTTGTTAACAGTATTCGACAACTCCATGACTTTGTCCTTCAAATCCCGGATCTCCTTGTCAACTTGCTCCCATTAGGCTCGGTGTTGAGCGTTGTTGGCCACAGTCCTCTGAGCAAGCTGAAAAGCAATGCAAAAAGTCAAACTCAAAGTATAGCAAAAAGAAATTAAACAAAAAAAGAATATGAAAATTACCCTCAGTGCTTCCATATCGGCCAAGTCTTCTCCCTCTGGATAATTTCTGAATATTCTAGCTTCGTCCCTCCGGAGAATAGTGGCCTAACTCAGTCGAGACGCCACCCCGGGAGAGTCCAAGGTATCGTAGTGGCGAACTCCTGGGTAAACCCGAAACTCAGACCCCCTCATGAAGTAACCACCATCTACGGGGTAGGATCTCTCATCAACAGGACCTATCCTCGGGAGAATTGGCCTAGTCCCCATTGATGGCTCGATGTACAAATGCCTCCGGTTCTTTCGTTGGGATGAAATTATATTGTATTCGGCACGCTCTTCAGATCGAGACCGTCCAGATGAACTAGAAGCCCTCCGTGAAGAGGAAGAAGCTCTCCCTCTATCCCGAGAGGGATCCCTTTGTTTCGGGGGAGGAGGCATCACTTGTTTAGGAGCAGGTGGGGTTCGAGCCTGAGGCAATTGAGGCGAAACTGGTGCCTCACTGGGAACATCATCAGCTAAGCGAGGCCTCTTTCTAGTGGGGTAACTAGACGGATCGCCCTCCAAACCTTGATGTGCCAAAGATCGTCGAAAATGGCTCATTTCTACAAAAAAAAAAAAGAACAAGTAAGTGGTCAAAAATATAGTCAGAACCAGCAAACAATAAAAAAACATGAAAAGTTACCATTAGAAGAATCGAAATGCTCCTGAAGGGACTCTATGTTTATCATATCATCATCAGGAAGAACCATGAAAGTTGAACCAAATCCTTCCCAGTCATTCAGATTAGCTAAAGGCTCACTGTCAGAACTAGATTCTATATTTGTACTCCCTATATCTTCTTACGGCCTTACAAGTTCAGGGTTCAACTCAGGGGGAATCGAGGATGAAGGATTCGAGGAAGGAACAAAAGGGCTGACAATAGGGACGGGACCCACACCCCAGCCAGCAGATATCAAATTTTCATTTGATAAAAGACTGTCAAGACTAATGGGACTATCAACCAATAACCTATTGACATCTAAGGACAACTGTTCTCTAAGTGTAGAAATTCGGGGGCCCTTGGGGATTTCACGCCTAGTCTCCCAGCGAGTAGGGAAATCTAGGCCCCCAGACGTCTCCACAATAAGCCATCCGATTCAAAATCGTGAAGCTTATTTGCGGGTTTTTCGAATAACCTGTTTTCAAATCCAGGCTTATACACCCGCTGAAGTGAATAAGGAACTAAACCGGGGCTGCCTCGAAACCTAAAAAAGGCATCAAGAAGGGGAAGAGACGGAGAAACACCCCTTAGTCGGCAATGCACGGTAAATCCTATTAATTGCATCCATGCGTGAGGATGCAGTTGTCGAGGGGCTATCCTGTGCGTCCTAAGGAAAGAAGCCCCAAAATCGGATATTGAAAAACGGAGTCCTAACTCTAAGGATGCCCTGAAAATAACTATCTCGTCAGACACACGACGTATGTCATTTTCTTGAGGGTTTGGAAGCCTATAGGAGTATCCATCAGGCAAAGGAAACCTAGACATAAGGTCTTGGATGTCAACTGACTTCAAAGTCGATTTGACTCCTAGCTCTATATGCTTCCCTACACCATGACTAGCCATTTTTTAAGCTCAAAGAAAATCACGAAGAAAAAAATACTGGCGACAGAGTTTACCTATCAGAGATGCGGGAAGACAGTGAACTATAGTGTTCAAACATTTACAACTGAAGTGTGGCAAACAAACACAGGGTGACAGAGTTTCCACGCGACAGACTCATGACACAGTGATGGACTTATGCGATAGAGTCACGGAAGAGTATAGCAACCCGCGATAAAGTAGCGGTTGAGATGCGGTTGAGTCGCGGCAGAGTTGAGGCAGAGTATTTGGAATGTACGGCAGAGTGATTTTAAGCGAAAGAAGTCAGTAGCTACCGCGTTGACTGGGAGCTTATTTATATAGGCGCGGTTACATCTACACGCGCACGGGGATCCGCACGTGCCCTGGAACAGTGAATCAAGAATACTCTTTCGCAGGAATATTCCTACCAAAGAGTGAGGAGCAATTGATGATGGTCGTATCATCAAAGCCCATGTGTACAAACATCGATCAATAAGAGTCAGCCACGTGTCAAAACACAAACAGAAGAGTCAGCCACGTGTCAAAACACAAACAGAGGAGACGTAAACCACGTGGCAGGTAGAGAGGGGTGGCGACACAGTCACTGGACTGGGCGATAGAGCCTCTAGGCGATAGAGTCTAGCGAAAGAATCCCGGCGATAGAGTCTTCACGAGACTCTACGTCTGAGTGGGCGACAGAGTCTCTTGGCGATAGGACTCTGTCGTAGAGTCTCTTGGCGACATAGTAAGCCGCGATAGACCTCTACCGCACGAACCGCGACAGAGCTCTATCGCATGGACTGCGATAGACCTCTACCGCACGGACCGCGACAGAGCTCTACCGCATGGACTGCGATAGAACTCTACCGCAGAGATTGCAGCAGAGGTTCACGTAAACTCTGCCCCATGTTGAACTCATCTGCAAGCCGTCCATCTCCAAGTCGCGACAGAGTATCTAATGACTCTGTCGCAGCCTAGACACGCGCCTGGGCCTCAGACCCGAACCTTATAGTTACGGGCTTAAGATATCCTCAAACCCTAAAAGAACAGGAAGCCCGACTTGACTCTAAAAAAAGTCTATAAATAGACCAGGTATGAAAAAAGGTAAGGGGCAGAATCTCTTTTTCTTGGATACAGAATCTCTGCCAAAGAACTTTCTGACTTATGCATCGGAGTGCGCGTGTAGGGACAGATCCCTGCACCTCTCTGACCTTCATTGTTTTTGCAGAGTATTGAAGACACGTGGAAAGAATCATATCAGCATCACCTCATTGGAGACGCGTGGAAAGGATCGTATCGACATTACCCCATTGTCGTTTAGTGCAACATCAACTTGGTTGGAAATCTTCTTAAGCTTCACATAGTTCATTTAGGCATTTTATCAAACACCTCGATTGCCAATTAAATTCATGAATAAATTAATCAAATTGACTAATTCTAGCTATACCAAAATCATGAACATATGTACATTAACTCATTTATGCCTTAAAATCATATGGGCATTCATCAATATATCACTACTCAATCTCAGCCTAACCATGTTCATAGTGATTTCATATGTTTCAATGTTTAAAACATATATCAATATACTTAGAATCATTCATACATTAACATATATGAATTTAAAAGCTTGAAATTATACCTAGAATTCGTGTTCACACTTGGCCGAAACTTTGGAGCCTCACGGTTTGCACACTATGGCTTCTTGATAGCCAATTCCAACATGTGTCACTCTCCTCTCAATTTGGAACAACTTTCATGAAGAATGCAAGTTCCAAATATGCCTAAATCCTAGTGATTTTTAGTGAGAGAAAGCTCGGATAAATGTATTTCAACGGTTTCCTTGTGTAGCCGAGAATGGTATGGTGAAGAAGTGTATGTGGTAGCTGATTTTATAAGCCATTTACTTAGCCATTAAGCCTTACTTTCCAGCCATTTTAATTGACTTCATAAAGTTTAGTTAATAGTCATCACATGAGTCATAGTTAACTTTAACTAATGGCTAGATATTTAATCCATTTGGGCCTTACAATTGGGCCTCTCAGTTTGAGCCTTCCTAATGGGCTTTCAGGCTGAAATTTTTACTATTCCTCGAACCTTTAATTTTTTAAATATTTGGCTTATCAATCGGTCCAACAATTTGGTCTAAGGGACCTAAGAAATTCGATCTACGTTTAGTATACCTTAATAAGCTTTTAAAATCTTTACTTTGGCCCATTACGTTTTTATCCATTAAACTTAATCTGAAATCCATCCGAATAAATTTTACTTACTTCTAGGGATGATTATCTTGTATTCTGACCAAAAATATTTTTTCCCAAATTTTTCTCCATACTTAGGTTAATTTTTACCCATGGTTAGTCAACTATGGCAAAAATCCATTTTTCTTAACTATTGTTGACTTCTTCCTTAATCATTGACCAAGTTTACTTTTTTTCAAAATTTTGAAAGTGGCATATCTTATGTTTTACACTCTTGTCTTACGTTTTAGCCATTTTCGATAGGTAGATATGCCTTAAATACCTTAAATACCTTAAACCGTTAAAAATGTCTGTTTTACCCATTTTAGCTTTTACTCTTATTCTTTATTTTCGGGACTAAATCAAATCGACTTTCCTTCATGAGCTCTCTATTTTTTCTCATTTTAAGTTCTTCTCTTCAGTCAGAATGATTTAAATCCACTCGGTTTAACCTGTGGCTCTTATAGCTCACATTAGGCTTTTATGTAGCTTTTAAGTGTTAAAGCATTTCACTAACACTTAAATCTAGTAAATACTCTTCTTATGATTTAAATAACTTAATACATGTCTATACACATATAAATCATAAGGAACAAGCTACATAAAAATACGGGTCTGACAGTAGATGTCGTTCTCCTATCGGTTTGGAAGAAGTGGGTGACAGAAAGATTTTTGCTCATGATTTGGTTATACAAGCCTCTGAAGATGTCCGATTAATTGTTAAGAGATTGAGGACAGCTCAGAGTAGACAAAAAAGCTATGCTAACAAGAGACGGAGACCACTTGAATTCGCAATTGGTGATTCAGTATTTCTAAAGGTTTCTCCATCCAAGGGTATAACGAGATTTAGGAAGAGAGGTAAGTTGAGTCCTTGCTACATTGGACCCTTTAAGATACTGGACAGAGTGGGAGATAAGGCATATAGATTGGCATTGCCATCGAAATTATCGAAAGTGCATAATGTCTTTCACATTTTGATGTTAAGGAAGTATCATCCAGATCCAACTCATGTGATTCGGTATGAGCCATTGGAGCTCAAAGATGATTTGACATATGCAGAGAGACCGATTCGGATACTGGATAGAAAGGAGAATGTCTTGAGGAATAAGACTATTGGGTTAGTGAAGATTCTCTGGGAGCATCACACTTCAGAGGAAGCTACTTAGGAGCTAGAGATTCTGATGCGAGTGAGATATCTCCAATTGTTTGTAGAATAAATTGGTTCTAATTTGGAGGACCAAATTTTTTAAGGTGGGGAGGATTGTAATACCCTTAAATTTTGTAAACTCTCATTTTATTATGTAAGGTATATATTGGATTGTGAAATGAATGCATGCGAGTTTTAAAGTGTATAGCGAGTGTAAGAAGCATATTTCCATGAGTGAAATGTGAATATATATGAGTTTTGAGTGGTGTGGTAAAATAGAATAAAATTTGCATGAGTTGTTTAAATCTTTGTACTTCTATTTGGTTTTGTATTGTATACATTTGGTTATACAATGAATGCACCCAAGTTTTAATGTATATAAAGTATGAATTGATGTCATTTTTAAGCCTTAAAGGTGGTTTGATGAGAAAATGACTATGGCAGCAAAATTAAGGATGTTTGTGTGAGTTACTGCAGAAAACTGCAGTAAAATCTAGAAAATATGAATGCCAAATCGATCTCATTGAAGGAAAGATCGATCTGAAAGAGCCAAAAATGCTCTTATTTGAGCAATGGAGCAAGACAGATCGATCTCCAATGGGGCCAGATCGATATGCTAAGCATTCTGTGTAGAAGGAATCGATCCTCGGAAGGGCCAGATCGATCTCCAAATGCTACTGACTTGGAGAGATCGATCTCACCCTTGGAGTAGATCGATCTCCTTAAGCTACTGCCTGGAACATATCGATCTCATGCTTAGAGACAGATCGATCTCATTAAGCCTGGAAGGTCGATTTCGACAGGAAAAATGCATGGCAGATCGATCTCATAGAGATAATTCTATAAATAATGGGTTCTGCACTTCAGTTTTTCATAAGATTTACTATTCCATTCAAGAATAAAAGCTAAACCTAACATTTCAACCCTAGAAAACTTCATTTTGCAACCAATTTTGAGTGAGATTCAGTTGAGCAAAGTGTTCTTGGTAGAGAGGAGAGCAACATACTTGGAAACAAGAGATTGGAATCAAAGGGTTAAAGAGCAAGAAGGATTTTACCAATTTTGGTGGAAAAAGAGGAAATCTCAGCTAGGTAAGATTTAATGCACCAAGTTGATATATGTTAAACTAGGTGTATTGGTGAGTTTATTGGTATATGTATGAATTGTTGGAAATGAAAGAGTCATGAAAAATGAGAATGACCTAGCTATTGGTATGAAAATGGGAAAATGATGAGGAAATGGTGTTAGCATTAATTTGATAATGGAATATGCATGTATGGAAGATTATAAATTAATCTTATGAAATGCATATATTGGAAATAAGGAGAAATAAATATAGCTATAAGGAAAATGTGGTATAATACCATATTAGAAGAAAATAATGAGAATGATGCATGGAATTGAGATTTGGCAAATGAAATGAGTATATTATGATATACTAACGCAGATAACTATAACAGCTTTGAAAATCACATTGGGAGCTAATCGGACTGCGAGAGTAAGCAGCACCGAGGAAGAGAGGTCACTTAACGTGATCTGAGGTAAAGAAATTTTGTGAGTAGCTAGAGATGACTCCACATATTTTGAATGGCATTTCGATATTATATGCTATATGGAATCCCTTGAATAGGCATATTATGGTGATTGAGAATAATGAGGATAAGTGTGTTTTATCCAAAACTATGATGAAAATACCTTAGAAGCATGTTGTGACTAGAATGCATGGTTGTATGATAGAATGACAATTGTTTTCATGAATATATGAAAACAGCACATCTTAGTGCTTATTTGATTTGAATTGGGTGAATTGTGATTTGAATATGCCATTTATCTGATTTTGTGTGAAAAACCATAAGTGCTAGAAATTACTCGCATTATATTTTGAGATATGCATCACATAGTACTGCAGAGTTTACTCGTACTATGTTTTAATGCGATTTATGCATGTTAGAGTCCTGGGAGCATTGCTCGTACTCAGAATTGTGATTGATGCATTATAGAGTATTGGGAGCTATGCTCATACTCAATTTTACGTAAAGGTGTAAAACGGGTCAAACGGTGCGGGCCTATACGGATTAATACGGATACGGGTTTAAACCGATTGAGCCCGTTTAGGCCCGCATTTAAATGGGTCAAATTTGTGGAGACCGATCCGATTCTAATGCGGGCCGGATGGGTCCGCGGGCTAACTTAGTTTTTTTTTTTTTGGAAATAAGAAATTGGGCTTTAAAAAATAATGAATTGAGGCTAAACACTTAATTAAGTCTAATTTTAATTTGTTCAATGATTATTGGGCTTTGGGAATTAACCAGAATTGTTACAAAATCAAATCACAAAGATTTGTGACTAAAATACAAATTTCAATTTGAAATTTTTTTAACAAGAGGAATATTAGCTCATTCATGATCAAATATAACAACATCATTCTTAGACAAAACAAAATTATGAGACAAACCCCACAACTCCACCCTTTATTTTTTATGAAGAAAAACATAAATGGGCAGGCAACCAAGTGGATCCACTCTGTACCATAACCTTCGGGCCTCGACTTCCTGGAAGAGGATCCCAAATGGGTCCAGACTCTAGTCTCTAGACCGTGCTCAAGCAAGGACGCATCAAGCCACCAACCAAGCCTCCACGCGCACGCCTTGAGGAAGCAGACGCCAGACGATCTGCTACTGCTATCGATAATCGCAACCTCTGTTTTGTTTGTTTAGACTTTAGATTAGAATAGAAATATATGCTGAAAACCGTAGCAAAAGAAATGGGGAAATGATGGAAAAGGGATGGTATGAAACATTGAAAACGGGAAACAAATAAAAAAATATAAAATATCAGTTGGAGGAGGAACAGACCGAAAAGATAGATAAGAGAGCAAGTGAGTATGATGGTCAGAAACAAAGTGGAAGGAAGGGCTGAAACACAAAGATAAATAGAGATGAAGTTAAAGAACTGATGAATTTAAGAGAAACTAAAATCAAAATCAAAACTAAAAGAGCAAGGCTTTAAAGTAAAATAATTTAATATTTGAAAACAAAACCAGGCTCAAATATCAGTAAAAAAGAATAGAAAAAGCAGAAAAAATAACAAAATGAAAGAATATCAGAATAAGATAATGAGAGAGAAGCAATGGAAAAGGTGGCAAACCCAGATAAAAAGAAGCTTACAAAGGACTAAGAGCAATGAAAATGGAGCAAATTGAGACCGTGGAGTGTTGATTTCATAAATGATGTAGCTGACTGTTGATGACAGATTTAGCTCTATTGAAAATGGAGTACCGAAGTAGACCAAAAATAAGGGAGCAGTGGCTGGTGGTTTGATGTTCTGCAACCAAAACCAACTGAAGAAGTTGAAAGCAATTGAAGATGTGGTGAAATCGAGGGAGAAAGCAAGTGAACTGCAGACAAAAAAATCAGGCCAATGGAAGGGATAAGGCTGTATTGTCATCTAACCTGCTGGAGGAAAGAAATTAATAGAATGAACAATTTAGGAATTAGGTTAAGTAGCCTGTGGGTCAGCCCGTACCCATACGAGTTGGCCCGTATAAATTATTTACCCATTGTTTTTGATCCGTATAAGCCCTTTTTTAAACAGGTCATATATTAATGGATCGAGTCGTTAAAAGCCCGCGGTTTTCATGGGTCAACCCGCGGGCTAGGCCTATTTTACACCCCTAGTTTTACGTAATAGAGTACTGGGAGCTTAGCTCGTACTCAGTTTTCATATATTATACATCATAGAGTATTTGGAGCTTTGCTCATACTCGAGTTTTATATGACATAGTGCTGGGAGCATTGCTCGCACTAGTGTGTTGCACCGATATATATATGCTCACACGTGTAATATTTTGAGATAAGGCCAAGGGCTATCGAAATAACTCATCGTATGAGAACTAAGACTCATGGCTAGCATCCCGACTATGAGGTATATCCAAGGTATAAGGACTAAGACTCATGGCAAGCATCCCACCTTGATATAGGGTTCATGGAGTACTGTGTACCGTGTATATCACATGGGGTACATTGTACCGTGAGTACTTGATGTACTTGGATAGGACTGGTTAGCAGTGGGAGAGGGATCCAGTGGGATCTGGTGTGCTCCGGGATCAAGTCCTCAGTTGAATAGAGAGCTGACGGTAGAGATTTGACCCACCTCCCATTACAGAAATTGTGAGTCCTCGCACACCGAGTACTGTGTAGCCTGAGATCACAAAAAATGAGTTATGATCATACACTCGGAACATGTAGTCGCCTATCTCTGTTTTCTCTTCATGCTATGTACATTGAGATTTCTTAAATGAAATATCACATGGTTGTTATGATATGAACATGTGAATTTGTGAGTTATGAAAAGGGTAACTCGAGGGATGGGTGAGGCTCATATTTTCATGTTTTTAAACATGATGAATGCCATAATGAATGACAGGATAAATGTGATTTGTGTGAAATTACATGAGAAATGCAGTGTTGTGGATAAAATGCTGAGATTGTTAAGCCAGCATATTTTCAGTTTTATAACTGATGTCTTGCATATATATATATATATATATATATATATATATTGCATAAAGCTTTGAGAGAGATACATGCTTTAGATACAAATAGGGTAAGGAAATGATTTCAAGGCATAAGCATATTATTTTCTAGATAGTGCGATTATCTACTTGCTTACCTGATTTCCTTACTGAGTTGTGAGCTCACCCCCTTATTATTTTCCTCTTTTCAGAGCATCCACAGTAGGTGAACACGGTTGAGGACTGAGATTCCCTAATCTATTGCATATCCATCTTGATAGAGGTATACACACTTGACATTTTGTATTGAACATTGTAAAAGCACAGTTATGTAACGATTGTACGGTCGGGATGTGTATGTACAAATAATTGTATTAATGTATAAGAATTTACATTATAGTAAAGAACATTAAATTCTATATATGTTGTGAATGGGTGTGAATGGGTGACGACTATCGAATCACATCCTAACTAAATGGTGTATAGAGATGACAGAAGGAAAGGTAAGTGAATTGTGAAAAAAAAAATTATGGTGATTTTGGTAGGTCGCAGGTGGGGGAAGGGTGTGACAGTTACACATAATATCATATAACACTCAAGTATCGAGATGATACCGTATGAAGTGTAGTATGGTCGAAAATATCGTTCACCGATTAGATGGAAGCAATGGGTGAAAGAAAGAGAATTGTTTTAGATTTGGTTAAGTAATCTTCTGAGGATATTTAATTAGTTGGTGAAAGGTCGAAAACAACTCAGAACAAGCAAAAGAGTTATGCTAACCAAAGACGATGGTCCTTGAGATTTACAGTAGGAGATTTGGTGTCCTGGAAGTTTCTCCTTCCCAGAGCATAACGAGATCAAGAAAGAAGGGAAAGTTAAGTTCCCATTATACCGGACCTTTTAAGATCTTATAACTGAGTGGAAGACAAGGTACACAGCTTGGCCTTACCGTCGACATTATCAAGTATTCACGATATCTTCCACGTATCAATGCAACGCAAGTATCACTCAAACCCGACACATTTGATTAAGTATGAACCACTAGAATTGAAAGAGGATATAACACATGTGGAGAAATTGAGTCGGATCTTGGATAAGAAAGAAAAGGCATTGAGGTCTAAGATGATTCATTTAGTCAGGATTTTGTGGCAATATCACACTTCCGAGGAAGACACGTGGGAATTAGAAAGTTTAATACGAGAGAAATATCCGTATTTCTTTGAGGACTGATGTACTTCTAAATTTGGGGACCAAATTTTCTAAGGTGGTGTAACGACCCAAATTTACATACATTTCGATTGGGCTACAAGTCGATATTAGGTCAAAATAGTATTCAGTGTGATTAAATTTTTTTCTCAGTAACAAATTTAAATCGAATATGTTCACATTCCTCAGACATATCTTGTATTACATTACTGTACTTACATAATTTTAGATACAAAAGAATTTCTTACAACTGGGTATACCTTCGATGCAGAAATACGCTCCGCGAAATCTTAACTATGCGGAATGCCTTACTAACGGAAGCGATCCTATCTACAGAGAAACTCTGTGGATGAAAGTAAAGGGGGTGAGCTCAACATACTCAGTAAGAAAAACCCCATAGCAGGTAGCTAAACACACTACCTATGAAAAATATATATTTTTATATTTATCAAATCCGAAATATTTTCACAAAGTATACAGATGATTTGGTAATTTCTCAGATACCAGATTTCAGAATTCAGAAAACAGATTTAGTATCGGCAAAAGCACAAATGCCAGAAACGGATTTTTCAGAAACAGAATATGTATCAGTAATACATTTAACTACTGTTATAAATCCAGAAAGTTCAAAGTTTTTCAATAGCAAAGCAAACAGATTCCCAGATATTTCAGTTCAAGTAGACAAATTCAATAAATGTTTTCAAATAGATGAGACAAGGCATGCATGCTATAACAGATATCAGAAATGACTATTGGCCAATGTCGGTGACTCCAGGCAATTCACGAGCCAGGTGTGCCAGGATGTCAATCGCCGTGTGAGTGGTCAGCTACCCAAACGGCTCACAGATCAGAATGTCCGAAGACCAGAAATAGAATCAGAAGCACGATACATCGTACTCGTGGACCACAGATACAAATACAAATACAGATACAGAACAGAAGTGCAGCATGATCTCACCAACGCATTTGTCTCAAAATCAATGCGAGATGGACCGTACGACACACAGTCAGTATATGCTCAAGCACATTTCATCAGAATAATTTTATAACAGATGGTTTTCCTTAAATCACATATAAATTCATTTGTTTGATGAAATCGTTCAAAACAGGCTTACTAACCCTTTTTCGAAAAATCTCAGAAAATAGTCTATGAAAATTTAAAATTTGAGATTTTTAATAATTAAACATAATTCAAGTCATACCGTAATTCCTGCAAATCATTTAAATTAAATCCGTAAAATTTGATTGTTCAACTAAGCTAAAATCTCTAATTTTTCAGTCATAAAGTTCAACCTAGTCTTTTCGATAATTTCGATACTGCGATATTCAACCTAAATTTTATATCTACAAATATACAAAAATTACGCATATTTATCTCTAACAGCGACGAAAATTTTCCTTACCTCAGTGTCTGTTCGCGGTTTCTCAGTTGTCTCAACGTAGCGAATCGACGAATCCGATCCACTCGGATTATTTCGGTCGGAGCCTTTTTTTCTCAGGTTTTCAAATTTAGTATACTTATTTTATTTCTCCAATTTTTCTCTATTTTCTATAATATATATTTATATATATATATATATTTATATATATATATATTTATTTATATTACTTTTCTTTACTTTTTTTTTCTTGGTGTTTGAATCTTTCCCGCCAAAACCAATTTCTCATTCTTCTTCCTCGCGGGTTTCTGTTGCTCACCCGAGGGCCCTATTGCCGGTCTCCCTCTTCAGCGCTGCTTCCTTCTAACATCATCAACATCATCTTACCAGCTCGTGTCCTCCTTCTTCCTTTGTTTCGGTCTACCGCAGCTTCCTCATTTTTCTGTCTTCTAGTTTCGTTTTCCTACTGTTCGCCTCCCCCACTCGGCATCACCATCTTCTTCACCACCTCCTTTGATCCCGACACCACCATCATCCTTCCTATGTCTCATTTTCTTCGTGTTTCATTTCCCTTCGGCCTTCACCGCTCCCAGTTCCACCGTCCGCCATTATTCATTATCATCATTTTGGTTTCGGGTTGCAGAGGACCCATGTCCTCTGTTTCCAGTTCACTTAAGCCCCCCCTGACACTCGATTTTTTTTTCTTTTTTTGCTTCAGTTTTCTTAAACAGTTTGCTCACCTCAAGCATGCACTTGCAGTTCGCACAGTTCTCCTCGGCTTAAAATTTCTCCTCACTTTCTTCTTGTTTTTCGCCCTCTTGCTTCCTTTGCGTGGCCCCCTTATGTTTCCAGTTTCCTTCTTCTCTTGTTTCTGTTCTGTTCTCCTTACGGGTTGCTATGAACAGGGAGGTGTGACTGGGCAGGAGCAGCGGTAGTGCAGTAGCGGTTGGAATCACACCGCATATCAAAAACGACTGAGTAAGGCTAAACGAGGTAGGCACATCACATTGGCGTAACAGTGGTGCACTATAGCAGAGGCAGCATGCAGCAACCACTGTATCGACGCCGAAAGCAGTAGCAAATTTGGAGTTGTCAGCTTGGGAAGCCAAATCAAGCTAACGAAAATTTGGTGCAAGAAGACTCAGCAGTTCACTCTTCTCATTTTTTATTTTACTTCCCTGCTGTAGATACTGACTACTTTCGCCCACTCTCGCGATCCTCTGCTCTAAATTTCCCAACAGCTATCTCAACCTCTCATGCACTCCTTTCCTTTTTGTTTCCAGATTATCTTTCTCGGTAGCCATCTGCTTTCCCCTCTTGTATCTCCTTCACTGAACCATTAGGTACTCTTAATAATTTCATTTCCCTTTTCTGTTCAATGCCCATGCCCTGCACGTTTCCTGCCTTGCCTACCACCAGACGTCACCATTTATTTACTGGAGTGGGTATCATTTCACCAGCTCTTGCAGTTGCTGTACATCCTAGGCCTGTTTCCTTTGCTTCCACTTGCAGTATACCAGTACTTTAAGCCTAACAATTCGGTCTGCATGGTTGTCTGTCGTTACACTCAGTTTCCTAGCTTTATCCCATGGTTTATAACCTTCCTTTATTTCTTCATTTCCCTCCGGTTCCATCAGACATTATCACTGCCACTTTCACATTTCTCTCCATTCTGCCGAACAGTTGTCATTTCTTGTATACGAGTACATATATTTCTTTGTGCCTACTGACACCAAGCTTTGTCGCCCTCTCCAATCCTTTAAACAATGCATGACCAGCTGATAGGATAATCCACTTACCATCACATTTCCATTCTAAGCCTCGGTTTCTCATTCTATTGCTGTTAGTAGCAGCATATACATATGTATATTTCTTAAATGGGCTCTCGGTCATGCTCCCATATACATATATATATATATATATGTATATATGTATATATGCATATATATATATATATTTTCTTATAGTATTTATTTATATATATACATATAAAATGACTTTAATCAAGTAATTGTACTTAAATTACATGTATATACATTTCCTAGCTCATATGTTTATAAATCTGACCTCTATTTCCCATAGATATTCTTCCTTAGAATCAATATCATTTAATTAGATTAATTTTTCTAAATCTCTCTCATGCCTCAAATATATTTTCAATTAATTCTCCTCCAATGTGTTTATCCTCAATTCCATTTATCTAATTATTGTACATCATTAGATTCGAGGACAAACATTCGTGGGGTTTACAGGTGGGGAGAATGTAAACCTTGCAAAATTGTTCGACATTTGGCATTGAGTGAAATGAAATGGAATTAAGCATGCTTAATTTAGGATAATCAATTTAAAAATTTATGTTAAATTTCAGTGTGAAAGACTGAGATTGAGATTAAGTTAATTCATTTAGATTTTTATAAATTGGAATTGTGATAATTATGAAATGTAAAATATAATAATAATAATAATAATGATAATAATAATAATATATAGAAACAAGTAAATAAATAAATATATATATATATAAATAAATAAAATAATAATAATAAATATAATAATAATGATAATGATAATATATAATATAATATGAAAAGAAGAGAAAGTGATGGAAGTGAAACGATGATAATGACGTGAGGGATGGTATGTATATATTTAAAATTTATGCCGAAATCTGCACATCCAACTGCTCTTCTTTATAGATTTAACTTGATGAGATCGATCTTCCTTGGGTGGAGATCGATCTGGTCCTCTAAAAATTCATATTTTCTAAGACATTTTAAAGGCAGGAGATCGATCTATCGAGACTTGAGATCGATCTACTGTCAAACAGAAGCTTAAGGAGATCGATCTGGTCTTAGGGGAGATCGATCTGCTTCCAACCCGAGAGCTAAGGAGATCGATCTGATTCCTTTGGAGATCGATCTGCTCCATTCCATTACTCACATAAGAGCATTCTGGCTCTTTCAGATCGATCTCTCATCCTATGCGATCGATTTGGCCTTCATATTTCCAGATTTTTTGCAGTTTTTCTGCAACAACTTCATTCAAAACTTCCTCAATTTACCTCCATAGTCCTTTCCTCATTCATCCCTCCTTGAGACTTAAAAATGTCATCCAATCACACTTAGCACGTATTAAAACTTGTGGGCAATCTTTGTATAACCAAATATACATGATATTGCCCGAATGGAAGTATACAACTTATGTAAGTCTTTCTTTCCATTTTACCACACTACTCATTCATAATGCAACTTGTACGTATAATCACGATTCTTATTACAAGTGCATACATTATCTTATGGACTTACATTGCATATACATCACATTACAAATGTATCATCCTACTTATGATTTCATTTACATTTCTATGTTCCTATATACAGCTATACATATATGTGGTCTCACAGTTAGACTACCCTAGGGAAGTCCTCTTTACTACTTTTTCCAATTCATTGAGGATAATGAAAATCTTAAGTTTGGGGGAGTTATTGGCTGTGCTCTGTGTCATGCCTGCTGTTATGTTTGCCATGCTTTGTTATGTTTTATGTGCCTGTTTCAATTTCTTTTTATGTGCCTCTTTTTATTGTTTGTGTGCAATCATACTCAGTTTCATAGATTAGTTTTCTAGATTGTGGCCAAAGATGGATTTTGCAAGGAATTGATCAAATTTTGTTTAAATGAATGATTTTTATTGTTTGAGTATTGGTATGTGGATAGAAAGCTTCACTTGAATCTTTTCACTCAAACTATGCACCAATCATATTCAGTTTATGCACTTACTGTGTTGATATGTGAAACTAAAAACACTCTAGAACTTGATTAGTTATTACTTGAGGCGAAATTGATAGACCATGCATCATTAGGAAAATGATCTAGGCCATTTTTGTTTTGAGATTGAGTCTTTCAAGCCTACCCAATTATATTAATCCTTTGGAAAACCCCTTGAGCCAAATTTTTTCATTTTGTTGTTATATAACCATATTACAAGTTATAGCCTAATTGTTTGATTATCCTATTCTTTTGATCCCTTACTTAAAGCACTATCAATCAAAATTTTTGGATTAAGGGAGGAGCTCAAAAGAAAATAGGGTGGTTTGTAAATTGTTGGTTTGAGAACTTGAATGTACAAACAAGGGTTTGTTCTCGGGTCTTGATGAAAATTTAGTGTCATATGCAGTTACAAGTAGTAAAAAATAAAATTCTGGAGTGTGACACTGCAAAAAAAAAATCAAACTCGAGAATGAATAAAGTTGGGTAATGATTCATGAGCTCAAAACAAATTAAATCCAAATGTGATTACAGTGCTTTAGGTGGATTAAACTTCATATTATATCCTTTATCCCACCTAAAACCCGAGCCTTATGTTACAACCCTTGAAAGTCCTTTTGATTCTTGGTTATGCATGAGTCTTTATTAGTGGAGAGTAGTAGTTAATTCAAGCATATGAAGTTTGTATTTAATTTTTATTTAGGTTTCGCGTTAACACTTGAGTGCGTAAATTTGAGTAAATGATTGTACACACACACAGAAGTGGAAAGTGAAGAGTGAAGGGGGATTGGTTTGCTTAGATTGACTTGAACAATATAAATCTGAAATTTATATTAAGCTGAGAATCTTGTGAATTCTTGAAGAAAATCCCAATTTAGTATGACAAGTACGTGACCTGAGTATGGTTGAGAGTCTTTAATTGTTCTGTTTCTAGTATGTGTTTGCTTGAGGACAAGCAAATTTCTAAGTTTGGGGGTATTTATTAGCACTGAATTTTATATATGTTTATAACCCTTTTTACTTAGTTATTTGAATTGTTATTTGCAATATTAGGTATGTTTTATGTGTTTTGTGCATTTGTGCAGAAAAAAAGAACAATTTGGAGAAGTTAAAGCTTTTGGAGCTGATTCTGATGATTCTGTGAAGAAGTGAAGTTGCAGGATGCTGATCGTGACTTATGCTGCAACAATAGAAGAAACTGGATAGTGCAGAGCAGATCTGGGGAATCAATACCATTATCGCAGCATAGCAGTCTGATTAGGGTAACACTTTTTTCCCACGTGGCCTTCCGCGTTTTCGTGCCTAGAAACTTTATAAATAGTATTTTTATCAGAATATCGAGGAGGCTGCAGCAGAAGGCTTCAGGATTGATTTAGCTCTATAAAAACTCCATCTTTTACATCTTGTTTCTATCAATGTTTATTCTAGGGATGATAATTTGGAATTATGGGATGTTTATCATGATGTCTAATAACTAAACTCCTTTTTCCTAGAATCGATGTAGCCAACTTTGGGCAGATTGCAACTATTTTGTGATATTGTTTGGATGATCTCAATTATGTTTATTTAATCTACTTGTTCTTAATACTCTAGTTGATTGGCCACCAATTGGATGAATTAGTATAGGAATCCGGCACTTGGGAGAGGGGATTATTTATATGCACAAGGGTAGATTAACATAGGACATTGTTGAATCGGGAGGTTGACAATTCTTATGAGCCATAGAGAAACGGATTACCATCGCTTAATGAACTCTATTATTTAATTCTGAATCGGGATGTTAGGATTAGGTAATTTGGGTATGACTGTTTAAAACTTGGGAGAGATAAACAGGAAATAGTTTCGGCTATAAACAATTTGAAATCAAAAGAACAATTGATCAAAGGAATTGTATGAACCCTAGTTAGGTGAAATCGAGTTCTAGGAATATTTTGCCATTGATATTTCCATTCGTAATAATTGTGATTTGTTTTAATTAATTTGTTCTGTAATTAATAGTTAGAATAGTAAATAGGATCTTAACCAATATAAATTACTTTTTCTAAATAAAGTTCAAGGTTGTTGATTATAGTGATTTGTGGTAGACACAATTCCCTATGGGATGATACTTATATTTACTCTATACTCGAAAACTGACCTGTGCACTTGCAGTAGTGTTCCATTTGAGCACAACACCTACTACTGTAGACCTTGATCCTATCTTCAGTACCTTAGTCCAGGCTTGATCAGTCTAGGATAGGGCTGTAGTCACTATGACCATAGGTTTGTTTACATTATGTAATTGGCTCCATGACAAGTTAAGGGTTATGCCACATCTCTCCTATTTGTATTGAATATTTATTTGAGCCCTTGTATGCGTTTGTTAGACCGTACTTGTTTTCGGTAAAGATGTAATGTTACCAGAATTTTCAGGTTTTCTGTGCTTTGATTTTACACCGATAATTTATAAACTATGGATTTTTAGCAAGCTTTGTGTAACGACTGTGTGGCACTTTGCTCCCGCAGGATTCAAGAGGTGGCCCCCACAGTCTCACTCATACGTACTGTCCGCTTTGGCAGCCCCACAGGCCCCTCACGATTTTATTGAGGTAAATACCCCAATTCGCGTCCTCAGAGGTTCAAACCCAAGACCTTAAAGTCTTTGTTCTGACAAAGATGTTGTGGTGTCCTAGCTCAGTCGGTAGGAGACCCACGCAACCGTATTGTCCGCTTTGGGTCCTGCCCTCAGGCTACGCCCTCACGGTTTTATCGAGTCCTCAGAGGTTCGAACCCAAGACCTTAAAGTCTTTGTTCTTACACAAATGATACCAATTGTTCTAGTGGAAGAATTGGTATCATTTGTGTAAGAACAAATACTTTAAGGTCTTGGGTTTGAACCTCTGAGGACGCAATAAAATCGTGAGGGCGGAGCTTGAGGGCAGGGCCCAAAGCGGACAATACGGTTGAGTGGGTCTCCTACCGACTGAGCTAGGATGCCACAACAAAAATGCGCGTTTTTTTGTAACGACTGTGTGGCACTTTACTCCCGCAGGATTCAAGAGGTGGCCCCCACAGTCTCACTCATACGTACTGTCCGCTTTGGCAACCCTACAGGCCCCTCACGATTTTATCGAGGTAAATACCCCAATTCGCATCCTCATAGGTTCGAACCCAAGACCTTAAAGTCTTTATTCTTACACAAATGATGCCAATTATTCCACTAGACTTTAAGGTCTTGGGTTCGAACCTCTGAGGACGCGAATTGGGGTACTTACCTCGATAAAACTGTAAGGGGCCTGTAGGGCTGCCAAAGCGGACAGTACGTATGAGTGAGACTGTGGGGGCCACCTCTTGAATCCTGCGAGAGTAAAGTGTCACACAGTCGTTACAAAAAAAAATGCGCGTTTTTGTTGTGGCGTCCTAGCTCAGTCGGTAGGAGACCCACTCAACCGTATTGTCTGCTTTGGGCCCTGCCCTCAGGCTCCGCCCTCACAGTTTTATCGCGTCCTCAGATGTTCGAACCCAAGACCTTAAAGTCTTTGTTCTTACACAAATGATACCAATTCTTCTACTAGAACAATTGTATCATCTTCGTTTTTGTTGTGGCGTCCTAGCTCAGTCGGTAAGAGACCTACTCAACCGTATTGTCCGCTTTGGGCCCTGCCCTCAGGCTCCACCCTCACGATTTTTCTTTCGCGTCCACAGAGGTTCGAACTCAAGACCTTAAAGCCTTTGTTCTGACAAAGATGATACCAATTGTTCTACTAGAAGAATTGGTATCATCTTTGTCAGAACAAAGGCTTTAAGGTCTTGGGTTCGAACCTCTGAGGACGCGAAAGAAAAATCGTGAGGGTGGAGCCTGAGGGCAGGGCCCAAAGCGGACAATACGGTTGAGTAGGTCTCTTACTGACTGAGCTAGGACGCCACAACAAAAACGAAGATGATACAATTGTTCTAGTGGAAGAATTGGTATCATTTGTGTAAGAACAAAGACTTTAAGGTCTTGGGTTCGAACCTCTGAGGACGCAATAAAATCGTGAGGGCGGAGCTTGAGGGCAGGGCCCAAAGTGAACAATACGGTTGAGTGGGTCTCCTACCGACTGAGCTAGGATGCCACAACAAAAACGCGCGTTTCTTTGTAACGACTGTGTGGCACTTTGCTCCCGCAGGATTCAAGAGGTGGCCCCCACAGTCTCACTCATACGTACTGTCTGCTTTGGCAGCCTTACAGGCCCCTCACGGTTTTATCGAGGTAAATACCCCAATTCACGTCCTCATAGGTTCGAACCCAAGACCTTAAAGTCTTTGTTCTTACACAAATGATGCCAATTGTTCCACTAGACTTTAAGGTCTTGGGTTCGAACCTCTGAGGACGCGAATTGGGGTACTTACCTTGATAAAACCGTGAGGGGCCTGTGGGGCTGCCAAAGCGGACAGTACGTATGAGTGAGACTGTGGGGGCCACCTCTTGAATCCTGCGGGAGTAAAGTGCCACACAGTCGTTACAAAAAAAATGCGCATTTTTGTTGTGGCATCCTAGCTCAGTCGGTAGGAGACCTACTGAACCGTATTGTCTGCTTTGGGCCCTGCCCTCAGGCTCCGCCCTCACAGTTTTATCGTGTCCTCAAAGGTTCGAACCCAAGACCTTAAAGTCTTTGTTCTTACACAAATGATACCAATTCTTCCACTAGAACAATTGTATCATCTTCGTTTTTGTTGTGGCGTCCTAGCTCAGTCAGTAAGAGACCTACTCAACCGTATTGTCCGCTTTGGGCCCTGCCCTCAGGCTCCACCCTCACGATTTTTCTTTCGCGTCCTCAGAGGTTCGAACCCAAGACCTTAAAGCCTTTGTTCTGACAAAGATGATACCAATTCTGGGCAGGGTCCAAAGCAGACAATACGGTTGAGTGGGTCTCCTACCGACTGAGCTAGGATGCCACAACAAAAACGCGCATTTTTTTTGTAACGACTGTGTGGCACTTTACTCCTGCAGGATTCAAGAGGTGGCCCCCACAGTCTCACTCATACGTACTGTCCGCTTTGGCAGCCCCACAGGCCCCTCACGGTTTTATAGAGGTAAGTACCCCAATTCGCGTCCTCAGAGGTTCGAATCCAAGACCTTAAAGTCTAGTGGAACAATTGGCATCATTTGTGTAAGAACAAAGACTTTAAAGTCTTGGGTTCGAACCTATGAGGACGCGAATTGGGGTATTTACCTCGATAAAATCGTGAGGGGCCTGTAGGGCTGCCAAAGCGGACAGTACGTATGAGTGAGACTGTGGGGGCCACCTCTTGAATCCTGCGGGAGCAAAGTGCCACACAGTCGTTACAAAAAAACGCGCGTTTTTGTTGTGGCATCCTAGCTCAGTCGGTAGGAGACCCACTCAACCGTATTGTCAGCTTTGGGCCCTGCCCTCAAGCTCCGCCCTCATGATTTTATTACGTCCTCAGAGGTTCGAACCCAAGACCTTAAAGTCTTTGTTCTTACACAAATGATACCAATTCTTCCACTAGAACAATTGGTATCATTTGTGTAAGAACAAAGACTTTAAGGTCTTGGGTTCGAACCTCTGAGGACGCAATAAAATTGTGAGGGCGGAGCTTGAGGGCAGGGCCCAAAGCGAACAATACGGTTGAGTGGGTCTCCTACCGACTGAGCTAGGATGCCACAACAAAAACGCGCGTTTTTTTGTAACAACTGTGTGGCACTTTGCTCCCGCAGGATTCAAGAGGTGGCCCCCACAGTCTCACTCATACGTACTGTCCACTTTGGCAGCCCTACAGGCCCCTCACGGTTTTATCGAGGTAAATACCCCAATTCGCGTCCTCATAGGTTCGAACCCAAGACCTTAAAGTCTTTGTTCTTACACAAATGATGCCAATTGTTCCACTAGACTTTAAGGTCTTGGGTTCAAACCTCTGAGGACGCGAATTGGGGTACTTACCTCGATAAAACCGTGAGGGGCCTGTGGGGCTGCCAAAGCAGACAGTACGTATACGTGAGACTGTGGGGGCCACCTCTTGAATCCTGCGGGAGTAAAGTGTCACACAGTCGTTACAAAAAAAATGCGCGTTTTTGTTGTGGCGTCCTAGCTCAGTCGGTAGGAGACCCACTCAACCGTATTGTCTGCTTTGGGCCCTGCCCTCAGGCTCCGCCCTCACAGTTTTATCGCGTCCTCAGAGGTTCGAACCCAAGACCTTAAAGTCTTTGTTCTTACACAAATGATACCAATTCTTCCACTAGAACAATTATATCATCTTCGTTTTTGTTGTGGCGTCTTAGTTCAGTCAGTAAGAGACCTACTCAACCGTATTGTCCGCTTTGGGCCCTGCCCTCAGGCTCCGCCCTCACGATTTTTCTTTCGCGTCCTCAGAGGTTCGAACCCAAGACCTTAAAGCCTTTGTTCTGATAAAGATGATACCAATTGTTCTACTAGAAGAATTGGTATCATCTTTGTCAGAACAAAGGCTTTAAGGTCTTGGGTTCGAACCTTTGAGGACGCGAAAGAAAAACTGTGAGGGCGGAGCCTGAGGGTAGGGCCCAAAGCGGACAATACGGTTGAGTGGGTCGCTACCGGTTGAGCTAAGACGCCACAACAAAAACGCTTATTTTTTTTGTAACGACTGTGTGGCACTTTGCTCCCGTAGGATTCAAGAGGTGGCCCCCACAGTCTCACTCATACGTACTTTCCGCTTTGGCAGCCCCACAGGCCCCTCATGATTTTATCGAGGTAAATACCCCAATTCGCGTCCTCAGATATTCGAACCCAAGACCTAAAAGTCTTTGTTCTTACATAAATGATACCAATTGTTTGAACAATTGGTATCATTTATGTAAGAACAAAGACTTTTAGGTCTTGGGTTCGAATATCTGAGGACGCGAATTGGGGTATTTACCTCGATAAAATCGTGAGGGGCCTGTGGGGCTGCCAAAGCGGAAAGTACGTATGAGTGAGACTGTGGGGGCCACCTCTTGAATCCTGCGGGAGCAAAGTGTCACACAGTCGTTACAGTTTGTGAAATCTTCAGTTTTGAAAAGTACGTTGATTTAACTCATCCGTGATTAACATATTTTCATGTTTAAAGACCAAAATAAAGCTTGTACATTGTTCTACAATGTGCATGATTTACTAAACGTAGAAAATATTTATACAACCGCTTACTTGGTATGTTATTAGCTTCAATTATATGATTTCCTTACTGAGCGTGTAGTTGCTCACCCCTTCTTTTAAAACATTTCAGATTAGCTCGTGGGTGATCCACTTAGAGTTTGTTGATTCCTCGTGCTAAGTGCGCGACTTTTGTGTTAAGGTATGCAACAAGTGTAAAGTTTTATTTCAGACTTGTATGTATGCACGAGTTAAGTGATAGTCAGTTTGGGATGTATTAGTTGTTTCATTATAAGTAGGAATATTAAGCAAGTTAATAATACATTTCCCAGATAATGCACCTATTTAATCGGGTTACTATGAATTAAGATGAATCTGGAAGTTAATGATAGAATGTGAATGAAAAACATGATTGTTAGTTGTGGATAGCTAGGGTTGTTGAGATGATTTGATTTGCATGAATGGTATAGAGGATATGGGTTGCTATATTGTCTTGTTTGCAGGTTGGGTAGAGTCAAATTGTAGCCGTTATGCTGTCGAAATTTCTAGAAAATTTAGGACATTAATAAAATTCTTCACATATTAATCTAAAAGATTTAAACCTATATCGGATACAGAACTACAAGAAAAGATCCGAAAGTTATAATGATAAATACTAGCCAAGGTTAGTTCATTTTAAAATGTTTCCGCATTAATTTAGGCGCTTAGGGATAAAAGTAGAGGTCACGGGTCGTGACAGTATGTACAAAACTAGAAGTATACCTAAGCATAATTTCACCGATATTAGTCAATGGCAAAACATGAGTCCCTAGCAATAGCGCCAAAAACTTGAATCGCGTCCTAGCTACTTAGCCGTGTCTATTGTAAGTGCACGAGTCGCACAAGTAATAAAGGGAGTTGAGTCCCAGATTATCGTCCCACAGAGAAACATCGTTAGCCTAACTAAGTACCAGTTAATTTTACCCTAAGTATATCCTAGCAAATTATGAATATTAAGAGGGTAATCTACAGGGTTTAAATTGAAAATACTGAAAAGTAAGGAAAATAATAGAAACAATAAAATAAATAAAATAAGCAAAATAGAGAAAAAATTACTCACAAAGCTCCAAGCGAATAACAACGATAATCTGCAAAAGAAAAATGCTGAAACTAGAATTAATTAGTGTAAATGGACTAAAGATACAAATAAGAAAATAAAGAAATGAAAATAAATAGATTAAAACTAGAAAATCCTAATATGAAAATAAAATTTGCATGTGTTTAATCTAATTAATTAACAAAAATAAAAATGCAAAGTAATCTAACCTAAGGCCTAATGAAATAAAATTCCAATAAAAATTCTAAAAATTCCTAAATATAACTTTAACCCTAAATGCCTAAACTGGTCACCTTAAATTATATATAACTCTAGATAATTACTAATTAATAAAATGCCTAAATAAATAATAAAATATATTCTAAATGATGCATAAGAAGTAAATATATTTTTGGGCTTTTAAAATTTTGAAATGAAAACTATTCTAAAGATGCATAAAATGATTCTATTCCTAAATTAACTCTAAATGTTATACATAAGCACTATACTAATGAACTACTAACATTAAAATCATACTAGTGTATACTTAAAACAATAAACAATTTCCTACAATAAAAATCAACTAAATCCTAAATGTATACATGAAAATAATAAAACTAAAATTTCAATTGCATATAAACTAAAATTTAATCTAAACTAACATCTAAAGAAATTAAATCTAACAATCTTAAACATATGCAAATTAATTAAACTATTGAAATATTATCTAAGCTAATTAAAAGATGTACTAAATTAAAATGACACTAAACTATTAGTAATAAACTATTGCACTATTGTAACTAAATTTACTAAAACAGCAGCTGCCATGCATAGCAATCCTGTCGCCATATTCTTGCACTGCACTGTATTAGCCTTGCTTCAGCAATGTACTCCAACTTGCTTATGTTCTGCACTGCACTATACCAGCCTTACTTCAGCATGAGCCATCTTCCTACAACAGACCTGTAATAGCTAACATTCTGTCCTTGCTCCTGCTATTCACGCAGCTGCTTCCTATCGCGCCTCATGCACAGCTTCAACCCGTAACACAGCAAGGAAAATCAAGCATCAGCCACTATTCTCTGAACCAAAAGCAAACCTAAAATAGAAAAGAAAAGAATCAAACATAAGCGACTAGTGAAAAAAAATATAAAACAATGTAGAGAAATCAAATAAAACTTGAAGAAATTTTGCTATTTGAAACCGATAATTGGAAAGGCATTAAAAGAGATTTAACGCATATAAAGCGACTTAAGAACTTGGGAACTTGGGAAGAGTTGGCTGCATCACTCAACATCGGACTCCATGTTGTCCTCCACAAACTAACACTGACCAACATATGCTAAACAAACTGAGAGAAAACCAGCAGAAACCGAAACAACAGCAACAATGGAGTAATGCAGAATAAAAGGAAAAGCTAAAGTGAACAGTAACATGAACTAAGAACAGAGCAGAACAGATGATGAATTTGGCCCCTGTCCACTGCAACAGCACACTATTGCTTTGTTTTTGCACCGAACGACGGCAATCAAGCCCGCTTTAGCAGCACACGTCCAGCAATGCTAGCTATTGATTCAGTCACCACGTCCTGCTATGCTAATGCCACGCCTTCCCACGCCTTCTACTTCGATGCATGCCACACACAACTAAGCATCCCGCACTGCTTCAGCCTCAATTTCTAGCTTCCTGACACAGCAAACAACAATGAACCCAACAACAGGTAATAGAAGATATAGAGCAGAGGACTATTCACGCAACAAAACAGAACCGAGAAGAATGCAAGAAATGGCACACTTTGAATCTAGAAAATAGAGAATGTTAATGCAGAAAAAGAAAGAACAGTGTTGTGAGATAACTTGGAATCCTAAAAGGAAGTCTAAACCAGAATATTGAAGAAACTAAAATAGAAAATGGCTAAGAAAAATAAAATAGTAACTGTAGAAAACAAAGCCTGAAGATTCGAAAGAAAACTGAGGTTAAAAACAAATAAAGATAATATAGTAATCCTTAACACATTCACAGCTATCCAGACTCGCCCAACACAGCACACAGGTGAGTAAGGCAATCGGGAAGCCGCTAGGAATGTCTTCTGTCCCAGACCTCTAAAATCAATAGCCTTTGCACTCCTCGAACCACAGTAAGCACAGATCAGTAAAGCAACAGCCCTGCTTCCTCATGCAACCAGCCTTAAAGAACGAAGTGAATCAAAGGTTGTTTAACACCCTCTCCTCTGTCACAAGTATCAAACCGGTAACCAAGACTATCGAAGTAGAAAAGAGAATGAGACTAACGAAAATATATATAACTAATAAAGGGAAGGAACTTTGCATTTATGAAATTTAAGTGTGCCAAAAATAGCAGGAAATAAAGCTTGCAAAATGAAAAAAAATAGTGGCTGTTGTCACCAGCCAATGTAAAACATAAAAAAAAAAACTCTAAAAAAAACAACCTAAACCTAGGAGCCGACTATTCTCTTTTTTTCTATTTTCTCTCATCATTTTCTATTTATACACAAAATTTACGGTACAAAGAGAATTTTCAATCCTAGATGAGTTGACATTATTTGGCCATTTGTCTTCACACCATTGACTTCTAGAGAAGATATTTCCATGTCATTTGTCTTCTTATCCACTTGGATGTGCAAAGTGGCATGGCTAGTGTAAACACCGTAAAATTTTATGTACTTAATTAGACAATAAAATTAAATGAAAATATGTTATAAGAATATATATATCTTTGTTAAATTGAAAATGTATTTAAAAATAATAATAATAAATACAATAAAAATATATAATTAAAAAAAACAGAAACGAAAAAAAAATTTTGCTTTCATGTTTAGGGGAATATGTGATCAACGTTTGGACACTTATATTTGCTTTCATGTTTGAACATTTACATGATATTTTGCTTGATATATTAATTGAGTATTATTACTACTTTATATCACACATTGTTATGAAGAATTTTTGTACATGTACATTTGAGGATTTTGCATAGTTAATCCTTATATTAAAATGTATGTCTCGATAAATGATACCGTTATGAAACCTCGAGGATGATGAGACATACAAGATCTGGATGCCATTAAGTTTTGGGCGGATCTAAGTACCATGAAAATTTCTTAGTGTTAACTTGCCATTAAGTTTTTCGGCAAGATTGGAGAAATCTTTGAGGACTGACAAGAAAATAAGATAAATTAATGTGATCACCATGGATGTTATTTTCTTACTACACAGTCACACTGGGTTCATTGTTGATATGATCACCGATATCTGTAACTATAGATTGGTCTTGCGTTAGTAAAGGGTGCAATCACTGTCATGATTCGGCATTAGTTAGTCATATTGAACGGATCTTTAAGATGTTGTTTCAAGGACTAAGTGGTTTTTTAAAATCATGGCCACAAAAAAAAAAAAAATAAAGTTAGTCAGCCTAGAGTCATGTTTTCAAAATCAAAATTTTCTTAAATTAAATAACCCTAATTAATATTGTCCAAGTGGGAGAATGTTAGAAATATTCTATTGTGGACTAATATTAATTGACAATTTTATATTTTAATAAAAAATGGGGTGATAGTTTAGTCCTAATATGAAACATGCAAGTAAGTCCAAATGAGTGATTATGATCATGTTAGATATGAGTTTTGCACATCCTTTTGGGTTAGTGTGACAAGGTGGTTGTGTAGGTTTTAAAACTCTATAAGCATTTGATGATTGGGGGGGGGGGGGGGGGGCATTAAGGTTTTAACAAAGGATTATAAAAAATATATGACTAAGTCATTTCTTTGTTTCTGTTCGTTCGGTATCTACTCATTGAGAGCCACCTGTGGAGAAGTAGAAGAGGAAGACTTGCTAATCATGTCGTCAACTCAAGTTTCAACCATGTCCGCTAAAAAAAGGTACGCTTGTCGATTTTATTATAAATATTGGTGGCCTAATTTTCACATAAGATCCTTACAATAAATCCTACATTATATTCTATCTATCAACTATAAAATATTTTTACGAATGAGTGAAATTAAAAAAAAAATTCACATCCTGAAAAGTAAATATCAGTGAATTGATACTTAATTTAGTTAATCCTATAAAAATTTATTTATATTTATTTTTTATAATAGTTAATATATACGTATATCTTGAATTTTTTAGGGTAAGTACGCATATGAGATCGGCATGAGAACTAATAAAAAAAGTGATTTGTGTGAAAGAAGAAAAATATAATTGGGTCCTTTGCTTGCTTCTCAACTTGAAATGTGTCCCTTGTTACTCTTAATTTCACATCGAACTTTTGATTTTAAAAATTTCACAAAGTAATGTCAAAAAGATAATTTCTTCATGCTCAAACATATTATTATTGAGATCCATTAATAAAAGTGTAATTAACTTAAGTCAAGACAATTTAATACTATAATTTGATTCGATTAAAAAAACTTAAAGTTCGAATCTCGGTTCAAAGTTAATTTAAAATTTGAGTTCAATTCGATAAATTAGATTTATTATTTTTTAACTATATATTATAATAATAAAATAATAGTTAATAATAAAATAAAATAAAATAAAAATATATATTAAAAAATTTTAATTAAATTTACGAATCATTCGAATTGAATATTAAAATATTTAAAATCGATATAACTTATTAATTAAATAGTTCAAACTCTAATTTAATTTAAAATTAAATAAGCCAAACTCACACAAGTTTGAATAATTTGCCATTATTAGTATTCATTTCTTCCTATCATAATCTTCGAACAAAAAACAGTTATTTTGATGTCTACTTTTGATAGCAAAATTTCCAACATACCCTTATTCTTATATGACCTGTAAATTGACTCATACGTGACCTTGGTCCCCCCTTTCGCGCATGCACACAAATTGTAATTCTTATTTATTACATCAATTTTTATGCAGGTTTTTTTTTTTTTTTCTTTTTCTCTACCGCCAACTTAATTACAATGTGAAAGGCTGAAAGCCAGGGATCCCACATGGCCCAGCTGGACAAAATCAGATAGCTGTCACCTCAAAGCTTATCATCAAACTTGGAAACTTAAAAAAATAATAAGACTGGTTAACAATATCCACGAAACAAAAACAAAAACAAAACAAAACTTATATGCAAAAGGATTCTATGTAACCAAGTTCTGGTAAACCAATGATAACGAGCGTGTTCTAAGCCGAAGTGTCCCACATGGATGCATGTATGTAAGAGTCTGGTTTCTGAACCTGCCATTAATACCCCATATATTGAGTTTTTCTAAGCTTGCGGTATCTTTTTGGCTTTTGTATACGGTAACATCATCATCATCAAGGCATTGAAAAGCTACGATGAATTATTATGGGGTATAAGCAAAAGCGAAACATACTCTCTTAAACACCAAACTCATTGAGGTCTTCTTTTCTTCTTTCTTTAATGTAAAGGGTATTGAGTAGTTTTGGTCCTTCGTTTTCAGCCTGGGATTTTCTTGGTGAGGGGTAGAAATTTTTATTTTCATTTGGGCTGGTAGGTTTTTGTTTGGAAGGCTGAGAATTGGAGGAGTTGACCTAAAAAGCTAACTTGAAGTGTCTAATTAGGGGATTCTCTGATCTTAGGCAGGGATTTGTAGGTGTTTTTGAAGTGGGCTTGGGGGGCTTTTTTCTCAATGGAGTACATGGAATGATTGTTGTGATGGGTTTAAAGCAAACTTCTTTGCAACATTTAGAGGGTTTTCTGTGTTCTACATGTTAAAGAAGATGGTACATTTTGGTCCTTTTTCAAGGTTTTTGACTTTTAAGAAAAAAGCTGGCTCGAGCAATTTAAGTTGGTATTTTTTTTTTTTGGGTGAGAGGGTGGTTTTAGGTGGTTATAAAGTAGAACTTGGTTTCGTTTTGGATTTAGAAAGAGCCCTGTTTTGAGGCCGGTTACTTGTATATTACCATAAACACAGGGTTTCTTGAGTTTCCAGTTTTGATATAGGGTTAAAGGATTTGTGTTTGGGATTCTGGAGTACTCTCTTTGGAGTTTTGCTGCTGAAGTTGTTTCTTTTCCCACTGAGAGAAAATGGCTTGCATGAAATTGGGATCCAAAACTGATGCATTTCAAAGGAAAGGGCAGGCTTGGTATGTACCTGATCTCTGCTATGTAACTACATCTCCATCTCTTTCTGCCTACACATGTTCTTTCATTTGCTGCTGTAAGATAATTCTTATTATAATTTTTTTTCTTTGCTGCATTTTATTCTTCTTGTGGGTGTGTCAAGTGTTCTCTTTTTCTGTCATTTTAGCATTTAGTTTTAGTTAAAATTGTTAGAGACACTTTTATGTTTGAATTCACATGTATATGTATCATCAGACGTACTCATATGCATGTTTGGGTTACTGAGTTAGTTTTGCTTGATAAGAAAAGCTCACATGAATTTACGTTGATTTTGGTCCAAGGTTTGTGTTTCATTCCCTTAGTCTGAAACTCAAGTTTTCGTACTAAAATCAATTAATTGATTAGGAATTTATTCAGTTGGTGCAAATACAGTTAAAAAAAAAAGTTGCTTATCCAATTGGCCGTTTTTGAGGTTCTTATTAGGTAAATTGACTTCAATTATGCCATTGTTTTTTGTTGAAGTAACTTCACTTGATAGAAGATGAATTTCCTGTCCATCATCAACAAACCTGTAACTCAAGAACAATTTTTTTGACTCTTTCACAAATATAACCCAGATGATCAGTCTTGTCTCACTAACACACTGGTAATTAAAGAAAGCTACAGTTTGTTTCTTAAACACTATAACATAAAGCAGTTATGATTGAGGTTTTGATGCAAATGTACTAGTTAAAAAATCAACAGAAGTGGGGGATATTATGTGATAGGAGAACTTGATACTTTCTAGAGATTAAACCTTCATCTTATCTCATTATATCTCATCATTTTTGTTTATATTTCCTTATCTGACCTGGTGAATGTTATATTAAGCATTTAGTGAGATACGATAGGGTAAGTGACTTGGGATGACTACTGGGCTAGACCATTTTAAAATCATGTTTATGTTAATAGAATTAAGTTTAAAAAAGATCATCACTTATTTTCTTTTATTTTCCCTTCCTAAAAGATCAATTTAGTATTTTTTTTGGATAATTCCGTTTAATATCATGTCTATTGTCAATTTTCGTATTCCTTTTCTCAAGTAACAAATCTGACCTTTCTTTTATCAATATTGGAAGCATGTTAACAACAAAGGAATCTAGCAAAATTAGGATGTTGTATTATTTTTTATCCTAGTGATTGCAAATGTGGCAATCCCAGCATTTGGATGAGGACACCTCTAAAAATGTGATGCACTAATGCCATTAAGATTGGGTTATTAGTATCTCTTGTTTATTAAGAAAAATCAAATTATAGATGGAACCTAGTTTCATAATATCTTACATTTCTATTAAGGATGAATGGTGGATGAATTTTCTTTCATAAGAATATCTTATAATATCAGATGCAATCAAACTTCTTTAGTTTGGTTCTATGCACCCTGCATCTCACTGTGCATGTGAGATTCTTATTATGTTTCTCTCTATATTGAGCTTAATATACATTTAATACCTATAGGTTCTGCACAACTGGACTTCCTAGTGATATTGTTGTTGAAGTTGGAGAAATGTCCTTTCATCTTCACAAGGTAATTTTTCCCTTCATTGCATATATACTTCATTCTGATGGGTGTACTTCCTGGTTAATGACCCTATTGTACTTGTTGAAATTCACTAAATTTAGTACGTTTATGAAGTCTTTCGACATGCTTTTACCAGCTTGTACAAAATAAAGATAAAAATCCCTTTCCATGCCACATACCATATTTCTGGGACTTTATGTATTGGTTTCTCATGAATTGAGATGTGTCACTTGTCGTCTTCTTCTTTTTTCTTTTTTTTCTATGTGATTATTAAAGCTTTTGGTTGAACTTGTGGTTACTTTTTGCAAGTCACTTCTTTGCATGATGCAAATTAATATAGGTCTTTAAGTTCTTACTCATCTTAACTATCATTTGGTGCAGTTCCCTTTACTCTCTAGAAGTGGGGTTATGGAAAGATTAATTGCAGAAGCATCTGAAGAAGGTGAAGAAAAATGTTCCATATGCCTCCCTGACATTCCTGGTGGGGCCAAAACTTTTGAACTTGTGGCCAAGTTCTGCTACGGGGTGAAACTTGAACTCACTGCCTCAAATGTTCTATACCTTCAATGTGCTGCTGAGAATCTAGAAATGACTGAGGAATATGGGGAAGGAAATCTTATTATGCAGACCGGAACATTTCTTAATCAAGTAGTCCTCCGAAATTGGAAAGACACTCTAAGGGCACTTCAAACCTGTGATGATATTATCTCTCATGCTGATGCACTGCACATTACAAAAAGGTGCATTGAATCACTAGCCATGAAGGCGTCTACTGACCCCAACCTATTTGGGTGGCCCATAGTGGAACAAGGTGGTCCCATGCAGAGTCCTAGTGGAAGTGTGTTGCGGAATGGAATAAGTACAGGGGCTAGGCCAAAAAATACAAGTTCAGATTGGTGGTATGAGGATGCATCAACATTAGTTTTACCTCTCTATAAGAGATTGATTGCAGTCATGGAGTCTCATGGCATCAGGCAGGAGATTATTGCTGGGTCTCTTACTTTTTATGCAAAAAAATACCTACCCGGTTTGAACAGGCGTCAGGGTGCTAATGATTCTAGTTCTAGTGCCCGTCTCCCACCTGTGGCCTTAGGGACGGCTCCATCAGAAGAAGATCAGAAGCATTTGCTTGAGGAGATCGATAGGTTACTTCCTATTCAGAAGGGCCTTGTCCCAACCAAGTTTCTCTTTGGACTGCTTCGAACAGCCATGATCCTTCGAGTAAGCCCCTCTTGTATATCTAACTTTGAGAAAAGGATTGGGGTGCAGCTTGATCAAGCAGCTCTGGAAGATCTACTGATGCCTAATTTTTCTTATTCCATGGAAACACTTTACAATGTTGACTGCGTGCAGCGAATTCTTAAGCATTTTCTTGCCATGGACCAGATTACTGGTGGAGCCTCTCCACGTTCGGTTGAAGATGGTCAGATTATTGGCTCACCTTCATTAACACCAATTACAATGGTAGCCAAGCTGATTGATGGGTATCTTGCGGAGGTTGCCCCTGATATTAATTTGAAGCTCCCCAAATTTCGGGCTCTTGCTGCTTGTGTTCCTGACTATGCCAGGCCCTTGGATGATGGTCTATATCGTGCAATAGATATTTATCTCAAGGTACAATTGTTAACCGCCCAACGCATGTAGTTGCTACTTATGTTGTTTTGTTCAGTTTGATATGGTGCACATATCGCTGCAACTAGTTCACTAAGCCAAGAACCCTGCAGCAGTTGTGCCCTAATGCAACAGTCATATGTTTAACCTGGATCCAAGTTGACCTTAGAGTATCTCTTTAAAGGTTTCAGGAATGACGTGATAGCTTTAACTTCGGTTGGGATTCCCCCTTATGTAAAGAGATATTAGTTGTCAATGTTAGATGATTCTATTTTTGGTTCTTTATCTGGGTAATTTATCTTACATTTTAACATAAGTGGCTTTTCTTTGTGTCTGCTTGAAACAAAGATAATGGGACATCTTATATGCATGGTTACAAGGGAGCTTAAAATGTGTTGGAGCAGAAAAATTGCCTTGTTCTTATAATCAAATTGTTGTATCTTTGAGAAAGTTATTAGAAAAAAAAATGAATACAGAAAAGAAAGCTTGAAACTCTTGATCATGAAATTGTTATAATTTTTGTTCAAACTTGTTAACTTTATTAAGTTTATTAAACTTGCAGTCACACCCATGGTTGTCAGAATCCGACAGAGAACAATTATGCCGGCTGATGGACTGCCAGAAGCTCTCCTTGGAAGCATGTACCCACGCAGCACAGAATGAGAGACTGCCGCTAAGAGTAGTTGTTCAAGTCCTGTTCTTTGAGCAGCTTCAACTCAGGACTTCAATTGCGGGATGCTTTTTGGTATCTGATAATCTTGATGGATCACGACAGTTAAGAAGTGGGTTTGCAGGGCCTACTGAAGGAGGTTGGGCCTCAGCTGTTAGAGAAAATCAGGTTTTGAAGGTAGGCATGGATAACATGAGAATGCGGGTTTCTGAGCTTGAGAAGGAATGCTCAAACATGAGGCAAGAAATTGAGAAGCTAGGTCGCTTAAAGGGTTCTAGTACTTGGGGAAATGTCTCAAAGAAATTTGGGTTCAAGTTGAAGTCGCAAATGTGCAGTGCTCAGGAGGGTTCTGTTAACAACCAGATTACTGGAAATGGAAAGATTGAGAAAGGGAAGGAGAGGCAAGGAAAGCAGAAGAAAAACTAAGTCCAGATGGCATGACTAATCAATTTCTATTTATCTTTTGATCCTTTTGCCTCTTTTCTCTCTCCTCTTTTTTTTTTTTTTTTTTTCCAACTATTCTCAATTATGCAATGGAGATTATAGGAAGAAAGTGTAATTCCTGTAATAATCTCGATGCCCTCTCCCTCACAACCGAGTCCGAGGTGCTTGTCCTCAGTCTTTCCGAGACCCACTCTAGTATAAGTAAGCTAAGAACCTTCTTCCAATTATTGGTTATATGACATTGAATACAAGATCTGATCAGACTTTCTTACATCTCTCTGCTAAATTAGCTAACATTAAGCGATGAAAGTTATCTTATTTGGAATCATCATCAATGTCATAAGGATCAAGAGTTGAAGATTTGTGATTTAGATTACAGGTTTTGTTTAGTAATGAGACAAAATATTTATACATGTAGTTCTTAATGCTTTATATCTGTTCTAAAACTGCTAAGAAGTGATGCATCTCAATCCAAGTATAATGTTATAAAGGAATTAAGATCTTACTTACAATGGAAGCAAGAGCTTCAGCAACTTCATATTTAACCATTGGACGCTCACTCACATACGCATTCCTGAGTATGTTGTTAAGTGCAGCTGAAATAGCTTTATTTTGCAATTGACCCAAGAAATAAGCAACCTGTATTAGAGCGAGGTGATAAACATAAAATCCATCAAATAGAATAAGAAATACATCAACATTGGCATAAGGGATGATACAATTCTTTAAAGGGTAATCATCAAAACTCATGCTTCAACGAAGCACTTTTAGCCCCCCAAGAATCAATGATAGCTTCCAATGGGCAAAAGTAGTCCATAGTTCATTTGATCCACGGGAATGGTAACTCCATTTTTAGCTCTAACATCTTTCTTATCAACATTTGAAGATACTTTCCTTTTTATCTGGGAAGCCTTCCTACCAGCCCACATCAAGGATCAACTCAAACCCAATACTTCATTCTTTATTAAAACTAAATGAACAACCTAAAGCAAATAGGTGAGAGAAAGAATAATTTTATAAATCATAACAGCATCATAGAAAACTATTGCTATAAATGTCTATATTTTCTTGCAGTAGTTGAAGTCTATTACTTTAACTTCGCCTGTGTTGAACATAATTGGTTCCAAACCCAGATAAAGGAGGAGAGTTGGTGGTAGATTTGGACAGTCAGTCACTTAAAATTTGTCTAATTTTTATGAGATGAACCAATATATGTGTAAGACCCACTTTGTATATATTGTTGCTATATTCCTTATGATTCACGCGATGTACACTACTATATATTTATCGAATCATAAGAAGAGCGTTGACTAATTAAATTTGTGAAGCAAAATAAAAGGGAATATCGGTAGACGTCAGAAGTAATTAAATATGAGCCGAGATGACCACTGATCAAACGGAAATGATTAGAATGAAGTTAGCCGAAAATACGCAAATTAAATAAGAAATTATGGGGGGCGTATGAAGGAAGGTCGAGTTAAATTGAGTTCCGAAATAAGAGCAGGGGTAAAATGGTAAAAATACCAAAACCCGGTATTAGGGCGATAAGAAAATTTAATTAAAAATTTCGGACGTAAGATATCTTGATCGACAATAAGGAAATTATAAATTTTGGGTCAATTGATCAAGATTCGGAAATTTTAAAAATACCGAAAAAATTTTCGGGACTATATCTCGAAAAACGCGAAGAAATAATATCAAAATTTAGAGAAAAATAAAATTTATAAATTAAATTTAAATGGAATAAATTAAAGTAGAATAAAAATAATGTAAGTGGAGATATTTTGGGATTTTATGAGTATTTTATTGAATAGTAAATTAATTAAAATAAATAAAAATAAAAATTAAATTAATAAAAATAAAACAAAAAAAAAGTAATTGAAACAAAAAAAAAAGAGAGGAGAGAGAAAGAAACTCGGGAAAAAACCCGAGAGAGGAAAACCGAGCGAAGACCCGAAGAAGACAACCGCCGATCACGCACCACCGGCGACCTTCGACGTCCGACGAAGCTTCCAGGAGCAAGAGGAGAGTCCGGCGAGCACGTGGGTACCGGTTTCACGCCGTCAGGTGGCCGGAGCAGCCCGATCGGAGCCGAGGAAGACCGCCGGAAAAACAGGTTGATTCCCGGCAAACCGCCTCGTCTGGGTTGAAAAGGAGACCACCGACGCAACCAGGGGAGCGAGCCGGTTCTTTTGAGACCGGTCTCGGCCGGTGAGAACGCCGGAAACGTCGGCAACGGCAAAAGGGCATAAACGGTGTCGTTTGGCTGGCTGGAAGGAAAGGGAAGGAAAGGGAAGGAAAGGAGAAAGGAAAAGAGAAAGGAGAAGGAAGGAAAAGGAAGGAAAAAGGAAGGAAAAAGGGAAAGAAAATTACCGGGGGACGACTCGAGGTTCGGGTAAGTTGACCGAGGGTCGATATTGACCTACGAGTAAATTTCGGAAATTTAATTTAATATTATTTTAATGGAAAATAATCCGGATTTACCTAATTATGCAGTTTTACGACGGAGACCGAACGAGAGCCGATCGAGCTCTGATTTTCGTACCACGCATCGTATCGGGTAAGTACAATTTAATTTCGGCAATTAGAGTTCTTAGATACCGAGTTTTAATTATTTTATGGAATTATGGATTAATTTCGCGTAGGAAGGAATATTACTCGGAATTGTAATATAATTGCCGTAAATGGTATACGGGCTATCCAACGAAAGTGGAATGAGGCCCGATAATTATTAGAAAGCTGTATAAGCTCGGTATACCCGAAGAAGAGAATTAATAAATATAAAAAGGGCTAAAATGGGCCGAGGCCCAATAAGGCAGATAAGGCCCAATAGCTTCAAGTTGATCAGTAAATGCAATCTACTGATCGGGATAATTGAATTAACCTCGATTATGTGGTTATATGCAGTTACGTACATTGGTTGGCGCGCACTTGGGCCGAGAGGTTCGGTATCATCGAGACAAGAGTAGTCTGCGCGCGATTCCAAGTAAGGGAATTTTACGAACTGCTAGAGATAGCTTTACGAATTTTCGACGTCATTTACATTCCTTTAAATTGTCCGAAGGGTCTAGATTTGAGATAAAAATTTTTGGGCCCCGAATGGGCAAATTACCAAAATACCCCTGTTAAGGGTAAAATTCCAAGTTTTAGGAAAAAGTGTAAGAAGCAAGGACAAAGGGTTCCTGCTTGTTTTTGAAGTATTCTGGTACATGCATGAGTAGGTCGGCTAACTTTTAAATGAAATTGCACAACATTTCATATTTTCAACAAACGTGGATTTTCGTTGAAAATCGATTTAAGAAATGTAGCCGCCTACGTGACCTTTCATAAATGCGACGTGCTAGAGCTCAGCTCGCACGAGCTTTGATTTGTGTAATGATTTCACTAGTGCTGGAGCGAGAGCTCGCACTAGGGTTTTACATGATTTTCATGACACGGTGCCGGAGTCTAACTCGCACCATATTTTTATATATACGATTTTTCATGACAGAGTGCTCGAGCTTAGCTCGCACTAGTTTTACCTGAGTCACTGACAGTGTTAGAGCACCGCTCGCACTACTTTCAGAGATTATACGATAAGCCGTGCTTAGAGCAACGGGTAGACTGTGTGTCACCGTTTTAATAGGCTCGCACGTGCGCTTGAGACATGGCATGAGTATAGAGACATGATATGGGTTCACGGAGTACGATGTACCGTGCAAGTAGCATGGAGTACGATGTACCGTGTTGTATCTTCGGATACGGCATCTCCGGATGCAGCATCTTCGGATGCCGGGGATCGGATAAGACTGACGGGATGGACTGACCCACCTCCCGGGCGGTTCCCGATCATGGTGAGAACCCGCACACTAGGATCCGTGTAGCTAAGGAACTCCCGAGGACACATATGGCCATAGTCCTAGTTATTACCGATATACCGATGTTGCCTAGTCTCGTATCTCGTAGATTTATGTTTTCGATATTATTGTTTTCGAGGAACATGATTTCACAGAATTTGTGTGAGTCAGGGCAACCCGAAGGAAGGGTTGAGTCCTGACCTTTATTGATATTTTAACGAGAAATAAATGATTTAAAAGATATGCATGTTAAGTTTTCCTGCTTTTGAGTTTCATATGAGTTATTTTACACGACATCATAACATATCATCTGTTTTAGAAATGTGTGGAGAAGGGGCGGTTTATGCATGGCACTACGTACATGTAGGTTGTACTGTTATCTACTTGTTCGTAGAATTGCCTTACTGAGCTTGATGTGCTCACCCCTTTCACTTTCTCACACAGATTTCTTCCAGTAGATTGGGAGGCGACTGGGTACGGCATTATAGTTGTCCGCTGCTGCCTATCTTTTGAGGTATATACACGTTATATATATGATTTTGTATCTAAATAACTTGAGCACAGTATTTTATTTTGTATGACACTGGGATGTATAGAGTGGGTATAATTATATAATTAAATCAAGTAATGTAGTGCAGAATTTATGAATGTATATTTAAATTAAATTGTGTACTAATTGTAAATGCATGGAGAAGATGTGGGCACTGACATACAGCCCAATTATTGGTTATGGTTGGTCACGATCAGAGGTAAGTATAAAATAATAAAAACGCAAAAAAATTCACTCTGATTTTTGGGTAGTTCGGGTCGTGACAATTAAGGTGGTATCAGAGCACAATTGGTCTGATGTGTGTCAGTGTCAGTAATTAGGAAATTACATCCCCGTGTTACTGTGCTTAGTTAGATACAATAGTGTATATTGAGATGGGCTTGACTAAGAAATGGTTGAGAATGCAGGAATGCCTAATATGAGTCGCGTTAGATGAGACAATGCACGAGGCAGAGGTCGTAGAGAAAGACCTGAGTCTGCTAAGTCGTGCTGAGTTTGACTATGAGAATCATGATGAAATTGAAATAGAGGCTAATGTTGAGAATGCCCCACAGAGTCCGACAGAGTGATCAGATGGTATTGAGACACACTTCGCGAGATTGGAGCGGAGTGTGGAGATTATTTTGAGGAGCTAATTGCTCAGATTATGTATGAGATCAGAGGGCGCAGCAGAGCATTGGTGGAAACCCGCTCGACCCATCTTAAGCGTTGATATGAGAAATATTTTGGGATGTATTCCGGTGACAGGATATCCCGGACATGATTTAAAGGAAATTATAGATAAAGGTCCTTACTCTGACCCAGAGGATTTAATTTATTGACGAGTATGGAGACTCGGTTATATTCTGGGCAGATATTACCTCGACACTATGAAAAGTGACAGTCGAGATGTCTAAAAGTTTATGGAAGGGCTCAACTTTTCAATTTGAGTCTAATTGGCCCGCGAGATATTACCTATACCGAGGCAGTGCGCAGATTTACAGTTGGATAAATAAAAATATGAATTGCACGCCTCTAAGATTCGGAAAGGTAGTGAGGGCTGAAATAGAGACAGAAAAGAGAATCGAGAAATGACAAAGATGTTGAATGAGAAAATGGTAATTGGTTAAAGATTAGATTTGATGAGTTATGGGCTGAGATAATTGGTAAGGCCCTAGTGCATCCAATTTTGGCACTGTTAGGGGGCATTGTGATTGGAGAACCCCGACCTGCTACGAAGCGGTGTAGCAGTGTAAGTACTGTAAGCAGTGTGAGATGTGTGGTGGATACCACGGAAGGAGGGTCTATACCTACACGGTATTGATGAAAATGGCCGTTAAGTGTGGTAAGACGGACCATTGATTTGATTGCACAAAATTGAACGAGATCGCCCCACAGAAAAGGTAAAGAGACAGAGAAAAATTTCGTTGGTATAGTTGCAACGAAAAGGGAGGAAATAGCCGAAAAGAAAAAAGGAAAGTAGGCTGTTGGACGAAGGCGAGAGGATGTCTTGGACCAGGACACTATTGATGTTTCATGGATGTGGTGTAAGATACCACACTTGTTATGAATAACGAAGTACGTATGTTCATTGATCCTGGTGCCACATATTTATTTATACCGCCTTCATTCGCATATAAGTGAGTAAAAAGGCATGAATGCCTACATCATTGGGCGCAATACAGATAAATGAGTATCCCAATAGAGGAGGATTAATAAACGGAATAGGGATATTGAGACTTTAAGTTAAAAACAGGGGTGCAACAGTTGAATTTACAGGAGGAAGGGATTGTACTCACAGAATGAATAAAGACAAGAGTTTTATTATAATTGATACGCAAAGGAGAAAATCTTTAAGATAAGGTAGATTCTAAATACAAGACATATTGGAGTAAGAGGCGTATGCTAGGTAAGAACATCCTTACGATATGAAGTAATTGGGATTAAGCAATTAGTAAGGAATATAAATTATAACCAAGGATAAAGATGGGTATAACCATAACCAGTAGTTGTGGTTAAGTCTGAGGGCTAATAAAGGTATTTCAAAATACCTCCCCGCCTGAAGACTTAACAGCGTCTAAAAATATATATATATGACCTATAGCGTGAATCGATCGTCGTAATAACTACCTTTAGCTTTAGGATACCTTTACTAAGACGATAAGAATATTAAAAATTCGACACATCATGAAGGTTAACATAATAAAATTTAATAAGAGCCGCTAAGATAAGAAAAGGAAATGACGCAGGCTAGTACCTGAAAACGTAAGCGGTTGAGAAGGATCTTATATGCTTATGCGTAAATAAGTCAAGGATCATGAGAGGAACTACCCGACCCACGACTTAGAGTTGGCGGCCGTAGTGTTTGCACTGAAGATATGGCGCCACTATCTGTATGGTGAGAAATTCCAGGTATTTACCGACCACAAAAGCCTCAAGTATCTGTTTTCGCAAAAGGAATTGAACATGAGACAGAGAAGGTGGCTTGAGCTTCTGAAGGATTACGACTGTGAGATCTTATACCACCCGGGTAAGGCGAATGTTGTGGCTGACGCGTTGAGTAGGAAGCATCTCGGGTTGGTTGCTTATATGATGGTACGGGAGCACGAGTTATTGGAGCAGTTTGCAAGCCTCAGTTTAGATGTGACCCCGCCTGATGTTGATAGTGGTTATATGATTGCTAGCCTGCGATTAGAGCCGGATTTGATGGATCGGATTCGGCAGGCTCAGCGTGAGGATCAGCAGTGTATTGAGATAGTCAGGCAGATGCAGGGGGGTATTGAGACTGAGTTTGAGTTGAGTTCAGATGGGTTACTGAGGTTCAGAGACAGGATATGTGTTCCCGAGGATCCTGAGATCAGGAGGTTGATCTTGACAGAGGCTCATTCGTCGAGGTATACCTTGCATCCGGGTAGTACGAAGATGTATCAGAATCTCCGGAAGGTATACTGGTGGTCGGGAATGAAGAGGGATATAGCGGAGTTTGTTGCGAGATGTCTCATCTGTCAGCAGGTGAAGGTAGAGCATCAGAAGCCTGCAGGGTTATTGCAGCCTCTACCTATACCGACTTGGAAATGGGAGCATATCACCATGGACTTTGTGATGGGCTTACCGAGGACTCGTAGAGGGAATGATGCCATATGGGTGATAGTCGACAGATTGACGAAGTCGGCACATTTCCTAGCGATGAGAGTCACCGATACTCTGAGCAGGTTGGCGGAGCTCTATGTGCGCGAGATTGTGAGACTGCATGGTGTCCCAGTGAGTATTGTGTCGGATAGGGATTCCCGCTTCACTTCCCGTTTCTGGGAACATTTTCAGGAAGCTATGGGGACCCAGTTGAGATTCAGTACAGCTTTCCATCCTCAGACAGATGGGCAGTCAGAGAGGACTATACAGACCCTCGAGGATATGTTGAGAGCTTGTGTACTTGACTTTAGAGGCTCCTGGGATGATCACCTACCACTCGCGGAGTTCGCCTACAATAACAGTTATCATTCGAGTATCGGGATGGCACCATATGAGGCCTTGTATGGCCGTAGATGTCGATCTCCTATAGGATGGGAGGAGGTTGGTGACAGGCAGATATTCGCTCCCGATTTGATACGTCAGGCCTCTGAGGACGTCCAGTTGATTTGTGAGAGGTTGAGGACAGCTTAGAGTCGACAGAAGAGTTATGCTGACAGGAGACGTAGACCGTTGGAGTTTACAGCAGGGGAGTCAGTATTTTTGAAAGTTTCTCCTTCCAAGGGTATTACGAGATTCGGGAAGAGAGGGAAGCTGAGCCCTCGCTTCATAGGACCTTTTGAGATACTCGAGAGAGTGGGAGATCGAGCTTACAGGTTAGCATTGCCACCAGAACTAGCAAATGTTCATAATGTCTTCCACGTCTCCATGCTTCGGAAGTATCAGCCGGATCCGTCGCATGTGATCAGATATGAGCCACTGGAACTCAGTGAGAGTATGTCCTATGTTGAGAGACCGATTCGGATTTTGGATAGGAAGGAGAAGGTATTGAGGTCGAAGACGATTCCTCTGGTGAAAGTATTGTGGCAGCATCACACTCCGGAGGAGGCGACTTGGGAGTTAGAGGGTCAGATGAAAGAGAAATACTCGGAGTTATTCAGAGACTGATTTGGTTCCAATTTGGAGGACCAAATTCTTTTAGTGGGGGAGATTATGTAAGACCCACTTTGTATATATTGTTGCTATATTCCTTATGATTCACGCGATGTACACTACTATATATTTATCGAATCATAAGAAGAGCGTTGACTAATTAAATTTGTGAAGCAAAATAAAAGGGAATATCGGTAGACGTCAGAAGTAATTAAATATGAGCCGAGATGACCACTGATCAAACGGAAATGATTAGAATGAAGTTAGCCGAAAATACGCAAATTAAATAAGAAATTATGGGGGGCGTATGAAGGAAGGTCGAGTTAAATTGAGTTCCGAAATAAGAGCAGGGGTAAAATGGTAAAAATACCAAAACCCGGTATTAGGGCGATAAGAAAATTTAATTAAAAATTTCGGACGTAAGATATCTTGATCGACAATAAGGAAATTATAAATTTTGGGTCAATTGATCAAGATTCGGAAATTTTAAAAATACCAAAAAAATTTTCGGGACTATATCTCAAAAAACGCGAAGAAATAATATCAAAATTTAGAGAAAAATAAAATTTATAAATTAAATTTAAATGGAATAAATTAAAGTAGAATAAAAATAATGTAAGTGGAGATATTTTGGGATTTTATGAGTATTTTATTGAATAGTAAATTAATTAAAATAAATAAAAATAAAAATTAAATTAATAAAAATAAAACAAAAAAAAAGTAATTGAAACAAAAAAAAAAGAGAGGAGAGAGAAAGAAACTCGGGAAAAAACCCGAGAGAGGAAAATCGAGCGAAGACCCGAAGAAGACAACCGCCGATCACGCACCACCGGCGACCTTTTGTCACGACCCAATTCCATTCTCTTTAACCGAAATCACTGAAAATTTTTCGCGTTTTACTGTTACCTTACCCGGTCGTGAACTAAACTCACCATACACTGTTGGGCTGTGAGTCAATAATAAACACCACATCTCATTCATTCTCAATTAATTAAAACGATGTCATACATGTGCATTTAATCGAGTACTTATACGAATACATGTTTTACTGACATCTACATCCCCCATAAGTACAACTCAAAAGAATACTGTGCTTTTACATTGTTTAGATACAAAAAGAATCACTGTGTATGTACCTCTTAGCTATGGAGATGCAGCGGAGTCCAAAATAATACGCCTCAGTCCTCACTGGGCTACTATGCACGCTCTGTAGGGAGAAAATAGAGTGGGATGAGCAACCACACGCTCAGTAAGGCAATAATGCAAGCATGGTAGATAACTACTCTATCTACATGCTGATAGTGTTATGCATAAATCATTTATAGTAGGAGCATGAGGAATAAAACTATGCCATATGAGTATACATATATATCATGTATCAAAGTCATGTCAACTTGGCATATAAAACATGGTAAAACATCATGTATAAATCATCTCATGCTCGATCTTATTTCGATTCATAAAAAGGGCAATTCATTTAGAAACCTCCTTTTTAAAACCCACATCATAAACTCTTTCTCATCACATACATCACATCACATCAATTCACAATCACAACCACATTTCACAATTCAAATCCACAAGGCTCGACCCCTCCTTCGGGTCTACCTTAAACAATCACAATCACACTTAGAGATTTAAAATCATGTGGTAGTAAGTAAATCAAGCAAGGAGACAGGTTACTATATCTCAAGTGACTACATTGGCCAATCGTCACATATCATCCCAGACCACACGGATTCCGGTGTGCGGGGTATCATGCTGGCCTGAAGGTGGGTTAGTTCTCCGCCAGACTTTCTCAATCAAGTAACCACCACGCGGTACATCGTACTCCATGTGATATACACGGTACATCGTACTCCGCGGACCCATAACATGGTTGGGGGTGCCTGCCATAGGTCTTATCTACCCCATGTCAAGTGTAACCTTTATAGTCTCAAGAGCACGTGGGAGTAACCGCAATACCAAGTCCTAGCCCCTCATGGCCTTGCTCGCCCCTGTTGGGTTCCCTGATCCAGGTCCTAGCCCCTCACCCTCACCCCACCTAAGAGGTCTGTCAGGCCTGTTGGGTTCCCTGGATGAATTAAGTCAGGTCCTAGCCCCTCACCCTCACCTCACCTAAGAGGTCTGTCAGGCCTGTTGGGTTCCCTGAGTTAATCCGTATCTCTCACCACGGCCTCATACATACCACAGTGTGAAAACCAGCGCGAGCTACGCTCTATCGCGAATTCATGCATCGAAACCAATCACTTCGTACGAGCAACGCTCTGGTACGGCATTTATGCATAAAATATGAAGAAACCATGTACGAGCATAGCTCCAGAGCATAAGCTCCAGTACGGTTTATAGACATCATCACAATTCAATTTCAAAGTGCGAGCTAAGCTCAAGCACGTTTCACACAAGTGAAAACATAGAAGTCTCGCGCGAGCGAGGCTCTAACGCGAATTATATCTCATACACGCGATAGGCGGCTTACATGCATTCAAAACATCTCATATTATGCTTAGTGCCTCATATGGGCTATTTCACAACATCATTCAAGTACTAGCCAGCCTATCCTTTTATTTGCTCAAATCAAAGTATTGTGTTTTGTAAAAGCATTCAAAACACATGATTTATGCAATTATTAGCCTTACTATCCCTTTTCAATAACCATCTCAAACTCAAAACCACGCATATACCCATCATCTTTCACGAATACCATCAACATTTATTTGAGCAATCATGCATTTCATAAAAAAACACCCGATATTCACCCACAAGTTCAAAGTACGAGCAGCTACCTCTATATACTCACAAAATTCCCTTACCTGGAATCGCGATGTGTGATTCCACCTTCTTAAGCTGCTTACTCGTACGGTTCGGTTCGCCTTCAACGAACTCTTCGAGACTGCACAAAATTGTATCCCGCATTATATTCGATCCATACAATGCAACCCTTGTGCTTGCTATAGTCAATTTAACCTATAGCCTCTATTAAAGCTTATTGGGCCTCGTTTCATTACTTTACCCTTAGCTCGAGTCTATGAATCTTCTTAGGCCTATTATCTTATTCAAAAATCGATATCGAATCGATATTAAGCTCATAGTGTTCATGCTTCATGAATTTCCTCACTATGGCATTTATCAAGCATATTCATACCCATTTCTACAATTCCTCCAAACTCACAATGTAATCTCATTTAACCATTTAAAATCATAAACATTATCCCAATAACAACTTTAGCATGCCATAAATCATAAACTCATTCAATCCCTCATATCCTCACTTTACACCCATTTTAGATTTCTAGGTCACACCAATTCCACTACATTCCTAGGTAGTTTATACATCAATACTCATATCAATCAACTCCAAAATCAATTAAATAGCTAATGCATTTGGATTGGAGTGTCAGAATCTTACCAATATGATTTCTCTTCTTGCTCCAAATGGTAATGCCCTTAACTCCTTCAATTCCAAGAATGGGAAAATGCCCTCTCACTATGTTGTTCTTCTCCTTGATAGGAACAACTTTGCTTCTAATGATCTCTCTTCAAATCTCACTGAAAATGGTTGATTTTAGAGAGGGAAAGTTGGGTTTTTAGGGTTGAGATTGTAAGGTTTGGTGTTTTTTCGAGATTTCCAGATTTTCAGCTCTCCTTATATAGAGTTGACTTGAGGAGATCGATCTGCTCGATTCTTTCGCCCAAATAAGAGCATTCTGGCTCTCCCAGATCGATCTCTCATCCTAGGAGATCGATCTGGACCTCATGTTTTCCAGATTCCCTGCAGTTTCATTGCTGCAACTCATACCAATACACCCTCAATCTATTGCCATGGCCATTTCCTCATCCATCCACCTTTATAACTTGAAAATGGCATCCATTCATACCTTATGCACATTGAAACTTGTGTGCATTCATTGTATATTCAAAGGTGTGCAACATAAAACCAAATGGAAGCATAACTCCATTCCATTTTACCACATTACTCATCTTGAGTCTCAATCACATCCCTCACTTGCCAGAATTCATTTCTTCATATTCATACTCAATGAAACTTGTATGTACGTTACAATTTGTATTACACATACATACATTGAATCCATGGACTTACATCAATCATAATTTACATTACAAGTCCATTCATATTATTTGATCCAATTACACATATTACCCTTTTACATATACGGGGTCTTACACCTTCGACGTCCGACGAAGCTTCCAGGAGCAAGAGGAGAGTCCGACGAGCACGTGGGTACCGGTTTCACGCCGTCAGGTGGCCGGAGCAGCCCGATCGGAGCCGAGGAAGACCGTCGAAAAAACAGGTTGATTCCCGGTAAACCGCCGCGTCTGGGTTGAAAAGGAGACCACCGACGCAACCAGGGGAGCGAGCCGGTTCTTTTGAGACCGGTCTCTGCCGGTGAGACCGCCGGAAACGTCGGCAACGGCAAAAGGGCATAAACGGTGTCGTTTGGCTGGCTGGAAGGAAAGGGAAGGAAAGGGAAGGAAAGGAGAAAGGAAAAGAGAAAGGAGAAGGAAGGAAAAGGAAGGAAAAAGGAAGGAAAAAGGGAAAGAAAATTACCGGGGGACGACTCGAGGTTCGGGTAAGTTGACCGAGGGTCGATATTGACCTACGAGTAAATTTCAGAAATTTAATTTAATATTATTTTAATGGAAAATAATCCGGATTTACCTAATTATGCAGTTTTACGACGGAGACCGAACGAGAGCCGATCGAGCTCTGATTTTTGTACCACGCATCGTATCGGGTAAGTACAATTTAATTTCAGCAATTAGAGTTCTTAGATACCGAGTTTTAATTATTTTATGGAATTATGGATTAATTTCGCGTAGGAAGGAATATTACTCGGAATTGTAATATAATTGCCGTAAATGGTATACGGGCTATCCAACGAAAGTGGAATGAGGCCCGATAATTATTAGAAAGCTGTATAAGCTCGGTATACCCGAAGAAGAGAATTAATAAATATAAAAAGGGCTAAAATGGGCCGAGGCCCAATAAGGCAGATAAGGCCCAATAGCTTCAAGTTGATCAGTAAATGCAATCTACTGATCGGGATAATTGAATTAACCTCGATTATGTGGTTATATGCAGTTACGTACATTGGTTGGCGCGCACTTGGGCCGAGAGGTTCGATATCATCGAGACAAGAGTAGTCTGCGCGCGATTCCCAGTAAGGGAATTTTACGAACTGTTAGAGATAGCTTTACGAATTTTCGACGTCATTTACATTCCTTTAAATTGTCCGAAGGGTCTAGATTTGAGATAAAAATTTTTGGGCCCCGAATGGGCAAATTACCAAAATACCCCTGTTAAGGGTAAAATTCCAAGTTTTAGGAAAAAGTGTAAGAAGCAAGGACAAAGGGTTCCTGCTTGTTTTTGAAGTATTCTGGTACATGCATGAGTAGGTCGGCTAACTTTTAAATGAAATTGCACAACATTTCATATTTTCAACAAACGTGGATTTTCGTTGAAAATCGATTTAAGAAATGTAGCCGCCTACGTGACCTTTCATAAATGCGACGTGCTAGAGCTCAGCTCGCACGAGCTTTGATTTGTGTAATGATTTCACTAGTGCTGGAGCGAGAGCTCGCACTAGGGTTTTACATGATTTTCATGACACGGTGCCGGAGTCTAACTCGCACCATATTTTTATATATACGATTTTTCATGACAGAGTGCTCGAGCTTAGCTCGCACTAGTTTTACCTGAGTCACTGACAGTGTTAGAGCACCGCTCGCACTACTTTCAGAGATTATACGATAAGCCGTGCTTGGAGCAACGGGTAGACTGTGTGTCACCGTTTTAATAGGCTCGCACGTGCGCTTGAGACATGGCATGAGTATAGAGACATGATATGGGTTCACGGAGTACGATGTACCGTGCAAGTAGCATGGAGTACGATGTACCGTGTTGTATCTTCGGATACGGCATCTCCGGATGCAGCATCTTCGGATGCCGGGGATCGGATAAGACTGACGGGATGGACTGACCCACCTCCCGGGCGGTTCCCGATCATGGTGAGAACCCGCACACTAGGATCCGTGTAGCTGAGGAACTCCCGAGGACACATATGGCCATAGTCCTAGTTATTACCGATATACCGATGTTGCCTAGTCTCGTATCTCGTAGATTTATGTTTTCGATATTATTGTTTTCGAGGAACATGATTTCACAGAATTTGTGTGAGTCAGGGCAACCCGAGGGAAGGGTTGAGTCCTGACCTTTATTGATATTTTAACGAGAAATAAATGATTTAAAAGATATGCATGTTAAGTTTTCCTGCTTTTGAGTTTCATATGAGTTATTTTACACGACATCATAACATATCATCTGTTTTAGAAATGTGTGGAGAAGGGGCGGTTTATGCATGGCACTACGTACATGTAGGTTGTACTGTTATCTACTTGTTCGTAGAATTGCCTTACTGAGCTTGATGTGCTCACCCCTTTCACTTTCTCACACAGATTTCTTCCAGTAGATTGGGAGGCGACTGGGTACGGCATTATAGTTGTCCGCTGCTGCCTATCTTTTGAGGTATATACACGTTATATATATGATTTTGTATCTAAATAACTTGAGCACAGTATTTTATTTTGTATGACACTGGGATGTATAGAGTGGGTATAATTATATAATTAAATCAAGTAATGTAGTGCAGAATTTATGAATGTATATTTAAATTAAATTGTGTACTAATTGTAAATGCATGGAGAAGATGTGGGCACTGACATACAGCCCAATTATTGGTTATGGTTGGTCACGATCAGAGGTAAGTATAAAATAATAAAAACGCGAAAAAATTCACTCTGATTTTTGGGTAGTTCGGGTCGTGACAATATGAAATAGGTTGGGGTGTCCTCTAATCAGCGATGCGTTGCATTGAAGCTCGGGTGTAGCGAAAAATGTGCAAAGGTTGTTACGTGGTCGCTTGGAAGCGACACGCCACATCGACACTTGAATCTGGTGCCCAATAAGTAAAGGTTCCCACACCATAATGGACAAGGTGGGTAAAGAAGCTAGTCTATAATCATATGCTTAGGTTAGGATCTTGGAATATAGGTACACTTAATGGTAAGTTAGTAGAGATTTGTGAGGTTATGTGCAGGAGAGTTAATATCTTGTGTCTCCAAGAGACCAAATAGGTTGGGGAGAAGGCTATGAAGATAACACCTTGGCAGTATAAGCTTTAGTATAAATGGAAGGATAGAGACCGAAATAGTGTAGGATCATCATAGACAAAGAATATCAAAAGGATGTTGTACAAGTTAAGAGACAAAGGGATATAATTATTTTGGTTAAACTAGTTCTAGAAGGGGACGTTTTGAATGTTATTAGCACATATGCACCACAGGTAGGACTTGATAATGTTAGTAAAAGACAGTTTTAGAAGGATTTAGATAAGATAATATAAGAAGTGCCTATGGGAGAGAACCTTTATATTGGTGGTGACCTTAATGTAGGTTCTAGTAGTGAGGGTTTTGAGAGCATACATAGGGGGTTTTAGTTTAGGTGTAAAAAATGAAGGCGGATATGCTATATTAGATTTTGCTTTATCTTATGACCTAACTCTAGTGAATACACTGTTTAGGAAGAGAGAATTACCTTATAACCTTTAAGAGTGGATCGAACGCAAGTCAGATAGACTTCTTTTTGACTATAAAGAGGGATAGACGCAATTGTCTAGACTGCAAAGTTATCCCAAGTGATAGTGTTACCGCGCAACATAGACTACTAGTACTAGACCTAAAAGTTCATAAACGACATTGTAAGAACCAATAAGAAAGAGGTATAAGGATTCGATGGTGGAAGTTAAAAGACGATTGTTGTGAAGTATGTTGAAGTAGTTGGACTTTAGGAAGAAGACTGGAGAACAGAGGAGAACCTGAATACAATGTGGAACAAGATGACAAAACATATTCTGGAGGTGGGCAAAGGGATATTAGAAGTATCAAATGGAAAAGCATCGACTGGAAAGGACGCAATATGGTGGACTGAATCAGTTAAGAAGCTATAAAGACTAAGAGAGATTGTTATAGGGCTTTGAAGACAAACGACACTAAAAAGAGCTTTACAAAATACAAGTTAGCTAGAAATGAGGCAAAGAGGGTGGTGGTAAAAGCTAAGGCGAAGGTTGTGAAAGATTTATAATAAGTTAGACACAAAGGAGGGAGAGAATGATATATACAGATTGGCACGAGCAAGAGAGAGGAGTCGAGACTTAGGAGTGGTGAAATGTCTAAATGATGAACACCAAAGAACTCTAGTTAAGGACAATGATATTAAAGAAAGGTGGCATGATTATTTCAACAAGCTATTCAACGACGGACAAAGTTAAATTGTGGACGATATCTCGGTGCCTCCTAAGGATTTGAACTGAGACTTTATGCACATAATTAAATAGAGGTAAAGAAGGATGTAGAGATATCGGAGAACTAATTTGGTTTTATGCTTGGCCAATCAACTATGGAAGCGATATACTTACTTATATAACTTATGGAGCGTTCTCGAGTACAAGAGAAAAATGTTCATATGGTCTTTATTGACTTGGAGAAAGCATATGAAAAACTACCTAGAGAGGTGTTATGTTGAACTTTAATGAAGAAAAGAGTCCCCATGAAATATATTAAAATAATTAAGGACATGTATGGAGATGGAAGAACACATGTGAGGACTTGTGAAGGGTAAACAAGTGAATTTCCTATCAAAGTAGGGCTACATCAATGGTCGACATTAAGTTCATATTTGTTCGCTACAGTAATAGAAAAGCTGACAAAATCCATCTAGGATAATGTACCTTGGTGTATGATATTTACAGATGATATTATCTTGTCTACTGAGACTAGAGTGGAAGTTAATAATAAGTTAGAACTATAGAGACCAACATTAGAGTCAAGAGGAATAAGATTAGGTAGAACAAAGACTGAATTTCATGGAGTGTAAATTTAGTCCAAACAGAGAGAAAGATAGAAACTTAGTATGCTAGATGCGGTAACGATCCCTAATCAAAATCATTTTAGATTTTTGGGGTCGATCGTTCAGATGGATGGAGAAATTGATGGTGATATAATCCATAAGATATAGACTAGTTGGAGCAAGTAGAGAAGCGCTATAGGTGTGTTGTGTGACAAAGAAATTCCTATAGAGTTGAAAGATAAGTTTTACAGGACAGTTGTTAAACCTACATTACTCTATGATAGTTAATGTTGGGCAACTAAAAGAGTGCATACACAGAAGATAAGTGTAGCGAAAATGTGAATATTGTGATGGATGTGTGGATATACGAGAAAAGATAGGATGAGAAATGAGGACATTCACAAAAAGGTTAGAGTGGCACCTGTTGAAGACAAGATTAGTTAAAGTCATTTACGTTGGTTTAGACACATACGACGTAGACCTATGGATGCTCCAATTAGAAGAGTGGAGGCTATGAATGATGTAAAAAGGGTCAAGGTTAGGAGAAAACTGAAAAAGACATAAAAGGAAGTAATCGGAAAAGATATGGCGGAACAAGAGTTGGAAGAACACATTGCATTAGATATGAGTGAGTGGAGGAGGAGAATTCATGCTGACGACTTAGCATGAATTTGTATATTAGTTCATACATCCTACCCCATTTTTGGCATAAAGGCTTTGATGATGATAGTGATGATAAGCTGCAGCCTATTAGTTTCGATAGATAACTATTGCTCTTTGAGGATAATTTTAGAATAAACTTTAACAGTTTCAACTTTAGTTTGCAATTTACATTTGTGTACAATAATAGTATAGCTTTAACAAATATGACAAATCAAATTATCAAACTCATGCATAAGTAAAATATGAATTTCCAAAAGTTGCTACATCCTTCACTCTAATAAAACATATTGTCCAAATTTTACCACGAGTTACTTTACTAACAGAAAAATTCTTGGTACTTGACATCTCAGTTTTCTTTGTCACGCTCGAAGAGCACGACAGAACGGATAACTCATACGGAAAGTGAAATTTCGAGCTAAATTTTTTCAAATTTCCTTGTCACATTTAATTTTATCTATAAATCAGTGTAGTCTTAGGCCCTCACGTAGATTACTATAGGAGAATGGTTTAAGGCTACTTGACTAAGGTCCTTCTTAGAAATATGTTCAATTATTCATCCCTACTAGAAAATAACCACAATTTACCAAAATTCATAATTTCTCAACAATCAGTAATTTATCGATAACAACCTAACTTAGGTAGATAATTTATTTTCCTACCAGAAGGGTCTTATTTCACATACCAGTTGCCTATGTTCTCAATAACATCTAGATTTATCGAACTCTTGAAAACTAATATCGTTTAACCTTCAAAGATATATACTTAACAAATAATAGCAATATTTTATCGGTACGATGAATTAAGCAGCGTTAATTTATTTACATCCCAAACGCAATAATTTTTGTGTCGTAAGGCTATACTATCCTAATACAAATCCCAAAGTATAATATGTAGCTACCTAAAAGAAAAATCATTTACACAACGGAAATATATACCCAAAGTGAAATAATGGGCTGCAAGATCTATGTGGAAGGTGCTTGCTAACTTTAGCTCAATCTGTAAAGAATGTAAAAAATTTTACTAAGAGAAAGCTTAATAGTTTACTTAAACAAAAGCAGAGTTAGGATTATACTGTTTTATATTCTATACACACACAACATTTGCAATATAGGTTCCCAAAATCATATAATCACAGAATCAATATTGTATATCTTTTAGACAATTGTACAAGGCTTCTAATATGCAGTAAAGGTATTTTTTGGCATAAATTAGAAAGATACTTCAGAGTCCTCGTTTACCTTGTCATATGACAAGATAGTCTTATCAAGTACTCTACGCAAACTCGGATATCATAACATGATAAGTATTAATGCAACATGCATAATTAATGTCATGATTTCTAATTTGGAAAACATATTCGAACCTTTTTGAACATTCACACGTTAAAACATACATGATAACAAATAGTTCAAACTCAAAATATTATACATCTATGATGTTAAATCAAGTCATGTATGTTTTCAAAGCAGAAACTTATGCAGAATATTTTGAAAGTAGTACCTTACTTTCAAACATGCCATATAAGTGTCAAATCATGTTTAATATAAAAGGTTCAAACGCAGATAATTGGATACAAGGTTTTGACAACAAAGTAGTAGTAACGTGTAAACCCAATGTTAGGAAGTCAGATATAGAATGATACAACATAATCAAGTTAGACAATATCAATAAATATGCATTAACCCTATTGTAGTTATCAATGAGTTTGACAACCCTGGACAAAGTGCAATAGATTTCAGAACCTTAGTTCTACTGATCGAATGTGACTAGGACTTGTTTAAGACGTGTCTGACAAGCTCAAAAACACACTAGTGAGTAGTCTCCAATTAAGCATGTCTAATAGTGGTTTATAGATACAAATGAAATGCCATATTCATAAAAACAAATATTTGAAATATAGATAGTTTGGATAAATCAGATAAGTTTGGAAAATCTGAAATTTCTAATAATTTCTGAACTATGGAAGTTTTGAAAATCAAATACTTAACATGTGCATTTTGAATCAATGCAACATTTTCAAATAATTTAATTTCAATGCAATGCATAAAGTTCTCAAAAGCATTTAAACATGGTTCAAATATATTTCAAAATCTAAAAAATCTCATGCTATGCATGCTAAGAGCTAGTGCACTACATGAGTCACATGATCATATACCATCCCTACTTGACCGAATGCAATAGCTAGACTTTACATGGCCTATTTTGCTAACTTTTGCACTAAAATGGCCTAGTCATCATTTTTATTCAACTCCATTTCCACAATGTCATTAAGCATGGACCAATAATTTATATAATCCATAATAGTGTCACGCATATCACATGCACCATAATGGGTTATTATGCCTTCATTAGGCAGCAATAGCACACTTTTACACCCAGTATAATTCATATCACAATTCTATTTCTAATCACTTAAACTTACTTCATATAATAGTAAATTCATCCGTATATAAGTAACTTAACAAAACCAATCAACCTTAGTTAAATTCCAAAGCTTGGCCGAATTTATAATCACCACTTATAGGCGATTTTGTTATAGATTTCACACACCGAACACATTAGTACAATCATACATACATGATAGTATTCAAACCAACCTTAAGTAAGTACCCTTACCCTTATGGACCAACCTCGACTGTGAGTCTCCTAAGGGGTTCCTTGAGGTTTCTACATTCACATAACACCACACATCAATATCTATCATGTATGTATGCTTAAATTCATAACATGATCACATTATACTATGTTTATTCTTATGCCATACTTAATACCAAAATGATAAAGTTCACTTTCACACTTTTTCTTAAAAACTTGAAGGTACCAAACACATCGCTACTCCCATAAAGTCAACATATTGAAATTTCAAACCAAAATCACTTCACTTCTAAGTTACCTTTCATTTAGGCCGAAACTACCAAGGTGTGTCCTATATGATTTTCATGCAAAATAACATTATATTTATACTTAGCAATCTCACATATACCACATATGTCAAAACTAAAAAAAATCAAACATCTTACCCTTATGGATCGAAGTTGGCCGAAACCTTAGCCTTGTGAACCTTGATGAGTTACTTCAAATTAAACCATAATACACTTTAGGATAGTTGTTTAAACCATATATCAAAGATCAAATTAAACAAAACTCACTTACCCCTTGGAACCTAGTAGGTCGAACACTTCTTTCACTAAACCAAGCTTGTTTCAACTTTCAATCTTCCTTGAAACACAATGAGTACAAGGTATTTTTATTAAAGAAAGGTAGAACAAGCTTGAAAAAGTAAGGTTTTCATTTCACTCTCTTAGTTTTCTCTCTATGTTTCACGTTTTCTTCATTTTTCTTTGTTTTCATTTCGGTTCCAACATGAAATAGCCGAGAGTGTTGCTTCTTACACTTATGATTTTCAAAAGCTTGGTAAATATCTTTTGATATTTATCCCTTAATAATTTAATTTTTCGTTTAGTTAAATCATGAAATTTACTAGGTTTACATTAATTCTTATTACTTGGTTGTAATTAAATCACTTTATTCCATTTATATGCTAAGATCTGAAGATCATTTTATATACATAATTAGGGTGGTGGCCGACCATTAGCTTTACACATTAGGGTTTGCATGCATTTGTCACATTTTGGTATTATTTCGATCTGTTTCGATTCTAACTTAGTCAATATCTATACGGGGCTTAACACAAAACTTTTAGCGTTTAACCATATTCATTTGACATCCAAAAGTCAAACCACATTATTCTTCTTAAGCATTTAATTTGGTGACCTATGGACAAAATTGAAATTTTCGGTTCATAGTGCATTTTTCAATATAAGCCGTAATGGTAATATTATGGGTTCAAATGAGTTACCTGAGACCATATATGACAATATATAGTGTTTCCAAGATTCTTAGGTGGGTTTGTGCTTTAGTGGAGCTTGCATATTTGTTTGTATGAAAACTTGTGTCCCAACACGAGAAATCAAAATGTTACGATTCAATGGTCAAATGCATTTCAAATAGTTAATTAGTTTACATAATATGATGAAATTTAAAGTTGTCACATTTGTGAACCTTCTTCAAAGGCTGCACATGGATGCCATAAAGGACGTTCTCTCTATTTAACACTAGGAACTCAAGTTTATGCAGATGAATTGAATTATTTCTACTTTTGAAAACTCGACATTGAGCAAATAAAACTCAATAAGTAGGCAGAACCAATCAAAAAGTATGTGATGATATTAAACAATATGGAGAATTGCTATTTCGAAGGCACATAGGATAAAAAAATTGAATCTGGATAGTTGGAAAAATGTATACTATAGCAGACTAGAATCCAGATAATACATACAAATAGGACCAACTTATTGAGTTCACAAGCTAAACTATTAGGTAAAAAATTTAGCTGTTTTTATGAGCATGGTAAGTTTTATTTAGCCTGCTAATAATTTATATTCCACTAAATCTTAGTTATTGGTATCATTTGCATTTGATGAGGAAAGCGCACATTCACAAATTGAATGTTTAATAGGCTTGAAATCCAACTCAATCCTCTCTCCCCTTTTTCACTTTAATAACCCTATTCCATCTAAAATGCTTTATTAAGATAGCAAGTTCATATAAGGATAGAAAACATACCCAGTAAAAGATGTATAAGGACATTTATAATCTTGTTAATAAAACTAAAAGCCAAGCAACAATGCCAACAATGAGTGCCCATGCTAGTAGCCCCTACAGTAGCATCCAAGATACTGGAGAAGTTAAAATGAATCAGTCATGAATTGAGATATATGCAAGAAACCAACTACTATAATCTTACTTGAGAAAATGATAAGTAAACTGGGAAAAGCATTTCATTCCTTGGATACAGAAGAAGGTCAAGCATGAAGATTATGTTTGCATAATAGCGAAAATCCTGAAACATAGAAATGCACCAAAACCTAGTGTACAAATTTGCATTGCTAGAAGAAGATGGGAAAAAGGTAAAACACATTTCCTAGACTATCACTTCCTTAGCGCTTCCATGGGGATTCCTCGTTTTTGTGCAACTTTACGAAGTTGCTTCATTTTCTATACTACAACAACTGTAGCTTTAGCAATTTTAAGGGCATTTTTACTTCCAGTTTGTTTACCTAATGCGCAATGATCAGCGGCCATTACAAGAACAATTTGCACACTATACCAGGTGTAGCAGGTCTAAGCATCACCTTTGCTGTTTCATAATCATTTTCAAATCTACTAGTCATTTCCTTTTGACATGAATAAAAGCATACTGTAATCCTTTCTTTTGACCATTATATTAGGCTAAATTAAGTCGGTTCCTTATGAAGTATATACATGATCCTAATGCATGATCTAAAATAGAATGATAGGGTTTTACCATATAAATCTTTATCTACATTTATTTCATCATTATGAAAGCCTCCCAATCTTTAACTTCTAGCAATTGCAAATTATTGTAGGTTATAAATGCTTCAAGAAATTCCTTAGCCTTGATAATTTATCCACTCTTAGATGATTCAAAATATAAATTACAAAATGACTTTGTTTTATGATTCCTTAATTAGGGTTTTTCAAGTTCAACAGATAAGTCAAGACCAAACCGTATATAATCCACAGATCAAAACACACATTTACTATATAGGAAGAGTTTAAGAGACTACAATTAAAGGGTTAAAATAAATTCACTACATAACACATTTTTGAATGGTCAAAGTCCTACATGCTACAAACTAAGATTATCCCTTCACCATTCTAAAATGTATACATAATAATTAGCATAAAGGTTGCTATTAGTTGGACTTTTAGTTATAAATATATGTAAGTTGCTTTCTTTTTGGTTAAGGTGAATGGCGATTTAGGCACCTTGACGAAAACAAAAATCATTTTAAATGACTAAAATAGTCCCAAAAAAGAGTTTCATGCGATTATTTTCTAATGATATCTGTAATTCTGACAAAAATGCTTATCTAAAGGAAATGAAAAGTAATCAAAACACCATCAAACTATTCATTTATTGTTTTGTCTTCCAAGAAAGGTTGATTAGAGGCAATGGATTTGTGCATAAAGTGTTTGGGTTATAGAAGACCATTGAAGAGCTATGTGATGGTTCTACACAATAAGAAAAAAACCATATCTTTAGTAGCGTAGCCTATAATTCAACAAAAAATCAATGCATTGTTGTTCTTTTTCTAATGTAAATTACAAGTTGTCTCTATATTACATTGGTTATGCGATTAATCCCCCCTGCACTGTGTAGCTATGAGACCCCATGTATGTATGACTTTGTTATATATTGATGGAATAATAAGATGGATGATTTTGATCATATATATATATGTGAATGAGATTGCAAGGAGAATGCATGAATACTCATGAATTCACGTAATGGCACAGTAAGGGCTGAAGTGGCCACAGACTAAACAAATGGAACTCAAACATCCAGACTGAATATAAGGACTTAAAACACAAGTCACATTGTAAGTGAATCATAAGAAATGAACATTTCCATGCTTTAAGTGGGGTTAGAATGCAAAATGAGTATTGAATTAATGGAATATGAGTTTACCTTTGAAAAATCTGGGAAAAATGCAGCAGGAATGCTTGAGATGAAGGCCAGATTGATCTCTTACTCAAAGCAGATCGATCTCTCATTCAAGTAAATCGACCCCATATGATTCTGTAAAGACCATATCGATCTCTTCCTAGGTGCAGATCGATCTTCATTTGATCCCGCCAGAAGTAGATCGATCTCTCACCATGAGCAGATCGATCTCTATTTTCTTCTGCTTAGCAAAGATCGATCCCTTCCCAAAGAGCAAATCGATCTCTCCTCATGAGCAGATCGATCTTCAGTTGTCTAGCAAAGATCGATCTCTCCTCAAAGAGCAGATCGATCTCTCCCTTACAAACCTGAATATTTTGATAGTTCAAACCATGAAAAGATCGATCTCTTACCCTAGGAGATCGATCTCATCACCCCAGTTTTATAAACCCGACGGCTAAACCTTCTTCTTCAGGAAATCAACAGACCCCTCCATTTTTACGTAAAAAGAGCAAGCTTTCTCACTATAGAATACACCCCATTCCAATAAGATTTTAGAAAAAAACTATTAGAGCAAAGTTGTTCATTGTGAGAAGGAGAACAACATAGTTTAGAATCAAAACTCAACTTATAGGATTGAAGGAGCAAAAGGGGCTTCCAATTTCGGACAAGAGGAAAGTCAAGGTAGGTGAGTTTCCAATACACTAACTCTAAGTATATTTATCTAGATGTTGTTAGGAGTTGATTGGTGTATGTATTGTTGGTTGAAACTACCTAGAATATGTTAAATCAACCATGACCTAGGAAATGGGTTTAGTGTGAGAAAGTGAGATATGGTGGATTTAATGATAAATGGACTATACCAAGGTGTTAATAATGTTATATGCATGATTTTGAGATGGTTATGTGAAATCAATTTTTGGGATTGGTCAAAGTGATGAAATGTGCATATATGGTGCTTGTGAAAATGCTTGAATGAATGGAAAACTAAGATTAAAGCTTTGTATGCCAAGTGCTAGATAGTATAACTAAGTGAATTTGATAGCCGAATTGGCTAGGAATGACATGATGGGAGTTCGGCCACCATGCCATGGCCGAATGCAATCATAGGGGCCAAGCTTAATACAATAAGGTCCAATAAGATATATCGATTATGATGAAGTGATTGATGAATGTTTGCAGCTCCAAAGACTGGATTAGGAGCAAATTGGATTGGATGAGCTTCCAGTAGTGGAACTGTACTACGCTCAAAGTGAATCGAGGTAAGGGGTTTTGTAAGTGTCTAGAGGTAGTTATACGTATTTTGAGGGGAATTATAGGGCGCGAATTTCACTAGCTATCTAATAATGCATTAAGAGTTTTTGAGAAAGGTTCCTAAAATGCATGGATTCTCATGACTTTGATGTTTTCATGATGAAATGCTTTGATATGAATGAAATGAGGATAGATTGGCTATTGCTTTATGTGGTTGCATGAAATAGCACGCGTTGTGTGCTAAGTTGTATCTTTAAAAATACTTGATTTTAAACTAGAGCCACCTATCATATTTGTGTGAGTACAAATGGTGCTAGAGCTTAGCTCGCACTAGATTTCGATGTTTTGACTCATGCTGATAGTGCTGTAGCCCTGCTCGCACTAGTTTTTACTGATTTACTATGCATAAAAGCCATACTAGAGCGTTGCTCGTACGAGGATTTTATATGATTTACAAAAAACCGTGTTGATGCCTCCTGTACACTCATATTTTGAGACATGAGATGGTTACTGGCATGGTATAGGGCGGCTAAGACCTATGGCAGGCACCCCCAAATCATGATATGGGCTAAGTCCTATGACAGGCACCCTAAAAAGTCATGTGGGCTAAGTCCTGTGGTAGACACCCCTGACAATGATGTGGGCTAAGACCTATGGTAGGCACCCTCAGACCGTGTGGGTCCACGGAGTACGTTGTACCATGTATGTCACATAGAGTACGCTGTATCGTGTAGTCTTGATGACTAGTTGGTTGAGTTATTGCACGAGTAGGGTTGACCTCACCTCTCGTTGCAGTTGTGATGCCTCACACGCCGGGATCCGTGTAGCCTGGGATCACAGGGATTTATGCATGGTAATTATTCCTAATTTATTTTCGAAATGTAACCTACATGCCTCACGTGATATCATAATTTAATGATGGAACCGGGTAGACTCGAAGGAGGGGTGACACTCGTGATTGTGTTTTTATAAGAAATGTGGTTTAGCACAAGATGTTCCCGATAGGTGGGATTAGCTTTGATTTAAATGAATTATGATGAGTTTTTATTATGATGAGCTTTTGTTATGATGAGCATGAGATGTTTTTACATAATGATTTTTCATGTGTTATCATGCCTGATTTTATGAGTTTTCATATATTCTATACATATCCATGTGGCATGTTTTATTTCACCCCATGCTCCGAATGTAAATGATTTTATCTCATGTCATTATCAGCAGATAGATAGTGTAGCTGTCTACCTGCTTGCATTATTTACTTATTGAGCAAGTTGTGCTCAGCCTTTCACTTTCTATCTCCATAGAGCATCCATAGTGGTTGAGAGCGAGCAGAGACTTGTACTCCCAGTGTTCGCTACTGCCCATCGCTGAGAGGTATACACATTAATATCGTTTCGTATCTAAACAAGTACAGCACAGTAATACTTTTGGGAATGTAAATATTTGTAGACATGTAAGAATTTTTATAAAGTTCAATGTAAGCAATTTAAGTGTTTACAATTATTGTATATAAATGTTAAGTGATATGGTTTATGGTAAGAGGTAACTAACTCTGAATCATAGCTCAATTATTTAGTGTTGGAAATTGTTCACGACAGGGAAAGTTTACAAAGAAAGAGAAAAAAATTTATAGTGATTTTTGTATGAAAGATGGTCGTGACAGAGATTAGTATCAGAGCTGAGTTGACCTGATATGAGTTGGAGTTAATAATAAGAGAATTTACATCCCCATATTGCTGTACTTTGTTTAAATATAAATGTGTATATCGGATAGGTTAGATTAATAAATAATTATGGATGTAGGAATTTAGGCATTATGCCTGTCACACGCAGTGGTAGAGGGGTGAGGGCTCGTGCTAGGGGCCGTAGAGGGAGGCCTAAAAGCCGTGCAGAGCCACAGACTGGTCAAATTCTGTAAGAGCCTATTGAGAGGCCAATAGATATTGAGGCACGCTTCGCTGGCTGAAACGGAGTTTAGAGACTATTATGGAGCTAGTCGCTCAGTCTATGCAGGAAGCTAGGGAGAGACAGGGCCCAACTACCCAGGCGACTGATGTTGGACAGGTAGTTGCTTCTGATATGCCTACACAGCCAGCATAGATGCCACATGCGGTAGATATACCCCCACTAGTTCAAGATACAACATCACCTGTTGCTCCACAGCAGAGTAGTAGATTTTGGGGTTATGGGTGTGATTTGGGAATATTACGACAATTTCAGAAGTTTAGACCGTCGTCATTCAGTGGGGTGAAGGACCTAGTAGTTACTGAGGACTGGGTGAGTGAAATCGAGAAGTTGTACGGGTTCTTTAAGTGTACAACTACAGAGATGGTCGCTTTTGCCGCGTTCATGCTTAAGGGAGAAGCAGAACATTGGTGGAAGTCCAGTAGACCAATTTTGAGAGTCTGACACACTGAGATCACATGAAAGGTATTTTTGGAGGCCTTTCGGAGATGGTATGTTTCGAACATTGCTCAGATGAAGTTACAGATGGAGTTTATTGGGTTCACTCAGGGGAACAGATCTGTAAACGAGTATGAGATGAGATTTATATCCTTGGGGAGGTACGACCCGGATACAATGAACAGTGAGACGAGGAAGGTTAGGAAGTTCATTGATGGATTGAGACCAATAATCAGGTCTAGAATGGTTCCATTTGATATCCCGACATATAAAGAAGCTGTGCACAGGGTGCAATTATGTGAGCTGCACATTGAGCGAAATGCCTCTGAGTTTGGGAAGATCAGTAGAGGTAAAGACAGTGACCGAAAGAGATCCAAAATTGATAGAGTGATCAGGAGAGGAGGTCAGAGACTGTCTGATAAGAGACCTCAGATTGAGGTGGTGCAGGAAAGGAAGGTAAAGCCTTCAGTGTATTTGACTTTAGCACCACCAAGGGGTATAATTATTGGAGGGACACGGCCGACTACCGAGTAGTGTAGGAGATGTGGTAGATATCATGGTAACAGGCCTTATCCGATATCTAGAGTAGTGTGCTATCGTTGTGGGAAGCCAGGGCATATTGTACAGGATTACCCCGAGATGATTGAGATTACCCTACAGAAGGGCAAGGAGTCGGAGAGAGCTCCTGTCGAGACTTTTACTCTGAAGAGGAGAGCCATAGCTGCGGAGAAGGGGAAGTAGGTTGTTGGCAGAGGGCTAGTACATGCACTGGACCAGGACACCGCAGACGCGTTAGCAGATGTGATTAAAGGTACCATCCTAATTTTTGATTCAGAAGCATTTGTGTTATTTGATCCTGGTGCCACGCATTCCTTCATATTGCCTTCATTTACATGTAAGTTGTCGAAATATGTTGAGCTTACATCATTAGATAGAATGTTATTGATTTCTACGCCCATGAATGACAGTCAGTTGACCGAATATGTATATAGGGATTGTAGGTTGAAGATAGAGGAAAAAGATATGGCAGCCAATCTTATTCTATTAAATATGAGTGACTTTGATGTAATTTTAGGAATGGATTGGTTGGCTGTAAATCGTGTTGTTTTAGACTGTTTTTCTAAGACGGTAACGTTTTCAGGGGTAGATAGTGTTACCGTAAGTTTCCCCAAAAAATATATTGTAAGTTCTCTCGAAATGTAATGAAAGCAGTAGTTGTTGAAATTGGAAGGGATGAAATTATATATGAACTAAATGATTAATAATATGAAGGGTTCATTGCATACGGGTTGACACAGATAAGGACTGTCCAAAAATGAGAGACATTTTAGTGGCTGTGGAGTTTCCTGATGTCTTTTCGGATGATCTACCAGGATTGCCACCGGACCGTGAAATGGAGTTTTGTATAGAGTTGGTACCTGGTACTGAACCGATATCTCGACCATCGTATAGGATGGTTTCGATTGAGTTAGAGGAGCTGAAGAACCAGTTGCAAGAATTGCTTGAGAAGGGCTTTATTAGACTGAGCATCTCACCGAGGAGCTCCGGTTCTATTTGTGAGGAAGAAGGATGGAAGCCTCCGACTGTGCATAGATTATCGGATGTTGAATAAGGTACCATTAAGAACAAGTATCCCCTTCCACGCATTGATGATCTGTTGGATCAGCTTTGGGGAGCCCAGGTCTTTTCTATGATATATATACGGTCTGGGTACCATCAGTTGAGGATATGGAGTGGAGATGTACCCAAGATAACATTTCGTACCCATTATGGCCATTACGAGTTCTTGGTTATGCCATTCGGATTGACGAATGCCACCACAACGTTTATGGCTTTGATGAATGATGTGTTTAAGCCATACCTGGATCAGTTTGTAAATGTGTTTCTTGATGATATATTGGCTTATTCCAAGTCCAGGGAAGATTATGAGCAGCACTTGAGAATAGTTCTATAGACCCTCCGAGAAAAGAAGTTATATGCCAAACTTAGTAAGTGTAACTTTGGTTAGAACAAATCTCATTTCTGGGCCATGTTATATCAATGGATGGGGTATCAGTAGTCCATCCAAGATTGAGGCAATTATTCAGTGGGAACAACCCAGGACAGTTATTGAGATCAGAAGTTTTTTAGGATTGGCAGGTTATTATCAGAGATTCGTAAAGGGTTTCTCCAGACTAGCTGCTCCGTTGACACATCTTACACGGAAGGATGTTGAGTTTTTATGGGATGAGGCATGTGAGAAGGGTTTTCAGGAGCTTAAGCATCGGTTGACCACTGCTTCGATTCTCAACATTCCTACCAGCCCATGAGGTTTCTTTGTGTATACGAATGCATCACACCAGGGACTGGGCTACGTGCTTATGCAGGATAGAAAGGTAGTTGCCTATGGATCCAAGTAGTTGAAGGATCATGAGAGGAACTACTTGACTCACGACTTAGAGTTGGTGGCCAGAGTGTTTGGGTTGAAGATATGGCACCATTACCTCTATGGTGAGAAATTTTAAATATTTACAGATCATAAGAGCCTTAAGTATCTATTTTCGTAGAAGGAGTTGAGCATGAGACAAAGAAGATGGCTCGAGCTTCTGAAGGATTATGATTGTAAAATCCTATACCACCTGGGTAAGGCGAATGTAGTAGGCGATGCACTGAGTATGAAGTATCTCGGGTTGGTATCGTACATGATGATCAGGGAATATGAGCTATTGGAAAAGTTCACGAGACTTAGTTTATATGTGACCTCGCCTGATACTGAAAGTGGTTGTATGGTAGCTAGCTTACGTTTGGAACTAGATGTGGTGGATCGTATCCGACAGGTTCAGTGAATTGATCAGTAGTGCAGTGATGTTATCAGACAGATACAGAGGTTCAGAGACTGATTTTGAGTTAAGTTCAGATAGATTGCTGAGGTTCAGGGGTAGAATATGTGTTCTCGATGATCTAGAGATCCAAAAGTTGATTTTAACAGAGGCTCACTCATCGAGGTTACGATACATCTGAGCAGTACCAAGATGTATTAGAATCTTCGGAAGGTTTGTTGGTGGTCTGGGATGAAGAGAGACATTACTGAGTATGTCGCTAGATGTCTCGTCTGTCAGCAAGTGAAGGTAGAGCATCAGAAACCTGCAGGGGTTATTGCAGCCTCTAACGATATCGACATGGAAATGAAAGCACGTTGCCATGGATTTTATGATGGGTTTACCGAGGACCCGCAGAGGTCATGATGCCATTTGGGTAATTGTGGATCGGTTGATAAAGTCAACCCATTTCTTAGCTATGAGAGCTACTGATACTCTAAGTCAGTTGGTGAACTTGTATGTTTGAGAGATAGTTCGGTTACATGGTGTTCTAGTGTGCATTATTTCTGATCGGGATGCCCGCTTCACTTCTCACTTTTGGGAACATTTTCAAGAAGCGATGGGTACCCAATTGAGTTTTAGCACCGTTTTTCATCCTAAGACAAATGGTCAGTTAGAGAGGACTATACAGGCCCTGGAGGATATGTTGAGAGTGTGTATACTAAATTTTAGAGGCTCATGGGATGATAATTTACCATTAGCAGAGTTCACTTATAATAACAGTTATCATGCGAGTATCGAGATGGCACCGTATGAGGCACTGTATGGACACAGATGCCGATCCCCTATTAGATGGGAGAAGGTTGGTGACAGACAGATCTTTACTCTCGACTTAGTGAGACAAGCCTCTGAGGATGTCCAATTGATTTGTGAAAGGTTATGGACAGCTCAGAGTAGATAAAAGAGTTTACTAGCAGAAGACGGAGACCACTGGAGTTTATTGTGGGTGAGTCGGTATTCTTGAGAGTTTCTCCCTCGAAAGGGATTACGAGGTTTGGTAAGAAGGGTAAGTTGAGCCATCGGTATATCGGACCCTTTGAGATTCTGGAACGAGTGGGAGATAAGGCTTATAGGTTGGTATTGCCACCAAAGCTAGCAGGTGTTCATAACGTCTTCCATGTCTCTATGCTTTGGAAGTACCACCCGGATCCGATGCATGTGATTAGATACGAGCCATTAGAGCTCGATGAAAGTATGTCATATGTTGAGAAGTTGATTCGGGTATTGGATAGGAAAGAGAAAGTGTTGAGGTCAAAGATGATCCCCTTAGTGAATGTTCTTTGGCAATATCACACTTCGAAAGAAGCTACATGGGAATTGGAGAGTATGATGCAAGAGAAGTAGCCGGAGAATTGTTCTCAGATTGATTTGGTTCTAATTTGAAGGACCAAATTTCTTTAGAAGGGGAGATTTGTGAGACCCCATGTATGTATATCTTTGTTATATATTGATGGAATAACAAGACAGATGACTTTGATCATATATATATATGTGAATGAGATTGCAAGGAGAATGCATGAATACTCGTGAATTCACGTAATGGCAAAGTAAGGGCTAAGTGGAAACAGACTAAACAAATGGAACTCAAACATCCAGACTGAATATAAGGACTTAAAACATGAAATGATAATGTAAGGAAACACAAATTCTAAGTATCTTTTATGATTTCAAGCGGTACACACAAGTCACATTGTAAGTGAACCACAAGAAATGAACCTTTCCATGCTTTAAGTGGGATTAGAATGCAAAATGAGTATTGAAGTAATGGAATATGAGTTTACCTTTGAAAAATCTGGGAAAAATACAGCAGGAATGCTCCAGATGAAGGCCAGCTTGATCTCTTATTCAAATCAGATCGATCTCTCATTCAAGTAAATTGACCCCATATGATTCTGTAAGGAACAGATCGATCCCTTCCTAGGTGCAGATCGATCTCCATTTGATCCTGCTAGGAGAAGATCGATCTCTGCCCATGAGCAGATCGTTCTCCATTTGCTCCTGCTTAGCAAGGATCGATCCCTTCCTAAAGAGCAGATCGATCTCTCCCCATGAGCAGATCGATCTCCAGTTGTCTAGCAAAGATCGATCTCTCTCCAAAGAGTAGATCAATCTCTCCCTTACAAACCTGAATATTTCGATGGTTCAAACCAAGAGAAGATCGATCTCTTACCCTAGGAGACAGATCTCATCACCCCAGTTCTATAAAAACCCGATGGCCAAACCTTCTTCTTCTTCAGGAAATGAACACACCCCTCCATTTTACCCAAAAAAAGCAAGCTTTCTCACTCTAGAATACACCTCATTCCAAACAGATTTGAGAAAAAAGCTATTAGGGCAAAGTTATTCATTGTGAGAAGGAGAACAACATAGTTTGGAATCAAAACTCAACTTGTAGGATTGAAGGAGCAAAAGGGGCTTCCAATTTCGGATAAGAGGAAAGTCAAGCTAGGTGAGTTTCCAATACACTAACTCTAGGTATATTTATCTAGATGTTGTTAGGAGTTGATTGGTGTATGTATTGTTGGTTGAAACTACCTAGAATATGTTGAATCAACCATGACCTAGGAAATGGGTTTAGTGTGAGAAAGTGAGATATGGTGGATTTAATGATAAATGGACTATACCAAGGTGTTAATAATGTTATATGCATGATTTTGAGATGGTTATACGAAATCAATTTTTGCGATTGGTCAAAGTGATGAAATGTGCATATATGGTGCTTGTGAAAATGCTTAAATGAATGGAAAACTAAGATTAAAGCATTACATGCCAAGTGCTAGATAGTATAACTAAGTGAATTTAAGGAATGGCATGATGGGAGTTCGGTCACCATGCCATGGCCGAATGCAATCATAGGGGCCAAGCTTAATATAATAAGGTCCAATAAGATAAATCGATTATGATGAAGTGATTGATGAATGTTTGCAGCTCCAGTGACTGGATTAGGACCAAATTGGATTGGACGAGCTTCTAGCGGTGGGATTGTACTACGCTTAAAGTGAATCGAGGTATGGGGGTTTTATAAGTGCCTAGAGGTAGCTATACATATTTTGAAGGGAATTATAGGGCGCGAATTTCTCTAGCTATCTAATAATGCATTAAGAAATTTTTAGAAAGGTTCTGAAAATAAGGAAAGAAAAGATGAGTTTACCTTGGTAGGAATTTTATGAAAGGGGTAGTAAGGGTCCTAAAATGCATGGATTTTCATGACTTTGATGTTTTCATGATGAAATGCTTTGATATGAATGAAATGAGGATAGGTTGGCTATTACTTTATGTGGTTGCATGAAATATCACAGGTTGTGTGCTAAGTTGTATATTTGAAACTACTTGATTTTAAACTGGAGCCATCTATCATATTTGTGTGAGTACAAATGGTGCTGGAGCTTAGCTTGCACTAGATTTTGATGTTTTGACTCATGCTGATAGTGTTATAGCCCTTCTCGCACTAGTTTTTATTGATTTACTATGCATAGAAGCCGTACTAGAGCATTGCTCGTATGAGGATTTTATATGATTTATCAAAAATCGAGCAGATGCCTCCTGTAAACTGTGTGTCACGATGAGATAATATATCGCACACGTATTTTGAGACATGAGATGCTTACCAGCATGGTATAGGGCGGCTAAGACCTATGGCAGGCACCCCCGAACCATGATATGGCCTAAGCCCTATGGCAGGCATCCTAAACAGTCATGTGGGCTAAGTCCTATGGCAGACACCCCTGACAATGATGTGGGCTAAGACCTATGGCAGGCATTGTCACGACCTCCCCTCGCGTGACCTACCAAAACCACCACAAAAGTTTCACATTTTACTTAACTCTCCTTCTGTCATAATTCAATCCATCACACAGTTGGGCTATGATTCAATATTAGTCACCCCATTCACATTCATTCGATAAATAATTTACATATACAAAATTTAAATACATATAAGTATACATATACATCCCCGACCGTACATTCGTTTACATAACTGTGCTATTACATTGTTCAGTACAAAACGTTCGAATGTGTATACCTCTCGTATGATGGGTGTGCAGCGGATCTAGGAATACCAGTCCTCAGCCGTGTCCAACTACCATAAATGCTCTGTAAAGAGGGGGAATAGAAAGGGGGTGAGCTCACAGCTCAGTAAGAAAATAAGGCAAGCTTGTAGATAACCACACTATCTACAAAATACAATGCTCATGCCATTAAATCATTTCCTTTTCGACTCATATCTAAAGCATGTGTCTTTCTCAAAACATTTATTCAATATATACATATAGATATAAATCATCAGTTATGAAACTGAAAAACTATGCTGGTTTAATAACCTCAGCAGTTTATACAAAACATTGCATTTCTCATGTAATTAATATAAATCACATTTTATCATGCCATTTCAATTAAATCAAAACAATATGGCATATCGTCATGTTGAAAACATGGAAATCCGGGCTTCACCCATCCCTCTGGTTACCCTTTCACAATTCACAAAATCACTTCAGATTATAAAATCATGTGATAATTCAATCAAGAAATCTCAAGTGAATGAAACGAGATAGGCGACTACATGTTCTGAGATTATGATCATAACTTATTTTTTGTGATCCTAGGCTATACAGTACTCGGTGTGCGGGGTCTCACATTTGCTGTAACGGGAGGTGGGTCAAATCCTCTACCGTCAGCTCACAACTCAATATCATCGTGTACTTATGGTATAACGTACTCCATGTGACATACACGGTACAATGTACTCCATGGACCCAATCCTCATGGTCGGGGTGCTTACCATAAGTCTTAGCCCTCATACCATGGATATGCCTCATAGTCGGGGTGCTTGCCATAAGCTTAGCCCTCATACTGTGGATAATGTTTTCGATAGCCCTTGGCCATATCTCAAAATTTGTACGTGCGAGCATATAATCGGTGCGACACACAGTCAGTATAGGCTCCCAACACGGCTGTTTCATGCTCTCTCTTTCAAAACCTGATATGTGCGAGTAAACTCCCAACACGACCTCATGCATACAGTCATATAAAACTAGTGCGAGCAATGCTCCCAACACTATGAGACGTAAAACTGAGTATGAGCAATGCTCTAATACTCTATTATGCATCAATCAATAAAACTGAGTACGAGCAATACTCCAGTACTCTATCATGCATAAATCGCATTAAAATCAAGTATGAGAATATACTCAAGTACTATGTGATGCATATTTTATATAATCTCGTGTGAGCTGTGCTCTAACACGGTTGGTTTTCACACAAAACCGATAGATGGCTTATTTCAATTGAAATTTCACTCAATCAAATCAAATAGGCACTCAAATGTGCTGTTTTCACATATACATGAAATCATTAGCCATTTTAACAATGCAACTATAAAAATTAGTCACAAACATGCTTCTTAAGCTTTTTTCCCTTCAAATTGGATAAAACCACAATTTACCTTATCGGTTCCTATCGAAACTTTTCTATACACGGAATTTCATATATATTATAATAATTTAAATTCTATTTGAAATATGTGTAGCTACCTCTAGCTACTCACGAAATTCCTTTACCTCGGATCACGTCACATGACCTCACTTCCTCGGTGCTACTAAATCTTGCAGTCCGATCAGCTTCCAATATAACTTTCGAAGCTGTTAATAATCATTCACATCAGTATACCTTAATATACTTAGTTTTCACTTGCATGAATCTAAATCAATGCATTTAGCCTTTTCTTATACTCATTTTACCTTAGTTCAGCTTATTGGACTTTACTCTTTCTTAAGCCCCTTTCGATTTTACAACTCATTTCTCGAGAACCTATTAGACTCATTCAAGTCTACTGATTCAAATTAAACTGACATAATTCTCTCAATGCCTCAATTTTATCATTTTTTCGCATTATGACATTTCACCACATATCTCATATACCTATCTACATTTCTCATCTATTCCAATTTATGTATTTCATAAAACTATCTTAAAATCATACATACATGCTTATTTCATCCTCAAATCCATGTTTACTCCACTTTCTCATCATTTTCTCAAATTCACACCAATGTCTAGGTCAAGGATATTTAACATGATCAAGGTGTTTTCAGTAAATCAAACATACACCAATCAACTCACCAAGACACCTATATTAACATATATGAAGTTGGTGTATTGAATCTTACCTAGCTTGAATTTTTTCTCTTTTTGCCAAAATTGGGAAAATTCACCTTGCTCTTTCAATCCTTGATTCCAACTTCTAGTTTCCAACTATGTTGTTCTTCTCTTTACTAGGAACAACTTTGTTAAAATGAATCTCACTCAAAACTGCTTGAAAGATGAAGATTTTTGGAGTAGAAAGGTTAGGTTTTACTTTGATTCAATGAAGGTTTGTTGCTCTCGGGAAAACAACAGTGCAGAAGTCGTGTATATATAGAATTTTCCTTAGAGATCGATCTACTAACGGTGAGAGATCGATCTGCCCTGTGTTTATCTCTTCATAATTCGACTCGTTATGCTTAGGAGATCGATCTGCTCTTTAGCATGAGATCGATCTGCTTTACACAGAATCATAAGGAGATCAATCTGGCCCTTATATGAGATCGATCTGTTTTATCCAGAACCTATCCAAGATCGATCTGCATTGAATGAGGGATCGATCTGCTCCTCTTCTGCTGTAGTTCTGCTATAAATGTTCCTAAAATTTCACTGTTACGTTCACATCCAATTTGCTTAACTACCCGTTTTGCATTTCATACACATTTGAACTTAAGAACATTCATTCCTTATGATTTATATCAAATGTGACTTGTCCATACATCAAAAAATCATAAAGAGTACATATTAAATTTAAGGGTCTTACAATCCTCCCCACCTTAAGAAATTTGGTCCTCCAAATTAGAACTAAGTTACTCTTCAAACAACTGGGGGTGTCTCTCTCGCATCAGACTCTCTAGCTCCCAAGTAGCCTCCTCCAAAGTGTGATGCTGCCAGAGAATCTTTACTAACCCGATGCTCTTGATTCTTAAGACTTTCTCCCTTCTATCCAGTATCCAAATTGGTTTCTCTACATATGTCAAGTCTTCCTTGAGCTCCAATGGCTCATACCGAATCACATGATTCGGATTTGGATGATACTTCCGAAGCATCGAAATGTGGAAGACATTATGCACGCCTGATAAGTCTGGTGGCAAAGCCAACCTATATGCCTTATCTCCCACTCGATCAAGTATCTCAAAGGGTCTAATGTAGCCAGAACTCAGCTTACCTCTCTTCCCAAATCTCGCTATACCCTTAGAAGGAGAAACCTTTAGAAATACTGACTTACCAACTCCAAACTCAAGAGGTCTTCATCTCCTGTTAGCATAACTCTTCTGTCTACTCTGAGTTGTCCTCAATCTCTCAACAATCAACCAAACATCCTCAGAGGCCTGTGTAACCAAGTCAGGAGCAAAAATCTTTCGGTCACCCACTTCTTCCCATCCAATAGGGGAACGACATATGCGGCCATATAAAGCCTCATACAATGCCATCCCGATACTCTAATGATAACTGTTGTTGTAGGTGAATTCAGCTAGTGGCAAATGATTATCTCAGGAGCCTCTAAAATCTAGCACACATGCTCTTAACATATCCTCCAGAGTCTGTATAGTCCTCTCTGACTGACCATCTGTCTGAGGATGGAAAGTAGTGTTCAAACTCAACTGGGTTCCCATGGCTTCCTGAAAATATTCCCAAAAGTGGGAAGTGAAGCGGGAATCCCTATCTGAGACAATGCTCACTGGAACACCATGTAACCTCACTACCTCGCGTATATACAATTCTGCTAAAGAACTTAGAGTATCGGTAGCTCTCATAGCTAAGAAGTGGGCTGACTTCGTTAGTTTATCAACGATCACCCATATAGCATTGTAATTCCTCTGGGTCCTCGGTAAACCCATCACAAAATCCATGGTGATATGCTCCCATTTTCATGTCGAAATAGGTAGAGGCTGCAATAACCCTGCAGGCTTCTGATGCTCTACCTTCACCCGCTGACATATGAGACATCTTGCCACAAAATCCACTACATTTCTTTTCATACCTGACCACCAGTACACCTTTCGGAGGTTTTGATACATCTTGTTTGTGAGATCTGAGAATTTTAGACATATTTTAATTATGTAATATGAACTTGAAGTATAATTTATTGAGCTAAGTGAATTGTGGGAATGATAATTGGAGATTTATATGTTAAGTGTTTAAAATAAGTATGAAGCTATAAGGACAGATCGATCTGGGAGAAGGAGAGATCGATCTGGTGAGTTAAAAATGACAAAGAAGGAGGAATTTAAGGAGCAGATCGATCTCCAATGGAAGAGGATCGATCTCCTTATGATTTTGTTTGAGAGAAGATCGATCTCATGAGGAAGGGATCGATCTCCAAATGTTTCTGTTTGGGAGAAGATCGATCTTCTCAAGGAGCAAATCGATCTCATAAAGCCATAAAGAGATCGATCTCACCCCTCGACAGATCGATCTTCTAGGCATAAATTACCCCAAATCGTCCCCAAATTCAAATGCAGATCGATCTCATCAAGATCCAGATCGATCTCTTACCCTCCGTCTATATAAGGAACCCCTGCTTTCTCCTATAATTTCATTTTCTCTCTCTTCCAAACCCCATTTTCACCGAGCCCTAGCTTTCTCACTCATCCAAAGCACCCATTTTCATCCAAATCAGAAGTTGTGGCAAGAAGGAAAGTTATTCCTCATCAAAGGGAGAACAACATACTTGGAAATCGAAAGACGGATTGAATCGAGGTAAGAGATAAGCTCTCCATAAGTTTTAGGTAATTTCTAAACCTCGATCCTTATATTTGAGATGATTTTGGTGATAATGGTTGTTGGCATTGTGTTGAAATAGCTAAAAAATGATTAGGGATTGATGAAATTATAATGTAGTTAGAGTGATGATGATATTTAGAAACTTTGGTAAATTTAGGAATTTTTGAGCTATAAATGGAGATTTAGACAATGTGGTGTATTAGCATAGATATTGTGGCATAGGAAATATATAATGTTGAGGTGTTGTGAGCGAGATTGTGGTTTGTAATGGAGTTATGAGAATTGAGAAATTTGAGGTGTTATGAGCAATTATGCTCAATTTTGAGAATTGAGGTTAATGTGATAATGAGTATTGATGTTTTAACATCGTTTGGACAGCTCGGGAGTTTCAGAGTGGAATGCGAGGCTAGTCCGTGATACGGGGGAAACGATTGCACTATACGAGGTGCAAAGAGGTAAGGGAAAACTAAACCAATTGTGTATGTGTTTTGATGAACTGTTTGTAGCATGAACCATGATTTGAGAATACAAGCATGTTTGGTGTTGTGTTGTGATATAATTGCACACGGGTTTTATAGCCGGTTGGAGCCCATTATTTTATGAGTTTATAAGCTGAGTGTGAAATTGCTTTATAAACCTTTGAGTTTGCGTGAAAAGTAAATTGGGCTCTACGTTAAGGTGATATTGAGATTTGAGAAAATGTGTGCGTGTTTTGCCAGTTGGAACTCAGTTTTAATATGTTTTGTGTTGAGTACACAAATGTTTTAAATGAGTTTTATGAGAGAAAACCATTATGAGTTCTACGTGAAGGCATAACGTTTTATAAGATAATGGCTAATGATTGAGACTTAGGCGTGTCATGTTGAATACACATCGGGCCTTGCTCTAGTAGCATGTAAGACCGATATAGTGGGATGCCTGGAAACCGACCCAGGGACCACAGGCCTTGTTCTGGTAACATGTAAGTCTGATTATTCCTCCGCTTTGGTAGCCTTGGGAGGCCTTGCTCTGGTAGCATGTAAGTCTGATATTCCTCCGTTTTGGTAACGAGAGATGCCTCCGTTTTGGTAACGAGAGATGCCTCCATTTTGGTAACGTGAGATGACCCTTGTTCTGGTAACGCTGGGTGGCCTTGCTTTGGTAGCATGTAAGACCGAGAGAGTTGGCCGCCTGGGAATCGACCCAGGGACCACGTGATAGTGTGCATGAGGCGAGGCATTGCTCTGGTAGCATGTAAGGCCGGGCCTTGTTCTGGTAACATATAAGTCCAATATACCATGCATATGACCATATTGTCGATGTTCCCTCTATACGAGGATGCCTGGGATGCGCACCCAGAGGAGATTACATATTTGATGTGCCATGATGAGTTTTAATTGAGTTTTATTGCCTAGTCTCGTTTTACACATGAGTTGTGTTTGGTGACCTTGTCACGTGCTATTTACTGAGGTGATTTTTATCACGTATTTTGAGAACAGCTATTATCGCATATATTTACACATGCTTGTGAGTGCTCGATATTGAGGCTTTTTACCTTCATGTTTTCACATGATTTATGAGTTATGAGACGATGATGTTTTGAGAACTTTCATGCTACGATTTCAAATGAGCTTCATAAACAAATACATATTTGTCATGTGTGATATGGTTTATATAACTGAGTTCCCTTACCCCCCTTACTGAGCGATTTGGAAGCTCACCCTATTTTCTCTTCCCCCCAGATCGCTTCAAGTGAAGTGAGTTCCCTGCGACGTACGAGTTGGAGGCTAGTGGAGGACTTGAGCTCCAGGTCGTATTTTGTGTATTGAGGTAGATATTTAATATTCATGTACCTAGACTAGAGTTATATTTACAGACATTCATTGTATAATGATGTACGGGATGTATTAGGATTAATTAACTTGGAATCGAGTAATATATAGGATACTATATGAGATCCTGAGGCATGATAATTATGATGATGTATGACACTGCACAGGAATGCACCCTTAATTGTGAATTGATGAGTAAAAAATTTTAAATTAGCCCTATTTTTCGTGCTTCCGGGGCGTGACAGAGTTTTCTTGGTATCAGAGCTTAGGGTGTTTGGTACTGTCAGTGTCGGTTAAGTGAAATAGAATACATCCCAAGTGTCTGTAATAGTCTGGTCATGAACTGAATCTGAGGATTGAGATTTCAATCGATTTTGAGATGTACACGCAGAAGACGAGTTGAGATAGAGAATGAGTAAACGACGAGGTCGTTCGAGGAGGCAGGCAGAGTCCCCTCCGCCACGTGTCCCACAACCAGAGAGTCCTAACTCTCGATTTAATCAGATTGAGACTGATGTGAGGCAAGGTTTTGAGCAGATGGCAGCATTATTCGCGCAACACTTTGGAGTTAATGCCTCGGGTACTACTCCCACACCACCACAAGGACCTCCCATACCCCTAATGCCTCCCGTCACTCAGCCTGATGACAAAAGTATGGTTTGACTGAAGGACTTTTTAAAAATGAATCCACCTACATTTAGGGGAAAGAAGGATCCTACAGAGGCTGAGGAGTGGTTGACGGAGTTGAGAGTTATATTCGACTATCTGGGGTGCACCGATGCTGAGAGGGTCAGTATGAGTGCCTATATGTTGAAAGGGAGAACTCAAGGTTGGTGGGGTACTACCCAGGGTATTTTGATGTTCCACCAGGATGTGATTGGTTGGGAAGAGTTCTAGACAGCCTTTAGAGCCCAATATGTACCACGAGCTGCCCAGAGAAGGAGGCAAGCAGAGTTTTTAAGTTTGGTACAGGGTGACATGTCTGTAGATGATTAGAGAGCCGATTTACCGCTCTGCTGAGATATGATCCAGAGACTTTCAAGAATGAAGAGCTCCGCAAAGAGAGATTTGTGTATGGATTGAAGCCCATCATCAGAGATCGATTGATTGGGTTGTGTATTACTGAGTTTGGAGATGCTCTGAGACGAGCACAAGAGATTGAGAGGGGAATTGAAATTGTACAGTCCCAGAATAAGTTTGGAGCAGTGATTAGGGACAAAGGCAAGAGGCCAGCGATGTCTCAAGCAGATGTTCAGAGAGGTTCCTTCAGGAGAGGAAGGATTGAGGTACAGAAGGGCAGATTAGAGAGACCCAGAGCTTATCCTATTATCAAGGAGACCCCTCAATATGGCAGGCCGGAGATAAGGGTTTGTAGAGACTGTGGCCGATCGCATGAGGGAAGTTGTACTGGGTCGATTCATGGATGTTTTAGATGTGGTGACATGGGTCACAGAGTGAAGGACTGTCTTCAACCTTAGATACCACATGCTCCGGAGCCTACTAGACAGTAGCCTCAGAGAGTGAATCCCCAGAGACGGGCCACTGCTGCAGAGAAAGGGAAGAAACCTGTAGCACAGGGACGTGTGTTTGCCCTGGATAAGGAAACTGCAGACACTTCAGCAGAAACTATAAGAGGTACACTTTCTGTCTGTAATCATAAGGCTCATGTATTGATAGATCCAGGATCCATGCATTCGTTTATTTCAGAGCATTTTGCATGTAGTTTAAATTTGAAGTTTGAACCTCTAGAGTATGTACTACATGTAAATACCCCTATGCGTGAATCCCAGAGAACGGAGTTAATCTGTAGAGGATGTGAAATAAAGGTGGGAGATAGAGTGATGTTAGCAGATCTAATTATTTTGAATATACATGGGTTTGATGTAATTCTGGGAATGGATTGGTTGGCAACCAATCGAGTGAGTTTAGACTGCTACACTAAGATTGTAACTTTCTCCCTACCTGAACCTTACAGTGTACGGTTGAGATATTGAGGAAATGAATATGTGGAATTCTAGTAAGTAATTTGAGGATTTTAATATTATTTTTGAGAGTATTAAATATGATTGTTCATGTGAAGGTTATGAAACACTCATCTCAGACGATGGGCGGGAACATCCGAGGATTGAGGATATACCTGTGGTGTGTGAATTCTTGGATGTTTTCCCAGATGAGCTACCAAGTTTGCCACCAGAGAGAGAGCTGGAGTTTACCATTGATTTAGTACCAGATACTCAGCCGATCTCTAAACCTCCCTACAGGATGGCATTAGTGGAACTTGAGGAATTGAAGAAACAACTACAGGAGTTATTGGATCAAGGATTCATTAGGCCCAGTGTTTCACCGTGGGGAGCACCGATTTTATTTGTCAAGAAGAAGGATGGTAGTCTCAGATTATGAGTAGACTACCGGCTGTTGAAGCTGCATTTATGAGGTTGATGAACGAAGTGTTCAGAGACTATCTAGATAAATTTGTGATAGTCTTTATTGATGATATCCTGGTATACTCTCGGTCGTATGAGGAGCATGCACAGCATTTGTGGTTAGTACTTCAGATACTTCGAGATAAGCAATTATATGGAAAGCTTAGTAAGTGTGAGTTTTGGCTGAACCAGATAGCTTTCCTTGGTCATATAGTCTCAGAGGAAGGAGTATCAGTGGATCCAAGTAAAGTAGCAGCTGTGCTTAGTTGGGAGAGACCGAGGACAGTTACTGAGGTGCGAAGCTTCCTTGGTTTAGCAGGGTATTACAGAAGATTTATGGAAGGATTTTCAAGGATTACCGCTCCTTTGACTAAACTCACGCGTAAGGAGACTCCGTTCATATGGACTGATCAATGTGAGCTCAGTTTTCAGGAGTTAAAAAGGAGATTGACAGCGACACCTATGTTAACTATTCCTGAGGGATCAGGAGGATTTTCGGTGTATAGTGATGCATCTCATCAAGGATTGGGGTGTGTGCTTATGCAGTACGGAAGAGTGGTCGCATATGGATCGCAACAGTTGAAAGACCATGAGCGGAATTACCCCACGCATGATTTGGAGTTAGCCGCTGTGGTATTTGCTTTGAAGATCTGGCAACACTACTTATATGGGGAAAGATTCCAGATCTTCACTGATCACAAGAGTTTAAGATATCTCTTTGATCAGAAAGAGTTAAACATGAGACAAAGGAGATGGATGGAACTCCTTAAGGATTATGACTGCGAGATTCTATATCATCCGGGTAAGGCGAATGTAGTTGTTGATGCCCTGAGCAGGAAGAGTATGTATTTGCTATGATGATCAGGGAATGGGATTTATTAGAGCAGTTCACCGAACTTCGGATCAGAGTTAAAGAGGTAGAGACTGGATTTTTGGCTAGCTTGCGGATAGAGCCCAGGATCATGGATCAGATTAAAACTGGGCAGCGTAGTGATTAAAGGTTGATAGATATGGTTAGCCAAGCTGAACAGAGTTCGGAGTCGGATCTCACAGTCAGTGAGGATGGATTGTTGAGATTCAGAGGACGGACTTATGTACCGTACGATGATACCCTAAAGAGACTGATACTGAGAGAATCTCACTGCTCGCGATACACCATGCACCCAGGGAGTACTAAGATGTACCGAGACTTGAGAAAGGTGTATTGGTAGAGTGGTATGAAGCGAGACGTGGCAGAGTATGTCGTCAGGTGTTTAGTATGCCAGCAAGTGAAAGCTGAGCATCAGAAGCCTGGAGGACTACTACAGCCCTTACCTGTACCTACATGGAAATGGGAGCATGTCACCATGGATTTTATTATGGGTTTACCAAGGACCCGAAGAGGTTGTGATGCGATATGGGTCATTGTGGATAGATTGACCAAGAGTGCCCACTTCCTTGCCATTAAGAGCACAGATACTGTGGATGCCTTAACTGAGCTGTATGTCAGCGAGATAGCTAGATTACATGGGGCTTTAGTGAGTATTACTTCTGATAGAGATTCCGGTTTACTTCCAGATTTTGGACCCAGTTTCAGGAGTCCATGGGATCTCGATTGAGTTTTAGTACCGCCTATCATCCTCAGACAGATGGTCAGTCAGAGAGGACTATTCAGACCCTAGAGGATATGTTGAGGGCGTGTACGATGGATTTTAAGGGATCATGGGATAATCACCTGCCCCTAGCAGAGTTTGCGTACAATAACAGCTATCATGCAAGTATTGGAATGGCACCCTTTGAGGCTCTATATGGTAGGAGGTGTAGATCCCCTGTATCTTGGGAAGAAGTCGGTGACAGAAAGATAAATGCTCCCGAGCTTGTTGAGCAAGCTGTACAGAGTGTGAAACTCATATGTGAGAGGCTACGGGCTGCACAGGGTAGACAGAAAAGCTACGCGGATGTGCGTAGACGGCCACTCGAGTTTGATGTTGGTGATGCAGTATTTCTAAAAGTATCACCGAGTAAGGGTATCGTGCGATTTGGGAAGAAAGGAAAATTGAGTCCTAGATACATAGGACCATTCGAGATTTTTGAGAGAGTGGGAGAGGTAGCCTACAGATTGACATTACCCCCACAGATGTCTGGAATACACAACGTCTTTCATGTGTCTATGTTGAGGAAGTACCACCCGGACCCTTCTCATGTTATAGAGTATGACGAGATGGACATATAGGAGGACAAGAGCTACACTGAGGAACCCGTCCGGATTCTCGATAGAAAGGAGAAGGTACTGAGAACCAAGAGCATCCCATTAGTGAAAATTTTGTGGAAACATCACTCAAGGGAAGAGGCAACGTGGGAACTAGAGAACCTCATGAAGGAGAAATACCCCCATCTATTTGATTAGTTAAGTTGAATTTGGAGGACCAAATTCTTTTAAGGTGGGGAGGATGTGAGATCTGAAAATTTCAGACATATTTTAATTATGTAATATGAACTTGAAGTATAATTTATTGAGCTAAGTGAATTGTGGGAATGATAATTGGAGATTTATATGTTAAGTGTTTAAAATAAGTATGAAGCTATGAGGACAGATCGATCTGGGAGAAGGAGAGATCGATCTGGTGAGTTAAAAATGACAAAGAAGGAGGAATTTAAGGAGCAGATCGATCTCCAATGGAAGAGGATCGATCTCCATATGATTCTGTTTGAGAGAAGATCGATCTCATGATGAAGGGATCGATCTCCAAATGTTTCTGTTTGGGAGAAGATCGATCTCCTCAAGGAGCAGATTTATCTCATAAAGCCATAAAGAGATCGATCTCACCCCTCGACAGATCGATCTCCTAGGCATAAATTACCCCAAATCGTCCCCAAACTCAAATGCAGATCGATCTCATCAAGAGCCAGATCGATCTCCTACCCTTCGTCTATATAAGGAACCCCTGCTTTCTCCTGCAATTTCATTTTCTCTCTCTTCCAAACCCTATTTTCACCGAGCCCTAGCTTTCTCACTCATCCAAAGCACCCATTTCTGTCCAAATCAGAAGTTGTGGCAAGAAGGAAAGTTGTTCCTCATCAAAGGGAGAACAACATACTTGGAAATCGAAAGACGGATTGAATCGAGGCAAGAGATAAGCTCTCCACAAGTTTTGGGTAATTTCTAAACCTAGATCCTTATATTTGAGATGATTTTGGTGATAATAGTTGTTGGCATTGTGTTGAAATAGCTGAAAAATGATTAGGGATTGATGAAATTACAATGTAGTTGGAGTGATGATGATATTTAGCAACTTTGGTAAATTTAGGAATTTTTGAGCTATAAATGGAGATTTAGACAATATGGTGTATTAGCATAGATATTGTGGCATAGCAAATATAGAATGTTGAGGTGTTGTGAGCGAGATTGTGGTTTGTGATGGAGTTATGAGAATTGAGAAATTTGAGGTGTTATGAGCAATTATGCTCGATTTTGAGAATTGAGGTTAATGTGATAATGAGTATTGATGTTTTAACATCGTTTGGACAGCTCGGGAGTTCCAGAGTGGAATGCGAGGCTAGTTTGTGATACGGGGGAAACGATTGCACTATACGAGGTGCAAAGAGGTAAGGGAAAACTAAACCAATTGTGTATGTGTTTTGATGAACTGTTTGTAGCATGAACCACGATTTGAGAATACAAGCATGTTTGGTGTTGTGTTGTGATATAATTGCACACGATTTTTATAGCCGGTTGGAGCCCATTATTTTATGAGTTTATAAGCTGAGTGTGAAATTGCTTTATAAACCTTTGAGTTTGCGTGAAAAGTAAATTGGGCTCTACGTTAAGGCGATATTGAGATTTGAGAAAATGTGTGTGTGTTTTGCCGGTTGGAACTCGGTTTTAATATGTTTTGTGTTGAGTACACAAATGTTTTAAATGAGTTTTATGAGAGAAAACCATTATGAGTTCTACGTGAAGGCATAACGTTTTATAAGATAATGGCTAATGATTGAGACTTAGGCGTGTCATGTTGAATACAAATCGGGCCTTGCTCTGGTAGCATGTAAGATCGATATAGTGGGACGCCTGGGAACCGACCCAGGGACCACAGGCCTTGTTCTGGTAACATGTAAGTCCGATTATTCCTCCGCTTTGGTAGCGTTGGGAGGCCTTGCTCTGGTAGCATGTAAGTCCGATATTCCTCCGTTTTGGTAACGAGAGATGCCTCCGTTTTGGTAATGTGAGATGACCCCCATTCTGGTAACGCTGGGTGGCCTTGCTTTGGTAGCATGTAAGACCGAGAGAGTGGGCCACCTGGGAACCGACCCAGGGACCACGTGATAGTGTGCATGAGGCGAGGCATTGCTCTGGTAGCATGTAAGGCCGGGCCTTGTTCTGGTAACATATAAGTCCAATATACCATGCATACGACCATATTGTCGATGTTCCCTTTATACGAGGATGCCTGGGATGCGCACCCAGAGGAGATTACATATTTGATGTGCCATGACGAGTTTTAATTGAGTTTTATTGCCTAGTCTCGTTTTACACATGAGTTGTGTTTTGTGACATTGTCACGTGCTATTTACTGAGGTGATTTTTATCACGTATTTTGAGAACAGCCATTATCGCATATATTTACACATGCTTATGAGTGCTCGATATTAAGCCTTTTTACCTTCATGTTTTTACATGATTTATGAGTTATGAGACGATGATGTTTTGTGAACTTTCATGCTACGATTTCAAATGAGCTTCATAAACAAATACATATTTGTGATGTGTGATATGGTTTATATAACTGAGTTCCTTTACCCCCTTTACTGAGCGATTTGGAAGCTCACCCTGTTTTCTCTTCCCCCCAGATCGCTTCAAGTGAAGTGAGTTCCCTGTGACGTATGGGTTAGAGGCTAGTGGAGGACTTGAGCTCGAGGCCGTATTTTGTGTATTAAGGTAGATATTTAATATTCATGTACCCAGACTAGAGTTATATTTACAGACATTCATTGTATAATGATGTACGGGATGTATTAGGATTAATTAACTTGGAATCGAGTAATATATAGGATACTATATTATGATGAGATCCTGAGGCATGATAATTATGATGATGTATGACACTGCACAGGAATGCACCCTTAATTGTGAATTGATAAGTAAAAAGTTTTAAATTAGCCCTATTTTCCGCGCTTCCGAGGCGTGACATTGTTACTCCCCTGATGCAACGTGTACGTCAAAGAATAAGTATCCGATAAAATCAACTTCCTGAGTTTTGGGCCCTCGAGAACACACAATCTACCTATGAACCTCTGTAGTCCATCAGGACTCAACTCGAAATTAGTTACTGTGCCCTTCTTGATCTGACCAGTCATATCAATGCAATACAGATCAGTCTGTTGAGCCTGTCTGATCCTATCCAACATATCTGGCTCCAAGCGTAGACTAGCAATCATATAGTCCGTATCCATGTCAGAAGGCACAACTCCCAAACTGAGGCTAGTAAACTGCTCTAGCAACTCATGCTCCCTGGCCATCATATACGATATCATCCCAAGACTCTTCCTACTCAAAGCATCAACTACAATGTTAGCCTTACCTGGATGATAAAGTATCTCACAATCATAGTCCTTTAGAAGCTCTAGCCATCTTCTCGATCTCATGTTCACCTTTTTCTACAAGAACAGATACTTGAGGCTCTTGTGGTAGATAAAAATCAACTTCCCACCATACAAGTAGTGGCGTCATACCTTCAACACAAACACTATTGCTGTTAACTCCAAATCGTGGGTCGGATAGTTCTTCTCATGGTCCTTCAGCTGTCTGGATCCATAAGCAACTACCCTCCCATTCTGCATCAATACACAGCCCAGTCCCTGATGTGAAGTATCGGTATATACTGAAAATCCTCTTGAGCTGGTAGGGATAGGGAGAATCGGAGCGGTGGTCAATCGACGCTTTAACTCCTGAAAACTCCTCTCACATATTGTCCCACACGAATGCTACACCCTTCCGAGTGAGACGTGTCAACGGAGCAACTAAAAAACCCTCAAACAATCTCCGATAGTATCCTGCTAAACCTAAAAAACTCCTGATCTCGGTGTCTGCCCTCAGCTATTCCCACTGAACTACAACCTCGATCTTGGATGGATCTACTAACACTCCATCCCTCGACACCACGTGTCCCAAAAACGAGATCTGTGCCAACCAAAAGTCACACTTACTGAGTTTAACATACAGCTTCTGCTCTCGTAGGGTCTGCAATACAATCCTGAGGTGCTTCTCATGCTCTTCCTCGGATTTCGTGTCACGCCCTCCTCCTACACGCAACTTTACCAAAAACTACAATAAATTTTTCACTTTTTACTTACCTTTATCTCCTCAACAGTTGGGCTGTGAATAGGCATTAGTCTCCTCATCCAGACATACCTTATCATTCTTTTTCGTATCATACATACATGACATTTATATCATAAGTAAATTCGTATACTTAAATATAATTACATCATTACATCCCCCATATTAAAACGTGTACATCACTGTGTTTATGCATTGTTCAGATACAAAAGAGTACGCATGTGTATACCTTTCGCTAGATGGGGAGTGGCAGCGGATCAAAGGAATGCAATACCTCAGCCGACTCAATCTACTGACGAGAATCTGTAGAGATGGGGGGAAAATGAATGGGATGAGCTATCAACACGCTCAGTAAGGAAATTAGGCAAGCAAGTAGACATCTATACTATCTACTGAAAATAGTGCTTTGCCTTTCCTTCTCTCAATTCAAAAGCATGTTTAAAATATATATAATATAGTACAGATTTAAAATCCCATGTACTAAACACATGCTGGTTTATCAATCAGAGGCATTCATGCAAAACAGTGCATATTTAATCATTTAAGAATGCCTTTATATAAAAATATGCCATTTACATTCAAAACACAGTAAATATGGCATTTCTCATCAATACACAAATAAACTGGGTTTCGACCCATCCCTTAGGTCTACCCGTATCATAAAACACATGTGTTATATCATGCGAGACTCAGTTGCTAAATGCAATCTCTCTAGACTATGTAAGAGAGCCTCCCCGCCGAACAGAGCCTCCCCGCCCACTCTGGCTTAAGGATGTTGGGCTTAAGGATCTTACCGTAAGAGAGCATCTCCGGACTATGTACATATCCTAACATGTGGTGAAATCCCAGGCAACACAGTACTCGGTGTCCGGGTTATCACTGCTGTAACGGGAGAGGGGTCAGTCCATCACAACCGCCAGCTATCAACACTCTCCTCCACAACTCCACAACACAAAACACGGTACAGTGTACTCCATGCCACACGCACGGTACAACGTACACTCGTGGACCCATACATCATGGTCGGGGTGCCTGCCATAGGTCTTAGCCGCTCATACCATGGAAATACATCATAGTCGGGGTGCCTGCCATAGGTCTTAGCCCTCATACTATGGAATTAATGCCACGTCTCTAAATCCACGTGAGAACATCTCAACAGTGTGACACTCAGTCTACACGGAGGAAATCGTCACAGTTGTTTTTCTAACATGTGTATATATCACGAAAAACTACAGTGCACATCTTGAGTGTGACACACAGTCAACACTTCGCCTCAAAACACTGTATATGCATGTAAAAATATCAACACTAGTGCGAGTAAACCTCTAGCACCAGGTCATGCATAGTTCTCATTACAAATCAAGTACGAGCAAATCGCTCAAGTACAATGTCACGTACAAATCATGAAAAATCGAGTGCGAGCAATGCTCCAGCACTCTATCATGCATCTCATGTAAAACTCGAGTACGAGCTAATTGCTCCAGCACTCTATCATGCACAAATCACATAACAACCGAGTACGAGCAACACTCTAGTACTCTATCATGCATGTCAAATAAAAGTAGTGCGAGTAAACCTCCAGCACTAATGTATGTGAAAAACATCTGAAATCAAATGCGAGTTGTGCTCTAGCACGATTGTTTCCACATAATTCGGTAGATGGCTCTTTAAAAATAGGGATGTTTAAAATCATTAAAATCAGCACTATAAAGTGTGCTTAGTTTACATCGACCTCGAAACATTAGCCCATCCACCTACTCTTCTCCTACACAGCAGTAAAAATCATTCAAAACATCATTTTCATGCTTTTTACAACTTTTCCCAAAGTTTCACTTTTTGCCTAACTAGGGGTAAAGTCGTAATTTACCCATATCGGGTCCCTATAATTATTACAGATTTTCTCTGACCCTCAAACAATTTTAGTGAATGTAAAATCCAACGAAAATATGCATAGATATCTCTAGCTACTTGCAAGAGTCCCCTACCTCGGATCACGTCGTGTGACCTCTCTTCCTCTGTGCTGTCTAATCTCGCAGTCCGGTCAACTCTCAATATGACTCTGGAGCTGCATTTAACCATTCACTGGGTTAATTTCATGTTTCCTACTGTATTACACATTTAATACAGTTCATTTCATTTAAATGGGCCCGTTTACTCTTAATGGGCCTTAAACACGTTAATCGGGCCTTAATCCGTATTAAGCCCGTTCATCAGGGTCTATCGACTCATTGGGCCTATTAATACCCATTGGGCTTTATTCCAAGCTCTTTGGATAGCTCGTATATCATTTACGACATTTTATTCAATTTTTCAAATATAATTCACTAAATTTGAAATTTAATCCGAACTGCGTAAATTTAATCTTAAATATGCATAAATCACATAAATTGTCGTAAATTAGCTTTACTTACCCAAGATTGTGTGAATGTGCGCGAATCGGAGTTCGATCGGGCTTCCGTTCGGAATTTATCATCGAACTGTACAATTTCGTATATTTAACTCCGGGTCAATTTTCGATTAAATATAATTTAAATAAATTTATCAGAAATTAAATTGGTCACTTTTGACCTCGTACCGACTTACCCGAAATTCGGTGCAATCTCAAAAATTTTCTTTTTCCTTTTTCTTTCTTTTTTCCTCTTTTTCCCCTTTTCTCCTTGGCTGAACCGGTCCGGTCCGGTTCAGTTTAGAAGGTTCTGCCCTGAACCGCCGATCGATTCAGGGGTGATTTAGCCGTGTCGACGTTGTCCGACCGGTTCCCATCGTCTCACCACCGCAGTTCGACGCGCCAAAGCTTGGGGATCGTTCGGCTGGGCTCGATCGGAGCCAAGCACAGCCGGTGGCCGCCGAATTCCTCTCTCTTCCTCCGCGGCTTCAACCTCGCCGATCTCCCCTTTCCGACGCCGGTGGAGCGCGTTACCGGTGGCTTGGAGGACCCAAGGTTCTCCTTTTCCTTTTACGGTCGTTCTCTGGCCGCTGGGTCACCGGATTAGTGGCCGTCCGGTGGTCCTTCCTTGGTTCGGCTTCCGTCGGTTTGCTCTCCCGTTTTCCCTCTCTCTCCCTGTGTTTTCTTTCCAAATTTCATTTTTTTCAATTTATTTTTTTCTTTTATTTATAATTAATTTTTATTATTATTTTACTCATTAAAATAATAATAAAAATCCCAAAAATATCCAAAAAATTCTCAAAAATTCATATTAAATTCACTTAATCCGTAAATAAATTTATCAATCCGATTTTGCCTTTCAAGTATATTTTTCCACTATTTTTGGGCTCATTTTTTGAGATAAAAATTCTAAAAATATTAATGAAATTCATATCTTGATCAATTGGACTTGAAATTCAATATTTTTCTCATTATTGATCAAGATTTCTCGATTTCATATTTTTAATGAAATTGTCTCATCGTATTTATATCGGATTTCGGTCAATTGACCGTCTTACCCCTGTACTTGCTCGAAAATTAATTTAACCCTCATCTCACTGTTATGTAGCTTACATGCATTTTTAATTCTCAATAAATCGATTGCATGATAGTAAATACTCTTCTTATGATTCAACTATGAAATACAACGTTCGTACACATAGGAATCATAAGGTACAAGCTACATACGTAAATAAAAAACTCGGGTCTGACATTTCGAGTATACCAATACGCCATCAATGAAATCGATAACAAACTGATCCAAATATGGCTTGAACACATCGTTCATCAAAGTCATGAAAGCTGCGGGAGCATTCCTCAATCTGAATGGCATAACCAAAAACTCATAATGGCCATATCGGGTCTTAAATGCTGTCTTGGGTACATCTCCACTCCGAACTCTCAACTGATGATACCTAGACCTCAGATCAATCTTAGAAAAGACCTGTGCTCCCCGGAGTTTATCCAACAATCATCAATTCACGGAAGGGGATACCTATTCTTATTGGTAGCCTTAATCTGTAAGCAATACACAATCAGAGGCTTCCATCCTTCTTCTTGACAAAGAAAATCGGTGCTCCCCAAGGTAAAACACTCGGTCTGATGAACCCCCTATCCAACAGTTCCTGTAACTGTCTCTTAAGCTCCTCTAGCTCAACTAAAGCCATATGATATGGTGGTTTCGATATAGGTTCAGTACTAGGCACAAAATCTATACAGAACTCCATTTACCTGTCTGGTGGTAACCTTGGCAATTCATCCGAAAAGACATCTGGCAACTCACTAACCATAGGAATATCTGCCAACTCCAGATGTACCTTATCCGTATTAACCACGTACGCAATAAAACCTTCAATATTTTTATTTCTCAGTCAGCATAGTACATTGTTTATTGTAATCATAACTACTACTTTCATTTCTTTTCATCAAACTTACAACATAATTCGTAAGGGTAGGAAACATAACTGTTTTAGCATAACAATCTAAAACAGCATGGTTTACAGATAACCAATCCATTCCTAAGATTACATCAAAATCACTCATACTTAACAATATTAGATTGGCTGTCATATCCTTTTTCCCTACTCTTAACTTACAGTTATTTAACACATATTCAACTAGCTGACTATTATCCATAGGCATACTAATCAACATCACCCAACTTAAAGGTGTACGCTGTACATGTTTTGCTAACTTACATGCAAATGAAGGCGATAAAAATGAATGCGTGGCACTAGGATCAATTAAAACATATGCTTCTAAATCATACATCAGGATGTTACCTCTAATAACATCCGATGAAGTATCAGTCGTGACCTGGTCCAAGACATGTACTCGCCCTCGTCCAATGACCTGTTTCCCCTTCTCTTCTACCGTAGCTCTCCTCCTCGACGCAGATGTATCAGCTAGAGCTATCTCTGGCTCCTTGCCCTTCTATGGGGCAATATCAATAATCTCTAGGTAAACTCTCGCCATATGCCCTGGGTTCCCACATCTGAAGCATAATCCACTAGAAATAGGACAAGATCTACTGCCATGGAATCTACCACATCTACTACAGTGCTCAGTGGTAGGCCTCAGTCCTCCAATAATAACACCTCTAGCTGGAGCTATAGTCGGATATGCAGTAGATCTAATAGTCTTCTCCTGTACCTCCTCAATCCTTGGTCTCTTACCGAAGAGTCTTCCCCCTTCTCGATATCCAAAACTTCTGGCACTGTCACTCACTGGCCTCTTCCTATCTCGGTCTTTACCATTTCCAACTGTCTTAAACTCAGATACATTCCTCTCATAGTCTTACTCATAGAGTTGCGCCCTGCGCACTACCTCATCATAAGTAGAGATGTCAAATGGAACTAATCTAGATCGTAGTACTGGTCTAAGTCCATCAATAAATCTATGAACTTTTCTAGTCTCACTACTTATGGTATCGGGGTTATACCTACCCAGGGATATAAATCGTGTCTCGTATGCATCCACTGACTGAGTCCCTTGGCTCAACCCCAAGAATTCCATTTGCAACTTCCATTGCGCTGTGTCTGGGACATACTGCCTCCTGAAGGCATCCAGAAAGATATCCCAAGTGATCTCTGAGTGTCGTGCTCTCAATATAACCCTAGTGGACTTCCACAAATGCTCTGTCAATCCATTCAATAGGAAAGTAGCAAACATGATGATCTCTATAGTCGTACACTCAAAGAATCCATATAGCTTCTCCATCTCTCCAAACCAATCCTTTGGAACCACGGGGTCCTTTACCCCACTAAACGACGGTGGTCCAAGCTTCTGAAACTGTCGTAATCTATCAATCTTATAACCATACCCCAACGTACTGCCGCCCTGTCATGTAGCAACATGAGAAGGTGTATCCTGAATTGTTAGGGTTGTAGGTGTATCTATAGGCTGTGGCGTCTGAGCTGGTTGTACATGTGTATTAGGTGTAGTTGCCTCTCCATGCGCAATCCTTGCTTCCTGCCCCTGCCCTCTTGGCAAAGTCTATGCCAGTAACTCCATTATAGTCTCAAGGCAACATTTTAATCTCGTGAAATGTGCCTCGATACTCTCTGGTACTAGAGTGGGACCTGTCGTCTCATCTCGAGTCTTAGGCCTACACCTATGGCCTCGAGCCCTACCTCTAGCCCCTCTACCACGGCTGGTATTAGCCATAATGGCTCAATTCCTGCATTCATAAACATTAATTAGTGGGACTCCAATCTCGTATACACAATTGTAACAGAATAAATCACATTAATATAGGGATGTACACTTTCCTAAATACTAGTATCGACTCACATCAGACCAACCTCCATACTGATACCATTCTGTCATGACCTCTACACTGATACCATAAATTTTTCGCATTTTACTTACCTCTCCTTTTGTCATAATTCAATCCATCACATAGTTGGGTTGTGATTCGATATTAGTCACCCCATTCACGTTCATTCCATAAATAATTTACATATATAAATTTTTAAATACATATAAGTATACATATACATCCCCGACCGTACATTCGTTTACATATCTATGCTATTACATTGTTCAGTACAAAACGTTCGAATGTGTATACCTCTCGTATGATGGATGTGCAGCAGATCTAGGAATACCAGTCCTCAGCCGAGTCCAACTACCGTAAATGCTCTGTAAAGAGGGGGAATAAAAAGGGGGTGAGCTCACAGCTCAGTAAGAAAATAAGGCAAGCAAGTAGATAGCCACACTATCTACAAAATACAATGCTCATGCCATTAAATCATTTCCTTTTCGACTCATATCTAAAGCATGTTTCTTTCTCGAAACATTTATGCAATATATACATATAGATATAAATCATCAATTATGAAACTGAAAAACCATGCTGGTTTAATAACCTCAGCAGTTTATGCAAAATATTGCATTTTTCATGTAATTAATATAAATCACATTTTATCATGCCATTTCAATTAAATCAAAACAATATGGCATATCGTCATGTTGAAAACATGGAAATCCGGGCCTCACCCATCCCTCGGGTTACCCTTTCACAATTTACAAAATCACATATTCAAATTATAAAATCATGTGATAATTCAATCAAGAAATCTCAAGTGAATGAAATGAGATAGGTGACTACATGTTTCGAGATTATGATCATAACTCATTTTTCATTATCCCAGGCTACACAGTACTCGGTGTGCAGGGTCTCACATTTCTGTAACGGGAGGTGGGTCAAATCCTCTACCGTCAGCTCACAACTCAATAACATCGTGTATGTTACATGGAGTACGTTGTACCGTGAGTACACGATGTTATTGAGTTGTGAGCTGACAGTAGAAGATTTGACCCACCTCCTGTTACAGCAAATATGAGACCCCGCACACCGAATACTGTGTAGCCTAGGATTACAAAAAATGAGTTATGATCATAATCTCGAAACATGTAGTCACCTATCTCGTTTCATTCACTTGAGATTTCTTGATTGAATTGTCACATGATTTTATACTCTGAACATGTGATTTTGTGAATTGTGAAAGGGTAACCCGAGGGATGAGTGAGACCCAGATTTCCATGTTTTCAGCATGACGATATGTCATATTGTTTTGATTTAATTGAAATGGCATGATAAAATGTGATTTATATTAATTACATTAGAAATGCAATGTTTTGCGTAAACTGCTGAGGTTATTAAACCAGCATGGTTTTTTAGTTTCTTAACTGATGATTTATATCTATATGTATATATTGCATAATTTTTTTGAGAAAGACACATGCTTTAGATATGAGCCGAAAAGGAAATGATTTAATGGCATGAGCATTGTATTTTGTAGATAGTTTGATTATCTACTTGCTTGCCTTATTTTCTTATTGAGCTGTGAGCTCACCCCTTTTTTATTCCCCTCTCTACAGAGCGTTCACGGTAGTTGACACGGCTAAGGACTGGTATTCCTAGATCCGCTGCACACCCATCATATGAGAGGTATACACATTCGAATGTTTTTGTACTGAACAATGTAATAGCACATTTATGTAAACGAATGTACGGTCGGGGATGTATATGTATACTTATATGTATTTAAAATTTATATATGTAAATTATTTATGGAATGAATGTGAATGGGGAGACTAATATCGAATCACAGCCCAACTGTGTGATGGATTGAATTATGGCAGAAGGAGAGGTAAGTAAAATGCAAAAAAATTATGGTGGTTTTGGTAGGTCACGGGATGGGAGGTTGTGACAGGCACTCCCAGACCGTGTTTGTCTACGGAGTACGTTGTGTCGTGTATGTCCCATGGAGTACGCTCTACCATGTAGTCTTGATGACTAGTTGGTTGAGTTATTGCATGAGTAGGGTTGACCTCACCTCTCGTTGCAGTTGTGATGTCCCATACGTCGAGATCCTCGTAGCTTGGGATCACAGGGATTTATACATGGCCATTATTCCTAATTTGTTTTTGAAATGTAACTTACATGCCTTACGTGATATCATAATTTAATGATGGACCCGGGTAGACTCGAAGGAGAGGTGACACCCGTGATTGTGTTTTTATAAGAAATGTGGTTTTTGCACAAGATGTTCCCGATTGGTGGGATTAGTTTTGATTTAAATGAATTATGATGAGTTTTTGTTATGATGAGTATGAAATATTTTTACATGATGATTTTCCATGTATTATCATGCCTGATTTTATTAGTTTTCATATATTCTATACATATCCATGTGGCATGTTTTATTTCACCTCATGCTCTGAATGTAAATAATTTTATATCATGGCATTATCAGCATGTAGATAGTGTAGTTGTCTACCTGCTTGCATTATTTCCTTATTTAGTAAGTTATGCTCACCCTTTCACTTTCTATCTGCACAGAGCATCCATAGTGGTTGAGAGCGTATAGAGACTTGCACTCTCAGTGTCCGTTGTTGCCCATCGCTGAGAGGTATACACATTAATATCGTTTTGTATCTAAACAAGTACAACACAGTAATACTTTTGGAAATGTAAATTTGGGGGATGTAAATATCTGTAGACACGTACAGATTTATGAAGTTCAATGTAAGCAATTTAAGTGTTTACAATTATTGTATATAAATGTTAAGTGATATGGTTTATGGTAAGAGGTAACTAACTCCGAACCATAGCTCAACTATTTGGTGTTGGAAACTGTTCATGACAGGGAAAGTTTACGAATAAAGTGAAAAATTTATAGTGATTTTTGTATGAAAGAGGGTCGTGACAGTGGCTGTAAGACCCGAATTTAGTTAAAACACGAAATTAGTATGTTTGTGAAAGGAAGGATTGAAATGGGCCCAAGTTAAACTAACGAGATTCAGACTGTAGATAAGGATTCAAAACACGAAATTAAAAATGCAAAATGACTGAAATGAAATTTTTGAACACGTGAAGGGTAAAACGGTCAAAGATCGAAATTCGGTATAAACCCGATAAGAAAATATAATTAAAAATAATGGATTTGAGAATCTTGATCAATAACGAAGAAATAATTAAATTTCAGGTTAAATTGATCAAGATATGAATTTACTGAAATTAATCGAAATTTTCGCTCGGGACAATATCCCGAAAATATGAAGAAAATATACCGGGAAAGTGAAAAAATAGATTAAATAAATTAAATTAATTAATTAGAATAAAATATAATTTTATTTAGATATTTTTGGGATTTTAGAATAAAATAATGAATATAATAATAATAAACTAATTTATAAATAATAATAAATAAATAAATAAATAAATAAAATAATTAATTAAAAAAAACAAAGAAGAGAAATCAGGAAAAACCCGAAATTGGAAACCGAAAGCGAAGCCTGAAGACGACCAGCGAGAAACCGAGGACGATCCCAGCCTACCGACGATTATTAACCTCCGACGAACAGCCAAGGAGGAAGAGGAGAGGCCGACGATCTTGTGGACACCGGAGACGCGCCGTCAGGAGGCTGAAAACTGCCGATCGGAGCAAAGGAGAAACTACTTTGATTATTTCTCATTCCTTACTTATACATTTTACTCAGCTCAATAAATTACACTTCACGTTCATATTACATAATTAAAATATGTCTAAAATTCTCAGATCTCACAACCGTTAAGCACAAGTACCCCTTTCCAGCATAGATGATTTGTTTGATCAGCTTTGGGGGCACAAGTCTTTTCTAAGATAGATCTGCGATATGGGTGCCATTAGTTGAAGTTACGGAGTGGAGATGTACCCAAGACAGCATTTCGTACCCGGTGGCCTCTACGAGTTTTTGGTTATGCCATTCGGACTGACGAATGCCACCGCAACATTTTATGGCATTGATGAATGATGTCTTTAAGCCGTACCTGGACCAGTTTGTGATTGTGTTCATTGATGACATTTTGGTTTATTCCAAGTCCAGGGAAGATCATGAGCAGCACTTGAGGATAGTTCTGCAGACTCTCCGAGAGAAGGAATTATATGCCAAACTCAATAAGTGTAACTTTTGGGTAGAGCATATCTCATTTCTAGGGCATGCTATATCGAAGGATGAGGTATCAGTGGATCCATCTAAGATTGAGGCAATTGTATAGTGGGAACAGCCCAAGATAGTTACTGAGATCAAAAGTTTTTTAGGATTAGCAGGGTATTATCGAAGATTTGTTGAGGGTTTCTCCAGACTAGCTGCTCCGTTGACACGCCTCACGCGAAAAGATGTTAAGTTTGTGTGGCATGAGGCATGTGAGAAGAGTTTTCAGAAGCTTAAGTGCCGGTTGACCACTACTCTAATTCTCACCATTCTTACTAGCTTAGGAGGTTTCTCTATGTATATGGATGCATCACACTAGGGATTGGGCTGTGTACTTATGCAGGAGGGGAAGGCAGTTGCCTATGGATCCAGACAGTTGAAGGATCATGAGAGGAACTATCCAACACATGATTTAGAGTTAGCAGCCGTAGTGTTTACATTGAAGATATGGCGCCACTATCCCTATGGTGAGAAATTCTAGGTTTATACAGATCATAAGAGCCTTAAGTATTTGTTTTTGTAGAAAAAGTTAAATATGAGACAGAGAAGATGGCTCTAACTTCTGAAAGATTATGATTGTGAGATCATGTACCACCCAGGTAAGGCGAATGTAGTTGTCGATGCTTTGAGCAGGAAGAACCTCGGGTTTGTGTCTTATATGATGGTTCGAGAACACAAGTTATTGGAACAATTTGCGAACCTTAGTTTGGATGTAACCCCACCTGGTTCAGAGAGATTTGAGATTATGGCTAGTTTGAGATTGGAGTCAGAGTTGATTTACCGTATTCGGCAGGAGCAGTAGAGCGATCGACAGTGCATCGATTGGTTGAGTCAGGCTCAGAAAGGTGTGGGTACGGATTTTGAACTAAGTAGAGATGGATTATTGAGGTTCAAGAGCAGAGTATGTGTTCCTGAGGATCCAAAGATCAGGAGGTTAATTTTAACAGAGGCTCACTCATCGAAGTACATGATACATCCAGGAAGTACTAAGATGTATCAAAACCTTCAAAAAGTTTATTGGTGGTCTGGAATGAAAAGAGACATTGTTGACTATGTCGCTAGATGTCTCGTCTATCAGTAAGTAAAGGTAGAGCATCAGAAGCCAGCAGGGTTATTGCGGTCTCCATCGATACCCATATGGAAGTGGGAGCATGTTACCATGGATTTTATGATGGGATTATCGAGGACCCATAGAGGTCATGATGCAATTTGGGTTATTGTGGATCAGTTGACAAAGTCAGTCCATTTCTTGGCCATGAGGGCTACTAATACTCTGGGTCAGTTGGTGAACTTGTATGTTCGAGAGATAGTTCGATTGGACAGTGTACTAGTGAGCATTATTTCTGATCGGGATGCCCGCTTCACTTCCCATTTTTGGGAACATTTTCAGGAAGCGATGGGGACCCAACTGAGTTTTAACACCGCTTGTCATCCTCAGATAGATGGTCAGTCAGAGAGAACTATACAAACCCTAGAAGATATGTTGCGAGCGTCTGTCCTGAATTTTGGAGGCTCCTGGGATAATCATCTACAGTTAGCCGTGTTCGCCTATAATAACAGCTATCATGCGAGTATCGGAATGGCACCATATGAGGCACTGTATAGACACAGATGTCAATCCCCTATTGGATGGGAAGAGATTGGTGACAGACAAATTTTTGCTCCTGATTTAGTGCAGCAGGCCTCTGAGGACGTCCAGTTGATATGCGAGAGTTTACAGACAGGTCAGAGCCGACAAAAGAGTTATGCTGACAAGAGATGGAGACCCCTGGAGTTTGATGTGGGTGAGTCGATATTTTGTAGAGTTTCTCCCTCAAAAGGGATTATGAGGTTTGAAAAGAAAGGAAAGTTAAGCCTTCGATATATCGAACCCTTCGAGATTCTGGAGAGAGTGGGAGATAAGGCTTATAAGTTGGCGTTGCCACCAAACTTGGCAAGTGTTCATAACGTCTTCCACGTCCCTATGCTTTGGAAGTATCACCCGAACCCAGCACATGTTATAAGATATGAGCCATTGGAGTTCAATGAGAGTATGACGTATGTTGAGAAGCCAGTTCGGATACTAGATAGGAAAGAGAAAGTGCTGAGGTCAAAGACAATTTCATTAGCGAAAGTCCTTTGGCAATATCACACCCCGGAGGAAGCTACATGGGAGTTAGAAAGTATGATGCAAGAGAAGTACCCGGAGTTATTTTCAGATTGACTTGGTTCTAATTTGGAGGACCAAATTCCTTGAAGGAGGGGAGGATTGTAAGACCTTTAAATTTCTATGTAATGTATATGATTATTTAATGTACAAACAAATTACATTACATATGAATTACGTGAAATAAATGTTTTTGAGTTCTAAGTGTGGAAAGATTGATAAGTGAAGTGTTGAAGTGATTGACCATGAGTTTAAATGAGAAAATTGCAGCAAAACGGGTATAGGATGAAGGCCAGATCGATTTTATGCAAGGAGAGATCGATCTCATGGCCAGGAAACACAATGCCATGCATCCTACAAGAGGGAGATCGATCTCTCACTCAAGCAGATTGATCTCCATTACTCTCGGGCTGGACCAGATCGATCTCCCCATAAGGATAGATTGATCTCCTTAGCTCTCTACCTGAGACAAATCGATCCTGTTTCATTGAGCAGATCGATCCCATGCAACACGGCAGATCGATCTCGTGCAACAAAAAGATTGATCTCATGCCTTCAAAATGTCGTGAAACTGAGGAATTCAAGAGGACCAGATCGATCTCCACCCTATACAGATTGATCTCATCAAGATAATTCTATAAATAAGAAACAGTTGGATCTGCAATTCATGGGAAGCAACTCCATTCTTCCATTTCCAATCTAAAACCTAGCCTTCTTACTCTAAAATCACCTCATTTTCATAAAGATTTGAGGAAAGATCATTAGAGAAAAGTTGTTCAACTTGAAGAGAAGAACAACATAGTTTGAAATTAATACCCCATTGGTTGGATTGAAGGAGCAATGAGTGTTCTTATTTAGAGAAGAAGGAAATCAAGCTAGGTGAGTTTCTAATACACCAAACTCAAGATATATCTATCTAGTTGTTGTTGTGAGGTGATTGGTAGCTGTATTGATGATTAAAACTACCTAAAATGCAATGGAACAAGTAAAACCTAGAATGAGTCTAGTGTGAGAAAATGTGATAAAGGTGAGTTGATGATAAATGGATTATGTTAAGGTGTTACTGGGGTAATATGCATGATTTTAAGATGATGGAATAAAGCTACATTGTGAGGATAGTCAAATTATGAAAATGAGTATATAAGGTGTATGACAAAATGCCAAGGTGAAGTAAATGATGAGTTAGGGACACTATGAGCATTAAATATCAATTTAGTAAGAATCAATGGATCTACAAGAGTCCAATAGACTCTCGAGATATGAGTAGAGCAATCAAAGGAAGTCTTATAAGCATTAATGGAAACTATAGGTCGAATCGACTATAGTAAACGTAAGGATTGTGTTAAATTGAACTAAATTGACGTGAAACGTAATCTCATGCAGTTTCGGAGAATTCGTTGGAGGAGAATCGAACCGCGCAATTAAGCAGCTTTAAGGAAGTGGAATCATGCGACGCGATTCCAGGTAAGGGAATTCTGTGAGTATATAGAGATAGTTGCACGTACTTTGTGGTGTATATAGGGCTTTACAAATGCTTGGACATCTAGAAAAGGATTTATGATTGTGTAAACCACTACGAGTAGATATGATTTGATTTTTGATATGATTCTTATAAAAGGGGATAGTAAGTCTAATAATTACATAAATCACATGTTTGATGTTTTATGAAAACACATTGTTTTGGTTTAAGCAAAAGGACGGATAGGCTGGCTAGTGATTTCCTGATTTTGTGAAAAAGCACAAGTGAGGTGCTAACCACGGTTTTTAAGAATGTTCTGTTGAAGTAGAGGCACCTATCATATTTACGTGAGTTAAAATTGTGCTGGAGCCTCGCTCGCACTGGATTTTGGTGTTTTCACATGTATGAAACGTGCTGGAGCTTAGCTCGCACCTTGATTTGAACTGTGGTGATGTTTTATTAACTGTACTAAAGCTTCTGCTTGTACGTGGATTTTGATTGAATTCCTTATGCATATAACCCTACTGGAGTTATACTTGTACGTGATTTCTTCATGATTTTATGCATAAAGGCGTACTAGAGCGTTACTCGTACGAGGAGATTTATTGATGATGCATGAATCGTGCTAGTGCCTAGCTCGCACAGGTTTTCACACTGTGGTATGTATGATGCCATGGTGGAGATGGTAAGATCCTCAAGCCCAACATCTTTAAGCCCAATGGGGTGGGGAGGCTCTGTTGGGTGGGGAGGTGCTCTTACGATAGGATCCTTAAGCCAACATCCTTAAGCCCGTGGGGGTGGGGAGGCTCTCTTACATGAAAGCAAAATGCTCCCACGTGCACTTGAGACTATATAGGTTACACATGGCATGGGGTAGATAAGACCTACGGCTGGCACCCCCAACCATGATATTGGTCTGCGGAGTACATTGTACCGTGTATATCACATAAAGTACGCTGTATCGTGTGGTTGTGATGATGATTTGGAAAGTCTGGCGAAGAACTAACCCATCTTCATTCCAGGATAATGCCTCGCACACCAGGATCCGTGTGGTTTGGGATGATTATGACATAGTTGGCCAACATAGTCTTTGAGATATAGTGACCACCTGTCTCACATAATATTGTATAGTACCACATGGTTTTATACACTAAGTGTGATTGTGTTTGTCCAGGGTAGACCCGAGGAAGGGTTCATGCCTTGTGGGATTTTGTTTAAAGAAATGACATGCTATTTATGATGAGATTTGACGTGTTTTGAGAAAGTGAAGAATATTAAAGGATGTTTCGTATTGAATTTCCATTTTTATGATAAGTTTTAATAATGATGAGCATGAGAGGTTTTACATGATGATTTTTCCATGTTTTACATGCCTATTTTCATGTTTTCAGTACATGATATATGTATATACATGCGGCATAGTTTTATTTCCTCATGCTCCGACTATAAATGATTTATGCCATGACATTATCAACATGTAGATAGTGTAGTTATCTACCATGCTTGCATTATTGCCTTACTGAGGGTGTGGTTGCTCATCCCTCTACTTTCCCCCTCTACAGAGCGTACATAATAGCCCAGTGAGGATTGAGGCATTGTATTGGGACATCCGCTGCACTCCATCGCCAAGAGGTATACACACAGGGATTCTTTTTGTATCTAAACATGTAATGGCACATTAGTCATTTTGAATTGTCATATGGGGGATGTAAATGTTATAAACCATGCTATGTATAAGGTTATGACTTAACTTCAATGTATGACATTATTTTGATTAATTGGAATTGAATGAGAAATGATGATTATTATTGACTCACAACCCAACTGTTATTAGTGAGGGTTGTTCACGATCGGGTGAGAGAGATGAAAAATGCAAAAAATTTGTAGTGATTTTTAAACGAATTGGATAAAAAGGGTCGTCACAAAAGGACCATTAGAAAATCCTTGTCAACCAGTATAACCATCACACCTTAGCCCTATAAGGTTATGTGACATCCAGCCCCGATAGTCTCTGTTGTCGCCCCATTTTTTGGCGTCAAAAATGAATCCCAAACATCACCAAAGACTGCCTGGAATTTTAGCCCCGACAGCCACCAAGACCAACGCTGCTCAGCTCCCAAAATGGCCTACATCGACCTACTAACAACCCTCAAAAGTAGTCCAATAAGCCACATTTCCAGGTTCCCCTTTAATCTCCGGCAATCCCTGGTGAGTGTGGAATTCAACCAAATTTAAATTACTAGTCTTACCGAAATTTTGCAGTAGCGGTAAATCCAGGTCGAAGCCTAGAGACTGGTGGATTAATTATCAATGCAATAACTAAAATAATTGGGGGAGTATAATTTAACAGAATTAAAATTCTAAAACAGAATTGATATTCGATTAATTATAAAGAGGGTAAACCAAGATTAAAAACTTCGATTCAAAGGAATAGCCCAGTAACTAACAATTGATCCTTAACACCTAATTATCATCTTGTCTTCAATTATTTAGCTGAGGTATTGTCTCCCAGCAAGACAATATCTCTTCTTCCCTGCTATCATTAACTCAAGCCCAGAACCCGAATTAAATTCTTATCCCTAATCTAATCGATTTTGACGCAATCTTATTTAGACGAGGAATAGCATTAACACTCTAAGAAGACTACTAAAGCGAAAAACACTTCAACCATGAGTTGAATGTTTAATCTGTTCTATTGTTTCACTTAGAGTTGACAAACCTTAATTGCCACTAGTTCTGATTTCTATCACAACAATTACGGATTGTGAAAATTTCAGATAGCATACAATCACATGCGAAGATTATCTAATTGGCCAGATCATAAAATTTTCTCATGCAATCGAATCAATTAATACCAAAAGCAATAGATAATTGAATCAAAAGATAGTTTAGAACAACAAACCGTGTTTCTCAATTATTGAAATTACTAGATTCAATTCCCTTGAACCGAATAAAGGATTTAAGAGCACATGATTATTGGAAATGAAAATAAAAATATAGAAGGTGAATTATTTTTTTATTTCGACTAGTGCCCTCTTCTGTATCTCTGATGATCTCCCTAAAGAAAACGAAACTATATATATATAGTAAGAAAAACCTAAATTCAAAAATCCTATTACAAGTAGGAAAAGGGTTGACATATTCGGGCTTTTTTTCTTCACAACTAGTTTTGGGGTGGAAATAGGTCGAATTGGATCTTGGGCTCTTCTTCAAAGTTGTAAATCAGTAAGTCAGCGTTCCATTGGGTCTGGCTTTGCATAATTTGGAGGATTGGAACTCCGTTTAGAGCAAAAATTCCAAACAACATAAAAACTGTCCAATTTCTTCGGTTAAGCTCTTGAAGCCCAATTTATCTGCCAAAATCACAAAATTAACATAAGTACTCTAATTAACATGAGAAACATAGCAAAATATTAAAATGTAGAAGGAAATAAATAATAAAAATATGACACTCATCAAATTCCCCCACACTTAAATTTTTTCACGTCCTCGAGCAAACTCAAAATCTAAGACTAAATCACCCTCTAAAACTTTTCAATCACATCAAGCTTACAAAAACCAGAAACAAAAAATCAACCAACATTATCGAGAAACATAACATATCATGAATCAAAATCCTTAACAATCTCAAGAATTTGCCACATAGCAATTTTATTCAAAACGAAGCAAACTAAATTGTTAGATCCCCATAATAATCTCTCTGTTCACTCGTGCGTTTAAGGAATAAGTATTTCACTCACATTCATTCCATAAACATGTCCTACCATACGTTTGCATATCATCTAATCTCCACTACTTAGTATTCATGAATAACACAAATCAAAATGACTTTATTCAAGGGATGTAACAGGGCTAGGGATAAGGTAAGGAATTATTTTTGGAGTAAGAGAGTTTAAAACCCTAAAAATTAATAGAGCATTCAAAATTACAACTCGGGTAAATAAAGCAATCAACAGCCCATAATCACCTAAAATACCATTACTTTATTAATCACTCACACCTTACTCAAGTTCTTTATCAATCAAATAACTTCTTTCTTTCTTTCTTTCTTTCTTTCTTTTTTTTCAATCTTTTATTTTTTTATTTTTTTGGGTTTTTTTTATATATCCACCATCACCACCACTTACATATGGAATTAATCTCACCTCCACGATTGTTTCATAACCTGCTCAAGAATTTTCAAATGCCCTACTAATCTTTAAGGTTAGGTAAAGTCATTCATATTAAACTCAAGGTTAAGACAAGTTATTCAACAAAGAAAAGTCAATTAGGCTCAAAGAGGCTTAACAATGGTAGATTATGTTTGGTGGGCTATTTGGCTAAAGTGGTTCATCCAAAAATGGCCTTAATCACTTTTATGTATGCCTGAATCAATGTAATTTCAAAAAGAATCAATGCAAGTTCTAGAGAAACACATCCATGGAAGAATATCACGCATAAAAAGAAAATAAAGATTGACATTAATGCTCAATCTCTAGACTCAAAATCTCACAGGTTTAAAGTTTACCAATTCAATTCACTAACATTCCGAAATCAATTACTTAATCAACAAATTTTAAGATGAAAAGTCAATCAATTCAATTGTGTTATCCTCCTTTCAAATCCAGTTGATTCAAGTTCATGATAAATATAAACTTTCAGTGATAGAAAGCACCTAAACATGCACAAAGAATCTTTTTTTATTTATATTTATTTTTTATGTAAAAATTCAAAAATCCTAAATTCTCCCCCCACACTTAGATCTTACATTGTCCCTAATGTAAAGCACATCACTAAAACAAATAACGGACAAGTAAAATTAAAAGAGATAAGGTGAGAGATCAAATCTGGGGTTCATGGGTTGCCTCCCACGCAACGCCTTTGGTTACTATCGTTGGCTCGACAATACAACTTCCTTCACACCAAGTAAACTGCATCTCCTAACTGCACCTCCTCAACCATGTGTGCTTGAAAACCCTCATAATATGGCTTGAGTCTATGCCTATTAACCTTGAATACCTTGTTGGTTTCCATACTTTGAATCTCAACTGCACCATGAGGAAATACATCAATAACAACAAAAAGGTCCAATCCAACGGGAACGTAACTTACTAGGCATTGTAATGACCTGAATTGACAAACATTTTGGTTGGGCTACAAGTCGATATTAGGTCAAAATAATACTCAGTCTGATTAATTTTCTTTCTTAGTAACAAATTTAAATAAAATATGTTCACATTCTCGAGACACATCTTGTATTGCATTACTGTACTTACAAAAATTTTAGATGCAACAAAACTTCTTAAAACCTGGGTATACCTTCAATGCAGCAATGTGCTCTGTGGAATCATAACTGTGAGGAATGCCTTACTAACGAAAGTGATTCAAACTACAATGGGGCTCTATGGAGGAAAGTAAGGGGGTGAGCTCAACATGCTCAGTAAGAAAAACCCCATAGCAAGTAGATAAATACACTCCTATAAAAAATATTTTTATATTTGCCAAATCCAAAATATTTTCATAAGGTATACAAATGATTTTGTAATTTCTCATATACCAGAGTCAGAATTCAGAAAACAGATTTAGTATCAGTAAAAGCACAAATACCAAGAACATATTTTCATAAACAGAATATGTATCGGTAATAAATTTAGCTACTGTTGTAAATCCAGAAAGTTTAAAGTTTTTCAGTAGCAAAACAAACAGATTTCCATATATCTCAGTTCCAACAGACAATTAAGAAAAATATTTCAAATAGATGAGACAAGGAATACATGTTATATCAGATATCAAAAATGAATATTGGTCAATGTCGGTGACACCGAGTAATTCACGGGCTAGGTGTGTGGGGATGTCAATCGTCGGGGGAGTGGTCAACTACCCAAACTGCTCACAGATAAGAATTTTTGAAGACCAGAAACAGAAATAGAAGCACGGTACATCATACTCGTGAACCGCATATACAGAATCAAATACAGAAGCAGACAGAAATGCAGCATGATCTCACCAACGCCTTTGTCTCAAAATCAGTGCGAGACGGACTGTACGACACACAGTCAGTACGCGCTCAAGTACATATCATCATAATAGTTTTATTAGAAAATCATTTCACCTCAAATCACATATAAATTTAATTGTTTCATGAAACCGTTCAAAACAAGATGATTAGCCATTTTTCATATAAAATCCCAGAAAACAGTGTATGAAAATTCAAAATTTGGGATTTTCGATATTTAAAACAGAATTCAAACCACAACAGAATCTATGCAAACCATTTAAATTCAATCCGTAAAATTAGATAGTTCAACTAGGCTAAAATCTCTAATTTTCAGTCATAAAATTCGGCCTAGATTTTTCGATAATTTTCGCACTGCGAAATTCAACCTAAATTTTATATCTATAAATATACGAAAATTATGTATATTTATCTCTAGCAGCAATAAAAATTTTCCTTACCTCGGTGTCTGCCTGCAGTTTGCAATGCCTTTAGTTACTGGAGTTTGTGGGTCTGGTTTGCTCGAGTTATTTCCACCGAAAATTCGTACCAGTATTTCAAAAATTCTGAGATATTTTTTACTGTCTTTTCCCCGAGTTTTTCCCAAATTCTTTGCATCTTTTTCTCTATTACAAATACATATATAATTATATATATATAAATAAATTCATTTTTTCTCTTTTTTTTCTTTTTTTTTCTCGGCTACGGTTCACCCTTTTCTTTTTTAAACCTTCCCGCCCTTTTCTCCTCCTTCATTTCTTCTTCGTGGTTACCACCCGACCCCTCATTCATGTCTTCCTTCCCTCGACGCTGTCGTCCCTCTCCCTCTCAGCTATCGTCTCCTTCCTTCCCGCTCCGCTACCACCAACGTCGGTTTTCCTTTCCGGCCTTTCTCCCCTTCCAGCACTCTTTCCTCCTGCCTCGTCACTGCCCTGTCTTCTACCTCCCTTGTCTCTGTTTCGGTCTCCATAGTCCACACCAGGGTAACCTGATGGCTTCTCTCCTATTTCTCGGTGCTACTGCATCCTTCATCACCCACGTTCTAGGCACCCCTTTCCATTATCTTCCAGCCCTGTCCTCGGTTTCGTTCTTCCTCCTAGTCTCCACTCTCGATCTGTTTCGCTTCCCCCGGAGCTGAGGCCAAGATGCTCGGCTAGCAGCACCCGTTCGCTGCCCTTGGTGTTTGCTGGTGAAAACTCCCTTTCATGTTTACTGTGCTCGGTCAGAGGTGTATCAACAATCAGTCTGAGAGCCATCCTTGTTGTTGTTATCTTGCTCGGTTCTGTTCTTCACAGCTCAACCCAGCCTCAATTTCACTTGGTTTTAGTCTCCCCTGTTTCGGGTCCTTCTCTACTGTTACCTCGTCTATTTCAGATCCTGTTCAGACCTTTAACACAGCCATTTTTACCTTGCTCTTTCACTTAATTTGAGCACCTATGGCCAATGCTCTTCAGATAACCTGGAACTAGCTTGAAAAGTAAACAGAGAAAAAGAATGGCACCATCAGCGCTAGCAATAGTCCCAAATACTCATAATTCCAGCACCCTTCACTCCTTTCTCGATGCAGTAAAATGCCACTGTCTTCAACTGCTTCTCAGCTCAGTATTAAGCTCCAATGATAGCCCCTAAGTATCGGTCTTCCATAATTTTTCTAGCTAAAAATCTGTTTCACTATATCTTTTTCTTTGTTTTCATTTTCAGCCTTCTCTTCTCTCCCTTCTCACTTTCCTTTTTCTACTGCCCGTAGCTTGTGTTCTATTTGGGGATAGGTACAATTATATATGTAATAGTTTCCTACATGATCCTTTCTCCGTCTATTTCTCTGCTTCTGTCTGTTGCATAAATATATATTTCTTCATCATGTTTCTTCTCTTTTCCATACGTTTCTATCAGTTCATTTTTTTCAGCTCCCAACTACTGCAGTTTCCTGTACTTGTTCAGCTTCTATTTTTATCAGCCTTTTTTACTTTAGTTTTTTTGTTTCCTTAACTCTTTTCCTACCCACCGAAAACCATCTCATCACTACCTCCTGCACACTGATGAGTGTCGTATTTTTATTATTTATTTCCTTCTACATTTAATATTTTGCTATGTTCCTTATGTTAATTAGAGTACTTATGTTAATTTTGTGATTTTGGCAGATAAATTGGGCTTCAAGAGTTTAACCGGAGAAATTAGACATTTTTAGTTCTGTTTCGAATTTTGGCTCTAAACAGAGTTCCAGTCCTCCAATTTATGCAAAGTTAGACCTATTGGAACGCTGACTTACTGATTTACAACTTTGAAGAAGAGCCCAATATCTAATTCGGCCTATTTCCACTCCAAAACCAGCTGTGAAGAAAAAGCTCGAAGATGTCAATCCCTTTTTCCCACTTGTAATAGTATTGTCGAATTTAGGTTTTTTTTACTATATATATAGTTTCGTTTTCTTTAGGGAGAACATCAAAAAAGAGACAGAAGAGGGCAGTAGTCGAAATAAAAAAATAATTCACCCTCTATATTTTTGTTTTCATTTCCAATAATCATGTGCTGCTAAATTTTTTATTCGGTTCAAGGGAATCGAATCCAATAAAGTTCAACAATTGAGAAACACGGTTTGTTGTTCTAAACTATCTTTTGATTCAATTATCTATTATATTTTATATTAATTGATTCGATTGCATGAGAAAATTATATGATTTGGCCAATTAGATAATCTTCGCATGTGATTGTATGCTATCTGAAATTTTCACAATCCGTAATTGTTGTGATAGAAATCGAAATTAGTAGCACTTAGGGTTCATCAACTCTAAGTGAAACAATAGAACGGATTAAACATTCATGGCTGGAGTGTTATTCGGCTAGTAATCTTCCTAGAGTGTTAATGTTATTCCTAGTCTAGATTACGTCAAAACCAATTTGATTAGGGATAAGACTTTAATTCAGGTGCTGGGCTTGAGTTAATGATAGCAGGGAAGAATAGATATTATCTTATTTGGAGATAATACCTTTGCTAAATAATTGAAGACAAGATGGTAAATTAGGTGTTAATGATCAATTGTTAGTTACCGGGAAGTTCCTTTGAATCGAAGTTGTTAATCTTGGATTACTCTTTTCATAATTAATTGAATATCAATTATGTTTTAGGATTTTAATTCTGTTAAATTAAACCCCCCCCCCCCAAAAAAAAAATTCATTTATTAAAGATAAGATCGACGGATACCGTGCCCACCTTCTGGAAGACACACGTCGGGCCACATCGCACATCCAAGTGGACAAAAAGACAAGTGACATGGAAATATCTTCTCTACAGCCAATGGTGTGAAGACAAGTTGCCAAATAATGCCAACTCATCTAGGATTAAAAATTACCATTGTACCCCCAATTTTGTGTATAAATAGAATATGATGAGCAATTGAAAAACCAAGTAGAGTAGAAGTAGTTTAGAAGTAGAATTTTAGGTAATTTTAGGGTAAAAGTAGTCTAGGGTAAGCAGTTTAGGGTAGAAAGTAGTCTATTTTATTTAGGTTGAAGTTTTTATTTCCTTAGTTTTCTTCAAGCATTTCTCGATTGGTTTTATTGGCAGCCATTAAAATTGTTGTTTTCACTTTTGGCTACTGTTCATGGCACATTTAATTTTTGTTTTATGAAAAGTTTCATTCTCTCTAGTTTCCTCCTAGCTTTTCACGTTACATTAGCAGCCATCATTTTTGTCTTCTCGATTTTATAAGCTTTCTCCTTTCTATGTTTAAGTTTTTTTATCTATTTTTTTATACAAAGTTTCCTTTCAATGATTAGTTTATGCTCGTTATTTCATTTTAGTTCTCGGTTTACATATTTTTTTGTTCTATTTCCTTGTTCTGCTTGTTGATTTTCGAACCAGAGGGCTACGAGTGAGGGAGATTGGTGTCTGCCATTTTGGTTCTTGGTTGTTGGGGGAGAAACAAACCTGGTGACAGCAGCCTAGTCCTCCTAAGTTACTTTTCTATAGTTTAGTGTTCATGTTTTCTTCCATTTTCTGGCTTTCACAATTTGCTTTAGCTGCTTCCATTTTATGTACTGTGTGGTGTTGAGAGGGTCTTTAGCGGGGTCCTCAGCGAAGGCGAGATAGGCTGGACAAGGTTGCTAGCTGCTGGTTTAGACAGAAGCAAGTTGTGGCATTATCGAAGCTGGTGGGACTCTATCGTTGGTGCAGAACAGATTCTGGATTGTTGCAGTGGACAAGGACTAATTCCTTCCTCTGTTCTGCTCTGTCTCGAGCTTTTACTATTGTTCGTCATAGTTTTCTGCATATTTTGCATTACTTCATTGTACTAAAGCTTTGGTTTCTGCTGGGGTGCCATTTAATTTGTTTAGCTTTTGTTCAGTCTTTGTATTTCAAGTTTAGTTTTAGGTCCAAAGTTGTTAATTTGTTTGCTTTATTTCTTTGCAATATTATCTCTTTCGGGTTATCTCATTGCTTATTTAAATTTTGTTTTAGTTTTGTTTCCAGGTTGCTCTCGATTCACAGCGACGTGGTGTGGCAGATGATGTTTACGAATAGTTTGCTGCTAGACTGAAGCAGGAGGAGGCTTGGTGTTTGCTATAGGAGGAAACCAGGACGTAGCTGTTGTGTTTGTTTCCATTCGGTTATTGCAGAGCACGATCTCTGCTGCAGGAGGTGCTGCTACTTAAATGTTCTGTTGTATTTATCTGTACGCAACTTGTTGTTGTGCGTGTTGGGTCTGTTGTGTGCATGATGTTGTAGGGAATGAAGCTGGTTTGTGCAAGCCGATAGTACTATGCAGGTGGTACCGAGCAGGGGACAACACCTGGGTTACGTACAGTGCAGGCATTTTATAGAGCAGGAGCAGGGCTGCGTGTCTTTTTTTGTCATTATTGGAATTTTATAGTTTGTTAGTTATATTTTTTTATTAATGGTTAGATGTTAGATTTTCCTATATAACTATTTGTTAGTCTAAGTAATAGTATTAGAAGTTAAGTTATTAATCTTGAATTAATTTTCTACAATAGGATTTAAGACTTAATTATAGTGTTTAGGTATTGCATTTAGAATTAAATTAGGGGTAAAATTATTTTATGCATTTTAAGTTAGTTTTTTATTTTAATTTAAAAATCCTAAAATATTTATTTCTCATGCATTATTTAAATTTTATTGTTAAATTAGTAATTAGCTATACTTAGGATTAAATTAGGATGACAATTTTAGTCATTTAGATTTATAATTAGGTTTAGGAATTTCATTAAATTTATAGAAGTTTGCTTCATTAGGTCTTAGGTTAGATTAATTCACATTTTTTAAATTAATTAGATTAATTACATACACATTTTATTTTTATTTTAGGATTGTCTAGTTTTATTCTGGTTAATTTTATTTCTTTATTTTCTTATTTGCATTCTAGGTTATTTGCACTAATTAATTTTAGCTTTGTTAATTATCTTCTGTAAGTTATTGCTTTCATTTGCGTGGAGCATTGTAAGTATTATTTGCTCTATTTTTATTATTTTCTTTATTTTATAATTTTTATTGTTTTTTCAGTACTTTTTAATTTAAGCCTTGTAGATCACCCACTAAATTCTCATAATTTGCTAGGATATACTTAGGGTAAAATTAACCGATACTTAATTAGGCTAATTAGATTCTCTGTGGGACGATAATCCGGGACTCAAATCCCATTATTACTTGTACGACCCGTGCACTTGCGGTTAACACGTCTGGGTAACTTAGGACAAGCGATGTGTCAAGTTTTTGGAGCCGTTGTCGGGGAATCACAATTAGCCATTAATTAATATCGGTGAAATTATGCTTAGGTATAATTCTAGTTTTGTACATACTTAGGTTGTAAATATTTAGAGCCTTAGTTTAGATTAGTTAAATTTTCTCTCTATAAAAAAATTTCTTGAGGACTTTTAGATGTTTGCATGCGTAGAGCCAAGAGCTATGATTGCTTTCCTTTAGATCCTGAGATTGAACGAACACGTAGAAAAATCAGAAAGGATTCTAGGAAATTAGTAGTTCCGCTGCAAAACACCACGGCAGAAAACAGAGAAATTAGGATTGTAAGTGATTATATTGTACCCACCATTGGAGGTTATTATACTGGTATTAGGCAACCCGTTGTCCCTGCAAACAATTTTGAAATTAATCCTTCAATCCTCCAGATGATCCAAACTTTGCTACAGTTCAATGGGCTTCCCCATGACGACCTACATGCTCACTTAGGGCAAGTTTTAGATCTGTGCAACACTTTTAAGCATAACGTATTATCGGATGATGCACTAAGGCTTAGGCTATTTCCTTTCTCGCTTAAGGATAGAGCGCGACATTGGTTGACCTCCTTACCTCCAGGATCCATATCCACTTGGGATGAGTTAGCCCATCAACTTTTAGCTAAGTTCTTTCCTCGCTCCAAAATGGCTAAACTTCGTAGTGACATATCTTCCTTTGCCCAATTCGATTTTGGATCCCTTTATGAAGCATGGGAACGATATAAAGACCTTCTTAGGAAGTGTCCTCATCATGGCCTACCATTATGGCTGCAAGTCCAGACCTTCTATAAAGGACTCACTAGCCAAAATAGGACCATAGTTAATGCTGCTGCGGGAGGAGCTTTAATGTGTAAGACAGAGGAGGAAGCTTATGGTTTGTTAGATAAGATGGCAGCTAACAATTACCAGTGGTCGTCAGAGAGGCAGTTGCCTAAAAAAGTTACGGGTATGTATGAGTTAGACACACTGTCTACCTTGACTTCTCAAATAGCCAATCTTACGAAAAAGGTAGAGTCAGTCAGTACCCAACATCATTCTGCCAATAACCCTAATCTTGTTTTAGCTATCTAAAGTCCGTTTAATTCTTGTAATCTGTGTGGTGGTACACACTCTGTAGATAGGTGTCCACTTAACTTAGAGTCTATTCAGTACGTTACCCCACCTTAAAAGTAACATAATAACCCCTTTTCGAGCACCTACAATCCAGGGTGGAGGAATCATCCTAATTTTTCTTGGAGCCAAAATTAGAGGTAATTTTTCAATTCCAAACCTATGGGACCCCCAGGTTTTCAAGCTCCACCTGTTCATGTACCCCCTCCACAGCATTTTCCACCTCATCATTCTAACCATTCTCATCACCCACCTCAATTTCAACATCATCCACCACCACCACCACCTATGCAGCCCCAGCACTTACCTGCACTAGCAGCTGTAGCTGAGAAGAAGCCTTCGCTTGAGGAGATGTTTACTACTATCCTGCAAAAAGTAGCCTCTATTAAGAATTTAGAAGTTCAAGTTGGACAAATAGCTAGTGCTCTTAGACAGCGTCCACAAGGGACCCTCCCCAGTAATATTGAAGCTAACCCTGTTAGGCAGAGGGAGGGTAAGGAGCATGTTAAGGCCATAACCCTTAGGAGCGGTAGAGAGCTAGATGAACCACATGTTAAGTCCAGTCCTGTTAAGCTCATAGTTAAAGAATCCCTAGGTTCCAAAGAGGCAGTTTAGAAAGAGCAGGAACATGATAATCAAACTGCAAAGGAAGCAAAGTTAAGCGCTTCTTCATCTTTATCTTCTTCTTCTTCACAGCCTTCCTCTTCATCTAATACTACACTTGTTACCACTACACTTCCTCCAATTAGACCCCCATTACCTTTTCCTCAGAGGTTCCAAAACCAGAAGCTTGATCAATAATTTACTAAATTTCTTGATGTTTTTAAGAAGCTTCACATTAACATTCCTTTTACTGATGCTTTAGAACAAATGCCTACTTATGTGAACCTCTCGAGGAAGAGAATACTAGAAGATTATGAGACAGTGGCCTTGACTGAGAAGTGTAGTGCCATTATTTAGAGGAAATTACCCCCAAGCTCAAAGATCCACGTAGTTTTACCATACCTTGTACCATAGGAAATCAGTTCTTTGGTAGAGCCCTGTGTGATCTTGGAGCTAGTGTTAACCTTATACCTTGGTCCATATACCAAAAGCTAGGAGTAGGAGACACAAAGCCTACCACAGTAACCTTTTAGCTAGTTGATAGATCCATTAAATATCCAAAGGGAGTCATTGAGGATGTGCTAGTAAAGGTGGAGAAGTTCATTTTCCCTGCAGACTTTATTGTTTTGGATATAGAGGAAGACATGGAAGTCTTCATTATTCTAGGCAGACCATGCTTAGCTATTGGTAGGATGATAATTGATGTGCAAAAAGGGGAATTGACCATGAGAGTCCTAAATCAGGAGGTGACATTTAATGTTTTTAAACCTTTGAGGTTCCCTGATGACTCTCAAGATTTTTTTAAGATGGAGGTTAAGAAAGATAGAATGCTTGAGCATAAGAAATCTGAGAGAAGGATGGAAGTAGATAGAGCTAAAAAGGATTTGACTGTCAGCATACTGTCACCACTTTGGCTGAGCCTCCTACTTTTCACCCTGTTGTAGAGTGTCATTTTCTTCAACTGCATTTGAAGTGACTTTCTTTTTCTTTTCACTTTTTGTATAGTTCTTTTTCTTTTTCTTTTTCGTTGTTTCTTTCTTTGTTTCTTTTGCAGATTGCTTTTCTAGTATGTTCCAATCAAGCTTCGATTGTTCGTCATCATCATCAGATAGGGGAGTATTCTATTCTTGAGCTTCAATTCTTATATTATATGTACACTGAGGACACTGTGCACTTTAAGTTTGGGAGAGGGGATATCACTTGAGCATTTTTAAAAATTTTGGGTAAAATTGAAAAAATATTTCAAAAATATAAGCTTACATTGTTGGATTTTGGGATGATTTAGTGCTTAGCATGTAAGTTTCCCATATTCCGATGATATAACCCCTTGATTTAGTCTGATTTTGATTGACTAAGAAGCATGATTATAGGAAAAGCATGAAGTTGAATTCTTCAATTTGTCTTGATTCTGATTGTGATTTCCTCATTTTATGCACATGTCATGTCATGAATCTATATATATATTTAGAGAAGGCTTATGTGGACATAGGATTACATTTGTTCAGTTGATTTTGTGCATCATATTCTAGAATTTGTTTGATCTTATCTCGAGGAGAAATATTAGATCACACTTAATCAGGGAGATGATTTAGGCCATCTTTGGATCGTTTGAGCCTTTCTACCTATCCTTGTACATATTTTACCCCTAATCACCCGTCTAGGCCAAATAAGCTTTTCTCTGTAAATACACCTGCATATTTTTCCTAAACGTAAACACTTTGTTCCTATCCCTTACCACAAAAGCATGAAAATTCATTAGGATATATCGTGAGCTTTGTACATATGGGTATAGGTGATAGTGAAATTTGAAAAAAAAAAGAAAGAAAAAGAAAAATACAAAAATAGAATAAAAGGGTTTAGCAAAAGAAATAAGTTTGGGGGAAGCAATTATGAGCTTTTACATTAAAGATCCTAGAAGTAATACATATTGAGAGGTAATTAAACCTAAATCGACTTTGTCATACCTTAGCCCCAACCTTACATTACATGCTTAATAAAGTCATATTGATCTTTGGTTAAGTGTGACTACATTAGTGAAGAGATAAGTGTAAGACCCGATTTTTATCAAAATTCCTTATGATTCATGTGATGTAAACATGGTTATATGTAAATTGAATCATAAGAAGAGTTGTACGTGAATGAAAAATGCAAATGGAATGAATAAAAATTCTCGAATGGATTTAAAGGTCAAGTGAAGGATTGAAATGGTCACAAATTGAACAAATGGGATTCAGACTGGAGATAAGGATTTAAAACACAAAATGAGTGAGTGTTCGTGAAGGGAAGTTGGATTAGTTTGGTCCCGAACACATTGAAGGGTAAAACGGTCAAAAGACTGAAATTCGGTATTAATTTGACAAGAAAATTTTCATTAAAAATATGGATTTAAGAAATCTTGATCAATAACGAAGAAATAATTAAATTTCGAGTCCAATTGATTAAGATATGAATTTATTGAAATTAATCAGAATTTTTATCTCAAAAAATTATCCCGAACTTATAGAAAAAATACATAAAAAAGATGAAATAAGACAGATAAATTCATTTAATTAATTAAATGAATAAATTATGATTTTTTTAGATATTTTGGCTGAAATGTCATTTTTTATTTAAATAAATAATAATATAAAAAAATGAGAGAAGAGAAATCGTAAATTGCGATTTCTGAAGAAGACGAAACCGAGGGAACTATTTCCCTCGGCTCCGACAAAACCGTCGACGGACAATGCGAAGAGGAGGACGACGAAGGGCGATAAACACCCCAAGAAGTCAACCCATACACCCACGCGCAATGAGATCGCTGCAGAACGTCGGATCGAGAGGGAGAGACCACGAGAGAGAAGAAGGGATCGGGTGCCACCAGTGCCGATTCGACCCACCCCGAGGCCAGTCGAAGGTCCCTCACGCGAAGGTGCGCCGATTGGTGCCAAAAACTATCGAAGAATCGACCGGACGACAGCGGAATGGCGAACATGAGCCTGAACCGGTACGGACCGGTTCAGTGCAGTGCAGATATGCTGAACTGGACCGGTTCAGCCAAAAAGGAAAGAAAGAAAAAGAAAAAGGGAAAAGAAAAAGAGGAAAAATTGGGAAAAAAATTTTGGTGATGCAATCTAGCTACGGGTAAGTAGGTAAGCTATCAAAATTGACCGATTTAAATTTCAAAATATTTAATTTGATTAATATTCGATCGAAAATTAACCCAAAAAAATATGTAATTGTGTAGCTCGATAGTTGATGTCAAACGAGAGCTCGAGTTAACCTCGATTTATGTACTATCATGGAATCTCGGGTAAATAACTCTTATTTACGATAATTTGCATAGTTATGCGTGTTAAAAATTTACCGCATAAATTACGGATTAATTCCGTATAAAATGAATTAAATTCTGTAATTTGAGATAAATTATTGTAAATAATTAATTGAGCTATCCGACAGTTTAGAACGAGGCTAAATAAATACTGATGGGCCAAATGAGCCCAATAGGCCTCGATGATGTGAATAGTAAGTGGAAAATGGGCTTAAGGCCGGTTAAGGCCCATAGGTACAATCGGACCCAATATGGATAAACAGGCTCAATGATTTAAATTAAGCCCAGTAAAAGTGAAATATGGATAAATATGTTTGGATTTAACCCGATAAATAATTATCTGCAACTTCAGAGATCATATTGGGAGCTAAACGGATCGGGTGATCGGTAGAGTTGGGAAAAGTCAGACTGTACAGAGTAAATTGAGGTAAGGGAATTTTGCAATTAGCTAGAGGTAGCTACGCGTATTTTTAACAGCTTTTACATACACTGAAATTGTATCACGATCCTAGAAATGGATTAAAAATTTTAAGGACTCAAGATGGGTAAAAGACTATTTTACCCCTACTGAGGGAAAATTCACCTAAGGATGGTGAAAGCATGACATGCATGATTTGGAAGATTTTCGTGAACTTTTAGTAAAGCAAATTGGTAGATTGGCCAGTATTTGCATAAATTTCATAAGATAACACTACGTAAGTGTTATTTGAATTTAAATGAAATTCTTTGGAAAATGGGCCAACTATCAAGTTTATATGGAAACAGATAGTGCTGGAGCATTGCTCACACTATATCTGAGCTTGTGAGTGTGCATAAAAGGTGCTGGAGCGGTTGCTCGCACCGATTTGTGTGACATCATGTGCATAAAATGTGCTAGAGTGGTTGCTCGCACTGATTTTTACTATTATGAAATGCATGAAAGGTGTTGGAGCCTAGCTCGCACCCTGTTTTGACCTGATATGCATAAAAAGATGCTAGAGTGATTGCTCGCACTAGTTTTAATGATTTGACATGCATGAGCGGTGCTGGAGCTTAGCTCGCATCTTGTTTTGATATGATAATTGCATAAAAGTCGTAATGGAGCCTTGCTCGTACGTGATTTAATCGATTTAATTGCATAAAAGCCGTGCGGGAGTGTAACTCGCACGAGATTTGATTTATCTATGCATGAAACATTGCTGAAGCATTGCTCGCACGAAGTTTTGATATACTTGAGCATTCATTCGTGCTGGAGCATTGCTCGTACGAAGTTTTGAATGATTTATGCATGATGTCATGCTGGAGCATTGCTCGAACGAGGCTTTGATGGATTTTATGCATAAAATCGTGCTAGAGTTTGGTCGCCCGTGATTTTATATGGATTTATAACTCTTTTAAAGTCGTATTGGAGTGCTGCTCGTACGTAAATTTTACTGATTTTTATGAAAACGTGTTGGAGCTTCGCTCGCGTGAGGTTTTTCAGATATCATGAATATGCATGGAGCCGTGCTGGAGCTTTGCTCGCACAGGAATTTATATGACATGCATATATTCGTGCTCGAGCCTCCTGTAGACTGTGTGTCACAGTGAGATGATATGCCCACACATACATACTGAGACATAGGTTGGTATTGGTGGATAAGACCTACGGCAAGTACCCTCTTACTATGATTTGGGTTCACAGAGTACGCTGTACCATGTATGTCACGCAGAGTACGTTGTACCGTGGGGATTGTTGGAGTGGAGTGGCATTAGCCACGAGGCTGTAAGCCTTACCCTCACAATCCTAGTATTTATGTTATTCTAGCTACAAGACTGGCCCACCTCCTGTTTCAGGTGTGATGCCTCGTACACTAGGTACCGTGTAGCCAAGGATAACTAGGATATGGCCATAGTCCTCAATGTTACTGATATAGTCACCTACATGTCTCACATGATATAACTATTGGTCTCGATAGACCAGGGTAGACCTGAGGGAGAGGTCAGGCCCCCGATTTTGTGATTTTCACTGAGATGTGATTTTCTACTATGATGCTAGATTTTTCAGAGGATTTTATGACATGTGACCCTAAAAGAAGGGTGATTTTATAACATAATTTTTCATAATGAATTTTTAATGAGTTTGAGATTGATTTATGAGATGATTGACCCGGAGGGGTTATTTTATACTGAGCTTTAATGAAGTGATTTAAATACAGTAGCATAAGGAGTTTTCCATGCTTTAATTACAAATTCATGAAAAGAATTGTCTCTCATGATTTGTTTTACATGGCATGAAATAATGCATGATCTTGATTTACTTCATGCAAATTATGATTTTACATAAAATGCCATTGATGCATGAGTTGCATGATTTCTATATGCACGAATAGTTTTTTAAACAATGGCATTGATGTATGCATGATTTCGTGCGTGAGATTTAAACGAAAAGAAATGGATTTAAGGGCATGACATTATGAGCATGTAGATAGTGGAGCTATCTACTTACTTGCATAATTGTCTTACTGAGCGTGTGGTTGCTCACCCCCTTATTTTCTTCCTTTACAGAGTACTTTCAGTAGTTTGAGCGCGGCTGAGTACTTGCATCTTTGGTATCCGCTGCGTCCCATCGAGAGACAGGTATACACATTTGTATAGTTTTATATCTGAACATGTAAATGCACAGTACTGTAAACGGATATGATGTTGGGGATGTAAGGTTATGTAAATACCATTGTGAATGTATTGTGAATGTATTTAGTTAAAGTCAAATGAGAGTAAATCCTGATGTGTGAATTTGAATATGGAAATGAAATGGTAAATAGGTGAGAGGGGAATAACACCGAATCATTGCCCAACTGTTGGTAGGATGGTCACAATAAGAGAAAGGTAAGAATTAAATAACAAACGAAAAAAAAATTTGTAGTGATTTGTAGGTAATTTGGGTCGTGATAGTTTTTGGTATCAGAGCTAAGTGGGCCTGATATGAGTCGGTGTTAGTGGTTAAGGAAGTTTACATCCCTATGTACTGTGCATTGTTTAGATACAATTGTGTATATTGAGATGAAATTGCAGCTAAGAATTTGATTTCAAATGCAAGAATATAGACTCATTAACTGATAGCCACTATGGTAGAGGGGCGAGTACACAAACTCGAGGCCGTAGAGGTAGGCCTGAGAGTAGTACTGAGTCGCCACATAAGACTCAAAACGAGGTTGAAAAGGAGGCTAATGTTGAGCATGCCCCACAAAGTCCAACAAAGAGATCGGACAAAGTTTGATAAAGAGATCGGACAGTATTGAGACACGCTTCGCGAGGTTGGAGTAGAGTGTGGAGAATATTTTGGGAGCTAATTGCTCAAAGTATGCATGGGATTTGAGGGCGAGTCAGAGCATTGGTGGAAGTCCGCTCGACCTATCTAAAGAGTTAGACATCCAGAATAGACATGGGAAATAATTCTGGATGTATTTCAGAGAGAGACTATTTCAGACACTGTTCAAAGGAAATTACAGATAAAGTTCCTTACTCTGACCCAGAAGAATTGGTTGATTGACGAGTATGAAACTCAGTTTATATCCCTGGGCAAGTATGACCACGACACTATGCGTAGTGAGAATCTAAAAGCCCAAAAGTTCATGGAATGGCTCAAATTGTCAATTAGAATCCTATTGGCCCCGTTAGATATCACTACCTATGTCGAGGTAGTGCACAGACTACAGTTGTGTGAATAAGATCATAAGTTGCATGCCTCTAAGATTAGGAAAAGTAGTAAGGGCTGAAATAGAGACAGAAGAGAATAAGAATGACAGAGATGTCAGAATGAAAAAAGGTAGTTTGGTAAGAAATTAGAATTGATGAGTCACGGGGTAAGATGATTGGTAAGGCCCCAGTGTATCTAATTTCAGTACTTTTGAGGGGTATTGTGATTTGAGGACCCCGACTTGCTACGGAGCAGTGTAGGATGTGTGGTAGATACCACGGAAATAGGCCCTACACCTTATTAACTAAAATAGGCGTTGAGTGTGGTAAGACAAGCCATTTAATTAATGATTGCTCAGAGTTGGGTGAGACTGCCCCACAGAAGGGCAAAGAGACAGAGAAAACCCTGTTGATATCTCTACACCGAAAAGGGAGGCCACAGCTGAAGAGAAAGGGAAAGTAGGCTGTTGGATGAGGACGAGTTTATGCCTTGGACCAGGACACTACTGATGTTTCATCTGATGTAGTGGAAGATACCACACTGGTTGTCAATAATGAAGTAATTATTTTAATTGATCTTGGTGCCACGCATTTATTCATACCGTCTTCAGTTGCTTATAAGCTAGTGAAAGATGTGAAGCTTGTACCCTTAGGCAAGATGATGATAGTTAACTGATTATCACTAACTGAATATGGGTATAGGGATTGTAAATTGAAAACATAGGAAAAAGGATATGTCAACCAATTTTATTTAATGGAATATGAATAATTTTAAAGTAATATTTGAGAATAGATTGATTCGGCTGCAAACTATGTTGATTAGATTGTTATCCTAAGATAGTGATGTTTTCACCCCTGAAAAGTGTACTATAAGTTTGACACGTAATGAAAGAGGTGTAGCAATTGTAATTAAAGGAGTGAATGATTGTACGAATGAGATGAGTAGTGATAGGAATGTTTCATTGCTTGTGTGGTTGGTATGGATAAGGCACATCCGAAATTAACAGATATCCTAGTGGTCAGGGAGTTTCTTGATATCTTCCCGGATAATCTACCAGGGATACCATCAGATAAAGAGATAGAATTTTGTATTGAGTTGGTACCTGGTACGGAGCCGATATCCTAACCACGGTATAAAATGGTATTAGTGGAATTGGAAGGACTAAAGAAACAATTACAGAAGTTATTGGATAAGTATTCCTCAGACTGAATGTGTAACTTGAGGAGCACTTGTTCTGTTTGTGAAAAGAGAATGGAAGCCTCCGACCATGTATTGAATTTTGATTGTCGAACGAGGATAACATCAAGAATAAGTGTTTCCTCCTACTATAGATGATTTATTGGATTAGTTGTGAAAAGCGCATATCTTTTTAGAGATCGATTTGAAGTCTGGGTAACATCCGTTAAGAATTCGGAATGTGAATGTGCCCAAGATGATTTTCGTAACCGTTAGGCCATTGATGAACATGGTATTTAAACCTTACCTGGACCGATTGGTTGTCATCTTTAGTGATGATATTTTGATGTATTTGAAGTCCAGGGAAAAGTATGAGTAGCAACTGAAAACTGTCTTATAGACGAGGTGTTGTGAGTTTCTCAAAATGGGCTGCTCAGTTGACACATCTCGTTCGGAAAAAGATTGCATGCTGGTGGGATGATAAGTATGAAAATGGCTTTCGTGAGTTTTGGTATATAGAAGTATTAAACTGACCACCGTAATTATTCTCACCATGACTAATAGCTCAAGAGGTTTCAGTGTGTATGGACACCTCAAAATAAGGATTGGGCTATGTATTGATGTAAAATGGGAAGATATTCATTTATGGATCCAGATACTTCAAGAATCATGAGAGAAACTATCCGACCCATGATTTAGAGTTGGCAGCCGTAGTGTTTACACTGAAGGTATGGCGCCACCACTTATATGGTGAGAAATTTCGGGTATGCACTGATAATAAAAACCTCAGTATCTGTTTTCACAGAAAGAGTGGAATATGAGATAACAAAAAGGGTTTGAGCTTCTGAGGGATTATGATTGTGAAAAAATTGTACCACCCAGGAAAGGCTAATGTAATAGCTGATGCCTCGAGCAGAAAGAGCCTCGGGATGGTATCACATATGATGGTCAGGAAGCGTGAGCTGCTAGAGCAGTTGTGAGCCTCAGTAATGATATGATCCCCTCTGATGATGACAGTGATTTTGTGACAACTAGCCTAAGATTAGAACCGGATTTAAGTGATCTGATTCGACAGGCTTACCGTGATGATTGACAGGGTGTCGATAATGTGGGTTAGATTCAGAAGGGTATAATGACAGGGTTCACAGTGAGTGATGATGACTTACTGAGGTCCAAAGACACCATAAGTGCTCCCCAAGACCACAGCTAATGAGATCGTTATTGTCAGAAGCTCACTCTTCGGGATATACAGTGCATCCGGGAAGTAATAAATATATCAGAATCTCTGAAAAGGGTATTGGTGGTTAGATATGAAAAGAGACATTGTAGAGATTATGGAGAAGTGTCTCGTATGTCAGCAGATTAAGGTAAAGCAAGAGACGTTTGCAGGGTTATTGCAGCCTCTACCTATATCGACACGAAAATGGGAGCAAGTGTAAGACCCGAATTCAGTCAAAACACGAAATTAAAAATGCAAAAAGGATTGAAATGAAATTTTCAAACACGTGAAGGGCAAAATGGTCAAAAGATCGAATGTCGGTATAAATTTGATGAGAAATTTTAATTAAAAATAATGGATTTGATAATCTTGATCAATATCGAAGAAATAATTAAATTTCGGGTTAAATTGATCAAGATATGAAATTATTGGAATTAACCGAAAATTTCACATCGGGAAATAATCCCGAAAATAATCGAAAAATATACCGAAAAGTTGAAATAATACCGTGAAAATTATTTATTCATTAAATAAATTAAATAATAATTTATCTTAGATATTTTAGCAAAATAATAATATAATATTGAATAAAATAATAATTAAATTAAATAATAAATTAAATTAAATTAATTCAAAAAAAGAATCAGAAATTGAAAGTTTCAGGAAGAGAGAAGAAGGAAAACGGAAGCCAAAACCGAGGAGATCACCGACGAGCCACCAGCGGCCAGAGACCCAGGCGAGGGCCGGCGAAGGCAGCCCAACCCCAGGCGACTTCACAGCGCCGGCGACGCGCCATGGAACTCGTCGGAGATCGGCGAATCGGGGAGAGAAGCCGCGGGAGAAAGAGCTCCGATTGGCGGCTACCGGCATCGATTTGACCCCAACCACCGATCGTCAAAAGTTCCCCACGTGATGCTGAGCAGATTGGTGGTGGCCACGGCCAGCGAAACCGGCGGACGGCATCGAAAACGGTAGAAAGAGGAAATGGGTACCGACGGTGGAGAGAACAGGCCGGACCGACGACTTTCCGACGGCCTTGGACGAAACCGAGGGTAAATTCGAGCTGTGGACGATCCCGCGGATCTACTGGCGGCGGCAGCCGGCGGAGAACCGACCGGCAAGGCGATGAACCGGTTGAACCAGATTGAACCGGCTTAACCGGATCGGTCTGAACCGGGTTGAACCGAACTGAACCGGTTCAGCCAAGAAAGAAGGGAAAAAAGGAGAAAAAGAGAAATAGGAAAAAGGGAAAGAATTTTTGGGGATACACCAGACTTCGGGTAAGTTGATACGAGGTCAAAAGTGATCGATTTGAATTCCAAGAAATTTATTTAAATTATATTTAATCAGAAAGTAACCCGAGATTAAATATATAATTGTGCAGTTTTACGACAAATCCCGAACGAGAGCCGATTGAGCTCCGATTTTTGTACCCTGCATCATATTGGGTAAGTATATTTTAATTACAATAATATGTGTCCTTTAATACAGAGTTTCGATTATTTTACGAAATTTATGGATTAATTTTGTATAAAAAAGGAATATTAATCGAAATTGTAACGTAATTACCGTAAATAGTATACGGGCTATCCAATAAGTTTGGAACGAAGCCCGATGATTATTGGTAAGCTGAATGAGCCCAGTAAACCCGAAGAAGGCATTTAAATAATATAAATAGGCTGAAAACAGGCTCGAGGCCCATTAAAGTGCTATTCGGCTCAATAAAGTAAAACGGGCCCAATACGTTAGATTCGATCAGTAAATGTGATATACTGATAAAAATAAGTGAATTAACCCAAAATATGTGGTTATATGCAGTTTCGTAGACTTGGTCGACGTGTAGTTGGACTGAGAGATCGGATATTATCGAGACGAGATAAGTTTACATGTAAATCGAGGTAAGAGAATTTTTTAGGTACATAGAGATTTCTATACGTATTTTTGAGGGGATTTACAGGGCCTAGAATTACTTTAAGTTTCTAGAAAAGTAATAATAATTTTTACAAAAATCGGGGCACGGGTGAATAAAGAAAAATATGATATTGTCTAGGAGTAAAATTTACAAAAAGGGTAGTAAGGCAAATAATATTGCATGATTTCATGTTTTTAATGTGTTATATGAATATATTGCTTTGATTTAAGCAAATATGCACATAGGTTGGCTATTGATTTCATGAATTATATGAAAGGGTACCGGTTTGTACCGATTACGATTTCAAAAGATGTTTTATCAAGATTGAGCCACCTATCGTATTTACATGAATAAAAAGAGTGCTAGAGTCATACTCGCACTAAATTTTATTGATTTATTACTCATGAAAAGCCGTACTGGAGCATTGCTCGTATGAGAAATTTGTGTGTGCACAAAACCGTGCTGGAGCTTCGCTCGCACGAGATTTTAGATATCATGATATGCATAGCGTGGTGCTGGAGTTTCGCTCGCACTAGACGTGAGTTGACATGCATATAGTCGTGCGGAAGCCTCCTGTAGACTGTGTGTCATAGAGAGTTGAGATGCTCGCACGTATACTTTGAGACATGGGTTGGTTATCGACATAGTATTGGGGTGGATAAGACCTACGGCAGGCACCCCCAAACTATGATATGGGTTCACGGAGTACGCTGTACCGTGCAGTCATGATGGCTCGATGATGTTACTTGATATTCTGGCGGGTAGGACTTGACCCCACCTCCCGTTGCAATTGTGATACCCTACACACCGGGATCCATGTAGCCTGGGATCACAGGGACAAAGTATGGCCATAGTCCTCGATTTGCATACAGTAGCCTACATGCCTCACATGATATCATACGGTCTAGATAGACCAGGACAAACCCTTCTATGATAATGTCCTGATTAATGTTTTCAAAAGAGAATAGAGAATGACAGAGATGTCAGAGCAGAGTTGGCCTGATATGAGTCGGTGTTAGTGGTTAAGTAAATTTACATCCCCATGTACTGTGCATTGTTTAGATACAATTGTGTATATCAAGGTGGAACAGCAGCTAAGAATTTAGTTTCGAATGCAAGAATATAGTTTTTATAACTGATAGCCGCTATGGTAGAGGGGTGAGTACACATGCTCGAGACCGTAGAGATCAGCCTGAGAGTCGAATGAGTCGTCACATGAGACTCGAGATGAGAGTGAGGTGGAGGCTGATGTTGAGCATACTCCACAAGGTCCTATAAAGAGACCAAACAGTGGTGAGACACACTTCGAGAGGATGGAGTGGAGTGTAGAAAATATTTCGGAGTTGTTTACTCAATCTATGCTGGTAGTCGAGGATAGGCAGAGTAAAGCCTAAATAGATGCCTCAGACTATAGAGATTTTCACACCCCTTTTGTATATAGTGAAGTAAAGAAATCAATAATTACTGAGGACTGAGTGAATGAGATAGCGAAGTTGTATGGATTCATTCGGTGTATGTCAACCGAGAAAGTGACTGTTAAATACACTTATGTTAGAGGGTGAGACGGAACATTGGTGGAAGTCCGCTCAACCCATCTGAATAGTTAGACGTCCAGAGCCGACATGAGAAATATTTCTGGATGTATTCTGATGACAGAATATTTCGGACACTTCTTAAAGGAAATTATAAATAAAATTCCTTACTCTGACCCAGAGGAATTGATTTATTGACGAGTATGAAACTCAGTTTATATCCCTGGGCAGGTATTACCCCGACACTATGGGCAGTGAGAGTCGAAAAAGCCCAAAAGTTCATGAAAGGGCTCCGATTGTCGATTAGAGTCCGATTGGCCCGTGAGTTATTACCTATGTCGAGGCAGTGCGTAAACTACAGTGGTGTGAATAAGATTGTGAGTTGCACACCTCTGAGATTGGGAAAGGTAGTAGTGTAGTAGTATAAGCAATGTAGTAGTGTAGCAGTGTAAGCAGTGAGCAGAGTAGTAATGTAAGCAGTGTGAGCAGTGTAGGATATGTGGTAGATACCACGAAAATAGGGCCTACACCTACACTTCATTGACTAAAATAAGCGTTAAGTGTGGTAAGATGGACCATTTATTTTGATTGCTTAGAGTTGGGCGAGATTGCCCCACAGAAAGGTAAAGAGATAGAGAAAACCCTGTTGAGATAGCTGCATCGAAAAGGGAGGCCACAGCCGAAGAGAAAAGGAAAATAGGTTGTTGGATGAGGGCGAGTGTATGCCTTGGACCAGAACACTATTGATGTTTCATATGATGTGATGAAAGATACCACACTAGTTATGAATAGAGAAGTAATTATTTTAATTAATCTTGGTGCCACGTATTTAGTCATATCGCCTTCATTTGTATATAAGTTAGTAAAAGACATAAATGCCTACACCTTTAAGCACAATGCTGATAGTTAGTACACCAATGAAGGAGGGTTAACTAATGAAATAATTATGAAGAAATTATAAGTTGAAAACGGGGGTAGAAGTATAAGTCAGCCGATTTTATTCAATAGACTATGAATAATTTGAAGTAATATTGAGAATAAATCTCAATTGGTCGGCTGCAAATTATGATGTTCAGAGTTCTATTCTAAGATAGTGATATAGTTACACCTGAAAAGTATACGGTAAGTTTTGACAAGTAATAAAAGGGGTGTAGCAATTGAAATTAAAAGAGTAAATGATTGTACTCACGAAATGAGTAATGACAGAGTTTTGTTATAAGTGAATACGAAAGGAGATAAGCTTTGAGATATGATAAATCCTGAATATGAGATAGACTGGAATAAGAGGCGTATGTAAGGTAAGAATATCTATGATAAGTGAAGTAATTAGGATTAAAGCAATTAGTAGCGAATATGAATTGTGATCACATAAACTGATATGTAGTAATTGTGGTCAAGTCTGAGGGTTAATAAAGGTATTTCAAAATACCTCCCCACCTGAAGACTTGACAGCGTCAAAAAGTATACACATAACCTATAAATTGAAATCGCCAGTCGTAATATATAAATTTAAAATTAGGGTACCTTTACAGGTACGATAAGAAATATAGAATTCGATTAATCAGGAAAGTTTAAAAATTTAAAATTTTATAAAAGCCGTTAAAAAGGTACCTCCCCGCCTGAAGACTTGACAGCGTCAAAAAGTATACACATAACCTATAAATTGAAATCGCCAGTCGTAATATATAAATTTAAAATTAGGGTACCTTTACAGGTACGATAAGAAATATAGAATTCGATTAATCAGGAAAGTTTAAAAATTTAAAATTTTATAAAAGCCGTTAAAAAGGAATTGACGCAAGTTAGTAGCTTGAACGAAGGCGATTTTGAAGGATATTTTATGTTTATGCGTACATAGGTCAAGGAAATGGGTAATTGAAATATTCAATGGAACTCAACTACGACAAGTTAATTAAACTTTACCTGGACCGATTTTTTATCATCCATATTGATGATATTTTGGGTGTATTTAAAGTCTAGGGAAATCATAAGCAACAATTGGAGATTGTTTTTACAGATGATTTGTGGAGAGTTCTCGAAATGGACTACTTTATTGACACGTTTAACTTAGAAAAAGTTGTATTTGAATGGGATGATAGACGTGATAGGAGTTTTGGTGTACTGAAGTAATAAACTGACCACCGCATTTATTCTCACCATACCCAACAGATTAAGAGGTTCTCATGAGTCTATAGATACCTCAAAATAATAAATGAACTGCATATTGATGCAAAAAGGGGAAGATAGTCAATTATGAATCCAGACAACTTAAGGATCATGAAAGGACTATCCGAACCATGATTTAAAGTTGACAGCGATAGTGGTATTGAGTATATGACACTACTATGTATACGGTGAGAAATTTCAAGTATGCACTAATCATAAAAGCTCTGAGTATCTGTTTTTACATAAAGAGTCGGATATGAGAACAAAGAGGGTTAGAGCTTCTGAGAGATTTTGATTGTGAAAAATTGTACCACCCAAGAAAGGTTAATGTAATGGCTAATGCTTTGAGCAGAAAGAGCCTCGGGATGGTATTACATATAATGGTCAGGGAGCGTGAGCTGATAGAGCAGTTGTAAGCCTCAGTAGTGATGTGATTCCCTCCGATGATGACAGTGATTGTGTGATAGCTAGCCTGAGATTAGAACCGAATTTGAGTGACCGAATTTGACAGGCTTAGCGTGATGATCGGCAGGGTGTCGATAGTGTGGGTCAAATTCAGATGGGTACAGTGATCGAGTTCACAGAGAGTGATGATGGTACTGAGGTTCAGAGACAGTATAAGTGCTCCCCAGGACCACAATGATGAGATAGTGATATTGTCAGAAGCTCACTCTTCGAGATATACAGTGCATTCGAGAAGTGACAAATATATCAAAATTTTAGAAAGGGTATTGGTAGTCAGATGTGAAAAGAGATATAGTGGAGATTGTGGAAAAAGTGTCTCGTATGTCAGCAGAGTAAGGTAGAACAAAAGAAGTTGCATGGTTATTGCAGTTTCTACTTATATTGACACGAAAATGGGAACAAGTACCATGAATTTCGTGATGGGTTACAGAGGACCCCGATGAATCATAAGGCTATCTGGGTGATAGTTGATAGATTGATTAAGTCTACCCACCTTCTGGTTAGGAAATTCTCAGATACTCTGAGTGTGTGGGCGGATTTATGTGTATGGAAAATTGTAGAACACCAAGTATTTTTCCAGTGAGCATTGTATCAGATAGGGATTCCCGCTTCACTTCTCACTTCTGGGAATATTTTTCAGGAAGCTATGGGAACCCGACTGAGTGTTAGCACAGCTTTTCGTCCTCAGACAGATGGTCAGTCAGAGAGGACTGTACAGGTTCTGGAGGATATGATGAGAGCGTGTGCCATTGATTTGATAAGCTCCTGGGATGATCAGTTGTTACTAATCGAATTCGCCAATAATGACAGTTGTCACTTAAGTATCGGGATAACTTCAGATGAGGTATAGTATGGCCGTAGGGATTGTTTCCCCGATTTGGATAAGAAGAAGTGGGTGACAGATAGAGAATTGTTCCCGAATTGGTAAGACAAACCTCTGAGGATGTTCAGTTAATTGTGAAGGATTAAGAACACCTCAGAGCAGATATAAAAGCTATGCTGACAAGAGACAGAAACCATTGGAATTCACCGAGGGTGAATTTATATTGTTGGAAGTTACATGCCCTTAGGACATAGCATAAGGACGTAACGAGATTCGGAAAGAGATTGGACAAAATGGGAGACAAGGCCTGTAGGTTGGTGTTACCACCTGAATAAGCTGGCATCCACAATGTGTCCTATCTTATGATGCTTTGAAAATATTATCCGAACCCAGCGTATGTGATCAGATATGAGCTTCAACAGTGTAGCTCAATGAAAGTGTAATGTATGATTGAAAACTTGATTTGGGTATTAAAACAGGAAGAAGAAAGTGTTGAGGTTTAAGATGATCTCCCTAATTAAAGTCCTTTGGTAGTAGTACACTCCGAAAAAGTCACATGAGAATTAAAAAAGTATGATACGATAGAAGTACCCGGAGTTATTTATGGATACATTTAACTTGGTTCTAATTTGGAGGACCAAATTTCTTAAGTGGGGGAGATTATGTAAGACCCGAATTCAGTCAAAACACGAAATTAAAAATGCAAAAAGGACTTAAATGAAATTTTCAAACACGTGAAGGGTAAAACGGTCAAAAGATCGAATGTCGGTATAAATTTGATGAGAAAATTTAATTAAAAATAATGGATTTGAGAATCTTGATCAATATCGAAAAAATAATTAAATTTCGGGTTAAATTGATCAAGATATGAAATTATTGGAATTAATCGAAAATTTCACATCGGGTGAAAATAATCGAAAAATATACCGAAAAGTTAAAATAATACCGAAAAAATTATTTATTCTTTAAATAAATTAAATAATAATTTATCTTAGATATTTTGGCAAAATAATAATATAATATTGAATAAAATAATAATAAAATTAAATAATAAATAAAATCAAATTAATTCAAAAAAAAGAATCAGAAATTGAAAGTTTCGGGGAGAGAGAAGAAGGAAAACGGAAGCCAAAACCGAGGAGACCACCGGCTACCAGAGACCCAGGTGAGGGCCGACGAAGGCAGCCCAACCCCGGGTGACTTCACAGCGCCGACGAAGCGCCGTGGAACTCGTCGAAGATCGGCGAATCGGGGAGAGAAGCCGCGGGAGAAAGAGCTCCGATTGGCGGCTACCGGCGTCGATTTGACCCCAACCACCGATCGTCGAAGGTTCCCCACGTGATGCCGAGCATATTGGTGGTGGCCACGGCCAGTGAAACCGGTGGACGGCACCGAAAACGGTGGAAAGAGGAAATGGGTATCGACGGTGGAGAGAACAGGCCGGACCGACGACTTTTCGACGGCCTTGGACGAAACCGAGGGCAGATTTAAGCTGCGGACGATCCCGCGGAGCTATTAGCGGCGAAAGCCAACGGAGAATCGACCGGCAAGGCGATGAACAGATTGAACCGGATTGAACCGACTGAACCGGATCGGTCTGAACCGGGTTGAACCGGACTGAACCGGTTCAGCCAATAAAGAAGGGAAAAAGGAGAAAAAGAGAAAAAGGAAAAAGGGGAAGAATTTTCGGGGATACACTGGACTTCGGAAAAGTCGATACGAGGTCAAAAGTGACCGATTTGAATTCTGAGAAATTTATTTAAATTATATTTAATCGAAAAGTAACGTGGGATTAAATATATAATTGTGCAGTTTTACGACAAAGCCCGAATGAGAGCCGATTGAGCTCCGATTTTCGTACCCCGCATCATATTGGGTAAGTATATTTTAATTACGATAATATGTGTCCTTTAATATAGAGTTTCGACTATTTTACGAAATTTATGGATTAATTCTGAACAAAAAAAGAATATTAATCGGAATTGTAACGTAATTACCGTAAATAGTATACGGGCTATCCAATAAATTTGGAACGAAGCCCGATGATTATTGGTAAGTTGAATGAGCCCAGTAAACTCGAAGAAGGGATTTAAATAATATAACGGGCTGAAAACGGGCTCGAGGCCCATTAAAGTGCTATTGGGCTCAATAAAGTAAAACGGGCCCAATACATTAGATTCGATCAGTAAATGTGATATACTGATAAAAATAAGTGAAATAACCCAAAATATGTGGTTATATGCAGTTTTGTAGACTTGGTTGACGTGCAGTTGGACTGAGAGATCGGATATTATAGAGACGAGATAAGTTTACACGTAAATCGAGGTAAGTGAATTTTGTAGGTGCATAGATATTTCTATACATATTTTTGAGGGGATTTACAGGGCCTAGAATTACTTTAAGTTTCTAGAAAAGTAATAATAATTTTTACAAAAATCGGGGCACGGGTGAATAAAGAAAAAGATGATATTGCCCCTAGGAGAAAAATTTACAAAAAGGGTAGTAAGGCAGATAATATTGCATGATTTCATGTTTTTAATGTGTTATATGAATATATTGCTTTAATTTAAGCAAATATGCACATAGGTTGGCTATTGATTTCATGAATTATACGAAAGGGTACCGGTTTGTACCGGTTACGATTTCAAAAGATGTTTTATCAAGATTGAGCCACCTATCGTATTTACATGAATAAAAAGAGTGCTAGAGTCATACTCGCACTAAATTTTACTGATTTATTACTCATGAAAAGCCATACTGGAACATTGCTCATACGAAAAATTTGTGTGTGCACAAAACCGTGCTGGAGCTTCGCTCGCACGAGATTTTAGATATCATGATATGCATAGCGTGGTGCTGGAGCTTCGCTCGCACTAGACGTGAGTTGACATGCATATAGTCGTGCGAAAGCCTCCTGTAAACTGTGTCACAGAGAGTTGAGATGCTCGCACGTATACTTTGAGACATGGGTTGGTTATCGACATAGTATTGGGGTGGATAAGACCTACGGCAGGTACCCCAGACTATGATATGGGTCTACGGAGTACGATGTATAGTGTATGTCACACGGAATATGTTGTACCGTGCAGTCATGACGACTCGATGATGTTACTCGATATTCTGGCGGGTAGGACTTGACCCCACCTCCCGTTGCAGTTGTGATACCCCACACACCGGGATCCCTATAGCCTAGGATCATAGGGACAAAGTATGGCCATAGTCCTCGATTTGCATACAGTAACCTACATGCCTCACATGATATCATACGGTCTGGATAGACCAGGACAAACCCGAAGGAGGGGTAATATCCCGATTTATGTTTTTAAATGAGATGCGATTTAATGAATCAAGGTATCCCCAAGAGATGGGTTTGACCTTGATGAGGTTGTTTTATGATGAAACAAATGAGTTTTTAAGTGATAAGTTTGTAATGAAACAAATAAGTTTTAATATGACGAGCATGAGATGTCATACATGATGATTTTTCATATTTGCTTTATATATCGATTTCATGATTTCTCTTATATGATATATACATACATGTGGCATCGTTTGAGTCTTACCTCCTGCTCTAAATGTAAACGATTTTATATCACGACATTATCAGCACGTAGATAGTATAGTTATCTACCTGCTTACATTATTGCCTTACTGAACTGTTTATGCTCACCCTTTCATTTTTCACCCCACAGGGTACATTCAGTAGAAGAGAACAACCGTAGTCTTGCATTTCGGTTATCCACTGCTTCTTATCAAGACCAGGTATACACATTTGTATAATTTTGTATCTGAACATATAGATGCACAGTACTGTATATGGATGTAATATTAGGGATGTATTTATTTAAATAAATTGATATGTAAATGAAATATGAAAATGGAATGGTAAATAGGTGAGAGGTGACTAACACCGAATCATAGCCTAACTGTTTAGTAGTGTAACTGTTCACGACGGGTAAGGAAATGAAAAAGCAAAAAATTTACTCTGATTTTTAGGTAATTTGGGTCGTGACAGCAAGTTACATGGATATTGTGATGGGTTATAGAGGACCGCGGGAATCATAAGGCTATCTGGGTGATAGTCGCTAGATTGACTAAGTCTACCCACTTTCTGGTTATGAAATCTCGAGATACTCTGAGTGTGTAGGCAGATTTATGTGTACGAAAAATTGTGAAACATTATGTAGCGTCCCAGGGAGCATGATATCAAATAGGGATTCCTGCTTCACTTCCCACTTCTGGGAAGGTTTTTCAGGAAGCTATGGGAACCCGATTGAGTGTTAGCACAGTGTTCCATCCTCAGAGAGATGGTCAGTCAAAGGGGACTGTACAGATGCTGGAGGATATGATCAGAGCATGTGCCATTGATTTTATAAGCTCCTGGGATGATCAGTTGTTACTAATCGAATTCACCAATAATGACAATTGTCACTTGAGTATCGGGATAACATTTTATGAGACATGGTATGGCTTTAGGGGTTGTTCCCCGACTTGGAGAGGAAGAAGTGGGTGACAGACAGAAAATTGGTCCTAATTCGGTATAATAAGTCTCTGAAGGTGTTCTGTTGATTGTGAGAGATTAAGAACACCTCAGAGAATACAGAAAAGCTATGCTGACAAGAGGCAAAAAACCATTGGAATTCATTGAGGGTGAATCAGTATTGTTGGAAGTTACTTTTCCTAAGGGCATAATGAGATTCGGAAATAAAACAAATTAAGTTTCATTAGATTGAATCCTTTGAGATATTGGACAAAGTGAGAGATAAGGCCTGTAGGTTGGCGTTACCACTTGAATTAGCAGGTATCCACAATGTGTCCCATCTTTTGATGCTTCGGAAATACTATCCGGACCCAGCATATGTGATCAGATATGAGCTGTTAGAGCTCAGTGAAAGTATAATGTATGTTGAAAAATCAATTCGGGTATTAGACAGAAGGAGAAGATGTTGAGGTTTAAGACGATCTCCCTAGTCAATGTCCTTTGGTAGTATTACACTCCGAAAAAAAAGTCACCTGAGAATTAAAGAGTATGATGCGATAGACGTACCCGGAGTTGTTTATGGACCTATTTGACTTCGTTCTAATTTGGAGGACCAAATTTCTTAAGTGGGGGAGATTATGTAAGACCCGATTTTTATCGAAATTCCTTATGATTCATGTGATGTAAACATGGTTATATGTAACTTGAATCATAAGCAGAGTTGTACGTGAATGAAAAATGCAAATGGAATGAATAAAAATTCCCGAATGCATTTAAAGGTCAAATGAAGGATTGAAATGGTCACAAATTAAACTAATGAAATTCGGGCTAGAGATAAGGATTTAAAACACGAAATGAGTAAGTGTTCGTGAAGGGAAGTTAGATTGGTTTGGTCCCAAACACATTGAAGGGTAAAACGATCAAAAGACTGAAATTCGGTATTAATTTGATAAGAAAAATTTCATTATAAATATGGATTTGAGAAATCTTGATCACTAACGAAGAAATAATTAAATTTCGAGTCCAATTGATCAAGATATGAATTTATTGGAATTAACCTAAATTTTTATCTCATAAAATTATCCCGAAATTATTGAAAAAATACATCGGAAAGATGAAATAAGACAGAAAATTCATTTAATTGATTAAACGAATAAAATGTGATTTTTTTTAGATATTTTAGGTGAAATATCATTTTTTATTTGAATAAATAATAATATAAAAAAAAAGAGGAGAGAAGAGAAATCGTGAATTGCGATTTCTGAAGAAGACGAAACCGAGGGAGCGATTTCCCTCCGCTCCAACAAAACCGCCGGCGGACGATGCGAAGAGGCGGATGGCGAAGGGTGATCAGCACCCTAGGAAGTCGACCCGCACACCCACGCGCAGTGAGATCATCGAAGAACGTCGGATCGAGAGGGAGAGACCGCGAGAGAGAAGACGGGATCGGGCACCACCGACGTCGATTCGACCCACCCCGAGGCCAGTCGAAGGTCCCCCTAGCGAAGGCGCACCGATTGGTGCCGAAAACTGCCGGAGAATCGATCGAACGGCGTCGAAATGGCGAACATGAGCCTGAACAGGTACGGACCGATTCAATGCAGTGCAGATATGCTGAACCAGACTGGTTCAGCCAAAAAAGAAAGAAAGAAAAAGAAAAAGAAAAAAAGGAAAAATTGGGAAAAAATTTTTGGTGATGCAATTGAGCTACGGGTTAATCGGTAAGCAGTCGAAATTGACTTATTTAAATTTTGAAATATTTAATTTGATTAATATTCGACTGAAAATTGACCCGGATAAATATGTAATTGTGTAGCTTGACAATTGATGTCAAACGAGAGCTCGAGTGCGTATAAAATGAATTAAATTCTGTAATTTGAGATAAATTGTCGTAAATAATTAATTGAGCTATCCGAGAGTTTAGAACGAGGCCCAATAAATACCGATAGGCCCAATGAGCCCAATAGGCCTCGATGATATGAATAGTAAGTGAAAAATGAGCTTAAGGTCGGTTAAGGCCCATTATGGTACAATCGGACCCAATATGGGTAAACGGGCTCAATGATTTAAGCCCAGTAAAAGTGAAATATGGATAAATATGTTTGGATTTAACCCGATAAATGATTATCTGCAACTCTGAAGAACATATTGGGAGCTAAACGGATCGGGTGTGATCGGTAGCGTTGGGAAAAGTCAGATTGTACAGAGTAAATTGAGGTAAGAGAATTTTACGAGTAGCTAGAGGTAGCTACGTGTATTTTTAACAGCTTTTACATACACAGAAACTGTATAAAGATCCTAGAAATGGATTAAAATTTTTAAGGACCCGAGATGGGTAAAAGACTATTTTATCCCTACTGAGGGAAAATTCACCTAAGGATGGTGAAAGCATGACATGCATGATTTGGAAGATTTTCGTGAACTTTTAGTAAAGCAAATTGGTAGATTGGCCAGTATTGCATAAATTTCATAAGATAACACTACATAAGTGTTATTTGAATTTAAATGAAATTCTTTGGAAAATGGGCCAACTATCAAGTTTATAAGGAAACAGATAGTGCTGGAGCATTGCTCGCACTATATCTGAGCTTGTGAGTGTGCATAAAAGGTGCTGGAGCGGTTGCTCGCATCGATTTATGTGACATCATGTGCAAAAGATGTGCTAGAGCGGTTGCTCGCACTGATTTTTACTATTGTGAAATGCATGAGAGGTGTTGAAGCCTAGCTCGCATCCTGTTTTGACTTGATATGCATAAAAAGGTGCTAGAGTGATTGCTCGCACTAGTTTTAATGATTTAACATGCATGAGAGGTGATGGAGCTTAGCTCGCATCCTGTTTTGATATGATAATTGCATAAAAGTCGTACTGGAGCCTTGCTCGTACGTGATTTAATCGATTTAATTGCATAAAAGTCGTGCGGGAGTGTAACTCTCACGAGATTTGATTTATTTATGCATAAAATCATGTTGGAGCGTTGCTCGCACGAAGTTTTGATTTACTTGAGCATTCATTCGTGCTGGAGCATTGCTCGCACGAAGTTTTGAATGATTTATGCATGATGCCGTGCTGGAGCATTGCTCGCACGAGGCTTTGATGGATTTTATGCATAAAATCGTGCTGAAGCTTGCTCGCACGTGATTTTATATAGATTTATAACTCTTTTAAAGTCGTACTTGAGTGTTGCTCGTACGCAGATTTTACTGATTTTTATGAAAACATGTTGGAGCTTCGCTCGCACGAGGTTTTTCAGATATCATGAATATGCATGGAGTTGTGCTAGAGCTTTACTCGCACAGAGATTTATATAACATGCATATAGCTATGTTGGAGCCTCCTCTAGACTGTGTCACAGTGAGATGATATGCCCACACATACATACTGAGACATAGGTTGGTATGAGTAGATAAGACCTACAGCAGGAACCGCCTGACTATGATTTGGGTTCACGGAGTACGTTGTACCGTGTATGTCACGGGAAGTACGTTGTACCGTGGGAATTGTTGGAGTGGAGTGGCATTAGCCACGAGGCTGTAAGCCTTGCCCTCACAATCCTGGTATTTATGTTGTTCTGGCGGCAGGACTGACCCAAGGGAGGGGTCAGGCCCTCGATTTTGTGATTTTCACTGAGATGTGATTTTCTACTATGATGCTAGATTTTTCAGAGGATTTTATGACATGTGACCCTAAAAGAAGGGTGATTTTATAACATAATTTTTTATAATGAATCTTTAATGAGTTGGAGATTGATTTATGAGATGATTGACCCGGAGGGGTTATTTATATTGAGCTTTAATGAAGTGATTTAAATGCAGTAGCATAAGGAGTTTTCCATGCTTTAATTACAAATTCATGAAAAGAATTGTCTCTCATGATTTGTTTTACATGGCATGAAATAATGCATGATCTTGATTTACTTCATGCAAATTATGATTTTACATAAAATGCCATTGATGCATGAGTTGTATGATTTTTGTATGCACGACTAGTTTTTATAAACGATGGCATTGATGTATGCATGATTTCGTGCGTGAGATTTAAACGAAAAGAAATGGATTTAAGGGCATGGCATTATGAGCATGTAGATAGTGGAGCTATCTACTTACTTGCATAATTGCCTTACTGAGTGTGTGGTTGCTCACCCCCCTTATTTTCCTCCTTTACAGAGTACTTTCAGTAGTTTGAGCACGGCTGAGTACTTGCATCTTTGGTATCCGCTACGTCCAATCGAGAGACAGGTATACACATTTGTATAGTTTTGTATCTGGACATGTAAATGCACAGTACTGTAAATGGATATGATGTTGGGGATGTAAGGTTATGTAAATACCATTGTGAATGTATTTAGTTAAAGTCAAATGATAGTAAGTCCTGATGTGTGAATTTGAATATGGAAATGGAATGGTAAATAGGTGAGAGGGGAATAACACCGAATCATAGCACAATTGTTGGTAGGATGGTCACGATAAGAGAAAAGTAAGAATTAAATAACAAATGAAAAAAAATTGCAGTGATTTGTAGGTAATTTGGGTCGTGACAATAAGTGAAAAGCAAACTTATGGGAAAGATCACTCGTCATTGACTTTGCATTCACTGTGTTTGCATAATCTGATCTGGGTAATGTACTGTGAAGTGGCTTTGACATTTTCACACACACACAAGGAGCCCAATTTGGGTTAGGACTTATGTTTGAATGATTCTGAGTGTTGGACTTATAATTGTGAATCTTTGATATTAGAGTTTGTACTTTTTCTTTGAGGATAACATTGGAAAAATCAATATGTTTGGTACTTGTCATTTCTTACAATTACTTTGTTTTGCTTGAGGATAAGCAAAATCTCAAGTTTGGGGGTGTGATAATTCTATTAAAATAGAATTATTTGTACTTAATTTCTTAATTAATTATTTTAATCCCCATATTATTTTATTAATTATCCCCTTAATTTAATTAAAATTTTGATATTTGCAGATAAATTAAATCCAGATGAAACTCAGTCATTTTAGCAGAAAACAGACTGAAAATGGGCTAAAAGGAGACTGGACCACTTCTAATTCGCAGTCTGAGTCACCATTCGTCTGGACACGTATGATGCCGGGTGTTTGTACTTTATTCGCCTCGAAAAGATAAGATCAATGGATACCGTGCCCTCCTTCTAGAAGACACGCCGAGCCACATCGCACATCCAAGTGGACAAAAAGACAAGTGACGTGAAAATATTTTCTCTACAGCCAATGGTGTGAAGACGAGTGGCCAAACAATGTCAACTCATCTAAGATTAAAAATTACCATTGTACCCCTAATTTTGTGTATAAATAGAATATGATGAGCAATTGAAAAACTAAGTAGAGTAGAAGTAGTTTAGAAGTAGAATTTTATGGTAGAATTTATTTTAGGGTAAAAGTAGTATAGGGTAAGTAGTTTAGGGTAGAACGTAGTCTATTTTATTTAGGTTGAAGTTTTTATTTCCTTAGTTTTCTTGAAGCATTTCCCAATTGGTTTTATTGGCAGCCATTAAAATTGTTGTTTTCACTTTTAGCTACTGATCATGGCACCTTTAATTTTTGTTTTATGAAAGTTTCATTCTCTCTAATTTCCTCTTAGATTTTCACGTTACATTAGCAGCCACCAATTTTGTCTTCTCGGTTTTACAAGCTTTCTCCTTTCTATGTTTAAGTTTTTTGTCTATTTATTTTTTTATACAAAGTTCCTTTTAGTGATTAGTTTATGTTCCTTATTTCTTTTTAGTTCTTGGTTTGCATATTTTTCTTTTCTATTTCCTTGTTCTGCTTGCTGATTGTTGAACCAGACGGCTACAAGTGAGGGAGGTTGGTGTCTGCAATTTTCGTTCTTAGTTGGGGGAGAAACGAAGTTGGTGACAGCAGCCTAGTCCTCCTAAGTTGCTTTTCTATAGTTTAGTGTTCATGTTTTCTTCCATTTTCGGGTTTTCATAATAAGCTTTAGCTGCTTCCATTTTATGTACTGTGTTGTGTCGAGAGGGTCTTTAGCGAGGTCCTCAGCGAAGGCGAGATAGGTTGGACAAGGTTGTTGGCTGCTGGTTTGGACAGAAGCAAGTCATGGCATTGCCAAAGCTGGTGGGACTGCTACCGTTGGTGCAGAACAGATTCTGGATTGTTGCAGTGGACAGGGACCAATTCCTTCCTCTATTCTGCTCTGTCCCGAGCTTTTACTACTGTTCATCATAATTTTTCTACATATTTTGCATTACTTCATTATACCGAAGCTTTGGTTTCTGTTGGGGTGCCATTTAATTTGTTTAGCTTCTGTTCAGTCTTTGTATTTCAAGTTTAGTTTTAGGTCCAAAGCTGTTAATCTGTTTGCTTTATTTCTTTGCAATATTATCTCTTTTGGGTTATCTCATTGCTTATTTAAATTCTGTTTTAGTTTTGTTTCCAGGTTGCTCTCGATTCACAGAGACGTGGTGTGGCAGATGATGTTTACGAATAGTTTGCTGCTGAACTGAAGCAGGAGGCAGCTTAGTGTTCACTGTAGCAGGAAATCAAGATGTAGTTGCTGTGTTTGTTTTCGATTGGTTGTTGCAGAGCACGATCTCTGCTGCAGGAAGTGCTGCTACTTAAATGTTCTGTTGTATTTATCTGTACGCGGCTTGCTGCTGTGCGTGCTGGGTCTGTTGTGTGCATAATTGTCACTCCCCGGAAGCGCTGAAAAATGGGGCTAATTTAAACTTTTTATCCATTAACTATGTTGTTTTCCTGTCCATGTCTAGATTTAAAACCTCTTTTATTTTAAAAATTTCGGCAGTATAACGATTGTGTTATGACTTAATCCAACCTGCAGAGTTTGAAACGCAGTTTATATTATTCAACCCACATCCTCAATACTTTTCATTCATATCTTAGAATCATATAACAACTAAATATATTCATTCATTTATACTGTGTAACTAAGACTCTGTATACAATCATTTACATCTATTACATCCCAAAAGTTATATACAATAGTGTCTATGCATTACATCATGTCTAGAATATGAGTAAGACTGTACCTCAAGGTTATGAAAGTATCCGATGAAAGGTCGGACTACCCTGTCAACGACCACAGTCTCGTATGTGCAGTAGACTCGCTATAGATAATCTAGGAGATGGAGAGGAGGGGGTGAGTTTTTCAGACTCAGTAAGAGATACATTTAAAATAGCTTTAAATACTCAAAACATGGTAAAACTCATGGTTTTACAAATCAGCATAAACATGTACTAGAGTATAGATACTTACATTTCATAAAAGCAGTAAAAACATGCTTAAATAATAAGTTTACACATCATGCATCTTTGGTAAAACTCATATATAGTATGCATATCACGTCGTGCAAACAAGTAAAAAGCATCTCAAAACTTAATCATGCATATCATAACATGCTTATCACTTTGAAAATGAAATCGCATTGTCATATGCACATTTCGTAAAACATACTCATGGCTACCTTTAAAATCTCATCATAAAAAAATATGTGCTCAATAGCAAATCATAAAATAGGTAGCATGAAATGTGTGAAAACGTGTGTGTATATATATATATATATATATATCATTCCGTCAATTCATCGTGTAGGGTTAGGCAATCGTCTCATATACTAGTCCCGAAGGACATCATACATTTGGTCTCGTAGGACGTTCATCGTAGGTACATATGGCCATCGTACAGGGGAGCCGTAGGACTGGATCAGGGTCGTACGCTGCCCTATCTCTCGTGCACCACTAAATGGGGACTATACGCACGAACTCACGTGCATCACCAAGTGTGGACTATGCGCACGTTTCTCATATCAAGTCAGAGCCTGCCCGTTCTCTAGCCGTCGGCTAGGTAGATCCTCGATCGTCTTCATACGCTACCCTATGTATGCGAGATCGACCCCAGATCCTCTGACTATCATCATATCATGCCCTTTTTACCCCACAAAAATCATTTTGGGCCTCTTACCCATTTTATCAAAATCATTTCGGGCCTCATACCCGTGTATTAAAAATCATTACGGGACTCTAACCCCTTTCTCATAGAAAACATAGTTTTTCATAGATCATTGCGGGACTATAGCCCGTGTAAATATGAAAAGCATAGTTATAATAGTTATTTCTTGGGACTCATACCCGTACCGTGAAAACATAGCTTAAAAACTGTTTCGGGACTTTAACTCATATCATGAAAACATGGTTTCATAAAACATATCAGGACTTTCACCCGTAATCTCACATGAAAATACCATGCTTTCGTTTCAGAAGTGAAAAATCACTTTTATAAACATGTATGCTGTAAAAATGTATCTCATATATATAAATTATGCTGAAAACTCGAGAAATGGTTTTGGTTTCGGTTTGAACACAGTTGGAAATCCATTTCGTAAAATCTCATTCAATTCTCATACATAAACAGCTGGTAAGGATGAAGGAGTACTAACGCTACTCTAAATTATATCCATTACCTCTTAGCGACTGATGTAGAGCACTTCCCTCGATGCTCGAGTTTACCTCGTAAAATGTGTTGATAGACCGAGCTACTACAAAACGAGTTCAACTTATCACATATGGCTTAAATTCATTTCAACATATCTAAATATGTGATTATATCAAAACTTTGACCAAAAGTTGACTTTTAATCGATTTTACTCTTTTTGCTCGATTTTGTCGGTATAAACCTCGTTTTAATCATATTTAACTTGTTTGGCACTTTTAGATTCACTTTCAATGCCTTCACAACATGTTTAACATTTCCAGCAATTAATTTCACTTCGTACACTTCACTTACATTATCGATTCTTGCATATTTCAATAATCTCGCCTAGTCAACACTATATCGAGCTTTTATAGTCTAAATTTAACTATAACTTCAACCTCATTTCATCACATTTTATCATTCCAAAGACCTTAAACATGCTAACAACAACTAAATTAAAGCATACAATTTATTTCAGCCATTTTCCTTTCACAAAAAATCCACTAAATCCACCAACAACTAACATATATTCAAAACCAACCACATCCATCAATGTTCATCACTTTACCTGCACTTTCTCACACCTTTGACTGACCTTGACTTCAATCTTAGTTTCCAGAATTGTTCCTAAGCTGAAACACAATATAATTATAACTTAGAATCATTGAAAATTATCCAAAAATTTATCTCATCAATTTAAACTTCATTCTTCACTTACCTCTAAAACAGGGCAGCTTTTGTCCTCAATCTTCTCTCTACCGTTTCAGGCATCAAATGACATCCATTAAATTTGAAATTTTTATATATGTTAGAGGGGAGGTAAATGAAGATTTTTCCTAACTGGACTGAGGTCTGAAAATGAGTGGAAGGTTGCTGAAAAAATCCTGAAAGTCAGCAGAGCCAATCACGTCACAGTTATGCTCTATTTTCATTTCTCTACCGATTCAGCTATCAAATGACCTCCATTAAATCTGAAATGCTTATATATGTTATAGGAGAGGTAGAGGAAGGTTTTACCTGAAGAAATTGATGTCTGAAAATGAGTGGAAGGTAGCTGAAAAAATTCAGCAAGATACCAGACCCAGTCACGTAGCAACAGTGAAGAAAACTGGAATGCTTGGGTTTTCAGCTATCAAATGGTCTCTAAAAATTCTACGATTTTTATATGTGTTATAGGAGAGATATATGAGTGTTTTCTCTAACTGGACAGAAGCCTAAAAATGATGGGAAGCTAGCTGAAAAATTTCCACAAGACAGATGTGTAAGCAACGCCTGCAGCAGGGACCATGACTGAAGCTTTCGGGTATTGGCTGAAATGACGAGGAAAATTTGGCTTCTTTTGGAAGCTTAAAGTGTTAGCTCAATGCCGGCTGAAAGTGGGTAGGAAAAGGTTGTAGAAGGAAATTAAAATAATTTATTTGTTAGGAGTTGTTTGGTGGTGTAAAGTCATGGGATTGTAATCTTCATTTTAGAAAATTCCCCACTTAAAATTCTGATCATATTTCTTCAAAATTCCACTTCTCCATTGTTATAATATGTTTATAGTGCGTCTCATAAAAATTTAGGGGCCACTTGTTTAAGAAACATTTCACGAACGAGCTTATTTTGCGCGATTTGGCCAATACCGAGCAAAATGAAAATAAGCTTTCGGTTAGCTTTAAAAATTCATTTAAACCCCTAAATCTCCATATTTCTTCATGATTTTTATTTTCCATGTCAATTTCACCTTATAATAATTTCCCGTGACCTCGAAATAATTTTCACGAATTTCTAAAATTTTATTCGGATTTATTTCCTTTATTAGGTTCGTTTTCTTGATTTAATTTAGAACTCGAGTTGGACTCACTTTTCCATTCCCAATCACTTAGTTTTCCATTCTACACATCATTTCATGCATGAACATGACATTTTTGATAAATTCTCGAGTCTAGGACCTTACCTCAGTTTGCGTGCCATTGGGTCCCACACTACAACCGAGTGCTTTAATCGTTTACGAGCCTGTAAAACGTTACATTGAGCTATAATTTACTTCTCATAAGCATCATAATATGGAAAAATAACGGTTTTCACAATGATGTTGTAGGGAATGAAGCTGATTTGTGCAAGCCGATAATACTGTGCAGGTGGTACCGAGCAGGGGACAACACCTGGGTTACGTACAGTGCAGGCATTTTGCAGAGCAGGAGCAGGGCTGCGTGTCTTTTTTGTCAATATTGGAATTTTATAGTTTGTTAGTTATATTTTTTTATTAATGGTTAGATGTTAGATTTTCCTATATAACTATTTGTTAGTCTAAGTAATGGTATTAGAAGTTAAGTTATTAATCTTGAATTAATTTTTCGCAATAGGATTTAAGACTTAATTCTAGTGTTTAGGTATTGCATTTAGAATTAAATTAGGGGTAAAATTATTTTATGCAGTTTAAGTTAGTTTTTTTATTTTAATTTAAAAATCCTAAAATATTTATTTCTCATGCATTATTTAGATTTTATTGTTAAGTTAGTAATTAGTTATAGTTATGATTAAATTAGGATCACCATTTTAGACATTTAGATTTATAATTAGGTTTAGGAATTTCCTTAAATTTATAGAAGTTTGCTTCATTAGGTCTTAGGTTAGATTAATTTGCATTTTTTAAATTAATTAGATTAATCACATGCACATTTTATTTTTATTTTAGGATTGTCTAGTTTTATTCTAGCTAATTTTATTTCTTTATTTTCTTATTTGCATTCTAGATTGCACTAAATAATTTTAGCTTTGTTAATTATCTTATGTAGGTTATTGTTTTCATTTGCTTGGAGCATTGCAAATATTCTTTACTCTACTTTTATTATTTTCTTTCTTTTATATAATTTTTATTGTTTTTTGGTACTTTTTAATTTAAGCCTTGTAGATTACCCACTGAATTCTCATAATTTGCTAGGATATGCTTAGGATAAAATTAACCAGTACTTAATTAGGCTAATTAGATTCTCTGTGGGACGATAATCCGAGACTCAAATCACATTATTACTTGTACAACCCATGCACTTGCGGTTAACACGTCTAGGTAACTATGTTTGCATATGTAATTAAACAATGACAGTGCTCTAAGAAATTAAAAGCAAATACCTACAAAAGATAATTAAAACAATTAAAATTAATTAACAAAATTGAAAATGCAAATATGAAAATAAGAAACAAAATTAATTAAACTAAAATTAAACAAACTTAAAATAAAATATGCATGTAATTAAACTACCTAATAAAAATGGAAATTAAGCTAACCTAAACCTAATGAAATAAAATCCTATTAACTTAAGGAATTTCTTAAATCAAACTAAGAAATTTAACTACCTATACAATGCTCCTAAATTAAATCTAACTCTAACTAACTAATAAAACAAAATCTAAATAATGCATGAGAAATATTTTTGGATTTTTAATTTAAAATGAAAACCTAAACATGCATAAAATGATTTTACTCTAATTTAATTCTGAATGCAACATCTAATCCCTAATCCTAATATATTCACAAATTAGCTACTAATAAAATTGAACTAAATCTTAAACTAATAAACTAAGAAAATTAAATTATTATGCTATTTAATGTATACCTAAACTAACAAACATTAAAAAGTAAAAACACCATTTATCAAAACAATATAAAAGCATATAATATTAATCTGCCTCAATTCTTAAGTGCCAAATGTGGCCTTGCTTGGTTTGTAAGATAACCAACTGCCCCGACTGTGCACTGCACTCGACAGATGATGCATGCGCCCTCATGTTCTGTACTCTGCTCCACTACACGTCCTCGGCATGCTCCAGCATATTCTGCACAGCCCAGCACACACGCCACCTGCTGCTTCAAGCTTCAACCGAAAATTGCCCAGCTAGCATCTTCTGCTCCTGCTCCCTGTACTGTCCATCATCACACCATGCTCCTGCAATTGCTTCCAACTCCAGCAGCTGATCAATCTCTACATTGCCTCACGTCCGAACTCTGCACTGCTTCGACCCTACCAAAGCTAAGAATCGTGGTCCCTCCGTGCACTGTTTATGGTTCTTCTCCAGGTGCTGGCCTCGGTTCTGTCCAGATGCTGTCCTACTTCTATTCCAGGTGATGTCTGCGAACTCTACGCCAGCTGCTGTCCAGGTTTGATCCAGGTGCTGTCCTCAACTGTATCTAGGACTGTCCGCTCCTGCTATTTGCTGCACATTCTCGGCTCAACACCATATCCTGCTCAGCATTCTGGTATTGTCCGCGACATGCACCAAATTCATTTCCTGTCCTGCATCCTTTTCTTTAGCAGTACACCTACTGCTTCATGCCTTCAGCTCAAGCCCTACTACTATAGCAACCACAAACAGCCACCCCTTAAGTCAGTAGCAGTGTCCAGCAAACTACTCTATCGTGGAATTGGCTCCTGATTTGTTCCTAACAGTAGCCAACTTCTAGTCCAAACTCAAGCAATACTTGGCAGTGCAACACCGAGAAATGCACAGAAGCAGCAGTTGATAACAAGGAGATTTAAAGCCATAAATAAAACTACAAATATAAGCTTTGATGATAACCACATTGATGAAAAAATAACAACACAAATGAACAGTAAAAGATGTAAAAAAACAGGGGAGAACAGAGGAGAAATATCTTTCCAGTTACTGCAAAACTCACGGTTTAAGGAACAAAAACAGAACATATAGCAAGGCCAAATTACTGGTAATATGACTTAGAAGAAAGGCTGCTAATATGTGAAGAAAATAAAAGATACACCGAGATAACAGAAGATCTAAACCGAAGAAATAAAAATATAAAGATGAACAGTAGAAGATAATGAAGAACAGATGAGAAAAGAGCATGATTTTTATCTAATGATCTGTTTCCTCATTCCCGTTCAGTAGCCCACCAAACAACACTATCTCGGCACTAGAAAGAAACAGATTCAAGTAAGATAAGAAAAATAGAAATTCTGAAAACTAATACTTGACACTAAACCATACGTGAAGAAAATTATAAAACATCAACATAGTAATTTCCAATAGCCACGGTTTCATTCATTCTCCGATCAAGCCAATGTTGTTCCACCATTTCAGTATTGCAAGACAATACACAGTATTAGATCGGCAATATTGCATCAGAACATATTAATGGCATTGATGATCCAAGCATTACAAATGCTTTAGACTACAACCGAAAATGGAGTGAATAAAACTTATAACAAAAATAAAATAGTAACGGGTGAAGTAAAACTGAAATGATAAAGAAAATTTAATAAGCAACAATAATGATGAACTGAAAAAAAGAACTATTCATAAAACTAAGTTGAATAAAACAAGAGCTATGGAGGAAAATAGAGGCTAAAAGCTATCTGGGAAAAACAAGGAAAAAATTCTAACTTAAAGTTACCTAAAAAAAAACTATTCTACCCTAGATTACATGATTCTTTTCAATTGCCATCATATTCTATTTATATACACACTTAGGGGTACAATGGTAATTTTCCATCATAGATGAGTTGGCATTGTTTGGCCACTTGTCTTCATTTTATTTGCTGCAGAGTAGATATTTCCACGTCACTTGTCGGTTTGTCCAGTTGTCTGTACGATGTGGCCCGGCGTGTCTCTTCCAAAAGGTCGGCACAGTGTCCGTCGATCTCATCAGTTCGGAGCGAATAAAATACTACCACCCGGCATCCCACGTGTCTAGACGACTGGTGACTTGGTCTGCAAATTGGAAGTGGTCCAGTCTCCTTTAGCCCCTTTTCAGCCTATTTTTGACTAAAATGACTGAGTTTCATCTGGATTTAATTTATTTGCAGAGTAAAGAATTTTAATTAAATAAATGGGATAATTAACAAAATAAATTGGTGATTTAAATAATTAATTAGGAAATTAAGCACAAATGATTCTTAAAAAAATAGAATTATCACACTCTCAAACTTGATATTTTGTTTGTCCTCAAGCAAAACAAAACAAATATAGGAATGACAAGTACCTGACATAATAATTTCCCCAATATTATCCTCAAAGATAAAGTACAAACTATGATCTCAAAGATTCACAATTACAAGTCCAACATTCAGAATCATTCAATCATAAGTCCTAACCTAAATTGGACTCCTCGTGTGTGTGTGAAAATTTCAAAGCCACTACTCAGTACATTATCCGGATCAGATTATGCAAACACATTGAATGCAAAGTCAATGACAAGTGATCATTCCCATAAGTTTGCTTTTCACTTAGCTCTCCACTAATGTAGTCACACTTAACCAAAGATCAATAGGACTTCATTAAACTTGTAATTTAAGGCTGGGGCTAAGGTATGATAAAGTCGATTTAGGTTTAATTACCCCTTAACATACATTACTTCTAGGATCTTCAATGTAAGAGCTCAAATTTATTTCCTCCAAACTTATTTATTTCACTAAACTATTTATTCTATTTTTGTATTTTTCTTCTTTCTTTTTTCTTCTTTTCTTTTTTTTTCTTTCTTTTTCGTTTTTTTATGTTTATATATACTCCTTCACTATCACTTAATACCCATATGTACATAGGTCATAATATATCCCAATGACTTTTCATACTTTCGGGGTAAGGGATAGGAACAGAGTATTTAAGCTAAAGAAAAAAATAAAGAGGTGTATTTACAGAGAAAAGCTTATTTGGCCCAGATGGGTGACTAGGGGTGAAATATGTAGAAGGATGGCTAGAAAGGCTCAAACGATCCAAAGATGGCCTAAATCATCTCCCTAATTAAGTGTGATCTAATATTTTACCTCGAGATTAGATCAAAAAAATTCTAGAATATGATGCACCAAATCAATTGAACAAATTCAATCGTATGTACACATAAGCTTTCTCTAAATAAATATATGATTCATGACATGACATGTGCATAAGATGAGGCAATCACAATCAGAATTAAGACAAATTCAAGAATTCAACTTCATGCTTTTCCTATAATCATGCTTCTTATTCAATCAAAGTCAGACTAAATCATGGGATCATATCATCAGAACATGAGAAAATTACATGCTAAGCACTAAATCATCCCAAAATCAAAAAGCTCATATTTTCGAAAAGAAATTTGAAAATTCTTTCTCAGATTTTTGAAAAAAATTTGAAAATTTTTTCAATTTTTCCCAAAATTGCTCAAGAGATATCCCCTCCCCTAAACTTAAAGTGCACAGTGTCCTCAGTGTGCAGATAATGTAAGAATTTAAGCTCAAGAACAGAGTACTCCCCTTTCTGATGATGATGAACAACTGAAGCCTGATTGAAAACGTAATACAAAAGCAATCTGCAAAAGAAACAAAGAAAGAAACAACGGAAAAGGAAAAGAAAAAGAACTATATACAAAGTGAAAAGAAAAATTAAGCCACTTCAAATGCAGTTGAAGAAAACAACACTCATCAGCAAAGCGAAGAGTAGGAGGGTCAGCCAAAGTGGTGACAGAATGTTAACAGTTAAATCCTCCTGAGCTCTATCTACTTCCTTCCTTCTTTCAGATATCTTGTGCTTAAGCCTTATATCCTCCTTAATCTCTATCTGAAAACACTCTTGAGAGTCATCAGGGAGCTTCAAAGGTTTGAAAACATTAAACTTCACTTCATGATCCTGAACTCTCATTGTTAACTCCCCCTTTTGTACATCAATTAAAGTTCTACCGGTTGCTAGGAAAGGTCTGCCTAGTATAATGGGGACTTCCCTGTCTTCTTCCATGTCCAACACGATAAAATCCGTAGGGAAAATAAATTTGTCCACCTTTACTAAAACATCCTCAATAACCTCATTTGTATATTTAATGGATCGATCAACTAGCTGAAAGGTCACTGTGGTGGGCCTAACATCCCCTATTCCTAACTTTTGGTAAATAGACCAGGGCATCAGATTGATATTGGCTCCTAAATCACACAGGGCTCTACCAAAGAACAGATTTCCAATTGTGCATGGTATGGTAAAACTCCCGGGATCTTTAAGCTTGGGGGTAATTTCCTCTGGATAATTGCACTACATTCCTTTGTTAAGGCCACCATCTCATAATCTTCCAATATTCTTTTCCTAGAGAGGATATCCTTTAAAAACTTCACATAACTTGGCATTTACTCTAAAGCATCTGCGAAAGGAATGTTGATGTGAAGTTTCTTAAAAACCTCAAGAAATTTGGTGAATTGTTGGTCAAGCTTTTGGTTTTGAAACCTCTGAGGAAAAGGTACTTGTGGTCTAACTGGAAGGGATGTAGTGGTAACATGTATAGCATCAGAGGACGAGGAATGCTGTGAAGTAGAAGAAGGTATAGATGAAGAAACACCTAACTTGGATTCCTTTGCAACTTGATCAATTAGTTCCTGCTCTTTCTTAGCTGCTTCGTTAGAACCTATGGGTTTTTCAACTATGGACTTGTCAGGTCTGGACTTAACTGATGGATCGACTAGCTCTTTGCCACTCCTAAGGGTGATAGCTTTCACATGTTCCTTAACCTCCCTTTGCCTAACAGGATTAGCTTCAGTGTTACTAAGAAGGGTCCCTTAAGGACGCTGACTAAGAGAATTCATTATTTATCCTACCTGAACCTTTAAATTCTTAATTGAAGCTGCTTGATTTTGCAGGATCGTTGTAAACATTTCCTCAAGCGAGGGCTTCTTTTCAGCTGCTGGTAAGTACTGGGGTTGTGGTGGTGGTTGATGGAAGTGAGGTGGATAGGAATGATTAGGTGAATGATGTGGATACTGAGGTGGTGGATGGTGAGGAAATTGATGTTGTGGTGGTACATGAACCGGTGGAGCTTGAAAACCAGGGGGTTCTACAGGTCTAGAATTAGAAGATTGCCCTTGATTTTGGCTCCAGGAAAAATTAGGATGGTTCCTCCACCCTAGATTGTAGGTGTTTGAAAAGGGATTATTCTGTTGCTTGTGAGATGGGGCAACATACTGAACCGATTCTAGGTTAAGCGAACACCTATCTACAGAGTGTGTACCACTACACTGATCACAGAAAAGAAAAGGACTTTGGGCAGAATAAGCAGGCTTAGGACTGGTGGAAGGATTATGCTGGGTACTGAGTGACTCTACCTTCTTCGTAAGGTTAGCTATCTGAGAGGTCAAGGTAGACAGCGTGTCGAGCTCATAGATACCCACCGACTTCTTAGGCAGTTACCTCTTCGAAGACCATAGATAGTTGTTAGATGTCATCTTGTCTAATAACTCGTAAGCTTCCTCCTCTGTTTTGTACATTAGAGCTCCACCCGCAGCAGCGTCAACAATGGTCCTATTTTGGCTTATAAGTCTGTTGTAGAAAGTCTGCACTTGCAGCCAAAAAGGTAGGCCATGATGAGGGCACTTCCTAAGAAGCTCTTTATATCATTCTCATGCTTCGTAAAGAGATTCAAAATCAAATTGGGCAAAGGAAGATATGTCACTGCGGAGTTTGGCCATTTTAGAAGGAAGGAAAAACTTAGCTAAAAAGTGATGGGCTAACTCGTCCCAAGTAGAAATAGATCCTGGAGGCAAGGAGGTTAACCAGTGTCACGCCCTATCCCTAAGTGAGAAGGGGAATAATCTAAGCCTAAACGCATCATCAGATAATCCATTATGCTTGAATGTGTTGCACAGATCCAGAAATTACCCGAGGTGAGCATGTGGGTCGTCATGCTGAAGCCTACTGAACTGTAGCAAGGTTTGGATCATCTGAAGGATTGCAGGCTTAATTTCGAAATTGTTCGCAGGGACAGTTGGTGGCCTAATGTCGGTATAATATCCTCCAATCGTCGGCACTACATAATCTCCAACGGTCCTAATTTCCCTATTTTTTACCATGATGTTTTGCAGCGGAGTTATAAATTTCCTAGAATACTTTTTGATTTTCCTAAGTGTTCATTCAATTTTAGAATCTAAAGGAAAACACTCATAACTCTTAGCTCTACGCATGCAAACATCAAAAAGTCCTTAAAAAAATTTTAAGTTTTTTAATTTTTCAAAAAAAAAATTTATAAGAGAGAAAATTAACTAATTGTGACGGCCAACCCCTGCCAACGGCCATGGCAACCAAGCCCAGGTCCACTGACCCGTAAGGCCCATCGACAACGTTGGTGGTCAAACAACGGGTGGTCCAACAACGCAAACAACATCCACGTATTGTCCGCTTTGGGCCGAGGCCCGCACGGCTTTGTTTCATTCAGGGAAATTCCCCTCAGAACGCGTCCTCGGAGGCTCGAACCAGGGACAACACCCTTAGTTCTTGCACTCCTGATGCCAATGAGCCAAAGAAAACTCTGTCACGCCCCGAAAATGCGGAAAATAGGGCTAATTTAAAACTTTTTATTCATTAATTCACAATTAAAGGTGCATTCCTGTGCAGTGTCATACATCATCATAATTATCATGCCTCAGGATCTCATCATGATACAATAAATACGGTATTATACACCTTACTCAATTCCAAGTAAATTAATCCTAATACATCCCATATACTGTTATACATCAAGTGTCTGCAATTACATTAATAGTCTGGGTACATGAAAAGATAAAATATACCTCAAGATACAATATATATGGCCTGGAGCTCGAATCCTCCACTAGCCACTACTCCGTACGTCGCAGGGAAGTCCTTATTCACTTGAAGAACTCTGGGGGGAAAGAAAAATAGGGTGAGCTTCTAAATCGCTCAGTAAGGGGGGTAGGGGACTCATTTCATAACCAAAATGCACATCACAAAACATTTATTTGTATGTGAAACTCATTTGAAAACCATAGCATGAAAATACTCAAAATGACATTCTCATGTCTCAAGTCATGTAAAAACATGAAGTAAAAAGGCTCACTCTAGAGCATTAACAAAGCATGTGAAAATAACGCGTTAAACGCTTTCTCAAATACGTGATAAAATCACTGAAGTAGTAATGCACGTGGCACAGCCACTAAACACACGTGGCATAGCCACTGATTTAAATTCTCACGTGGCATAGCCACAAAACACACGTGGCAAAGCCACTGATTTAATTTCTCGCGTGGCGTAGCCACAGATTAATTTCTCGCGTGGCATAGCCACAGAATAGGGTTTCTCAACGTGGCGCAGCCACCAATTGGGGTATAACGTGGCACAGCCACCAATGGGGTATAACGTGGCACAGCCACCAATGGGGTTTCTCAACGTGGCACAGCCACCAATTTTACGTGGCATAGCCACAGAATAGGTTATTCTCACGTTACCAGAACGGAGAAGAATTCGGGCTTACATGCTACCAGAGCAATGCCCGGTGTGTACTCACAACTACACACCTAAGTCTTATCACATAAGACTGGTTTGCCTTCACGTAGAACTCATAATGGTTTTCTCTCATAAAACTCATTTGAAATCGTTTTGTACTTGTCACGCCCCGAAAATGAGGAAAATAGGGCAAATTTAAAACTTTTTACTCGTTAATTCACAAATAAAGGTGCATTCCTGTGCAGTGTCATACATCATCATAATTATTATGCCTCAGGATCTCATCACTAGGATTTAAATATCATATCAAATACATTAATCCTAACACATCCCATATAATGTTATACATCGAGTGTCTGCAATTACAATAATAGTCTGGGTACATGAAAAGATAAAATATACCTCAAGATACAATTTATATGGCCTGGAGCTCGAATCCTCCACTAGCCACTACTCCGTACGTCGCAGGGAGATCCTTTTTCACTTGAAGAACTCTGGGGGGGAAAGGAAAACAGGGTGAGCTTCTAAATCGCTCAGTAAAGGGGGTAAGGAACTCATTTCATAAACCAAAATACACATCACAAAAGGTTTATTTGTATGTGAAACTCATTTGAAAACCATAGCATGAAAATACTCAAAACGACACTCTCATGTGTCAAGTCATGTGAAAACATGAAGTAAAAGGCTCACTCTAGAGCATTAACAAAGCATGTAAAAATAACGCGTTAAAACGCTTTCTCAAATAACGTGATAAAATCACAGTAAATATAATGCACGTGGCACAGCCACTAAACACACGTGGCAAAGCCACTGATTTAATTTCTCGCGTGGCATAGCCACAAAACACACGTGGCAAAGCCACTGATTTAAATTCTCACGTGGCATAGCCACAAAACACACGTGGTAAAGCCACTGAATTAATTTCTCGCGTGGCATAGCCACAGAATAGGGTTTCTCAACGTGGCACAGCCACCAATGGGGTTTTCTCAACGTGGCACAGCCACCAATGGGGTTTAACGTGGCACAGCCACCAATGGGGTTTTCTCAACGTGGCACAGCCACCAATGGGGTTTTGTCAACGTGGCACAGCCACCAATGGGGTATAACGTGGCACAGCCACCAATGGGGTTTAACGTGGCACAGCCACCAATGGGGTTTTCTCAACGTGGCACAGCCACCAATGGGGTATAACGTGGCACAGCCACCAATGGGGTTTAACGTGGCGCAGCCACATAATAGGTTATTCTCACGTTACCAGAACGGAGAAGAAATTCGGGCTTACATGCTACCAGAGCAATGCCCGGTGTGTACTCACAACTACACACCTAAGTCTTATCACATAAGACTGGTTTGCCTTCACGTAGAACTCATAATGGTTTTCTCTCATAAAACTCATTTGAAATCATTTTGTACTCGACACAAAACGTAATAAAATCGAGTTCCAACCGGCAAAGCACACGCACACATTTCTCAAATCTCAATGTTGCCTTAACGTAGAACCCAGTTATAAACTCATAAAAACATTGGGTTCCAACCGGCTATAAAATCGTGTGCAATTTAATCTCAACACAAAACACTCAACATGCTTGTTTTATAAACCACAAATCATGCTAAAACAGTTTGCAATTCACATACACAAATGGTTTAGATTTCCCTTACCTCTTTGCACCTCGTATAGTGCAATCGTTCCCCCGTATCACGGACTAGCCTCGCATTCCACTCTGGAACTCCCGAGCTGTCCAAACGATGTTAAAACATCAATACTCAATATCACGTAAACCTCAATTCTCAAAATCGAGCATAATTGCTCATAACACCTCAAATCTCTTGATTTCTCGTAACTCAACCCTAAACTACAACCTCATTCACAATATCTCAATGTCCTACATTCCTCATGCCAATTATCTAGGCTAATTCTCCACATTGTCTATATTTCCATTTATAGCACAATTCTCAAAATTACCCAAAATCGCTAAATATCATATCACTCTAACCACATTGAAATTTCATCAATTCCTACTCATTTCTCAACTATTTCAACACAATTACAACCACCAATATCATCAAAATCAGCTCAAATATCAAGATCGAGGTTTAGAAATTACCCAAAGATTGTGAGACGCACAACTCACGCCTCGATCCGATTCGTCCTTCGATTTCCAAGTATGTTGTTCTCCCTTTGATGAGGAACAACTTTCCTTCTTGCCACAACAGCTGATTCGGCCGAAAATGGGTGATTTGGAGGAGTGAGAAACTAGGTTTTCGGTGGAAATGGGTTTTGGAAGAGAGAGAAAGTGAAATTGCAGAGAAAACACGGGTTCCTTATATAAACTGGAGGTAGGAGATCGATCTGCCTCTTGATGAGATCGATCTGTGTTTGAAATTTGGGGACGATCTGGGTAATTTTATGCCTAGGAGATCGATCTGTCGAGGGGTGAGATCGATCTCTTTATGGCTTTATGATATCGATCTGCTCCTAAGGAGATCGATCTTCTCACCAAACAGAATCATTTGGAGATCGATCTCTTACTCATGAGATCGATCCTTTCTCAAACAGAATCATTTGGAGATCGATCTGCTCCTCAAATTTCTCATTCCTTGTCGTTTATAACTCACCAGATCGATCTCTCCTTCTCCCAGATCGATCTGTCCTCATGCTTCATGCTCATTTTACACACTTAACATATAAATCTCCAATTATAATTCCCACAATTCACTTAGCTCAATAAATTACACTTCAAATTCTTATTACATCATTAAAATATGTCTGAAATTCTCAGATCTCACATCCTCCCCACCTTAAAAAGAATTTGGTCCTCCAAATTCAACTCAACTAGTCAAAGAGATGGGGGTATTTCTCCTTCATGAGACTCTCTAGTTCCCAGGTTGCCTCTTCCCTTGAGTGATGTTTCCACAAAACTTTCACTAATGGGATGCTCTTGGTTCTCAGTACCTTTTCCTTTCTATCGAGAATCCGGACGGGTTCCTCAGTGTAGCTCATGTCCTCCTGTATGTCCATCTCATCATACTCTATAACATGAGAAGGGTTCGGGTGGTACTTCCTCAACATAGACACATGAAAAACGTTGTGTATTCCGGACATCTGTGGGGGGTAATGCCAATCTGTAGGCTACCTCTCCCACTCTCTCAAGAATCTCGAATGGTCCTATGTATCGAGGACTCAATTTCCCTTTGTTCCCAAATCACATGATACCCTTGCTCGGTGATACTCTCAGAAATACTGCATCACCAACATCAAACTCGAGTGGCCGTCTACGCACATCCGCTTAGCTTTTCTGTCTACTTTGTGCAGCCCGTAACCTCTCATATATGAGTTTCACACCCTGTACGGCTTGCTCAACAAGCTCGGGGGCATTTATCTTTCTGTCAGCGACTTCTTCCCAAGTTACAGGGGATCTACACCTCCTACCATATAGAGCTTCAAAAGGTGCCATTCCAATACTCGCATGATAGCTGTTATTGTAAGCAAACTCTGCTAGGGGCAGGTGATCATCCCATGATCCCTTAAAATCCATCGTACACGCCCTCAACATATCCTCCAGGGTCTGAATAGTCCTCTCTGACTGACCATCTGTCTGAGGATGATAGGCGGTACTAAAACTCAATCGAGATCCCATGGACTCCTGAAACTGGGTCCAGAATCTAGAAGTAAATCGGGAATCTCTATCAGAAGTAATACTCACTGGAGCCCTATGTAATCTAGCTATCTCGCTGACATATAGCTCAGCTAAGGCATCCACCGTATCTGTGCTCTTGATGGCAAGGAAGTGGGCACTCTTGGTCAATCTATCCACAATGACCCATATCGCATCACGACCCCTTCGGGTCCTCGGTAAACCCATAATAAAGTCCATAGTGACATGCTCCCATTTCCATGTAGGTACAGGTAAGGGCTGTAGTAGTCCTCCGGGCTTCCGATGCTCAGCTTTCACTTGCTGGCATACTAAACACCTGGCCACATACTCTGCCATATCTCGCTTCATACCACTCCACCAATACACCTTTCTGAAGTCTCGGTACATCTTAGTACTTCCTGGGTGCATGGTGTATCGCGAGCAGTAGGATTCTCTCAATATCTGTCTCTGTAGGGTATCATCGTCCGGTACACAAATCCGTCCTCTGAATCTCAACAATCCATCCTCACTGACGGTGAGATCCGACTGCGAACTCTGCTCAGCTTGGCTAACCATATCTATCAATCTCTGATCACTGCGCTGCCCAGTTCTAATCTGATCCATGATCCTGGGCTCTATCCGCAGGCTAGCCAAAAATCCAGTCTCTACCTCTTTAACTCTGATCCGAAGTTCGACGAACTGCTCTAACAAATCCCATTCCCTGATCATCATAGCAGATATCATACTCTTCCTGCTCAGGGCATCAGCAACCACATTCGCCTTACCCGGATGATAAAGAATCTCGCAGTCATAATCCTTAAGGAGTTCCATCCATCTCCTTTGTCTCATGTTTAACTCTTTCTGATCAAAGAGATATCTCAAACTCTTTTGATCAGTGAAGATCTGGAATCTTTCCTCATATAAGTAGTGTCGCCAGATCTTCAAAGCAAATACCACAGCGCCTAACTCCAAATCATGCGTGGGGTAATTTCGCTCATGGTCTTTCAGCTGTCGCGATCCATATGCGACCACTCTTCCGTGCTGCATCAGCACACACCCCAATCCTTGGTGAGATGCATCGCTATACACCGAAAATCCTCCTGATCCCTCAGGAATAGTTAACACGGGTGCCGCTGTCAATCTCCTCTTTAATTCTTGAAAACTGAGCTCACATTGGTCAGTCCATATAAATGGAGTCTCCTTGCGCGTGAGCTTAGTTAAAGGAGCGGCAATCCTTGTAAATCCTTCCACAAATCTTCTGTAATACCCCGCCAAACCAAGGAAGCTTCGCACCTCAGTGACTGTCCTCGGTCTCTCCCAATTAAGCACAGCCTCCACCTTGCTTGGGTCCACTGATACTCCTTCCTCTGAGACTATATGACCAAGGAAAGCTATCCGGTTCAGCCAAAACTCGCACTTACTAAGCTTTCCTTATAATTGCTTATCTCGGAGTATCTCAAGTACTAACCACAAATGCTGTGCATGCTCCTCATACGACCGAGAGTATACCAGGATATCATCAATAAAGACTATCACAAATCTATCTAGATAGTCTTTGAACACCTCGTTCATCAACCTCATAAATGCTGCAGGGGCGTTCGTCAATCCAAAGGACATCACCAGAAATTCGTAATGGCCATACCTCGTCCTGAAGGCCGTCTTGGGAATATCTTCTTCCTTGATCCTCAATTGGTGGTAGCCCGATCTCAAATCAATCTTAGAAAAGACTGATGCCCCTCTTAGCTGATCAAGTTGATCATCAATCCTAGGCAATGGGTATTTATTCTTCACCGTGGCTTTATTCAACAACCGGTAGTCTACACATAATCTGAGGCTACCATCCTTCTTCTTAACAAATAGTATTGGTGCTCCCCACGGCGAAACACTGGGTCTAATAAACCCTTGATCCAATAACTCCTGTAGTTGTCTCTTCAATTCCTCAAGTTCCACTAATGCCATCCTGTAGGGAGGTCTAGAGATCGGCTGAGTATCTGGTACCAAATCAATGGTAAACTCCAGCTCTCTCTCTGGTGGTAAACCTGGCAATTCATCTGGGAAAACATCCAGAAATTCACAAACCACAGGTATATCCTCAATCCTCGGATGTTCCTGCTCATCGTCTGAGATGAGTGTCTCATAACCTTCACATGAATAATCATATTTAATATTCTCCCAAAATAATATTAAAATTCTCAAATTACTACTAGAATTCCACATACTCATTTTCTCAATATCTCAATTGTACACTGTAAGGCTCAGGTAGGGAGAAAGTTACAATCTTAGTGTAGCAGTCTAAACTCACTCGATTGGTCGCCAACCAATACATTCCCAGAATTACATCAAACCCATGTATATTCAACATGATTAGATCTGCTAACATCACTCTATCTCCCACCTTTATCTCACACCCTCTACAGATTAACTCAGTTCTCTGGGATTCACGCATAGGGGTATTTACATGTAGTATGTATTCCAGAGGTTCAAACTTCAAGTTTAATCTACATGCAAAATGCTCAGAAATAAACGAATGCGTGGATCCTGAATCAATCAACACATGAGCCTTATGATTACAGACAGAGAGTGTACCTCTTATAGTTTCTGCCGAAGCGTCTGCGGTCTCCTTATCCAGGGCAAACACTCGTCCCTGTGCCACAGGTTTCTTCCCTTTCTCTGCCGCAGTGGCCCGTCTCCGGGGATCCACTCTCTGAGGCTGTTGTCTAGTGGGCTCCGGAGCATGTGGTATCTGAGGTTGGGGACAGTCCTTCACTCTGTGACCCATGTCACCACATCTGAAACATCCATGGATCGACCCAGTACAACTTCCCTCATGCGATCGGCCACAGTCTCTACAAACCCTTATCTCCGGCCTGACATATCGAGGGGTCTCTTTGATAATAGGATAGGCTCTGGGTCTCTCCAATCTGTCCTTCTGTACCTCAATCCTTCCTTTCCTGAAGGAACCTCTTCGAGCCTCTGACTGGAAAAGTGCTGGCCTCTTGCCCTTATCTCTATTCACCGCTCTGAGCTCATTCTGGGATTGTACCATCTCAATCCCTCTTTCAATCTCTTGTGCTCGTCTCAGAGCATCTCCAAACTCAGTGATGCACAGCCCTATCAATCTATCTCTGATGACGGGCTTCAACCCATACACAAACTTCTCTGTACGGAGCTCTTCACTCTTGAAGGTCTCTGGGTCATATCTTAATAGCGCTGTGAATTGGCTCTCATAGTCATCCACAGACATGTCACCCTATACCAAACTCAAAAACTCGGCCTGTTTCTTTCTCTGAGCGGCCCGTGGTACATATTGGGTCCTAAAAGCTGTCTGAAACTCTTCCCAACCAATCACACCATGGTGGGACATCAAAATACCCTGGGTAGTACCCCACCAATCTCGAGCTCTCCCCTTCAGCATATAGGTGCTCATACTGACCCTCTCAGCATCGGGGCACCCCAGAATATCAAATATAAATCTTAATTCCGTCAACCACTCCTCAGCCTCCGTAGGATCCTTCTTTCCCTTAAATGCGGGTGGATTCAACTTCAGAAAATCCCTTAGTCGGACCATACTTCTATCCGCAGGCTGGGTGACGGGAGGCACTGGGGGTATGGGAGGTCCTTGTGGTGGTGTAGGGGTAGTATCCGAGGCATTAACTCCAAAGTGTTGCGCGAACAACGCTGCCATCTGCTCAAAGCCTTGCCTCACATCGGTCTCAATCGGATTAAATCGAGAGTTAGGACTCTCTGGTTGTGGGACAGGTGGCGGAGGGGACTCTGCCTGCCTTCTCGAACGACCTCGTCGTTTACTCATTCTCTATCTCAACTCGTCTCCTGCGCGTACACATCAAAATTGATTGAAATCTCAATCCTCAATTTCAGTTCATGACCAGACTATTACAGACACTTGGGATGTATTCTATTCCACATAACCGACACTGACAGTACTAGACACCCTAAGCTCTGATACCAAGAAAACTCTGTCACGCCCCGAAAATGCGGAAAATAGGGCTAATTTAAAACTTTTTATTCATTAATTCACAATTAAAGGTGCATTCCTGTGCAGTGTCATACATCATCATAATTATCATGCCTCAGGATCTCATCATGATACAATAAATACGGTATTATACACCTTACTCAATTCCAAGTAAATTAATCCTAATACATCCCATATACTGTTATACATCAAGTGTCTGCAATTACATTAATAGTCTGGGTACATGAAAAGATAAAATATACCTCAAGATACAATATATATGGCCTGGAGCTCGAATCCTCCACTAGCCACTACTCCGTACGTCGCAGGGAAGTCCTTATTCACTTGAAGAACTCTGGGGGGAAAGAAAAACAGGGTGAGCTTCTAAATTGCTCAGTAAGGGGGGTAGGGGACTCATTTTATAAACCAAAATGCACATCACAAAACATTTATTTGTATGTGAAACTCATTTGAAAACCATAGCATGAAAATACTCAAAATGACATTCTCATGTCTCAAGTCATGTAAAAACATGAAGTAAAAAGGCTCACTCTAGAGCATTAACAAAGCATGTGAAAATAACGCGTTAAACGCTTTCTCAAATACGTGATAAAATCACTGAAGTAGTAATGCACGTGGCACAGCCACTAAACACACGTGGCATAGCCACTGATTTAAATTCTCACGTGGCATAGCCACAAAACACACGTGGCAAAGCCACTGATTTAATTTCTCCCATGGCGTAGCCACAGATTAATTTCTCGCGTGGCATAGCCACAGAATAGGGTTTCTCAACGTGGCGCAGCCACCAATTGGGGTATAACGTGGCACAGCCACCAATGGGGTATAACGTGGCACAGCCACCAATGGGGTTTCTCAACGTGGCACAGCCACCAATTTTACGTGGCATAGCCACAGAATAGGTTATTCTCACGTTACCAGAACGGAGAAGAATTCGGGCTTACATGCTACCAGAGCAATGCTCGGTGTGTACTCACAACTACACACCTAAGTCTTATCACATAAGACTGGTTTGCCTTCACGTAGAACTCATAATGGTTTCTCTCATAAAACTCATTTGAAATCGTTTTGTACTCAACACAAAACGTAATAAAATCGAGTTCCAACCGGCAAAGCACACGCACACATTTCTCAAATCTCAATATTGCCTTAACGTAGAGCCCAGTTATAAACTCATAAAACATTGGGCTCCAACCGGCTATAAAATCGTGTGCAATTTAATCTCAACACAAAACACTCAACATGCTTGTTTTATATACCACAAATCATGCTAAAACAGTTTGCAATTCACATACACAAATGGTTTAGATTTCCCTTACCTCTTTGCACCTCGTATAGTGCAATCGTTTCCCCCGTATCACGGACTAGCCTCGCATTCCACTCTGGAACTCCCGAGCTGTCCAAACGATGTTAAAACATCAATACTCAATTATCTCATAATCCTCAATTCTCAAAATCGAGCATAATTGCTCATAACACCTCAAATCTCTTGATTTCTCGTAACTCAACCCTAAACTACAACCTTATTCACAATATCTCAATGTCCTACATTTCTCATGCCAATTATCTAGGCTAATTCTCCACATTGTCTATATTTCCATTTATAGCACAAATTCTTAAAATTACCAAAATTATCAAATATCTACATTACTCCAACTACATTGCAATTTCATCAATCCCTAATCCTTTCTCAACTATTTCAACACAATGACAACCACCAATATCATCAAAATCAGCCTAAATATCAAGATCGAGGTTTAGAAATTACCTAAAGCTTGTGAGACGCACAACTCACGCCTCGATCCGATTCGTCCTTCGATTTCCAAGTATGTTGTTCTCCCTTTGATGAGGAACAACTTTCCTTCTTACCACAACAGCTGATTCGGTCGGAAATGGGTGATTTGGAGGAGTGAGAAACTAGGTTTTCGGTGGAAATGGGTTTTGGAAGAGAGAGAAAGTGAAATTGCAGAGAAAACACGGGTTCCTTATATAGGCTGGAGGTAGGAGATCGATCTGCCTCTTGATGAGATCGATCTGCGTTTGAAATTTGGGGACGATCTGGGTAATTTTATGCCTAGGAGATCGATCTGTCGAGGGGTGAGATCGATCTGCTCCTGAAGAGATCGATCTTCTCCCCAAACAAAATCATTTGGATATCGATCTCTTCCTCATGAGATCGATCCCTTCTCAAACAGATTCATAAGGAGATCGATCTCTTCCATTGGAGATCGATCTGCTCCTCAAATTTCCCCTTCCTCGTCATTTTTAACTCACCAGATCGATCTCTCCTTCTCCCAGATCGATCTGTCCTCATGCTTCATGCTCATTTTACACACTTAACATATAAATCTCCAATTATAATTTCCACAATTCACTTAGCTCAATAAATTACACTTCAAATTCTTATTACATCACTAAATATGTCTGAAATTCTCAGATCTCACACTAATCTAGATTAAAGCTCTAAATATTTACAACCTAAGTATTTACAAGCTAGAATTACACCTAAGTATAATTTCACTGATATCAATTACTGGCTAATTAAGACTTCCCCGGCAACGGCGCCAAAAACTAGATGTACGAAACTAGTGCCACTCGAAGTGACCTAGACGTTCTATCCGCAAGTGCACGGGTCGTACAAGTAATAATGGGATTTGAGTCCCGGATTATCGTTCCACAGAGAAGTGATTAGCCTAATTAACTACCAGTTAATCTTACCCTAAGTATATCCTAGCAAATTATGAATTTGCTGATGGGTGATCTACATGACTAATAATACTGAAAATAATAAAAACTATAAAATAAAGAAAATAAAACCGGGCTAAAATTACTTACAGTGCTCTAAGAAATTAAAAGCAAATACCTATAAAAGATAATTAAAACAATTAAAATTAATTAACGCAATTAAAAATGCAAATATGAAAATCAGAAACAAAATTAATTAAACTAAAATTAAACAAACTTAAAATAAAATATACATGTAATTAAACTACTTAATAAAAATGCAAATTAAACTAACCTAAAGCCTAATGAAATAAAATCCTATTAACTTAAGGAATTTCTTAAATCAAACTTAGAAATTTAACTACCTATAAAATGATCCTAAATTAAATCTAACTCTAACTAACTAATTAAACAAAATCTAAATAATGCATGAGAAATATTTTTGGATTTTTAATTTAAAATGAAAACCTAAACATGCATAAAATGATTTCACTCTAATTTAATTCTAAATGCAACATCTAATTCCTAATCCTAATATTGTTACAAATTAGCTACTAATAAAATTAAACTAAACCTTAAACTAATAAACTAAGAAAATTAAATTATTATGCTATTTAATGTATACCTAAACTAACAAACATTAAAAAGTAAAAACACCATTTATCAAAACAATATAAAAGCATATAATATTAATCTGCCTCAATTCTTAAGTGCCAAACATGGCCTTGCTCGGTTTGTAAGATAACCAACTGCCCCGACTATGCACTGCACTCGGCAGATGATGCATGCCCCCTCCTGTTCTGCACCATTCCTGCTCTGCTCCACTACACATCCTCGGCATGCTCCAGCTTATTCTACACAACCCAGCACACACGCCACCTGCTGCTTCAAGCTTCAACCGAAAACTGCCCAGCTAGCATCTTCTGCTTCTGCTCCCTGTATTGTCTATCATCACACCATGCTCCTGCAATTGCTTCCAACTCCAGCAGCTGATCATTCTCTGCATTGCCTCACGTCCGAACTCTGCACTGCTTCGACCCTATCACAGTTAGGAATTGTGGTCCCTTTGTGCACTGTTTATGGTTCTTCTCCAGGTGCTGGCCTCGGTTCTGCCCAGCTGCTGTCCTGCTTCTATTCCAGGTGATGTCTGTGAACTCTACGCCAGCTGCTGTCCAAGTTTGATCCAGGTGCTGTCCTCAACTGTATCCAGGTCTGTCCACTCCTGCTATTTGCTGCACATTCTCGGCTCAACACCACATCCTGCTCAGCATTCTGGTATTGTCTGCAACATGCACCAAATTCATTTCCTGTCCTGCGTCCTTTTCTTTAGCAAAACACCTACTGCTTCATGCCTTCAGCTCAAGCCCTACTACTATAGCAACCACAAACAGCCACCCTTTAAGTCAGTAGCAGTGTCCAGCAAACTGCTCTATCGTGGAATTGGCTCCTGATTTGTTCCTGATAGTAGCCAACTTCTAGTCCAAACTCAAGCAATACTCAACAGTGCAACACCGAGAAATACACACAAGCAGCAGTTGATAACAAGGAGATTTAAAGCCGTAAATATAACTGTAAATATAAGCTTTGATAATAACCACATTGATGAAAAAATAACAACACAAATGAACAGTAAAAGATGTAAAAAATAGGGGAGAACAGAGGATAAATATGTTTCCAGTTGTTGCAAAACTCACGGTTTAAGGAACAAAAACAGAACATATAGCAAGGCCAAATTACTGGTAATATGACTTAGAAGAAAGGCTGCTAATATGTGAAGAAAATAAAAGATACACCGAGATAACAGAAGATCTAAATCGAAGAAATAAAAATATAAAGATGTATAGTAGAAGATAATGAAAAATAGATGAGAAAAGAGCATGATTTTTATCTAATGATCTGTTTCCTCATTCCCGTTTAACAGCCCACCAAACAACACTATCTCGGCACTAAACAGAAACAGATTCAAGTAAGATAAGAAAAATAGAAATTCTGAAAACTAATATTTAACACTAAACCATAAGTGAAGAAACTTATAAAACATCAACATAGTAATTTCCAGTAGCCACGATTTCATTCATTCTTCGATCAAGCCAATGTTGTTCCACCATTTCAGTATTGCAAGACAATACACAGTATTAGACCGACAATACTGCATCAGAACATATTAATGGCATTAATGGTCCAAGCATTACAAATGCTTTAGACTACAACTGAAAATGGAGTGAATAAAACTTATAACAAAAACAAAATAGTAACGGGTGAAGTAAAACTGAAATGCTAAAGAAAATTTAATAAGCAACAATAATGATGAACTGAAAACAAGAACTATTCATAAAACTAAGTTGAATAAAACAAGAGCTATGGAGAAAAATAGAGGCTAAAAGCTATCCGGGAAAAATAAGGAAAAAATTCTAACTTAAAGTTACCTAAAAAAAAAACTATTCTACCCTAGATTACATGATTCTTTTCAATTGCCATCATATTCTATTTATATACACACTTAGGGGTGCAATGGTAATTTTCCATCCTAGATGAGTTAGCATTGTTTGGCCACTTGTCTTCATTTTATTTGCTGCAGAGTAGATATTTTCACGTCACTTGTCGGTTTGTCCAGTTGGCTGTACGATGTGGCCCGGCGTGTGTCTTCTAGAAGGTTGGCACGGTGTCCGTCGATCTCATCATTTCGGAGCGGATAAAATACTTACACCCGACATCCCACGTGTCCAGACGACTGGTGACTTGGTCTGCAAATTGGAAGTGGTCTAATCTCCTTTAGCCCGTTTTCAACCCATTTTTGACTAAAACGACTAAGTTTCATCTGGATTTAATTTACCTGCACATTAAAGAATTTTAATTAAATAAAGGGATAATTAACAAAATAAATTGGGGATTTAAATAATTAATTAGGAAATTAAGCTGAAATAATTCTAAAAAAATAGAATTCTCAATCGTGGTTCAGGTAGTTCCTCTCATGATCCTTCGGCTGTCTAGATCCATAGGCAACTACCTTCCCTTCCTGCATCAGTACACAGCCAAGTCCTTGGTATGAAGCATCTGTATATACAGAAAAACCTCTTGAGATGGTAGGAATGGTGTGAATTCGAGCTGTGGTTAATCTTCTCTTCAACTCCTGAAAACTCTTCTCACATTTATCGTCTCATACAAATTCAACATTCTTTCTTGTGATACGTGTCAACAAAGCAGCTAACCTCGAGAATCTCTCCACAAACCGTCGATAATATCCAGCTAAACCCAAGAAACTTCTGATCTCCGTAACTGTCTAGGGTCTCTGCCACTAAACCACTACTTTAATCTTGGATGGGTCCACTGACACACCATCCTTCAGTACAATATGACCCAAAAAAGAGATCTGCTCTAGCCAAAAATCACACTTTCTGAGTTTAGCGTATAACTTCTTCTCTCAGAGGGTCTTTAGCACTATCCTTAGGTGCTGCTCATGCTCCTTTCTAGATCTCGAATACACCAAAATGTCATCAATGAACACGATAACAAACCTATCCAAATACTGGTGAAACACTTCATTCATCAACGACATAAAAACCGCGGGAGCAGTCGTCAACCCGAATGGCATAACCATAAACTCAAAGTGACCATACCAGGTACGAAAGGCTATCTTGGGTACATCTCTATCCCGAATTCTCAACTGATGGTACCCAGATCTTATATCTATCTTAGAAAAGATCTTCGCTCCCCGAAGCCGATCTAACAAGTCATCGATGCGTAGAAGGGGTACTTATTCTTGATGGTCGTTTTATTCAATAACCTGTAGTCAATACACAATCGGAGCCTCTCATTCTTCTTCTTTACAAATAGTATCGATGTTCCCCAAGGTGATACACTCGATCTAATGAACCCCTTATCCAACAACTCTTGTAACTGCTTCTTCAATTCCTCCAACTCAATCGGAGCCATTCTATACGATGGCTTGGATATCAGCTCTGTACCAGGTACCAAATCTATTCTAAACTCTATCTTTCTATCCGACGGTAACCCTGGTAAATCATCTGAAAAGATGTCTGAAAATTCCCTAACCATTGGGATGTCTCTCAATTTCGGACGTACCTTATCCACCTCGACCACATACGTAATGTAACCTTTCAAAACATTAATCACTTAGTCAGTATAGAAATGCATCTATTTTGCTTACAACACTTACTGTTTTCATTACTTTTCTAGGGGATTTTACATTACATTGTTTGGGGAAACTTACAGTAACGCTATCTATCCCTGAAAAAAGTTACCGTCTTAGAAAAACAATCTACCACAACACGGTTTGCAGCCAACCAATCCATTCCTAGGATTACATCAAAGTCTTTCATATACATCAAAATGAGGTTGGCTGACATTTCTCTTTTCCTTACTTTCAACTTACAATCCTTAAATACATATTTCACTAGCTGACTATTATTCATGGGAGTGCTTATCAGCATCCTCCTACTTAACGGGGCAAGCTTCACATATTTAAACAATTTATATGCAAATGCAGGTGATACAAATGAATGTGTGGCACTAAGATCTATCAAAACATAAGCTTCAAGATCAAATATCAAGATGGTACCTTTCACCACATCTGACGACTGATCCGCAATATCCCGATCCGGTGTGTGTACTCACCTTCTGCCAACTATTTGCTTCCCCTTCTCTTTAGCTGTCGCTCTCTGTCTCGGAGTAAGAGTATCAGCTGGAGCTCTCTTCGGCTCCTTGCCTTTCTGTGGGGCACTCTCAATCATCTCTGGGTAATTTCAGATCACATGCCCTGGTTTCCCACATCGGAAACATACAACAGGAGATCCATAACATGGTTGAGTATCATGGTACCTACCACACTTACTGCACTATTCTGTCGTAGGTCGTGGCCCTCCAATCACTATACCCTTTGCTAGAGCTACGGCGGAATACACGGGAGGCCTAATTGTCCTCTCTCGGATCTCCTCAATCTTCAGCCTCTTCCCAAAAAATCTCCTGCTTCCTCTATAACTCAAGCCTCTATCCACTGTCGGTCTCTTTCTATCTCTTTCCCTCACTCTACCAATATTTTCAAACTCTGAGGCAAGTCGCTCGATATCTTGTTCACACAACTGCGCCCTGTGCACTACCTCCTCATAGGTCGATATGTCAAAGGGAACCAATCGGGACTTGATGGCTGGTCTCAGTCCATCCACAAACTTTTGGACCTTCTTGACCTTGCTATCTATCGTATCAGGATCATACCTACCCAAGGAGAAAATTTTTGTCTCATACTCATCAACTGATCTGCTCCCCTGGGTCAATCCCAAAAATTCCATCTGCAACTTCCACTGCGTAGTATCCTAAACATATTGCCTCCGAAAAGCCTCCAAAAATATGTCCCATGTGATTTCTATATGTCGGGCTCTCAGAACGGGTCTAGTGGACTTCCACCAATGCTCTACCGATCCCTTCAGCATGAATGCGACAAAAGTAACCATCTCCATAGTAGTGCACTCGAAGAACCCAATAATTTCTCAATTTCATTCACCCAATCCTCTACAGCTACTGGGTCCTTAACCCCACTGAAAGATTATGGTCTAAATTTTTGAAACTATCATAACATATCCATGTCACATCCATAACCCCAATCTCTACTACCCTGTGGTGGAGCAACAGTAGAAGGTGTATCCTGTACTGGTGGGGGTGTGAGAGTATCTGTAGCCTAAGGTCTTTGGGCTGGCTGTGTAGGCATCTCAAGAGCAGCCGCTTATTCAGCATCACCTTGTGTAGCTGGCCCCTGCCCGCCCCTAGCTCCAGGCAATCAACTCTAAAATTGCCTATAAGCTCCGCTCTATCCTCACGAAGCACACCTCATTACTCTCAGGTCTCTCTACCCAACATGCTAAACATCGGCCTTCACCTCTACCTCCTCGTGAGTCTCATGTGGTAACGACTCAGCACGGCCCCCAGGCCTACCCCTACGGCCTCTAGCTCGTGCTCTCGCCCCTCTACCGCGATTGATGTTAGGCATTATGCCAAGATTCCTACATTCACAACCATTTCTTAGTCAAACCCATCTCGATATACGCAGTTGTATCTAAACAAGCACAGTAACATGGGATGTAATTTTTCCTAATTACTTACACCGACACACATCAGACTAACTCAGCCCTGATACCACCTCTGTCACAACCCTCAATCCACCAACAATCCACTACAATTTTTTTCGTTTATTATTTAATCCATTTCTTATTATTTGTTCTTTACCTTTACTTTACCTGATCGTGAACAGCTGCACCACCAATAGTTGGGCTGTGTCTCAGTGTCAATCTGATCCAATCAAACCATTTCAAATTATAATTCATTTAAACGTAAACACTTGTATTTCTTAATCAGAGTTGATATTTACATGTGTTTACAATTCTTTACATCCCCAAAAGTTACATTCAAAATATCACTGTGCTTTGGCATGTCTACATACTAAAACTATACAAATGTGTATACCTTGTGTGATGGGATGCAGTGGACACTAAAAATTCAATCCTCACTCGCTCTCTATCTACTGAAAGTGCTTTGTAGAGGGGGAAAATAAAGGGGGTGAGCAAACCACTCACTCAGTAAGGCAATCATGCGAGCAGGTAGATAATTGTACTATCTACGTGATCGTGATGCCATGCATAAAACCAAACATGTACTTGTCATACTCCAAATTCAACAGTTCATGTACGTGTTCATGATATGTAAAGCAATTCATATTATTCAAATCAGTGCACAATTCTTAAACAAAGCATGGAAAATCATCATGCACAAATAGTAATTAAAGCATGAAAAATCGTCATGCGAGGTGCACTTAAAAGCATTTCTTACTCAACACAAATCATCATAAAATTCACCCCTCGTCAAGATTCAACCCCTCCCTTGGACTGTCTTGACCTACAAAACAATTTAAAAACGTGGATTTATCATAAATCAAGACATGGGAGATAGGCAAATAATAAGGGAAATAACTAGGACTATGGGCATATCCTCTGTGATCCCAGGCTACACGGATCCTAGTGTACGAGGTATTACCTCTATCTGCTTTCGCACGGGAGGTGGATCCCAGGCTACACGGATCCTAGTGTACGAGGTATTACCTCTATCTGCTTTCGCACGGGAGGTGGGTCACGTCCAACCTGTCGGTCCATAGCATAATATTCATCGTCCGAAGACAGTATATATATCATATTCATACACGATACAGCATACTCCATGCTATTTTCACGGTACAACATACTCCGTGGACCCATATCATCACATCATATCATGCCACATCTCAATACGTACTTGCGAGCCTATTAATCGGCGTGACACAAAACCTACCCGAAGCTCCTAGAATGGCTCTCAACATGTCATAAAATCACGTGCGAGTAATCTCTAGCATGGCAATAAGTATAAAGTGGATATCTAGTGCGAGCAATGCTCCAACTTAATGTCAAAATCCATGTGAAAAGTAGTACAAGCTAGGTTCCAGCACTCATGCATGTAAAAACATATCAAATCTCGTATGAGCAGCGCTTTTGCACGTCTTGTTTCCACAAAACTCATGTCGGTGGCTAATTTATTTGCAAAGCATAGTTATTAAAACCAAATAAAACTATTTTCTTGCAAAGCATCTAAATGCTAACCAACCTACCAATCCTCATGCTAAAAAGGTTAGTAAAAAGATTCAAAACATCATGATTCTTGTTTTTTATGAACTTTTCCCAAATCCCAATCTTCTTTGCCCTTCAAACATTTAATTCCTTTCCTATTACTCACAAACATTCTAGAAAACCTTTATGCACCCGAAAATGCGTACAGATACCTCTAGGGGCCAACACAATTCCCTTACCTCAACTCTCTAAGAAGCAACTCCTTCTTCCTTTCTCGCTTTTCGTGATCGGCTCAATTCACTCTGGATATATCTTCGGGAGCTGCAAACATTCATTTATCACATGAGTTAATTACAAGTAGCTCATATTCTGACTTGATCCTAGTCAATATATCTTATTGAGCCTAATTCTCTTCTTAAGTCGATTTCATTCAACTTGCCTTATAATCACATTTCGACCATGGCATAGGGGTTGAATGCCCATCATGCCCATTACGCCATTCCTAGTCCAATTTGTTTTAGCAAACTCTCTTAGTTATCTAATCAAGCACTTAGTTTGCATTGCTCTAACCTTAACTCTTCCATTCATTCATGCATTTTTACAAACACCTTATAAGCACATTTTATCACTTTGACCAATCCTATAAATTGATTTCATATATCCATCTCAAAATCATGCATATAACATTATTAACATCTTAGTATAACCAATTTATCATCTAATCAACTATATCTTATTTTCTCACACTAAACCCATTCTAGGTTATACTTGATTCATCACATTCTAGGTAGTTTCAACCAACAATGCATACACCAATCAACTCCTAACAACATCTAGATAAACATACTTAGAGTTGGTGTATTGGAAATTAACATAGCTTAACTTTCCTCTTGTCCCAAATAAAAAGACTTCTTTGCTCCTTCAATCTAACAAGTTGAATATTCACTCTAAGCTATGTTGTTCTTCTCCTCACAATGAACAATTTTGCTCTAATAGCTTTTTCTCAAATCTTTTTGGAAGGGGGTGTATTCTAGAGTGAGAAAGCTTCGTCTTTTAGGTAAAGATAGAGGAATGTGTTGATTTGCTGAAGAAAGAGGTTTGTTCGTCAAGATTTTATAGAGCAGGGGTGATGAGATCGATCTCCTAGGGTAAGAGATCGATCTTCCCTTGGTTGAGCTATCGAAATATTCAGTTTGTAAAGGAGAGATCGATCTGCTCTTTGGGGAGAGATCAATCTCTGCTAGGCAGAATCAACTGGAGATCAATCTCTGCTAGGCAAAATCAACTGGAGATCAATCTGTTTCATGGGGAGATAGATCTGCTCTTTGTGAAGGGATCGATCCTTGCTAGGCAACTGGAGATCGATTTGCGCATGGGGAGAGATCGATCTGCTCTAAGCAAAAGCAAATGGAGATCGATCTACTCATAGGGAGATCGATCTGCTCTTGGAAGAATCAAATGAAGATCGATCTGTACCTAGGTAGGGATCAATTTGTGCCTTACAGAATCATATGGGGTCAATTGCATGAATGAGAGATCGATCTTCCTTGAATAAGAGATCGATCTAGCCTTTATCTGGGGCATTCATACTGCATTTTTCCCAAATTTTTCAAAGGTAACTCATATTTCATTACTCCAATACTCATTTTGCATTCTAATCCCACTTAGAGCATGGAAAGGTTCATTTCTTACAATTCACATAAAATGTGACTTATGTGTATTGCTTGGAACCATAAAAGGTACTTAGAATTCATAATTCCTTGCATTATCATTTCATGTTTTTAAGTGTTTATATTCGGTCTACTTGTTTGAGTTTCATTCGTTTAGTCTGTGACCACTTCAGCCCTTATTTAATCTTTACATGGATTCATGGATGCTCATTCTTTCATTCTTTTTGCAACTTCATTCAATCCAAAATCTCTTCTTATGATTCAATTTAACATATGAAAATGTATTACATCATATGAATCATAAGGGATACATCACCAAAAGTGGGTCTTACCCCAACGCTAAATATCCACAGACTTGTTACTTTATGTCTAATAACAATCATTTCATCCATAATTGCCACTTTATTTCATCTGGAATGTGTTGTCGCCTAAGGGCCTTCAGAAATATATCCCATGAAACTTTATTATGTCGACTCTCGGATTAAATCGAGGGTTTTCCCGTCGAGCTCGACTTTCCATTTCGATACTGATGCTACAAAAGCTACTTCTTTATAGTAGTGCACTTTAGAAGTCCGTAAAATTACTTCAATTCTTTAACCCAAAAGTTGCAAAAGAAACTTTCTCGGTTGAGTTACTACAAAAATTCATTAAGCTTTTCTATCTCATTAATCTAACCCTGTGAATCACTGAATTCTTAACCTTATTGAAAAATGAAGGCTTAAACTCTTAAAAGTGCCCACTGTCTTTTAAGTTCACAGTTATACTCGAAGAATCCATGTAAGTTTTCCAATTTAATTTTCCCAATTTTCCATTATAATTTGATTCTTGACTCTCGTATGTAATAGCATACTATCTTTCGAAATTAACTTGGTCTTTCTTTCAGTCACACCTCAATCATTATCATTATCATTATCACGGAGCCACTATCACTTGACCCAACAATATCATCATTATTTCCATGCCCCGCTCAAATTTTATGAAGCGGACTCCAAAAATTTCCAGTGAAACTATAAGGTGTACACTAAGACGAGGGTGCACTATACCTCTCGGGCCTAACTCTACAGCCTCGAGGAACGACTCATTTTCGTCCATTAGTATAGTTGTAATACCTATCAGCCATATCTATCAGTTTTTTTTCATCATTCAATGACACAATGTCTCACTAAAACACAATCAGGTATACTCATTTGTATCTAAACAATGTAGAGTAATGCTGGAGATGTGAACTTTTCAAATTTCTCTTACTCCTGATATTGACTTGTATCAGGTCAACCTTGCTCTGATACCAACTCTGT